>OZ022334.1:10064979-12564979 GCA_963989225.1 Dromius quadrimaculatus | reverse complement strand
TCCCCATCGATCCCATGTGTGCAAAAATTTTTATACGAGGTCAAAGTTCACAAAAATGGGTTTTCCGGGTTTTTAAGTGAAACGGTTGATTTTATGATAAAAGTAGTTGGAATAAGAATTGTAGATCTTTCAATTCTCTACAAAAATAGTCCCAACCCCTTTTCTCCTAAGACTTACAATTTCTGAGAAAAAGCCTTCCTAGAGTTATATTCTAAATAATATGCATGACTACGCTGCCTATGTACATTATGGACGTATAATATAGGTCAAACTGTTGGTCCGCGTAACTAATACTCGTACATTGATATTGAATGACAATTCTAAGAATATGAAATGAAAAGAAACCCAGTCCCTCATTTTATGTGACCATGTGTGCGAATGGCCGAGCGTGTTCACCTATACATGCTGTGACGTCACTCGACCAAGAGGTCGCAGGTTTGAATCCACTCACCGACAATGGGTGATTTGTCCTAAAAATGAAAAATGCAGCTACTTGCATCATCACACTCGGGTGCTACAGGTTGCCTATCTATACACCTTAAAATATGTAGCAATGGCACGAAATTCTGATCGGCAGTACGGCGGTGTTATACCGCGGCTCGGTGATACCGGTTAGGAAGGCCTAGGCCCTTATAAGGGCTGTTGCGCCAGTGCTGAAAATGTGGCCTTAAGCAGCATCTGTCTGCTGTTCAATTGTCAACGTAGCAGTGTCCGTCTATTACTTACTTTAAATTACTTGCATATATAAATTACATTACGTATCTTTTGCAAAACATACACGTTATAAAAAACGTGTTCAATTAGCTTGTCTTCCTCCAACCACGGCTTCTGCTCATCAACATTTTTCTCAAGTATATTAGCAGCTTCGAGTGTGGCTTGAAAATCAACTGGACCCAAAAGAATGGGGTTGGAAGCTAATAAATAATATATTGAAATAAATCCACACTCTATTTCCACCTGCACCAGAAAAGCTCCTCAATATTATTTTTTATAACTGCAGAAAGGGGAGTAATTCAAAATTCGGCTGCAAAGAAATAAGCTGACTTTGTTCACCAGCATGCACCAGCTGTCAAAGCCAGTCGTGTTTAAATTCAAAATCTTCAACAAAAGATAATCCTTACATCAACAATAAAACAATTGTTGAATCGCTATTTGAACAATTTACGTCAACTCAGGAAGATGAAGATGAAAAAGAAATTGAATAAGAAGAACTAATATCATATTAAACTTCAATAAGAAGACCGTAAAGTAGGCCTTCCGGGAAAACCACATTGAAAAATACGCACCATAGGTGGCATGGAAACGTGTGCATATTATGGGGAATATAGCTTAAGAATGGCTTTTCTCAGAAATGGTAGATCTTAGGAAAAAAGAAGTGAGAACCATTTTTGTAGAGAATTGAAAGATCTACAATTTGTGTCTGAGCTATTTATATCATAAAACTGATCGTTCCGCTAAAAAATTCAAAAAACCCATTTTTGCGAACTTTGACCACGCATAAAATTTTTTGCACACGCGGGATCGTTGGGGACTTTTCACAACTTCATTATAATGGTATCCTTGACGTTCATGTCAATTTTCAGCTTCTTGGGAATTTATGCAAGGGTGAATGTCTATTTTGACTGGACTAACAATTAAAGGAAAATTAGATTATTTTATTCACTGAATATCAATAATGCTAATAAACTTACTGATCTCGAACATAACCTTAGAAAATAAATAATTACTGACCTTTGATACAGTCGCTGATAAAGAATTTGGGTTTTCTATTGTTGGACCATTAGAATTTATGAAATATTTTGTACAAACATCAGGGTTGCCAGTGAATCACTGTTGTCACTATTGGTCACTTTTCTCACTATTTTCGAAATTTGGTCACTATTGTCACTATTTTAAAGCTCATAATTGGTTAAAATAGGGGACAAATTTGTATCTCGACTCGCTTACTACGGTAAAATCGCGTAGGCGGCGTTACTTGATATGCTGCGAAGGTTAATTCACTGTTTCATCGCGTTCCAAGACATTGATGTTCAGATTAATTCTATTTTATATATTATTTTATTTTTTAAGTACAGTACAGAGTATATCTGTAGGCCATGATTTTCAAAGCATCTACAAATTACTTTAATCTTAATATTCTTATTCTTTCATTGTAGCATTATACTTGGCCTTGGTCCTTCACTTACTGTCCAATTCTATAATTTTCTCATTAGTCCAAGAGCTCATGACCCATGTTTCATGAAGTGTTTGATTCAGATAGAAATTTTATACAATAGTAGTGTAACGAATTTAAGTATATAAATTAGTCATTTCGGCTTTACTGGTGCTTAGAATTATTGTGGAAATATTTTACATCAAGAAATAGAGGCGAATATATTTGTTTTCTAGAAAATTGCTGGTACCTTCTAGCGTTTTCTAGAAAAGCCTGGACGTTTGCGGGAAAAACGTAGTGGGGAGAGATCCACGGTATATATTCGCTGACTCAACAAGGAGTATTATTGATTTTGGCTCAGAGACCTTATAATATTGACTGCTAGTGGTTGAAATAAATTGTGTTATTTAAAATAAATCAATATTGACATAGATAATTGAAGTTGAGTTATAGTGTAGTGTAATAATCTTTAGTTCAAATTAGAATTATTTATTAGAAATAGTGTTAGTTATCTAATTAATTATTTTAATAAATCATAAATTTTTGCTGTGATCTGTATTTTTCGTATAATTTATTTTCATTATTGTTTGTAGTTTTCTTTACCGGTCCTGATGATGGATATTTCAATATCCGAAACCGGTCGACGTTATTAATTAAATAAAATGTGAAGAAAGACGTTACACAGAGAAATTTTTCTTGTTTGTGATTTATCTCCTAATCTCATCCACTTCACGATTTGGGCATCTCCAAATTTATCAATATAAATAGTAGTGTTTAGTAACTTTTGCTCCCTAAATTAAAATAAATAACGTTACATAATATCTTTAGGTAAGATGTATAGGTAAATGAGTGTTTGTCTGACCTACCTGGGTACGCCAGGTACTGCGCATATGAGGAACATGTAAAAAATGTATTCTATTGTTGGTCAGTTATTGAACCACGGAAAAAGTATCTAGCTTGTTGCAAATATGTCTAATTAAGATGCTATAAAAATTTCAGCGTGAATCAATCACTTCCCTTTAATTTTTGAAAATATAAATTTGGGATATTTTGATTTTATGTTAACCCATCCGAACGTGTCTGCCTAATTATTTTTTTTTATTAAAATAAACTCAACTTTCGCATAGTACCTACGTGTTGCCTTCTGAATCAAAAACTTTTTCCGGCACATATTTTCTTACACCTTTCTTCTGCGCAATACCCGGCGTACCCAGATAGGTCAGAAAAACACTCATTTACTTAAACATCTTACCCAGAGAGACTATTGTATAAAATTTGTATCTGAATCAAACACTTTATGAAACATGGGTCATGGGCTCTCCGATTATATGGAAATACTACAAATGAGCTCTGAAATTGTGATAAAAAAAAAACGATCAGCTTTCATTAAAACTCCTAAATTGGTTGGGAAAATGTTATTATTTTGTCACTATTTGGACGAAAATTTTTGTGAAAGATAAGCCACTATTCTACTATTTTTGACGCTCTGAAGCGCTGGTAACCCTGAAAAACATAAGTATGTTTTTTATTTTTCCAATTGTTTCTGTTCTTCGCGATAAATGAATCCACTCCAAACACTTTTTCTTGTCAACTTGCTGTCTTATAAAAGGTATAAATTTCACGTCATCCTGCTTGTATCGACTGTCAGATGCGCAATTCGCAAATGCACAATGTTTAGTGGGCATGATAAATCAATTATCTAATTTATTCATTCACAGTATTTATTTCTTTTTATTATAATAAGACCTACTTTTAACATTACTGTCAATAGGCAAATCAAAACATTTGTACCTCCAGTGTACCTCTCTACTAGAGCTGCCTCTGGTGGATATTTTTCAAATCTTCAGAGAAAAATGGCTAATTGAACTGCCAGAATGAAAGCTTGTTCCATTCGTTTTTATTTCCATGGCTATCTGATTTTTGACAAAAATGTCATAGTTTATTTCCTAAATATCTAATGCTACAGATATTCTACTGCATTAAATAAAGACTTTTCATAAGTGAAAATTTATTTTGAATAGCTTTTCATTCTTATACTTTTACTCTAAAATATATAGGAGAGCCAATACCCGCACAATTTGAGAATCCCGTGTTAAACTACTTCCTCGTTTCGTTGCACATTCTGTATATGATTTTACATTATTATTTTGCTGAAACTTCAGTCTACGGCATTTATTATTCAGATGCGTGATTTTCATTTTATTGTTAATATGAAATTATTTAACAAAATCGAAGACATGCGTGGGAAGCTTTATTCTACATACTACTTAACTTGTTATTAAAGAGCCGTGCTGTAGTTTATCAGAAGTAAATCCTTTTTTCCAGTCTCCATGTCCTAAAGCAGAAGTTCAGTTTCCATAAGAAAATTTTCAATTAAAATCTTGAGCAGAATGAAACATATTTTAGCTTCGAAAAACTGAAGAATTCCATCTTCCCAGAATGATAACGGCCGTTACCGGCCAAACAGTTGTGCCATTTGGAGATGCAGTAATTTCTACCCGAGATACATGTATAGGATTCGAAATATGTGAAGAGTTGTGGAATCCCCAAAGCAGCCATATCGCAATGAGCTTAGATGGTGTTGAAATAATAGCAAATGGTTCTGGCAGCTATACTGAATTAAGAAAAGCTTATATAACTGTTGATTTAGTTAAATCAGCTACTTTTAAAGCTGGTGGTTGCTATTTGTTCAGTAATTTAAGAGGATGTGATGGGCAGAGGTACTATTTCAATGGGTGCTCGTGTATTTCGATGAATGGGGAGTTTCTGGCAAGAACTCGGCAGTTTTCTCTACAAGAAGTGGTGAGTACCCGTAGCTGAAGAAATATCAATCAATCTATCGAATGCACTATAAAATGTCTGCCACACCCGTGGCGGGTGAAAAATTATTGATTTTTGTTTTATTTTGTTTATATGCTTATTATATCTACTTTTCTTCAATTCAAAGAAATATCAATCAATCTATCGAATGCACTATAAAATGTCTGCCACACCCGTGGCGAGTGAAAAATAATTGATTTCTGTTTTATTTTGTTTATATGCTTATTATATCTACTTTTCTTCAATTTTATATTTTACTTAATCGTCACATGTTTCTAAATTGATAGGGCTGGAATATGTTATGCATTATCTACGATGTGTGAATCACCAAGTTTAGAAAAGGCCGTAAAATATTTTTTTTTGTGTATGAATGCAAATTTAATTGTTATATGCTGATAAGGTACTTTTAAAGAAGTAGAGTTCCACCTCAGAACGGAGTCAACATTTAACTTCCTCGGCCTGCTCGGAAGAAGTATTGCAATTGTGCCGAGTTTTTTTTTTCTCAATATAACTCTTTTATAAGTAATTCTGTGTTGGGCTGAGTTCCAGTTAACAGCAATGTCCGACCGAAAGTCAAATTTTGGGCGAAGCCGAAGCCGAATGTTCAACTTTAATAGAACATTTTATAATATTAATTAAAATTAATTTCTATGAGCCGTGGTGCGTGCCAAAATTATCCGTAATTCAATGAGAAGGCTGTACTGGGGTAGAGCTCTATTTTTGTTGGTTACTACACATACAAAAAAATAATTGTAATCAATAATTATTTAAGGAAGTAGCTGTAGCAACTATAGATCTTGAAGATATTCGTTCATACCGAAACTGTCTCCGTTCACGTTCTCATCTTGCCGCTTCTAATCCAAGTTACCCGCGAATAGTTGTCGATTTTTCACTATCTCCTGAACATGATACAACATTACCTACTGCAATTCCTATTGAGTGGTTGTATTTACGTCCTGAAGAAGAAATCGCTCAAGGACCTGCCTGCTGGCTGTGGGATTATTTGCGCAGATCTGGACAAGGAGGGTTCTTTTTACCATTAAGTGGAGGAGTAGATTCCACTAGCACATCTCTTATTGTGTTTTCGATGTGTAGAATGATTGTTACTGCAGTGAAACATGGAGGTATAATTCAAAATTCGCATTTAATTTATAGTACAGATGATTATAAATGATTGATCGCCACGTGACATGTAGAAGTTCGTATCATGATCATATCTTGTTCCAAGGAATGAAATAGTACGTAAAGAACTGTATTATCGAATAATTTTCAAATTAAACTCTTTTAGTCAAATTGTTGGGTTAGAATAATTCGTCTTTCATAGTTAATCAGAACGAGGGAGCACGACCAATCATTCATGATCATCCTGTTTATGAATTAATAATAGTATTAAGCATTGGTACGAAGTTTTAATATTCAAAACAATTCACGTTAAAAATAATCCACTTTTTAGTCTTCGTCTGTTCAAAAACTAGAAATTTCATATGAAAATGTAATTTGTGCTCCTTGATGCATCATATCCTGGATTCAACTGTCACCATAAGCTAACTAAGAGCGCAATCTGCCTGCTATACGTCACTAAGTATATTTTCCTGCGAGCCCGCGTGCTATTCTACTTATATTCATAGAAGTCAAAACGCGCTTTAAATGATTAAATATTATAATTTCATCGAAAACTGAGTTTCCCTGAAACTTGAAACGCACTAACTAACTGGGAAGAGACCAAAATTTCTATTACAGGATTACAGAGAAACAGACAGACAAGAAAGCGAGTTAATAAAAATGTTGTCAACAAGCAGATCGAAATTAAATTCCCATAAATATTGACTTTTCAACCCTTTTTGCTTGCTACTTTATCATATTTAATTCTTAAATATTTATTTTTGATAATAAAAATGGAATCGAAATCAAATTAGTTCCTCATAAAGCTTAAATAATTTACTCAGTATCCAAAAAATAGGCATTTACTTTGTTATTCAAATCATTTTGTACAGAGTGATCAATAATGATTGTCTGACAGGTGACAGGCAAAAGTTCGCATTATGATCAAAACTATCTTCATGAAATAAAGTTAGTATAAATTTATTTATTCGGAAAACTACGCTACCGACATTTCAAGAACACAATGGCGTATATTTTGCATACTTTATGACGAATTCATCCATAATCTGATTCAATAAACAAAAAAGTAAGTAAATAGCTGTATTATTGACTGATTATTGAGAATTTATTATTATTCTACCAAATTATTAGGTTAGAATAGTGTTTTCAGAGGAACTGTCACTTGAATGTCACTATCTCAAGCAGGCGGCAAAGAAAAAATCAGAACAAAGCGGCACGGACAATCATTTTTGATCACTCTGTATAATTCACATGATGGAGCAACAAATTTTCAAATAATGATGGATTTTTTGTGAATGCTATAAAACTTCAAGTGCAAAATAAGCAACGTCTGAAGTGATCTATGATTTGTAACAGCTTAAGCATTAAAATATTTTTATTCTGCAGATTATAAGGTGCTATCTGATATACGGAAAATACTATGTGAGCCAGAATATTCTCCAACTACACCAGGAGAATTGTGCAATAAATTATTAGTTACTTGTTATATGGGTACTGAGAATTCATCCAACGAGACAAAACACAGAGCTAATACTTTGGCTGCACAAATTGGAAGGTAATAAGATAAATTGATTAAGTATAGAAATTACTACTGATTCCTTAAGTTATTTAGTTTTTATATGATTGAACATCTAAATAAAAAAAATTTTCGAACTCAACTTTCAATTAAATTGAATTTTCTTAGACACCATATCTCCAGGTAAATTATCTCAAAATAGTTTTTTTTAAGGCGATCATGACAAAAAAGGTGTTTCTATGGCCCCCTTTACGGTTTTACTTTTTAGTACACATATGTCAAATTTTACTTTCCGAGACTGATCTGTCAAATATTACTTTTTTGGGACTGATCTGTCAAAAACTACTTCATAAGCACTTTATACCTAACTTAAATATATGGGCTGCTTGATGAACTCTTTAAGAAACAGTTTTCACCGAAATATTATATTCTTCCGTCAACATTTATAGTTCGTGCAATTCAAGAAATTGATACGCATATTTTATGAATATCACTTTGATAAAAGACCATAAAAGAGAACAATTTCAACGGATACTAAGATTTACAATTGCAGTGTTTTAGAAATACATAAATAAAACTCTGTGATTCTGAATTATTTCGTGATGATCGCCTGAAAAACATTGTGTGCACCTCGGCCTACAGTTCTTTTTTGATCTCATCTGAATTGCTGCCTCAACTACGCTTCGGCGGCAAACAACAGATTCGACCAAAAAAGATAATTGGACGGCCTTGATAGACAAATAACTATTTTCGACTTCAAGCGGAAGAGATTGAAAAATCTTTTTCTTGCAAATGTGTATCAACGAATAGTGTATTATTTATTTAAGGGAGAAAAAGTTCTTGAATTTACTGATGATGTTCTATCATGTGCCGATAATTCAGGCATTTTATCAATCAAAATTATGATTCCGCCCTTATTCTACCTTTTGGGATGGAATATATCTTTTAAATTGATATGGGACCACCTCTGAAGTACTCTCTTTCTAACAAATAAAGAATGATCAAAACCGGTCTACGTGATAAATAAAAAAATTAAAAACCCTGAACGAATTGAGAACTTTCGGTAGTGGGTTAAAAATTAATTTCATCGCTTCCTTTTATAATCGTCAAAAATCATTTAGGGTGCGTTTCTGGGCATATTTAAATGTGAATATTAGAAATGAGAGAATTCAGTCAATTATTTAATTATTTTTTTCTAATTTTACAGTTTTGGCTACACCTCTGCCATCTCCAGGAGGGCAAAGATTTGTTTTGTTTAGAATTGAATTTATTTATTTAAATTTCTAAGCAAAACAATTCTTTTCGCTTCTAGGGATGGCTAAGGTATAATCGAAACTATAGAGTTAGAAAAGAAAACATTAAATAATTGATTGAATTCCCTCATTTCTAATACTCCCAATCCCTAATTCAGCCAGCTTCAACAATTTTATTTGAATGTTTCTACAATTTTTTTCAATCGAAGGTTGAGGTTCTGAGAACCCCATCTTACTATTATTTTATTCGAAAATATATCCTATTACATTTTGTATTGAAATTTCCAAAAAAAAATTTGTTCTGCCACATTTTTCTGATTAGAATGTACTTATTTTTTTATAAGATTTTTATTTATTTACGTCTACCACATCGGAAGTCATAATAAAATCTATTTTTTCTTAAACTAAAATAAGAAATGTGAACATATAAATTGATAACTCAAATTTAGATGCTATTTAAGATAATTTATAATTGGATTCATCTTTTTGTTGATTTACCAACAATATAAAATAAATATCTTTTGACTTGTGTATTTCTTCGTAAAAAAAGAGCTGACAACAGTGCAGCTATTATACGTCATAATGAAATATGCAAAAAAAGAACAGCCTCCCATATCCACCTTGCTCTAATAATCGTACTACCTTAAGTAAAATTTCTATAGCAAGAATTAGTTTGTCATGAGATGAAATTGGACGACAGATCGTGCACATCATACTGTGCGCGTTTTATTTTCTTTATTACGTTTAAAAAAACATAATTGGAGCAGAATACACTGTATCTCATTGAGAACTTTCAATTAAAAAATCTGACGTGAACATCACGTGACTTACATATACATCATTTTATATATACACAAATTTATTCAATAAATTTTCCTTTTACTTCAGATTATAATTAATTTAATTTTAATAAAATTTTGACATGTTTAATGTCGAACAAAATCAAAAAATCTGACGTCGACATCACGTGACTTACTTGTACATCATTGGATATATATAATCAAACACAACATCTCATCATTCCACGGCTAGTCGGTTGCTATAGAAACAGTATGTCATCATTCTCATGTCACAACATTCCTAAATACTGATTTCCATGATTCTGCGGCTAACAGTTCAGAATTTATGCGCAAAATTCCAAGATCGTCTAGTATAGTGCACTTTCGACTCAGTCGATCTCAATGAAAATAGGATATGAGCATCTAGACAGTACTATCATCTTGAATACTGTATTCTTATTAATATTCTACGTTCAATCGTTTTGGATTTATGCGGAAAATTAAAGAATGTTTCGAGTAAACTGCACTCCCGGCTTAGCCGATCACAATCATAATGCAAGGTATACAACTAGATGCTATAAAAGTGCTTAATACGAAATCTCAATATTCTGCGACCGATTATTTTAAATTTATGAGAAAATTGTAATATGAAGTGCACTTCCAGCTTAATCGATTGGAACGAAAATAGGAAATGATCATTTGGATGCTACAGTAATTTGAAATACTGAATTCCAATATCCTACGTCTAATCATTCTAGATTTATGCGGAAAATTCAAAAAAAGTATCAGGTAAAGTGCACTTCCAGTACAGACGATTGCAACCATAATGCGAGGTGCACATCAAGACCCTAGATCCTATACCAGTCTTTTATACAAAGTTTCAGCATTATACGTTTGACGAACTCTGAGATTTCCGAGCTACACACATACACACATACATACGTACATACGTATCGACATCAAGCCAAAAATAGTCAAAATGGATTTAGGGATGCTCAAAACGGATATATCCATCAAAATTTCGATATGTGAATTTTGTCGGTTTCACAATATTTCCTTGTACTTTTAGACCGTGAGATAGTCGTAGATTTCAGTGCCTCATTTTGTTTTTTATGCCTTCAAGAGGTTTGATAAGTATGTATATTTGGAGTTCAATAATACTGAAATTAAAGATGGACCGTGTGACCAACATAATGAAAATTAATTTTAAATTTGTATGAAAAAGCATGTTCTGATCCAATTTTGTCGCTTTTGTCATGCTTACGAAATTAAATTTAGGGAAAAATATTTTGACATTCAAAATGTCAAACAAAATCAAAAAATTGACAACAGATTATCATTGCCTACCTTATCATTTCAATTGGACTGATTGTTATATACCACAAATTCTGAATGTCTGTTATACCCATAAACTGCACTTTCTGCTTGGACGATTGATACAAAAATAGTGGATAACTATTTTGATGCTACAACAAGTTCAAACACTAAATTTCAATATGCTATGGCTAATAATTCTAGATTTATGGAAAAATTTAAAGAAAAGTTTCAAATAAAGTGTATTTCTGGCTAGGCCGATTCATACAAAAATAGCAGATGACCATTCTGATACAACATCAAGTTCAAATACTGAATTTCAACATCCTACGGTTGATCATTCTGGATTTATTAGAAAAATTCGAAAAAAGTTTCAATTAAAGTGCACTTCCGGTACAGACGATTGCAACCATAATGCGAGGTGCACAACTAGACCCTATACCAGTCTTAAATACAAAATTTCAACATTATACGTTCAACCAGTTTTGAGATTTGCGAGTTACGAAAGCACGCACGCACATACGTACCGACATCAAGCCGATAATAGTCTAAATGGATTCAGGGATGCTCAAAACGGATATATCTATCAAAATCTCGATTTGTGAATTTTGTCGGTTTCACAATACTTCCTTGTACTTTGTACAAGTAAGTAAAATTACTTTCGTTTTTAAATTCTGTATATTCTATTTGAAACTTTGACGTTTACAAGTCACGTGAGTGACGGTCAATTATTTATGATTAACCTATAGAACTAGAATAAGTCGTTATATCAAAATTGTTCATGAAATTCATAAAAATTGAAGTACTAATGAAGCTACAATATTTTTATCTTGGTCATTATCTAACTATATTATCGTTTTGTATTCAAATCATATATTTACAAATATGTATTCAAGAAAATATAATAGCAGTCTAGATGTATTGAGGTGTAAACTTCTTTTTGCTCGTTAAGTACGGTGATAGCCGGTCAAACTTTCTTGTGTTAAAAAATACCGTTATATTTCAATCGCTAATAATTACGAATCTGATAATAATGCGATAGCATAGATCATATGCGTACGTGTTTATCGTGCAGCGTTTGTTTTTCCCGAGACGTCATCGGGTTAGTGTAAACACCTGTGCGTGATTGTTGTGAATTAGCGTTATGTAAAGTTATAAATTAGTGTAGCGTGAGAACACATTTAACTAGGACGTTCATTCGGATGCCATTATGAAGAGCTTGAGAAGAACTACTATAGTTCATTTTTTAACTAGAAGGAGTAAACTGAAGTTGCTGCGCCGAGCCATATATACACTGTGTAAAGACGACGAAAATAACACCAGATTTTTATGCGGCAAAATTCAATTTGAAATTGACGACACGTAATCTTCCCAGTTTTATTTTACAGCTATTGTTTGTTAATAGCCAGCAAAAAATATTTCAGTAATACGAATTAATGTATTACATAACGATGATAAAAAATATTTTATTAAATAAATAATAATGTGAATTGAAACGACAAGCAAATTTTTGTTCAGTGTAGACTGGTGTGAAATAAGCCAATCAAAAACGTCTAGTTACATGACGCCTACTTCAGTTTGCTCTTCCTAGTTTAAAAATAGAGTATAGGACTCAAAGTTGAACAATGAAAATATTCGCCGAAATATATGTAAAAGTCGGTATTAAATTGAAAATTGCAAAAGAAGAAACTAAAAAGTCCAGTTGCCGAGCAAATACATATGATTTTATCCCGACGTTTTCACGGAAAATCTACGGCGCATCTCTTCTGGCCTCATCTTTATGTTGTTATGTTTGTGGGAATCACTATTGGTAAAAAAAAACATGATATTCTAGATGAAAACATAGAAGATATCATACAGACTACATAATTGTAATGTAATATAAATGATAAAATGAATATATTTTTCATCTGATAATCGATTTTATGTTGAAAAATTTATAATAATCATTTCTGAAATTTCGTAGAAAAACCTGATATGATAAAAAAAAATACGGATACATCTAAATTCAGGATATGCGAAATATAAAAAATTCAGCTATTAAAATGCTCAGAAATTTGTCGTAGTTGGCATGTGTTGTATGTTAAGAATAATAATCACTAACAAACATGTTCACATGTCATAATCTTCAAAATTCACTATTAAAATTGGTAATGTTTTTCTCTTATTTTAATGAAATATAATTTTCATTTTCAGCTATCACATGACGATATCAATAGACAAAGCAGTAAGTGCAGTAATAGAAATATTCTCTCGAGCAACCGGCTTATTTCCAAAATTCGCTGCTCATGGCGGATGTCCACGTCAAAATCTTGCATTACAAAACATCCAGGCTCGTCTCCGGATGGTTTTATCCTATTTATTCGCTCAATTAATGCTTTGGGTTCGCGGAAGACCAGGAGGACTTCTAGTTTTGGGTTCAGCGAATGTTGATGAAGCTCTCAGAGGATACATGACTAAATATGATTGCTCAAGTGCGGACATTAATCCTATTGGAGGAATATCCAAAACTGATCTAAAGTCATTTTTACTATATGCCAAAGAAAAATTTAATTTGTCTGTGATTGGTGATGTTGTTTCGGCTGTACCAACTGCTGAATTAGAACCACTAAAAGATGGGCAAATTGCTCAGTCGGATGAGAATGACATGGGAATGACGTATGCAGAATTGAGCATTTATGGTAAATTAAGAAAACAGTTGAATTGCGGACCGTATTCCATGTATTGTAAACTAGTGCAGACTTGGGCAGATGTTTGTACCCCTCAAGAGGTTGCTGAGAAAGTTAAACATTTCTTCAGGTACGGATTTATCCAAATATAGTATTTAGTATAAATTAATCGTAATTAAATTTAAAAATCATCCCCACTTAGCTAAAATTTGAATGAGTTATTGGTGTAGTTGAGTTTAAATCGCTTATTATGGTATTAGAATTCTTAATATTCCAAAATTGTCTTTATTTGGTCAATTCGAGTTTAACCATGAACTTATTCTGAATTATAAAGGCTTCTAAAACTAAAATAATTCATGTTTCAATTATACATACAAAATTAGTATCATGCCATAATTTGTGAGTACATGTTGGTATAATTCAATTCAAGAATAAATAGAAGCCTACATCCGTAATATCAATTATTTTATGACATCATTTGCAGTATTGATACAAATTCAAAGATATCTCGTTTGTCAAAATCGGTCCTCTAGAGTTTAGCTAATAAACACCAACATGCATACAGACATGCGTAAAAAACTTCTTCCTTTCAATTTTTCTTTTCTCAGATAATAAGATAATTCGAAAGTTCTATAAATTAATAAGCTGCAAAAGTAAAACCTAAAAGAATGATTAAAAATAACAGCAATGATTGTATTTACATAAATAACTATTAATAACAGGAAGCATGTATCAGTTTTCATATTCCACTTTTTCGTTTAAATATTCATAAGTAATCAAAAAACTCATCCAAACATTGCTCCTTCCGTGGTGAATTAGCGGTAGCGGGGGAAGCAGGCGGCCAATGAAAATCGAGGCAGCTCGATTATTATTTTCTGGTATGAAAATAATATAAACATATTGTCAAAAATCTTATTGTGATTAATTTATTTACACAGGTTACATTGCTAATCATTACTTTACAAACTCGTATGTTCACAAGATCGCGCCCAGTTACTCGTACTGAATGAATCCCTCTCCTAGCTTGCGCTCTTATATACCTAAGTCGACAATGGGCCAACATTGCCTGTCAATCATGTCCGACAATTGAACATCGACTTAGGATTTCAGTTACAGCGAATTCAAATAAATAATTATGTGACCTAATTACTACAAATATTTCATATTTGTGACACTGCTCCCCCCTCATGGTTCGTCGTCCTCGGCGAACTTAGAATCTCGTCCTTGGTACGGCCACAATCTGTTTCCATGAACAACTTTCGGTTTTCCGTTTCTGCCTCTCCGTATCCGGAATACAACGTCGTTTAGGCATTTTATGACCTCGTATGGTCCCCCTCAGTTTCTCTGCAATTTAGGACACTTTCCTCTTCTTCTCCTGGGGTTATAGAACCACATCCTATCAACTTGCTGGAACTTGGGACCGTTTGCTCGCAGGTCAAATCGGGCTTTCATTCTGTCGCTGGTAGCTTTTATGTTCTGCCGTGCAAACTCATGGACACCTGAAGATGGCTGACCCATTCCGACAACTGTTGCTCGTTTTCTTCAGGTGGATGTCCAACAACCATATCCACTGGTAACCGCAGCTCTCGACCCATCATCAACTTGGCTGGAGTGTACTGGGTGGATTCATTGACCGCCGACCTATACGCTAGTAAGCACAAGTGAATCTTCTTATCCCAATAACCTTGGTGCTCGTTGACGAATTTTGACAGATAATCCATAATTGTTTTGTTGAAACTTTCCACCATGCTATCAGACTGTGGATGTAGCGCTGTAGCTCTTGTTTTGCCAATGCCCAAAATCTTCATTACATATTTAAAAAGTTCAGACTCAAAATTTCTGCCTTGATCAGAGTGTAACTCCAATGGCACCCCGAATCTTGAAATCACGTTCTCAATAAGGGCTTCTGCAACTGTTTCAGCTTCTTGATTCCTTACTGGCATTACTTTCGGCCATTTGGGGAAATAATCCATGACAACAACCAAGTACTTGTTTCCCCGTTCGGTAATAGGCAAAGGTCCAAGTATATCCACGACAATTCTCTCAAACGGAGAGCCCACACTGTACTGCTGCATCTTAGCACGCTGTGATCTTTATCCACTCCATGATCGGCTTCAGTACAGAATCATTCAGTTGAGCCTGTTGCACTTCGTGCATCGATAATACGGATCCATCTTGCTCAAATTTTTCCACTCTGGTGATGTTTACGGACAGTTCATGCTCCTCCTGCTTACGGCAGTTATTACAATCATCGTCACACGGTCGACGGGATAAGGAATCCGCATTAGCATGAGTTTTTCCAGGTCTGTGACGGATTTCAAAATCATATGCCTGCAGACATTCCAACCAACGAGCTGTTTTTCCTTCAGGATTTTTGAGCTTCATCAACCACTGCAACGCTGAATGATCCGTTCTGACAATAATTTTCCGGCCGTGTAGTAAGCTGTGAAAATTCTCAATCGATTTGATTACGACATAGAGCTCTTTTCTTGTTACGCACCAGTTCTTCTGGGCCTTATGTAGAGTTTTGCTGTAATAGCCAATCACTTTCTCAACGCCGTCTTGTTCTTGAGAGAGAACAGCTCCAATTCCGAAATAACTAGCGTCCGTATCCAAGAAGAATTTGCCCTCTTCGTTTGGATGCGCCAGCACTGGAAACGTCGTAAGAGCATTCTTCAGTTTTTCGAAAGCTTTTTGGCTCTCACCATTTCACTCAAATTTTCAATTATTTTCTGTTAAAGTAAACAGCGGCTTGGAAATCAATGAAAAGTTCCTAACAAATCGGCAATAATAACTGGCCAAACCCAGAAAGCTTCTCAGTTCGTGAATGTTGCTTGGGATCTTTCAAGTTTTCACAACTTCAATTTTCTCTGGATCAGTTTGTACTCCATTACTGGACAACACATGTCCCAAATATTTGAGTGTCTTCTGGAACATGTGACATTTCTTCGGGTTTAATTTCAGGTTGGCTTCTTTCAACCGGTGGAACACTTGTCTCAGTCGGGTCATTTCTTCTTCAAAGTCTTTCCCATGAACTATCACATCATCAACGTAGACAAGTGCAGTTTTCCATGACAACTCCTGTAGTACTCTCTCCATCAATCGCTCAAATGTACTTGGGACATTGCAGAGTCCAAAAGGCATGACTGTAAATTGCCATAGACCCGCACAGGACGTGAATGCTGTCTTTTCTTTATCTTTCTCGTTCATCTCAACTTGCCAATATCCACTCTGCAAGTCTAAGGTAGAAAACCATTTTGAATTTCCAACAGCATCGAGGGTGTCATCGTTTCTTGGCAGGGGGTATGAATATTTTTTTGTTACCTCATTCAATTTTCGGTAATCCACACAAAACCGATTAGAGCCATCTTTCTTCTTTCTTATCGGAGAGACCCACGGACTTGTCGATGGTTCAATGACTCCTCTCTTCTGCATGTCGGTTACCAGTTCTTGAACTTCGTCAATCCGGGATATAGGTATTCGCCTTGGCGGCTGTTTTATCGGCCGTGCATCTCCAACATCGATTTTATGCTGAACCAGATGTGTGCGCCCAAAATCACTTGAATCCGTGGCAAAGATATTCTGATATTCCAGCAGCAAATCGCGTAGCTTCTTTTTCTGTTCTTCTGTCAAGTTAGCGCTGCTTTTGTTGAATAAATCTTGAATTGTGTGGCTCAGTTGCCTTGTAAATGGGTCCTTCTTGATAACTGTACCTTCCATCTTGCGAATCAATGTGACGGCCTCTAATCTACCTAACGGTATACCTTTTTTAATTCGTACTGGACAATCCGAAACGTTCAGAATCCTAAGCACCAGTCGTGAAGAGTTTACCAGGGTTCTGGCTAGTGCAACGGATTTATTCCAGCTCAATGTCCTGTCTGGTTCAAAGACGTACGTTGCACCTTTTGGAATGTTGTCTAGGTTGAGTGAAACCACCTTTTCCGATCGAGAAGATACCAGGAAATTCTTTGGAGCAACAACATCTATCACTTCCATTTCCATATTTCGACAATGAAAGGGTACTTCTTCTTCATTACCAATTCGTAGGACATTGCCATTCAAATCCAAGACACAACCAAGATCTCGCAGGAACTCGACGCCCAAAATGCAATCATCCACGATTGCAGCAATAAGAGCTTGATTTTTCTTCTTAAAATTGCCAATTGTGAATTCAAGCTCCTCCACACTGATTACTGGTATTCTTTCCCCATTTGCTGTTTTGAGTAAAATCCGCTGGCCCTGGGCACGTTCTCTTGGAATTTGTCTTATCTTTGCAAAAACCTCTGGATATACAATGGTGACATTTGCCCCAGTATCCAACAGCACCTTGCATGGCACATTTCCCACGAAACCTACAGCTGGACTACTTTCAATTTTAAGAACCTGGAGATCTATGACCTTAGGGCTCTCGATGGGAGATATAGCCAGCCTCTGTCCCCCAAAGCTAGCTAAATTTAGTTTTCCGACGACGTGTTCGTGCCACAATCGACGGTACGCTTGGCACGACAGTCTGCGCGAAGTTGGCCCTCCTTGCCACACTGCCAACATCTCATTCTTCTTCTCTATGGCCGTTGCAGACACTTTCTGTTCAGCTACCGACGTTTTCATAAACTCCATCATCATTTTCAGCTGATCCTGCATCTCGCTGGTGACCATGCTTCTCGTCTTGGGCATTTACAATAGTCTCCACTTAATTTGAAACACTTCACAACATTGCAACCAAATCTACTCTTCGTCGTCCGGATCCAAAATTATTTTCACTGAATTTTACAGGACCCCACTTCTGACACCAATTTGTCACAAATCTTATTGTGATTAATTTATTTACACAGGTTACAGTGCTAATCTTTACTTTACAAACTCGTATGTTCACAATATCACGCACATTTACTCGTACTGAATCACTGACTGAATGAACCCCTCTCCTAGCTTGCGCTCTTATATACCTAAGCCGACAATAGGCCAACATTCAATTGTCTAACATTTATTACCTGGTAACCACGGAACATCTAGTGACCATAGCCTGTCAATCATGTCGGACAATTGAACATCGACCTTGTCAATACTAACTAGGATTACATGTACAGCGAATTCAAATGAATAATTATGTGACCTAATTACTACAAATATTTCATATTTGTGACAATATAATAGAAAATACGGAGCATGAAACTGATTTTTATTGTTATTATTTTAAAAGTGGGGGTCAAACGTAACGTGCTAATTATTTTAAAATGTATCAAGAGAAAGCAAATTTTCTCTGTCAGTATATATTCGTTTTGGGACTAAGATGAAAGATATCTAACGGTATCTTTTTATAAGAATCGAAAGCCCAACACATTTTAACAAAATGGAAATAATTACTTTTTTGAGAAGTTATTTTTTTTTATAGGTGCTATGCCATAAACCGTCACAAAATGACAGTATTAACTCCTGCATATCATGCAGAAAGTTATAGTCCGGATGATAACAGATTTGATCATAGACCATTTTTATATAGAGCAAATTGGTCTTGGCAATTCCGAGCCATTGATAAACAAGTAAGTTGAATATCTATTTTCGAAACCAGTGTCACATCATTGGATATTATTTAAGTGTGCTTCTTCAGTTTAATATTTTATTTTACTAATTTTAGTGCTTTGTAAATAGATGTAGAAAATGTATTATGAGTGAAATCAGTCATATTAACTAATTAAATGAGTCGGAGTTTTTTAGATGTTAAATGTGATTAGACCAAAATACATATTATTGAAATCTCAAAGATGTTTCAAAATTTTGTGAACAAAACTCTAAATCTGAATAAAGAACCAAAAATTTAATTGACATCTTAAATATTATCATTTTCTCATGTATTTTTCTGGTATTTATAAAGTATTGAAAATATTAATACGTCAAGGTTTCAACTGACCCGTTGTACATCTTCTCAATTTAGACCATTTGAAGATGATAGATTCCATCAAACCAAATAACTTTTTGAAGTAAAATTTATTGTTGAAATAGTCGACTTTTCTTTTCTAAATAAACCATTTTTTTTCTTTATGCTTTAGAAATTTGAGAGAAATCGGCTCATTTGATTAGTCTTACATTTCATTGACGTCACTGATAAATACTTGAAAATTTTTTATTTTCTAGTGCTTGTTTTGTGATTAAGTTTTTTTGTGTAAAATCCGGTAATGTGACACCGGCAAACACTATAACTAACACAAAATGATTGTAAATATTCGTAGGTAGATAATGACACGATAAAAAAAACTAAAATCTGGGTGTTGTGAACTAGCTAACAAAAAAACTAAACAATTGTTGTTGAATTTAGTGGATTTTGTTTATCAGGTTCAATACCAGACTGAGTTAAACCGCAACAAATCAGAACGCGCATCACGTAAATTAGAAAGTTTGTCCAGTCGGTCGTCCAGAACTGGAGTTGCTGTATGAGTGGTGAGATTCCAAGTAGGTTGTAAGTTCCGAAACTAAACTGCAGATATTATTTACCTTTCATTGACATAGTAATTAGAAGAGGAGTACAAATCTAGTTGAAATTTGACGCTCAATAGCGTAACATGCGTACCAACATCACAAAAATTGTAAATAACAGTGCCATCTCTGTATTAGGCCGAGAACTTTTCATCTTGCTCTTGTGGCTCGCTCAAATGCAAACTAATATCAGCTTATTTCTTAAATGCAGTAACATTAGAAAGAATTATACTTTTTCATTATATTCTAGTTACAAATAACTCGCTATCTCACTCTGTAAAAAAATGTATACGTGAAAAAAGGCGAGTAAGTATAATTAAGTGAAAACATTTGTTTTTAAGTCGTTTGCAGATAATAGTTCAAATTATTTCTCTTATTCTTCATAAAATTTTTGATAATATGGATAAAATAAATTAAAATTATATTGCTGTTTTTTTAGTTTCGGAACATGCTAAGAATTTAGCTTGCATTGTTACTATTACTTATCTATAATAGATGCTTCGTGATATAATATACATACTTAGATACTTGGCTAGTATCTCATATTTTTATCAGGCGCTTATTTTTATAGCTAGTATAGTTGAATCTTTATAGAAATTTTATCAATTTACATCGAACTTATAATGATGATGAAACTTATAAAATGTTTGAAAACTTTTCATGTTGTATTAAATTTAAGGGATCAATTTACCTATGAATTAAAATTAGAATCTATCAGTGCATGGATATATTTATAAGATTAAGAACTATAATAGGAGCTAAAAAATGTATAAGAAATTCCAGAAGATTGATTGCTCTGTAATCCAATAAAAAAGGAATTTGTGTTTATTTTCAATTGAAGATTTTTCAGGAAAAAAGGCCGATCCTGACGTCTAGTATACTAATATTCAGGATTGATAAAAAAATATTGGTATCAAATATTTATTATATCGTGTACAATTCAAAAAACAGTAAATTAAATTAAATAATGTTAAATTACTAAACTGAATTTGTCGTAGTTTTGAAATTATAAAAATAAATATTGACCAGAGAAAAGATTTGAAACATTTTATGAGTTAAAAATTAAAAACTTACAAGTTTTCATCACTTTTTAAAGTTCTTATATCAAGGGACTTCTATCAGGTTGTTAGTGTACTTATAGAAATTTATTCTAAAATAATAAAAGTATGTGTATAAATATTCTAAGCTTGTTGATACTTGAAGTGGTTGATCAAGTACCCTGTAATTTTAAAGAGTACATTATTGCTGCCATTTTACAATTCGATATGTGAATGTACATCACAAATTTTTAAATTGAGTATATTAATAGCTCATGTAGAGAATTCTCTCTTTTAAGACTGTTGTGGACAAAGATTATCTATAAAAATGTACAATATTTTAGTATTAGGAAGATTCCGAAATTTTGGATCATAATTTGTGTATAGAATCTATCCCAATCTCACATAAATCTAAACATAATATGACTGCGGCTCTCGCACAAAGTACGATAATAATTGAAATCGTACAGAATTTACTGCTTGACAGTCTCAGTCTCGTATAAATTATTTATTCTTGACGAAAGAAAATTAAAGTAAAACCATGTAGTCTATACAAGGAGTCCAACTATTTATGAACGAAATGATAAATTATTCCCCAAAAACCTGGGGAACAATCCTTCCGAATTAGACATTGTTAGTGTCCAATTTGAAACTGAAATTGACGTTTTCTCTATAAATACAGTCTGACAAGCGTAAAGAGTCTCATCGGGTGAACTCAGTATTCGTATAATTCAGGCTAAGATAGGAAACTAACGTCAACCGTGGCGGCGGTATCTAATCTTAAAACTTTTAATATAAATATTTAAAAATCTTTGAATGCAGCGTGTGTGTTAATTATGAGTTATTGATGCAATATTTACTGTTTTCCATTCGCTTAACAGTATTAACAATAAATTTGATTATGAAGTTGTTCTCAAAAGACTGCTTACGCTTGTAGTACTGTATCCAAAATATGTGACACACAGGAGTGCGAGCGTACCATGTTAGAAAAAATGTAGTTTCTCAACCCACTTTCAGATTAATTGAACTATAAAAGTATGAAAATATTCACAAAAAAGTAAAAACATGAAGTAAAATTCAATTTTATTAGTAATTTTATTTCTTTTTATAGCAAAACACAGTTTTCTAATATTTTCAGTTTTTGTTGAATAACGTCATTTAAATTGAGAGGCAAAACAGTGGTTGATATCATTTATGGACCATTACACTTTTTTTTTTCATTACGTTCGAAAGTTTATTGTGTCACTTAAACAGTAGATCTTATTCTTGTACAAAATACAAGTATACTAAGATTTAATTTATATTATATATTCATTTATGCGCATATAAATTAAAAAGGAAGTGTAATTTTTTTAATCAATATTATTTTTTACCCTATCATCAAACATTTTGGGAATATTGCCGTAAAATAGAATAGAGGGCGTTAAGGCTCATGCACAGTCACGAAATCTTCGACTTGAAACAACAATTTCAATCTTGTGCAAGTGATTGACCAATAGAAACGCGCGTGCAACAAATTCGTGCAACGAATCTGTTTCAAACGAAAAGTATGCATACTCCTGGCATACTCCAAACTTTTCAATCTTGTGCAGAGCGGCTGTCGTTGATTGCACCAATCAGAACGTAAAGAAATATAAATTGACAGATAGATAACCTATTTCTATAAATTTGCGAATATTTATAGTGATATGAGAAATATAAAGTTTTTTGATAGTTACAAATTTCTATCATTACTTCCAGAATGTAGGAAAAATAAAAATTTTAAATATTTTTGGTTCACAGAAGACAAATATTAAACTCCAATATTCTCTGATTTGGATATAGATAAATAAAATATGTGCTACAATTTCATCGAAAGTCAAATTATCATCTCTTTTTTCGTATTATATTTACACTAATTGTAAACTAGAATATTTTTCGAAAAACATATTCTTCATTAAATGATTTGTAAAATTCCTAATTATACATTAAGTCGCAAAACTTGTGGAATTTAGAAAATTCAAATAGTACCATTATTCTGATTTATCTAAATGATTCCACCTTAAATAAATAAAAATTTCTAATAGCGCAATAGATGGCAGCATCGGCAAAATTATTGCTTTTGTAATTTCGGAAGTGTGAACGCTATGATTGAATTTCTTGCACAGGAGCTTGCATAAGATTGAATTTGTAGTTTCAAGTCGCAGATTTCGTGACTGTGAATGAGCCTTTAGAGTTTTGTTACGAAAAATAGAAATAATATTTATTTCCACTTTTCTTTTACAAACTTATCAATCCATAAATACATCAATTGATAATGCAACAATATTTTTCATAAATAAAATCAAATCTTCCAGGAATTTATATACGTATGAAACCCATCGTTTGAGCGTCATCACGACGCGACGTCAAGTAAATATTAAATCGTATTTTCAATTAGAAATAAGCAAGATTCGTATATAATATCACAAGGGACTGTAATTTTATCAATACATTTTTCTTGAAAACATTGATTACCTAGCAACATCGTGAGAGTCATCTGTCCGATTAAATCACGAGAGCGTAGCTCGAGGGATTTCATCTGAGCAGATGACTCGAAGGATGTTGCTTAAAGGTAATCAATGTTTGAAAGAAAAATTTATAATAAAATTAAAGTCGCGAGTGGTATTTGTGGAGTATATTTCTCGAATGAAATTGCTACTGTGAGTACCTTTTAAATAATGTTAGTTGCAACTACTAACCTTTTTTATTGAAAAATGCACTAAATTGCCTCCATATATTCTTGTATTTTTAGACTTTTTGTTTTCAATTTCATTACTTTCGGCAAAAAATGCATTTCCAAAACGATTAAATTTTGACATTTCCGAGAACTGATTGTTTGTTTATATTAGAACTATGTATTGTTTCACCATGACAAAGGCAATTTATCGCGATAAATCGCTTGCCAACGGGAATTTACCAAGGTAAATTCCCGTTGGCAAGGAACTTATTATTATAATTGTCATTGTAACTATGCAAAATTTGTCAGTATAATTGACATGAGTGAAATAATCCATATAATTTTTGTTGCTTTTATCTATTATTCATAACATTTCTCCTTATTTTCATGAAAGTTTCTCAAATTTTGTTCGTTTTTATGAAGGGCAGAATAATTCACTTCCAGAGTAAATAAAATCTACTCTGTTAGATGACAGTCAGTTATTTGACTGCAATGATTCGATGTCATAAAGAAACACAAACTGATTAGGATTTGTTAAATAAAATAGTAATAAATTTACTTGGTGTTCAATAAAACTGGCCATAAGAAAATTAGGTGAGATTGGAAATTTTCTAATTTTGGTTAATTAAATAATATTTTAAGAAATACAAAAATATTTTCGTTCTTTCCACATTTTTCGCCAAATATAATAACGGAGCCGCAGCACTTCTTGTCAAGCTCTTGATTTCTACAGAGTTGGACATCCTTGTATAATCTCAAAGGTAAAACGTCCATAATACGAGTATCGTATCAGGTCATTTAAAATATCTCTAATTCTTAACAGCAATTTGAACATTCTGAAAAATGTGAGTAAGGTACAATTCAATATTTTCCGCAAAGTTGCAGAGCTGACATAGTTCGGACAAAGCTCAAAAAATTATTTATAGTCGGATAGAATTGATATATCCAAGAAGAAAATTAATAACTTAACGGCTACGTTGTCAGACAGGCTGTCAAAAAAATTGTCAAAAACTGCATTTTATAAAAAACCTATATATTCGATAAAAAATGTGCAATAGAAAGTCAAATCAAACGAAATTTTTGGCTCCGATCAGTCCAGAAGCTTTTTGATAAATTGCAAAAAACCGTAATTTTTGACCATTTTTTCGTAAATATAAAACTCGCGTTCTATTTAATATAAAGACTTGAAATTTCAATAGAATGTGAGCTCTGTATCTTCCAACATATGCACCAAATTCCAGAAAAATCGATCGTAAACTATTTGTAAAATGTTGAAGCACAAAAGGCTCTTCGAAAAATAACCATAAAAAAAATTTTTAGCCAACGTAGACCAATTTTACAAAAAGCCTTTTCTTTGCACAATGTTCTTAAATGGCGCACCTTCCTCGCAGACCACTTTTTGAGCGTTCTGAAATTTGGTGCATATGCTGGGAGCTACAAATCCCACATTCTTTCAAAATTTCAAGTCTTAATATTAAATAGAATGCAAGGTATCAATTTTCGAAAAAATGGACAAAAATTACGGTTTTTTGCAATCTTCCCAAAAACTACTTGACCGATTGGGGCTAAAAAAAACTTACTTGATTTGACTTTTTATTGTGCATTTTTTATACCTCAACACTTTTTTTCGTCAGATGCATAGTTTTTTGTAAAACGCAAAAACCGTTTTTGCCAGTTTTTGACAATTTTTTTGACAGCCTTCCTGACAACGTAGCCGCATTCAAATGAAATTATGTTATTTGCCACGTTATAAACTAATAATAGAAAAATGTATATTAAATTATCAATTTTCTTGATTTTTAGTGTTTTTTTTTAAATTTGGCTGAAGGTATTTGTTGAACCAATTTTGTCCGAGCAATGTTAACTCTGTCCATTTTGCGAATTTTGTCTGTAATACAAGTGATTGAATTCCAACCCTCCTTTTATTCTTGTTATCTGTCATCCAGTATTCCTATTTGAAGAATTATTGGATGCGAAAAATCTATTGCATGCAAAATTAAATGTGATTATCATTATTATGAAATTATCATTAGTTATTAGATAAAGTGTAACAATTAGCGACAATATGTCGAGCAAATCCAAATTGAAAATATGCACGATTTATTCAGTGAAAACTATTTTATTTCAGTGACATTTATATCAGCTAATAAACTTTTAGACACGTAACAACTTAACGTGAGTTTATAAGACTTTCAATGATTAATATTCAGTGATCATTGCTTCATGTTTGCTATATATCATTCAAGGGTTAACATTTATCAAGAGTATGATTTCATTACATTTTGAAATATACTATTATAAAAGCATCAAACTTTTCAGATGTTTAGTGTTCTTGAGCATTAAACACTATTCTGCTCAAACTGTCGATGTACTACTTCATCTCCGATTTCGATTAAACTTGGTAAGAGATTTGTTTTAGCGTTACAAATATAGAAAAATAATTATTACCGGTCAGATTCAGTTAACCTTGAAAAACCTTATACACTAATTTATATAATTGAAAAATGTATACATTGCGCGGTGTGTGTGTGTAAGATGACGATACTAGCGACTCACTAGTGAAATGAAATTTTGTCAGTGGCATTAAGACAGTCGTTTTCTTTTTCAACCGGCAGTCTAACAGGCGAACTTCGTCCGCTCTGACTATGTTCGGCGTGGAATCTTGAGTCCGAGACAATGACGGCAGATCAAACCCAACATGAGGTGCTTAGTGCACCTTTTGTCTCGGACTCAAGCGAAATTTTATCGAAATCGGAGGTGAAATAGTACATTGACAGTTTGAACCTAATTCTTACTTTTCAAACGAACGTGCTTTTACAAATGTTTTGTTTCAAATTCAATTATTATACATTAAACAATAAATAATAATCATTGAAAGTCTCATAAATTATTTTCAATTTCCTAAAGTTATCGGCGTTGTCGATATTGTAAACAAAACAATTATTATTTTGTAAAAAACTCCAGTGTAGCAAAAATACATGAATAAAATATTATCATTATAAAAGCGTTTTTATAATTAGGCATAGTTACCAATTGGCAATAAATTATTGTACTAACACAACCGTAGCTACGGCGGTACCCAGGCGCAAGGCGCAGACCCTGGAGGGACGCAGAAATAACCAGAATCAAGTTTTAGGTCATGCATAGTTGTTAGTAGCATACATACAATATTTTTTATCTAATTCCGTTTTGAAAAGTCAAATTTTACATTAATTTCTGACGTTATGAAACGTCCCATTTTTCATAACTGTCCTGCAACAGTTGCGTAAAGTAGTTACGTAATGACTTTACATAACTGGCCATGTTTTAGAGCTAATCAATTATACTTATCTGCGTACAATTAAAAGAATTATTTATTATTTACAATATACAGCATTGGCATAGTCTTTAATATCAAAGGGTACTATAGCACTCAGAATATCACTGCTTGAGTACATTTTCAAAAATTACTTTGACGTTTTGTGAAAATTCGATATTTGTTTATTTCAGTGCACTTTTGTTTCTGTAGTAAAAATAGATGGTCATGAATCACAGTCATCTGAATTTTGTGATGTAACGTGAGAGATGTTCTCATTCAAAATTATAGATAAAATTATTCTGACGGAATTAGATAAAATTTTGTACAGAATACGTTATGAAAAGTCATATTGTTTGACTCACGTAATTTGCAAAACTCGCTACGCTCGTTTTGGCAAATATTACGTTTCGTCAAACAATATGGCACTTTTCATAACTAATTATGTAAATAACTATTAAAGCGTAGACGCGCGTTACTGTAGTATATGACATTTGTCGAGCGGTCTTGAAACTACAGCACTCAAATCTCGTAACCTACACACACGAACAAAAATATACCCTGAGACAAGGATCTAAAATAATTTGAAGGCTGGCGCCACCTCTCAGCACATTTATCAAACTAACTGAGGCTGTCAGCCTCATTCATTTTGATCACTGTCGCACTGTAAGACAATGTGTTACAAACGTTGAAAAACTGTTGGTAGAAAAATATTACACAAATGATTCTCACTCAACATGTTTTATTGATCCCCTGTAATAATTATGAATATTGACAAATGCAACTGTAGTGTAGCGTCCGGGTGAGTCCTCAGTCCTTTTAAGCCTGGTAGTTAGTTCGAAACCCTGAAAATGTTAAAATATCTAAGCATAAGGCTCAGTGAAGAATTACCGGTGTCAACAGTTCCAACATATAGCTTACACACACATTTGTTCCCCGTTGGCAATCTGATCAGGTCCCACTGCTTAGTCCCAGCTGCTGGCAACCTGACAAGGATTGCTACAACCCAAAGCTGCTCGCTGCATCGTTGGCGGCCACACGGTATATTACAGCCCAAAGCTGCTCGCTGAGCCGTCGGCAACCAATCCGCACACACTTCATCAACTAATATCTGTCTGTACTATCTGGGCGATAAAACTAATCTGACCGAATAACTTAAAATTCATCATCCAATTATGAGCGATCACGTACCTAACTGAATTAATAAACTGATAGACTTATGAAATCAGGCAATGATAATTCTATTTCATGTAACAATTGTCCATTATATTGTCAGAGCCGGGTAAGATTAGAGCATTTTTCGAGGGTTCAGTTATAGAAGCTCGAACCGAGCGCATAAAAAGTTAGTTACGGCACTGTGTAATTAATTTGTGATTTTGCTACAACTGTGCGTAATATTCCTATTACTTGGCAAGCGATGCGTTTTTCGTATCATATCTTTATGACCATTTGAACTAGTAATTTTTTTCCAAATTTATTCTCTTCCAGTGTAGTGTTAATTCAGGTGATTGGAGTCTTACTTTTTAACTTTGAATATACATATATGTTGTGACGTTCCTGTTTGGACGTCAGAAATATGTAACGTACTTTATGGTCTGCCGCTAACTTTATCGTAATTCTCGGGCGCCATTTATTAACGGAGCGCAGACTATTGTACTTGGCCTATGTAGTTCTGTAGAGATAATGTCCAGGCTTCTGAAATTTGCTGGAATGGAGAACTGGGTACACACATTAAAAGATACACAACTTTCTCCCAAAATGAAATATCTTTAATTAAGAAAGCCAATAAATATAAATGATGACACAAAAATAATAGTGACAATATTCTCTTTAGAACTAGAATAACTTAACAATGTAATATAAAACTTTGAAAGGTAATTTATTCCACACAATAATAAACACCACAGCGACGTCGACATGCAAGAAATCAAGACAACATTGCTGCTGTGAGAGTTAGTATTGCAGAGAATGTAAATGTATAGGTGAATATCATTCTCAAATAGGTTGGTTTCTCAAGGATGGCACTTGGCGAATTTTGAAGAAGCATTTGGATTTACATCCTTACAAGATTATGCTCACTCACTTGACCATCATAAAATGATCCTGATTTTTTAAAGAAAATTATCTTTTCTGACGAAACTGTGATTCAACACCATTAGATAATTTTTTTGGGGCCACATAAAGTCATTGGTCTATGTGAACAAACCACAGATAATAGGATTTTTAAATTAACATAAAGTGCTGCAATTGTGAAATTAATGCGGATTTACTCCACAAATTGATCGAAGGTTGGGTTCATCGAATTCACTCCTGCATTCGTAGTCGCGGAGGCCATTTGAAGGATGTGTTGTTCAAGACAAAAATGCTATCGATAGAACTATTAAATTAAAAAAAAATTGGAATAACTTAATTTTTTATTTGATTTTACTTACATATACCAAGTACAAATATTGTGAGACCAACAAAACTCGCATTTTGATATTTTCCGTTTTGACCATCCTTGAAACCATTTTGACTATTTTCGGGTTGATGTCGGTACGTACGTATATATGTGCGTATAATGTTAAAATTTTGTTTTCAAGACTGGTCTTAGATCTAATTATGCACCTCGCATTTATTTTGGAATTGTCTATACCCAAAATGCACTGTACTCAAAACTTTTTATGAATCTTTCGCATTAATTCAAGCCGTGAGTAAAGTTTGATAATCTTTTTTAATTTTTCTTATATAGAAACTATTGATCGTAGAATGATAAAATTCAGTATTTGAAATTGCTACAACGTTTTTTTAATGAATTGTAACATCTAAATGATGACCTCAAATTTTGGTTGCTATTGATTTTGCCTCTTGTCAATGTCAGTGTCAACTGTCTATTATTCAGTCAAAAGGTATATAATGTAACGATATCCTTCGCTGATGGCGGGTTTGTTACTTTTGACGTCGCTTTTGAAAACTGCTAACGGTGTGCTCGGGCGGCCTCGATCTCGGCACCAAACTACCTGGATCTTTAATCCCCTACTCGAACTCGGCACTATGCTATGGATTAGGATTTGTGACTCAATCGTTGTACCTGAGTGAGATTCTCTGGACACATGCGATTTTATATTAATAATAAACCACACTCAAATTTAGCTGTATTTTTAAACGAATCTAATCACACGTGACATCAACAACTCAAAAGTCCTGCATATCGTAGACAAATCAATTTGTTTCCATTTGATGCAAGAAATTCCAATGTCAAAAATACCTAGAAAGATTGAATGTTTTAGTTTGTTCTATAAATATTTATATGTTTTTGTAATAATGTAGGTATGTACGGACAATGTATAAATAAGACTTTTTTTAATCATTTTTTTGTTTCTGAATTTTCATTAAATATTATTTGCAGTATTATTTTTAATACAAATTAATTTTAAAATGAAATATAGAGACTTATAACACCAAATCCTGCAGGTAGATCGTGGCTTTATTTAAAAATTGACAGTGCCGAGTTCGTGTGCGCCCCGCGCTAATCGGATTAGCATTGGTGCCGAGTTCATGTTCTGATAATTTATGATATGCACATGACAGGCACGTTTTCGTTATGGCAATTTGTGAAATAAACATTTTTTAGTTAATTCCTAACAATAATTTATTGTGAAGTGTATAGCAAAGTTGTAGTTTTTGGCGCAACTTGTAAATAAGAGTTATATCTGAAAGGATGTGATTCCAATGAATTTCTGCGAATACTGCTAAAAAAACTGATAATGTTCTTTTATGAATAGCGTACCCGAAGAAAAAAAAGTTAAAATTAATTCACGTTTAAAATAGAGATCGAATAGATATTGCCTTGAAAAAGCACAGTTTATATGCATCAATTACGGAATTCATAAAGAGTTTTCTGACGAAAAGCTCAATAAGAAGAAAATCGAAGCCTTTTTTTTGTAATGATATTCACTGTTGTCCGTGGATTGTCTATTATCTAATTGAGTGTTCAGTGTTCGTATTGTATACCATAATTATTGTAACAAATGCATCCAAGTACCTCATGACTGAATGTTCGAAATAAAAATAAATGACTCATGGCCGGCTGCACCACTATCCCTTAGATTCTAAGTTTCGCTTAACTGAACCTGTTCAATGAATATTTTTTCAGTGCAGTGCAGGGTGGTGCAGGGCAGTGTAGCTCTATATTGTCAAAGAACAGATTAGTGTGCAATAGTGCAGCGAATTTGGACTGAGACAATTAACCTCAATCTGCAATATTTAAAATGATCAAGACACTTGCTCTGTTAACTGATTCATCAGGATCAGATGATTTATTTACTTTGAGCAGTGAAATGAGGCTGAGAATTTGGAAATATACCTGAAAAGACGAAAAAGAAACTGCATGAAAAATATTTTTGAAAAGTAATTCCGGCATATATGGATAAGGAATTTATTAGATATTTTAGTATAAATCGCAAATTGAATATCAATATCATTTATTTTTGCTAGCTCTGTTTATCAAACTGATAGGAATAAATCTGACATTTGTTTACCCCCACTCTACTCTGCACTAATTACATCACCTCCTAAGTCAGTTCAGAAAAGTGTGTACTAGTTCTCAAATCTAAACACTGAATAGTCTGACCAAATTGCACGATTTTCATAAAACGTCTTAGTGTTAGAAAGTGTACACTTGGTCAACCTAGTGCATGTTATCGAACAGAGCTTATTGTCATATCAAATGCGACATAAACATTGCCGTCAATATTTCGATTCGAAATTTTTTGTTTAAGTGAAGCTTAAAATTTAAGCTAGTGTGGTGCAACTGGCCATCAAACTATTTTATCGATTTCAAATTTACAACAAATTAATACAGAATGATCAATAATGACTGACTGTTACATGACTTGCAAAATTCCGCATTATGATCAAAACTATCTTTATGGAATAAAGTTAGTATAAATTTTTTTATTTGGTAACATACAGGGTAACATACGTTACCGACATTTGAAAGACACAGTGACGGCATTTTGCATTATTTTATATAGATTTTGAACTTGATGACACAGATTTATCAATAATTTGATTTGAGAAACAAAAAAGTGAGTAAATAATTGTATTTTTGAATGATGGAACGCTAGAATAATGTTTTCAGAGAGCTGTCATCTGTCACTTGCAGTTTACAGTTTCAAGCAGGCGGCAAAGAAAAAATCAGAATAAGGCGGCACAATCAATCATTTTGGATCACTCTGTTCAGCGAAACATAACTTACATGACTGTTTTCATTTATTGATATTACATTCTGTTTTTCACATTCCCTGAGCTATCACGTTCACAGCAAATGCGAACACTATAACGATTACATTCCATGATAACCATTTTTTTTTTAAATGTCAATTTGACAGATGGCACTGCGATGTCTTGGAGGTGATTATTATTATTTCTCTACCAGCAGGAAAATAATATTTATTCACAATCATTATGGTAATATGGCAATTCCTAACCTTTTGGAGGTTGGGAAGTACGTAATTTCCAACTGCAATGACTAGCTCTCGGGTCGGAAGCGATACTTCCATCTCTTGGGTGGGAAATGTTTATGCAGGGTTGCCTAGCATTAGTCATAAATCTTTGTTGGAGTAAAATAATCCGTGCTGTCAGAAATACCGATCATATAATCTAATGATCCGAATAAAACAATTAATATTGAAAAGAAGCGGATTTATGTTGCAATTCTGTGTGAATCTATGTCTTATAATAATAATAATAATAAGTTTATTTGAATAGTTTGACTAATATAAATACATAGAAATACAAATATGTGATAATAATCACACCTTATATTATTTTAAATAAGTGGTAAAAATAGAACGTTCATAAGTTAAGATAACTCAAAGATATTTACGCAGCTTTGATTTGAGTTCCCTTAAAGTGGTAGAATTCTTAACAAGCTCAGGTAGATTATTGTACATCACAAAGCCCTTATAGAATACTGACAAATTTGTTTTTGATTTATTATTTTTTGAGATATATAAATCGTTCAAGTTACGAGTATTATAGCTGTGTATATTGTGGACGTATGATATGTTATTCATCAAGTACATAGGTAAGTTTTCTTTTAACATTTTGAATACAAAGATAAGTATATTAAAATCAACAAATTTTTTTACATTATACCAATTTAAGGTATCCAACATAGTTTGTATACTAGTAAATCGATTACATCTTATATTCCACGATTTTGTAATTTTTGAAGCTTTTCAATCTCTGAATTGGTACACATGTACAAGATTGAGGAACAATATGTAAAATGTGGCAACACTATAGTATTATATATCATCTTCTTAGCCCAGCATGATAGATGTTTGGCTATTCTAGACAAATAATTAATTTTTTTAGAAATCTTTTTACATAGATATTGGATGTGCTTATCAAATTTCAACTTATTGTCAATAATGACTCCTAGATATTTTATTTCATCCACTGTGTCTAACACAGTATCATTTATTTGAACATCAATCGATAGCGCACTGTTAACTGTATATTTCTTGGGCAGAGATAGAAACATTACCTTTGTTTTACTTTCATTAACCTTAAGTATTTTTGTATCCATCCAGTTCTTAACATTATTGAGGTCTTCGTTAATTAATTCTGTAATAGTGTTTCTATCTGTACCTTCCACATAAAGAAGCGTGTCATCAGCAAAGAGATGTATTTTACAGTGTTTCAAAATATTTGGGATATCTTTCATATATAATATAAAAAGTAATGGTCCCAATACACTCCCCTGTGGCACGCCCATATCTATCTTTTGCTTACTTGAATAAACATAATTCACTTTTACACATTGTGTTCTGTCCGTCAAATAGTTTTTAAACCAATCCAATGCTTTATCCTTTATACCATATGCTTCTAATTTAGTTATCAAAATACTCCTGTCGAGCGTTTCAAATGCACGTTTCAAGTCCAGAAATACAGCACAAATAGTATTATCCTTATCTAGTGATAATTTTCAATCATTCAGTATAAAATTCAGTGCAGTTTCGCATAAATGATTTTTTCTAAATCCGGATTGTTCGGAAACAAGTATGTTATTCTCGTTGACAAAATTGATTATTTGCTTGTATACTACGATTTCTAATATTTTTTCACATGCTGGTAGCATGTTTACAGGTCGAAAGTCTTGCACGTCCGTGGCTTTTTTCAATTTAGGTACAGGAATTATGACAGAGTTTTCAACCTACTCGGCACAATACAATGTAACGAAGCATTTATAAATTCTAAAAAGGGGTAACCCAGTAAATGAAAATAATCTTTCAAAACTTTCATACTTATTTCATCAACACTAGTTTTATTCTGCTGTGAAAAAATTATATTTCTTAGCTCGATGATATTAATTTTGGAAAATTTACAAAAAGTAGTACTCTCATTTTTATTTACCGCATTCATTACCTCATAAATATTAGATGGGATTGAATTTCTAATTTCTTTGATACTATCTATGAAAAATTCATTGAAATTATTCACAATATCATGTGGATCATCATAATGGATATCATTAAAAACTATTTGATTGATATTTTCTCTGTTACAACAGGAAGTGAAGTTTTTCAAAGTTTTCCACATTAACTGGGAATTATTTCTACATTTGTCTATGTTATTATTGTAAAACATTTCTTTTTGTTTTTGTATGACAGTAGTAACATTATTTCTTTTCAGTTTGTACTGCTTCCAATCATGTGAATCATTTGTAAATCTAAATTTCTTATAAGCCAAGTCTCTATCTAATATTGCATGCTTTATCTCTGCATTGAACCAAACCTTATTGTTTTTTCTTGAAGTTTTAACTAATTTGGTTGTTGAAGCCTTTTGGATATTATCTTCAATATTTATGAACATATTTTCAAAATAAATATGAACATCGGCTATATTGTATTTCCAATCACAATTGAGAAGACCATCTTCTAATAGTTGTCTATTTGTATTTTTAATACTAGAGATTGCGCATGCATTATTATTAAAATCTAAAGGTGAGGATAGTGTGATTGTTAGGCATTGATGATCACCGATTTTCGGAGTATCTCTAACGTTACAATTCAAGCTAAAATCATTTGAGATCACATAGTCTATTAAAGTTTTTGATGTATCGGTAATACGTGTAGGTTTATCAATCAATTGTTTGTATCCCTGAATTTCAAGCATATTTTTGATCTTATTACGATAAAAATTATCACTGTTCAACCAATCAATATTAAAATCACCAACAATTAGTATTGTTTCACTTACTGTCTCATTTATGTCAAACCAGTTCTCCAAAAAAGAGATAAACGCTGCTGAACTGCTACTGGGTGATCGATACACTGTTAGAAGACGAAAACGTACACTGTTAAATGAAAATGATATGGAGGATAACCACCAGCAATTTTGTTCCTGTATATTATCAAGAATTTTGAAGCTCAAGTCTGATCTAATTAATATTAACACACCTCCAGTATGTCTTGAAGATGAATCACATCTCACTAAATTGTAGTTCTCCACTTGCAATTCCATATCTTCTACATCTGTCGTTATTCTTGATTCAGTGAAACAAGCAATAATTGGATTTTCTTTTCTAACCAAAAATTCTAATTCGTCTTTATTTGCTAGATAACTTTGTGCATTCAAGGAAATAATGGCGGACAAGTCGTCAGTACTCATTGATTGCTATGCATATTTTATTTTATGTTTTTGTCTTTCAACAGTTTTCAGAAATACTTCACAATTTCGATCCAAGGCATTGTGGTCAGTCTTCAAATTTAATCTCAAATTTGTGTTAGCCCTGACACAATTAGTACAATTCATTGTTGTTGATTCGCATTCCGTATGTCTATGATTCTCGCCACAATTACTACATATTATTTTATTTCTGCATTCTTTAGCCTTATGACCATATCCATGACATTTGTAGCATCTGATAATATTCAACTCTTCAAAAATACTGCACCTATCCCAACCTATGTTCACTTTTCCCTCATTCATTATTTTTCTAAATGTATCTACATCAACTTCAGCTATTACATTATATTTCTTATTTCGTTCCCATTTATATTTTATTTCAATACTTGAATTGGTAGTTACAGTTGAATTTTGTTGTTTCAAATTTGTGACTATTTGATTTTCTGCTAAATTTTCAGTTAAACCAATAATTTTTATCAGAGGATTTTTCAAAGTACTGATTTTAACTTCATATTTTTGACCCAATTTTTTATGTAGTTCAGTTTCTAGTTTTTTACTGTCTTTTTCTTTTTGGCATTTAACTACTATGCCACCATTTTTTGCATTCCTGACTGATGTTACTCCCACTGATATATCCGATGGATTAATATTCTCTCGCATATCCTTCCTGGTTTGAATACACTTCTGCTCCTCTCTAGGTCTAATGACAACTACAGGATTATTCTCCTGCAGTATTTCAGAGAACATTTTTTTCTGACTACTATTACCAGCATTTAAATTAACTTCCATTATTTTCTTTACCATCTCTTTAAGGGAATTCAATTCGCTAAGGTATTCATTCAATGACTGTTTAACAACATCATTAATTGTTTCTTTGATTGAAGAAAAGTTTCCTTTGGATTGACATATTTCACAGAACCATTTAAATCCCTGATATGAACTTATTATTGTAAAATCTTTTTCCTTAATCCGAGCACATTTCAAATGAAACCAGTGCATACATTGTCCTTCGCATCCAATTATTTTATCATTGTCGAAATCTAATCTACATTTGAAACATGTCCTAGCTTCATCATCTGAATTTTTGTCAGTCATATTATAACTTTTTTAGAGCCGCTGATATTCCCGCTTGCGTACTACACTTGTGTTATATGCAGATATTGGAATATCGCGCGCATCGTGCGCTCAGCAATTCACTGAGCACTGTTGTTTAAGCTTGACTAATTAAGAAATAGAGAAAAAAATACAATTCGACTTGAAGGCAATAGTTTACTCTTGGAATTGTATTATAGTTAAATCACAATACACTTTTATTTATAATCACTCAGAAGCTGATGACAGCTATAAATCTTTCACCACAAGTGAAAAAAAATTCGAAAACTTATTTACCACTGTAAAACATGATTTATTCTAGAAGATCAAAACACTGACCATTCACATACAAAAATAAACGCAAATTAATAAATTTGTAAATTATGAACAAAATCGCTATAAACTCACATACGCAGCACTTTCGTCCAATTCGGTGCAAGTGTATATCTCCATTTCACTGTTATAACTTATTGATATCTGCATTCATCACAATTTCAATGGATACACGTATAAATAACTTGATTCATAAATAAAAAATCCTATAAATGTCAAATTAATTAAATTTTTCAAAACGTTCTTGTTTTCATAGACTACTACATCAATTTACTTTGTTGAAAAAAGAACGAAATTGGATCAAAAATTTCTCGGAAACTTAGGGATGATTGTGAATAAAATAGTATACGTACTTCGGTGAGGATTTCATATCAACCTCGAGCTATATCTGATCCTCGAGGCTTCGCCTCTGGGTAATATAATAAGCTCTCGGCTGTAATGAAATACTTCCCACCTCAGATGTAATATACTATTACCTTCAAACTTTGTAATCTTTAACTTTCCTAGAAAAACTTTTATGCATATTCATTGGGAGATTCATTATTTACTGCTCTCACCCAAGGGATAAAAAACATGGAAGTCTACTATTTGCAATTTCTTATATCGCATGTCTTGATAAAAAATTGTGAGTTCATAATATTTCACTTATCAAAGAAATAATTGATTATATATTATTTATACTTATTATATATTCATATATGTATATATGTAAATATATAATATATATTTTATATAATAGATACCTATGTATAATACATGAATATATTGATCAATAATTATTGCTTGAAAAAACAATAATCGTTTTTAAAAATTTAGATCAAAATATATATTAAAATGAACTGAGATAACTTCAATCAAAATTTTAATCTGATCATAACTTTAAATGGAAATTTTAATTGAATGTACATACTTTTACATGAAATACTTATAATTCATCTGTGAATCTCACAGCCACAATTGCCGCTAATCAGTCGCTTATAATGATGATAAATCATTCGGCACATTAATGAGTCACTCCGATACTATTTTCTCTAGTTTTTCAAGTTATTATAACATTTTATCCTCGTCAAACAACGCATTTCCTGTAATGTTTACATTCTTTTATTGATAGGACACAAAATGGCGGATGATAATACCTATGTTTTTAGTGCTCTACTATAAGTATCTGTCACACCCCTAGCAGGTAAAAGACGTGGTTGATATTTTTAGCGTATGTTTTGTAAAAAAACGCTATTATATTCACTTTGGCTGTCTGGCTGGTGGCTGGCCTGACGCTGAATTCTCAGCAACTATACTATTTACAGACTTGAAACTGGTACTAAATAAAAGTTGCTGTTTCGTAGGTTTGCACAAATTGCTTTAATTCAAGCTCAGTGATTGTGGAAGATTCAATTATTCAATTACTTGTTTAAGGCGAAGCAGTGACCATAGATATATATGACATTAGGGATATGGCAACTAAAGTTTATTCAGGTGGATAAAAATTTAGTTACAACTTTAGCCATACGTATCAGTATCACTACTATTATGTACAGTTGTCAAGTCTGTCCGGGATTCATTCAATGACTTGTTTGACGCGAATTTGAAGCTTATTAGAATAAATTGTTATTATTAGATGAAACTTTGTTTATTTTTGGTGTATTTTCTTGTCTGTAAATCAAGCAGTCAGCTTAATAATTCTAAGATCCAGCATAAGCCGTAGTTTGCAATATTTGGCTCACCAAAAGATACCAATACAAGTAAGTGACCCATTGAATTACACTTACCCATTTTTAATGAGGCTAAGAAGTTTGAATGCAGCAATTGTAGAATATATGTATATAAAAAAAATGTTCATTCTAGATTGAAGTTGATATAGCTCTCTTAATATGTATTAGATTTTGATAATTCAAAGCTTGGTCATGTAAACTTGGATTATGTCATTGATTACGTTAGTGATAATTGATTGTGCTACTCGTTCAGATTTTATGTTCTGATCTTGGGACAAATAAGCTCTCAATCTATCTATCTGAAAAAGTAATTCGTTGAAATTTTAAATTACCTATTTGTGACCTTTATAAATGGAAGACCTCAAACGTTCCATATACTACTTCAATAACAGCATGACGTCATCAGTTTGACAGTTCTTTTTATTGATAATTTTACACGTCTATTTACGAATGAAGATAAGTAATGACGAAACACTAAAGTTGCAATTATAAATATTGTTAAGCATTCATATGGTAATTATGAAAAAGGTGGTAGCTGGTGGAGGCACTAAACCGATACTGAAGATCATATTCACGATACTTTAGAGTTTTATCTCTCTTCAGCAAAATCAAAATAATTTATTAAAATCCAGTACATAAAATAATATAATAAATAATACAATAATCATCTTCAATTGAAACCTAAACTAAAATATTCTGATTAGTAAGTAACGTAAACAGGATCTCCAACTCTAACTTTCCCTGGGTGACGTAAACCTAGCTGAATGCCCATTATTGGAGAATCTCCTACTATCTTTCGAAGATTATTATTATTAACAACTTGACGATATCTGAAAACATAAAGAATGATAGAAATCATTATGTTACGTTAGATTTTTTTTCCTACTTTTTTAAAGTTTTTAGTGGTTTCTGCTCGTCTCTTATCCCATTATTAGGGTCAACATTTACAAAGTGGCATCTGCAATAATAGAAAAAAAACCATCAAGTGCATGCTTGATTCTTGATTATTCCAAAATTACCTAGTACAGGGTAGCACATTTCCAAAAACTGCATCTTGACCAATTTTAACTAATCTCCAATTATCTTCATCATGTGGTATAGCACCTCTCACAACAAAATTTGGCCTAAATTGATTAGCTACTATTTCTTTACCAGGATTCAGTAAACGTGAATTTAAAGCAGCTAATGAACTATCGGATGTAAGCATATAACTTGAGCCATCAGAAAAAGCACCCTAAAAGTAATTAATTTCTGTAAAAATTATTAATCAATAAATTTTTCTTAACAAAACAATTCTTGATACGTACTAGGTCTTTCGAAGTCATGGCATTAGAAACTGTAAACTTTTTTCTAATAGAACGTTCAGATTTCTTATGTGGGTAATAAACCAATTTCAAACCATAATTTTTATTTAATATAACTTGTGAAATCCATTGCGCTACTTCTTTGCCACAATCAATAACATCAATTTCATCATCTATAAAAAATTCAAACAACTTTTGACTGTATATCATGGGAAAAACAGAAAAATATCAGAATAATCCAATTAGAGAATAAAAATAATTTTAAAGTATTTTTTTGTAACACATGCACCGAGAGTTTCCTATTACTGAAGCTAATTCTGCTTCGAAAGTTCTCAAACCATGAAATCTATGAATGTAAAAAATACAAAAAATTATTTCTTAGGCGATCATATCAAAAAAGCTGTTTCTATGGCCCCTTTTGCGGCCGTGAAGTTTCACTTTTTGGTACACATCTGTCAAATTTTACTTTTTGGGACTGATCTGTCAAATACTACTTTTTTGGGACTAATCTGTCAAAAGCTATTTCGTAAACACTTGATACCTACCTATATGGATTGCTTGATGAACTCTTTAAGATACAGTTTTCGCCGAAATACATATTATATTCCTCCGTCAACCTTAATAGTTCGTACAATTCAAGAAATTGATACGCATTTTTTACAAATGTCACTTTGATAAAAGACAATAAAATAAAACAATTTCAACGGCAACTAAGATTTACAATTGCAATGTTTTAGAAATAAATAGATAAAATTTTGTGATTTTGAATTATTTCGTGATGATCGCCTAAAAAACGTTGTGTGCACCTCGGCCTACAGTTCTTTTTTGGTCTCACCTGAATTGCAGCCTCAGCTGCGCTTCGGCCGCAAACAACAGATTCGACCAAAAAAGATAACCTTTACGGCCTTGATACACAAATAACTATTAGTTTCATTGTTATATGTCAAATTGACATTTAGACAAAATTTGTATTATGGAATGTGTTCGTTATAGTGTTTACATTAGCTGTAAACGTGTTAGCACAGAAAATGCGGAAAACATGATGTAATATCAATCAATAAAATAAGTCATGTAATATTTCTTTATTGTAAATGTGATCGCAATTGCAAAAATTTGTTTGTAAAATCGATCATCTAAGTATCGTATGCAAAACGGACACTGAACAACCGTCATTGTTGTCACGGATGAGGTTAGCTGCACCAAGATACGCCTTGGGCTTTGCACTCGTCTTTGCCTTGTGCTTCACCCTCACCTTCGCCGAGTGCAGCCAACTTAATCTTGGACAATAATAACGATCGTTCGATTCTTGTAGCATAACATTCAAAGCTAAATTTTGAATTTTACTCAAGGAGAATCAACTGCATCAAACTCTCCTCGACATAGCACAATTTATTTAATTTTTTTCTCTATTATATTGATAGTGTTTAATGTTCAAGATGGCACAGGGTTTGAAGATGCTGAAATTCAGCTAAAATATTAAAAAGCAAATTACTTCCAATATTGCTAGAAGACTCGTGGACAGAAAAGCTTGAAATTTGTGCCAATCAGTAAATTGTGTCAATCATATTAATGGAAACTTGCCACCTTTGGCCTTGAATAGAAGCACGACAGCAACAATTGAATGTAAATTCTTTCAAGATCTGCTGTCGCGTATGGTCAATTCACAATGTGCGTATGCATAAGGAGTACGTAACCATAAACATAAACGTAAAGCTGAACTACTGTATTTCAATATCTGTGTTCACAATACTATTACGTATTTCTTACGCTTATGTACTGACATAAGAGCTACATAATGAGAAACGTAAAGATGAGATAAATTAAACTTTATGTTATGGTTACGTACGAAACAACTAATGGCGCATGCGTTAACTTTACCCAAATGTTTTCATCTGACAGCTGGCTCGAAACGTACTTTAAATATGATTGACACAGTATTATTAATAAAAAAATCTGACGTGAACATCACGTGACTTATGCCTGTATTACACGATACAATTTATTGACCAAGTTTTCAACAATTTATTGTCGAGCTCAAAAATATTTTGTACCATATTACACGATACAAGTTTTCGTCAAGAAAAATCAGAACTACCAACTTATAATTTTTGACATAACTTCAAAAAGCGTGGTTAGAGAGAAAGTGAGATAGTAGAGATGATAAAAAATCAATATACCGAAGGCAACTGTATATAAAATTATATTAATACTTTGTCAACACTAAGATTATCATTTGACGCGAAATAACTAATATGAGTAATGTTGGCAACGACAAAATCTCCCTAGAATACCCCAGAATATTGGTGAAAAATAGAGCCGGTTCTATTTCAAAAATAATTTGGTCAATTATTGGTCAAGAAAAAATTGTGGAAATTTTGGACATATTACACACAACAATAAATTGAAGGTCAACTTTTGAAAATAATTGACCAATAAATTGTATCGTGTAATACAGGCATTACTTGTACATGATTGTATATAAATAAAACGATGTGATTTTGTGTTTGATCGTATATATATCATGGCATATATATAATCAAACACAAAATCTCATCGTTCCGCAGTTAATCGTTTTGGATTTACCCAAGAGACTCTAAAAATCTGTCAAGTAAAATGCGCTTTCAGCCAAGTCGGTTGTTATGGAAACAGTAGGCCATTATTCTTATACTACAACATTCCTAAAAACTGATTTCCAAAATTCTATGACTACCAACAGATCTGAATTCATGCGCAAAATTAAAAAATAAATTCCTACTGAAGTGCACTTCTGGCTCATTCTATTGTTATGAAAATAGAAGGCAATCATACAAATGCTACAGCAGACTGAAATACTAAATTTCAATATTCTACACCTGATCGTTTCGAATTTATGCGAAAAATTCCAAAAGACTGTCAAATAAAGTGCACTTCCGGCTTGGTGGATCTCAATAAAAATAGGATATGAGCATCTAGTCGGTATAATCGTCCTAAATACTGAACTCTAACAATCTGCGGTTAATCGTTTTGGATTTATGCGAAAAACTCAAAAAATGTATTGAATAAAGTGCTCTTTCGGCTTAGTCGATAGCAATCATAATGCAAGGTGTACAAATAGATATTATAAAAGTGCCTGATACAAAATTTAAATATTCTACGACTAATTGTTTAGAATTTATGCGGAAAATTCAAAAAGTCTGTCATATAAAGTGCACTTCCGGCTCAGCCGATTGTTACAAAAATAGAAGATGACAATTTAGATGCTACAGATATTTCAAATGCTGAATTTCAGTATCCTATGGCTGTTCATTCTGAATTTATGCGAAAAATTAAAAAAAGTTTCAATTAAAGTGCACTTCCGGTTTAGCAGATCGCAATCATAATGCAAGATGTACAATAAGATGTTATAGAAGCTCTTTTTACGAAATTTCAATATGCTATGGCGGATCATTCTATATTTATGCAAAAAATTCAAAAAAAGTTTCAAGTAAAGTACACTTCTGGCTTGGCCGATTCATACAAAAATAGCAGATGACCATTCTGATACAACATCAAGTTCAAATACTGAATTTCAACATCCTACGGTTGATGATTCTGGATTTATTGAAAAATTCGCAAAAAGTTTCAAGTAAAGTGTACTCCCGGTACAGACGATTGGAACCATAATGCGAGATTCACAACTAGACCCTATACCAGTCTTAAATACAAAATTTCAACATTATACGTTCAACCAGTTTTAAGATTTGCGAGTTACGCACGCACGAACATACGTACCAACATCAAGTTAAAAATAGTCAAAATGGACTCAGGGATGCTCAAAACGGACATTTCCATCAAAATCTCGATAGATGAATTTTGTCGGTTTCACAATACTTCTTTGTATTTTGTACAAGTAAGTAAAAAACAACTATTTCTTCCTCGCCTCCATATTTTTCTCGTTGGCGATTTTTATAACGATCTTTTTCAGACATCATGCAATAAAACAAAACAAACTAACTGTTAGAAGTGAAACCAAAGAAAAACAGTAAACACGAAATAGAATCGAAATCAACAGAATATTTGAAAATGATAGTCAGAGATACCAATACAATACATCAATAATCCTAATTTGTACCAATTAATGAAAAAATCACTTTATTTTGATATTTTACGTTACGACCATTGTGAACGTACATAATTTCTCACGTTTATATTTTTACCTACTCCTTATGCTTATTCACATTGTGAACTGGCACTAAATACTTCCGTCAAATTTTGGCATTTGGGCCATGTTAAATACTAAAAAGAAGTTATTACTATAAAAAAAAAAATCTCATAATCGATTCTCAAACTATTGTTTTTTTTTTTTAATAATGGTGGGATCACGTCAGAGTATAATCTATGAGAATATATATTCTAGAGCAATACAAAGATATGATTCTATCAAATTAAATTAGCAGACATATGACAAATTTAAAAATAGGAAAAAATCAGCTGTGGCGTTACATTACTTTTCCGACCATGAATTTTATGGTCAGTTTCATTGCTGTTCCATAAATTTGAAGTGTCGTATTAATTAACTGCACATTATCATTGTCATTTGTCAATGTGACAGATGGCGGTCAAATGAAATGACTATTTTATTTTACAGTGGCCATAAGTTCCATGTCCAGCTGCTTTAGTTGATCTTAAACTTGATATAATCTGATTAAGTTGTCGAAAACAAACAATTGACAATGGAAAAAATTATTTATTCTAAATTTTTACTAAGCTCATCTCTCCGCGAGCTTCAAATATTGACACCAAACTAAATCTCATTTGAGTAATTTAAACAACTGACAATCGTTTAAATATTATTTTTGACACTTTTACTAGAATTATTTCCGCAGGAGTTTTAATTGGATACCAAACACGATAGAACTAAATTACATATTCTTAAAAAATAATTGACGAACGTTTACATGTGATGCTCAAATATGAGTGATAATAGTTCTAATTACACATTATGATTTTCATTATTTCTTTTCTTCGCATTTTTTAGAAAAGTATAATGAATTTTATAATAGTTCAAATTTTAATAAAAACAAATGAACTGTTAATCCTTTTAAAAGATACATCAGGTAATTATTATTTCAAATTATTCAAGCATTCATTTCGGTTATTTTATATTTTATAATAAAAACTACCGTTTATTGAATAAACGCAAGAAATCAAAAAGTTTTGTCAATAAAGATATGTTACCACTGGCTTTTTAATAAAAAGCTTGAATATAAATTTTTTGTCAAAAATTTTCAGGTTATCGTGTTTGCAGACCGAAAACCGACTTTTTTTCAAATCATGTTTTTAAGGTTCAGTAGAATCTGAATTGTTAAAATTCATCAAAATCACGATTACAATAATTTTCCTATTATATATAGGTCGCATGGGCGTAGCTAGGAGGAAGAAAGGGTGGGCACCGCCTAGAAATTCAGCCCCATCGTCATATTTTCAACTTTACTGCAGATTTGAGGAAGACGTTAACAAGTTTTTTCGCAGAGAGTTAGCTTTCGGGGACTTATTAATGTAGCAATGTCCTATCGAAAATTTAGGAGATGCATCATAGCTAAATCGCGTTTTCATGCGATTTTTCGTGTTTTTACGCAAAAAATCCAAAGTATCATCTCGAGAACTAATTATTTTATCGGAAGAAAATATGTAAAAGTAGGCAATCTCATGAACGTAGATTTATCTTTAGGTTACAAAGCATTTTCATTACATAACGTGTAACTTGTCACTAACGCAGAATAAGTAAGTTCCTATAATCCTGACCGGTTACATCCTTCCCCCCTTAGGAAAACTCCCTAGCTACGCCAATGATAGGCTTGGGGAATAAAAAACCTTTTTTTGTACTTCAATCATGTTAAAATGCAGTTTTTATTGATTAATTTAGAACTTTCCGAACATAATATCACCTTGAACAAATTTTTCAAGAACTTCTTCTAAATGCAAAACTCTTGCTCTTTTTTATTACATTGAATACTTTATTTAATTTCTGAAACTTATACTTACTCCAAATAGTGCATGTCATAACATCTCTTGAGGACTGTATTATTTCTAAATCAAGCTTTATATCTTCCATGTCATTTGCTTTCAAAGTTATTATTGTTTTATCAAGACTTGGTTTAATATTTACTAAAGTTGCAATTTCACGACCAGATTTATAGTTGCCGTCTGAGTCAGTTATCATAAAAGTTCTGTGAAATAATTAATTTTGAATCTGTTCTCATCATGCTTATGACCAAACCTGTCGTTAAAATATCCTTTTTTAAGACCAAGTAGTCCACATTCTCCTCCATCAATATTTACAACAGCGCAGGATTTCACTGGATAAAAATTTATTTCGTGCAAATAGCCAACAACTTTCCATTTTTTAGCAATTAGTATTCTGTACAGGTAGAAAGACAAAAAAATTGTCATTGTACATACTCCGAAATTCAGAATGAAGTGATTAAGTTTTCCTGAAATCACAAATATTTGAGTTTCAAAATATATCAATAAGTCATTTTGATTTTTAACAAAATACAAATTGAAATTCACAATAAAAACTCTATTATCTACAATCGTATAAAAAGTGACAGCTTTTCAAATCATTTTCAATGTAACAAGTAGGCTTTTATATAAAGTTGTGCAATGAAAGGAAAAGTCCATCAGTTTCAATTGTCAATATTTTAAGCATCTAGGGAAAATTTTGGAACTAATTTACAGCACTAAAATCACTTTTAAACATTTTAAACAGATCTTTTAATTCAAATTCTTATTTATTATACCATAAGTATTATCGATTATTTTTGTGGTGCTTGCGTTTGAATACCACGAGTGTGCAGCACAAGTGGTATTCACAAGCACAATAAACATGAAAAGTAGTCTTTAATACTTTAACTACAAATAGTATATGGAGGACTATTCCAGAAATTAAACCATTTTTTCAAATTAGTTTTCTATGAATCAAGTAACAAGTCACATAGTTTTCATAGGAATGAGTGAACAAACTTTTGTCAAATTGAAAAATTAGAATTTCTTGCATTTTCTTTTACGAATAATAGAGAAATAAATTATGTTCTGATATGGAAACTAGTTCAAAAAGGTTTGGTGATAATTCAGAAGATGAAATTAATGAAGATATTCAGAAAAATATGCGAAGAAAGCACGAGATTACAAATTGGAGGCATCCATATCTTTGAGTAAAATACTCACTTTGACCACTAGTGTAATACCCGATGGTATTTCTACACGTCCAAATACCCACTGATATGCACCGTTTCTATGGCGATTTAGCATTGTTAACAAATTATAAATACTACGAATGGAATAGTCCCCCTAAATACCATTTGTACCTAAAGATTAACCAGATAATTTTTAAGCACTCGTGATATTACCTCCAAATATTTATACAAACTCCAAGAAAAATAGTTCAATTCATAATATCGTTTCCTTAGTTACCACTGTTACCAGTAGTAGCCGTCACAAAGACCTTCACAAAAGAAAAAATATTCATATACAATTAACTAATTTACGAAAATTAGGACGATCGAAAATTAAACATTGTAAGACACATGTGTAAAAAGCCTAATGCTCTCACGGAGCTTTCGAAAACACTTGCTTCGGTCATATTTTTAACCAAACCGATTGTGCATAAAAGAATAACTTTTTACACTACTTGTACTTTAATATCTATTGTTGCTCAATCTTCCACAATTAAGCAATAATAAATCAACTATTTTCTCATTTTATATTTATGGACTAAAAATTGTGGAGATAATTTTTTTTTAAATTTTATACTACTTACGAATCATGTCGAAGCAACAGCAACTTTTTCACCACATTAATGTTCTAGTTTAGAAATATTCGTCCCCATATCATAAAGTGAACAATTCTATGAAAAAAAATCAGGTATTAACAGTTCAATAAAATTTTATTGCTTGTTATCGCAAGTATTTCTATAACACGTTCAGTAAAAATCATTGATAACAATCTTAAAATTAATAAAATTCAAAAATTTTATCTAAATACTATTTTATTATCCGAAAACGATTATCAACCTATTCTATTATTACAAATTATAACAAAGAAAATTCAGCATTTATTTCCCGCTTAAATATTTGTAAATTCAATCAAGGATGCTGTGGTAGTGTTGCCACTTGTTTATCGAATTTTAACATAATTTTCCTCAAATTTATGTTGAAAGATAATATGTAATATAATCGATAATTGTAACATTTGGGTAACTGGACATGTTTAGCTTTTTTTTTTACATCGCGGCCCTAAAAGTATGCATCTAATTCAACAACTTGGTATAATAATTCAAATCGACTAGTATTTACCTCTTTTGGTCACCAGCAAAGATTATGTAGTTATACGGAAGATCGAGAAATCTCCTGATTCATAAAAATAGAATTCTATCGCCAATCGACTGCGCGAATACTGTGCTGTCATTTTTTAATATTGGCAACTTAAATTACCGTTGAAGGCAGCACAAATTCAGTACGATTTCATTTGTATTTCATCGATTGATTCAAATTAAATGCAATTATATTGGAAAATATAGATTTCACTATCCAAAACAGGTAATAGTGAATAATTAAATAATTCAAGCAACATTTTGTGTGTTCCTCTTTATAATCTTGATCATTAGAATCAGAACTCACTGCTACATTATTTTGTTGATCACAAGTTGTAATCTGAATGAGAAAAATGGGTAGACTTTTACAATAGGAACCTAGTGGTAGTTATAAAAGTAAAAAGAGATGGCGCCACAGGGATGCAAAGCAGTTTTCCAGTGGCACTAGAAAGGTGGGAACTAGTATTTTACTTGTTTAAAAAAAAGCAACCAAAACATAACCTAAACTGAGCTTTTTAGGTCAACTAATATTGGAAATCAGTAAATCAGTGTTTTTCTTGTTTAAAAAAAAAACAAAACATAACCCAAACCGAACTTTTTAGGTCAAGTAGTACTGGAAAACAGTTGAATGGTGTTTTTCTTGTAAAAAAAAAACCAAAACATAACCTAAACCAAGCTTTATAGGCCAACTAGTATTGAGAAAAATCCATTGTTGCCAGCGAGGTACACACTTGTACGTATTTAGGTGGAATGCTCTTTGTTTGAAAGCCACTGACTATAGCAACACATGTGCAAGGTACGAGCATGCGCTCGTCACTAGGTTCCTAATGTAAAAGTGAGCCGAAAAATGAGATTAGAAAATAGGGAGATTGGTCGAAAACTTGATATTTTCGTCAAATTATTGTAGATAAAATTACATACAAATGAAAGAATATATTATTCAATGAATAACATGAAAAACTGTAATAAAATCAGTGATTTCCTACATTGCCACAGGAGGAATCAAAACTAATCCACTAAAAAGGGGTGTTCCGCTCATAACTGCTAGATGGCTACGAATTAATTTCAGTTGCCAATATCATAAAAGCAACAAATATGATTTTTTAATAATTTTTTAAGTTCTTGAAAGGATTTCCAAATTTGTTTTGAATCATTGAAACATAAATTTTTAGGAAAAAATTATACTTATGGCCACACTGTACAATCATTCTTTCACTGACTCAACTTGTGACAGCACTGCGTGAGAGAAGCACAGTGTGCAAATAGTATATTCTACAATAAGTATTGGAATGGCCTATATTCTGAACGAGCGAAAAGTTTGTAAACCGAGCAGAAGGCGAGGATTACGGTTCGCGAGTGTGGAATACGCCATTCCAAATATGTTGTAGACTGTACTTTCTCTAACAAGGTTTTGAAAACTCACCAATATTTCAGAGGAAACTTAAAAAATTATTAAATGACAAACGTCAAATCCAGATATGAATACTTGAATTGTTAGGAAATAACCATGGTAGTAGCCAAACTAACAGCTTCTGATTCGTCGAAATGATTCTAAAGGCTTACAGAATCATTCTGAACGGCATACGGAATCATTCTAAACGATTTTTTGGAATGTCATTCGTTTCAACTTAATTTTTGGTTATGGAATATGCAAATTCCAAAACAGTGTTGGAGAATAGTATGTTCTACAATAAGTATTGGAATGGCATGTATTCTGAACGAGCGAAAAGTTTGTAAACCGAGCCGAAGGCGAGGATTACGGTTCGCGAGTGTGGAATACGCCATTCCAAACATGTTGTAGACTATACTTTCTCTAACAAAGTTTTGGAAACTCACCAATATTTCAGAGGAAACTTAAAAAATTATTAAATGTCAAACGTCAAATCCAGATATGAATACTTGAATTGTTAGGAAGTAACCATGGTAGTAGCCAAACTAACAGCTTCTGATTCGTCGAAATGATTCAAAAGGCTTACGGAATCATTCTGAACGACATATGGAATCATTCTAAACGATTTTTTGGAATGTCATTCGTTCCAACATAATTTTTGGTTATGGAATATGCAAATTCCAAAACAGTGTTGGAGAAAAGTGATTTCTCAAACACCTCAAAGCCTTTTGAATCATCCTTTTCAATAGTTTTTTTTCATTTTTTCGATTTACATCAATAGGTTTCATGCGAATAGTACTATGCTTCTTATTATTATATTCCGAAATAACAATTGGTAGTAGCTTTAACCATTTGTAAGACCCCTGCAGACTGAATTTTTTATACATAATATTTTTTAAAGTTCGATTCACGCGTTCAACAATAGAAGCTTTCATAGCTTGTTTTGCAAAATGATGATTTATTCCATATTTTTTTGTTAATTTCTTGAAAGCCGCATTATTGAATTCTTTCCCCAAATTAGTGTGTCAGTTTTTTAGTACTCGCTTACTTGTTGTTGTTGAAATTTCGTGTTTGGATTTCACCAAATTTCGCGCTGTGAATGGAGCATTATCTAGTCTTCATGATAATACTCATGTATTTAGTGCCTTATCAAAACTAATCCACTAAAAAGGGGTGTTCCGCTCATAACCGTTAGATGACTACGAATTAATTTCAGTTGCCAATATCATAAAAGCAGCAAATACGATTTTTGACGTAACAACGTCTTATAATTCGATGGAGCCGGCTCTGAGGCGTTCCATTTAAGGCTTGAAGTGCGGAACGAGTGGCAAAGAGGCACAATCAGCCTCCGCGTTCGGCAGCATTCGACATCTGTCTCTCTCCTACTTGAGTGAGCGATGCGTCCGCGTGGACAGCTGCTATACAATAATACATTTATATGTTTTCGTCAAGTATAAAGTGCAGTGAAAAGTGAAAGTGGTGTCAATTGTTTATAGCAACGATAATTGCGGCGATAAAGATATTGATTCTTTCGATATCAAATATATGTTCAGTGATATATTGTCGAATATTCGTGCTTTCATAATTAAAATAAATAGCATCGGTCCGCTAGTGCAGCGATTGTAGGTTATGCTATAATTGACAAAACTATAACAATGAGTCAACAGAACTATTTCACGATGAGTAAAAAATCAATGACTTCACTATTCGATAAAAATATTTATTGAGCGTAGCTATGATTTCAAAAAATTGAAACATAAATGTTAAATCTTCCACATATCATAACAACGTGTCTGAAATGACAGGTTGGACCATCCAACAACACTAAGAGGCACCAACATCAATTTGACTTTTTCAAGACTCATTACTCTCGAAACACTCCCTTTCATTTCCTACTTCTCCTATCATAAACCTATTCTCAACAGAATAACACAAATAATTGTAAGAAGTTAAATATCACACATGTTCAAAAGTTGTGGAACAATTGCTCAACGCACATTCATACTTGTAAAAACTATAAACATTGTAAAAAAAAAAAAATTGACATAATTGTATTTATGCGTACGAATAAATGTAACTTGATCAATTCAATTGTGATTTTCATTTATCTCCTTCTCTATATCCTTACAAAATATCTATCAAACAAATAAAATTAAAATTTTCTTTTGAAAAATGCAACCATTCCATCAGTATTTTCTTATGGCGTTATCACGTTCAACTATCGTCAGTAAACCGACTTTACAGACAACCGAATTTTTAATAATGTTTTACGTTCTTAGAAGGATTTCCATATTTGTTTCGAATCATTGAAACATAAATTTTTAGGAAAAAATTATACTTTTGGCCACACTGTACGATCATTCTTTCACTGACTTGTGATAGCACTGCGTGTATATAGATGTGTGAAGTCGGTATAAAGTAATTTTTGTAAATAATACTGTCAAGAAATTTATACTTTTTAATAGTGGTTAAAAAGGCATTATTTATATGCTTAGGTAATATTAACCATATGTTTTGGAGCATTAGATAATATTTTCAATTATTACAGGCAATATATGCCGATCTCTAATAGCGGAAGCTGTTTTCTTAAGCCTGATTTATAGATTGGAATGGAATGGAATGGAATGGAATAGAATACAGAACAGAAATATAAAACATGGAGTACGCGTGTAGTGATTTATAGATTAGCAACACAGAAAGGAATGGAATGGAATGGAATAGGAATTGACCAAAGTTTATTTAGTATTCCATTCCATTCCATTCCTGTTCCGCTCGGGTATATCCGACAATGTTCGTGTCAGTTCGTGCGATACTGACCTGCGCAGTATAGAATTTTTGTAGCATTTACTATTTGCGACATATATATTCGCTATAATATATGCAGCAGCAGCAAAAAAATAAACTGTATTCATTTTAAAATTATCAAGACACTTGAAACAATACCCAACGATGCTACTAAAGTCAAACAAAGAAAACAAGGTTAGGATAACGAAATGTCAGATGACATCATTCTATTCCGTGTTGTGTTAATCTATAAATGGGATCAGACAATTTTTGTGTTCTATTCCATTCCATTTCATTCCATTCTATTCCATGTCAATCTATAAATCAGCCTTTAGACTTGATAGAAAAACAAAATATTTCTTCTGAATGGGAAGTAGATAGTGCAGGAATAGGAGGCTGGCATGCCGGTAATCTCCCTGACATAAGAGCCAGACAAGTCTTAGAAAAATACAAAGTTAAATACGATAACAGAGCAAGACAGGTAATACAAACTTGACCTTTTTATTGGTTAAGGGCACTATTGTTTTCATTTATTAGGGAGCTTAATAACGAATGTTATAATAATAACAATCATAAATTGTTCTACTTTAAGAATGAGATCTCAATTACAAGTATATCTAATTTCTAAAATCAACTTAGAGTAATTTATCTTGTTCATAGTTTTATATAAAATAAGTTGAAGACATATAGTGGTTTAAGGTTTATATACATACTCGTTATGATGACTGTTTTTCGAGTAACTGAAAGAAACATTGTTATATTGTTACCGAGGCAAGACAATTATGAGAACGTTTAAGATTTTGCGGCCAAGGTGTACCTACTTTTTATTTTTGTGCAACTGCGGTGTGCATGTACTTAAATAGAAAAATATATAGTCAAATTTATTTAAGATCAATAATTCTATATGTATTGTATGTAAGGAATCGGCACCATTTCTCCAAAAATTATTATTAATTTGCAGCTATAGCTAACAACAACGGTCACGAAATTGTTAAATACATGAAAGTTTAAAAAAATTCGCAATCTTAATTGCGTACATAAATGTAAACTTTTCACTTACTTGTACTAAGTTCAAGGGAGTATTGTGAAACAGACAAAATTCACCTATCGAGATTTTGATGGAAATATCCGTTTTGAGCATCCCTGAATCCATTTTGATTATTTTCGGCTTGATGTCGGTACATATGTTCGTGCGTGCGTTCGTTCGTAACTCGAAATCTCAAAACTGGTTGAACGTTTAATGTTGAAATTTTGTACTGGTACAGGCTCTAGTCGTGCACTTCGCATTATGGTTCCAAATCAGAGCTGGGCAAAGTACTCGTGAAAAATACTTCAAGTACAATCACTTGAGTGCTTGTAAAAGTACTTCTTTTAATCTGCCAAGTACTTGAAAGTACCAAGTATATGTCAAAAGTACTTGACAATTGGGGTGCAAGTACTTCTTTAGTTTTTTGGTACTTGCAAATATCAAGTGCTGTTGTAAATACTCAGTAAGTACTTCTATATTACAGAATTGGGTCAAATTATTCGTGAAAAGTACTTCAAGTACAAGTTCTAAGTACTTGAAATACAAATTTCAAGGTACTGCTAGTTTCAATGAACTATACATGTATTTCAGAATTATATTATAATAAATAGATTTTTTCGATTAAATTCTGTATATTTATTTTTATTTTTTAACGCTTCGACTTTCGATCCAAAAATCTTCATCAGAAAGAAATCTGGTATCAATTTTTCCTGATGAAGATTTCCGGATAGAAAGTCGGAACGACAAAAAATGAAATAGGTATACAGAATTTAATCCAAAAAATCTATTCATCACTTCTAGTTTATCACATATTTGCCGTACCTATCACTTCCGTTGCTTATTCGAAATAATTTTAAAAAAAGTACAGTACTTGAAGTACTGAAAGTACTTTCAAGCGTAATCAAGTACTTTTTGTGCAAGTACTGCCCAACTCTGGTTCCAATCATCTGTACCGGAAGTGCACTTGACTTGAAACTTTTTAGTGCATTTTTTGTAAAAAAGCGCTATTATATTCACTTTGGCTGTCTGCCTGGCGTGACGCTGAGTTCTCAGCAACTATACTATTTACAGACTTGAAACTGGTACTAAATAAAAGCTGCTGTTTCAACTTTTTTGGCATAAAATAGTTATTTACATAATTAGTTATGAAAAGTGCCATATTGTTTGACGAAACGTAATATTTGCCAAAACGAGCGTAGCGAGTTTTGCAAATTACGTGAGTACGCAGATAAGTATAATTGATTAGCTCTGAAACATGGCCAGTTACGTAAAGTCATTACGTAACTACTTTACGCAACTGTTGCATTGCAGTTATGAAAAATGGGACGTTGCATAACGTCAGAAATTGATGTAAAGTTTGACTTTTCAAAACGGAATTAGATAAATGTTATTTTACCATGATAAATGTATTATAGCATCACATTATGCCCTGTTCAGACGTGGATACTTGCAAAACTCACTTGAGAATTTGAGTCTCAAGAAGTTTTTCGAAGTAGCAAAATATGTTTGTATCTTCACCGTTCACATGTATAGCTTGTTTGTTGTCTCCTCAAAATGTATATCTTCTTCCACTTTTTAAATAAAATCCCTGAAAAATATATGCATTCTGTTGGTACTCTTGTACTAGATAATTCAGATAGAATATAATTCATATTGGATGGTTGAGAAAAATATTCCATTTATAGTATGATAAAAGACTGTTTCTAAATAATTAAAGTTTGAATACTTCATAAAGAGCTAGTTTAATTCATTTACAAAATTACTTTCGAATAAAAAGTTTGTACTATTTGATATTTTTATAAACTTTTCAAAGTACTTGTTTTGTCGATTAATTAGTCAGCTGAAAGCATGGAAGCATTTAGCGAAGCTTTTAAGTCGTGTCCGTGTCTCGAGGATCAGATATAGCGCAATCGAGAATCAGATATAGCGCAAGGCTGAGATGAAATTCTCACTTACAATGTAAAAAATTGCATTGAATATTTCCGAATATCTCCCTCGAAAATTTTCAACCAATCAAATTGCAGAATTTTTTTAATTCTGACCAATAAAAGTCAAAATAATGCAAATACTCCAATTCCTTAAATATGTATTTATTAAAATTACAATCAGTACAGTTAAAAACACAGCTACTGTAATTAATAGTTTCAGTATTGTCTCCATTTTCTGAGTTGATGTGGGTTGCATTCAGTTCTATCTCTTGATTCCGTATTCTCGAAATTAATTTTTTAGGCGATCATAACAAAAAAGGTGTTTGTATGGCTCCTTTTGCGGCCGCGAAGTTTCACTTTTTGGTATACATCTGTCAAATTTTACTTTTTGGGACTGATCTATCAAATATTACTTTTTTGGGACTGATCTGTCAAAAACCACTTCATAAACACTTCATACCTACCTAACGGGCTGCTTGATGAACCCTTTTAGAAACAGTTTTCGCCGAAATACATATTATGTTCTTTATAGCTCATGCAGTTCAAGAAATTGATACGAATTTTTCATAAATGTCACTTTGATAGAAGACAATAAAATAAAACAATTTCAACGCCAACTAAGATTAACAATTGCAATGTTTTAGAAATGAATGGATAATTTTCCCTAACACTGTTTTGGAATTTACATATTCCATAACCAAAAATTATGTTGGAACTAATTACATTCCAAAATGTCGTTTAGAATGATTCCGTATGCCGTTTAGAATCAAACACTATCAATAGAGAGAAGACTTGACAGTACAATGTTACCAAAATTTACAAGGTTCCACATCAACACAAGAGCACTCCAAGCGGTGCCGTGCACGTATAAAAATATGGAATACTATAAGAACATGTACGAATAGAAACAAATATATGTGCAAATAACATTAGATATTTTTTAAACGTGTGTCTTACAATGTTTTATCTTCGATCGTCCTAATTATCGTAAAAAAGTCACAGATATTAGAAATTGAGCTGCTTTCGTTGAAGTTGACATAAATGTTCTTGTGAATTTGATTATAAAATATCAAGTTCAAAATGCAAACAACTGTCACTTTTTATAGGATCGTAAATGAAAACTAAATTGTTATAATACAAAATAATATGAAACATACACAGAAAAGAATTACAAAAAATATTAAAAAAAATTATCTACAATAATTGACAAAAAAAAGTCTTAACTACGTCGTTATTTCTTACTGCATCTATTTTTCTTATTAATCAATTTTGAAAAATGACTTGATAATATCAAATGTAATGATCGCATAACTTTATTCTGCATGGTTGCTCCATGCTGCTCACAAAAATTAGAAGGTATTCAGTGGATGTCTATACGGGATAGGATGTTATAGGATTGAATGAAATTGGGAATCGAAGCAAAAATCTGTTTTTCACAATCATCGACTATTTGAAAAAATTCTGCGCTTGCATATCTGAGATAAAACTCCTCATTGGACCCATAGTCCCGTGAAACGGATGAATCATGGATGTGAGTTACGTTTTCAGAACAAAAGAACTGAAAACATGAATCACATTCATCATTCATCATTCAGCAACAATCCAGAGGTTGTTTGAATATCTATCTCTGATGCTACAGCATCCATGCAAGTGGTCTGGGGAAGAACACATGGGATAGGATTATTGGAAATTGGGGATGTCGGAAAAGATTCTGAATCAGATTGATTTTGAATACATAGGATAGTAGAATTCGGTAATTCTCATAATTCGAACCGATACTACATCTAACAATATTATTTAAAATAGCAGTCTTGTATGCATCGACGAATTGTGAAGTTGATGGTCGGGAGTTTCCTCCACACAGGCCTTGGTGGAATATTTCTAGCGTCTCCATGCTTCTCGGTGATATCAATTCAAGTAAGTTCGATTTCAGCTGGTTCGATTCTAGCTGGATTGATTTGAGCTGCTTCGGTTCGTGAAGTATCGGGTGCATCTATAATATACGTGCATTTTATCAGAACTTCTGTTATTTTTACTGTGATAGGAGAGATCTTACCTTGAATACGTACAAGACGAGGTATCTGACCCACACTAAGACGTTGTTTCAATTCATGTTTGAATTGACTATTATCAAAATGCAGCTCACAAACTCGATAGCCACGAACAAGCAGTTGCTGATAATTCAACTCTCTCAGCTCATTCCGAATCATATTCGCTAACCATTTGTTCCTCATAGCCTCTGCACGTGGAAAACAGAACAGGCCCACTCTTTCCTTCATAGGCAGGGAGTTGACCAGTTGCACGCAGAACTTTTTTCTAGAAATATTACAGATAGAATAATTTTTAATAATGACATTAGGTATATTTCATAGTAAAAATTTTATGATGACACATTATTTTGTTACGTTAGTAATGACAAATATATCGAGATCATATCAAATAATAATTATTATATACTTACAAGATTTTCTCTACTTGGCATCACTAATAATAAAATCAATGGTGTCACTCTCATGCAGGGGCCACACTTACGTCTAATGTCATTAATTGAGGCGTTATGTGACAATTGATATATTGTCATTGACAATATGTTTATTATTGAACAACGCCTCAATTAATGGCATTAGGCGTAGGTGTGGTCCTAGCATCACAATAATATTTTATAATGTAATACACAATACATGTCACCAGCATGACACAATACACTGGCGATTGCAAAGACAGCGGACAGAAGTAACAGCTTCTTAATTTTAAAATCCTGGACATTTTGGTGTCATACTAGCGCCATTGCAAGTATGCGGTGCCGTGCAATAACTAACACTCACTAACACACACGCAAACTTTGTATTTTTCTTTCCATAAGAGTGACACAGGCCGTTTAGAATCATTTCGACGAATCAAAAGCTGTTAGTTTGGTTACTACCATGGTTTCTGCCTAACAATTTAAGAATTCATTTCTGGCTTTGAATTTGACATTTAATAACTTTTGAAGTTCCTTCTGAAATATTGGTGAGTTTCCAAAACCTTGTTAGAGAAAGTATAGTCTACAACATGTTTGGAATGGCGCCTTCGACTCGGATTATAAACTTTTCGCTCGTTTGGAAGAAGGACCATGCCAATACTTATGGTAGAATGTACTATTTTGTGATTTAGAATTATTTTGTGATGATCGCCTAAAAAACGTTGTGTGCACTTCGGCCTACAGTTCTTTTTTGGTCTTACCTGAATTGCAGCCTCAGCTACAACAAATTCGACCAAAAAAGATAACCTTTACGGCCTTGATACACAAATAACTATTTTATGATGTTCAAAATTCATTTTCAAATAAGAACTAACAGAACTTCCTTGTAATCTGAACCATTACGTTTTTCCATGTAACCATAGTCTTTCAATATTTCGGCCAATTTCACCACATATACATTTTCGCCCAACACGTAGCCTTTTTCAATACAAAAATCTTTTAATAATTTCCAACAGAAACAATTTGATCTTTTTGTGTTAATAGGAGTGATATCTTCTATTTTTCTGTTGATTACTTCTTAAGATTCATTTCCAAATCGCTGATGAAACTTTTTTTAATGTGAAATAATGACAAGATAAGAAAATTTTGACTTCGTTTATTCTTGATTCTAGAGATACTTTCAGATTTGTATTCAAGTATCTAAGGTCCGGTTGCATAGTCTTTGGTTTATCCTAAGCCTAGCTTAATTCCCTTAGTAACAATTGTCCCAACAATCGTTAGCTAGATAATTAAGCTAAGCATAGGATAAACCAGAGACTATGCAACCGGGCAAAAGAAAATTATTTTATTTATTTATATGTCACTTGATATGAACTTGCATTTCATTTTTCATCTCTTCTACATCGTTATACCCATTTTTTTCTCAATATATTTGTTTGACGGAAAGCTGCGATATGAGATTTGCTGCGTTGATTTTTCTTGTTTCAGCCAAACTACGAGTATTCTCTTTCATTGAAACAGTGCATCGCGTTCCTGACATCTTTGATCATAATAGAAGTTTAATTTAACTTGGATTGGATACGAATAATTTTAGTGCCAAGAAAATATAAATATATAGCCCCAATTCCTGAACACTAGTACTGTTTGGTACCAACATCATAATTCTTGTATTCTGTCATTCTCTGCCTGCCTCTCTGGGTCTAGCTATAGCACTAGATAAAGCACAGCAGACTCGTCCGCCATTTTGGAGCCCACTGTCAGTTGTTTGCCGTTTACCGATGTATGAACTCTAATATAATTTAGTAAAATAATTGCAAATGACGGGCTGTTTGGGCTCAGTTGTATTATTCATTCAAGATACTGGTTCTGATTCTACAGATGAGTAATTTTTATTTCTCAATACATCATTTGAATGTGGAGAAATATATTCCGAGTTACTTAACCTCAATTTGATTTTCGAGTTTAACTGTTCGATTGTCAGAATCTGAGGGCATTATTCAGAGTAAATGTCAGCATTATTGCAAGAATCTTTGTCCTTCAGTAATGTTCTTAATGATTTGCTACTAAATTGTCATAATTTCCCAAAGTTTTGCAGTATTGCAAATTATTTGTTGGAGCACTACACTGTTGTGAGAGATTTGAGGATTAGGAATTTTGAAATTTCAAACAAAAATGAAACCACCAGCTACAATACCAAATGAGCTGACAAAAAAAATACAAGAAGCAAGTAATTGTGTTTCATTCGATTTGAACTGTTTTTAAAATTTTTATTGATATCTTATTAAAAAAAAAGTTATTTTTTTTGCTTATTATTATTTATTATTTAACCTGCTTTGACTGAAGCAAATATTTAAGTACTTACCTAGGTACCTATTTGTTTAAATCACCATACTACCTACTTTACCTTCATAATTTGAATACTAAACATTTACAGATTTTGTGCAGAAAATTAATGCAAGCAGATAAATTTCTTAAAGAACAAGATACACAACTGCCTGTTATTTTAATCTTGTTATTATTCATCTAGAAGTCTACATAATTTACACAAAATCATAAAACTAAGGATATTAAACGTTTCACAGACTTGTCAGTGGGCTCCAAGATGGCGGACGAGTCTGCTATGACTATCTAGTGCTGAAAGTCTAGCGCTGACGTCAATTATCCCCACTACTATTCCCATCACCGAAAACATAGAGCTTATGCGATTGAGGCAACCGTTATAAAATTCAAAAGATATAGCGAGTTGAATATCAAAAAATATGAAAAATAGAATATTGGAGTTTTGCAGACAATCGCCAATTTTTACATTGCCCTCCTCCTCCCCTACTTCAAAATGAAAATTACCTTCATATTCGTGTCCAGCGACCTCGAAAACATAGGAAAACCCTAATTTCAGACATTAGTAAGACATGGTCACACATTGCTATTTCTAAGCATCTTTTTGAGGGTGTCCCACTCGCCTAGTCAAATTTACCGTATAAATAGGACTATGCAAGAAATATATTCAAAGATGTACAAGTAAGTCACGTGATATCCACAGCAGATTTTTTTATAGAAAATGGAAGACCAGGAGTCTTACAGAGAAAGAATTGAAGAATGAGAAGAACAGATTCGGCAGCTAGAAGGAAAAATTAAGAAATTCAGAAAAGAGAATGCGGAATTGGAAAAAAAGTTAGGAAATCAGATATGGAAAACAAAAAAAGCTGAAAAAGAACTAAAAATTAAAAAAAATATATATATATATATATATACGACATGTGGTGCACTCTTGGCAATTTTTTTAAATAAATAAATTAAAATCAAGCGTCGAGTATTATAATAAAAATAGAATAGACTTATAGTACAAATTGACTTAAAATTAAAGTCATATTGCCTAAGCTTTCTCATTCCATATACTTTCAGGTATTTTGGTAAACTATTGTATTTAATTGCTGTCTTGAAAAGCAATGGCATATTTTTTCCTCTTCACTACTTCAGCAAAAATTTTAATAAAAGAAGATAGTACTATATGATAGAACATGAGATGGTGAGAGAGAGCGCATACATTTCTAGGAAATAGTGCTATTTTAAGAGGTGAGAATATGGACCAATGAGTTCTGTGATTTCTTATATTTCTTTTAGACAAGAATAAAGTTCTTATTTTTGCGGGTATCATGGTTATATAAATTATCAAATTTTTCAGCACATCACTTATTTGACATACTACTAATACTAGTTACTCTGTCACAATGTAGAATGACCCTCATAGCTCGGTTTTGAAGCAACTGTAATCTATTTTAATCAGCACTGCTACAAAGATAGAAGACAATGGAGCAAAAATGGAAATGGAGCAAGATCATCGTGTTGTAAACTGTCTGACGACTCTATTTACTGAGATTACTGCCCATTCTGTATAGAAAACCGATTTTTTTTACTATCTTTTTACATAAATAATCTATAGATGAAACCCAATAAGAAGATAGAAAATACAAAACTTGAATGATTTAGACTATAGAATTCACTCATATTGCAAAAATATTTAGAATATATCCATCAATTATTTTTTTGTAACTGGTGCATCGATTATTTCTCCTCTTTGGTACGGTCAAATTCAATGTTGAAACCTCATATTGAAAAATTATTTTAGGCTCAATTTCAGGGTTTGAGAAATTGAGGTTGAAATTTCATGCAAAAATATTCGAAGGCACTGAAGATATAGCGAGTTAAATATCAAAAAATGTGAAAAATGAAAATAACCTTCATATTCGTGTCCAGCGACCTCGGAAACATAGGAAAACCCCAATTTCAGACATTAGTAAGACATGGTCACACATTGCTATTTCTAAGCATCTTTTTGAGGGTGTCCCACTCGCCTAGTCAAATTTACCGTATAAATAGGACTATGCAAGAAATATATTCAAAGATGTACAAGTAAGTCACGTGATATCCACAGCAGATTTTTTTATAGAAAATGGAAGACCAGGAGTCTTACAGAGAAAGAATTGAAGAATGAGAAGAACAGATTCGGCAGCTAGAAGGAAAAATTAAGAAATTCAGAAAAGAGAATGCGGAATTGGAAAAAAAGTTAGGAAATCAGATATGGAAAACAAAAAAAGCTGAAAAAGAACTAAAAATTAAAAAAAATATATATATATACGACATGTGGTGCACTCTTGGCAATTTTTTTAAATAAATAAATTAAAATCAAGCGTCGAGTATTATAATAAAAATAGAATAGACTTATAGTACAAATTGACTTAAAATTAAAGTCATATTGCCTAAGCTTTCTCATTCCATATACTTTCAGGTATTTTGGTAAACTATTGTATTTAATTGCTGTCTTGAAAAGCAATGGCATATTTTTTCCTCTTCACTACTTCAGCAAAAATTTTAATAAAAGAAGATAGTACTATATGATAGAACATGAGATGGTGAGAGAGAGCGCATACATTTCTAGGAAATAGTGCTATTTTAAGAGGTGAGAATATGGACCAATGAGTTCTGTGATTTCTTATATTTCTTTTAGACAAGAATAAAGTTCTTATTTTTGCGGGTATCATGGTTATATAAATTATCAAATTTTTCAGCACATCACTTATTTGACATACTACTAATACTAGTTACTCTGTCACAATGTAGAATGACCCTCATAGCTCGGTTTTGAAGCAACTGTAATCTATTTTAATCAGCACTGCTACAAAGATAGAAGACAATGGAGCAAAAATGGAAATGGAGCAAGATCATCGTGTTGTAAACTGTCTGACGACTCTATTTACTGAGATTACTGCCCATTCTGTATAGAAAACCGATTTTTTTTACTATCTTTTTACATAAATAATCTATAGATGAAACCCAATAAGAAGATAGAAAATACAAAACTTGAATGATTTAGACTATAGAATTCACTCATATTGCAAAAATATTTAGAATATATCCATCAATTATTTTTTTGTAACTGGTGCATCGATTATTTCTCCTCTTTGGTACGGTCAAATTCAATGTTGAAACCTCATATTGAAAAATTATTTTAGGCTCAATTTCAGGGTTTGAGAAATTGAGGTTGAAATTTCATGCAAAAATATTCGAAGGCACTGAAGATATAGCGAGTTAAATATCAAAAAATGTGAAAAATGAAAATAACCTTCATATTCGTGTCCAGCGACCTCGGAAACATAGGAAAACCCCAATTTCAGACATTAGTAAGACATGGTCACACATTGCTATTTCTAAGCATCTTTTTGAGGGTGTCCCACTCGCCTAGTCAAATTTACCGTATAAATAGGACTATGCAAGAAATATATTCAAAGATGTACAAGTAAGTCACGTGATATCCACAGCAGATTTTTTTATAGAAAATGGAAGACCAGGAGTCTTACAGAGAAAGAATTGAAGAATGAGAAGAACAGATTCGGCAGCTAGAAGGAAAAATTAAGAAATTCAGAAAAGAGAATGCGGAATTGGAAAAAAAGTTAGGAAATCAGATATGGAAAACAAAAAAAGCTGAAAAAGAACTAAAAATTAAAAAAAATATATATATATATATATATACGACATGTGGTGCACTCTTGGCAATTTTTTTAAATAAATAAATTAAAATCAAGCGTCGAGTATTATAATAAAAATAGAATAGACTTATAGTACAAATTGACTTAAAATTAAAGTCATATTGCCTAAGCTTTCTCATTCCATATACTTTCAGGTATTTTGGTAAACTATTGTATTTAATTGCTGTCTTGAAAAGCAATGGCATATTTTTTCCTCTTCACTACTTCAGCAAAAATTTTAATAAAAGAAGATAGTACTATATGATAGAACATGAGATGGTGAGAGAGAGCGCATACATTTCTAGGAAATAGTGCTATTTTAAGAGGTGAGAATATGGACCAATGAGTTCTGTGATTTCTTATATTTCTTTTAGACAAGAATAAAGTTCTTATTTTTGCGGGTATCATGGTTATATAAATTATCAAATTTTTCAGCACATCACTTATTTGACATACTACTAATACTAGTTACTCTGTCACAATGTAGAATGACCCTCATAGCTCGGTTTTGAAGCAACTGTAATCTATTTTAATCAGCACTGCTACAAAGATAGAAGACAATGGAGCAAAAATGGAAATGGAGCAAGATCATCGTGTTGTAAACTGTCTGACGACTCTATTTACTGAGATTACTGCCCATTCTGTATAGAAAACCGATTTTTTTTACTATCTTTTTACATAAATAATCTATAGATGAAACCCAATAAGAAGATAGAAAATACAAAACTTGAATGATTTAGACTATAGAATTCACTCATATTGCAAAAATATTTAGAATATATCCATCAATTATTTTTTTGTAACTGGTGCATCGATTATTTCTCCTCTTTGGTACGGTCAAATTCAATGTTGAAACCTCATATTGAAAAATTATTTTAGGCTCAATTTCAGGGTTTGAGAAATTGAGGTTGAAATTTCATGCAAAAATATTCGAAGGCACTGAAGATATAGCGAGTTAAATATCAAAAAATGTGAAAAATGAAAATAACCTTCATATTCGTGTCCAGCGACCTCGGAAACATAGGAAAACCCCAATTTCAGACATTAGTAAGACATGGTCACACATTGCTATTTCTAAGCATCTTTTTGAGGGTGTCCCACTCGCCTAGTCAAATTTACCGTATAAATAGGACTATGCAAGAAATATATTCAATGATGTACAAGTAAGTCACGTGATGTCCACAGCAGATTTTTTTTTATAGAAAATGGAAGACTAGGAGTCTTACAGAGAAAGAATTGAAGAATTAGAAGAACAGATTCGGCAGCTAAAAGGAAAAATTAAGAAATTTAGAAAAGAGAATGCGGAATTGGAAAAAAAGTTTGGAAATCAGATATGGAAAACAAAAAAAGCTGTAAAAGAACTAAAAATAAAAAAAAAATTATATACGACATGTGGTGCACTCTTGACAATTTTTTTAAATAAATAAATTAAAATCAAGCGTCGAGTATTATAATAAAAATAGAATAGACTTATAGTACAAATTGACTTAAAATTAAAGTCATATTGCCTAAGCTTTCTCATTCCATATACTTTCAGGTATTTTGGTAAACTATTGTATTTAATTGCTGTCTTGAAAAGCAATGGCATATTTTTTCCTCTTCACTACTTCAGCAAAAATTTTAATAAAAGAAGATAGTACTATATGATAGAACATGAGATGGTGAGAGAGAGCGCATACATTTCTAGGAAATAGTGCTATTTTAAGAGGTGAGAATATGGACCAATGAGTTTTGTGATTTCTTATATTTCTTTTAGACAAGAATAAAGTTCTTATTTTTGCGGGTATCATGGTTATATAAATTATCAAATTTTTCAGCACATCACTTATTTGACATACTACTAATACTAGTTACTCTGTCACAATGTAGAATGACCCTCATAGCTCGGTTTTGAAGCAACTGTAATCTATTTTAATCAGCACTGCTACAAAGATAGAAGACAATGGAGCAAAAATGGAAATGGAGCAAGATCATCGTGTTGTAAACTGTCTGACGACTCTATTTACTGAGATTACTGCCCATTCTGTATAGAAAACCGATTTTTTTTACTATCTTTTTACATAAATAATCTATAGATGAAACCCAATAAGAAGATAGAAAATACAAAACTTGAATGATTTAGACTATAGAATTCACTCATATTGCAAAAATATTTAGAATATATCCATCAATAGTAGAATATATAGGAGAGTTCTGGATCAAAAAACCTTTGTGGACAGCCTGTATATAGCGGTGGCGGCGGCGTAGCGGCGGCGAAATTCTTTATGGACATACTGTATGTATCTTTAGTTCAGCGTTTCAATGGTAGATGACGCTGCAGCGCGGATCAGAATTTGGATGATAGATGACGCTGGTGCATGTTTGTGCATTTGGTTGAGAGATGGCACCAGTGGCAGGAGCGGGAAAATTTGAATTCTGGCGATAAAATTTGAATTTTGGCTCGTAGAATTTGAATTTGGGACGTTGGAGTTGTGGTTTGGAGCCAGAGATGTTACGGTGTGGTGGGGGGGGAAAATTTTAATTTAGTCGTTAAAATTTGAGTATTGGTGGTAAAATTTTGAATTTTGACAGATGTCGCTGGTGGTTTGACGAATTTGAATTCTTAGCGATGTGATTGGCGATGCGAAAATTTAATACTTGGCATGGTAACAGTCATTAATATTCTAGAATCTATGCTTGAAAGATTCAATTCCAAAATTCTCCAATACAAGATTTTGAATTAATTCTCCAAGTGCTCATAGTATTGAACTGATAATTCTAATTTAAACTCTTTATCAGTAAAAGGTCATGATCTTGGTTTGTTGTCTAAAATTTATGCTGAAAATTCAATGCCAATTCTTTAATACAGGATTCAATTAATTCTTCATAAGTCCTCATAGAATTAAACTGATAATTCCAATTTAAACTCTTTATCGGTGAAAGGTCATGATGTGGGCTATCGGTTTGTTGTTCTAAAAAGAGACGCGTGGAGCACATAAATTCCGAATGATGTACAGTAAGATTGAGAGTTTCGAAACCGAGATTGATTTATATCACGTGTTAATTACGTGCTATGTCACACATAGCAAGCAAGTTTTTGATAAGAGAAATTTATGAAGTTAAAACACATAGATAAGGTTAAAATTCAATATAATACATAATATGTTTCACATGTAATTTATTTATTTAAAATAGGAACTATTTATTACATTAATCGTACAATATTTGTTAATGGTGTGTATTTGACAATTTTATCATACAATATTAAACAGTAAGCAGTTGTATTAGCAGGAATGTTTTTATTTGTTTCAAAAGTGAGTTTCAAATCTATAGGTCCAGACTTCAAAGTTTCATTCTGATAGAATGTATTCATAACAACAATGGGGCAATATTTTAAGAATTCCTTAGGTGTGAAAATAGGTTCATTGTTTTTTTGATAGTAAGCAAATTGAAATTGGTTGTACATGTTATATAAAATAGACCATTGATTATCATCAAAATTGAGGTTCATGTTATCATAGGGATAAACCTCTGCGTTCAATTCCACCTTGAAATTATTCAAATTACAATGATCAAATTGACTCATATTTTTGTTAAATTTATTTTTACGATCAGTTTGGAATCCAAAAATAATGAATCTAGGTTTTTCCAACTGTGCAGCTGTTTTTACAATCCATGTATGATGTTGGGTTGTAGGTAAAACTGGATATTCATGTAATTCCCATGCACGGAATGGTATAGATATTTCTGAATTATTCCCCATGTATTTAATGAGTTTCAATTTCTCCTGATCTGAAACTTTGATGTGTGGTACGTGCCATTGGATTTTTGTTAAATTCACCTTCAGGATTTCTTTTTCATCTGCTCTAGTTGATAATACTGCGTTTTTATCATGACTACTACGCAATAGAATCAAATCTTGACGTAAGTTTAGAAGAATCTTTTTATAGTCCTCAGCAAATCCTAATAGCATGCGAAGAGGTATACAAAAGCTGAAATTTCCCTTTGATTCATCAAAAGAATAAGTATTAGCCGATGGTGTTGGTAACCAACCAGCATTTTGTAAAGCGGAACTTTCATTGGCTGAATATGAACAATAATGTTTCAGTGTTGTGGTAATTCCAGGATTACGTATTCGGTCTATTACGATTCCACCAATTTCATAGCGAATCTCATCAAAAAGGTACATTAGTCCATTGTTTATTAGATGCCCCGTTTTAGTTGGTTTATTTTCATGATCTAATAATTGACCCTCAATATATATATAACTATTTGATGGTAGTGTGTATAGATCTTGTTGTTGTATAGATATTCTGATTTCATCATTATTACTCAATAAAGTTGGTGAATAGGGTTGATAAGTATGAGTTTCTGCATATTGTATTTTCTCATCAAAATATATACGTTCCGATATATTTAAAATATTACTACTCATTTCTTATAACACGTTGAGCCCCAAATTCTTCAAGTACTCTCTATTTTCCGATGTTAATTGTTTTTTCTTTTGTTGGAAACTTGATTTTCTATTTTTTGATGCTGATTGTTGTACTTCTCGTTTTGTATTGAAGATTTTGTGATCATGTTCTTCTTTATATAATTCGATACTACCATTATAAATTATCCCCATTTTTTTTTTTTTTTTTACAATTTTTTCAAATGTAATCTGATTGTTATGGGCTCTCCTTGGAAATTGACTGATTCTCCGTTTTGATCAACTATTTTAAGCTCAATATTATCAATTATGTGTGTGTTGATTGGCAAATAGATAACGTTCGAGGGATTTTCACTAATCTTGAACCCGGAAGCAACGCTTGGGAAGAACTGGTGTATTTGATGTACAGGTTTGGAATTAGCGTAAGAACCAGTTACAATGTTACACTCAATACAAATTGCATTTACTTTAATTATGCTCACAGGATTTTGAGATATATGAAGCGTATTCGCCTTATAAACTCCAGCATTAAAGCCCAATAATTCTCTGATGGTATTTGGTTTTGTGAAATCAACTTCTTCTGTAACAAGCATTTCACATTTCAGAGTATTGTTATTGGCAGCAATAGAAATTTTGAAATCTTTGTTACTATTCTTCACTTTTCTTTTCAAAAAATTATTTATATTTTCAAGCTCATATGATCCATTTGGTATAGTTATTGTTTTATCACCAAAATAGAATTTATTATTGCGCTCATCAATATTCGGGATAGAATTATATGACTCAAAATTGATGAGACCTATCGCATACTCACAATTAGGATCAAGTTCAATAGCAGGATGTATTGTAGCTGTTAGATAAGACTTTTTATCAGAGAAAGTAAATGTGTACGACATGATTGTTTATTCATTACTAAAAGTATTTTTCATACATTATTCTTTACATAAAAATTTTAAACAAAGGTGTCCACAATTAATGGTATTATACTGCTGATATTGATTGTAATTATACTTAATATTACATTTGCTACCAAAATATTTCACTAATTCTTTTGGTGGTTTTAAGTTACCGAAACTATCAAAATATATAACATAGTCACCATATTTTTTATATGCCACCCAGTGAGTACCTGAACTATCATAATCATCCAAATTTACTATTCCACATTCAGTGAACTTTATCTGCTTAGGTAAATTATTTCGCATAAAAACTCCTCTGAAATTATTGATTTTAAGGTCTGTTGCAAATTTTGACAATTCAATATTACTTAGTGCATGTTTTGGTAGCTTTTCTATTAGTTTTTTTGTTGTATTTTCGTTGGAGATAAGTAAAGACCCAACCCTTTTTTATATGGTTTTAAATATAATCCTCTACCTAACGCTACAGATTCCATAATTTTATTATGTCGCTGGTTTTCTTTCAATTGCTTATTAGCAGATTGAGCATCATTGATGGATTTAGCTACTGCTGCAGCGCCCCCAGTAAGAGCCCCTAACGCACTCAATCCTGCAAAAATAGGTATTAGCGGTAATATGCCACCTATTTTTGGTACTGGAACTATTCTTGGTTTATTTATTTTTTTCTTGTTTTTAGCGAATTCTCTTAGAGCAATTGAAATATTCTTATCGGAAGAGTTAGTCTTCAGTAACTTTGAGCGAATTCGTTTAAGTTCATTTTTAAAGTTAATTTTTAGATTTTTCTTTAGTTTTTTCTTTTTATTTTTGCGTGTTATTGTTTTCCTTTTGTTCTTCAAATTATGGCTTATACCAGCACCTAACCTAACTTTGGCCTTCATTATCCCAGAAACACCCAAAGCAGCTATTTTTTCTCCAAGAGGTGTGTCTTTAGAAAGAAATCTCTTTGTTGCTGTATCAGCCAATATTTTATCTGCTTTATGTCGTTCTTTTAAATTATTATTCTTGGAATAGGCTATATCATGAAGTTTACACGCTGCGTCTAATTTGTTGATACCTTGATCACCGTCAGCAAGCCTTTTATCCAATTTTGTCCCCGGTCCACAGTATCTGTAACCAGGTATATGAAGTTCTATAGGTAGTTTATTTATTGTTTTATTTAAAATTCCACCACCACTGTGGGTATGCTTGCCAACTCTTTTTTTACCGTGTTCAATCATTGAAAGTACACATTAAACTAAAAAAATATATTAATATTAAAGTTTTATATTCAATTTCAGTTATGATGAAGATATTAAAGCAAAAAGATACATTGAGTGTTCAAAATTATGATTTGAATGATAGTATAGAATCTAATTATAAACCAAGACACAGTGTTTTACTTCCATCAACCATCCGTTGTCTCATAAGTGGTCCTTCTGGATGTGGAAAAACTAATATTTTGATTGCACTTTTAGAGCATCCGAACGGGTTACATTTTGAGAATGTTTATATATATTCAAATTCTCTTTTTCAACCGAAATATGTATATCTTGAGAATTTATTGAAACCAATAAAAAATATTGGTTATCATACATACAATAGCAGTGAAAAAATAATGAAGCCGAGTGAAGCTAAATATAATTCCGTTTTTATATTTGATGATATCGCTTGTGAGAAGCAGGACATTATACGAGATTACTTTTCAATGGGTAGACATAAATTGATTGATTGTTTTTATTTGTCACAAACCTATACAAGAATGCCAAAACATCTAATACGTGATAATGCTAATATGCTTATATCATTCAAACAAGATGAGTTGAATCTACGAAATATGTACAATGATCATGTAGGTACAGATATGAGTTTTGATAACTTCAAAAAAATATGTGCTATATGTTGGAAAGATAAATATGGATTCTTGGTTATTAATAAGGAATCTGATTTAAATTTTGGCAGGTATAGAAAAGGATTCCATAATTTTATATCTCTTTGAATGGATATAGCGGTTTTAAACAGGCTCGGTTGATAACCACCTCGGTTAAGAACCACCCTCGGTTCAAAACCGCCCTGCTATTCAGTATATAAGCCCATACAAAAGCCGTGTATTGTTCATTGTTTATTTTGGTATACTCAAACATGAATGTGAATAAAAAATTAAAAAGGCGAATAATACAAGCCAGAAAAAATGTAAAACAGAAACTAGCATTACTGAAGAATAGTGAGATAGAACGTGAATCAGAGCTTGATAAAAGCTTTACACCAATTACTAGTAAATTAGCAAAAATTAATGAAACTTTACGTAACGTTACACCCGTTCAAAAGAAAATTCATTTGGATGGGGATAGGTGGGGGGAAGAGAAAAATAATGATCCACGTGGTATTTTGGAAGAGCAAGCTGCTGCAGAAAGTGATACTCCAATAGATTCACTTTCACAATTATCAACACATACTGAAACAGAAATAGCACATAATAAAAAAGCCATGGGGAGTTATTTAAATCGTTTTGATCCATTATTTCGAAAATATATTAAAAAAGTTATAACACGTTCAAACGAAATAGATGAAACATATGGTGTTAATTATAGAGAAACACCTGATCGTGATTATTTTGAAATGGGTAATGAAGCTGTTGATTTTTATGACGGGAATATAATTATTGATAAAAATATTTTCCCTGCAACAATTGGCTTACTTGAACTCATATTCAAAAAAGAGCCAAAAGAAGAATATACAGAAAATGATTTGTATTATTATAAAAAAATATTGAATATTACTAACTCAGCGCGTGAAGGTAATATAAGTACAGGGCAACTTAAAGGTAGCAAAGCAAAAAAATATACAGATATTGTAGGCCCATTATTGAATGTCAAGTCTAAGAAATATTTTGAATTGGCTACTAGTCCAGTTTCTTCAACTGAAGATCCAAAATTATTACGCAAGAATAGCGTATCTGGCTTGGGACTTCTAAAAAGTTATAATACTAAAAATGTTGAGTTTGAATTTTACGATGATCCAAACGAGTTGGTGGATAAATTGAAGAAATATATAGCTTCTAAGAACGCTGGCAACAATAATCACAATAATGAAATTATTTCAATAATTGAGGAATTAAAAGAAGCTGGAATTATCACATAATAATCAGTAGCAAAATGCCACTAGACAAGTTTGGACATTATAGTGGCGCTGTGTATCATAATAAATTTGGGTGTTGTAATTATAATGATTCTGATAGCAGCAGCAATGACGATGAAAAATTAATAAGAGTTAGCACTCCTACGTCAGATTTCCATGCGGTAAATAAAAAATTTTTGGATGACAAAATTAAATTAGTTGTGGATTTGCTTGAAAGCAAAATAAATATTGTTGATAATAAAGTTACTGAGCACATATCAAACGCTGATAAGAAGGTTAAGAAAGCTGATCAAATAATAAGGAGTGTTAAAGAAGACTTGGATATTTTATTCAAAGAACTAAAAATTTATGATAAAACACAATAGAAAATATGTCAACATATATTAAACGCGAAATAGTTGAAGAACTTCATAAGCCAGCAAGGAAACATTTCAAGAGAAGGCGAGTTATAATCAAGGGATTAGATGAGACTTTTGAGGCTGATTTGGTTGAAATGAGACCATATGCTAAATTAAACCAAAATTATAATTACATACTGGTTGTGATTGACATTTTTTCGAAATATGTTTGGGCTAAGCCTATTAAACATAAATCGAGTATTGAAGTGTCTACCGCTTTGGAACAAATATTTAAAACAAGTAAGCGAGTATCAAAAAACTTACACACTGATTTGGGGAAAGAATTCAATAATGTGGAGTTCAAGAAATTAACAAAAAAATATGAAATAAATCATTATTTTGCAAAACAAGCTGTGAAAGCTTCTATTGTTGAACGCGTAAATCGAACTTTGAAAAATATAATGTATAAAAAATTCAGTCTGCAGGGGTCTTACAAATGGCTAAAGCTACTACCAATTGTTATTTCAGAATATAATAATAAGAAGCATAGTACTATTCGCATGAAACCTATTGATGTAAATCGAAAAAATGAGAAAAAACTATTGAAAACTGTTTATAGCCATATTAAGATAGTTCCAAATAAAAAGCCTAAATTTCATCTCAATGATCATGTCCGAATCAGTAAAAATCGTGCTGTATTCTCAAAAGGATACACACAAAATTGGTCAAATGAAATATTCATAATAAAAAAAATCCAATTAACAAACCCAATAACATATGTTATACAGGATAAATCCAATCAAATAATTCAGGGGGCTTTTTACGAACAAGAACTTCAAAAAGTTAAACATCCAAATGTTTATTTAATAGAAAAAATTCTGAAAAAGAATAAAAACAGAATATATGTGAAATGGTTAGGCTTTTCTGAAGATTACAACAGCTGGGTTGATAAAAAAGAAATTGCATAGACAATTTAACGATAAGAGATAGTATAAATATTGCTCCCATCAATACAAACACCCAGTTTGCTTGCGACATACTAATATAAGAACAAGATTGAACAATGGTTGCTGCAGTTATAATTGATATCAAGGGTTTTAACATTAATAAAAATGATAAATTCTTCATTAAAGAATTTGCGAGTATTGATCTTCAGACCAATGAAATCAAAACTGGTTGCTTCAATCAACCATTTTCATATTCTCAGCTAAGTGAAAAAAGTAAATTGCAAGTGCTGTCTCAACAAGATAATTATAGTTTGCAATGGAACTTTGGAGATATTCCATATGCAAAGCGGTGCGAAGTTTTGAAAAATGCCGTAAATAATTATGAAAAAGTGTATGTGCCCGGTGAAAAAAAGAAAGTGTGGTTAGAAAAACTTCTAAATAATGAATATAAAATAATTGATATTGAAAACTTACATTCCAATTCAATATTATATGTTAATAAAACACCAAGTAATTTAATGTTCAATAATTGTACAATAAGGAATATTCTTGGTTGGAAAAAGTGGTTTTGTGATAGATTTAATACTTCTTATGCCATAAAATGTTTCCATAAATCAAGCAACATATTGTCGCATATGGTTGAAGAGGACATTCAGCATTTGCCGATGGAGCTCGTTATGATATACGCACCAAATGAAATTGAATTGAACTGGAGTAAATTTCCATCAAGTTGGTGTAATTCCAAGATATTCCAAGGATATCTTTCTTGTCGAGCGCATTTACAAGAGAACTGGTCCGATAATTATGAGACAGAAAGATATGTTATGGTTAAAGACTGTTGGATGTGTAAAAGTTGTGATTATAATACCTGTATATAGTGTAAAATAAAAAATACATTCCATTTTAATACTTAGTTTTATTTATTGTTGCAGAATATTTTATTTAGAAGAATTTACATCGTGTTTGTATCTTAATTTGCATACTTGGCCCACAATTTGGTTCATTCCATAGCAAAATTCTCTTATTTACACACTCCATAGACATATTACTTGCAGGCTTTAAAAATTTCAAATTTGAAGTCAAAAATTCACCGCGAGTTATTATTTTTCTTGTCGAGCGCATTTACAGGAGAACTGGTCAAATAATTATAAGATCTTGTATATAGTGTAATACCATTCTTTAAATAAAAATATATCCAATTTTAATATTTGTTTTATTTATTGTTACAAAATATTTTATTTAAGAAACTTACATTATGTTTGCTTATTAAATATCAATATTAAAATCAGTCACACATGCTTGACAATTCTTTGTTTTGATTGTCTCTACCAATTTACATTTACAAACTAAACATCTTTTATTAATATATTCCAACGGTGGAACAGCAAAAGCATATACATTATGCATCTCTTGTACTATTCTACAACCAACTCTTGATAAGCCACCCGGGAAAAACGACCCCATACTCTGGCGTAGGTCATAAATGCAAGATTTATGGCTATAACGCACAAGATCGCATTCTCCTGGTACTAAAAAACGTCGCTGTCCATCGTTATCGAAATACATACACTCTATTTGATATAAATCTATGGAATAACAAATCTTCGATTCACATTTTAATTGATTTAAAAGACCGACTTCTTCTATTATGTTTAAAGTTGCTCTTGGTGAAACTGGCATCGCGACTAATTTCTATCTCTCTGTTTCCATATTTTATACTCAAGCGGGGCAGTTTATGTGAGTAAATGTTCATTTTCCAGCACCGCCGTCTCTGCCTCCTCTGGTGAAGGGAGTTGTGTGTTGAAGGAACTTAATCATGATTATCTGTACTTGCTTACTTGGCTTACAATTTGGTGGTACCATCAGCAGCAGCTTCGGTAAAGGGATAAGGAGTGAAGCAAGTAGGAATTATGACAAAACAATGGTAAAAAGAATAAGGGTTAGGTGGGTATAGGGAAGAAGTATTGTGGTATAGACATTTTATTTGCTCATGCTTTGAAACTAGTGTTTCTGCCCCCAATTTTTTAATATTTCTTTATACAAACAGTAATCACATTTATGATTTGGTATATCTGTTTCACCATAGCATGAGGGGCATTTGTATTCAACTGGTGTAGGCATTTTCTATAATGAATAAATACTAAATGCAATTTTACTTTTATATTTATTTTCAATAAAAATTACAGCATCTTATTAAAAAATACAAGAAATTATCACCAGTTGAAACTGTATACTAAACTTATTGAATATTAACATTTTAAATAGTATTGAATTCAACATCTACGGCTTTTCCTTTACTTCCATTTGAAATTATGTAGAGTTTATTGTTTTCCGCATCTTTCAACATTAACTGTAATGTTTGATCATCAATTTGATTGTATCTTTCACCCAAATACAATTGAAACTCGGCCAATTCCAGCTTGATTCTCTCACCATATTTAGTATCAGCTTTTCGTTCAATATTTTTCACAAAATACTTCTCGCCAATTTTTAGGTTACGCAACCCAATGAACTCTTTCGGTTTGGTTAGTGTGTTGATGGCGTTGTAGTTGTTGGAAGTAGACATATTAAAGCTGTAACAGTTGCAAAAAACAAATCCAAATATTTTGTTTTTATTTTTCTAATTTTGATAGCAAATTTCTTAGCTGTTTCAAAATACTTATATTAGGGCATTGTATTTCAAATAATGATAAGTCAAAATGTGATGCTCTAACAACTTGTCGCATATGCTCACTATATTCATAGAAAATATTATTTTAAAAAAATATTAATAACCAAATAAAATAAATTTTTGCAGTTTATATAACAATATTTTGTTGGGTAAGCAAATTTTTCCTCAGCTGAAATTCACCCACAATCAATACTAAGATAAAATAAGTAAAAATAAATTGATACATACCTAAATATAGATGAATGTTTACTCAAGCAGACTAACTTTTTAGTTTGAAGTGAATAATCTAAGCTGAAATTTAGCTCTTTTATACCGCATTACCGATAATCTTTCGACCTTTAATGTTCTTACTGCTTACATCAACAATAAATCACACGCAATGTAACGTAATCAACAAATTTTTCTGTGGAAACTTCGAAATGTATTGTGTGAAAAACATCTGTTCATGGTTCCAAATTTCATGAAAGAGGAAATAAAAAAAATGCTCAAAACTGGTTCACATATTTATTCAAATCATTTACAATTTTCTCGTTTTTTATAATAGTATCATTTCTAAATATTAATATTTGATCATCATAATTTCTTCGTGGTCTTATATAATCTTCCATACCTATTGGTGACGTACCGTCTTCATTCTTATGATATTTTATGTAATTAGTATAACCACGTGTATGTGATGGAGCAATATGGCTGCTATAGATTTCACGATGTACAATTCGCTTGGGTATTGAATTTAGTTTCTGAACGTTAGGGCTTTCCATGACGACTAAATTAATTCTACACTTATTCATTCAATTATTCATTTAATAGATTTTTTTTTTTGTAATTTGTATTAAAAACATTACAACGAAAAGCCCCATGGTATTGTGTCTGTTTTCGATGGTATGATTATTCTTTTATTATCAAAAGGACTTAATGCTAGTTTTTTTTGCTTAATTGTGGAAACTTCATGTTTTTTTGACTTAATTATGAATTGTTCCCGATATACAAGTGATTCATTAAATAAACAATCATAATAATCATCGAAAGTTATTGTTTTTAAAGTACCTCCAGTTATTCCCTTAATTCTTTTACTAACATAATCAGTCATTAATTTATATGTATACATCTTCGACCTGAGCCCTATGAATTCAGTCATAATTTGACCACCATTTTCATCCTTCATTAGTCCTATGACTTTATTATTTGCTAGAGGTATGCCGTGAATATTATTTATGTCATAATTTGATGTATCAAATTTGTGCAAATCTTTTTTAATCACATCATAAATATTAATATCAAAAAAATGGTACAATAAACTATCAGTATCTGTATACAATAATTTTGCATTTTCACCAAAATTTTTTCTAACATAATTATAATGGAAATCATAAATATATGTTTTGGATATATCTAGTATGCAAAATCCAACATAAATCGGTTTATTAAAGAATACTTCTTTTTTATTCATTTCAATTATTATAATATTCTCATCTAATACAATGTAACTATGAAAATTTGGTTGCATAATCAACCTTTTGGCACCACCTTTACCACCCCATTTTGTAACAAGTTTCACAATTCTATGTTTACGCACATTTTCCATAGATTTTCCAAAAACAGCATTGTTCATCAACTTATAGAAATTTTTTTCAAAATCATTTCGAGATCTTTGTCTCATATTTGTATTCAAATCGATATATTTTCGAAGCCAAGCAGACTGTTTAAATTTCAGTACTCTGTGTATTTTACTTATTTGCAACCCCAATTCTAAATTTTGCTTTAAATTTCCATAATGAATCACATATTTTTTTTTATCATTGAGAGTTGTCATTAATTTAGTTTGTTTTGAATTTGGTGGTGCTATATGTTCTGGTGAAAGTGGGAGATCGCTATGACTCCTAAATAATGCCTGCGGATAATGTAAATCTACTTCAAATATGTAACCAACTTCAGAATCTTCTTCTAAACTCATAATATTTGAAACATTATGGAATTCTGTTGGTGAAACCCATTCAAAATCACTATAAGGTAAATACCTGCTCATTGCAGCTCCATACAGGTTGTTAATATCAAAATACATCAAATATGATTCCTGCTCATTGGGATTATATTGCTCATGCATGTGTTTGTTATTCGCCCTTCCGTATCGGTTAGAACATTGACTAATACCACCACGAATAGAGTGTTCTAAGAACAAAATTTTATCTACATCAGTAAGAAGCTCCAATTTGACATTAGAAATTTTCAACATTGCATCAAAAGCAAGCCCAGGAGCTGTAAAATAATGCAAAGCATCTAAGCCATACGTTTCCATACAACTTTTTCTGAAATTCTCAAAAATATCACAAAGCAATAAAACATCTGTTCTTAAATACAGATCTGAATATTCACCTAAGGTGCTTATTCTAAATGTATTCCAAACTTTTTTTGCAAACTCATATTCCAAATCAGTTACATTTTCATTTTTAATGGATGAATAAAAAAATTCTTTCTGTGGTAATTTGTCATCATCTAACTTGGCCCATGAATCCAGATATTCATAACAAAAAATTCCTTTTTTAGTAAGTAATGAAAATTCTTCTTCAGAATTGCAGTGCATTCTTGTGACTAATTTGTCTGAATTATCCAAATAAGATGATAATTTATCTAAACTACTCGACATAAAACGAAATGAGTCGATAAATCGGAAATTAATTCTGCTATTTTTAATATACTTCGTAAAAGAAATGTATTTTTCTTTATTAATGGGTAACAATGAAATTGATCCGGGTATATTCTTAGCAATTGCTTTAATTAAAAAATGGGAATCGTAGGATGACAAGTTGTGGAATATTACAGGAATCATTCGTGATTTAGTGTATCGTAGATTACATAATTGATGTGCAGGTCCTCTATATTCTCCTGTCAAATGATTATGATCTCTAACTTTTGGTGTAGTATTGTCAATTAACTTTTTACAAATATGACAGATATTTTCGTTTTGAAATAATTTCTCTTGACTGCTAGATAAATTCAAAGGTATGATAGATTTCATTTTATTGTCGATAGTTGAAGATATGCCTAATAATTCTTCTACAAACCATTCTATACAATATTCACCACGATGTGATCTATAATAAGACAAAGAATCATCATAGCTACATTTAAAATAGTAACCTACACTAAATGGAATATGTTTTTGTTGAAACTGTGTATTTTGGTGCTCTTTGTTATTGTTAATTTTTTCAAGAATTGATTCAATATCAGCATATATTGAAAATGGAACTTTTTCTTAAAATTTGTAATTCGCAAAAGTTAAAAATTCGTTCTTATGTTTTTCTGGTAATGTCATTCGACAAGAATTGATTTCTAAACAATCACCAAAATGTTTTTTTAAACTATACTCAAAATTGAAGTTAATTAAACATCTATCACAAATCCACATTTCACCATTATGTTTAGATACATTTTTACTCACTAATCTAGACAAATTTTTAATCCACATGAAATGATATTTACATCCAAAATTTGAATTTTTATTTTCCTCCTCTTCCGAGTCTTCCTCATTCTCTTCTTGTTCTTCTTCCTCACTCTCATCTTGCGATTTTAACATTAACAAATGTATAGTGCAGTTATAAGTATTTTTGGTCAATTTAACTGGTACAAGTTGATCTTTCTTTTTACCAATTTTCTCCAAAGTATAAACATTTATATTCAAAGAATTCATATTTTCGAATTTTTCAATTTGTTTCAACTTTATTGGAAATTTAATGCCCTCATATTCCAATGTAGTTTCCGAACTTAGTGGGTATGACCTAACTCGAGTTACATTCATTTGAGCAGGGTAAAGAGCGGAAATAACAGCCCACAAGAAACAATATTCATCGTTGTTTTGTATATTTATTATAGCTTTTTTTCTTTTTATGCTTGTAGGTAAATCAATATGACAACCAACCGAGAAAGGTGAATAGCTGCAAATATTCACCTTTAAGAACAGTATTTCATATAGTGCCCATCCCGAGTCTCGTTCTTGAAACTCCTCCATCCTGCTCAATATTCTATCAATAACATTATCTTTGTACCACACCTGTATATTTGTTGTTCTATCAATAATCGAATTGCGTGTATTGAATGATTTTGCTTCAATTTTCCCCGAAGAAGGTAGGATGAAATCTGCTGTAAATATAACATTTGCTTTTACTGCACCAGCTCGCACTTTTGATTTTATTTTACTCTGAAATATTCTTCCAGCACTCTTCAAAAATTTTTTGGGATCTTTATATGAGTTCATATTTAGAATTGCACCTGTTTTAATTCGACTTTTAAAAGCTGTTTCTACATCACACCATTGTAATGAGTTCTCTGTAGTGGGTAGTTGGCCTGTTTTATGACGTGTCTGTGAATTTGAACTAATCCTTAGACGACCTCCAGTTTTCTTGATATCATTATTTTTCACAGATGTTAATTTAGATTTAAAATATTTCAAAACAAGAAGATTTGATTCTAGCTTGAATAAATGTTGAAATTCATCTGGAGATTTATGTTTCAAATATTGCACTAAGGTATTCACACACTTTTTGATATTTCTTAGCCACGTTAATACTTCAGAGCTAGTTTTTATAAGAACAAAAGCTTTTTTAATATCCTCGACCACTTTGTCACTCAAATCACACAAGTTAGCGGAAGAGCTCATTTTGCATCAGTACATAAGATAACGTACATATTTCAAGTATAAATACTTTTTATCAGTAACCTTTAACCTCTTATCAACATAAAATTGAAATCAACTATTTTTCATACATTTATTCCATCTAAAATTACACATGTATTCACTAAAGTAGATATTATGAGATTAGGAAAATATAGCATGATTTCTCTTATAGCTATGTTCATCGGAGTACTAGACTTTGCAATCAAATTATAAACATTTGCATATACATCACCTTCAATGCTTGAAGCTTGTTGCAAAATATTTTTAAAGTAATTACCGAAACATAAAGAATTCAGATAAGCTATAATCTTCTCAACAATGGTGGATATTTTAAATAAATTGGATATAGAGTTATATTCCAAGTAAATTTCAGTATTTTTCCATTGAAGCATTATAATTCTACTATTTTCAATTATTTCGAAGAATATTTTAAAATCTTTGAACGAGTATGATTCCAAATTCGAGTTGTTGTGTAAATAGTTCATAATCAAATTATAACACAATATAAATTCATTCCAGCTATTAACATTGAAATTTATAATTTTACCTAGTTTTTCATTGCACAAATTTATAACAATTTCAAAATTTTGCTGTGGACTTATACCCACATTCAGTGTTGTATTATTATTCAAATAATACTGATATTCAAAAATTAATTTATTTCTATTGTTGCAAACAAATACAACATTATTGGAGTTGAAATTATTTTTAACAATCTGATCTGTATTCAATTGTTGTTGCTCTGAACTATATTGTTGTGAGTCTTGTACTTGCTCATTTCTTTCTTCAACATGGACGTCTTCGCTATTGTTCAATTGTTTCCGTGATGGCACCGTGTTTGTGGGTACCCTTCTCTTTGAACATTTTTGGTTTGGTATAGTCTATTTTGAAAACAATAGAAATTTTCATGATAATTTAATTCAATCAAAACTTATTTCACCATCTTACCTTCATAATAACACTCAAAACTTATTTCAGAACAAATCAACGGGTGATGAAATGATACTCAATTGAAATCTGTATTTTTCCGCTATTTATTCCATTTATCTCACTCATGTTTCGAAATCTCTCATCTCTGTTATGCGTCAATCAAAAATCATGTGCTCCGCGCGTGTCTTCCTAGAACAACAAACCGATAACCCTCCATAATGACCTTTTACTGATAAAGAGTTTAAATTAGAATTATCAGTTCAATACTATGAGCACTTGGAGAATTAATTCAAAATCTTGTATTGGAGAATTTTGGAATTGAATCTTTCAAGCATAGATTCTAGAATATTAATGACTGTTACCATGCCAAGTATTAAATTTTCGCATCGCCAATCACATCGCTAAGAATTCAAATTCGTCAAACCACCAGCGACATCTGTCAAAATTCAAAATTTTACCACCAATACTCAAATTTTAACGACTAAATTAAAATTTTCCCCCCCACCACACCGTAACATCTCTGGCTCCAAACCACAACTCCAACGTCCCAAATTCAAATTCTACGAGCCAAAATTCAAATTTTATCGCCAGAATTCAAATTTTCCCGCTCCTGCCACTGGTGCCATCTCTCAACCAAATGCACAAACATGCACCAGCGTCATCTATCATCCAAATTCTGATCCGCGCTGCAGCGTCATCTACCATTGAAACGCTGAACTAAAGATACATACAGTATGTCCATAAAGAATTTCGCCGCCCCTACGCCGCCGCCATCGCTATATACAGGCTGTCCACAAAGGTTTTTTGATCCAGAACTCTCCTATATATTCTACTATCAATTATTTTTTTGTAACTGGTGCATCGATTATTTCTCCTCTTTGGTACGGTCAAATTCAATGTTGAAACCTCATATTGAAAAATTATTTTAGGCTCAATTTCAGGGTTTGAGAAATTGAGGTTGAAATTTCATGCAAAAATATTCGAAGGCACTGAAGATATAGCGAGTTAAATATCAAAAAATGTGAAAAATGAAAATAACCTTCATATTCGTGTCCAGCGACCTCGGAAACATAGGAAAACCCCAATTTCAGACATTAGTAAGACATGGTCACACATTGCTATTTCTAAGCATCTTTTTGAGGGTGTCCCACTCGCCTAGTCAAATTTACCGTATAAATAGGACTATGCAAGAAATATATTCAATGATGTACAAGTAAGTCACGTGATGTCCACAGCAGATTTTTTTTTATAGAAAATGGAAGACTAGGAGTCTTACAGAGAAAGAATTGAAGAATTAGAAGAACAGATTCGGCAGCTAAAAGGAAAAATTAAGAAATTTAGAAAAGAGAATGCGGAATTGGAAAAAAAGTTTGGAAATCAGATATGGAAAACAAAAAAAGCTGTAAAAGAACTAAAAATAAAAAAAAATTATATACGACATGTGGTGCACTCTTGACAATTTTTTTAAATAAATAAATTAAAATCAAGCGTCGAGTATTATAATAAAAATAGAATAGACTTATAGTACAAATTGACTCAAAATTAAAGTCATATTGCCTAAGCTTTCTCATTCCATATACTTTCAGGTATTTTGGTAAACTATTGTATTTAATTGCTGTCTTGAAAAGCAATGGCATATTTTTTCCTCTTCACTACTTCAGCAAAAATTTTAATAAAAGAAGATAGTACTATATGATAGAACATGAGATGGTGAGAGAGAGCGCATACATTTCTAGGAAATAGTGCTATTTTAAGAGGTGAGAATATGGACCAATGAGTTCTGTGATTTCTTATATTTCTTTTAGACAAGAATAAAGTTCTTATTTTTGCGGGTATCATGGTTATATAAATTATCAAATTTTTCAGCACATCACTTATTTGACATACTACTAATACTAGTTACTCTGTCACAATGTAGAATGATCCTCATAGCTCGGTTTTGAAGCAACTGTAATCTATTTTAATCAGCACTGCTACAAAGATAGAAGACAATGGAGCAAAAATGGAAATGGAGCAAGATCATCGTGTTGTAAACTGTCTGACGACTCTATTTACTGAGATTACTGCCCATTCTGTATAGAAAACCGATTTTTTTTACTATCTTTTTACATAAATAATCTATAGATGAAACCCAATAAGAAGATAGAAAATACAAAACTTGAATGATTTAGACTATAGAATTCACTCATATTGCAAAAATATTTAGAATATATCCATCAATTATTTTTTTGTAACTGGTGCATCGATTATTTCTCCTCTTTGGTACGGTCAAATTCAATGTTGAAACCTCATATTGAAAAATTATTTTAGGCTCAATTTCAGGGTTTGAGAAATTGAGGTTGAAATTTCATGCAAAAATATTCGAAGGCACTGAAGATATAGCGAGTTAAATATCAAAAAATGTGAAAAATGAAAATAACCTTCATATTCGTGTCCAGCGACCTCGGAAACATAGGAAAACCCCAATTTCAGACATTAGTAAGACATGGTCACACATTGCTATTTCTAAGCATCTTTTTGAGGGTGTCCCACTCGCCTAGTCAAATTTACCGTATAAATAGGACTATGCAAGAAATATATTCAAAGATGTACAAGTAAGTCACGTGATATCCACAGCAGATTTTTTTATAGAAAATGGAAGACCAGGAGTCTTACAGAGAAAGAATTGAAGAATGAGAAGAACAGATTCGGCAGCTAGAAGGAAAAATTAAGAAATTCAGAAAAGAGAATGCGGAATTGGAAAAAAAGTTAGGAAATCAGATATGGAAAACAAAAAAAGCTGAAAAAGAACTAAAAATTAAAAAAAATTATATACGACATGTGGTGCACTCTTGACAATTTTTTTAAATAAATAAATTAAAATCAAGCGTCGAGTATTATAATAAAAATAGAATAGACTTATAGTACAAATTGACTTAAAATTAAAGTCATATTGCCTAAGCTTTCTCATTCCATATACTTTCAGGTATTTTGGTAAACTATTGTATTTAATTGCTGTCTTGAAAAGCAATGGCATATTTTTTCCTCTTCACTACTTCAGCAAAAATTTTAATAAAAGAAGATAGTACTATATGATAGAACATGAGATGGTGAGAGAGAGCGCATACATTTCTAGGAAATAGTGCTATTTTAAGAGGTGAGAATATGGACCAATGAGTTCTGTGATTTCTTATATTTCTTTTAGACAAGAATAAAGTTCTTATTTTTGCGGGTATCATGGTTATATAAATTATCAAATTTTTCAGCACATCACTTATTTGACATACTACTAATACTAGTTACTCTGTCACAATGTAGAATGACCCTCATAGCTCGGTTTTGAAGCAACTGTAATCTATTTTAATCAGCACTGCTACAAAGATAGAAGACAATGGAGCAAAAATGGAAATGGAGCAAGATCATCGTGTTGTAAACTGTCTGACGACTCTATTTACTGAGATTACTGCCCATTCTGTATAGAAAACCGATTTTTTTTACTATCTTTTTACATAAATAATCTATAGATGAAACCCAATAAGAAGATAGAAAATACAAAACTTGAATGATTTAGACTATAGAATTCACTCATATTGCAAAAATATTTAGAATATATCCATCAATTATTTTTTTGTAACTGGTGCATCGATTATTTCTCCTCTTTGGTACGGTCAAATTCAATGTTGAAACCTCATATTGAAAAATTATTTTAGGCTCAATTTCAGGGTTTGAGAAATTGAGGTTGAAATTTCATGCAAAAATATTCGAAGGCACTGAAGATATAGCGAGTTAAATATCAAAAAATGTGAAAAATGAAAATAACCTTCATATTCGTGTCCAGCGACCTCGGAAACATAGGAAAACCCCAATTTCAGACATTAGTAAGACATGGTCACACATTGCTATTTCTAAGCATCTTTTTGAGGGTATCCCACTCGCCTAGTCAAATTTACCGTATAAATAGGACTATGCAAGAAATATATTCAATGATGTACAAGTAAGTCACGTGATGTCCACAGCAGATTTTTTTTTATAGAAAATGGAAGACTAGGAGTCTTACAGAGAAAGAATTGAAGAATTAGAAGAACAGATTCGGCAGCTAAAAGGAAAAATTAAGAAATTTAGAAAAGAGAATGCGGAATTGGAAAAAAAGTTTGGAAATCAGATATGGAAAACAAAAAAAGCTGTAAAAGAACTAAAAATAAAAAAAAATTATATACGACATGTGGTGCACTCTTGACAATTTTTTTAAATAAATAAATTAAAATCAAGCGTCGAGTATTATAATAAAAATAGAATAGACTTATAGTACAAATTGACTTAAAATTAAAGTCATATTGCCTAAGCTTTCTCATTCCATATACTTTCAGGTATTTTGGTAAACTATTGTATTTAATTGCTGTCTTGAAAAGCAATGGCATATTTTTTCCTCTTCACTACTTCAGCAAAAATTTTAATAAAAGAAGATAGTACTATATGATAGAACATGAGATGGTGAGAGAGAGCGCATACATTTCTAGGAAATAGTGCTATTTTAAGAGGTGAGAATATGGACCAATGAGTTCTGTGATTTCTTATATTTCTTTTAGACAAGAATAAAGTTCTTATTTTTGCGGGTATCATGGTTATATAAATTATCAAATTTTTCAGCACATCACTTATTTGACATACTACTAATACTAGTTACTCTGTCACAATGTAGAATGACCCTCATAGCTCGGTTTTGAAGCAACTGTAATCTATTTTAATCAGCACTGCTACAAAGATAGAAGACAATGGAGCAAAAATGGAAATGGAGCAAGATCATCGTGTTGTAAACTGTCTGACGACTCTATTTACTGAGATTACTGCCCATTCTGTATAGAAAACCGATTTTTTTTACTATCTTTTTACATAAATAATCTATAGATGAAACCCAATAAGAAGATAGAAAATACAAAACTTGAATGATTTAGACTATAGAATTCACTCATATTGCAAAAATATTTAGAATATATCCATCAATTATTTTTTTGTAACTGGTGCATCGATTATTTCTCCTCTTTGGTACGGTCAAATTCAATGTTGAAACCTCATATTGAAAAATTATTTTAGGCTCAATTTCAGGGTTTGAGAAATTGAGGTTGAAATTTCATGCAAAAATATTCGAAGGCACTGAAGATATAGCGAGTTAAATATCAAAAAATGTGAAAAATGAAAATAACCTTCATATTCGTGTCCAGCGACCTCGGAAACATAGGAAAACCCCAATTTCAGACATTAGTAAGACATGGTCACACATTGCTATTTCTAAGCATCTTTTTGAGGGTGTCCCACTCGCCTAGTCAAATTTACCGTATAAATAGGACTATGCAAGAAATATATTCAAAGATGTACAAGTAAGTCACGTGATATCCACAGCAGATTTTTTTATAGAAAATGGAAGACCAGGAGTCTTACAGAGAAAGAATTGAAGAATGAGAAGAACAGATTCGGCAGCTAGAAGGAAAAATTAAGAAATTCAGAAAAGAGAATGCGGAATTGGAAAAAAAGTTAGGAAATCAGATATGGAAAACAAAAAAAGCTGAAAAAGAACTAAAAACTAAAAAAAATATATATATATATATACGACATGTGGTGCACTCTTGGCAATTTTTTTAAATAAATAAATTAAAATCAAGCTTCGAGTATTATAATAAAAATAGAATAGACTTATAGTACAAATTGACTTAAAATTAAAGTCATATTGCCTAAGCTTTCTCATTCCATATACTTTCAGGTATTTTGGTAAACTATTGTATTTAATTGCTGTCTTGAAAAGCAATGGCATATTTTTTCCTCTTCACTACTTCAGCAAAAATTTTAATAAAAGAAGATAGTACTATATGATAGAACATGAGATGGTGAGAGAGAGCGCATACATTTCTAGGAAATAGTGCTATTTTAAGAGGTGAGAATATGGACCAATGAGTTCTGTGATTTCTTATATTTCTTTTAGACAAGAATAAAGTTCTTATTTTTGCGGGTATCATGGTTATATAAATTATCAAATTTTTCAGCACATCACTTATTTGACATACTACTAATACTAGTTACTCTGTCACAATGTAGAATGACCCTCATAGCTCGGTTTTGAAGCAACTGTAATCTATTTTAATCAGCACTGCTACAAAGATAGAAGACAATGGAGCAAAAATGGAAATGGAGCAAGATCATCGTGTTGTAAACTGTCTGACGACTCTATTTACTGAGATTACTGCCCATTCTGTATAGAAAACCGATTTTTTTTACTATCTTTTTACATAAATAATCTATAGATGAAACCCAATAAGAAGATAGAAGATACAAAACTTGAATGATTTAGACTATAGAATTCACTCATATTGCAAAAATATTTAGAATATATCCATCAATTATTTTTTTGTAACTGGTGCATCGATTATTTCTCCTCTTTGGTACGGTCAAATTCAATGTTGAAACCTCATATTGAAAAATTATTTTAGGCTCAATTTCAGGGTTTGAGAAATTGAGGTTGAAATTTCATGCAAAAATATTCGAAGGCACTGAAGATATAGCGAGTTAAATATCAAAAAATGTGAAAAATGAAAATAACCTTCATATTCGTGTCCAGCGACCTCGGAAACATAGGAAAACCCCAATTTCAGACATTAGTAAGACATGGTCACACATTGCTATTTCTAAGCATCTTTTTGAGGGTGTCCCACTCGCCTAGTCAAATTTACCGTATAAATAGGACTATGCAAGAAATATATTCAAAGATGTACAAGTAAGTCACGTGATATCCACAGCAGATTTTTTTATAGAAAATGGAAGACCAGGAGTCTTACAGAGAAAGAATTGAAGAATGAGAAGAACAGATTCGGCAGCTAGAAGGAAAAATTAAGAAATTCAGAAAAGAGAATGCGGAATTGGAAAAAAAGTTAGGAAATCAGATATGGAAAACAAAAAAAGCTGAAAAAGAACTAAAAATTAAAAAAAATATATATATATATATACGACATGTGGTGCACTCTTGGCAATTTTTTTAAATAAATAAATTAAAATCAAGCGTCGAGTATTATAATAAAAATAGAATAGACTTATAGTACAAATTGACTTAAAATTAAAGTCATATTGCCTAAGCTTTCTCATTCCATATACTTTCAGGTATTTTGGTAAACTATTGTATTTAATTGCTGTCTTGAAAAGCAATGGCATATTTTTTCCTCTTCACTACTTCAGCAAAAATTTTAATAAAAGAAGATAGTACTATATGATAGAACATGAGATGGTGAGAGAGAGCGCATACATTTCTAGGAAATAGTGCTATTTTAAGAGGTGAGAATATGGACCAATGAGTTCTGTGATTTCTTATATTTCTTTTAGACAAGAATAAAGTTCTTATTTTTGCGGGTATCATGGTTATATAAATTATCAAATTTTTCAGCACATCACTTATTTGACATACTACTAATACTAGTTACTCTGTCACAATGTAGAATGACCCTCATAGCTCGGTTTTGAAGCAACTGTAATCTATTTTAATCAGCACTGCTACAAAGATAGAAGACAATGGAGCAAAAATGGAAATGGAGCAAGATCATCGTGTTGTAAACTGTCTGACGACTCTATTTACTGAGATTACTGCCCATTCTGTATAGAAAACCGATTTTTTTTACTATCTTTTTACATAAATAATCTATAGATGAAACCCAATAAGAAGATAGAAAATACAAAACTTGAATGATTTAGACTATAGAATTCACTCATATTGCAAAAATATTTAGAATATATCCATCAATTATTTTTTTGTAACTGGTGCATCGATTATTTCTCCTCTTTGGTACGGTCAAATTCAATGTTGAAACCTCATATTGAAAAATTATTTTAGGCTCAATTTCAGGGTTTGAGAAATTGAGGTTGAAATTTCATGCAAAAATATTCGAAGGCACTGAAGATATAGCGAGTTAAATATCAAAAAATGTGAAAAATGAAAATAACCTTCATATTCGTGTCCAGCGACCTCGGAAACATAGGAAAACCCCAATTTCAGACATTAGTAAGACATGGTCACACATTGCTATTTCTAAGCATCTTTTTGAGGGTGTCCCACTCGCCTAGTCAAATTTACCGTATAAATAGGACTATGCAAGAAATATATTCAATGATGTACAAGTAAGTCACGTGATGTCCACAGCAGATTTTTTTTTATAGAAAATGGAAGACTAGGAGTCTTACAGAGAAAGAATTGAAGAATTAGAAGAACAGATTCGGCAGCTAAAAGGAAAAATTAAGAAATTTAGAAAAGAGAATGCGGAATTGGAAAAAAAGTTTGGAAATCAGATATGGAAAACAAAAAAAGCTGTAAAAGAACTAAAAATAAAAAAAAATTATATACGACATGTGGTGCACTCTTGACAATTTTTTTAAATAAATAAATTAAAATCAAGCGTCGAGTATTATAATAAAAATAGAATAGACTTATAGTACAAATTGACTTAAAATTAAAGTCATATTGCCTAAGCTTTCTCATTCCATATACTTTCAGGTATTTTGGTAAACTATTGTATTTAATTGCTGTCTTGAAAAGCAATGGCATATTTTTTCCTCTTCACTACTTCAGCAAAAATTTTAATAAAAGAAGATAGTACTATATGATAGAACATGAGATGGTGAGAGAGAGCGCATACATTTCTAGGAAATAGTGCTATTTTAAGAGGTGAGAATATGGACCAATGAGTTCTGTGATTTCTTATATTTCTTTTAGACAAGAATAAAGTTCTTATTTTTGCGGGTATCATGGTTATATAAATTATCAAATTTTTCAGCACATCACTTATTTGACATACTACTAATACTAGTTACTCTGTCACAATGTAGAATGACCCTCATAGCTCGGTTTTGAAGCAACTGTAATCTATTTTAATCAGCACTGCTACAAAGATAGAAGACAATGGAGCAAAAATGGAAATGGAGCAAGATCATCGTGTTGTAAACTGTCTGACGACTCTATTTACTGAGATTACTGCCCATTCTGTATAGAAAACCGATTTTTTTTACTATCTTTTTACATAAATAATCTATAGATGAAACCCAATAAGAAGATAGAAAATACAAAACTTGAATGATTTAGACTATAGAATTCACTCATATTGCAAAAATATTTAGAATATATCCATCAATTATTTTTTTGTAACTGGTGCATCGATTATTTCTCCTCTTTGGTACGGTCAAATTCAATGTTGAAACCTCATATTGAAAAATTATTTTAGGCTCAATTTCAGGGTTTGAGAAATTGAGGTTGAAATTTCATGCAAAAATATTCGAAGGCACTGAAGATATAGCGAGTTAAATATCAAAAAATGTGAAAAATGAAAATAACCTTCATATTCGTGTCCAGCAACCTCGGAAACATAGGAAAACCCCAATTTCAGACATTAGTAAGACATGGTCACACATTGCTATTTCTAAGCATCTTTTTGAGGGTGTCCCACTCGCCTAGTCAAATTTACCGTATAAATAGGACTATGCAAGAAATATATTCAAAGATGTACAAGTAAGTCACGTGATATCCACAGCAGATTTTTTTATAGAAAATGGAAGACCAGGAGTCTTACAGAGAAAGAATTGAAGAATGAGAAGAACAGATTCGGCAGCTAGAAGGAAAAATTAAGAAATTCAGAAAAGAGAATGCGGAATTGGAAAAAAAGTTAGGAAATCAGATATGGAAAACAAAAAAAGCTGAAAAAGAACTAAAAATTAAAAAAAATATATATATATATACGACATGTGGTGCACTCTTGGCAATTTTTTTAAATAAATAAATTAAAATCAAGCGTCGAGTATTATAATAAAAATAGAATAGACTTATAGTACAAATTGACTTAAAATTAAAGTCATATTGCCTAAGCTTTCTCATTCCATATACTTTCAGGTATTTTGGTAAACTATTGTATTTAATTGCTGTCTTGAAAAGCAATGGCATATTTTTTCCTCTTCACTACTTCAGCAAAAATTTTAATAAAAGAAGATAGTACTATATGATAGAACATGAGATGGTGAGAGAGAGCGCATACATTTCTAGGAAATAGTGCTATTTTAAGAGGTGAGAATATGGACCAATGAGTTCTGTGATTTCTTATATTTCTTTTAGACAAGAATAAAGTTCTTATTTTTGCGGGTATCATGGTTATATAAATTATCAAATTTTTCAGCACATCACTTATTTGACATACTACTAATACTAGTTACTCTGTCACAATGTAGAATGACCCTCATAGCTCGGTTTTGAAGCAACTGTAATCTATTTTAATCAGCACTGCTACAAAGATAGAAGACAATGGAGCAAAAATGGAAATGGAGCAAGATCATCGTGTTGTAAACTGTCTGACGACTCTATTTACTGAGATTACTGCCCATTCTGTATAGAAAACCGATTTTTTTTACTATCTTTTTACATAAATAATCTATAGATGAAACCCAATAAGAAGATAGAAAATACAAAACTTGAATGATTTAGACTATAGAATTCACTCATATTGCAAAAATATTTAGAATATATCCATCAATTATTTTTTTGTAACTGGTGCATCGATTATTTCTCCTCTTTGGTACGGTCAAATTCAATGTTGAAACCTCATATTGAAAAATTATTTTAGGCTCAATTTCAGGGTTTGAGAAATTGAGGTTGAAATTTCATGCAAAAATATTCGAAGGCACTGAAGATATAGCGAGTTAAATATCAAAAAATGTGAAAAATGAAAATAACCTTCATATTCGTGTCCAGCGACCTCGGAAACATAGGAAAACCCCAATTTCAGACATTAGTAAGACATGGTCACACATTGCTATTTCTAAGCATCTTTTTGAGGGTGTCCCACTCGCCTAGTCAAATTTACCGTATAAATAGGACTATGCAAGAAATATATTCAAAGATGTACAAGTAAGTCACGTGATATCCACAGCAGATTTTTTTATAGAAAATGGAAGACCAGGAGTCTTACAGAGAAAGAATTGAAGAATGAGAAGAACAGATTCGGCAGCTAGAAGGAAAAATTAAGAAATTCAGAAAAGAGAATGCGGAATTGGAAAAAAAGTTAGGAAATCAGATATGGAAAACAAAAAAAGCTGAAAAAGAACTAAAAATTAAAAAAAATATATATATATATATACGACATGTGGTGCACTCTTGGCAATTTTTTTAAATAAATAAATTAAAATCAAGCGTCGAGTATTATAATAAAAATAGAATAGACTTATAGTACAAATTGACTTAAAATTAAAGTCATATTGCCTAAGCTTTCTCATTCCATATACTTTCAGGTATTTTGGTAAACTATTGTATTTAATTGCTGTCTTGAAAAGCAATGGCATATTTTTTCCTCTTCACTACTTCAGCAAAAATTTTAATAAAAGAAGATAGTACTATATGATAGAACATGAGATGGTGAGAGAGAGCGCATACATTTCTAGGAAATAGTGCTATTTTAAGAGGTGAGAATATGGACCAATGAGTTCTGTGATTTCTTATATTTCTTTTAGACAAGAATAAAGTTCTTATTTTTGCGGGTATCATGGTTATATAAATTATCAAATTTTTCAGCACATCACTTATTTGACATACTACTAATACTAGTTACTCTGTCACAATGTAGAATGACCCTCATAGCTCGGTTTTGAAGCAACTGTAATCTATTTTAATCAGCACTGCTACAAAGATAGAAGACAATGGAGCAAAAATGGAAATGGAGCAAGATCATCGTGTTGTAAACTGTCTGACGACTCTATTTACTGAGATTACTGCCCATTCTGTATAGAAAACCGATTTTTTTTACTATCTTTTTACATAAATAATCTATAGATGAAACCCAATAAGAAGATAGAAAATACAAAACTTGAATGATTTAGACTATAGAATTCACTCATATTGCAAAAATATTTAGAATATATCCATCAATTATTTTTTTGTAACTGGTGCATCGATTATTTCTCCTCTTTGGTACGGTCAAATTCAATGTTGAAACCTCATATTGAAAAATTATTTTAGGCTCAATTTCAGGGTTTGAGAAATTGAGGTTGAAATTTCATGCAAAAATATTCGAAGGCACTGAAGATATAGCGAGTTAAATATCAAAAAATGTGAAAAATGAAAATAACCTTCATATTCGTGTCCAGCAACCTCGGAAACATAGGAAAACCCCAATTTCAGACATTAGTAAGACATGGTCACACATTGCTATTTCTAAGCATCTTTTTGAGGGTGTCCCACTCGCCTAGTCAAATTTACCGTATAAATAGGACTATGCAAGAAATATATTCAAAGATGTACAAGTAAGTCACGTGATATCCACAGCAGATTTTTTTTTATAGAAAATGGAAGACCAGGAGTCTTACAGAGAAAGAATTGAAGAATTAGAAGAACAGATTCGGCAGCTAAAAGGAAAAATTAAGAAATTTAGAAAAGAGAATGCGGAATTGGAAAAAAAGTTTGGAAATCAGATATGGAAAACAAAAAAAGCTGTAAAAGAACTAAAAATAAAAAAAAATTATATACGACATGTGGTGCACTCTTGACAATTTTTTTAAATAAATAAATTAAAATCAAGCGTCGAGTATTATAATAAAAATAGAATAGACTTATAGTACAAATTGACTTAAAATTAAAGTCATATTGCCTAAGCTTTCTCATTCCATATACTTTCAGGTATTTTGGTAAACTATTGTATTTAATTGCTGTCTTGAAAAGCAATGGCATATTTTTTCCTCTTCACTACTTCAGCAAAAATTTTAATAAAAGAAGATAGTACTATATGATAGAACATGAGATGGTGAGAGAGAGCGCATACATTTCTAGGAAATAGTGCTATTTTAAGAGGTGAGAATATGGACCAATGAGTTTTGTGATTTCTTATATTTCTTTTAGACAAGAATAAAGTTCTTATTTTTGCGGGTATCATGGTTATATAAATTATCAAATTTTTCAGCACATCACTTATTTGACATACTACTAATACTAGTTACTCTGTCACAATGTAGAATGACCCTCATAGCTCGGTTTTGAAGCAACTGTAATCTATTTTAATCAGCACTGCTACAAAGATAGAAGACAATGGAGCAAAAATGGAAATGGAGCAAGATCATCGTGTTGTAAACTGTCTGACGACTCTATTTACTGAGATTACTGCCCATTCTGTATAGAAAACCGATTTTTTTTACTATCTTTTTACATAAATAATCTATAGATGAAACCCAATAAGAAGATAGAAAATACAAAACTTGAATGATTTAGACTATAGAATTCACTCATATTGCAAAAATATTTAGAATATATCCATCAATTATTTTTTTGTAACTGGTGCATCGATTATTTCTCCTCTTTGGTACGGTCAAATTCAATGTTGAAACCTCATATTGAAAAATTATTTTAGGCTCAATTTCAGGGTTTGAGAAATTGAGGTTGAAATTTCATGCAAAAATATTCGAAGGCACTGAAGATATAGCGAGTTAAATATCAAAAAATGTGAAAAATGAAAATAACCTTCATATTCGTGTCCAGCGACCTCGGAAACATAGGAAAACCCCAATTTCAGACATTAGTAAGACATGGTCACACATTGCTATTTCTAAGCATCTTTTTGAGGGTGTCCCACTCGCCTAGTCAAATTTACCGTATAAATAGGACTATGCAAGAAATATATTCAATGATGTACAAGTAAGTCACGTGATGTCCACAGCAGATTTTTTTTTATAGAAAATGGAAGACTAGGAGTCTTACAGAGAAAGAATTGAAGAATTAGAAGAACAGATTCGGCAGCTAAAAGGAAAAATTAAGAAATTTAGAAAAGAGAATGCGGAATTGGAAAAAAAGTTTGGAAATCAGATATGGAAAACAAAAAAAGCTGTAAAAGAACTAAAAATAAAAAAAAATTATATACGACATGTGGTGCACTCTTGACAATTTTTTTAAATAAATAAATTAAAATCAAGCGTCGAGTATTATAATAAAAATAGAATAGACTTATAGTACAAATTGACTTAAAATTAAAGTCATATTGCCTAAGCTTTCTCATTCCATATACTTTCAGGTATTTTGGTAAACTATTGTATTTAATTGCTGTCTTTAAAAGCAATGGCATATTTTTTCCTCTTCACTACTTCAGCAAAAATTTTAATAAAAGAAGATAGTACTATATGATAGAACATGAGATGGTGAGAGAGAGCGCATACATTTCTAGGAAATAGTGCTATTTTAAGAGGTGAGAATATGGACCAATGAGTTTTGTGATTTCTTATATTTCTTTTAGACAAGAATAAAGTTCTTATTTTTGCGGGTATCATGGTTATATAAATTATCAAATTTTTCAGCACATCACTTATTTGACATACTACTAATACTAGTTACTCTGTCACAATGTAGAATGACCCTCATAGCTCGGTTTTGAAGCAACTGTAATCTATTTTAATCAGCACTGCTACAAAGATAGAAGACAATGGAGCAAAAATGGAAATGGAGCAAGATCATCGTGTTGTAAACTGTCTGACGACTCTATTTACTGAGATTACTGCCCATTCTGTATAGAAAACCGATTTTTTTTACTATCTTTTTACATAAATAATCTATAGATGAAACCCAATAAGAAGATAGAAAATACAAAACTTGAATGATTTAGACTATAGAATTCACTCATATTGCAAAAATATTTAGAATATATCCATCAATTATTTTTTTGTAACTGGTGCATCGATTATTTCTCCTCTTTGGTACGGTCAAATTCAATGTTGAAACCTCATATTGAAAAATTATTTTAGGCTCAATTTCAGGGTTTGAGAAATTGAGGTTGAAATTTCATGCAAAAATATTCGAAGGCACTGAAGATATAGCGAGTTAAATATCAAAAAATGTGAAAAATGAAAATAACCTTCATATTCGTGTCCAGCGACCTCGGAAACATAGGAAAACCCCAATTTCAGACATTAGTAAGACATGGTCACACATTGCTATTTCTAAGCATCTTTTTGAGGGTGTCCCACTCGCCTAGTCAAATTTACCGTATAAATAGGACTATGCAAGAAATATATTCAAAGATGTACAAGTAAGTCACGTGATATCCACAGCAGATTTTTTTATAGAAAATGGAAGACCAGGAGTCTTACAGAGAAAGAATTGAAGAATGAGAAGAACAGATTCGGCAGCTAGAAGGAAAAATTAAGAAATTCAGAAAAGAGAATGCGGAATTGGAAAAAAAGTTAGGAAATCAGATATGGAAAACAAAAAAAGCTGAAAAAGAACTAAAAATTAAAAAATATATATATATATATACGACATGTGGTGCACTCTTGGCAATTTTTTTAAATAAATAAATTAAAATCAAGCGTCGAGTATTATAATAAAAATAGAATAGACTTATAGTACAAATTGACTTAAAATTAAAGTCATATTGCCTAAGCTTTCTCATTCCATATACTTTCAGGTATTTTGGTAAACTATTGTATTTAATTGCTGTCTTGAAAAGCAATGGCATATTTTTTCCTCTTCACTACTTCAGCAAAAATTTTAATAAAAGAAGATAGTACTATATGATAGAACATGAGATGGTGAGAGAGAGCGCATACATTTCTAGGAAATAGTGCTATTTTAAGAGGTGAGAATATGGACCAATGAGTTTTGTGATTTCTTATATTTCTTTTAGACAAGAATAAAGTTCTTATTTTTGCGGGTATCATGGTTATATAAATTACGAATTTTTCAGCACATCACTTATTTGACATACTACTAATACTAGTTACTCTGTCACAATGTAGAATGACCCTCATAGCTCGGTTTTGAAGCAACTGTAATCTATTTTAATCAGCACTGCTACAAAGATAGAAGACAATGGAGCAAAAATGGAAATGGAGCAAGATCATCGTGTTGTAAACTGTCTGACGACTCTATTTACTGAGATTACTGTCCATTCTGTATAGAAAACCGATTTTTTTTACTATCTTTTTACATAAATAATCTATAGATGAAACCCAATAAGAAGATAGAAAATACAAAACTTGAATGATTTAGACTATAGAATTCACTCATATTGCAAAAATATTTAGAATATATCCATCAATTATTTTTTTGTAACTGGTGCATCGATTATTTCTCCTCTTTGGTACGGTCAAATTCAATGTTGAAACCTCATATTGAAAAATTATTTTAGGCTCAATTTCAGGGTTTGAGAAATTGAGGTTGAAATTTCATGCAAAAATATTCGAAGGCACTGAAGATATAGCGAGTTAAATATCAAAAAATGTGAAAAATGAAAATAACCTTCATATTCGTGTCCAGCGACCTCGGAAACATAGGAAAACCCCAATTTCAGACATTAGTAAGACATGGTCACACATTGCTATTTCTAAGCATCTTTTTGAGGGTGTCCCACTCGCCTAGTCAAATTTACCGTATAAATAGGACTATGCAAGAAATATATTCAATGATGTACAAGTAAGTCACGTGATGTCCACAGCAGATTTTTTTTTATAGAAAATGGAAGACTAGGAGTCTTACAGAGAAAGAATTGAAGAATTAGAAGAACAGATTCGGCAGCTAAAAGGAAAAATTAAGAAATTTAGAAAAGAGAATGCGGAATTGGAAAAAAAGTTTGGAAATCAGATATGGAAAACAAAAAAAGCTGTAAAAGAACTAAAAATAAAAAAAAATTATATACGACATGTGGTGCACTCTTGACAATTTTTTAAATAAATAAATTAAAATCAAGCGTCGAGTATTATAATAAAAATAGAATAGACTTATAGTACAAATTGACTTAAAATTAAAGTCATATTGCCTAAGCTTTCTCATTCCATATACTTTCAGGTATTTTGGTAAACTATTGTATTTAATTGCTGTCTTGAAAAGCAATGGCATATTTTTTCCTCTTCACTACTTCAGCAAAAATTTTAATAAAAGAAGATAGTACTATATGATAGAACATGAGATGGTGAGAGAGAGCGCATACATTTCTAGGAAATAGTGCTATTTTAAGAGGTGAGAATATGGACCAATGAGTTTTGTGATTTCTTATATTTCTTTTAGACAAGAATAAAGTTCTTATTTTTGCGGGTATCATGGTTATATAAATTACGAATTTTTCAGCACATCACTTATTTGACATACTACTAATACTAGTTACTCTGTCACAATGTAGAATGACCCTCATAGCTCGGTTTTGAAGCAACTGTAATCTATTTTAATCAGCACTGCTACAAAGATAGAAGACAATGGAGCAAAAATGGAAATGGAGCAAGATCATCGTGTTGTAAACTGTCTGACGACTCTATTTACTGAGATTACTGTCCATTCTGTATAGAAAACCGATTTTTTTTACTATCTTTTTACATAAATAATCTATAGATGAAACCCAATAAGAAGATAGAAAATACAAAACTTGAATGATTTAGACTATAGAATTCACTCATATTGCAAAAATATTTAGAATATATCCATCAATTATTTTTTTGTAACTGGTGCATCGATTATTTCTCCTCTTTGGTACGGTCAAATTCAATGTTGAAACCTCATATTGAAAAATTATTTTAGGCTCAATTTCAGGGTTTGAGAAATTGAGGTTGAAATTTCATGCAAAAATATTCGAAGGCACTGAAGATATAGCGAGTTAAATATCAAAAAATGTGAAAAATGAAAATAACCTTCATATTCGTGTCCAGCGACCTCGGAAACATAGGAAAACCCCAATTTCAGACATTAGTAAGACATGGTCACACATTGCTATTTCTAAGCATCTTTTTGAGGGTGTCCCACTCGCCTAGTCAAATTTACCGTATAAATAGGACTATGCAAGAAATATATTCAATGATGTACAAGTAAGTCACGTGATGTCCACAGCAGATTTTTTTTTATAGAAAATGGAAGACTAGGAGTCTTACAGAGAAAGAATTGAAGAATTAGAAGAACAGATTCGGCAGCTAAAAGGAAAAATTAAGAAATTTAGAAAAGAGAATGCGGAATTGGAAAAAAAGTTTGGAAATCAGATATGGAAAACAAAAAAAGCTGTAAAAGAACTAAAAATAAAAAAAAATTATATACGACATGTGGTGCACTCTTGACAATTTTTTAAATAAATAAATTAAAATCAAGCGTCGAGTATTATAATAAAAATAGAATAGACTTATAGTACAAATTGACTTAAAATTAAAGTCATATTGCCTAAGCTTTCTCATTCCATATACTTTCAGGTATTTTGGTAAACTATTGTATTTAATTGCTGTCTTGAAAAGCAATGGCATATTTTTTCCTCTTCACTACTTCAGCAAAAATTTTAATAAAAGAAGATAGTACTATATGATAGAACATGAGATGGTGAGAGAGAGTGCATACATTTCTAGGAAATAGTGCTATTTTAAGAGGTGAGAATATGGACCAATGAGTTTTGTGATTTCTTATATTTCTTTTAGACAAGAATAAAGTTCTTATTTTTGCGGGTATCATGGTTATATAAATTATCAAATTTTTCAGCACATCACTTATTTGACATACTACTAATACTAGTTACTCTGTCACAATGTAGAATGACCCTCATAGCTCGGTTTTGAAGCAACTGTAATCTATTTTAATCAGCACTGCTACAAAGATAGAAGACAATGGAGCAAAAATGGAAATGGAGCAAGATCATCGTGTTGTAAACTGTCTGACGACTCTATTTACTGAGATTACTGCCCATTCTGTATAGAAAACCGATTTTTTTTACTATCTTTTTACATAAATAATCTATAGATGAAACCCAATAAGAAGATAGAAAATACAAAACTTGAATGATTTAGACTATAGAATTCACTCATATTGCAAAAATATTTAGAATATATCCATCAATTATTTTTTTGTAACTGGTGCATCGATTATTTCTCCTCTTTGGTACGGTCAAATTCAATGTTGAAACCTCATATTGAAAAATTATTTTAGGCTCAATTTCAGGGTTTGAGAAATTGAGGTTGAAATTTCATGCAAAAATATTCGAAGGCACTGAAGATATAGCGAGTTAAATATCAAAAAATGTGAAAAATGAAAATAACCTTCATATTCGTGTCCAGCGACCTCGGAAACATAGGAAAACCCCAATTTCAGACATTAGTAAGACATGGTCACACATTGCTATTTCTAAGCATCTTTTTGAGGGTGTCCCACTCGCCTAGTCAAATTTACCGTATAAATAGGACTATGCAAGAAATATATTCAAAGATGTACAAGTAAGTCACGTGATATCCACAGCAGATTTTTTTATAGAAAATGGAAGACCAGGAGTCTTACAGAGAAAGAATTGAAGAATGAGAAGAACAGATTCGGCAGCTAGAAGGAAAAATTAAGAAATTCAGAAAAGAGAATGCGGAATTGGAAAAAAAGTTAGGAAATCAGATATGGAAAACAAAAAAAGCTGAAAAAGAACTAAAAATTAAAAAAAATATATATATATATACGACATGTGGTGCACTCTTGGCAATTTCTTTAAATAAATAAATTAAAATCAAGCGTCGAGTATTATAATAAAAATAGAATAGACTTATAGTACAAATTGACTTAAAATTAAAGTCATATTGCCTAAGCTTTCTCATTCCATATACTTTCAGGTATTTTGGTAAACTATTGTATTTAATTGCTGTCTTGAAAAGCAATGGCATATTTTTTCCTCTTCACTACTTCAGCAAAAATTTTAATAAAAGAAGATAGTACTATATGATAGAACATGAGATGGTGAGAGAGAGCGCATACATTTCTAGGAAATAGTGCTATTTTAAGAGGTGAGAATATGGACCAATGAGTTCTGTGATTTCTTATATTTCTTTTAGACAAGAATAAAGTTCTTATTTTTGCGGGTATCATGGTTATATAAATTATCAAATTTTTCAGCACATCACTTATTTGACATACTACTAATACTAGTTACTCTGTCACAATGTAGAATGACCCTCATAGCTCGGTTTTGAAGCAACTGTAATCTATTTTAATCAGCACTGCTACAAAGATAGAAGACAATGGAGCAAAAATGGAAATGGAGCAAGATCATCGTGTTGTAAACTGTCTGACGACTCTATTTACTGAGATTACTGCCCATTCTGTATAGAAAACCGATTTTTTTTACTATCTTTTTACATAAATAATCTATAGATGAAACCCAATAAGAAGATAGAAAATACAAAACTTGAATGATTTAGACTATAGAATTCACTCATATTGCAAAAATATTTAGAATATATCCATCAATTATTTTTTTGTAACTGGTGCATCGATTATTTCTCCTCTTTGGTACGGTCAAATTCAATGTTGAAACCTCATATTGAAAAATTATTTTAGGCTCAATTTCAGGGTTTGAGAAATTGAGGTTGAAATTTCATGCAAAAATATTCGAAGGCACTGAAGATATAGCGAGTTAAATATCAAAAAATGTGAAAAATGAAAATAACCTTCATATTCGTGTCCAGCGACCTCGGAAACATAGGAAAACCCCAATTTCAGACATTAGTAAGACATGGTCACACATTGCTATTTCTAAGCATCTTTTTGAGGGTGTCCCACTCGCCTAGTCAAATTTACCGTATAAATAGGACTATGCAAGAAATATATTCAAAGATGTACAAGTAAGTCACGTGATATCCACAGCAGATTTTTTTATAGAAAATGGAAGACCAGAAGTCTTACAGAGAAAGAATTGAAGAATGAGAAGAACAGATTCGGCAGCTAGAAGGAAAAATTAAGAAATTCAGAAAAGAGAATGCGGAATTGGAAAAAAAGTTAGGAAATCAGATATGGAAAACAAAAAAAGCTGAAAAAGAACTAAAAATTAAAAAAAATATATATATATATACGACATGTGGTGCACTCTTGGCAATTTTTTTAAATAAATAAATTAAAATCAAGCGTCGAGTATTATAATAAAAATAGAATAGACTTATAGTACAAATTGACTTAAAATTAAAGTCATATTGCCTAAGCTTTCTCATTCCATATACTTTCAGGTATTTTGGTAAACTATTGTATTTAATTGCTGTCTTGAAAAGCAATGGCATATTTTTTCCTCTTCACTACTTCAGCAAAAATTTTAATAAAAGAAGATAGTACTATATGATAGAACATGAGATGGTGAGAGAGAGCGCATACATTTCTAGGAAATAGTGCTATTTTAAGAGGTGAGAATATGGACCAATGAGTTCTGTGATTTCTTATATTTCTTTTAGACAAGAATAAAGTTCTTATTTTTGCGGGTATCATGGTTATATAAATTATCAAATTTTTCAGCACATCACTTATTTGACATACTACTAATACTAGTTACTCTGTCACAATGTAGAATGACCCTCATAGCTCGGTTTTGAAGCAACTGTAATCTATTTTAATCAGCACTGCTACAAAGATAGAAGACAATGGAGCAAAAATGGAAATGGAGCAAGATCATCGTGTTGTAAACTGTCTGACGACTCTATTTACTGAGATTACTGCCCATTCTGTATAGAAAACCGATTTTTTTTACTATCTTTTTACATAAATAATCTATAGATGAAACCCAATAAGAAGATAGAAAATACAAAACTTGAATGATTTAGACTATAGAATTCACTCATATTGCAAAAATATTTAGAATATATCCATCAATTATTTTTTTGTAACTGGTGCATCGATTATTTCTCCTCTTTGGTACGGTCAAATTCAATGTTGAAACCTCATATTGAAAAATTATTTTAGGCTCAATTTCAGGGTTTGAGAAATTGAGGTTGAAATTTCATGCAAAAATATTCGAAGGCACTGAAGATATAGCGAGTTAAATATCAAAAAATGTGAAAAATGAAAATAACCTTCATATTCGTGTCCAGCGACCTCGGAAACATAGGAAAACCCCAATTTCAGACATTAGTAAGACATGGTCACACATTGCTATTTCTAAGCATCTTTTTGAGGGTGTCCCACTCGCCTAGTCAAATTTACCGTATAAATAGGACTATGCAAGAAATATATTCAAAGATGTACAAGTAAGTCACGTGATATCCACAGCAGATTTTTTTATAGAAAATGGAAGACCAGGAGTCTTACAGAGAAAGAATTGAAGAATGAGAAGAACAGATTCGGCAGCTAGAAGGAAAAATTAAGAAATTCAGAAAAGAGAATGCGGAATTGGAAAAAAAGTTAGGAAATCAGATATGGAAAACAAAAAAAGCTGAAAAAGAACTAAAAATTAAAAAAAATATATATATATACGACATGTGGTGCACTCTTGGCAATTTTTTTAAATAAATAAATTAAAATCAAGCGTCGAGTATTATAATGAAAATAGAATAGACTTATAGTACAAATTGACTTAAAATTAAAGTCATATTGCCTAAGCTTTCTCATTCCATATACTTTCAGGTATTTTGGTAAACTATTGTATTTAATTGCTGTCTTGAAAAGCAATGGCATATTTTTTCCTCTTCACTACTTCAGCAAAAATTTTAATAAAAGAAGATAGTACTATATGATAGAACATGAGATGGTGAGAGAGAGCGCATACATTTCTAGGAAATAGTGCTATTTTAAGAGGTGAGAATATGGACCAATGAGTTCTGTGATTTCTTATATTTCTTTTAGACAAGAATAAAGTTCTTATTTTTGCGGGTATCATGGTTATATAAATTATCAAATTTTTCAGCACATCACTTATTTGACATACTACTAATACTAGTTACTCTGTCACAATGTAGAATGACCCTCATAGCTCGGTTTTGAAGCAACTGTAATCTATTTTAATCAGCACTGCTACAAAGATAGAAGACAATGGAGCAAAAATGGAAATGGAGCAAGATCATCGTGTTGTAAACTGTCTGACGACTCTATTTACTGAGATTACTGCCCATTCTGTATAGAAAACCGATTTTTTTTACTATCTTTTTACATAAATAATCTATAGATGAAACCCAATAAGAAGATAGAAAATACAAAACTTGAATGATTTAGACTATAGAATTCACTCATATTGCAAAAATATTTAGAATATATCCATCAATTATTTTTTTGTAACTGGTGCATCGATTATTTCTCCTCTTTGGTACGGTCAAATTCAATGTTGAAACCTCATATTGAAAAATTATTTTAGGCTCAATTTCAGGGTTTGAGAAATTGAGGTTGAAATTTCATGCAAAAATATTCGAAGGCACTGAAGATATAGCGAGTTAAATATCAAAAAATGTGAAAAATGAAAATAACCTTCATATTCGTGTCCAGCGACCTCGGAAACATAGGAAAACCCCAATTTCAGACATTAGTAAGACATGGTCACACATTGCTATTTCTAAGCATCTTTTTGAGGGTGTCCCACTCGCCTAGTCAAATTTACCGTATAAATAGGACTATGCAAGAAATATATTCAAAGATGTACAAGTAAGTCACGTGATATCCACAGCAGATTTTTTTATAGAAAATGGAAGACCAGGAGTCTTACAGAGAAAGAATTGAAGAATGAGAAGAACAGATTCGGCAGCTAGAAGGAAAAATTAAGAAATTCAGAAAAGAGAATGCGGAATTGGAAAAAAAGTTAGGAAATCAGATATGGAAAACAAAAAAAGCTGAAAAAGAACTAAAAATTAAAAAAAATATATATATATATACGACATGTGGTGCACTCTTGGCAATTTTTTTAAATAAATAAATTAAAATCAAGCGTCGAGTATTATAATGAAAATAGAATAGACTTATAGTACAAATTGACTTAAAATTAAAGTCATATTGCCTAAGCTTTCTCATTCCATATACTTTCAGGTATTTTGGTAAACTATTGTATTTAATTGCTGTCTTGAAAAGCAATGGCATATTTTTTCCTCTTCACTACTTCAGCAAAAATTTTAATAAAAGAAGATAGTACTATATGATAGAACATGAGATGGTGAGAGAGAGCGCATACATTTCTAGGAAATAGTGCTATTTTAAGAGGTGAGAATATGGACCAATGAGTTCTGTGATTTCTTATATTTCTTTTAGACAAGAATAAAGTTCTTATTTTTGCGGGTATCATGGTTATATAAATTATCAAATTTTTCAGCACATCACTTATTTGACATACTACTAATACTAGTTACTCTGTCACAATGTAGAATGACCCTCATAGCTCGGTTTTGAAGCAACTGTAATCTATTTTAATCAGCACTGCTACAAAGATAGAAGACAATGGAGCAAAAATGGAAATGGAGCAAGATCATCGTGTTGTAAACTGTCTGACGACTCTATTTACTGAGATTACTGCCCATTCTGTATAGAAAACCGATTTTTTTTACTATCTTTTTACATAAATAATCTATAGATGAAACCCAATAAGAAGATAGAAAATACAAAACTTGAATGATTTAGACTATAGAATTCACTCATATTGCAAAAATATTTAGAATATATCCATCAATTATTTTTTTGTAACTGGTGCATCGATTATTTCTCCTCTTTGGTACGGTCAAATTCAATGTTGAAACCTCATATTGAAAAATTATTTTAGGCTCAATTTCAGGGTTTGAGAAATTGAGGTTGAAATTTCATGCAAAAATATTCGAAGGCACTGAAGATATAGCGAGTTAAATATCAAAAAATGTGAAAAATGAAAATAACCTTCATATTCGTGTCCAGCGACCTCGGAAACATAGGAAAACCCCAATTTCAGACATTAGTAAGACATGGTCACACATTGCTATTTCTAAGCATCTTTTTGAGGGTGTCCCACTCGCCTAGTCAAATTTACCGTATAAATAGGACTATGCAAGAAATATATTCAAAGATGTACAAGTAAGTCACGTGATATCCACAGCAGATTTTTTTATAGAAAATGGAAGACCAGGAGTCTTACAGAGAAAGAATTGAAGAATGAGAAGAACAGATTCGGCAGCTAGAAGGAAAAATTAAGAAATTCAGAAAAGAGAATGCGGAATTGGAAAAAAAGTTAGGAAATCAGATATGGAAAACAAAAAAAGCTGAAAAAGAACTAAAAATTAAAAAAAATATATATATATATATACGACATGTGGTGCACTCTTGGCAATTTTTTTAAATAAATAAATTAAAATCAAGCGTCGAGTATTATAATGAAAATAGAATAGACTTATAGTACAAATTGACTTAAAATTAAAGTCATATTGCCTAAGCTTTCTCATTCCATATACTTTCAGGTATTTTGGTAAACTATTGTATTTAATTGCTGTCTTGAAAAGCAATGGCATATTTTTTCCTCTTCACTACTTCAGCAAAAATTTTAATAAAAGAAGATAGTACTATATGATAGAACATGAGATGGTGAGAGAGAGCGCATACATTTCTAGGAAATAGTGCTATTTTAAGAGGTGAGAATATGGACCAATGAGTTCTGTGATTTCTTATATTTCTTTTAGACAAGAATAAAGTTCTTATTTTTGCGGGTATCATGGTTATATAAATTATCAAATTTTTCAGCACATCACTTATTTGACATACTACTAATACTAGTTACTCTGTCACAATGTAGAATGACCCTCATAGCTCGGTTTTGAAGCAACTGTAATCTATTTTAATCAGCACTGCTACAAAGATAGAAGACAATGGAGCAAAAATGGAAATGGAGCAAGATCATCGTGTTGTAAACTGTCTGACGACTCTATTTACTGAGATTACTGCCCATTCTGTATAGAAAACCGATTTTTTTTACTATCTTTTTACATAAATAATCTATAGATGAAACCCAATAAGAAGATAGAAAATACAAAACTTGAATGATTTAGACTATAGAATTCACTCATATTGCAAAAATATTTAGAATATATCCATCAATTATTTTTTTGTAACTGGTGCATCGATTATTTCTCCTCTTTGGTACGGTCAAATTCAATGTTGAAACCTCATATTGAAAAATTATTTTAGGCTCAATTTCAGGGTTTGAGAAATTGAGGTTGAAATTTCATGCAAAAATATTCGAAGGCACTGAAGATATAGCGAGTTAAATATCAAAAAATGTGAAAAATGAAAATAACCTTCATATTCGTGTCCAGCGACCTCGGAAACATAGGAAAACCCCAATTTCAGACATTAGTAAGACATGGTCACACATTGCTATTTCTAAGCATCTTTTTGAGGGTGTCCCACTCGCCTAGTCAAATTTACCGTATAAATAGGACTATGCAAGAAATATATTCAATGATGTACAAGTAAGTCACGTGATGTCCACAGCAGATTTTTTTTTATAGAAAATGGAAGACTAGGAGTCTTACAGAGAAAGAATTGAAGAATTAGAAGAACAGATTCGGCAGCTAAAAGGAAAAATTAAGAAATTTAGAAAAGAGAATGCGGAATTGGAAAAAAAGTTTGGAAATCAGATATGGAAAACAAAAAAAGCTGTAAAAGAACTAAAAATAAAAAAAAATTATATACGACATGTGGTGCACTCTTGACAATTTTTTTAAATAAATAAATTAAAATCAAGCGTCGAGTATTATAATAAAAATAGAATAGACTTATAGTACAAATTGACTTAAAATTAAAGTCATATTGCCTAAGCTTTCTCATTCCATATACTTTCAGGTATTTTGGTAAACTATTGTATTTAATTGCTGTCTTGAAAAGCAATGGCATATTTTTTCCTCTTCACTACTTCAGCAAAAATTTTAATAAAAGAAGATAGTACTATATGATAGAACATGAGATGGTGAGAGAGAGCGCATACATTTCTAGGAAATAGTGCTATTTTAAGAGGTGAGAATATGGACCAATTAGTTTTGTGATTTCTTATATTTCTTTTAGACAAGAATAAAGTTCTTATTTTTGCGGGTATCATGGTTATATAAATTATCAAATTTTTCAGCACATCACTTATTTGACATACTACTAATACTAGTTACTCTGTCACAATGTAGAATGACCCTCATAGCTCGGTTTTGAAGCAACTGTAATCTATTTTAATCAGCACTGCTACAAAGATAGAAGACAATGGAGCAAAAATGGAAATGGAGCAAGATCATCGTGTTGTAAACTGTCTGACGACTCTATTTACTGAGATTACTGCCCATTCTGTATAGAAAACCGATTTTTTTTACTATCTTTTTACATAAATAATCTATAGATGAAACCCAATAACAAGATAGAAAATACAAAACTTGAATGATTTAGACTATAGAATTCACTCATATTGCAAAAATATTTAGAATATATCCATCAATTATTTTTTTGTAACTGGTGCATCGATTATTTCTCCTCTTTGGTACGGTCAAATTCAATGTTGAAACCTCATATTGAAAAATTATTTTAGGCTCAATTTCAGGGTTTGAGAAATTGAGGTTGAAATTTCATGCAAAAATATTCGAAGGCACTGAAGATATAGCGAGTTAAATATCAAAAAATGTGAAAAATGAAAATAACCTTCATATTCGTGTCCAGCGACCTCGGAAACATAGGAAAACCCCAATTTCAGACATTAGTAAGACATGGTCACACATTGCTATTTCTAAGCATCTTTTTGAGGGTGTCCCACTCGCCTAGTCAAATTTACCGTATAAATAGGACTATGCAAGAAATATATTCAAAGATGTACAAGTAAGTCACGTGATATCCACAGCAGATTTTTTTATAGAAAATGGAAGACCAGGAGTCTTACAGAGAAAGAATTGAAGAATGAGAAGAACAGATTCGGCAGCTAGAAGGAAAAATTAAGAAATTCAGAAAAGAGAATGCGGAATTGGAAAAAAAGTTAGGAAATCAGATATGGAAAACAAAAAAAGCTGAAAAAGAACTAAAAATTAAAAAAAAAATATATATATATATACGACATGTGGTGCACTCTTGGCAATTTTTTTAAATAAATAAATTAAAATCAAGCGTCGAGTATTATAATAAAAATAGAATAGACTTATAGTACAAATTGACTTAAAATTAAAGTCATATTGCCTAAGCTTTCTCATTCCATATACTTTCAGGTATTTTGGTAAACTATTGTATTTAATTGCTGTCTTGAAAAGCAATGGCATATTTTTTCCTCTTCACTACTTCAGCAAAAATTTTAATAAAAGAAGATAGTACTATATGATAGAACATGAGATGGTGAGAGAGAGCGCATACATTTCTAGGAAATAGTGCTATTTTAAGAGGTGAGAATATGGACCAATTAGTTTTGTGATTTCTTATATTTCTTTTAGACAAGAATAAAGTTCTTATTTTTGCGGGTATCATGGTTATATAAATTATCAAATTTTTCAGCACATCACTTATTTGACATACTACTAATACTAGTTACTCTGTCACAATGTAGAATGACCCTCATAGCTCGGTTTTGAAGCAACTGTAATCTATTTTAATCAGCACTGCTACAAAGATAGAAGACAATGGAGCAAAAATGGAAATGGAGCAAGATCATCGTGTTGTAAACTGTCTGACGACTCTATTTACTGAGATTACTGCCCATTCTGTATAGAAAACCGATTTTTTTTACTATCTTTTTACATAAATAATCTATAGATGAAACCCAATAACAAGATAGAAAATACAAAACTTGAATGATTTAGACTATAGAATTCACTCATATTGCAAAAATATTTAGAATATATCCATCAATTATTTTTTTGTAACTGGTGCATCGATTATTTCTCCTCTTTGGTACGGTCAAATTCAATGTTGAAACCTCATATTGAAAAATTATTTTAGGCTCAATTTCAGGGTTTGAGAAATTGAGGTTGAAATTTCATGCAAAAATATTCGAAGGCACTGAAGATATAGCGAGTTAAATATCAAAAAATGTGAAAAATGAAAATAACCTTCATATTCGTGTCCAGCGACCTCGGAAACATAGGAAAACCCCAATTTCAGACATTAGTAAGACATGGTCACACATTGCTATTTCTAAGCATCTTTTTGAGGGTGTCCCACTCGCCTAGTCAAATTTACCGTATAAATAGGACTATGCAAGAAATATATTCAAAGATGTACAAGTAAGTCACGTGATATCCACAGCAGATTTTTTTATAGAAAATGGAAGACCAGGAGTCTTACAGAGAAAGAATTGAAGAATGAGAAGAACAGATTCGGCAGCTAGAAGGAAAAATTAAGAAATTCAGAAAAGAGAATGCGGAATTGGAAAAAAAGTTAGGAAATCAGATATGGAAAACAAAAAAAGCTGAAAAAGAACTAAAAATTAAAAAAAAAATATATATATATATACGACATGTGGTGCACTCTTGGCAATTTTTTTAAATAAATAAATTAAAATCAAGCGTCGAGTATTATAATAAAAATAGAATAGACTTATAGTACAAATTGACTTAAAATTAAAGTCATATTGCCTAAGCTTTCTCATTCCATATACTTTCAGGTATTTTGGTAAACTATTGTATTTAATTGCTGTCTTGAAAAGCAATGGCATATTTTTTCCTCTTCACTACTTCAGCAAAAATTTTAATAAAAGAAGATAGTACTATATGATAGAACATGAGATGGTGAGAGAGAGCGCATACATTTCTAGGAAATAGTGCTATTTTAAGAGGTGAGAATATGGACCAATGAGCTCTGTGATTTCTTATATTTCTTTTAGACAAGAATAAAGTTCTTATTTTTGCGGGTATCATGGTTATATAAATTATCAAATTTTTCAGCACATCACTTATTTGACATACTACTAATACTAGTTACTCTGTCACAATGTAGAATGACCCTCATAGCTCGGTTTTGAAGCAACTGTAATCTATTTTAATCAGCACTGCTACAAAGATAGAAGACAATGGAGCAAAAATGGAAATGGAGCAAGATCATCGTGTTGTAAACTGTCTGACGACTCTATTTACTGAGATTACTGCCCATTCTGTATAGAAAACCGATTTTTTTTACTATCTTCTTACATAAATAATCTATAGATGAAACCCAATAAGAAGATAGAAAATACAAAACTTGAATGATTTAGACTATAGAATTCACTCATATTGCAAAAATATTTAGAATATATCCATCAATTATTTTTTTGTAACTGGTGCATCGATTATTTCTCCTCTTTGGTACGGTCAAATTCAATGTTGAAACCTCATATTAAAAAATTATTTTAGGCTCAATTTCAGGGTTTGAGAAATTGAGGTTGAAATTTCATGCAAAAATATTCGAAGGCACTGAAGATATAGCGAGTTAAATATCAAAAAATGTGAAAAATGAAAATAACCTTCATATTCGTGTCCAGCGACCTCGGAAACATAGGAAAACCCCAATTTCAGACATTAGTAAGACATGGTCACACATTGCTATTTCTAAGCATCTTTTTGAGGGTGTCCCACTCGCCTAGTCAAATTTACCGTATAAATAGGACTATGCAAGAAATATATTCAAAGATGTACAAGTAAGTCACGTGATATCCACAGCAGATTTTTTTATAGAAAATGGAAGACCAGGAGTCTTACAGAGAAAGAATTGAAGAATGAGAAGAACAGATTCGGCAGCTAGAAGGAAAAATTAAGAAATTCAGAAAAGAGAATGCGGAATTGGAAAAAAAGTTAGGAAATCAGATATGGAAAACAAAAAAAGCTGAAAAAGAACTAAAAATTAAAAAAAATATATATATATATACGACATGTGGTGCACTCTTGGCAATTTTTTTAAATAAATAAATTAAAATCAAGCGTCGAGTATTATAATAAAAATAGAATAGACTTATAGTACAAATTGACTTAAAATTAAAGTCATATTGCCTAAGCTTTCTCATTCCATATACTTTCAGGTATTTTGGTAAACTATTGTATTTAATTGCTGTCTTGAAAAGCAATGGCATATTTTTTCCTCTTCACTACTTCAGCAAAAATTTTAATAAAAGAAGATAGTACTATATGATAGAACATGAGATGGTGAGAGAGAGCGCATACATTTCTAGGAAATAGTGCTATTTTAAGAGGTGAGAATATGGACCAATGAGCTCTGTGATTTCTTATATTTCTTTTAGACAAGAATAAAGTTCTTATTTTTGCGGGTATCATGGTTATATAAATTATCAAATTTTTCAGCACATCACTTATTTGACATACTACTAATACTAGTTACTCTGTCACAATGTAGAATGACCCTCATAGCTCGGTTTTGAAGCAACTGTAATCTATTTTAATCAGCACTGCTACAAAGATAGAAGACAATGGAGCAAAAATGGAAATGGAGCAAGATCATCGTGTTGTAAACTGTCTGACGACTCTATTTACTGAGATTACTGCCCATTCTGTATAGAAAACCGATTTTTTTTACTATCTTTTTACATAAATAATCTATAGATGAAACCCAATAAGAAGATAGAAAATACAAAACTTGAATGATTTAGACTATAGAATTCACTCATATTGCAAAAATATTTAGAATATATCCATCAATTATTTTTTTGTAACTGGTGCATCGATTATTTCTCCTCTTTGGTACGGTCAAATTCAATGTTGAAACCTCATATTGAAAAATTATTTTAGGCTCAATTTCAGGGTTTGAGAAATTGAGGTTGAAATTTCATGCAAAAATATTCGAAGGCACTGAAGATATAGCGAGTTAAATATCAAAAAATGTGAAAAATGAAAATAACCTTCATATTCGTGTCCAGCGACCTCGGAAACATAGGAAAACCCCAATTTCAGACATTAGTAAGACATGGTCACACATTGCTATTTCTAAGCATCTTTTTGAGGGTGTCCCACTCGCCTAGTCAAATTTACCGTATAAATAGGACTATGCAAGAAATATATTCAAAGATGTACAAGTAAGTCACGTGATATCCACAGCAGATTTTTTTATAGAAAATGGAAGACCAGGAGTCTTACAGAGAAAGAATTGAAGAATGAGAAGAACAGATTCGGCAGCTAGAAGGAAAAATTAAGAAATTCAGAAAAGAGAATGCGGAATTGGAAAAAAAGTTAGGAAATCAGATATGGAAAACAAAAAAAGCTGAAAAAGAACTAAAAATTAAAAAAAATATATATATATACGACATGTGGTGCACTCTTGGCAATTTTTTTAAATAAATAAATTAAAATCAAGCGTCGAGTATTATAATAAAAATAGAATAGACTTATAGTACAAATTGACTTAAAATTAAAGTCATATTGCCTAAGCTTTCTCATTCCATATACTTTCAGGTATTTTGGTAAACTATTGTATTTAATTGCTGTCTTGAAAAGCAATGGCATATTTTTTCCTCTTCACTACTTCAGCAAAAATTTTAATAAAAGAAGATAGTACTATATGATAGAACATGAGATGGTGAGAGAGAGCGCATACATTTCTAGGAAATAGTGCTATTTTAAGAGGTGAGAATATGGACCAATGAGTTCTGTGATTTCTTATATTTCTTTTAGACAAGAATAAAGTTCTTATTTTTGCGGGTATCATGGTTATATAAATTATCAAATTTTTCAGCACATCACTTATTTGACATACTACTAATACTAGTTACTCTGTCACAATGTAGAATGACCCTCATAGCTCGGTTTTGAAGCAACTGTAATCTATTTTAATCAGCACTGCTACAAAGATAGAAGACAATGGAGCAAAAATGGAAATGGAGCAAGATCATCGTGTTGTAAACTGTCTGACGACTCTATTTACTGGGATTACTGCCCATTCTGTATAGAAAACCGATTTTTTTTACTATCTTTTTACATAAATAATCTATAGATGAAACCCAATAAGAAGATAGAAAATACAAAACTTGAATGATTTAGACTATAGAATTCACTCATATTGCAAAAATATTTAGAATATATCCATCAATTATTTTTTTGTAACTGGTGCATCGATTATTTCTCCTCTTTGGTACGGTCAAATTCAATGTTGAAACCTCATATTGAAAAATTATTTTAGGCTCAATTTCAGGGTTTGAGAAATTGAGGTTGAAATTTCATGCAAAAATATTCGAAGGCACTGAAGACATAGCGAGTTAAATATCAAAAAATGTGAAAAATGAAAATAACCTTCATATTCGTGTCCAGCGACCTCGGAAACATAGGAAAACCCCAATTTCAGACATTAGTAAGACATGGTCACACATTGCTATTTCTAAGCATCTTTTTGAGGGTGTCCCACTCGCCTAGTCAAATTTACCGTATAAATAGGACTATGCAAGAAATATATTCAAAGATGTACAAGTAAGTCACGTGATATCCACAGCAGATTTTTTTATAGAAAATGGAAGACCAGGAGTCTTACAGAGAAAGAATTGAAGAATGAGAAGAACAGATTCGGCAGCTAGAAGGAAAAATTAAGAAATTCAGAAAAGAGAATGCGGAATTGGAAAAAAAGTTAGGAAATCAGATATGGAAAACAAAAAAAGCTGAAAAAGAATTAAAAATTAAAAAAAATATATATATATATATACGACATGTGGTGCACTCTTGGCAATTTTTTTAAATAAATAAATTAAAATCAAGCGTCGAGTATTATAATAAAAATAGAATAGACTTATAGTACAAATTGACTTAAAATTAAAGTCATATTGCCTAAGCTTTCTCATTCCATATACTTTCAGGTATTTTGGTAAACTATTGTATTTAATTGCTGTCTTGAAAAGCAATGGCATATTTTTTCCTCTTCACTACTTCAGCAAAAATTTTAATAAAAGAAGATAGTACTATATGATAGAACATGAGATGGTGAGAGAGAGCGCATACATTTCTAGGAAATAGTGCTATTTTAAGAGGTGAGAATATGGACCAATGAGTTCTGTGATTTCTTATATTTCTTTTAGACAAGAATAAAGTTCTTATTTTTGCGGGTATCATGGTTATATAAATTATCAAATTTTTCAGCACATCACTTATTTGACATACTACTAATACTAGTTACTCTGTCACAATGTAGAATGACCCTCATAGCTCGGTTTTGAAGCAACTGTAATCTATTTTAATCAGCACTGCTACAAAGATAGAAGACAATGGAGCAAAAATGGAAATGGAGCAAGATCATCGTGTTGTAAACTGTCTGACGACTCTATTTACTGAGATTACTGCCCATTCTGTATAGAAAACCGATTTTTTTTACTATCTTTTTACATAAATAATCTATAGATGAAACCCAATAAGAAGATAGAAAATACAAAACTTGAATGATTTAGACTATAGAATTCACTCATATTGCAAAAATATTTAGAATATATCCATCAATTATTTTTTTGTAACTGGTGCATCGATTATTTCTCCTCTTTGGTACGGTCAAATTCAATGTTGAAACCTCATATTGAAAAATTATTTTAGGCTCAATTTCAGGGTTTGAGAAATTGAGGTTGAAATTTCATGCAAAAATATTCGAAGGCACTGAAGATATAGCGAGTTAAATATCAAAAAATGTGAAAAATGAAAATAACCTTCATATTCGTGTCCAGCGACCTCGGAAACATAGGAAAACCCCAATTTCAGACATTAGTAAGACATGGTCACACATTGCTATTTCTAAGCATCTTTTTGAGGGTGTCCCACTCGCCTAGTCAAATTTACCGTATAAATAGGACTATGCAAGAAATATATTCAAAGATGTACAAGTAAGTCACGTGATATCCACAGCAGATTTTTTTATAGAAAATGGAAGACCAGGAGTCTTACAGAGAAAGAATTGAAGAATGAGAAGAACAGATTCGGCAGCTAGAAGGAAAAATTAAGAAATTCAGAAAAGAGAATGCGGAATTGGAAAAAAAGTTAGGAAATCAGATATGGAAAACAAAAAAAGCTGAAAAAGAACTAAAAATTAAAAAAAATATATATATATATATACGACATGTGGTGCACTCTTGGCAATTTTTTTAAATAAATAAATTAAAATCAAGCGTCGAGTATTATAATAAAAATAGAATAGACTTATAGTACAAATTGACTTAAAATTAAAGTCATATTGCCTAAGCTTTCTCATTCCATATACTTTCAGGTATTTTGGTAAACTATTGTATTTAATTGCTGTCTTGAAAAGCAATGGCATATTTTTTCCTCTTCACTACTTCAGCAAAAATTTTAATAAAAGAAGATAGTACTATATGATAGAACATGAGATGGTGAGAGAGAGCGCATACATTTCTAGGAAATAGTGCTATTTTAAGAGGTGAGAATATGGACCAATGAGTTCTGTGATTTCTTATATTTCTTTTAGACAAGAATAAAGTTCTTATTTTTGCGGGTATCATGGTTATATAAATTATCAAATTTTTCAGCACATCACTTATTTGACATACTACTAATACTAGTTACTCTGTCACAATGTAGAATGACCCTCATAGCTCGGTTTTGAAGCAACTGTAATCTATTTTAATCAGCACTGCTACAAAGATAGAAGACAATGGAGCAAAAATGGAAATGGAGCAAGATCATCGTGTTGTAAACTGTCTGACGACTCTATTTACTGAGATTACTGCCCATTCTGTATAGAAAACCGATTTTTTTTACTATCTTTTTACATAAATAATCTATAGATGAAACCCAATAAGAAGATAGAAAATACAAAACTTGAATGATTTAGACTATAGAATTCACTCATATTGCAAAAATATTTAGAATATATCCATCAATTATTTTTTTGTAACTGGTGCATCGATTATTTCTCCTCTTTGGTACGGTCAAATTCAATGTTGAAACCTCATATTGAAAAATTATTTTAGGCTCAATTTCAGGGTTTGAGAAATTGAGGTTGAAATTTCATGCAAAAATATTCGAAGGCACTGAAGATATAGCGAGTTAAATATCAAAAAATGTGAAAAATGAAAATAACCTTCATATTCGTGTCCAGCGACCTCGGAAACATAGGAAAACCCCAATTTCAGACATTAGTAAGACATGGTCACACATTGTTATTTCTAAGCATCTTTTTGAGGGTGTCCCACTCGCCTAGTCAAATTTACCGTATAAATAGGACTATGCAAGAAATATATTCAATGATGTACAAGTAAGTCACATGATGTCCACAGCAGATTTTTTTTTATAGAAAATGGAAGACTAGGAGTCTTACAGAGAAAGAATTGAAGAATTAGAAGAACAGATTCGGCAGCTAAAAGGAAAAATTAAGAAATTTAGAAAAGAGAATGCGGAATTGGAAAAAAAGTTTGGAAATCAGATATGGAAAACAAAAAAAGCTGTAAAAGAACTAAAAATAAAAAAAAATTATATACGACATGTGGTGCACTCTTGACAATTTTTTTAAATAAATAAATTAAAATTCAAGCGTCGAGTATTATAATAAAAATAGAATAGACTTATAGTACAAATTGACTTAAAATTAAAGTCATATTGCCTAAGCTTTCTCATTCCATATACTTTCAGGTATTTTGGTAAACTATTGTATTTAATTGCTGTCTTGAAAAGCAATGGCATATTTTTTCCTCTTCACTACTTCAGCAAAAATTTTAATAAAAGAAGATAGTACTATATGATAGAACATGAGATGGTGAGAGAGAGCGCATACATTTCTAGGAAATAGTGCTATTTTAAGAGGTGAGAATATGGACCAATGAGTTCTGTGATTTCTTATATTTCTTTTAGACAAGAATAAAGTTCTTATTTTTGCGGGTATCATGGTTATATAAATTATCAAATTTTTCAGCACATCACTTATTTGACATACTACTAATACTAGTTACTCTGTCACAATGTAGAATGACCCTCATAGCTCGGTTTTGAAGCAACTGTAATCTATTTTAATCAGCACTGCTACAAAGATAGAAGACAATGGAGCAAAAATGGAAATGGAGCAAGATCATCGTGTTGTAAACTGTCTGACGACTCTATTTACTGAGATTACTGCCCATTCTGTATAGAAAACCGATTTTTTTTACTATCTTTTTACATAAATAATCTATAGATGAAACCCAATAAGAAGATAGAAAATACAAAACTTGAATGATTTAGACTATAGAATTCACTCATATTGCAAAAATATTTAGAATATATCCATCAATTATTTTTTTGTAACTGGTGCATCGATTATTTCTCCTCTTTGGTACGGTCAAATTCAATGTTGAAACCTCATATTGAAAAATTATTTTAGGCTCAATTTCAGGGTTTGAGAAATTGAGGTTGAAATTTCATGCAAAAATATTCGAAGGCACTGAAGATATAGCGAGTTAAATATCAAAAAATGTGAAAAATGAAAATAACCTTCATATTCGTGTCCAGCGACCTCGGAAACATAGGAAAACCCCAATTTCAGACATTAGTAAGACATGGTCACACATTGCTATTTCTAAGCATCTTTTTGAGGGTGTCCCACTCGCCTAGTCAAATTTACCGTATAAATAGGACTATGCAAGAAATATATTCAATGATGTACAAGTAAGTCACGTGATGTCCACAGCAGATTTTTTTTTATAGAAAATGGAAGACTAGGAGTCTTACAGAGAAAGAATTGAAGAATTAGAAGAACAGATTCGGCAGCTAAAAGGAAAAATTAAGAAATTTAGAAAAGAGAATGCGGAATTGGAAAAAAAGTTTGGAAATCAGATATGGAAAACAAAAAAAGCTGTAAAAGAACTAAAAATAAAAAAAAATTATATACGACATGTGGTGCACTCTTGACAATTTTTTCAAATAAATAAATTAAAATCAAGCGTCGAGTATTATAATGAAAATAGAATAGACTTATAGTACAAATTGACTTAAAATTAAAGTCATATTGCCTAAGCTTTCTCATTCCATATACTTTCAGGTATTTTGGTAAACTATTGTATTTAATTGCTGTCTTGAAAAGCAATGGCATATTTTTTCCTCTTCACTACTTCAGCAAAAATTTTAATAAAAGAAGATAGTACTATATGATAGAACATGAGATGGTGAGAGAGAGCGCATACATTTCTAGGAAATAGTGCTATTTTAAGAGGTGAGAATATGGACCAATGAGTTTTGTGATTTCTTATATTTCTTTTAGACAAGAATAAAGTTTTTATTTTTGCGGGTATCATGGTTATATAAATTATCAAATTTTTCAGCACATCACTTATTTGACATACTACTAATACTAGTTACTCTGTCACAATGTAGAATGACCCTCATAGCTCGGTTTTGAAGCAACTGTAATCTATTTTAATCAGCACTGCTACAAAGATAGAAGACAATGGAGCAAAAATGGAAATGGAGCAAGATCATCGTGTTGTAAACTGTCTGACGACTCTATTTACTGAGATTACTGCCCATTCTGTATAGAAAACCGATTTTTTTTACTATCTTTTTACATAAATAATCTATAGATGAAACCCAATAAGAAGATAGAAAATACAAAACTTGAATGATTTAGACTATAGAATTCACTCATATTGCAAAAATATTTAGAATATATCCATCAATTATTTTTTTGTAACTGGTGCATCGATTATTTCTCCTCTTTGGTACGGTCAAATTCAATGTTGAAACCTCATATTGAAAAATTATTTTAGGCTCAATTTCAGGGTTTGAGAAATTGAGGTTGAAATTTCATGCAAAAATATTCGAAGGCACTGAAGATATAGCGAGTTAAATATCAAAAAATGTGAAAAATGAAAATAACCTTCATATTCGTGTCCAGCGACCTCGGAAACATAGGAAAACCCCAATTTCAGACATTAGTAAGACATGGTCACACATTGCTATTTCTAAGCATCTTTTTGAGGGTGTCCCACTCGCCTAGTCAAATTTACCGTATAAATAGGACTATGCAAGAAATATATTCAAAGATGTACAAGTAAGTCACGTGATATCCACAGCAGATTTTTTTATAGAAAATGGAAGACCAGGAGTCTTACAGAGAAAGAATTGAAGAATGAGAAGAACAGATTCGGCAGCTAGAAGGAAAAATTAAGAAATTCAGAAAAGAGAATGCGGAATTGGAAAAAAAGTTAGGAAATCAGATATGGAAAACAAAAAAAGCTGAAAAAGAACTAAAAATTAAAAAAAAAATATATATATACGACATGTGGTGCACTCTTGGCAATTTTTTTAAATAAATAAATTAAAATCAAGCGTCGAGTATTATAATAAAAATAGAATAGACTTATAGTACAAATTGACTTAAAATTAAAGTCATATTGCCTAAGCTTTCTCATTCCATATACTTTCAGGTATTTTGGTAAACTATTGTATTTAATTGCTGTCTTGAAAAGCAATGGCATATTTTTTCCTCTTCACTACTTCAGCAAAAATTTTAATAAAAGAAGATAGTACTATATGATAGAACATGAGATGGTGAGAGAGAGCGCATACATTTCTAGGAAATAGTGCTATTTTGAGAGGTGAGAATATGGACCAATGAGTTCTGTGATTTCTTATATTTCTTTTAGACAAGAATAAAGTTCGTATTTTTGCGGGTATCATGGTTATATAAATTATCAAATTTTTCAGCACATCACTTATTTGACATACTACTAATACTAGTTACTCTGTCACAATGTAGAATGACCCTCATAGCTCGGTTTTGAAGCAACTGTAATCTATTTTAATCAGCACTGCTACAAAGATAGAAGACAATGGAGCAAAAATGGAAATGGAGCAAGATCATCGTGTTGTAAACTGTCTGACGACTCTATTTACTGAGATTACTGCCCATTCTGTATAGAAAACCGATTTTTTTTACTATCTTTTCACATAAATAATCTATAGATGAAACCCAATAAGAAGATAGAAAATACAAAACTTGAATGATTTAGACTATAGAATTCACTCATATTGCAAAAATATTTAGAATATATCCATCAATTATTTTTTTGTAACTGGTGCATCGATTATTTCTCCTCTTTGGTACGGTCAAATTCAATGTTGAAACCTCATATTGAAAAATTATTTTAGGCTCAATTTCAGGGTTTGAGAAATTGAGGTTGAAATTTCATGCAAAAATATTCGAAGGCACTGAAGATATAGCGAGTTAAATATCAAAAAATGTGAAAAATGAAAATAACCTTCATATTCGTGTCCAGCGACCTCGGAAACATAGGAAAACCCCAATTTCAGACATTAGTAAGACATGGTCACACATTGCTATTTCTAAGCATCTTTTTGAGGGTGTCCCACTCGCCTAGTCAAATTTACCGTATAAATAGGACTATGCAAGAAATATATTCAAAGATGTACAAGTAAGTCACGTGATATCCACAGCAGATTTTTTTATAGAAAATGGAAGACCAGGAGTCTTACAGAGAAAGAATTGAAGAATGAGAAGAACAGATTCGGCAGCTAGAAGGAAAAATTAAGAAATTCAGAAAAGAGAATGCGGAATTGGAAAAAAAGTTAGGAAATCAGATATGGAAAACAAAAAAAGCTGAAAAAGAACTAAAAATTAAAAAAAATATATATATATACGACATGTGGTGCACTCTTGGCAATTTTTTTAAATAAATAAATTAAAATCAAGCGTCGAGTATTATAATAAAAATAGAATAGACTTATAGTACAAATTGACTTAAAATTAAAGTCATATTGCCTAAGCTTTCTCATTCCATATACTTTCAGGTATTTTGGTAAACTATTGTATTTAATTGCTGTCTTGAAAAGCAATGGCATATTTTTTCCTCTTCACTACTTCAGCAAAAATTTTAATAAAAGAAGATAGTACTATATGATAGAACATGAGATGGTGAGAGAGAGCGCATACATTTCTAGGAAATAGTGCTATTTTAAGAGGTGAGAATATGGACCAATGAGTTCTGTGATTTCTTATATTTCTTTTAGACAAGAATAAAGTTCTTATTTTTGCGGGTATCATGGTTATATAAATTATCAAATTTTTCAGCACATCACTTATTTGACATACTACTAATACTAGTTACTCTGTCACAATGTAGAATGACCCTCATAGCTCGGTTTTGAAGCAACTGTAATCTATTTTAATCAGCACTGCTACAAAGATAGAAGACAATGGAGCAAAAATGGAAATGGAGCAAGATCATCGTGTTGTAAACTGTCTGACGACTCTATTTACTGAGATTACTGCCCATTCTGTATAGAAAACCGATTTTTTTTACTATCTTTTTACATAAATAATCTATAGATGAAACCCAATAAGAAGATAGAAAATACAAAACTTGAATGATTTAGACTATAGAATTCACTCATATTGCAAAAATATTTAGAATATATCCATCAATTATTTTTTTGTAACTGGTGCATCGATTATTTCTCCTCTTTGGTACGGTCAAATTCAATGTTGAAACCTCATATTGAAAAATTATTTTAGGCTCAATTTCAGGGTTTGAGAAATTGAGGTTGAAATTTCATGCAAAAATATTCGAAGGCACTGAAGATATAGCGAGTTAAATATCAAAAAATGTGAAAAATGAAAATAACCTTCATATTCGTGTCCAGCGACCTCGGAAACATAGGAAAACCCCAATTTCAGACATTAGTAAGACATGGTCACACATTGCTATTTCTAAGCATCTTTTTGAGGGTGTCCCACTCGCCTAGTCAAATTTACCGTATAAATAGGACTATGCAAGAAATATATTCAAAGATGTACAAGTAAGTCACGTGATATCCACAGCAGATTTTTTTATAGAAAATGGAAGACCAGGAGTCTTACAGAGAAAGAATTGAAGAATGAGAAGAACAGATTCGGCAGCTAGAAGGAAAAATTAAGAAATTCAGAAAAGAGAATGCGGAATTGGAAAAAAAGTTAGGAAATCAGATATGGAAAACAAAAAAAGCTGAAAAAGAACTAAAAATTAAAAAATATATATATATATATATACGACATGTGGTGCACTCTTGGCAATTTTTTTAAATAAATAAATTAAAATCAAGCGTCGAGTATTATAATAAAAATAGAATAGACTTATAGTACAAATTGACTTAAAATTAAAGTCATATTGCCTAAGCTTTCTCATTCCATATACTTTCAGGTATTTTGGTAAACTATTGTATTTAATTGCTGTCTTGAAAAGCAATGGCATATTTTTTCCTCTTCACTACTTCAGCAAAAATTTTAATAAAAGAAGATAGTACTATATGATAGAACATGAGATGGTGAGAGAGAGCGCATACATTTCTAGGAAATAGTGCTATTTTAAGAGGTGAGAATATGGACCAATGAGTTCTGTGATTTCTTATATTTCTTTTAGACAAGAATAAAGTTCTTATTTTTGCGGGTATCATGGTTATATAAATTATCAAATTTTTCAGCACATCACTTATTTGACATACTACTAATACTAGTTACTCTGTCACAATGTAGAATGACCCTCATAGCTCGGTTTTGAAGCAACTGTAATCTATTTTAATCAGCACTGCTACAAAGATAGAAGACAATGGAGCAAAAATGGAAATGGAGCAAGATCATCGTGTTGTAAACTGTCTGACGACTCTATTTACTGAGATTACTGCCCATTCTGTATAGAAAACCGATTTTTTTTACTATCTTTTTACATAAATAATCTATAGATGAAACCCAATAAGAAGATAGAAAATACAAAACTTGAATGATTTAGACTATAGAATTCACTCATATTGCAAAAATATTTAGAATATATCCATCAATTATTTTTTTGTAACTGGTGCATCGATTATTTCTCCTCTTTGGTACGGTCAAATTCAATGTTGAAACCTCATATTGAAAAATTATTTTAGGCTCAATTTCAGGGTTTGAGAAATTGAGGTTGAAATTTCATGCAAAAATATTCGAAGGCACTGAAGATATAGCGAGTTAAATATCAAAAAATGTGAAAAATGAAAATAACCTTCATATTCGTGTCCAGCGACCTCGGAAACATAGGAAAACCCCAATTTCAGACATTAGTAAGACATGGTCACACATTGCTATTTCTAAGCATCTTTTTGAGGGTGTCCCACTCGCCTAGTCAAATTTACCGTATAAATAGGACTATGCAAGAAATATATTCAATGATGTACAAGTAAGTCACGTGATGTCCACAGCAGATTTTTTTTCATAGAAAATGGAAGACTAGGAGTCTTACAGAGAAAGAATTGAAGAATTAGAAGAACAGATTCGGCAGCTAAAAGGAAAAATTAAGAAATTTAGAAAAGAGAATGCGGAATTGGAAAAAAAGTTTGGAAATCAGATATGGAAAACAAAAAAAGCTGTAAAAGAACTAAAAATAAAAAAAAATTATATACGACATGTGGTGCACTCTTGACAATTTTTTTAAATAAATAAATTAAAATCAAGCGTCGAGTATTATAATAAAAATAGAATAGACTTATAGTACAAATTGACTTAAAATTAAAGTCATATTGCCTAAGCTTTCTCATTCCATATACTTTCAGGTATTTTGGTAAACTATTGTATTTAATTGCTGTCTTGAAAAGCAATGGCATATTTTTTCCTCTTCACTACTTCAGCAAAAATTTTAATAAAAGAAGATAGTACTATATGATAGAACATGAGATGGTGAGAGAGAGCGCATACATTTCTAGGAAATAGTGCTATTTTAAGAGGTGAGAATATGGACCAATGAGTTCTGTGATTTCTTATATTTCTTTTAGACAAGAATAAAGTTCTTATTTTTGCGGGTATCATGGTTATATAAATTATCAAATTTTTCAGCACATCACTTATTTGACATACTACTAATACTAGTTACTCTGTCACAATGTAGAATGACCCTCATAGCTCGGTTTTGAAGCAACTGTAATCTATTTTAATCAGCACTGCTACAAAGATAGAAGACAATGGAGCAAAAATGGAAATGGAGCAAGATCATCGTGTTGTAAACTGTCTGACGACTCTATTTACTGAGATTACTGCCCATTCTGTATAGAAAACCGATTTTTTTTACTATCTTTTTACATAAATAATCTATAGATGAAACCCAATAAGAAGATAGAAAATACAAAACTTGAATGATTTAGACTATAGAATTCACTCATATTGCAAAAATATTTAGAATATATCCATCAATTATTTTTTTGTAACTGGTGCATCGATTATTTCTCCTCTTTGGTACGGTCAAATTCAATGTTGAAACCTCATATTGAAAAATTATTTTAGGCTCAATTTCAGGATTTGAGAAATTGAGGTTGAAATTTCATGCAAAAATATTCGAAGGCACTGAAGATATAGCGAGTTAAATATCAAAAAATGTGAAAAATGAAAATAACCTTCATATTCGTGTCCAGCGACCTCGGAAACATAGGAAAACCCCAATTTCAGACATTAGTAAGACATGGTCACACATTGCTATTTCTAAGCATCTTTTTGAGGGTGTCCCACTCGCCTAGTCAAATTTACCGTATAAATAGGACTATGCAAGAAATATATTCAAAGATGTACAAGTAAGTCACGTGATATCCACAGCAGATTTTTTTATAGAAAATGGAAGACCAGGAGTCTTACAGAGAAAGAATTGAAGAATGAGAAGAACAGATTCGGCAGCTAGAAGGAAAAATTAAGAAATTCAGAAAAGAGAATGCGGAATTGGAAAAAAAGTTAGGAAATCAGATATGGAAAACAAAAAAAGCTGAAAAAGAACTAAAAATTAAAAAAAATATATATATATATATATACGACATGTGGTGCACTCTTGGCAATTTTTTTAAATAAATAAATTAAAATCAAGCGTCGAGTATTATAATAAAAATAGAATAGACTTATAGTACAAATTGACTTAAAATTAAAGTCATATTGCCTAAGCTTTCTCATTCCATATACTTTCAGGTATTTTGGTAAACTATTGTATTTAATTGCTGTCTTGAAAAGCAATGGCATATTTTTTCCTCTTCACTACTTCAGCAAAAATTTTAATAAAAGAAGATAGTACTATATGATAGAACATGAGATGGTGAGAGAGAGCGCATACATTTCTAGGAAATAGTGCTATTTTAAGAGGTGAGAATATGGACCAATGAGTTCTGTGATTTCTTATATTTCTTTTAGACAAGAATAAAGTTCTTATTTTTGCGGGTATCATGGTTATATAAATTATCAAATTTTTCAGCACATCACTTATTTGACATACTACTAATACTAGTTACTCTGTCACAATGTAGAATGACCCTCATAGCTCGGTTTTGAAGCAACTGTAATCTATTTTAATCAGCACTGCTACAAAGATAGAAGACAATGGAGCAAAAATGGAAATGGAGCAAGATCATCGTGTTGTAAACTGTCTGACGACTCTATTTACTGAGATTACTGCCCATTCTGTATAGAAAACCGATTTTTTTTACTATCTTTTCACATAAATAATCTATAGATGAAACCCAATAAGAAGATAGAAAATACAAAACTTGAATGATTTAGACTATAGAATTCACTCATATTGCAAAAATATTTAGAATATATCCATCAATTATTTTTTTGTAACTGGTGCATCGATTATTTCTCCTCTTTGGTACGGTCAAATTCAATGTTGAAACCTCATATTGAAAAATTATTTTAGGCTCAATTTCAGGGTTTGAGAAATTGAGGTTGAAATTTCATGCAAAAATATTCGAAGGCACTGAAGATATAGCGAGTGAAATATCAAAAAATGTGAAAAATGAAAATAACCTTCATATTCGTGTCCAGCGACCTCGGAAACATAGGAAAACCCCAATTTCAGACATTAGTAAGACATGGTCACACATTGCTATTTCTAAGCATCTTTTTGAGGGTGTCCCACTCGCCTAGTCAAATTTACCGTATAAATAGGACTATGCAAGAAATATATTCAAAGATGTACAAGTAAGTCACGTGATATCCACAGCAGATTTTTTTATAGAAAATGGAAGACCAGGAGTCTTACAGAGAAAGAATTGAAGAATGAGAAGAACAGATTCGGCAGCTAGAAGGAAAAATTAAGAAATTCAGAAAAGAGAATGCGGAATTGGAAAAAAAGTTAGGAAATCAGATATGGAAAACAAAAAAAGCTGAAAAAGAACTAAAAATTAAAAAAAATATATATATATACGACATGTGGTGCACTCTTGGCAATTTTTTTAAATAAATAAATTAAAATCAAGCGTCGAGTATTATAATAAAAATAGAATAGACTTATAGTACAAATTGACTTAAAATTAAAGTCATATTGCCTAAGCTTTCTCATTCCATATACTTTCAGGTATTTTGGTAAACTATTGTATTTAATTGCTGTCTTGAAAAGCAATGGCATATTTTTTCCTCTTCACTACTTCAGCAAAAATTTTAATAAAAGAAGATAGTACTATATGATAGAACATGAGATGGTGAGAGAGAGCGCATACATTTCTAGGAAATAGTGCTATTTTAAGAGGTGAGAATATGGACCAATGAGTTCTGTGATTTCTTATATTTCTTTTAGACAAGAATAAAGTTCTTATTTTTGCGGGTATCATGGTTATATAAATTATCAAATTTTTCAGCACATCACTTATTTGACATACTACTAATACTAGTTACTCTGTCACAATGTAGAATGACCCTCATAGCTCGGTTTTGAAGCAACTGTAATCTATTTTAATCAGCACTGCTACAAAGATAGAAGACAATGGAGCAAAAATGGAAATGGAGCAAGATCATCGTGTTGTAAACTGTCTGACGACTCTATTTACTGAGATTACTGCCCATTCTGTATAGAAAACCGATTTTTTTTACTATCTTTTTACATAAATAATCTATAGATGAAACCCAATAAGAAGATAGAAAATACAAAACTTGAATGATTTAGACTATAGAATTCACTCATATTGCAAAAATATTTAGAATATATCCATCAATTATTTTTTTGTAACTGGTGCATCGATTATTTCTCCTCTTTGGTACGGTCAAATTCAATGTTGAAACCTCATATTGAAAAATTATTTTAGGCTCAATTTCAGGGTTTGAGAAATTGAGGTTGAAATTTCATGCAAAAATATTCGAAGGCACTGAAGATATAGCGAGTTAAATATCAAAAAATGTGAAAAATGAAAATAACCTTCATATTCGTGTCCAGCGACCTCGGAAACATAGGAAAACCCCAATTTCAGACATTAGTAAGACATGGTCACACATTGCTATTTCTAAGCATCTTTTTGAGGGTGTCCCACTCGCCTAGTCAAATTTACCGTATAAATAGGACTATGCAAGAAATATATTCAATGATGTACAAGTAAGTCACGTGATGTCCACAGCAGATTTTTTTTTATAGAAAATGGAAGACTAGGAGTCTTACAGAGAAAGAATTGAAGAATTAGAAGAACAGATTCGGCAGCTAAAAGGAAAAATTAAGAAATTTAGAAAAGAGAATGCGGAATTGGAAAAAAAGTTTGGAAATCAGATATGGAAAACAAAAAAAGCTGAAAAAGAACTAAAAATTAAAAAAAATATATATATATATACGACATGTGGTGCACTCTTGGCAATTTTTTTAAATAAATAAATTAAAATCAAGCGTCGAGTATTATAATAAAAATAGAATAGACTTATAGTACAAATTGACTTAAAATTAAAGTCATATTGCCTAAGCTTTCTCATTCCATATACTTTCAGGTATTTTGGTAAACTATTGTATTTAATTGCTGTCTTGAAAAGCAATGGCATATTTTTTCCTCTTCACTACTTCAGCAAAAATTTTAATAAAAGAAGATAGTACTATATGATAGAACATGAGATGGTGAGAGAGAGCGCATACATTTCTAGGAAATAGTGCTATTTTAAGAGGTGAGAATATGGACCAATGAGTTCTGTGATTTCTTATATTTCTTTTAGACAAGAATAAAGTTCTTATTTTTGCGGGTATCATGGTTATATAAATTATCAAATTTTTCAGCACATCACTTATTTGACATACTACTAATACTAGTTACTCTGTCACAATGTAGAATGACCCTCATAGCTCGGTTTTGAAGCAACTGTAATCTATTTTAATCAGCACTGCTACAAAGATAGAAGACAATGGAGCAAAAATGGAAATGGAGCAAGATCATCGTGTTGTAAACTGTCTGACGACTCTATTTACTGAGATTACTGCCCATTCTGTATAGAAAACCGATTTTTTTTACTATCTTTTTACATAAATAATCTATAGATGAAACCCAATAAGAAGATAGAAAATACAAAACTTGAATGATTTAGACTATAGAATTCACTCATATTGCAAAAATATTTAGAATATATCCATCAATTATTTTTTTGTAACTGGTGCATCGATTATTTCTCCTCTTTGGTACGGTCAAATTCAATGTTGAAACCTCATATTGAAAAATTATTTTAGGCTCAATTTCAGGGTTTGAGAAATTGAGGTTGAAATTTCATGCAAAAATATTCGAAGGCACTGAAGATATAGCGAGTTAAATATCAAAAAATGTGAAAAATGAAAATAACCTTCATATTCGTGTCCAGCGACCTCGGAAACATAGGAAAACCCCAATTTCAGACATTAGTAAGACATGGTCACACATTGCTATTTCTAAGCATCTTTTTGAGGGTGTCCCACTCGCCTAGTCAAATTTACCGTATAAATAGGACTATGCAAGAAATATATTCAAAGATGTACAAGTAAGTCACGTGATATCCACAGCAGATTTTTTCATAGAAAATGGAAGACCAGGAGTCTTACAGAGAAAGAATTGAAGAATGAGAAGAACAGATTCGGCAGCTAGAAGGAAAAATTAAGAAATTCAGAAAAGAGAATGCGGAATTGGAAAAAAAGTTAGGAAATCAGATATGGAAAACAAAAAAAGCTGAAAAAGAACTAAAAATTAAAAAAAATATATATATATATACGACATGTGGTGCACTCTTGGCAATTTTTTTAAATAAATAAATTAAAATCAAGCGTCGAGTATTATAATAAAAATAGAATAGACTTATAGTACAAATTGACTTAAAATTAAAGTCATATTGCCTAAGCTTTCTCATTCCATATACTTTCAGGTATTTTGGTAAACTATTGTATTTAATTGCTGTCTTGAAAAGCAATGGCATATTTTTTCCTCTTCACTACTTCAGCAAAAATTTTAATAAAAGAAGATAGTACTATATGATAGAACATGAGATGGTGAGAGAGAGCGCATACATTTCTAGGAAATAGTGCTATTTTAAGAGGTGAGAATATGGACCAATGAGTTCTGTGATTTCTTATATTTCTTTTAGACAAGAATAAAGTTCTTATTTTTGCGGGTATCATGGTTATATAAATTATCAAATTTTTCAGCACATCACTTATTTGACATACTACTAATACTAGTTACTCTGTCACAATGTAGAATGACCCTCATAGCTCGGTTTTGAAGCAACTGTAATCTATTTTAATCAGCACTGCTACAAAGATAGAAGACAATGGAGCAAAAATGGAAATGGAGCAAGATCATCGTGTTGTAAACTGTCTGACGACTCTATTTACTGAGATTACTGCCCATTCTGTATAGAAAACCGATTTTTTTTACTATCTTTTTACATAAATAATCTATAGATGAAACCCAATAAGAAGATAGAAAATACAAAACTTGAATGATTTAGACTATAGAATTCACTCATATTGCAAAAATATTTAGAATATATCCATCAATTATTTTTTTGTAACTGGTGCATCGATTATTTCTCCTCTTTGGTACGGTCAAATTCAATGTTGAAACCTCATATTGAAAAATTATTTTAGGCTCAATTTCAGGGTTTGAGAAATTGAGGTTGAAATTTCATGCAAAAATATTCGAAGGCACTGAAGATATAGCGAGTTAAATATCAAAAAATGTGAAAAATGAAAATAACCTTCATATTCGTGTCCAGCGACCTCGGAAACATAGGAAAACCCCAATTTCAGACATTAGTAAGACATGGTCACACATTGCTATTTCTAAGCATCTTTTTGAGGGTGTCCCACTCGCCTAGTCAAATTTACCGTATAAATAGGACTATGCAAGAAATATATTCAAAGATGTACAAGTAAGTCACGTGATATCCACAGCAGATTTTTTTATAGAGAATGGAAGACCAGGAGTCTTACAGAGAAAGAATTGAAGAATGAGAAGAACAGATTCGGCAGCTAGAAGGAAAAATTAAGAAATTCAGAAAAGAGAATGCGGAATTGGAAAAAAAGTTAGGAAATCAGATATGGAAAACAAAAAAAGCTGAAAAAGAACTAAAAATTAAAAAAAATATATATATATATATATACGACATGTGGTGCACTCTTGGCAATTTTTTTAAATAAATAAATTAAAATCAAGCGTCGAGTATTATAATAAAAATAGAATAGACTTATAGTACAAATTGACTTAAAATTAAAGTCATATTGCCTAAGCTTTCTCATTCCATATACTTTCAGGTATTTTGGTAAACTATTGTATTTAATTGCTGTCTTGAAAAGCAATGGCATATTTTTTCCTCTTCACTACTTCAGCAAAAATTTTAATAAAAGAAGATAGTACTATATGATAGAACATGAGATGGTGAGAGAGAGCGCATACATTTCTAGGAAATAGTGCTATTTTAAGAGGTGAGAATATGGACCAATGAGTTCTGTGATTTCTTATATTTCTTTTAGACAAGAATAAAGTTCTTATTTTTGCGGGTATCATGGTTATATAAATTATCAAATTTTTCAGCACATCACTTATTTGACATACTACTAATACTAGTTACTCTGTCACAATGTAGAATGACCCTCATAGCTCGGTTTTGAAGCAACTGTAATCTATTTTAATCAGCACTGCTACAAAGATAGAAGACAATGGAGCAAAAATGGAAATGGAGCAAGATCATCGTGTTGTAAACTGTCTGACGACTCTATTTACTGAGATTACTGCCCATTCTGTATAGAAAACCGATTTTTTTTACTATCTTTTTACATAAATAATCTATAGATGAAACCCAATAAGAAGATAGAAAATACAAAACTTGAATGATTTAGACTATAGAATTCACTCATATTGCAAAAATATTTAGAATATATCCATCAATTATTTTTTTGTAACTGGTGCATCGATTATTTCTCCTCTTTGGTACGGTCAAATTCAATGTTGAAACCTCATATTGAAAAATTATTTTAGGCTCAATTTCAGGGTTTGAGAAATTGAGGTTGAAATTTCATGCAAAAATATTCGAAGGCACTGAAGATATAGCGAGTTAAATATCAAAAAATGTGAAAAATGAAAATAACCTTCATATTCGTGTCCAGCGACCTCGGAAACATAGGAAAACCCCAATTTCAGACATTAGTAAGACATGGTCACACATTGCTATTTCTAAGCATCTTTTTGAGGGTGTCCCACTCGCCTAGTCAAATTTACCGTATAAATAGGACTATGCAAGAAATATATTCAAAGATGTACAAGTAAGTCACGTGATATCCACAGCAGATTTTTTTATAGAAAATGGAAGACCAGGAGTCTTACAGAGAAAGAATTGAAGAATGAGAAGAACAGATTCGGCAGCTAGAAGGAAAAATTAAGAAATTCAGAAAAGAGAATGCGGAATTGGAAAAAAAGTTAGGAAATCAGATATGGAAAACAAAAAAAGCTGAAAAAGAACTAAAAATTAAAAAAAATATATATATATATATACGACATGTGGTGCACTCTTGGCAATTTTTTTAAATAAATAAATTAAAATCAAGCGTCGAGTATTATAATAAAAATAGAATAGACTTATAGTACAAATTGACTTAAAATTAAAGTCATATTGCCTAAGCTTTCTCATTCCATATACTTTCAGGTATTTTGGTAAACTATTGTATTTAATTGCTGTCTTGAAAAGCAATGGCATATTTTTTCCTCTTCACTACTTCAGCAAAAATTTTAATAAAAGAAGATAGTACTATATGATAGAACATGAGATGGTGAGAGAGAGCGCATACATTTCTAGGAAATAGTGCTATTTTAAGAGGTGAGAATATGGACCAATGAGTTCTGTGATTTCTTATATTTCTTTTAGACAAGAATAAAGTTCTTATTTTTGCGGGTATCATGGTTATATAAATTATCAAATTTTTCAGCACATCACTTATTTGACATACTACTAATACTAGTTACTCTGTCACAATGTAGAATGACCCTCATAGCTCGGTTTTGAAGCAACTGTAATCTATTTTAATCAGCACTGCTACAAAGATAGAAGACAATGGAGCAAAAATGGAAATGGAGCAAGATCATCGTGTTGTAAACTGTCTGACGACTCTATTTACTGAGATTACTGCCCATTCTGTATAGAAAACCGATTTTTTTTACTATCTTTTTACATAAATAATCTATAGATGAAACCCAATAAGAAGATAGAAAATACAAAACTTGAATGATTTAGACTATAGAATTCACTCATATTGCAAAAATATTTAGAATATATCCATCAATTATTTTTTTGTAACTGGTGCATCGATTATTTCTCCTCTTTGGTACGGTCAAATTCAATGTTGAAACCTCATATTGAAAAATTATTTTAGGCTCAATTTCAGGGTTTGAGAAATTGAGGTTGAAATTTCATGCAAAAATATTCGAAGGCACTGAAGATATAGCGAGTTAAATATCAAAAAATGTGAAAAATGAAAATAACCTTCATATTCGTGTCCAGCGACCTCGGAAACATAGGAAAACCCCAATTTCAGACATTAGTAAGACATGGTCACACATTGCTATTTCTAAGCATCTTTTTGAGGGTGTCCCACTCGCCTAGTCAAATTTACCGTATAAATAGGACTATGCAAGAAATATATTCAAAGATGTACAAGTAAGTCACGTGATATCCACAGCAGATTTTTTTATAGAAAATGGAAGACCAGGAGTCTTACAGAGAAAGAATTGAAGAATGAGAAGAACAGATTCGGCAGCTAGAAGGAAAAATTAAGAAATTCAGAAAAGAGAATGCGGAATTGGAAAAAAAGTTAGGAAATCAGATATGGAAAACAAAAAAAGCTGAAAAAGAACTAAAAATTAAAAAAAATATATATATATATATACGACATGTGGTGCACTCTTGGCAATTTTTTTAAATAAATAAATTAAAATCAAGCGTCGAGTATTATAATAAAAATAGAATAGACTTATAGTACAAATTGACTTAAAATTAAAGTCATATTGCCTAAGCTTTCTCATTCCATATACTTTCAGGTATTTTGGTAAACTATTGTATTTAATTGCTGTCTTGAAAAGCAATGGCATATTTTTTCCTCTTCACTACTTCAGCAAAAATTTTAATAAAAGAAGATAGTACTATATGATAGAACATGAGATGGTGAGAGAGAGCGCATACATTTCTAGGAAATAGTGCTATTTTAAGAGGTGAGAATATGGACCAATGAGTTCTGTGATTTCTTATATTTCTTTTAGACAAGAATAAAGTTCTTATTTTTGCGGGTATCATGGTTATATAAATTATCAAATTTTTCAGCACATCACTTATTTGACATACTACTAATACTAGTTACTCTGTCACAATGTAGAATGACCCTCATAGCTCGGTTTTGAAGCAACTGTAATCTATTTTAATCAGCACTGCTACAAAGATAGAAGACAATGGAGCAAAAATGGAAATGGAGCAAGATCATCGTGTTGTAAACTGTCTGACGACTCTATTTACTGAGATTACTGCCCATTCTGTATAGAAAACCGATTTTTTTTACTATCTTTTTACATAAATAATCTATAGATGAAACCCAATAAGAAGATAGAAAATACAAAACTTGAATGATTTAGACTATAGAATTCACTCATATTGCAAAAATATTTAGAATATATCCATCAATTATTTTTTTGTAACTGGTGCATCGATTATTTCTCCTCTTTGGTACGGTCAAATTCAATGTTGAAACCTCATATTGAAAAATTATTTTAGGCTCAATTTCAGGGTTTGAGAAATTGAGGTTGAAATTTCATGCAAAAATATTCGAAGGCACTGAAGATATAGCGAGTTAAATATCAAAAAATGTGAAAAATGAAAATAACCTTCATATTCGTGTCCAGCGACCTCGGAAACATAGGAAAACCCCAATTTCAGACATTAGTAAGACATGGTCACACATTGCTATTTCTAAGCATCTTTTTGAGGGTGTCCCACTCGCCTAGTCAAATTTACCGTATAAATAGGACTATGCAAGAAATATATTCAAAGATGTACAAGTAAGTCACGTGATATCCACAGCAGATTTTTTTATAGAAAATGGAAGACCAGGAGTCTTACAGAGAAAGAATTGAAGAATGAGAAGAACAGATTCGGCAGCTAGAAGGAAAAATTAAGAAATTCAGAAAAGAGAATGCGGAATTGGAGAAAAAGTTAGGAAATCAGATATGGAAAACAAAAAAAGCTGAAAAAGAACTAAAAATTAAAAAAAATATATATATATATATACGACATGTGGTGCACTCTTGGCAATTTTTTTAAATAAATAAATTAAAATCAAGCGTCGAGTATTATAATAAAAATAGAATAGACTTATAGTACAAATTGACTTAAAATTAAAGTCATATTGCCTAAGCTTTCTCATTCCATATACTTTCAGGTATTTTGGTAAACTATTGTATTTAATTGCTGTCTTGAAAAGCAATGGCATATTTTTTCCTCTTCACTACTTCAGCAAAAATTTTAATAAAAGAAGATAGTACTATATGATAGAACATGAGATGGTGAGAGAGAGCGCATACATTTCTAGGAAATAGTGCTATTTTAAGAGGTGAGAATATGGACCAATGAGTTCTGTGATTTCTTATATTTCTTTTAGACAAGAATAAAGTTCTTATTTTTGCGGGTATCATGGTTATATAAATTATCAAATTTTTCAGCACATCACTTATTTGACATACTACTAATACTAGTTACTCTGTCACAATGTAGAATGACCCTCATAGCTCGGTTTTGAAGCAACTGTAATCTATTTTAATCAGCACTGCTACAAAGATAGAAGACAATGGAGCAAAAATGGAAATGGAGCAAGATCATCGTGTTGTAAACTGTCTGACGACTCTATTTACTGAGATTACTGCCCATTCTGTATAGAAAACCGATTTTTTTTACTATCTTTTTACATAAATAATCTATAGATGAAACCCAATAAGAAGATAGAAAATACAAAACTTGAATGATTTAGACTATAGAATTCACTCATATTGCAAAAATATTTAGAATATATCCATCAATTATTTTTTTGTAACTGGTGCATCGATTATTTCTCCTCTTTGGTACGGTCAAATTCAATGTTGAAACCTCATATTGAAAAATTATTTTAGGCTCAATTTCAGGGTTTGAGAAATTGAGGTTGAAATTTCATGCAAAAATATTCGAAGGCACTGAAGATATAGCGAGTTAAATATCAAAAAATGTGAAAAATGAAAATAACCTTCATATTCGTGTCCAGCGACCTCGGAAACATAGGAAAACCCCAATTTCAGACATTAGTAAGACATGGTCACACATTGCTATTTCTGAGCATCTTTTTGAGGGTGTCCCACTCGCCTAGTCAAATTTACCGTATAAATAGGACTATGCAAGAAATATATTCAAAGATGTACAAGTAAGTCACGTGATATCCACAGCAGATTTTTTCATAGAAAATGGAAGACCAGGAGTCTTACAGAGAAAGAATTGAAGAATGAGAAGAACAGATTCGGCAGCTAGAAGGAAAAATTAAGAAATTCAGAAAAGAGAATGCGGAATTGGAAAAAAAGTTAGGAAATCAGATATGGAAAACAAAAAAAGCTGAAAAAGAACTAAAAATTAAAAAAAATATATATATATATACGACATGTGGTGCACTCTTGGCAATTTTTTTAAATAAATAAATTAAAATCAAGCGTCGAGTATTATAATAAAAATAGAATAGACTTATAGTACAAATTGACTTAAAATTAAAGTCATATTGCCTAAGCTTTCTCATTCCATATACTTTCAGGTATTTTGGTAAACTATTGTATTTAATTGCTGTCTTGAAAAGCAATGGCATATTTTTTCCTCTTCACTACTTCAGCAAAAATTTTAATAAAAGAAGATAGTACTATATGATAGAACATGAGATGGTGAGAGAGAGCGCATACATTTCTAGGAAATAGTGCTATTTTAAGAGGTGAGAATATGGACCAATGAGTTCTGTGATTTCTTATATTTCTTTTAGACAAGAATAAAGTTCTTATTTTTGCGGGTATCATGGTTATATAAATTATCAAATTTTTCAGCACATCACTTATTTGACATACTACTAATACTAGTTACTCTGTCACAATGTAGAATGACCCTCATAGCTCGGTTTTGAAGCAACTGTAATCTATTTTAATCAGCACTGCTACAAAGATAGAAGACAATGGAGCAAAAATGGAAATGGAGCAAGATCATCGTGTTGTAAACTGTCTGACGACTCTATTTACTGAGATTACTGCCCATTCTGTATAGAAAACCGATTTTTTTTACTATCTTTTTACATAAATAATCTATAGATGAAACCCAATAAGAAGATAGAAAATACAAAACTTGAATGATTTAGACTATAGAATTCACTCATATTGCAAAAATATTTAGAATATATCCATCAATTATTTTTTTGTAACTGGTGCATCGATTATTTCTCCTCTTTGGTACGGTCAAATTCAATGTTGAAACCTCATATTGAAAAATTATTTTAGGCTCAATTTCAGGGTTTGAGAAATTGAGGTTGAAATTTCATGCAAAAATATTCGAAGGCACTGAAGATATAGCGAGTTAAATATCAAAAAATGTGAAAAATGAAAATAACCTTCATATTCGTGTCCAGCGACCTCGGAAACATAGGAAAACCCCAATTTCAGACATTAGTAAGACATGGTCACACATTGCTATTTCTAAGCATCTTTTTGAGGGTGTCCCACTCGCCTAGTCAAATTTACCGTATAAATAGGACTATGCAAGAAATATATTCAAAGATGTACAAGTAAGTCACGTGATATCCACAGCAGATTTTTTTATAGAAAATGGAAGACCAGGAGTCTTACAGAGAAAGAATTGAAGAATGAGAAGAACAGATTCGGCAGCTAGAAGGAAAAATTAAGAAATTCAGAAAAGAGAATGCGGAATTGGAAAAAAAGTTAGGAAATCAGATATGGAAAACAAAAAAAGCTGAAAAAGAACTAAAAATTAAAAAAAATATATATATATATACGACATGTGGTGCACTCTTGGCAATTTTTTTAAATAAATAAATAAAAATCAAGCGTCGAGTATTATAATAAAAATAGAATAGACTTATAGTACAAATTGACTTGAAATTAAAGTCATATTGCCTAAGCTTTCTCATTCCATATACTTTCAGGTATTTTGGTAAACTATTGTATTTAATTGCTGTCTTGAAAAGCAATGGCATATTTTTTCCTCTTCACTACTTCAGCAAAAATTTTAATAAAAGAAGATAGTACTATATGATAGAACATGAGATGGTGAGAGAGAGCGCATACATTTCTAGGAAATAGTGCTATTTTAAGAGGTGAGAATATGGACCAATGAGTTCTGTGATTTCTTATATTTCTTTTAGACAAGAATAAAGTTCTTATTTTTGCGGGTATCATGGTTATATAAATTATCAAATTTTTCAGCACATCACTTATTTGACATACTACTAATACTAGTTACTCTGTCACAATGTAGAATGACCCTCATAGCTCGGTTTTGAAGCAACTGTAATCTATTTTAATCAGCACTGCTACAAAGATAGAAGACAATGGAGCAAAAATGGAAATGGAGCAAGATCATCGTGTTGTAAACTGTCTGACGACTCTATTTACTGAGATTACTGCCCATTCTGTATAGAAAACCGATTTTTTTTACTATCTTTTTACATAAATAATCTATAGATGAAACCCAATAAGAAGATAGAAAATACAAAACTTGAATGATTTAGACTATAGAATTCACTCATATTGCAAAAATATTTAGAATATATCCATCAATTATTTTTTTGTAACTGGTGCATCGATTATTTCTCCTCTTTGGTACGGTCAAATTCAATGTTGAAACCTCATATTGAAAAATTATTTTAGGCTCAATTTCAGGGTTTGAGAAATTGAGGTTGAAATTTCATGCAAAAATATTCGAAGGCACTGAAGATATAGCGAGTTAAATATCAAAAAATGTGAAAAATGAAAATAACCTTCATATTCGTGTCCAGCGACCTCGGAAACATAGGAAAACCCCAATTTCAGACATTAGTAAGACATGGTCACACATTGCTATTTCTAAGCATCTTTTTGAGGGTGTCCCACTCGCCTAGTCAAATTTACCGTATAAATAGGACTATGCAAGAAATATATTCAATGATGTACAAGTAAGTCACGTGATGTCCACAGCAGATTTTTTTTTATAGAAAATGGAAGACTAGGAGTCTTACAGAGAAAGAATTGAAGAATTAGAAGAACAGATTCGGCAGCTAAAAGGAAAAATTAAGAAATTTAGAAAAGAGAATGCGGAATTGGAAAAAAAGTTTGGAAATCAGATATGGAAAACAAAAAAAGCTGAAAAAGAACTAAAAATAAAAAAAAATTATTTACGACATGTGGTGCACTCTTGACAATTTTTTTAAATAAATAAATTAAAATCAAGCGTCGAGTATTATAATAAAAATAGAATAGACTTATAGTACAAATTGACTTAAAATTAAAGTCATATTGCCTAAGCTTTCTCATTCCATATACTTTCAGGTATTTTGGTAAACTATTGTATTTAATTGCTGTCTTGAAAAGCAATGGCATATTTTTTCCTCTTCACTACTTCAGCAAAAATTTTAATAAAAGAAGATAGTACTATATGATAGAACATGAGATGGTGAGAGAGAGCGCATACATTTCTAGGAAATAGTGCTATTTTAAGAGGTGAGAATATGGACCAATGAGTTTTGTGATTTCTTATATTTCTTTTAGACAAGAATAAAGTTCTTATTTTTGCGGGTATCATGGTTATATAAATTATCAAATTTTTCAGCACATCACTTATTTGACATACTACTAATACTAGTTACTCTGTCACAATGTAGAATGACCCTCATAGCTCGGTTTTGAAGCAACTGTAATCTATTTTAATCAGCACTGCTACAAAGATAGAAGACAATGGAGCAAAAATGGAAATGGAGCAAGATCATCGTGTTGTAAACTGTCTGACGACTCTATTTACTGAGATTACTGCCCATTCTGTATAGAAAACCGATTTTTTTTACTATCTTTTTACATAAATAATCTATAGATGAAACCCAATAAGAAGATAGAAAATACAAAACTTGAATGATTTAGACTATAGAATTCACTCATATTGCAAAAATATTTAGAATATATCCATCAATTATTTTTTTGTAACTGGTGCATCGATTATTTCTCCTCTTTGGTACGGTCAAATTCAATGTTGAAACCTCATATTGAAAAATTATTTTAGGCTCAATTTCAGGGTTTGAGAAATTGAGGTTGAAATTTCATGCAAAAATATTCGAAGGCACTGAAGATATAGCGAGTTAAATATCAAAAAATGTGAAAAATGAAAATAACCTTCATATTCGTGTCCAGCGACCTCGGAAACATAGGAAAACCCCAATTTCAGACATTAGTAAGACATGGTCACACATTGCTATTTCTAAGCATCTTTTTGAGGGTGTCCCACTCGCCTAGTCAAATTTACCGTATAAATAGGACTATGCAAGAAATATATTCAAAGATGTACAAGTAAGTCACGTGATATCCACAGCAGATTTTTTAATAGAAAATGGAAGACCAGGAGTCTTACAGAGAAAGAATTGAAGAATGAGAAGAACAGATTCGGCAGCTAGAAGGAAAAATTAAGAAATTCAGAAAAGAGAATGCGGAATTGGAAAAAAAGTTAGGAAATCAGATATGGAAAACAAAAAAAGCTGAAAAAGAACTAAAAATTAAAAAAAATATATATATATATACGACATGTGGTGCACTCTTGGCAATTTTTTTAAATAAATAAATTAAAATCAAGCGTCGAGTATTATAATAAAAATAGAATAGACTTATAGTACAAATTGACTTAAAATTAAAGTCATATTGCCTAAGCTTTCTCATTCCATATACTTTCAGGTATTTTGGTAAACTATTGTATTTAATTGCTGTCTTGAAAAGCAATGGCATATTTTTTCCTCTTCACTACTTCAGCAAAAATTTTAATAAAAGAAGATAGTACTATATGATAGAACATGAGATGGTGAGAGAGAGCGCATACATTTCTAGGAAATAGTGCTATTTTAAGAGGTGAGAATATGGACCAATGAGTTCTGTGATTTCTTATATTTCTTTTAGACAAGAATAAAGTTCTTATTTTTGCGGGTATCATGGTTATATAAATTATCAAATTTTTCAGCACATCACTTATTTGACATACTACTAATACTAGTTACTCTGTCACAATGTAGAATGACCCTCATAGCTCGGTTTTGAAGCAACTGTAATCTATTTTAATCAGCACTGCTACAAAGATAGAAGACAATGGAGCAAAAATGGAAATGGAGCAAGATCATCGTGTTGTAAACTGTCTGACGACTCTATTTACTGAGATTACTGCCCATTCTGTATAGAAAACCGATTTTTTTTACTATCTTTTTACATAAATAATCTATAGATGAAACCCAATAAGAAGATAGAAAATACAAAACTTGAATGATTTAGACTATAGAATTCACTCATATTGCAAAAATATTTAGAATATATCCATCAATTATTTTTTTGTAACTGGTGCATCGATTATTTCTCCTCTTTGGTACGGTCAAATTCAATGTTGAAACCTCATATTGAAAAATTATTTTAGGCTCAATTTCAGGGTTTGAGAAATTGAGGTTGAAATTTCATGCAAAAATATTCGAAGGCACTGAAGATATAGCGAGTTAAATATCAAAAAATGTGAAAAATGAAAATAACCTTCATATTCGTGTCCAGCGACCTCGGAAACATAGGAAAACCCCAATTTCAGACATTAGTAAGACATGGTCACACATTGCTATTTCTAAGCATCTTTTTGAGGGTGTCCCACTCGCCTAGTCAAATTTACCGTATAAATAGGACTATGCAAGAAATATATTCAAAGATGTACAAGTAAGTCACGTGATATCCACAGCAGATTTTTTTATAGAAAATGGAAGACCAGGAGTCTTACAGAGAAAGAATTGAAGAATGAGAAGAACAGATTCGGCAGCTAGAAGGAAAAATTAAGAAATTCAGAAAAGAGAATGCGGAATTGGAAAAAAAGTTAGGAAATCAGATATGGAAAACAAAAAAAGCTGAAAAAGAACTAAAAATTAAAAAAAATATATATATATATACGACATGTGGTGCACTCTTGGCAATTTTTTTAAATAAATAAATTAAAATCAAGCGTCGAGTATTATAATAAAAATAGAATAGACTTATAGTACAAATTGACTTAAAATTAAAGTCATATTGCCTAAGCTTTCTCATTCCATATACTTTCAGGTATTTTGGTAAACTATTGTATTTAATTGCTGTCTTGAAAAGCAATGGCATATTTTTTCCTCTTCACTACTTCAGCAAAAATTTTAATAAAAGAAGATAGTACTATATGATAGAACATGAGATGGTGAGAGAGAGCGCATACATTTCTAGGAAATAGTGCTATTTTAAGAGGTGAGAATATGGACCAATGAGTTCTGTGATTTCTTATATTTCTTTTAGACAAGAATAAAGTTCTTATTTTTGCGGGTATCATGGTTATATAAATTATCAAATTTTTCAGCACATCACTTATTTGACATACTACTAATACTAGTTACTCTGTCACAATGTAGAATGACCCTCATAGCTCGGTTTTGAAGCAACTGTAATCTATTTTAATCAGCACTGCTACAAAGATAGAAGACAATGGAGCAAAAATGGAAATGGAGCAAGATCATCGTGTTGTAAACTGTCTGACGACTCTATTTACTGAGATTACTGCCCATTCTGTATAGAAAACCGATTTTTTTTACTATCTTTTTACATAAATAATCTATAGATGAAACCCAATAAGAAGATAGAAAATACAAAACTTGAATGATTTAGACTATAGAATTCACTCATATTGCAAAAATATTTAGAATATATCCATCAATTATTTTTTTGTAACTGGTGCATCGATTATTTCTCCTCTTTGGTACGGTCAAATTCAATGTTGAAACCTCATATTGAAAAATTATTTTAGGCTCAATTTCAGGGTTTGAGAAATTGAGGTTGAAATTTCATGCAAAAATATTCGAAGGCACTGAAGATATAGCGAGTTAAATATCAAAAAATGTGAAAAATGAAAATAACCTTCATATTCGTGTCCAGCGACCTCGGAAACATAGGAAAACCCCAATTTCAGACATTAGTAAGACATGGTCACACATTGCTATTTCTAAGCATCTTTTTGAGGGTGTCCCACTCGCCTAGTCAAATTTACCGTATAAATAGGACTATGCAAGAAATATATTCAAAGATGTACAAGTAAGTCACGTGATATCCACAGCAGATTTTTTTATAGAAAATGGAAGACCAGGAGTCTTACAGAGAAAGAATTGAAGAATGAGAAGAACAGATTCGGCAGCTAGAAGGAAAAATTAAGAAATTCAGAAAAGAGAATGCGGAATTGGAAAAAAAGTTAGGAAATCAGATATGGAAAACAAAAAAAGCTGAAAAAGAACTAAAAATTAAAAAAAATATATATATATATATACGACATGTGGTGCACTCTTGGCAATTTTTTTAAATAAATAAATTAAAATCAAGCGTCGAGTATTATAATAAAAATAGAATAGACTTATAGTACAAATTGACTTAAAATTAAAGTCATATTGCCTAAGCTTTCTCATTCCATATACTTTCAGGTATTTTGGTAAACTATTGTATTTAATTGCTGTCTTGAAAAGCAATGGCATATTTTTTCCTCTTCACTACTTCAGCAAAAATTTTAATAAAAGAAGATAGTACTATATGATAGAACATGAGATGGTGAGAGAGAGCGCATACATTTCTAGGAAATAGTGCTATTTTAAGAGGTGAGAATATGGACCAATGAGTTCTGTGATTTCTTATATTTCTTTTAGACAAGAATAAAGTTCTTATTTTTGCGGGTATCATGGTTATATAAATTATCAAATTTTTCAGCACATCACTTATTTGACATACTACTAATACTAGTTACTCTGTCACAATGTAGAATGACCCTCATAGCTCGGTTTTGAAGCAACTGTAATCTATTTTAATCAGCACTGCTACAAAGATAGAAGACAATGGAGCAAAAATGGAAATGGAGCAAGATCATCGTGTTGTAAACTGTCTGACGACTCTATTTACTGAGATTACTGCCCATTCTGTATAGAAAACCGATTTTTTTTACTATCTTTTTACATAAATAATCTATAGATGAAACCCAATAAGAAGATAGAAAATACAAAACTTGAATGATTTAGACTATAGAATTCACTCATATTGCAAAAATATTTAGAATATATCCATCAATTATTTTTTTGTAACTGGTGCATCGATTATTTCTCCTCTTTGGTACGGTCAAATTCAATGTTGAAACCTCATATTGAAAAATTATTTTAGGCTCAATTTCAGGGTTTGAGAAATTGAGGTTGAAATTTCATGCAAAAATATTCGAAGGCACTGAAGATATAGCGAGTTAAATATCAAAAAATGTGAAAAATGAAAATAACCTTCATATTCGTGTCCAGCGACCTCGGAAACATAGGAAAACCCCAATTTCAGACATTAGTAAGACATGGTCACACATTGCTATTTCTAAGCATCTTTTTGAGGGTGTCCCACTCGCCTAGTCAAATTTACCGTATAAATAGGACTATGCAAGAAATATATTCAAAGATGTACAAGTAAGTCACGTGATATCCACAGCAGATTTTTTTATAGAAAATGGAAGACCAGGAGTCTTACAGAGAAAGAATTGAAGAATGAGAAGAACAGATTCGGCAGCTAGAAGGAAAAATTAAGAAATTCAGAAAAGAGAATGCGGAATTGGAAAAAAAGTTAGGAAATCAGATATGGAAAACAAAAAAAGCTGAAAAAGAACTAAAAATTAAAAAAAATATATATATATATACGACATGTGGTGCACTCTTGGCAATTTTTTTAAATAAATAAATTAAAATCAAGCGTCGAGTATTATAATAAAAATAGAATAGACTTATAGTACAAATTGACTTAAAATTAAAGTCATATTGCCTAAGCTTTCTCATTCCATATACTTTCAGGTATTTTGGTAAACTATTGTATTTAATTGCTGTCTTGAAAAGCAATGGCATATTTTTTCCTCTTCACTACTTCAGCAAAAATTTTAATAAAAGAAGATAGTACTATATGATAGAACATGAGATGGTGAGAGAGAGCGCATACATTTCTAGGAAATAGTGCTATTTTAAGAGGTGAGAATATGGACCAATGAGTTCTGTGATTTCTTATATTTCTTTTAGACAAGAATAAAGTTCTTATTTTTGCGGGTATCATGGTTATATAAATTATCAAATTTTTCAGCACATCACTTATTTGACATACTACTAATACTAGTTACTCTGTCACAATGTAGAATGACCCTCATAGCTCGGTTTTGAAGCAACTGTAATCTATTTTAATCAGCACTGCTACAAAGATAGAAGACAATGGAGCAAAAATGGAAATGGAGCAAGATCATCGTGTTGTAAACTGTCTGACGACTCTATTTACTGAGATTACTGCCCATTCTGTATAGAAAACCGATTTTTTTTACTATCTTTTTACATAAATAATCTATAGATGAAACCCAATAAGAAGATAGAAAATACAAAACTTGAATGATTTAGACTATAGAATTCACTCATATTGCAAAAATATTTAGAATATATCCATCAATTATTTTTTTGTAACTGGTGCATCGATTATTTCTCCTCTTTGGTACGGTCAAATTCAATGTTGAAACCTCATATTGAAAAATTATTTTAGGCTCAATTTCAGGGTTTGAGAAATTGAGGTTGAAATTTCATGCAAAAATATTCGAAGGCACTGAAGATATAGCGAGTTAAATATCAAAAAATGTGAAAAATGAAAATAACCTTCATATTCGTGTCCAGCGACCTCGGAAACATAGGAAAACCCCAATTTCAGACATTAGTAAGACATGGTCACACATTGCTATTTCTAAGCATCTTTTTGAGGGTGTCCCACTCGCCTAGTCAAATTTACCGTATAAATAGGACTATGCAAGAAATATATTCAAAGATGTACAAGTAAGTCACGTGATATCCACAGCAGATTTTTTTATAGAAAATGGAAGACCAGGAGTCTTACAGAGAAAGAATTGAAGAATGAGAAGAACAGATTCGGCAGCTAGAAGGAAAAATTAAGAAATTCAGAAAAGAGAATGCGGAATTGGAAAAAAAGTTAGGAAATCAGATATGGAAAACAAAAAAAGCTGAAAAAGAACTAAAAATTAAAAAAAATATATATATATATACGACATGTGGTGCACTCTTGGCAATTTTTTTAAATAAATAAATTAAAATCAAGCGTCGAGTATTATAATAAAAATAGAATAGACTTATAGTACAAATTGACTTAAAATTAAAGTCATATTGCCTAAGCTTTCTCATTCCATATACTTTCAGGTATTTTGGTAAACTATTGTATTTAATTGCTGTCTTGAAAAGCAATGGCATATTTTTTCCTCTTCACTACTTCAGCAAAAATTTTAATAAAAGAAGATAGTGCTATATGATAGAACATGAGATGGTGAGAGAGAGCGCATACATTTCTAGGAAATAGTGCTATTTTAAGAGGTGAGAATATGGACCAATGAGTTCTGTGATTTCTTATATTTCTTTTAGACAAGAATAAAGTTCTTATTTTTGCGGGTATCATGGTTATATAAATTATCAAATTTTTCAGCACATCACTTATTTGACATACTACTAATACTAGTTACTCTGTCACAATGTAGAATGACCCTCATAGCTCGGTTTTGAAGCAACTGTAATCTATTTTAATCAGCACTGCTACAAAGATAGAAGACAATGGAGCAAAAATGGAAATGGAGCAAGATCATCGTGTTGTAAACTGTCTGACGACTCTATTTACTGAGATTACTGCCCATTCTGTATAGAAAACCGATTTTTTTTACTATCTTTTTACATGAATAATCTATAGATGAAACCCAATAAGAAGATAGAAAATACAAAACTTGAATGATTTAGACTATAGAATTCACTCATATTGCAAAAATATTTAGAATATATCCATCAATTATTTTTTTGTAACTGGTGCATCGATTATTTCTCCTCTTTGGTACGGTCAAATTCAATGTTGAAACCTCATATTGAAAAATTATTTTAGGCTCAATTTCAGGGTTTGAGAAATTGAGGTTGAAATTTCATGCAAAAATATTCGAAGGCACTGAAGATATAGCGAGTTAAATATCAAAAAATGTGAAAAATGAAAATAACCTTCATATTCGTGTCCAGCGACCTCGGAAACATAGGAAAACCCCAATTTCAGACATTAGTAAGACATGGTCACACATTGCTATTTCTAAGCATCTTTTTGAGGGTGTCCCACTCGCCTAGTCAAATTTACCGTATAAATAGGACTATGCAAGAAATATATTCAATGATGTACAAGTAAGTCACGTGATGTCCACAGCAGATTTTTTTTTATAGAAAATGGAAGACTAGGAGTCTTACAGAGAAAGAATTGAAGAATTAGAAGAACAGATTCGGCAGCTAAAAGGAAAAATTAAGAAATTTAGAAAAGAGAATGCGGAATTGGAAAAAAAGTTTGGAAATCAGATATGGAAAACAAAAAAAGCTGTAAAAGAACTAAAAATAAAAAAAAATTATATACGACATGTGGTGCACTCTTGACAATTTTTTTAAATAAATAAATTAAAATCAAGCGTCGAGTATTATAATAAAAATAGAATAGACTTATAGTACAAATTGACTTAAAATTAAAGTCATATTGCCTAAGCTTTCTCATTCCATATACTTTCAGGTATTTTGGTAAACTATTGTATTTAATTGCTGTCTTGAAAAGCAATGGCATATTTTTTCCTCTTCACTACTTCAGCAAAAATTTTAATAAAAGAAGATAGTACTATATGATAGAACATGAGATGGTGAGAGAGAGCGCATACATTTCTAGGAAATAGTGCTATTTTAAGAGGTGAGAATATGGACCAATGAGTTCTGTGATTTCTTATATTTCTTTTAGACAAGAATAAAGTTCTTATTTTTGCGGGTATCATGGTTATATAAATTATCAAATTTTTCAGCACATCACTTATTTGACATACTACTAATACTAGTTACTCTGTCACAATGTAGAATGACCCTCATAGCTCGGTTTTGAAGCAACTGTAATCTATTTTAATCAGCACTGCTACAAAGATAGAAGACAATGGAGCAAAAATGGAAATGGAGCAAGATCATCGTGTTGTAAACTGTCTGACGACTCTATTTACTGAGATTACTGCCCATTCTGTATAGAAAACCGATTTTTTTTACTATCTTTTTACATAAATAATCTATAGATGAAACCCAATAAGAAGATAGAAAATACAAAACTTGAATGATTTAGACTATAGAATTCACTCATATTGCAAAAATATTTAGAATATATCCATCAATTATTTTTTTGTAACTGGTGCATCGATTATTTCTCCTCTTTGGTACGGTCAAATTCAATGTTGAAACCTCGTATTGAAAAATTATTTTAGGCTCAATTTCAGGGTTTGAGAAATTGAGGTTGAAATTTCATGCAAAAATATTCGAAGGCACTGAAGATATAGCGAGTTAAATATCAAAAAATGTGAAAAATGAAAATAACCTTCATATTCGTGTCCAGCGACCTCGGAAACATAGGAAAACCCCAATTTCAGACATTAGTAAGACATGGTCACACATTGCTATTTCTAAGCATCTTTTTGAGGGTGTCCCACTCGCCTAGTCAAATTTACCGTATAAATAGGACTATGCAAGAAATATATTCAATGATGTACAAGTAAGTCACGTGATGTCCACAGCAGATTTTTTTTTATAGAAAATGGAAGACTAGGAGTCTTACAGAGAAAGAATTGAAGAATTAGAAGAACAGATTCGGCAGCTAAAAGGAAAAATTAAGAAATTTAGAAAAGAGAATGCGGAATTGGAAAAAAAGTTTGGAAATCAGATATGGAAAACAAAAAAAGCTGTAAAAGAACTAAAAATAAAAAAAATTATATACGACATGTGGTGCACTCTTGACAATTTTTTTAAATAAATAAATTAAAATCAAGCGTCGAGTATTATAATAAAAATAGAATAGACTTATAGTACAAATTGACTTAAAATTAAAGTCATATTGCCTAAGCTTTCTCATTCCATATACTTTCAGGTATTTTGGTAAACTATTGTATTTAATTGCTGTCTTGAAAAGCAATGGCATATTTTTTCCTCTTCACTACTTCAGCAAAAATTTTAATAAAAGAAGATAGTACTATATGATAGAACATGAGATGGTGAGAGAGAGCGCATACATTTCTAGGAAATAGTGCTATTTTAAGAGGTGAGAATATGGACCAATGAGTTCTGTGATTTCTTATATTTCTTTTAGACAAGAATAAAGTTCTTATTTTTGCGGGTATCATGGTTATATAAATTATCAAATTTTTCAGCACATCACTTATTTGACATACTACTAATACTAGTTACTCTGTCACAATGTAGAATGACCCTCATAGCTCGGTTTTGAAGCAACTGTAATCTATTTTAATCAGCACTGCTACAAAGATAGAAGACAATGGAGCAAAAATGGAAATGGAGCAAGATCATCGTGTTGTAAACTGTCTGACGACTCTATTTACTGAGATTACTGCCCATTCTGTATAGAAAACCGATTTTTTTTACTATCTTTTTACATAAATAATCTATAGATGAAACCCAATAAGAAGATAGAAAATACAAAACTTGAATGATTTAGACTATAGAATTCACTCATATTGCAAAAATATTTAGAATATATCCATCAATTATTTTTTTGTAACTGGTGCATCGATTATTTCTCCTCTTTGGTACGGTCAAATTCAATGTTGAAACCTCATATTGAAAAATTATTTTAGGCTCAATTTCAGGGTTTGAGAAATTGAGGTTGAAATTTCATGCAAAAATATTCGAAGGCACTGAAGATATAGCGAGTTAAATATCAAAAAATGTGAAAAATGAAAATAACCTTCATATTCGTGTCCAGCGACCTCGGAAACATAGGAAAACCCCAATTTCAGACATTAGTAAGACATGGTCACACATTGCTATTTCTAAGCATCTTTTTGAGGGTGTCCCACTCGCCTAGTCAAATTTACCGTATAAATAGGACTATGCAAGAAATATATTCAAAGATGTACAAGTAAGTCACGTGATATCCACAGCAGATTTTTTTATAGAAAATGGAAGACCAGGAGTCTTACAGAGAAAGAATTGAAGAATGAGAAGAACAGATTCGGCAGCTAGAAGGAAAAATTAAGAAATTCAGAAAAGAGAATGCGGAATTGGAAAAAAAGTTAGGAAATCAGATATGGAAAACAAAAAAAGCTGAAAAAGAACTAAAAATTAAAAAAAATATATATATATATACGACATGTGGTGCACTCTTGGCAATTTTTTTAAATAAATAAATTAAAATCAAGCGTCGAGTATTATAATAAAAATAGAATAGACTTATAGTACAAATTGACTTAAAATTAAAGTCATATTGCCTAAGCTTTCTCATTCCATATACTTTCAGGTATTTTGGTAAACTATTGTATTTAATTGCTGTCTTGAAAAGCAATGGCATATTTTTTCCTCTTCACTACTTCAGCAAAAATTTTAATAAAAGAAGATAGTACTATATGATAGAACATGAGATGGTGAGAGAGAGCGCATACATTTCTAGGAAATAGTGCTATTTTAAGAGGTGAGAATATGGACCAATGAGTTCTGTGATTTCTTATATTTCTTTTAGACAAGAATAAAGTTCTTATTTTTGCGGGTATCATGGTTATATAAATTATCAAATTTTTCAGCACATCACTTATTTGACATACTACTAATACTAGTTACTCTGTCACAATGTAGAATGACCCTCATAGCTCGGTTTTGAAGCAACTGTAATCTATTTTAATCAGCACTGCTACAAAGATAGAAGACAATGGAGCAAAAATGGAAATGGAGCAAGATCATCGTGTTGTAAACTGTCTGACGACTCTATTTACTGAGATTACTGCCCATTCTGTATAGAAAACCGATTTTTTTTACTATCTTTTTACATAAATAATCTATAGATGAAACCCAATAAGAAGATAGAAAATACAAAACTTGAATGATTTAGACTATAGAATTCACTCATATTGCAAAAATATTTAGAATATATCCATCAATTATTTTTTTGTAACTGGTGCATCGATTATTTCTCCTCTTTGGTACGGTCAAATTCAATGTTGAAACCTCATATTGAAAAATTATTTTAGGCTCAATTTCAGGGTTTGAGAAATTGAGGTTGAAATTTCATGCAAAAATATTCGAAGGCACTGAAGATATAGCGAGTTAAATATCAAAAAATGTGAAAAATGAAAATAACCTTCATATTCGTGTCCAGCGACCTCGGAAACATAGGAAAACCCCAATTTCAGACATTAGTAAGACATGGTCACACATTGCTATTTCTAAGCATCTTTTTGAGGGTGTCCCACTCGCCTAGTCAAATTTACCGTATAAATAGGACTATGCAAGAAATATATTCAAAGATGTACAAGTAAGTCACGTGATATCCACAGCAGATTTTTTTATAGAAAATGGAAGACCAGGAGTCTTACAGAGAAAGAATTGAAGAATGAGAAGAACAGATTCGGCAGCTAGAAGGAAAAATTAAGAAATTCAGAAAAGAGAATGCGGAATTGGAAAAAAAGTTAGGAAATCAGATATGGAAAACAAAAAAAGCTGAAAAAGAACTAAAAATTAAAAAAAATATATATATATATATATACGACATGTGGTGCACTCTTGGCAATTTTTTTAAATAAATAAATTAAAATCAAGCGTCGAGTATTATAATAAAAATAGAATAGACTTATAGTACAAATTGACTTAAAATTAAAGTCATATTGCCTAAGCTTTCTCATTCCATATACTTTCAGGTATTTTGGTAAACTATTGTATTTAATTGCTGTCTTGAAAAGCAATGGCATATTTTTTCCTCTTCACTACTTCAGCAAAAATTTTAATAAAAGAAGATAGTACTATATGATAGAACATGAGATGGTGAGAGAGAGCGCATACATTTCTAGGAAATAGTGCTATTTTAAGAGGTGAGAATATGGACCAATGAGTTCTGTGATTTCTTATATTTCTTTTAGACAAGAATAAAGTTCTTATTTTTGCGGGTATCATGGTTATATAAATTATCAAATTTTTCAGCACATCACTTATTTGACATACTACTAATACTAGTTACTCTGTCACAATGTAGAATGACCCTCATAGCTCGGTTTTGAAGCAACTGTAATCTATTTTAATCAGCACTGCTACAAAGATAGAAGACAATGGAGCAAAAATGGAAATGGAGCAAGATCATCGTGTTGTAAACTGTCTGACGACTCTATTTACTGAGATTACTGCCCATTCTGTATAGAAAACCGATTTTTTTTACTATCTTTTTACATGAATAATCTATAGATGAAACCCAATAAGAAGATAGAAAATACAAAACTTGAATGATTTAGACTATAGAATTCACTCATATTGCAAAAATATTTAGAATATATCCATCAATTATTTTTTTGTAACTGGTGCATCGATTATTTCTCCTCTTTGGTACGGTCAAATTCAATGTTGAAACCTCATATTGAAAAATTATTTTAGGCTCAATTTCAGGGTTTGAGAAATTGAGGTTGAAATTTCATGCAAAAATATTTGAAGGCACTGAAGATATAGCGAGTTAAATATCAAAAAATGTGAAAAATGAAAATAACCTTCATATTCGTGTCCAGCGACCTCGGAAACATAGGAAAACCCCAATTTCAGACATTAGTAAGACATGGTCACACATTGCTATTTCTATGCATCTTCTTGAGGGTGTCCCACTCGCCTAGTCAAATTTACCGTATAAATAGGACTATGCAAGAAATATATTCAAAGATGTACAAGTAAGTCACGTGATATCCACAGCAGATTTTTTTATAGAAAATGGAAGACCAGGAGTCTTACAGAGAAAGAATTGAAGAATGAGAAGAACAGATTCGGCAGCTAGAAGGAAAAATTAAGAAATTCAGAAAAGAGAATGCGGAATTGGAAAAAAAGTTAGGAAATCAGATATGGAAAACAAAAAAAGCTGAAAAAGAACTAAAAATTAAAAAAAATATATATATATACGACATGTGGTGCACTCTTGGCAATTTTTTTGAATAAATAAATTAAAATCAAGCGTCGAGTATTATAATAAAAATAGAATAGACTTATAGTACAAATTGACTTAAAATTAAAGTCATATTGCCTAAGCTTTCTCATTCCATATACTTTCAGGTATTTTGGTAAACTATTGTATTTAATTGCTGTCTTGAAAAGCAATGGCATATTTTTTCCTCTTCACTACTTCAGCAAAAATTTTAATAAAAGAAGATAGTACTATATGATAGAACATGAGATGGTGAGAGAGAGCGCATACATTTCTAGGAAATAGTGCTATTTTAAGAGGTGAGAATATGGACCAATGAGTTCTGTGATTTCTTATATTTCTTTTAGACAAGAATAAAGTTCTTATTTTTGCGGGTATCATGGTTATATAAATTATCAAATTTTTCAGCACATCACTTATTTGACATACTACTAATACTAGTTACTCTGTCACAATGTAGAATGACCCTCATAGCTCGGTTTTGAAGCAACTGTAATCTATTTTAATCAGCACTGCTACAAAGATAGAAGACAATGGAGCAAAAATGGAAATGGAGCAAGATCATCGTGTTGTAAACTGTCTGACGACTCTATTTACTGAGATTACTGCCCATTCTGTATAGAAAACCGATTTTTTTTACTATCTTTTTACATAAATAATCTATAGATGAAACCCAATAAGAAGATAGAAAATACAAAACTTGAATGATTTAGACTATAGAATTCACTCATATTGCAAAAATATTCAGAATATATCCATCAATTATTTTTTTGTAACTGGTGCATCGATTATTTCTCCTCTTTGGTACGGTCAAATTCAATGTTGAAACCTCATATTGAAAAATTATTTTAGGCTCAATTTCAGGGTTTGAGAAATTGAGGTTGAAATTTCATGCAAAAATATTCGAAGGCACTGAAGATATAGCGAGTTAAATATCAAAAAATGTGAAAAATGAAAATAACCTTCATATTCGTGTCCAGCGACCTCGGAAACATAGGAAAACCCCAATTTCAGACATTAGTAAGACATGGTCACACATTGCTATTTCTAAGCATCTTTTTGAGGGTGTCCCACTCGCCTAGTCAAATTTACCGTATAAATAGGACTATGCAAGAAATATATTCAAAGATGTACAAGTAAGTCACGTGATATCCACAGCAGATTTTTTTATAGAAAATGGAAGACCAGGAGTCTTACAGAGAAAGAATTGAAGAATGAGAAGAACAGATTCGGCAGCTAGAAGGAAAAATTAAGAAATTCAGAAAAGAGAATGCGGAATTGGAAAAAAAGTTAGGAAATCAGATATGGAAAACAAAAAAAGCTGAAAAAGAACTAAAAATTAAAAAAAATATATATATATATACGACATGTGGTGCACTCTTGGCAATTTTTTTAAATAAATAAATTAAAATCAAGCGTCGAGTATTATAATAAAAATAGAATAGACTTATAGTACAAATTGACTTAAAATTAAAGTCATATTGCCTAAGCTTTCTCATTCCATATACTTTCAGGTATTTTGGTAAACTATTGTATTTAATTGCTGTCTTGAAAAGCAATGGCATATTTTTTCCTCTTCACTACTTCAGCAAAAATTTTAATAAAAGAAAATAGTACTATATGATAGAACATGAGATGGTGAGAGAGAGCGCATACATTTCTAGGAAATAGTGCTATTTTAAGAGGTGAGAATATGGACCAATGAGTTCTGTGATTTCTTATATTTCTTTTAGACAAGAATAAAGTTCTTATTTTTGCGGGTATCATGGTTATATAAATTATCAAATTTTTCAGCACATCACTTATTTGACATACTACTAATACTAGTTACTCTGTCACAATGTAGAATGACCCTCATAGCTCGGTTTTGAAGCAACTGTAATCTATTTTAATCAGCACTGCTACAAAGATAGAAGACAATGGAGCAAAAATGGAAATGGAGCAAGATCATCGTGTTGTAAACTGTCTGACGACTCTATTTACTGAGATTACTGCCCATTCTGTATAGAAAACCGATTTTTTTTACTATCTTTTTACATAAATAATCTATAGATGAAACCCAATAAGAAGATAGAAAATACAAAACTTGAATGATTTAGACTATAGAATTCACTCATATTGCAAAAATATTTAGAATATATCCATCAATTATTTTTTTGTAACTGGTGCATCGATTATTTCTCCTCTTTGGTACGGTCAAATTCAATGTTGAAACCTCATATTGAAAAATTATTTTAGGCTCAATTTCAGGGTTTGAGAAATTGAGGTTGAAATTTCATGCAAAAATATTCGAAGGCACTGAAGATATAGCGAGTTAAATATCAAAAAATGTGAAAAATGAAAATAACCTTCATATTCGTGTCCAGCGACCTCGGAAACATAGGAAAACCCCAATTTCAGACATTAGTAAGACATGGTCACACATTGCTATTTCTAAGCATCTTTTTGAGGGTGTCCCACTCGCCTAGTCAAATTTACCGTATAAATAGGACTATGCAAGAAATATATTCAAAGATGTACAAGTAAGTCACGTGATATCCACAGCAGATTTTTTTATAGAAAATGGAAGACCAGGAGTCTTACAGAGAAAGAATTGAAGAATGAGAAGAACAGATTCGGCAGCTAGAAGGAAAAATTAAGAAATTCAGAAAAGAGAATGCGGAATTGGAAAAAAAGTTAGGAAATCAGATATGGAAAACAAAAAAAGCTGAAAAAGAACTAAAAATTAAAAAAAATATATATATATACGACATGTGGTGCACTCTTGGCAATTTTTTTAAATAAATAAATTAAAATTAAGCGTCGAGTATTATAATAAAAATAGAATAGACTTATAGTACAAATTGACTTAAAATTAAAGTCATATTGCCTAAGCTTTCTCATTCCATATACTTTCAGGTATTTTGGTAAACTATTGTATTTAATTGCTGTCTTGAAAAGCAATGGCATATTTTTTCCTCTTCACTACTTCAGCAAAAATTTTAATAAAAGAAGATAGTACTATATGATAGAACATGAGATGGTGAGAGAGAGCGCATACATTTCTAGGAAATAGTGCTATTTTAAGAGGTGAGAATATGGACCAATGAGTTTTGTGATTTCTTATATTTCTTTTAGACAAGAATAAAGTTCTTATTTTTGCGGGTATCATGGTTATATAAATTATCAAATTTTTCAGCACATCACTTATTTGACATACTACTAATACTAGTTACTGTGTCACAATGTAGAATGACCCTCATAGCTCGGTTTTGAAGCAACTGTAATCTATTTTAATCAGCACTGCTACAAAGATAGAAGACAATGGAGCAAAAATGGAAATGGAGCAAGATCATCGTGTTGTAAACTGTCTGACGACTCTATTTACTGAGATTACTGCCCATTCTGTATAGAAAACCGATTTTTTTTACTATCTTTTTACATAAATAATCTATAGATGAAACCCAATAAGAAGATAGAAAATACAAAACTTGAATGATTTAGACTATAGAATTCACTCATATTGCAAAAATATTTAGAATATATCCATCAATTATTTTTTTGTAACTGGTGCATCGATTATTTCTCCTCTTTGGTACGGTCAAATTCAATGTTGAAACCTCATATTGAAAAATTATTTTAGGCTCAATTTCAGGGTTTGAGAAATTGAGGTTGAAATTTCATGCAAAAATATTCGAAGGCACTGAAGATATAGCGAGTTAAATATCAAAAAATGTGAAAAATGAAAATAACCTTCATATTCGTGTCCAGCGACCTCGGAAACATAGGAAAACCCCAATTTCAGACATTAGTAAGACATGGTCACACATTGCTATTTCTAAGCATCTTTTTGAGGGTGTCCCACTCGCCTAGTCAAATTTACCGTATAAATAGGACTATGCAAGAAATATATTCAAAGATGTACAAGTAAGTCACGTGATATCCACAGCAGATTTTTTTATAGAAAATGGAAGACCAGGAGTCTTACAGAGAAAGAATTGAAGAATGAGAAGAACAGATTCGGCAGCTAGAAGGAAAAATTAAGAAATTCAGAAAAGAGAATGCGGAATTGGAAAAAAAGTTAGGAAATCAGATATGGAAAACAAAAAAAGCTGAAAAAGAACTAAAAATTAAAAAAAATATATATATATATATACGACATGTGGTGCACTCTTGGCAATTTTTTTAAATAAATAAATTAAAATCAAGCGTCGAGTATTATAATAAAAATAGAATAGACTTATAGTACAAATTGACTTAAAATTAAAGTCATATTGCCTAAGCTTTCTCATTCCATATACTTTCAGGTATTTTGGTAAACTATTGTATTTAATTGCTGTCTTGAAAAGCAATGGCATATTTTTTCCTCTTCACTACTTCAGCAAAAATTTTAATAAAAGAAGATAGTACTATATGATAGAACATGAGATGGTGAGAGAGAGCGCATACATTTCTAGGAAATAGTGCTATTTTAAGAGGTGAGAATATGGACCAATGAGTTCTGTGATTTCTTATATTTCTTTTAGACAAGAATAAAGTTCTTATTTTTGCGGGTATCATGGTTATATAAATTATCAAATTTTTCAGCACATCACTTATTTGACATACTACTAATACTAGTTACTCTGTCACAATGTAGAATGACCCTCATAGCTCGGTTTTGAAGCAACTGTAATCTATTTTAATCAGCACTGCTACAAAGATAGAAGACAATGGAGCAAAAATGGAAATGGAGCAAGATCATCGTGTTGTAAACTGTCTGACGACTCTATTTACTGAGATTACTGCCCATTCTGTATAGAAAACCGATTTTTTTTACTATCTTTTTACATAAATAATCTATAGATGAAACCCAATAAGAAGATAGAAAATACAAAACTTGAATGATTTAGACTATAGAATTCACTCATATTGCAAAAATATTTAGAATATATCCATCAATTATTTTTTTGTAACTGGTGCATCGATTATTTCTCCTCTTTGGTACGGTCAAATTCAATGTTGAAACCTCATATTGAAAAATTATTTTAGGCTCAATTTCAGGGTTTGAGAAATTGAGGTTGAAATTTCATGCAAAAATATTCGAAGGCACTGAAGATATAGCGAGTTAAATATCAAAAAATGTGAAAAATGAAAATAACCTTCATATTCGTGTCCAGCGACCTCGGAAACATAGGAAAACCCCAATTTCAGACATTAGTAAGACATGGTCACACATTGCTATTTCTAAGCATCTTTTTGAGGGTGTCCCACTCGCCTAGTCAAATTTACCGTATAAATAGGACTATGCAAGAAATATATTCAAAGATGTACAAGTAAGTCACGTGATATCCACAGCAGATTTTTTTATAGAAAATGGAAGACCAGGAGTCTTACAGAGAAAGAATTGAAGAATTAGAAGAACAGATTCGGCAGCTAAAAGGAAAAATTAAGAAATTTAGAAAAGAGAATGCGGAATTGGAAAAAAAGTTTGGAAATCAGATATGGAAAACAAAAAAAGCTGTAAAAGAACTAAAAATAAAAAAAAATTATATACGACATGTGGTGCACTCTTGACAATTTTTTTAAATAAATAAATTAAAATCAAGCGTCGAGTATTATAATAAAAATAGAATAGACTTATAGTACAAATTGACTTAAAATTAAAGTCATATTGCCTAAGCTTTCTCATTCCATATACTTTCAGGTATTTTGGTAAACTATAGTATTTAATTGCTGTCTTGAAAAGCAATGGCATATTTTTTCCTCTTCACTACTTCAGCAAAAATTTTAATAAAAGAAGATAGTACTATATGATAGAACATGAGATGGTGAGAGAGAGCGCATACATTTCTAGGAAATAGTGCTATTTTAAGAGGTGAGAATATGGACCAATGAGTTCTGTGATTTCTTATATTTCTTTTAGACAAGAATAAAGTTCTTATTTTTGCGGGTATCATGGTTATATAAATTATCAAATTTTTCAGCACATCACTTATTTGACATACTACTAATACTAGTTACTCTGTCACAATGTAGAATGACCCTCATAGCTCGGTTTTGAAGCAACTGTAATCTATTTTAATCAGCACTGCTACAAAGATAGAAGACAATGGAGCAAAAATGGAAATGGAGCAAGATCATCGTGTTGTAAACTGTCTGACGACTCTATTTACTGAGATTACTGCCCATTCTGTATAGAAAACCGATTTTTTTTACTATCTTTTTACATAAATAATCTATAGATGAAACCCAATAAGAAGATAGAAAATACAAAACTTGAATGATTTAGACTATAGAATTCACTCATATTGCAAAAATATTTAGAATATATCCATCAATTATTTTTTTGTAACTGGTGCATCGATTATTTCTCCTCTTTGGTACGGTCAAATTCAATGTTGAAACCTCATATTGAAAAATTATTTTAGGCTCAATTTCAGGGTTTGAGAAATTGAGGTTGAAATTTCATGCAAAAATATTCGAAGGCACTGAAGATATAGCGAGTTAAATATCAAAAAATGTGAAAAATGAAAATAACCTTCATATTCGTGTCCAGCGACCTCGGAAACATAGGAAAACCCCAATTTCAGACATTAGTAAGACATGGTCACACATTGCTATTTCTAAGCATCTTTTTGAGGGTGTCCCACTCGCCTAGTCAAATTTACCGTATAAATAGGACTATGCAAGAAATATATTCAAAGATGTACAAGTAAGTCACGTGATATCCACAGCAGATTTTTTTATAGAAAATGGAAGACCAGGAGTCTTACAGAGAAAGAATTGAAGAATGAGAAGAACAGATTCGGCAGCTAGAAGGAAAAATTAAGAAATTCAGAAAAGAGAATGCGGAATTGGAAAAAAAGTTAGGAAATCAGATATGGAAAACAAAAAAAGCTGAAAAAGAACTAAAAATTAAAAAAAATATATATATATATATACGACATGTGGTGCACTCTTGGCAATTTTTTTAAATAAATAAATTAAAATCAAGCGTCGAGTATTATAATAAAAATAGAATAGACTTATAGTACAAATTGACTTAAAATTAAAGTCATATTGCCTAAGCTTTCTCATTCCATATACTTTCAGGTATTTTGGTAAACTATTGTATTTAATTGCTGTCTTGAAAAGCAATGGCATATTTTTTCCTCTTCACTACTTCAGCAAAAATTTTAATAAAAGAAGATAGTACTATATGATAGAACATGAGATGGTGAGAGAGAGCGCATACATTTCTAGGAAATAGTGCTATTTTAAGAGGTGAGAATATGGACCAATGAGTTCTGTGATTTCTTATATTTCTTTTAGACAAGAATAAAGTTCTTATTTTTGCGGGTATCATGGTTATATAAATTATCAAATTTTTCAGCACATCACTTATTTGACATACTACTAATACTAGTTACTCTGTCACAATGTAGAATGACCCTCATAGCTCGGTTTTGAAGCAACTGTAATCTATTTTAATCAGCACTGCTACAAAGATAGAAGACAATGGAGCAAAAATGGAAATGGAGCAAGATCATCGTGTTGTAAACTGTCTGACGACTCTATTTACTGAGATTACTGCCCATTCTGTATAGAAAACCGATTTTTTTTACTATCTTTTTACATAAATAATCTATAGATGAAACCCAATAAGAAGATAGAAAATACAAAACTTGAATGATTTAGACTATAGAATTCACTCATATTGCAAAAATATTTAGAATATATCCATCAATTATTTTTTTGTAACTGGTGCATCGATTATTTCTCCTCTTTGGTACGGTCAAATTCAATGTTGAAACCTCATATTGAAAAATTATTTTAGGCTCAATTTCAGGGTTTGAGAAATTGAGGTTGAAATTTCATGCAAAAATACTCGAAGGCACTGAAGATATAGCGAGTTAAATATCAAAAAATGTGAAAAATGAAAATAACCTTCATATTCGTGTCCAGCGACCTCGGAAACATAGGAAAACCCCAATTTCAGACATTAGTAAGACATGGTCACACATTGCTATTTCTAAGCATCTTTTTGAGGGTGTCCCACTCGCCTAGTCAAATTTACCGTATAAATAGGACTATGCAAGAAATATATTCAATGATGTACAAGTAAGTCACGTGATGTCCACAGCAGATTTTTTTTTATAGAAAATGGAAGACTAGGAGTCTTACAGAGGAAGAATTGAAGAATTAGAAGAACAGATTCGGCAGCTAAAAGGAAAAATTAAGAAATTTAGAAAAGAGAATGCGGAATTGGAAAAAAAGTTTGGAAATCAGATATGGAAAACAAAAAAAGCTGTAAAAGAACTAAAAATAAAAAAAAAATTATATACGACATGTGGTGCACTCTTGACAATTTTTTTAAATAAATAAATTAAAATCAAGCGTCGAGTATTATAATAAAAATAGAATAGACTTATAGTACAAATTGACTTAAAATTAAAGTCATATTTCCTAAGCTTTCTCATTCCATATACTTTCAGGTATTTTGGTAAACTATTGTATTTAATTGCTGTCTTGAAAAGCAATGGCATATTTTTTCCTCTTCACTACTTCAGCAAAAATTTTAATAAAAGAAGATAGTACTATATGATAGAACATGAGATGGTGAGAGAGAGCGCATACATTTCTAGGAAATAGTGCTATTTTAAGAGGTGAGAATATGGACCAATGAGTTTTGTGATTTCTTATATTTCTTTTAGACAAGAATAAAGTTCTTATTTTTGCGGGTATCATGGTTATATAAATTACGAATTTTTCAGCACATCACTTATTTGACATACTACTAATACTAGTTACTCTGTCACAATGTAGAATGACCCTCATAGCTCGGTTTTGAAGCAACTGTAATCTATTTTAATCAGCACTGCTACAAAGATAGAAGACAATGGAGCAAAAATGGAAATGGAGCAAGATCATCGTGTTGTAAACTGTCTGACGACTCTATTTACTGAGATTACTGCCCATTCTGTATAGAAAACCGATTTTTTTTACTATCTTTTTACATAAATAATCTATAGATGAAACCCAATAAGAAGATAGAAAATACAAAACTTGAATGATTTAGACTATAGAATTCACTCATATTGCAAAAATATTTAGAATATATCCATCAATTATTTTTTTGTAACTGGTGCATCGATTATTTCTCCTCTTTGGTACGGTCAAATTCAATGTTGAAACCTCATATTGAAAAATTATTTTAGGCTCAATTTCAGGGTTTGAGAAATTGAGGTTGAAATTTCATGCAAAAATATTCGAAGGCACTGAAGATATAGCGAGTTAAATATCAAAAAATGTGAAAAATGAAAATAACCTTCATATTCGTGTCCAGCGACCTCGGAAACATAGGAAAACCCCAATTTCAGACATTAGTAAGACATGGTCACACATTGCTATTTCTAAGCATCTTTTTGAGGGTGTCCCACTCGCCTAGTCAAATTTACCGTATAAATAGGACTATGCAAGAAATATATTCAAAGATGTACAAGTAAGTCACGTGATATCCACAGCAGATTTTTTTATAGAAAATGGAAGACCAGGAGTCTTACAGAGAAAGAATTGAAGAATGAGAAGAACAGATTCGGCAGCTAGAAGGAAAAATTAAGAAATTCAGAAAAGAGAATGCGGAATTGGAAAAAAAGTTAGGAAATCAGATATGGAAAACCAAAAAAGCTGAAAAAGAACTAAAAATTAAAAAAAATATATATATATACGACATGTGGTGCACTCTTGGCAATTTTTTTAAATAAATAAATTAAAATCAAGCGTCGAGTATTATAATAAAAATAGAATAGACTTATAGTACAAATTGACTTAAAATTAAAGTCATATTGCCTAAGCTTTCTCATTCCATATACTTTCAGGTATTTTGGTAAACTATTGTATTTAATTGCTGTCTTGAAAAGCAATGGCATATTTTTTCCTCTTCACTACTTCAGCAAAAATTTTAATAAAAGAAGATAGTACTATATGATAGAACATGAGATGGTGAGAGAGAGCGCATACATTTCTAGGAAATAGTGCTATTTTAAGAGGTGAGAATATGGACCAATGAGTTCTGTGATTTCTTATATTTCTTTTAGACAAGAATAAAGTTCTTATTTTTGCGGGTATCATGGTTATATAAATTATCAAATTTTTCAGCACATCACTTATTTGACATACTACTAATACTAGTTACTCTGTCACAATGTAGAATGACCCTCATAGCTCGGTTTTGAAGCAACTGTAATCTATTTTAATCAGCACTGCTACAAAGATAGAAGACAATGGAGCAAAAATGGAAATGGAGCAAGATCATCGTGTTGTAAACTGTCTGACGACTCTATTTACTGAGATTACTGCCCATTCTGTATAGAAAACCGATTTTTTTTACTATCTTTTTACATAAATAATCTATAGATGAAACCCAATAAGAAGATAGAAAATACAAAACTTGAATGATTTAGACTATAGAATTCACTCATATTGCAAAAATATTTAGAATATATCCATCAATTATTTTTTTGTAACTGGTGCATCGATTATTTCTCCTCTTTGGTACGGTCAAATTCAATGTTGAAACCTCATATTGAAAAATTATTTTAGGCTCAATTTCAGGGTTTGAGAAATTGAGGTTGAAATTTCATGCAAAAATATTCGAAGGCACTGAAGATATAGCGAGTTAAATATCAAAAAATGTGAAAAATGAAAATAACCTTCATATTCGTGTCCAGCGACCTCGGAAACATAGGAAAACCCCAATTTCAGACATTAGTAAGACATGGTCACACATTGCTATTTCTAAGCATCTTTTTGAGGGTGTCCCACTCGCCTAGTCAAATTTACCGTATAAATAGGACTATGCAAGAAATATATTCAAAGATGTACAAGTAAGTCACGTGATATCCACAGCAGATTTTTTTATAGAAAATGGAAGACCAGGAGTCTTACAGAGAAAGAATTGAAGAATGAGAAGAACAGATTCGGCAGCTAGAAGGAAAAATTAAGAAATTCAGAAAAGAGAATGCGGAATTGGAAAAAAAGTTAGGAAATCAGATATGGAAAACAAAAAAAGCTGAAAAAGAACTAAAAATTAAAAAAAATATATATATATATACGACATGTGGTGCACTCTTGGCAATTTTTTTAAATAAATAAATTAAAATCAAGCGTCGAGTATTATAATAAAAATAGAATAGACTTATAGTACAAATTGACTTAAAATTAAAGTCATATTGCCTAAGCTTTCTCATTCCATATACTTTCAGGTATTTTGGTAAACTATTGTATTTAATTGCTGTCTTGAAAAGCAATGGCATATTTTTTCCTCTTCACTACTTCAGCAAAAATTTTAATAAAAGAAGATAGTACTATATGATAGAACATGAGATGGTGAGAGAGAGCGCATACATTTCTAGGAAATAGTGCTATTTTAAGAGGTGAGAATATGGACCAATGAGTTCTGTGATTTCTTATATTTCTTTTAGACAAGAATAAAGTTCTTATTTTTGCGGGTATCATGGTTATATAAATTATCAAATTTTTCAGCACATCACTTATTTGACATACTACTAATACTAGTTACTCTGTCACAATGTAGAATGACCCTCATAGCTCGGTTTTGAAGCAACTGTAATCTATTTTAATCAGCATTGCTACAAAGATAGAAGACAATGGAGCAAAAATGGAAATGGAGCAAGATCATCGTGTTGTAAACTGTCTGACGACTCTATTTACTGAGATTACTGCCCATTCTGTATAGAAAACCGATTTTTTTTACTATCTTTTTACATAAATAATCTATAGATGAAACCCAATAAGAAGATAGAAAATACAAAACTTGAATGATTTAGACTATAGAATTCACTCATATTGCAAAAATATTTAGAATATATCCATCAATTATTTTTTTGTAACTGGTGCATCGATTATTTCTCCTCTTTGGTACGGTCAAATTCAATGTTGAAACCTCATATTGAAAAATTATTTTAGGCTCAATTTCAGGGTTTGAGAAATTGAGGTTGAAATTTCATGCAAAAATATTCGAAGGCACTGAAGATATAGCGAGTTAAATATCAAAAAATGTGAAAAATGAAAATAACCTTCATATTCGTGTCCAGCGACCTCGGAAACATAGGAAAACTCCAATTTCAGACATTAGTAAGACATGGTCACACATTGCTATTTCTAAGCATCTTTTTGAGGGTGTCCCACTCGCCTAGTCAAATTTACCGTATAAATAGGACTATGCAAGAAATATATTCAAAGATGTACAAGTAAGTCACGTGATATCCACAGCAGATTTTTTTATAGAAAATGGAAGACCAGGAGTCTTACAGAGAAAGAATTGAAGAATGAGAAGAACAGATTCGGCAGCTAGAAGGAAAAATTAAGAAATTCAGAAAAGAGAATGCGGAATTGGAAAAAAAGTTAGGAAATCAGATATGGAAAACAAAAAAAGCTGAAAAAGAACTAAAAGTTAAAAAAAATATATATATATATATACGACATGTGGTGCACTCTTGGCAATTTTTTTAAATAAATAAATTAAAATCAAGCGTCGAGTATTATAATAAAAATAGAATAGACTTATAGTACAAATTGACTTAAAATTAAAGTCATATTGCCTAAGCTTTCTCATTCCATATACTTTCAGGTATTTTGGTAAACTATTGTATTTAATTGCTGTCTTGAAAAGCAATGGCATATTTTTTCCTCTTCACTACTTCAGCAAAAATTTTAATAAAAGAAGATAGTACTATATGATAGAACATGAGATGGTGAGAGAGAGCGCATACATTTCTAGGAAATAGTGCTATTTTAAGAGGTGAGAATATGGACCAATGAGTTCTGTGATTTCTTATATTTCTTTTAGACAAGAATAAAGTTCTTATTTTTGCGGGTATCATGGTTATATAAATTATCAAATTTTTCAGCACATCACTTATTTGACATACTACTAATACTAGTTACTCTGTCACAATGTAGAATGACCCTCATAGCTCGGTTTTGAAGCAACTGTAATCTATTTTAATCAGCACTGCTACAAAGATAGAAGACAATGGAGCAAAAATGGAAATGGAGCAAGGTCATCGTGTTGTAAACTGTCTGACGACTCTATTTACTGAGATTACTGCCCATTCTGTATAGAAAACCGATTTTTTTTACTATCTTTTTACATAAATAATCTATAGATGAAACCCAATAAGAAGATAGAAAATACAAAACTTGAATGATTTAGACTATAGAATTCACTCATATTGCAAAAATATTTAGAATATATCCATCAATTATTTTTTTGTAACTGGTGCATCGATTATTTCTCCTCTTTGGTACGGTCAAATTCAATGTTGAAACCTCATATTGAAAAATTATTTTAGGCTCAATTTCAGGGTTTGAGAAATTGAGGTTGAAATTTCATGCAAAAATATTCGAAGGCACTGAAGATATAGCGAGTTAAATATCAAAAAATGTGAAAAATGAAAATAACCTTCATATTCGTGTCCAGCGACCTCGGAAACATAGGAAAACCCCAATTTCAGACATTAGTAAGACATGGTCACACATTGCTATTTCTAAGCATCTTTTTGAGGGTGTCCCACTCGCCTAGTCAAATTTACCGTATAAATAGGACTATGCAAGAAATATATTCAAAGATGTACAAGTAAGTCACGTGATATCCACAGCAGATTTTTTTATAGAAAATGGAAGACCAGGAGTCTTACAGAGAAAGAATTGAAGAATGAGAAGAACAGATTCGGCAGCTAGAAGGAAAAATTAAGAAATTCAGAAAAGAGAATGCGGAATTGGAAAAAAAGTTAGGAAATCAGATATGGAAAACAAAAAAAGCTGAAAAAGAACTAAAAATTAAAAAAAATATATATATATACGACATGTGGTGCACTCTTGGCAATTTTTTTAAATGAATAAATTAAAATCAAGCGTCGAGTATTATAATAAAAATAGAATAGACTTATAGTACAAATTGACTTAAAATTAAAGTCATATTGCCTAAGCTTTCTCATTCCATATACTTTCAGGTATTTTGGTAAACTATTGTATTTAATTGCTGTCTTGAAAAGCAATGGCATATTTTTTCCTCTTCACTACTTCAGCAAAAATTTTAATAAAAGAAGATAGTACTATATGATAGAACATGAGATGGTGAGAGAGAGCGCATACATTTCTAGGAAATAGTGCTATTTTAAGAGGTGAGAATATGGACCAATGAGTTTTGTGATTTCTTATATTTCTTTTAGACAAGAATAAAGTTCTTATTTTTGCGGGTATCATGGTTATATAAATTATCAAATTTTTCAGCACATCACTTATTTGACATACTACTAATACTAGTTACTCTGTCACAATGTAGAATGACCCTCATAGCTCGGTTTTGAAGCAACTGTAATCTATTTTAATCAGCACTGCTACAAAGATAGAAGACAATGGAGCAAAAATGGAAATGGAGCAAGATCATCGTGTTGTAAACTGTCTGACGACTCTATTTACTGAGATTACTGCCCATTCTGTATAGAAAACCGATTTTTTTTACTATCTTTTTACATAAATAATCTATAGATGAAACCCAATAAGAAGATAGAAAATACAAAACTTGAATGATTTAGACTATAGAATTCACTCATATTGCAAAAATATTTAGAATATATCCATCAATTATTTTTTTGTAACTGGTGCATCGATTATTTCTCCTCTTTGGTACGGTCAAATTCAATGTTGAAACCTCATATTGAAAAATTATTTTAGGCTCAATTTCAGGGTTTGAGAAATTGAGGTTGAAATTTCATGCAAAAATATTCGAAGGCACTGAAGATATAGCGAGTTAAATATCAAAAAATGTGAAAAATGAAAATAACCTTCATATTCGTGTCCAGCGACCTCGGAAACATAGGAAAACCCCAATTTCAGACATTAGTAAGACATGGTCACACATTGCTATTTCTAAGCATCTTTTTGAGGGTGTCCCACTCGCCTAGTCAAATTTACCGTATAAATAGGACTATGCAAGAAATATATTCAAAGATGTACAAGTAAGTCACGTGATATCCACAGCAGATTTTTTTATAGAAAATGGAAGACCAGGAGTCTTACAGAGAAAGAATTGAAGAATGAGAAGAACAGATTCGGCAGCTAGAAGGAAAAATTAAGAAATTCAGAAAAGAGAATGCGGAATTGGAAAAAAAGTTAGGAAATCAGATATGGAAAACAAAAAAAGCTGAAAAAGAACTAAAAATTAAAAAAAATATATATATATATACGACATGTGGTGCACTCTTGGCAATTTTTTTAAATAAATAAATTAAAATCAAGCGTCGAGTATTATAATAAAAATAGAATAGACTTATAGTACAAATTGACTTAAAATTAAAGTCATATTGCCTAAGCTTTCTCATTCCATATACTTTCAGGTATTTTGGTAAACTATTGTATTTAATTGCTGTCTTGAAAAGCAATGGCATATTTTTTCCTCTTCACTACTTCAGCAAAAATTTTAATAAAAGAAGATAGTACTATATGATAGAACATGAGATGGTGAGAGAGAGCGCATACATTTCTAGGAAATAGTGCTATTTTAAGAGGTGAGAATATGGACCAATGAGTTCTGTGATTTCTTATATTTCTTTTAGACAAGAATAAAGTTCTTATTTTTGCGGGTATCATGGTTATATAAATTATCAAATTTTTCAGCACATCACTTATTTGACATACTACTAATACTAGTTACTCTGTCACAATGTAGAATGACCCTCATAGCTCGGTTTTGAAGCAACTGTAATCTATTTTAATCAGCACTGCTACAAAGATAGAAGACAATGGAGCAAAAATGGAAATGGAGCAAGGTCATCGTGTTGTAAACTGTCTGACGACTCTATTTACTGAGATTACTGCCCATTCTGTATAGAAAACCGATTTTTTTTACTATCTTTTTACATAAATAATCTATAGATGAAACCCAATAAGAAGATAGAAAATACAAAACTTGAATGATTTAGACTATAGAATTCACTCATATTGCAAAAATATTTAGAATATATCCATCAATTATTTTTTTGTAACTGGTGCATTGATTATTTCTCCTCTTTGGTACGGTCAAATTCAATGTTGAAACCTCATATTGAAAAATTATTTTAGGCTCAATTTCAGGGTTTGAGAAATTGAGGTTGAAATTTCATGCAAAAATATTCGAAGGCACTGAAGATATAGCGAGTTAAATATCAAAAAATGTGAAAAATGAAAATAACCTTCATATTCGTGTCCAGCGACCTCGGAAACATAGGAAAACCCCAATTTCAGACATTAGTAAGACATGGTCACACATTGCTATTTCTAAGCATCTTTTTGAGGGTGTCCCACTCGCCTAGTCAAATTTACCGTATAAATAGGACTATGCAAGAAATATATTCAAAGATGTACAAGTAAGTCACGTGATATCCACAGCAGATTTTTTTATAGAAAATGGAAGACCAGGAGTCTTACAGAGAAAGAATTGAAGAATGAGAAGAACAGATTCGGCAGCTAGAAGGAAAAATTAAGAAATTCAGAAAAGAGAATGCGGAATTGGAAAAAAAGTTAGGAAATCAGATATGGAAAACAAAAAAAGCTGAAAAAGAACTAAAAATTAAAAAAAATATATATATATACGACATGTGGTGCACTCTTGGCAATTTTTTTAAATGAATAAATTAAAATCAAGCGTCGAGTATTATAATAAAAATAGAATAGACTTATAGTACAAATTGACTTAAAATTAAAGTCATATTGCCTAAGCTTTCTCATTCCATATACTTTCAGGTATTTTGGTAAACTATTGTATTTAATTGCTGTCTTGAAAAGCAATGGCATATTTTTTCCTCTTCACTACTTCAGCAAAAATTTTAATAAAAGAAGATAGTACTATATGATAGAACATGAGATGGTGAGAGAGAGCGCATACATTTCTAGGAAATAGTGCTATTTTAAGAGGTGAGAATATGGACCAATGAGTTTTGTGATTTCTTATATTTCTTTTAGACAAGAATAAAGTTCTTATTTTTGCGGGTATCATGGTTATATAAATTATCAAATTTTTCAGCACATCACTTATTTGACATACTACTAATACTAGTTACTCTGTCACAATGTAGAATGACCCTCATAGCTCGGTTTTGAAGCAACTGTAATCTATTTTAATCAGCACTGCTACAAAGATAGAAGACAATGGAGCAAAAATGGAAATGGAGCAAGATCATCGTGTTGTAAACTGTCTGACGACTCTATTTACTGAGATTACTGCCCATTCTGTATAGAAAACCGATTTTTTTTACTATCTTTTTACATAAATAATCTATAGATGAAACCCAATAAGAAGATAGAAAATACAAAACTTGAATGATTTAGACTATAGAATTCACTCATATTGCAAAAATATTTAGAATATATCCATCAATTATTTTTTTGTAACTGGTGCATCGATTATTTCTCCTCTTTGGTACGGTCAAATTCAATGTTGAAACCTCATATTGAAAAATTATTTTAGGCTCAATTTCAGGGTTTGAGAAATTGAGGTTGAAATTTCATGCAAAAATATTCGAAGGCACTGAAGATATAGCGAGTTAAATATCAAAAAATGTGAAAAATGAAAATAACCTTCATATTCGTGTCCAGCGACCTCGGAAACATAGGAAAACCCCAATTTCAGACATTAGTAAGACATGGTCACACATTGCTATTTCTAAGCATCTTTTTGAGGGTGTCCCACTCGCCTAGTCAAATTTACCGTATAAATAGGACTATGCAAGAAATATATTCAAAGATGTACAAGTAAGTCACGTGATATCCACAGCAGATTTTTTTATAGAAAATGGAAGACCAGGAGTCTTACAGAGAAAGAATTGAAGAATGAGAAGAACAGATTCGGCAGCTAGAAGGAAAAATTAAGAAATTCAGAAAAGAGAATGCGGAATTGGAAAAAAAGTTAGGAAATCAGATATGGAAAACAAAAAAAGCTGAAAAAGAACTAAAAATTAAAAAAAATATATATATATATACGACATGTGGTGCACTCTTGGCAATTTTTTTAAATAAATAAATTAAAATCAAGCGTCGAGTATTATAATAAAAATAGAATAGACTTATAGTACAAATTGACTTAAAATTAAAGTCATATTGCCTAAGCTTTCTCATTCCATATACTTTCAGGTATTTTGGTAAACTATTGTATTTAATTGCTGTCTTGAAAAGCAATGGCATATTTTTTCCTCTTCACTACTTCAGCAAAAATTTTAATAAAAGAAGATAGTACTATATGATAGAACATGAGATGGTGAGAGAGAGCGCATACATTTCTAGGAAATAGTGCTATTTTAAGAGGTGAGAATATGGACCAATGAGTTCTGTGATTTCTTATATTTCTTTTAGACAAGAATAAAGTTCTTATTTTTGCGGGTATCATGGTTATATAAATTATCAAATTTTTCAGCACATCACTTATTTGACATACTACTAATACTAGTTACTCTGTCACAATGTAGAATGACCCTCATAGCTCGGTTTTGAAGCAACTGTAATCTATTTTAATCAGCACTGCTACAAAGATAGAAGACAATGGAGCAAAAATGGAAATGGAGCAAGGTCATCGTGTTGTAAACTGTCTGACGACTCTATTTACTGAGATTACTGCCCATTCTGTATAGAAAACCGATTTTTTTTACTATCTTTTTACATAAATAATCTATAGATGAAACCCAATAAGAAGATAGAAAATACAAAACTTGAATGATTTAGACTATAGAATTCACTCATATTGCAAAAATATTTAGAATATATCCATCAATTATTTTTTTGTAACTGGTGCATTGATTATTTCTCCTCTTTGGTACGGTCAAATTCAATGTTGAAACCTCATATTGAAAAATTATTTTAGGCTCAATTTCAGGGTTTGAGAAATTGAGGTTGAAATTTCATGCAAAAATATTCGAAGGCACTGAAGATATAGCGAGTTAAATATCAAAAAATGTGAAAAATGAAAATAACCTTCATATTCGTGTCCAGCGACCTCGGAAACATAGGAAAACCCCAATTTCAGACATTAGTAAGACATGGTCACACATTGCTATTTCTAAGCATCTTTTTGAGGGTGTCCCACTCGCCTAGTCAAATTTACCGTATAAATAGGACTATGCAAGAAATATATTCAAAGATGTACAAGTAAGTCACGTGATATCCACAGCAGATTTTTTTATAGAAAATGGAAGACCAGGAGTCTTACAGAGAAAGAATTGAAGAATGAGAAGAACAGATTCGGCAGCTAGAAGGAAAAATTAAGAAATTCAGAAAAGAGAATGCGGAATTGGAAAAAAAGTTAGGAAATCAGATATGGAAAACAAAAAAAGCTGAAAAAGAACTAAAAATTAAAAAAAATATATATATACGACATGTGGTGCACTCTTGGCAATTTTTTTAAATGAATAAATTAAAATCAAGCGTCGAGTATTATAATAAAAATAGAATAGACTTATAGTACAAATTGACTTAAAATTAAAGTCATATTGCCTAAGCTTTCTCATTCCATATACTTTCAGGTATTTTGGTAAACTATTGTATTTAATTGCTGTCTTGAAAAGCAATGGCATATTTTTTCCTCTTCACTACTTCAGCAAAAATTTTAATAAAAGAAGATAGTACTATATGATAGAACATGAGATGGTGAGAGAGAGCGCATACATTTCTAGGAAATAGTGCTATTTTAAGAGGTGAGAATATGGACCAATGAGTTTTGTGATTTCTTATATTTCTTTTAGACAAGAATAAAGTTCTTATTTTTGCGGGTATCATGGTTATATAAATTATCAAATTTTTCAGCACATCACTTATTTGACATACTACTAATACTAGTTACTCTGTCACAATGTAGAATGACCCTCATAGCTCGGTTTTGAAGCAACTGTAATCTATTTTAATCAGCACTGCTACAAAGATAGAAGACAATGGAGCAAAAATGGAAATGGAGCAAGATCATCGTGTTGTAAACTGTCTGACGACTCTATTTACTGAGATTACTGCCCATTCTGTATAGAAAACCGATTTTTTTTACTATCTTTTTACATAAATAATCTATAGATGAAACCCAATAAGAAGATAGAAAATACAAAACTTGAATGATTTAGACTATAGAATTCACTCATATTGCAAAAATATTTAGAATATATCCATCAATTATTTTTTTGTAACTGGTGCATCGATTATTTCTCCTCTTTGGTACGGTCAAATTCAATGTTGAAACCTCATATTGAAAAATTATTTTAGGCTCAATTTCAGGGTTTGAGAAATTGAGGTTGAAATTTCATGCAAAAATATTCGAAGGCACTGAAGATATAGCGAGTTAAATATCAAAAAATGTGAAAAATGAAAATAACCTTCATATTCGTGTCCAGCGACCTCGGAAACATAGGAAAACCCCAATTTCAGACATTAGTAAGACATGGTCACACATTGCTATTTCTAAGCATCTTTTTGAGGGTGTCCCACTCGCCTAGTCAAATTTACCGTATAAATAGGACTATGCAAGAAATATATTCAAAGATGTACAAGTAAGTCACGTGATATCCACAGCAGATTTTTTTATAGAAAATGGAAGACCAGGAGTCTTACAGAGAAAGAATTGAAGAATGAGAAGAACAGATTCGGCAGCTAGAAGGAAAAATTAAGAAATTCAGAAAAGAGAATGCGGAATTGGAAAAAAAGTTAGGAAATCAGATATGGAAAACAAAAAAAGCTGAAAAAGAACTAAAAATTAAAAAAAATATATATATATATACGACATGTGGTGCACTCTTGGCAATTTTTTTAAATAAATAAATTAAAATCAAGCGTCGAGTATTATAATAAAAATAGAATAGACTTATAGTACAAATTGACTTAAAATTAAAGTCATATTGCCTAAGCTTTCTCATTCCATATACTTTCAGGTATTTTGGTAAACTATTGTATTTAATTGCTGTCTTGAAAAGCAATGGCATATTTTTTCCTCTTCACTACTTCAGCAAAAATTTTAATAAAAGAAGATAGTACTATATGATAGAACATGAGATGGTGAGAGAGAGCGCATACATTTCTAGGAAATAGTGCTATTTTAAGAGGTGAGAATATGGACCAATGAGTTCTGTGATTTCTTATATTTCTTTTAGACAAGAATAAAGTTCTTATTTTTGCGGGTATCATGGTTATATAAATTATCAAATTTTTCAGCACATCACTTATTTGACATACTACTAATACTAGTTACTCTGTCACAATGTAGAATGACCCTCATAGCTCGGTTTTGAAGCAACTGTAATCTATTTTAATCAGCACTGCTACAAAGATAGAAGACAATGGAGCAAAAATGGAAATGGAGCAAGATCATCGTGTTGTAAACTGTCTGACGACTCTATTTACTGAGATTACTGCCCATTCTGTATAGAAAACCGATTTTTTTTACTATCTTTTTACATAAATAATCTATAGATGAAACCCAATAAGAAGATAGAAAATACAAAACTTGAATGATTTAGACTATAGAATTCACTCATATTGCAAAAATATTTAGAATATATCCATCAATTATTTTTTTGTAACTGGTGCATCGATTATTTCTCCTCTTTGGTACGGTCAAATTCAATGTTGAAACCTCATATTGAAAAATTATTTTAGGCTCAATTTCAGGGTTTGAGAAATTGAGGTTGAAATTTCATGCAAAAATATTCGAAGGCACTGAAGATATAGCGAGTTAAATATCAAAAAATGTGAAAAATGAAAATAACCTTCATATTCGTGTCCAGCGACCTCGGAAACATAGGAAAACCCAAATTTCAGACATTAGTAAGACATGGTCACACATTGCTATTTCTAAGCATCTTTTTGAGGGTGTCCCACTCGCCTAGTCAAATTTACCGTATAAATAGGACTATGCAAGAAATATATTCAAAGATGTACAAGTAAGTCACGTGATATCCACAGCAGATTTTTTTATAGAAAATGGAAGACCAGGAGTCTTACAGAGAAAGAATTGAAGAATGAGAAGAACAGATTCGGCAGCTAGAAGGAAAAATTAAGAAATTCAGAAAAGAGAATGCGGAATTGGAAAAAAAGTTAGGAAATCAGATATGGAAAACAAAAAAAGCTGAAAAAGAACTAAAAATTAAAAAAAATATATATATATACGACATGTGGTGCACTCTTGGCAATTTTTTTAAATAAATAAATTAAAATCAAGCGTCGAGTATTATAATAAAAATAGAATAGACTTATAGTACAAATTGACTTAAAATTAAAGTCATATTGCCTAAGCTTTCTCATTCCATATACTTTCAGGTATTTTGGTAAACTATTGTATTTAATTGCTGTCTTGAAAAGCAATGGCATATTTTTTCCTCTTCACTACTTCAGCAAAAATTTTAATAAAAGAAGATAGTACTATATGATAGAACATGAGATGGTGAGAGAGAGCGCATACATTTCTAGGAAATAGTGCTATTTTAAGAGGTGAGAATATGGACCAATGAGTTCTGTGATTTCTTATATTTCTTTTAGACAAGAATAAAGTTCTTATTTTTGCGGGTATCATGGTTATATAAATTATCAAATTTTTCAGCACATCACTTATTTGACATACTACTAATACTAGTTACTCTGTCACAATGTAGAATGACCCTCATAGCTCGGTTTTGAAGCAACTGTAATCTATTTTAATCAGCACTGCTACAAAGATAGAAGACAATGGAGCAAAAATGGAAATGGAGCAAGATCATCGTGTTGTAAACTGTCTGACGACTCTATTTACTGAGATTACTGCCCATTCTGTATAGAAAACCGATTTTTTTTACTATCTTTTTACATAAATAATCTATAGATGAAACCCAATAAGAAGATAGAAAATACAAAACTTGAATGATTTAGACTATAGAATTCACTCATATTGCAAAAATATTTAGAATATATCCATCAATTATTTTTTTGTAACTGGTGCATCGATTATTTCTCCTCTTTGGTACGGTCAAATTCAATGTTGAAACCTCATATTGAAAAATTATTTTAGGCTCAATTTCAGGGTTTGAGAAATTGAGGTTGAAATTTCATGCAAAAATATTCGAAGGCACTGAAGATATAGCGAGTTAAATATCAAAAAATGTGAAAAATGAAAATAACCTTCATATTCGTGTCCAGCGACCTCGGAAACATAGGAAAACCCCAATTCCAGACATTAGTAAGACATGGTCACACATTGCTATTTCTAAGCATCTTTTTGAGGGTGTCCCACTCGCCTAGTCAAATTTACCGTATAAATAGGACTATGCAAGAAATATATTCAAAGATGTACAAGTAAGTCACGTGATATCCACAGCAGATTTTTTTATAGAAAATGGAAGACCAGGAGTCTTACAGAGAAAGAATTGAAGAATGAGAAGAACAGATTCGGCAGCTAGAAGGAAAAATTAAGAAATTCAGAAAAGAGAATGCGGAATTGGAAAAAAAGTTAGGAAATCAGATATGGAAAACAAAAAAAGCTGAAAAAGAACTAAAAATTAAAAAAAATATATATATATATACGACATGTGGTGCACTCTTGGCAATTTTTTTAAATAAATAAATTAAAATCAAGCGTCGAGTATTATAATAAAAATAGAATAGACTTATAGTACAAATTGACTTAAAATTAAAGTCATATTGCCTAAGCTTTCTCATTCCATATACTTTCAGGTATTTTGGTAAACTATTGTATTTAATTGCTGTCTTGAAAAGCAATGGCATATTTTTTCCTCTTCACTACTTCAGCAAAAATTTTAATAAAAGAAGATAGTACTATATGATAGAACATGAGATGGTGAGAGAGAGCGCATACATTTCTAGGAAATAGTGCTATTTTAAGAGGTGAGAATATGGACCAATGAGTTCTGTGATTTCTTATATTTCTTTTAGACAAGAATAAAGTTCTTATTTTTGCGGGTATCATGGTTATATAAATTATCAAATTTTTCAGCACATCACTTATTTGACATACTACTAATACTAGTTACTCTGTCACAATGTAGAATGACCCTCATAGCTCGGTTTTGAAGCAACTGTAATCTATTTTAATCAGCACTGCTACAAAGATAGAAGACAATGGAGCAAAAATGGAAATGGAGCAAGATCATCGTGTTGTAAACTGTCTGACGACTCTATTTACTGAGATTACTGCCCATTCTGTATAGAAAACCGATTTTTTTTACTATCTTTTTACATAAATAATCTATAGATGAAACCCAATAAGAAGATAGAAAATACAAAACTTGAATGATTTAGACTATAGAATTCACTCATATTGCAAAAATATTTAGAATATATCCATCAATTATTTTTTTGTAACTGGTGCATCGATTATTTCTCCTCTTTGGTACGGTCAAATTCAATGTTGAAACCTCATATTGAAAAATTATTTTAGGCTCAATTTCAGGGTTTGAGAAATTGAGGTTGAAATTTCATGCAAAAATATTCGAAGGCACTGAAGATATAGCGAGTTAAATATCAAAAAATGTGAAAAATGAAAATAACCTTCATATTCGTGTCCAGCGACCTCGGAAACATAGGAAAACCCCAATTTCAGACATTAGTAAGACATGGTCACACATTGCTATTTCTAAGCATCTTTTTGAGGGTGTCCCACTCGCCTAGTCAAATTTACCGTATAAATAGGACTATGCAAGAAATATATTCAAAGATGTACAAGTAAGTCACGTGATATCCACAGCAGATTTTTTTATAGAAAATGGAAGACCAGGAGTCTTACAGAGAAAGAATTGAAGAATGAGAAGAACAGATTCGGCAGCTAGAAGGAAAAATTAAGAAATTCAGAAAAGAGAATGCGGAATTGGAAAAAAAGTTAGGAAATCAGATATGGAAAACAAAAAAAGCTGAAAAAGAACTAAAAATTAAAAAAAATATATATATATATACGACATGTGGTGCACTCTTGGCAATTTTTTTAAATAAATAAATTAAAATCAAGCGTCGAGTATCATAATGAAAATAGAATAGACTTATAGTACAAATTGACTTAAAATTAAAGTCATATTGCCTAAGCTTTCTCATTCCATATACTTTCAGGTATTTTGGTAAACTATTGTATTTAATTGCTGTCTTGAAAAGCAATGGCATATTTTTTCCTCTTCACTACTTCAGCAAAAATTTTAATAAAAGAAGATAGTACTATATGATAGAACATGAGATGGTGAGAGAGAGCGCATACATTTCTAGGAAATAGTGCTATTTTAAGAGGTGAGAATATGGACCAATGAGTTCTGTGATTTCTTATATTTCTTTTAGACAAGAATAAAGTTCTTATTTTTGCGGGTATCATGGTTATATAAATTATCAATTTTTTCAGCACATCACTTATTTGACATACTACTAATACTAGTTACTCTGTCACAATGTAGAATGACCCTCATAGCTCGGTTTTGAAGCAACTGTAATCTATTTTAATCAGCACTGCTACAAAGATAGAAGACAATGGAGCAAAAATGGAAATGGAGCAAGATCATCGTGTTGTAAACTGTCTGACGACTCTATTTACTGAGATTACTGCCCATTCTGTATAGAAAACCGATTTTTTTTACTATCTTTTTACATAAATAATCTATAGATGAAACCCAATAAGAAGATAGAAAATACAAAACTTGAATGATTTAGACTATAGAATTCACTCATATTGCAAAAATATTTAGAATATATCCATCAATTATTTTTTTGTAACTGGTGCATCGATTATTTCTCCTCTTTGGTACGGTCAAATTCAATGTTGAAACCTCATATTGAAAAATTATTTTAGGCTCAATTTCAGGGTTTGAGAAATTGAGGTTGAAATTTCATGCAAAAATATTCGAAGGCACTGAAGATATAGCGAGTTAAATATCAAAAAATGTGAAAAATGAAAATAACCTTCATATTCGTGTCCAGCGACCTCGGAAACATAGGAAAACCCCAATTTCAGACATTAGTAAGACATGGTCACACATTGCTATTTCTAAGCATCTTTTTGAGGGTGTCCCACTCGCCTAGTCAAATTTACCGTATAAATAGGACTATGCAAGAAATATATTCAATGATGTACAAGTAAGTCACGTGATGTCCACAGCAGATTTTTTTTTATAGAAAATGGAAGACTAGGAGTCTTACAGAGAAAGAATTGAAGAATTAGAAGAACAGATTCGGCAGCTAAAAGGAAAAATTAAGAAATTTAGAAAAGAGAATGCGGAATTGGAAAAAAAGTTTGGAAATCAGATATGGAAAACAAAAAAAGCTGTAAAAGAACTAAAAATAAAAAAAAATTATATACGACATGTGGTGCACTCTTGACAATTTTTTTAAATAAATAAATTAAAATCAAGCGTCGAGTATTATAATAAAAATAGAATAGACTTATAGTACAAATTGACTTAAAATTAAAGTCATATTGCCTAAGCTTTCTCATTCCATATACTTTCAGGTATTTTGGTAAACTATTGTATTTAATTGCTGTCTTGAAAAGCAATGGCATATTTTTTCCTCTTCACTACTTCAGCAAAAATTTTAATAAAAGAAGATAGTACTATATGATAGAACATGAGATGGTGAGAGAGAGCGCATACATTTCTAGGAAATAGTGCTATTTTAAGAGGTGAGAATATGGACCAATGAGTTTTGTGATTTCTTATATTTCTTTTAGACAAGAATAAAGTTCTTATTTTTGCGGGTATCATGGTTATATAAATTATCAAATTTTTCAGCACATCACTTATTTGACATACTACTAATACTAGTTACTCTGTCACAATGTAGAATGACCCTCATAGCTCGGTTTTGAAGCAACTGTAATCTATTTTAATCAGCACTGCTACAAAGATAGAAGACAATGGAGCAAAAATGGAAATGGAGCAAGATCATCGTGTTGTAAACTGTCTGACGACTCTATTTACTGAGATTACTGCCCATTCTGTATAGAAAACCGATTTTTTTTACTATCTTTTTACATAAATAATCTATAGATGAAACCCAATAAGAAGATAGAAAATACAAAACTTGAATGATTTAGACTATAGAATTCACTCATATTGCAAAAATATTTAGAATATATCCATCAATTATTTTTTTGTAACTGGTGCATCGATTATTTCTCCTCTTTGGTACGGTCAAATTCAATGTTGAAACCTCATATTGAAAAATTATTTTAGGCTCAATTTCAGGGTTTGAGAAATTGAGGTTGAAATTTCATGCAAAAATATTCGAAGGCACTGAAGATATAGCGAGTTAAATATCAAAAAATGTGAAAAATGAAAATAACCTTCATATTCGTGTCCAGCGACCTCGGAAACATAGGAAAACCCCAATTTCAGACATTAGTAAGACATGGTCACACATTGCTATTTCTAAGCATCTTTTTGAGGGTGTCCCACTCGCCTAGTCAAATTTACCGTATAAATAGGACTATGCAAGAAATATATTCAATGATGTACAAGTAAGTCACGTGATGTCCACAGCAGATTTTTTTTTATAGAAAATGGAAGACTAGGAGTCTTACAGAGAAAGAATTGAAGAATTAGAAGAACAGATTCGGCAGCTAAAAGGAAAAATTAAGAAATTTAGAAAAGAGAATGCGGAATTGGAAAAAAAGTTTGGAAATCAGATATGGAAAACAAAAAAAGCTGTAAAAGAACTAAAAATAAAAAAAAATTATATACGACATGTGGTGCACTCTTGACAATTTTTTTAAATAAATAAATTAAAATCAAGCGTCGAGTATTATAATAAAAATAGAATAGACTTATAGTACAAATTGACTTAAAATTAAAGTCATATTGCCTAAGCTTTCTCATTCCATATACTTTCAGGTATTTTGGTAAACTATTGTATTTAATTGCTGTCTTGAAAAGCAATGGCATATTTTTTCCTCTTCACTACTTCAGCAAAAATTTTAATAAAAGAAGATAGTACTATATGATAGAACATGAGATGGTGAGAGAGAGCGCATACATTTCTAGGAAATAGTGCTATTTTAAGAGGTGAGAATATGGACCAATGAGTTTTGTGATTTCTTATATTTCTTTTAGACAAGAATAAAGTTCTTATTTTTGCGGGTATCATGGTTATATAAATTATCAAATTTTTCAGCACATCACTTATTTGACATACTACTAATACTAGTTACTCTGTCACAATGTAGAATGACCCTCATAGCTCGGTTTTGAAGCAACTGTAATCTATTTTAATCAGCACTGCTACAAAGATAGAAGACAATGGAGCAAAAATGGAAATGGAGCAAGATCATCGTGTTGTAAACTGTCTGACGACTCTATTTACTGAGATTACTGCCCATTCTGTATAGAAAACCGATTTTTTTTACTATCTTTTTACATAAATAATCTATAGATGAAACCCAATAAGAAGATAGAAAATACAAAACTTGAATGATTTAGACTATAGAATTCACTCATATTGCAAAAATATTTAGAATATATCCATCAATTATTTTTTTGTAACTGGTGCATCGATTATTTCTCCTTTTTGGTACGGTCAAATTCAATGTTGAAACCTCATATTGAAAAATTATTTTAGGCTCAATTTCAGGGTTTGAGAAATTGAGGTTGAAATTTCATGCAAAAATATTCGAAGGCACTGAAGATATAGCGAGTTAAATATCAAAAAATGTGAAAAATGAAAATAACCTTCATATTCGTGTCCAGCGACCTCGGAAACATAGGAAAACCCCAATTTCAGACATTAGTAAGACATGGTCACACATTGCTATTTCTAAGCATCTTTTTGAGGGTGTCCCACTCGCCTAGTCAAATTTACCGTATAAATAGGACTATGCAAGAAATATATTCAAAGATGTACAAGTAAGTCACGTGATATCCACAGCAGATTTTTTTATAGAAAATGGAAGACCAGGAGTCTTACAGAGAAAGAATTGAAGAATGAGAAGAACAGATTCGGCAGCTAGAAGGAAAAATTAAGAAATTCAGAAAAGAGAATGCGGAATTGGAAAAAAAGTTAGGAAATCAGATATGGAAAACAAAAAAAGCTGAAAAAGAACTAAAAATTAAAAAAAATATATATATATACGACATGTGGTGCACTCTTGGCAATTTTTTTAAATAAATAAATTAAAATCAAGCGTCGAGTATTATAATAAAAATAGAATAGACTTATAGTACAAATTGACTTAAAATTAAAGTCATATTGCCTAAGCTTTCTCATTCCATATACTTTCAGGTATTTTGGTAAACTATTGTATTTAATTGCTGTCTTGAAAAGCAATGGCATATTTTTTCCTCTTCACTACTTCAGCAAAAATTTTAATAAAAGAAGATAGTACTATATGATAGAACATGAGATGGTGAGAGAGAGCGCATACATTTCTAGGAAATAGTGCTATTTTAAGAGGTGAGAATATGGACCAATGAGTTCTGTGATTTCTTATATTTCTTTTAGACAAGAATAAAGTTCTTATTTTTGCGGGTATCATGGTTATATAAATTATCAAATTTTTCAGCACATCACTTATTTGACATACTACTAATACTAGTTACTCTGTCACAATGTAGAATGACCCTCATAGCTCGGTTTTGAAGCAACTGTAATCTATTTTAATCAGCACTGCTACAAAGATAGAAGACAATGGAGCAAAAATGGAAATGGAGCAAGATCATCGTGTTGTAAACTGTCTGACGACTCTATTTACTGAGATTACTGCCCATTCTGTATAGAAAACCGATTTTTTTTACTATCTTTTTACATAAATAATCTATAGATGAAACCCAATAAGAAGATAGAAAATACAAAACTTGAATGATTTAGACTATAGAATTCACTCATATTGCAAAAATATTTAGAATATATCCATCAATTATTTTTTTGTAACTGGTGCATCGATTATTTCTCCTCTTTGGTACGGTCAAATTCAATGTTGAAACCTCATATTGAAAAATTATTTTAGGCTCAATTTCAGGGTTTGAGAAATTGAGGTTGAAATTTCATGCAAAAATATTCGAAGGCACTGAAGATATAGCGAGTTAAATATCAAAAAATGTGAAAAATGAAAATAACCTTCATATTCGTGTCCAGCGACCTCGGAAACATAGGAAAACCCCAATTTCAGACATTAGTAAGACATGGTCACACATTGCTATTTCTAAGCATCTTTTTGAGGGTGTCCCACTCGCCTAGTCAAATTTACCGTATAAATAGGACTATGCAAGAAATATATTCAAAGATGTACAAGTAAGTCACGTGATATCCACAGCAGATTTTTTTATAGAAAATGGAAGACCAGGAGTCTTACAGAGAAAGAATTGAAGAATGAGAAGAACAGATTCGGCAGCTAGAAGGAAAAATTAAGAAATTCAGAAAAGAGAATGCGGAATTGGAAAAAAAGTTAGGAAATCAGATATGGAAAACAAAAAAAGCTGAAAAAGAACTAAAAATTAAAAAATATATATATATATATACGACATGTGGTGCACTCTTGGCAATTTTTTTAAATAAATAAATTAAAATCAAGCGTCGAGTATTATAATAAAAATAGAATAGACTTATAGTACAAATTGACTTAAAATTAAAGTCATATTGCCTAAGCTTTCTCATTCCATATACTTTCAGGTATTTTGGTAAACTATTGTATTTAATTGCTGTCTTGAAAAGCAATGGCATATTTTTTCCTCTTCACTACTTCAGCAAAAATTTTAATAAAAGAAGATAGTACTATATGATAGAACATGAGATGGTGAGAGAGAGCGCATACATTTCTAGGAAATAGTGCTATTTTAAGAGGTGAGAATATGGACCAATGAGTTCTGTGATTTCTTATATTTCTTTTAGACAAGAATAAAGTTCTTATTTTTGCGGGTATCATGGTTATATAAATTATCAAATTTTTCAGCACATCACTTATTTGACATACTACTAATACTAGTTACTCTGTCACAATGTAGAATGACCCTCATAGCTCGGTTTTGAAGCAACTGTAATCTATTTTAATCAGCACTGCTACAAAGATAGAAGACAATGGAGCAAAAATGGAAATGGAGCAAGATCATCGTGTTGTAAACTGTCTGACGACTCTATTTACTGAGATTACTGCCCATTCTGTATAGAAAACCGATTTTTTTTACTATCTTTTTACATAAATAATCTATAGATGAAACCCAATAAGAAGATAGAAAATACAAAACTTGAATGATTTAGACTATAGAATTCACTCATATTGCAAAAATATTTAGAATATATCCATCAATTATTTTTTTGTAACTGGTGCATCGATTATTTCTCCTCTTTGGTACGGTCAAATTCAATGTTGAAACCTCATATTGAAAAATTATTTTAGGCTCAATTTCAGGGTTTGAGAAATTGAGGTTGAAATTTCATGCAAAAATATTCGAAGGCACTGAAGATATAGCGAGTTAAATATCAAAAAATGTGAAAAATGAAAATAACCTTCATATTCGTGTCCAGCGACCTCGGAAACATAGGAAAACCCCAATTTCAGACATTAGTAAGACATGGTCACACATTGCTATTTCTAAGCATCTTTTTGAGGGTGTCCCACTCGCCTAGTCAAATTTACCGTATAAATAGGACTATGCAAGAAATATATTCAAAGATGTACAAGTAAGTCACGTGATATCCACAGCAGATTTTTTTATAGAAAATGGAAGACCAGGAGTCTTACAGAGAAAGAATTGAAGAATGAGAAGAACAGATTCGGCAGCTAGAAGGAAAAATTAAGAAATTCAGAAAAGAGAATGCGGAATTGGAAAAAAAGTTAGGAAATCAGATATGGAAAACAAAAAAAGCTGAAAAAGAACTAAAAATTAAAAAAAATATATATATATATACGACATGTGGTGCACTCTTGGCAATTTTTTTAAATAAATAAATTAAAATCAAGCGTCGAGTATTATAATAAAAATAGAATAGACTTATAGTACAAATTGACTTAAAATTAAAGTCATATTGCCTAAGCTTTCTCATTCCATATACTTTCAGGTATTTTGGTAAACTATTGTATTTAATTGCTGTCTTGAAAAGCAATGGCATATTTTTTCCTCTTCACTACTTCAGCAAAAATTTTAATAAAAGAAGATAGTACTATATGATAGAACATGAGATGGTGAGAGAGAGCGCATACATTTCTAGGAAATAGTGCTATTTTAAGAGGTGAGAATATGGACCAATGAGTTTTGTGATTTCTTATATTTCTTTTAGACAAGAATAAAGTTCTTATTTTTGCGGGTATCATGGTTATATAAATTATCAAATTTTTCAGCACATCACTTATTTGACATACTACTAATACTAGTTACTCTGTCACAATGTAGAATGACCCTCATAGCTCGGTTTTGAAGCAACTGTAATCTATTTTAATCAGCACTGCTACAAAGATAGAAGACAATGGAGCAAAAATGGAAATGGAGCAAGATCATCGTGTTGTAAACTGTCTGACGACTCTATTTACTGAGATTACTGCCCATTCTGTATAGAAAACCGATTTTTTTTACTATCTTTTTACATAAATAATCTATAGATGAAACCCAATAAGAAGATAGAAAATACAAAACTTGAATGATTTAGACTATAGAATTCACTCATATTGCAAAAATATTTAGAATATATCCATCAATTATTTTTTTGTAACTGGTGCATCGATTATTTCTCCTCTTTGGTACGGTCAAATTCAATGTTGAAACCTCATATTGAAAAATTATTTTAGGCTCAATTTCAGGGTTTGAGAAATTGAGGTTGAAATTTCATGCAAAAATATTCGAAGGCACTGAAGATATAGCGAGTTAAATATCAAAAAATGTGAAAAATGAAAATAACCTTCATATTCGTGTCCAGCGACCTCGGAAACATAGGAAAACCCCAATTTCAGACATTAGTAAGACATGGTCACACATTGCTATTTCTAAGCATCTTTTTGAGGGTGTCCCACTCGCCTAGTCAAATTTACCGTATAAATAGGACTATGCAAGAAATATATTCAAAGATGTACAAGTAAGTCACGTGATATCCACAGCAGATTTTTTTATAGAAAATGGAAGACCAGGAGTCTTACAGAGAAAGAATTGAAGAATGAGAAGAACAGATTCGGCAGCTAGAAGGAAAAATTAAGAAATTCAGAAAAGAGAATGCGGAATTGGAAAAAAAGTTAGGAAATCAGATATGGAAAACAAAAAAAGCTGAAAAAGAACTAAAAATTAAAAAAAATATATATATATATACGACATGTGGTGCACTCTTGGCAATTTTTTTAAATAAATAAATTAAAATCAAGCGTCGAGTATTATAATAAAAATAGAATAGACTTATAGTACAAATTGACTTAAAATTAAAGTCATATTGCCTAAGCTTTCTCATTCCATATACTTTCAGGTATTTTGGTAAACTATTGTATTTAATTGCTGTCTTGAAAAGCAATGGCATATTTTTTCCTCTTCACTACTTCAGCAAAAATTTTAATAAAAGAAGATAGTACTATATGATAGAACATGAGATGGTGAGAGAGAGCGCATACATTTCTAGGAAATAGTGCTATTTTAAGAGGTGAGAATATGGACCAATGAGTTCTGTGATTTCTTATATTTCTTTTAGACAAGAATAAAGTTCTTATTTTTGCGGGTATCATGGTTATATAAATTATCAAATTTTTCAGCACATCACTTATTTGACATACTACTAATACTAGTTACTCTGTCACAATGTAGAATGACCCTCATAGCTCGGTTTTGAAGCAACTGTAATCTATTTTAATCAGCACTGCTACAAAGATAGAAGACAATGGAGCAAAAATGGAAATGGAGCAAGATCATCGTGTTGTAAACTGTCTGACGACTCTATTTACTGAGATTACTGCCCATTCTGTATAGAAAACCGATTTTTTTTACTATCTTTTTACATAAATAATCTATAGATGAAACCCAATAAGAAGATAGGAAATACAAAACTTGAATGATTTAGACTATAGAATTCACTCATATTGCAAAAATATTTAGAATATATCCATCAATTATTTTTTTGTAACTGGTGCATCGATTATTTCTCCTCTTTGGTACGGTCAAATTCAATGTTGAAACCTCATATTGAAAAATTATTTTAGGCTCAATTTCAGGGTTTGAGAAATTGAGGTTGAAATTTCATGCAAAAATATTCGAAGGCACTGAAGATATAGCGAGTTAAATATCAAAAAATGTGAAAAATGAAAATAACCTTCATATTCGTGTCCAGCGACCTCGGAAACATAGGAAAACCCCAATTTCAGACATTAGTAAGACATGGTCACACATTGCTATTTCTAAGCATCTTTTTGAGGGTGTCCCACTCGCCTAGTCAAATTTACCGTATAAATAGGACTATGCAAGAAATATATTCAAAGATGTACAAGTAAGTCACGTGATATCCACAGCAGATTTTTTTATAGAAAATGGAAGACCAGGAGTCTTACAGAGAAAGAATTGAAGAATGAGAAGAACAGATTCGGCAGCTAGAAGGAAAAATTAAGAAATTCAGAAAAGAGAATGCGGAATTGGAAAAAAAGTTAGGAAATCAGATATGGAAAACAAAAAAAGCTGAAAAAGAACTAAAAATTAAAAAATATATATATATATACGACATGTGGTGCACTCTTGGCAATTTTTTTAAATAAATAAATTAAAATCAAGCGTCGCGTATTATAATAAAAATAGAATAGACTTATAGTACAAATTGACTTAAAATTAAAGTCATATTGCCTAAGCTTTCTCATTCCATATACTTTCAGGTATTTTGGTAAACTATTGTATTTAATTGCTGTCTTGAAAAGCAATGGCATATTTTTTCCTCTTCACTACTTCAGCAAAAATTTTAATAAAAGAAGATAGTACTATATGATAGAACATGAGATGGTGAGAGAGAGCGCATACATTTCTAGGAAATAGTGCTATTTTAAGAGGTGAGAATATGGACCAATGAGTTCTGTGATTTCTTATATTTCTTTTAGACAAGAATAAAGTTCTTATTTTTGCGGGTATCATGGTTATATAAATTATCAAATTTTTCAGCACATCACTTATTTGACATACTACTAATACTAGTTACTCTGTCACAATGTAGAATGACCCTCATAGCTCGGTTTTGAAGCAACTGTAATCTATTTTAATCAGCACTGCTACAAAGATAGAAGACAATGGAGCAAAAATGGAAATGGAGCAAGATCATCGTGTTGTAAACTGTCTGACGACTCTATTTACTGAGATTACTGCCCATTCTGTATAGAAAACCGATTTTTTTTACTATCTTTTTACATAAATAATCTATAGATGAAACCCAATAAGAAGATAGAGAATACAAAACTTGAATGATTTAGACTATAGAATTCACTCATATTGCAAAAATATTTAGAATATATCCATCAATTATTTTTTTGTAACTGGTGCATCGATTATTTCTCCTCTTTGGTACGGTCAAATTCAATGTTGAAACCTCATATTGAAAAATTATTTTAGGCTCAATTTCAGGGTTTGAGAAATTGAGGTTGAAATTTCATGCAAAAATATTCGAAGGCACTGAAGATATAGCGAGTTAAATATCAAAAAATGTGAAAAATGAAAATAACCTTCATATTCGTGTCCAGCGACCTCGGAAACATAGGAAAACCCCAATTTCAGACATTAGTAAGACATGGTCACACATTGCTATTTCTAAGCATCTTTTTGAGGGTGTCCCACTCGCCTAGTCAAATTTACCGTATAAATAGGACTATGCAAGAAATATATTCAATGATGTACAAGTAAGTCACGTGATGTCCACAGCAGATTTTTTTTTATAGAAAATGGAAGACTAGGAGTCTTACAGAGAAAGAATTGAAGAATTAGAAGAACAGATTCGGCAGCTAAAAGGAAAAATTAAGAAATTTAGAAAAGAGAATGCGGAATTGGAAAAAAAGTTTGGAAATCAGATATGGAAAACAAAAAAAGCTGAAAAAGAACTAAAAATAAAAAAAAATTATATACGACATGTGGTGCACTCTTGACAATTTTTTTAAATAAATAAATTAAAATCAAGCGTCGAGTATTATAATAAAAATAGAATAGACTTATAGTACAAATTGACTTAAAATTAAAGTCATATTGCCTAAGCTTTCTCATTCCATATACTTTCAGGTATTTTGGTAAACTATTGTATTTAATTGCTGTCTTGAAAAGCAATGGCATATTTTTTCCTCTTCACTACTTCAGCAAAAATTTTAATAAAAGAAGATAGTACTATATGATAGAACATGAGATGGTGAGAGAGAGCGCATACATTTCTAGGAAATAGTGCTATTTTAAGAGGTGAGAATATGGACCAATGAGTTTTGTGATTTCTTATATTTCTTTTAGACAAGAATAAAGTTCTTATTTTTGCGGGTATCATGGTTATATAAATTATCAAATTTTTCAGCACATCACTTATTTGACATACTACTAATACTAGTTACTCTGTCACAATGTAGAATGACCCTCATAGCTCGGTTTTGAAGCAACTGTAATCTATTTTAATCAGCACTGCTACAAAGATAGAAGACAATGGAGCAAAAATGGAAATGGAGCAAGATCATCGTGTTGTAAACTGTCTGACGACTCTATTTACTGAGATTACTGCCCATTCTGTATAGAAAACCGATTTTTTTTACTATCTTTTTACATAAATAATCTATAGATGAAACCCAATAAGAAGATAGAAAATACAAAACTTGAATGATTTAGACTATAGAATTCACTCATATTGCAAAAATATTTAGAATATATCCATCAATTATTTTTTTGTAACTGGTGCATCGATTATTTCTCCTCTTTGGTACGGTCAAATTCAATGTTGAAACCTCATATTGAAAAATTATTTTAGGCTCAATTTCAGGGTTTGAGAAATTGAGGTTGAAATTTCATGCAAAAATATTCGAAGGCACTGAAGATATAGCGAGTTAAATATCAAAAAATGTGAAAAATGAAAATAACCTTCATATTCGTGTCCAGCGACCTCGGAAACATAGGAAAACCCCAATTTCAGACATTAGTAAGACATGGTCACACATTGCTATTTCTAAGCATCTTTTTGAGGGTGTCCCACTCGCCTAGTCAAATTTACCGTATAAATAGGACTATGCAAGAAATATATTCAAAGATGTACAAGTAAGTCACGTGATATCCACAGCAGATTTTTTTATAGAAAATGGAAGACCAGGAGTCTTACAGAGAAAGAATTGAAGAATGAGAAGAACAGATTCGGCAGCTAGAAGGAAAAATTAAGAAATTCAGAAAAGAGAATGCGGAATTGGAAAAAAAGTTAGGAAATCAGATATGGAAAACAAAAAAAGCTGAAAAAGAACTAAAAATTAAAAAAAATATATATATATACGACATGTGGTGCACTCTTGGCAATTTTTTTAAATAAATAAATTAAAATCAAGCGTCGAGTATTATAATAAAAATAGAATAGACTTATAGTACAAATTGACTTAAAATTAAAGTCATATTGCCTAAGCTTTCTCATTCCATATACTTTCAGGTATTTTGGTAAACTATTGTATTTAATTGCTGTCTTGAAAAGCAATGGCATATTTTTTCCTCTTCACTACTTCAGCAAAAATTTTAATAAAAGAAGATAGTACTATATGATAGAACATGAGATGGTGAGAGAGAGCGCATACATTTCTAGGAAATAGTGCTATTTTAAGAGGTGAGAATATGGACCAATGAGTTTTGTGATTTCTTATATTTCTTTTAGACAAGAATAAAGTTCTTATTTTTGCGGGTATCATGGTTATATAAATTATCAAATTTTTCAGCACATCACTTATTTGACATACTACTAATACTAGTTACTCTGTCACAATGTAGAATGACCCTCATAGCTCGGTTTTGAAGCAACTGTAATCTATTTTAATCAGCACTGCTACAAAGATAGAAGACAATGGAGCAAAAATGGAAATGGAGCAAGATCATCGTGTTGTAAACTGTCTGACGACTCTATTTACTGAGATTACTGCCCATTCTGTATAGAAAACCGATTTTTTTTACTATCTTTTTACATAAATAATCTATAGATGAAACCCAATAAGAAGATAGAAAATACAAAACTTGAATGATTTAGACTATAGAATTCACTCATATTGCAAAAATATTTAGAATATATCCATCAATTATTTTTTTGTAACTGGTGCATCGATTATTTCTCCTCTTTGGTACGGTCAAATTCAATGTTGAAACCTCATATTGAAAAATTATTTTAGGCTCAATTTCAGGGTTTGAGAAATTGAGGTTGAAATTTCATGCAAAAATATTCGAAGGCACTGAAGATATAGCGAGTTAAATATCAAAAAATGTGAAAAATGAAAATAACCTTCATATTCGTGTCCAGCGACCTCGGAAACATAGGAAAACCCCAATTTCAGACATTAGTAAGACATGGTCACACATTGCTATTTCTAAGCATCTTTTTGAGGGTGTCCCACTCGCCTAGTCAAATTTACCGTATAAATAGGACTATGCAAGAAATATATTCAAAGATGTACAAGTAAGTCACGTGATATCCACAGCAGATTTTTTTATAGAAAATGGAAGACCAGGAGTCTTACAGAGAAAGAATTGAAGAATGAGAAGAACAGATTCGGCAGCTAGAAGGAAAAATTAAGAAATTCAGAAAAGAGAATGCGGAATTGGAAAAAAAGTTAGGAAATCAGATATGGAAAACAAAAAAAGCTGAAAAAGAACTAAAAATTAAAAAAAATATATATATATACGACATGTGGTGCACTCTTGGCAATTTTTTTAAATAAATAAATTAAAATCAAGCGTCGAGTATTATAATAAAAATAGAATAGACTTATAGTACAAATTGACTTAAAATTAAAGTCATATTGCCTAAGCTTTCTCATTCCATATACTTTCAGGTATTTTGGTAAACTATTGTATTTAATTGCTGTCTTGAAAAGCAATGGCATATTTTTTCCTCTTCACTACTTCAGCAAAAATTTTAATAAAAGAAGATAGTACTATATGATAGAACATGAGATGGTGAGAGAGAGCGCATACATTTCTAGGAAATAGTGCTATTTTAAGAGGTGAGAATATGGACCAATGAGTTCTGTGATTTCTTATATTTCTTTTAGACAAGAATAAAGTTCTTATTTTTGCGGGTATCATGGTTATATAAATTATCAAATTTTTCAGCACATCACTTATTTGACATACTACTAATACTAGTTACTCTGTCACAATGTAGAATGACCCTCATAGCTCGGTTTTGAAGCAACTGTAATCTATTTTAATCAGCACTGCTACAAAGATAGAAGACAATGGAGCAAAAATGGAAATGGAGCAAGATCATCGTGTTGTAAACTGTCTGACGACTCTATTTACTGAGATTACTGCCCATTCTGTATAGAAAACCGATTTTTTTTACTATCTTTTTACATAAATAATCTATAGATGAAACCCAATAAGAAGATAGAAAATACAAAACTTGAATGATTTAGACTATAGAATTCACTCATATTGCAAAAATATTTAGAATATATCCATCAATTATTTTTTTGTAACTGGTGCATCGATTATTTCTCCTCTTTGGTACGGTCAAATTCAATGTTGAAACCTCATATTGAAAAATTATTTTAGGCTCAATTTCAGGGTTTGAGAAATTGAGGTTGAAATTTCATGCAAAAATATTCGAAGGCACTGAAGATATAGCGAGTTAAATATCAAAAAATGTGAAAAATGAAAATAACCTTCATATTCGTGTCCAGCGACCTCGGAAACATAGGAAAACCCCAATTTCAGACATTAGTAAGACATGGTCACACATTGCTATTTCTAAGCATCTTTTTGAGGGTGTCCCACTCGCCTAGTCAAATTTACCGTATAAATAGGACTATGCAAGAAATATATTCAATGATGTACAAGTAAGTCACGTGATGTCCACAGCAGATTTTTTTTTATAGAAAATGGAAGACTAGGAGTCTTACAGAGGAAGAATTGAAGAATTAGAAGAACAGATTCGGCAGCTAAAAGGAAAAATTAAGAAATTTAGAAAAGAGAATGCGGAATTGGAAAAAAAGTTTGGAAATCAGATATGGAAAACAAAAAAAGCTGTAAAAGAACTAAAAATAAAAAAAAATTATATACGACATGTGGTGCACTCTTGACAATTTTTTTAAATAAATAAATTAAAATCAAGCGTCGAGTATTATAATAAAAATAGAATAGACTTATAGTACAAATTGACTTAAAATTAAAGTCATATTGCCTAAGCTTTCTCATTCCATATACTTTCAGGTATTTTGGTAAACTATTGTATTTAATTGCTGTCTTGAAAAGCAATGGCATATTTTTTCCTCTTCACTACTTCAGCAAAAATTTTAATAAAAGAAGATAGTACTATATGATAGAACATGAGATGGTGAGAGAGAGCGCATACATTTCTAGGAAATAGTGCTATTTTAAGAGGTGAGAATATGGACCAATGAGTTCTGTGATTTCTTATATTTCTTTTAGACAAGAATAAAGTTCTTATTTTTGCGGGTATCATGGTTATATAAATTATCAAATTTTTCAGCACATCACTTATTTGACATACTACTAATACTAGTTACTCTGTCACAATGTAGAATGACCCTCATAGCTCGGTTTTGAAGCAACTGTAATCTATTTTAATCAGCACTGCTACAAAGATAGAAGACAATGGAGCAAAAATGGAAATGGAGCAAGATCATCGTGTTGTAAACTGTCTGACGACTCTATTTACTGAGATTACTGCCCATTCTGTATAGAAAACCGATTTTTTTTACTATCTTTTTACATAAATAATCTATAGATGAAACCCAATAAGAAGATAGAAAATACAAAACTTGAATGATTTAGACTATAGAATTCACTCATATTGCAAAAATATTTAGAATATATCCATCAATTATTTTTTTGTAACTGGTGCATCGATTATTTCTCCTCTTTGGTACGGTCAAATTCAATGTTGAAACCTCATATTGAAAAATTATTTTAGGCTCAATTTCAGGGTTTGAGAAATTGAGGTTGAAATTTCATGCAAAAATATTCGAAGGCACTGAAGATATAGCGAGTTAAATATCAAAAAATGTGAAAAATGAAAATAACCTTCATATTCGTGTCCAGCGACCTCGGAAACATAGGAAAACCCCAATTTCAGACATTAGTAAGACATGGTCACACATTGCTATTTCTAAGCATCTTTTTGAGGGTGTCCCACTCGCCTAGTCAAATTTACCGTATAAATAGGACTATGCAAGAAATATATTCAAAGATGTACAAGTAAGTCACGTGATATCCACAGCAGATTTTTTTATAGAAAATGGAAGACCAGGAGTCTTACAGAGAAAGAATTGAAGAATGAGAAGAACAGATTCGGCAGCTAGAAGGAAAAATTAAGAAATTCAGAAAAGAGAATGCGGAATTGGAAAAAAAGTTAGGAAATCAGATATGGAAAACAAAAAAAGCTGAAAAAGAACTAAAAATTAAAAAAAATATATATATATACGACATGTGGTGCACTCTTGGCAATTTTTTTAAATAAATAAATTAAAATCAAGCGTCGAGTATTATAATAAAAATAGAATAGACTTATAGTACAAATTGACTTAAAATTAAAGTCATATTGCCTAAGCTTTCTCATTCCATATACTTTCAGGTATTTTGGTAAACTATTGTATTTAATTGCTGTCTTGAAAAGCAATGGCATATTTTTTCCTCTTCACTACTTCAGCAAAAATTTTAATAAAAGAAGATAGTACTATATGATAGAACATGAGATGGTGAGAGAGAGCGCATACATTTCTAGGAAATAGTGCTATTTTAAGAGGTGAGAATATGGACCAATGAGTTCTGTGATTTCTTATATTTCTTTTAGACAAGAATAAAGTTCTTATTTTTGCGGGTATCATGGTTATATAAATTATCAAATTTTTCAGCACATCACTTATTTGACATACTACTAATACTAGTTACTCTGTCACAATGTAGAATGACCCTCATAGCTCGGTTTTGAAGCAACTGTAATCTATTTTAATCAGCACTGCTACAAAGATAGAAGACAATGGAGCAAAAATGGAAATGGAGCAAGATCATCGTGTTGTAAACTGTCTGACGACTCTATTTACTGAGATTACTGCCCATTCTGTATAGAAAACCGATTTTTTTTACTATCTTTTTACATAAATAATCTATAGATGAAACCCAATAAGAAGATAGAAAATACAAAACTTGAATGATTTAGACTATAGAATTCACTCATATTGCAAAAATATTTAGAATATATCCATCAATTATTTTTTTGTAACTGGTGCATCGATTATTTCTCCTCTTTGGTACGGTCAAATTCAATGTTGAAACCTCATATTGAAAAATTATTTTAGGCTCAATTTCAGGGTTTGAGAAATTGAGGTTGAAATTTCATGCAAAAATATTCGAAGGCACTGAAGATATAGCGAGTTAAATATCAAAAAATGTGAAAAATGAAAATAACCTTCATATTCGTGTCCAGCGACCTCGGAAACATAGGAAAACCCCAATTTCAGACATTAGTAAGACATGGTCACACATTGCTATTTCTAAGCATCTTTTTGAGGGTGTCCCACTCGCCTAGTCAAATTTACCGTATAAATAGGACTATGCAAGAAATATATTCAAAGATGTACAAGTAAGTCACGTGATATCCACAGCAGATTTTTTTATAGAAAATGGAAGACCAGGAGTCTTACAGAGAAAGAATTGAAGAATGAGAAGAACAGATTCGGCAGCTAGAAGGAAAAATTAAGAAATTCAGAAAAGAGAATGCGGAATTGGAAAAAAAGTTAGGAAATCAGATATGGAAAACAAAAAAAGCTGAAAAAGAACTAAAAATTAAAAAAAAAATATATATATATATATACGACATGTGGTGCACTCTTGGCAATTTTTTTAAATAAATAAATTAAAATCAAGCGTCGAGTATTATAATAAAAATAGAATAGACTTATAGTACAAATTGACTTAAAATTAAAGTCATATTGCCTAAGCTTTCTCATTCCATATACTTTCAGGTATTTTGGTAAACTATTGTATTTAATTGCTGTCTTGAAAAGCAATGGCATATTTTTTCCTCTTCACTACTTCAGTAAAAATTTTAATAAAAGAAGATAGTACTATATGATAGAACATGAGATGGTGAGAGAGAGCGCATACATTTCTAGGAAATAGTGCTATTTTAAGAGGTGAGAATATGGACCAATGAGTTCTGTGATTTCTTATATTTCTTTTAGACAAGAATAAAGTTCTTATTTTTGCGGGTATCATGGTTATATAAATTATCAAATTTTTCAGCACATCACTTATTTGACATACTACTAATACTAGTTACTCTGTCATAATGTAGAATGACCCTCATAGCTCGGTTTTGAAGCAACTGTAATCTATTTCAATCAGCACTGCTACAAAGATAGAAGACAATGGAGCAAAAATGGAAATGGAGCAAGATCATCGTGTTGTAAACTGTCTGACGACTCTATTTACTGAGATTACTGCCCATTCTGTATAGAAAACCGATTTTTTTTACTATCTTTTTACATAAATAATCTATAGATGAAACCCAATAAGAAGATAGAAAATACAAAACTTGAATGATTTAGACTATAGAATTCACTCATATTGCAAAAATATTTAGAATATATCCATCAATTATTTTTTTGTAACTGGTGCATCGATTATTTCTCCTCTTTGGTACGGTCAAATTCAATGTTGAAACCTCATATTGAAAAATTATTTTAGGCTCAATTTCAGGGTTTGAGAAATTGAGGTTGAAATTTCATGCAAAAATATTCGAAGGCACTGAAGATATAGCGAGTTAAATATCAAAAAATGTGAAAAATGAAAATAACCTTCATATTCGTGTCCAGCGACCTCGGAAACATAGGAAAACCCCAATTTCAGACATTAGTAAGACATGGTCACACATTGCTATTTCTAAGCATCTTTTTGAGGGTGTCCCACTCGCCTAGTCAAATTTACCGTATAAATAGGACTATGCAAGAAATATATTCAATGATGTACAAGTAAGTCACGTGATGTCCACAGCAGATTTTTTTTTATAGAAAATGGAAGACTAGGAGTCTTACAGAGAAAGAATTGAAGAATTAGAAGAACAGATTCGGCAGCTAAAAGGAAAAATTAAGAAATTTAGAAAAGAGAATGCGGAATTGGAAAAAAAGTTTGGAAATCAGATATGGAAAACAAAAAAAGCTGTAAAAGAACTAAAAATAAAAAAAAATTATATACGACATGTGGTGCACTCTTGACAATTTTTTTAAATAAATAAATTAAAATCAAGCGTCGAGTATTATAATAAAAATAGAATAGACTTATAGTACAAATTGACTTAAAATTAAAGTCATATTGCCTAAGCTTTCTCATTCCATATACTTTCAGGTATTTTGGTAAACTATTGTATTTAATTGCTGTCTTGAAAAGCAATGGCATATTTTTTCCTCTTCACTACTTCAGCAAAAATTTTAATAAAAGAAGATAGTACTATATGATAGAACATGAGATGGTGAGAGAGAGCGCATACATTTCTAGGAAATAGTGCTATTTTAAGAGGTGAGAATATGGACCAATGAGTTCTGTGATTTCTTATATTTCTTTTAGACAAGAATAAAGTTCTTATTTTTGCGGGTATCATGGTTATATAAATTATCAAATTTTTCAGCACATCACTTATTTGACATACTACTAATACTAGTTACTCTGTCACAATGTAGAATGACCCTCATAGCTCGGTTTTGAAGCAACTGTAATCTATTTTAATCAGCACTGCTACAAAGATAGAAGACAATGGAGCAAAAATGGAAATGGAGCAAGATCATCGTGTTGTAAACTGTCTGACGACTCTATTTACTGAGATTACTGCCCATTCTGTATAGAAAACCGATTTTTTTTACTATCTTTTTACATAAATAATCTATAGATGAAACCCAATAAGAAGATAGAAAATACAAAACTTGAATGATTTAGACTATAGAATTCACTCATATTGCAAAAATATTTAGAATATATCCATCAATTATTTTTTTGTAACTGGTGCATCGATTATTTCTCCTCTTTGGTACGGTCAAATTCAATGTTGAAACCTCATATTGAAAAATTATTTTAGGCTCAATTTCAGGGTTTGAGAAATTGAGGTTGAAATTTCATGCAAAAATATTCGAAGGCACTGAAGATATAGCGAGTTAAATATCAAAAAATGTGAAAAATGAAAATAACCTTCATATTCGTGTCCAGCGACCTCGGAAACATAGGAAAACCCCAATTTCAGACATTAGTAAGACATGGTCACACATTGCTATTTCTAAGCATCTTTTTGAGGGTGTCCCACTCGCCTAGTCAAATTTACCGTATAAATAGGACTATGCAAGAAATATATTCAAAGATGTACAAGTAAGTCACGTGATATCCACAGCAGATTTTTTTATAGAAAATGGAAGACCAGGAGTCTTACAGAGAAAGAATTGAAGAATGAGAAGAACAGATTCGGCAGCTAGAAGGAAAAATTAAGAAATTCAGAAAAGAGAATGCGGAATTGGAAAAAAAGTTAGGAAATCAGATATGGAAAACAAAAAAAGCTGAGAAAGAACTAAAAATTAAAAAAAATATATATATATACGACATGTGGTGCACTCTTGGCAATTTTTTTAAATAAATAAATTAAAATCAAGCGTCGAGTATTATAATAAAAATAGAATAGACTTATAGTACAAATTGACTTAAAATTAAAGTCATATTGCCTAAGCTTTCTCATTCCATATACTTTCAGGTATTTTGGTAAACTATTGTATTTAATTGCTGTCTTGAAAAGCAATGGCATATTTTTTCCTCTTCACTACTTCAGCAAAAATTTTAATAAAAGAAGATAGTACTATATGATAGAACATGAGATGGTGAGAGAGAGCGCATACATTTCTAGGAAATAGTGCTATTTTAAGAGGTGAGAATATGGACCAATGAGTTCTGTGATTTCTTATATTTCTTTTAGACAAGAATAAAGTTCTTATTTTTGCGGGTATCATGGTTATATAAATTATCAAATTTTTCAGCACATCACTTATTTGACATACTACTAATACTAGTTACTCTGTCACAATGTAGAATGACCCTCATAGCTCGGTTTTGAAGCAACTGTAATCTATTTTAATCAGCACTGCTACAAAGATAGAAGACAATGGAGCAAAAATGGAAATGGAGCAAGATCATCGTGTTGTAAACTGTCTGACGACTCTATTTACTGAGATTACTGCCCATTCTGTATAGAAAACCGATTTTTTTTTACTATCTTTTTACATAAATAATCTATAGATGAAACCCAATAAGAAGATAGAAAATACAAAACTTGAATGATTTAGACTATAGAATTCACTCATATTGCAAAAATATTTAGAATATATCCATCAATTATTTTTTTGTAACTGGTGCATCGATTATTTCTCCTCTTTGGTACGGTCAAATTCAATGTTGAAACCTCATATTGAAAAATTATTTTAGGCTCAATTTCAGGGTTTGAGAAATTGAGGTTGAAATTTCATGCAAAAATATTCGAAGGCACTGAAGATATAGCGAGTTAAATATCAAAAAATGTGAAAAATGAAAATAACCTTCATATTCGTGTCCAGCGACCTCGGAAACATAGGAAAACCCCAATTTCAGACATTAGTAAGACATGGTCACACATTGCTATTTCTAAGCATCTTTTTGAGGGTGTCCCACTCGCCTAGTCAAATTTACCGTATAAATAGGACTATGCAAGAAATATATTCAAAGATGTACAAGTAAGTCACGTGATATCCACAGCAGATTTTTTTATAGAAAATGGAAGACCAGGAGTCTTACAGAGAAAGAATTGAAGAATGAGAAGAACAGATTCGGCAGCTAGAAGGAAAAATTAAGAAATTCAGAAAAGAGAATGCGGAATTGGAAAAAAAGTTAGGAAATCAGATATGGAAAACAAAAAAAGCTGAAAAAGAACTAAAAATTAAAAAAAATATATATATACGACATGTGGTGCACTCTTGGCAATTTTTTTAAATAAATAAATTAAAATCAAGCGTCGAGTATTATAATAAAAATAGAATAGACTTATAGTACAAATTGACTTAAAATTAAAGTCATATTGCCTAAGCTTTCTCATTCCATATACTTTCAGGTATTTTGGTAAACTATTGTATTTAATTGCTGTCTTGAAAAGCAATGGCATATTTTTTCCTCTTCACTACTTCAGCAAAAATTTTAATAAAAGAAGATAGTACTATATGATAGAACATGAGATGGTGAGAGAGAGCGCATACATTTCTAGGAAATAGTGCTATTTTAAGAGGTGAGAATATGGACCAATGAGTTCTGTGATTTCTTATATTTCTTTTAGACAAGAATAAAGTTCTTATTTTTGCGGGTATCATGGTTATATAAATTATCAAATTTTTCAGCACATCACTTATTTGACATACTACTAATACTAGTTACTCTGTCACAATGTAGAATGACCCTCATAGCTCGGTTTTGAAGCAACTGTAATCTATTTTAATCAGCACTGCTACAAAGATAGAAGACAATGGAGCAAAAATGGAAATGGAGCAAGATCATCGTGTTGTAAACTGTCTGACGACTCTATTTACTGAGATTACTGCCCATTCTGTATAGAAAACCGATTTTTTTTACTATCTTTTTACATAAATAATCTAAAGATGAAACCCAATAAGAAGATAGAAAATACAAAACTTGAATGATTTAGACTATAGAATTCACTCATATTGCAAAAATATTTAGAATATATCCATCAATTATTTTTTTGTAACTGGTGCATCGATTATTTCTCCTCTTTGGTACGGTCAAATTCAATGTTGAAACCTCATATTGAGAAATTATTTTAGGCTCAATTTCAGGGTTTGAGAAATTGAGGTTGAAATTTCATGCAAAAATATTCGAAGGCACTGAAGATATAGCGAGTTAAATATCAAAAAATGTGAAAAATGAAAATAACCTTCATATTCGTGTCCAGCGACCTCGGAAACATAGGAAAACCCCAATTTCAGACATTAGTAAGACATGGTCACACATTGCTATTTCTAAGCATCTTTTTGAGGGTGTCCCACTCGCCTAGTCAAATTTACCGTATAAATAGGACTATGCAAGAAATATATTCAAAGATGTACAAGTAAGTCACGTGATATCCACAGCAGATTTTTTTATAGAAAATGGAAGACCAGGAGTCTTACAGAGAAAGAATTGAAGAATGAGAAGAACAGATTCGGCAGCTAGAAGGAAAAATTAAGAAATTCAGAAAAGAGAATGCGGAATTGGAAAAAAAGTTAGGAAATCAGATATGGAAAACAAAAAAAGCTGAAAAAGAACTAAAAATTAAAAAAAATATATATATACGACATGTGGTGCACTCTTGGCAATTTTTTTAAATAAATAAATTAAAATCAAGCGTCGAGTATTATAATAAAAATAGAATAGACTTATAGTACAAATTGACTTAAAATTAAAGTCATATTGCCTAAGCTTTCTCATTCCATATACTTTCAGGTATTTTGGTAAACTATTGTATTTAATTGCTGTCTTGAAAAGCAATGGCATATTTTTTCCTCTTCACTACTTCAGCAAAAATTTTAATAAAAGAAGATAGTACTATATGATAGAACATGAGATGGTGAGAGAGAGCGCATACATTTCTAGGAAATAGTGCTATTTTAAGAGGTGAGAATATGGACCAATGAGTTCTGTGATTTCTTATATTTCTTTTAGACAAGAATAAAGTTCTTATTTTTGCGGGTATCATGGTTATATAAATTATCAAATTTTTCAGCACATCACTTATTTGACATACTACTAATACTAGTTACTCTGTCACAATGTAGAATGACCCTCATAGCTCGGTTTTGAAGCAACTGTAATCTATTTTAATCAGCACTGCTACAAAGATAGAAGACAATGGAGCAAAAATGGAAATGGAGCAAGATCATCGTGTTGTAAACTGTCTGACGACTCTATTTACTGAGATTACTGCCCATTCTGTATAGAAAACCGATTTTTTTTACTATCTTTTTACATAAATAATCTATAGATGAAACCCAATAAGAAGATAGAAAATACAAAACTTGAATGATTTAGACTATAGAATTCACTCATATTGCAAAAATATTTAGAATATATCCATCAATTATTTTTTTGTAACTGGTGCATCGATTATTTCTCCTCTTTGGTACGGTCAAATTCAATGTTGAAACCTCATATTGAAAAATTATTTTAGGCTCAATTTCAGGGTTTGAGAAATTGAGGTTGAAATTTCATGCAAAAATATTCGAAGGCACTGAAGATATAGCGAGTTAAATATCAAAAAATGTGAAAAATGAAAATAACCTTCATATTCGTGTCCAGCGACCTCGGAAACATAGGAAAACCCCAATTTCAGACATTAGTAAGACATGGTCACACATTGCTATTTCTAAGCATCTTTTTGAGGGTGTCCCACTCGCCTAGTCAAATTTACCGTATAAATAGGACTATGCAAGAAATATATTCAATGATGTACAAGTAAGTCACGTGATGTCCACAGCAGATTTTTTTTTATAGAAAATGGAAGACTAGGAGTCTTACAGAGAAAGAATTGAAGAATTAGAAGAACAGATTCGGCAGCTAAAAGGAAAAATTAAGAAATTTAGAAAAGAGAATGCGGAATTGGAAAAAAAGTTTGGAAATCAGATATGGAAAACAAAAAAAGCTGTAAAAGAACTAAAAATAAAAAAAAATTATATACGACATGTGGTGCACTCTTGACAATTTTTTTAAATAAATAAATTAAAATCAAGCGTCGAGTATTATAATAAAAATAGAATAGACTTATAGTACAAATTGACTTAAAATTAAAGTCATATTGCCTAAGCTTTCTCATTCCATATACTTTCAGGTATTTTGGTAAACTATTGTATTTAATTGCTGTCTTGAAAAGCAATGGCATATTTTTTCCTCTTCACTACTTCAGCAAAAATTTTAATAAAAGAAGATAGTACTATATGATAGAACATGAGATGGTGAGAGAGAGCGCATACATTTCTAGGAAATAGTGCTATTTTAAGAGGTGAGAATATGGACCAATGAGTTTTGTGATTTCTTATATTTCTTTTAGACAAGAATAAAGTTCTTATTTTTGCGGGTATCATGGTTATATAAATTATCAAATTTTTCAGCACATCACTTATTTGACATACTACTAATACTAGTTACTCTGTCACAATGTAGAATGACCCTCATAGCTCGGTTTTGAAGCAACTGTAATCTATTTTAATCAGCACTGCTACAAAGATAGAAGACAATGGAGCAAAAATGGAAATGGAGCAAGATCATCGTGTTGTAAACTGTCTGACGACTCTATTTACTGAGATTACTGCCCATTCTGTATAGAAAACCGATTTTTTTTACTATCTTTTTACATAAATAATCTATAGATGAAACCCAATAAGAAGATAGAAAATACAAAACTTGAATGATTTAGACTATAGAATTCACTCATATTGCAAAAATATTTAGAATATATCCATCAATTATTTTTTTGTAACTGGTGCATCGATTATTTCTCCTCTTTGGTACGGTCAAATTCAATGTTGAAACCTCATATTGAAAAATTATTTTAGGCTCAATTTCAGGGTTTGAGAAATTGAGGTTGAAATTTCATGCAAAAATATTCGAAGGCACTGAAGATATAGCGAGTTAAATATCAAAAAATGTGAAAAATGAAAATAACCTTCATATTCGTGTCCAGCGACCTCGGAAACATAGGAAAACCCCAATTTCAGACATTAGTAAGACATGGTCACACATTGCTATTTCTAAGCATCTTTTTGAGGGTGTCCCACTCGCCTAGTCAAATTTACCGTATAAATAGGACTATGCAAGAAATATATTCAAAGATGTACAAGTAAGTCACGTGATATCCACAGCAGATTTTTTTATAGAAAATGGAAGACCAGGAGTCTTACAGAGAAAGAATTGAAGAATGAGAAGAACAGATTCGGCAGCTAGAAGGAAAAATTAAGAAATTCAGAAAAGAGAATGCGGAATTGGAAAAAAAGTTAGGAAATCAGATATGGAAAACAAAAAAAGCTGAAAAAGAACTAAAAATTAAAAAAAATATATATATATATACGACATGTGGTGCACTCTTGGCAATTTTTTTAAATAAATAAATTAAAATCAAGCGTCGAGTATTATAATAAAAATAGAATAGACTTATAGTACAAATTGACTTAAAATTAAAGTCATATTGCCTAAGCTTTCTCATTCCATATACTTTCAGGTATTTTGGTAAACTATTGTATTTAATTGCTGTCTTGAAAAGCAATGGCATATTTTTTCCTCTTCACTACTTCAGCAAAAATTTTAATAAAAGAAGATAGTACTATATGATAGAACATGAGATGGTGAGAGAGAGCGCATACATTTCTAGGAAATAGTGCTATTTTAAGAGGTGAGAATATGGACCAATGAGTTCTGTGATTTCTTATATTTCTTTTAGACAAGAATAAAGTTCTTATTTTTGCGGGTATCATGGTTATATAAATTATCAAATTTTTCAGCACATCACTTATTTGACATACTACTAATACTAGTTACTCTGTCACAATGTAGAATGACCCTCATAGCTCGGTTTTGAAGCAACTGTAATCTATTTTAATCAGCATTGCTACAAAGATAGAAGACAATGGAGCAAAAATGGAAATGGAGCAAGATCATCGTGTTGTAAACTGTCTGACGACTCTATTTACTGAGATTACTGCCCATTCTGTATAGAAAACCGATTTTTTTTACTATCTTTTTACATAAATAATCTATAGATGAAACCCAATAAGAAGATAGAAAATACAAAACTTGAATGATTTAGACTATAGAATTCACTCATATTGCAAAAATATTTAGAATATATCCATCAATTATTTTTTTGTAACTGGTGCATCGATTATTTCTCCTCTTTGGTACGGTCAAATTCAATGTTGAAACCTCATATTGAAAAATTATTTTAGGCTCAATTTCAGGGTTTGAGAAATTGAGGTTGAAATTTCATGCAAAAATATTCGAAGGCACTGAAGATATAGCGAGTTAAATATCAAAAAATGTGAAAAATGAAAATAACCTTCATATTCGTGTCCAGCGACCTCGGAAACATAGGAAAACCCCAATTTCAGACATTAGTAAGACATGGTCACACATTGCTATTTCTAAGCATCTTTTTGAGGGTGTCCCACTCGCCTAGTCAAATTTACCGTATAAATAGGACTATGCAAGAAATATATTCAAAGATGTACAAGTAAGTCACGTGATATCCACAGCAGATTTTTTTATAGAAAATGGAAGACCAGGAGTCTTACAGAGAAAGAATTGAAGAATGAGAAGAACAGATTCGGCAGCTAGAAGGAAAAATTAAGAAATTCAGAAAAGAGAATGCGGAATTGGAAAAAAAGTTAGGAAATCAGATATGGAAAACAAAAAAAGCTGAAAAAGAACTAAAAATTAAAAAAAATATATATATACGACATGTGGTGCACTCTTGGCAATTTTTTTAAATAAATAAATTAAAATCAAGCGTCGAGTATTATAATAAAAATAGAATAGACTTATAGTACAAATTGACTTAAAATTAAAGTCATATTGCCTAAGCTTTCTCATTCCATATACTTTCAGGTATTTTGGTAAACTATTGTATTTAATTGCTGTCTTGAAAAGCAATGGCATATTTTTTCCTCTTCACTACTTCAGCAAAAATTTTAATAAAAGAAGATAGTACTATATGATAGAACATGAGATGGTGAGAGAGAGCGCATACATTTCTAGGAAATAGTGCTATTTTAAGAGGTGAGAATATGGACCAATGAGTTCTGTGATTTCTTATATTTCTTTTAGACAAGAATAAAGTTCTTATTTTTGCGGGTATCATGGTTATATAAATTATCAAATTTTTCAGCACATCACTTATTTGACATACTACTAATACTAGTTACTCTGTCACAATGTAGAATGACCCTCATAGCTCGGTTTTGAAGCAACTGTAATCTATTTTAATCAGCACTGCTACAAAGATAGAAGACAATGGAGCAAAAATGGAAATGGAGCAAGATCATCGTGTTGTAAACTGTCTGACGACTCTATTTACTGAGATTACTGCCCATTCTGTATAGAAAACCGATTTTTTTTACTATCTTTTTACATAAATAATCTATGGATGAAACCCAATAAGAAGATAGAAAATACAAAACTTGAATGATTTAGACTATAGAATTCACTCATATTGCAAAAATATTTAGAATATATCCATCAATTATTTTTTTGTAACTGGTGCATCGATTATTTCTCCTCTTTGGTACGGTCAAATTCAATGTTGAAACCTCATATTGAAAAATTATTTTAGGCTCAATTTCAGGGTTTGAGAAATTGAGGTTGAAATTTCATGCAAAAATATTCGAAGGCACTGAAGATATAGCGAGTTAAATATCAAAAAATGTGAAAAATGAAAATAACCTTCATATTCGTGTCCAGCGACCTCGAAAACATAGGAAAACCCCAATTTCAGACATTAGTAAGACATGGTCGCACATTGCTATTTCTAAGCATCTTTTTGAGGGTGTCCCACTCGCCTAGTCAAATTTACCGTATAAATAGGACTATGCAAGAAATATATTCAATAATGTACAAGTAAGTCACGTGATATCCACAGCAGATTTTTTTATAGAAAATGGAAGACCAGGAGTCTTACAGAGAAAGAATTGAAGAATGAGAAGAACAGATTCGGCAGCTAGAAGGAAAAATTAAGAAATTCAGAAAAGAGAATGCGGAATTGGAAAAAAAGTTAGGAAATCAGATATGGAAAACAAAAAAAGCTGAAAAAGAACTAAAAATTAAAAAAAATATATATATACGACATGTGGTGCACTCTTGGCAATTTTTTTAAATAAATAAATTAAAATCAAGCGTCGAGTATTATAATAAAAATAGAATAGACTTATAGTACAAATTGACTTAAAATTAAAGTCATATTGCCTAAGCTTTCTCATTCCATATACTTTCAGGTATTTTGGTAAACTATTGTATTTAATTGCTGTCTTGAAAAGCAATGGCATATTTTTCCCTCTTCACTACTTCAGCAAAAATTTTAATAAAAGAAGATAGTACTATATGATAGAACATGAGATGGTGAGAGAGAGCGCATACATTTCTAGGAAATAGTGCTATTTTAAGAGGTGAGAATATGGACCAATGAGTTCTGTGATTTCTTATATTTCTTTTAGACAAGAATAAAGTTCTTATTTTTGCGGGTATCATGGTTATATAAATTATCAAATTTTTCAGCACATCACTTATTTGACATACTACTAATACTAGTTACTCTGTCACAATGTAGAATGACACTCATAGCTCGGTTTTGAAGCAACTGTAATCTATTTTAATCAGCACTGCTACAAAGATAGAAGACAATGGAGCAAAAATGGAAATGGAGCAAGATCATCGTGTTGTAAACTGTCTGACGACTCTATTTACTGAGATTACTGCCCATTCTGTATAGAAAACCGATTTTTTTTACTATCTTTTTACATAAATAATCTATAGATGAAACCCAATAAGAAGATAGAAAATACAAAACTTGAATGATTTAGACTATAGAATTCACTCATATTGCAAAAATATTTAGAATATATCCATCAATTATTTTTTTGTAACTGGTGCATCGATTATTTCTCCTCTTTGGTACGGTCAAATTCAATGTTGAAACCTCATATTGAAAAATTATTTTAGGCTCAATTTCAGGGTTTGAGAAATTGAGGTTGAAATTTCATGCAAAAATATTCGAAGGCACTGAAGATATAGCGAGTTAAATATCAAAAAATGTGAAAAATGAAAATAACCTTCATATTCGTGTCCAGCGACCTCGAAAACATAGGAAAACCCCAATTTCAGACATTAGTAAGACATGGTCGCACATTGCTATTTCTAAGCATCTTTTTGAGGGTGTCCCACTCGCCTAGTCAAATTTACCGTATAAATAGGACTATGCAAGAAATATATTCAAAGATGTACAAGTAAGTCACGTGATATCCACAGCAGATTTTTTTATAGAAAATGGAAGACCAGGAGTCTTACAGAGAAAGAATTGAAGAATGAGAAGAACAGATTCGGCAGCTAGAAGGAAAAATTAAGAAATTCAGAAAAGAGAATGCGGAATTGGAAAAAAAGTTAGGAAATCAGATATGGAAAACAAAAAAAGCTGAAAAAGAACTAAAAATTAAAAAAAATATATATATACGACATGTGGTGCACTCTTGGCAATTTTTTTAAATAAATAAATTAAAATCAAGCGTCGAGTATTATAATAAAAATAGAATAGACTTATAGTACAAATTGACTTAAAATTAAAGTCATATTGCCTAAGCTTTCTCATTCCATATACTTTCAGGTATTTTGGTAAACTATTGTATTTAATTGCTGTCTTGAAAAGCAATGGCATATTTTTTCCTCTTCACTACTTCAGCAAAAATTTTAATAAAAGAAGATAGTACTATATGATAGAACATGAGATGGTGAGAGAGAGCGCATACATTTCTAGGAAATAGTGCTATTTTAAGAGGTGAGAATATGGACCAATGAGTTCTGTGATTTCTTATATTTCTTTTAGACAAGAATAAAGTTCTTATTTTTGCGGGTATCATGGTTATATAAATTATCAAATTTTTCAGCACATCACTTATTTGACATACTACTAATACTAGTTACTCTGTCACAATGTAGAATGACACTCATAGCTCGGTTTTGAAGCAACTGTAATCTATTTTAATCAGCACTGCTACAAAGATAGAAGACAATGGAGCAAAAATGGAAATGGAGCAAGATCATCGTGTTGTAAACTGTCTGACGACTCTATTTACTGAGATTACTGCCCATTCTGTATAGAAAACCGATTTTTTTTACTATCTTTTTACATAAATAATCTATAGATGAAACCCAATAAGAAGATAGAAAATACAAAACTTGAATGATTTAGACTATAGAATTCACTCATATTGCAAAAATATTTAGAATATATCCATCAATTATTTTTTTGTAACTGGTGCATCGATTATTTCTCCTCTTTGGTACGGTCAAATTCAATGTTGAAACCTCATATTGAAAAATTATTTTAGGCTCAATTTCAGGGTTTGAGAAATTGAGGTTGAAATTTCATGCAAAAATATTCGAAGGCACTGAAGATATAGCGAGTTAAATATCAAAAAATGTGAAAAATGAAAATAACCTTCATACTCGTGTCCAGCGACCTCGGAAACATAGGAAAACCCCAATTTCAGACATTAGTAAGACATGGTCACACATTGCTATTTCTAAGCATCTTTTTGAGGGTGTCCCACTCGCCTAGTCAAATTTACCGTATAAATAGGACTATGCAAGAAATATATTCAATGATGTACAAGTAAGTCACGTGATGTCCACAGCAGATTTTTTTTTATAGAAAATGGAAGACTAGGAGTCTTACAGAGAAAGAATTGAAGAATGAGAAGAACAGATTCGGCAGCTAGAAGGAAAAATTGAGAAATTCAGAAAAGAGAATGCGGAATTGGAAAAAAAGTTAGGAAATCAGATATGGAAAACAAAAAAAGCTGAAAAAGAACTAAAAATTAAAAAAAATTATATACGACATGTGGTGCACTCTTGGCAATTTTTTTAAATAAATAAATTAAAATCAAGCGTCGAGTATTATAATAAAAATAGAATAGACTTATAGTACAAATTGACTTAAAATTAAAGTCATATTGCCTAAGCTTTCTCATTCCATATACTTTCAGGTATTTTGGTAAACTATTGTATTTAATTGCTGTCTTGAAAAGCAATGGCATATTTTTTCCTCTTCACTACTTCAGCAAAAATTTTAATAAAAGAAGATAGTACTATATGATAGAACATGAGATGGTGAGAGAGAGCGCATACATTTCTAGGAAATAGTGCTATTTTAAGAGGTGAGAATATGGACCAATGAGTTCTGTGATTTCTTATATTTCTTTTAGACAAGAATAAAGTTCTTATTTTTGCGGGTATCATGGTTATATAAATTATCAAATTTTTCAGCACATCACTTATTTGACATACTACTAATACTAGTTACTCTGTCACAATGTAGAATGACACTCATAGCTCGGTTTTGAAGCAACTGTAATCTATTTTAATCAGCACTGCTACAAAGATAGAAGACAATGGAGCAAAAATGGAAATGGAGCAAGATCATCGTGTTGTAAACTGTCTGACGACTCTATTTACTGAGATTACTGCCCATTCTGTATAGAAAACCGATTTTTTTTACTATCTTTTTACATAAATAATCTATAGATGAAACCCAATAAGAAGATAGAAAATACAAAACTTGAATGATTTAGACTATAGAATTCACTCATATTGCAAAAATATTTAGAATATATCCATCAATTATTTTTTTGTAACTGGTGCATCGATTATTTCTCCTCTTTGGTACGGTCAAATTCAATGTTGAAACCTCATATTGAAAAATTATTTTAGGCTCAATTTCAGGGTTTGAGAAATTGAGGTTGAAATTTCATGCAAAAATATTCGAAGGCACTGAAGATATAGCGAGTTAAATATAAAAAAATGTGAAAAATGAAAATAACCTTCATATTCGTGTCCAGCGACCTCGGAAACATAGGAAAACCCCAATTTCAGACATTAGTAAGACATGGTCACACATTGCTATTTCTAAGCATCTTTTTGAGGGTGTCCCACTCGCCTAGTCAAATTTACCGTATAAATAGGACTATGCAAGAAATATATTCAAAGATGTACAAGTAAGTCACGTGATATCCACAGCAGATTTTTTTATAGAAAATGGAAGACCAGGAGTCTTACAGAGAAAGAATTGAAGAATGAGAAGAACAGATTCGGCAGCTAGAAGGAAAAATTAAGAAATTCAGAAAAGAGAATGCGGAATTGGAAAAAAAGTTAGGAAATCAGATATGGAAAACAAAAAAAGCTGAAAAAGAACTAAAAATTAAAAAAAATATATATATACGACATGTGGTGCACTCTTGGCAATTTTTTTAAATAAATAAATTAAAATCAAGCGTCGAGTATTATAATAAAAATAGAATAGACTTATAGTACAAATTGACTTAAAATTAAAGTCATATTGCCTAAGCTTTCTCATTCCATATACTTTCAGGTATTTTGGTAAACTATTGTATTTAATTGCTGTCTTGAAAAGCAATGGCATATTTTTTCCTCTTCACTACTTCAGCAAAAATTTTAATAATAGAAGATAGTACTATATGATAGAACATGAGATGGTGAGAGAGAGCGCATACATTTCTAGGAAATAGTGCTATTTTAAGAGGTGAGAATATGGACCAATGAGTTCTGTGATTTCTTATATTTCTTTTAGACAAGAATAAAGTTCTTATTTTTGCGGGTATCATGGTTATATAAATTATCAAATTTTTCAGCACATCACTTATTTGACATACTACTAATACTAGTTACTCTGTCACAATGTAGAATGACCCTCATAGCTCGGTTTTGAAGCAACTGTAATCTATTTTAATCAGCACTGCTACAAAGATAGAAGACAATGGAGCAAAAATGGAAATGGAGCAAGATCATCGTGTTGTAAACTGTCTGACGACTCTATTTACTGAGATTACTGCCCATTCTGTATAGAAAACCGATTTTTTTTACTATCTTTTTACATAAATAATCTATAGATGAAACCCAATAAGAAGATAGAAAATACAAAACTTGAATGATTTAGACTATAGAATTCACTCATATTGCAAAAATATTTAGAATATATCCATCAATTATTTTTTTGTAACTGGTGCATCGATTATTTCTCCTCTTTGGTACGGTCAAATTCAATGTTGAAACCTCATATTGAAAAATTATTTTAGGCTCAATTTCAGGGTTTGAGAAATTGAGGTTGAAATTTCATGCAAAAATATTCGAAGGCACTGAAGATATAGCGAGTTAAATATCAAAAAATGTGAAAAATGAAAATAACCTTCATATTCGTGTCCAGCGACCTCGGAAACATAGGAAAACCCCAATTTCAGACATTAGTAAGACATGGTCACACATTGCTATTTCTAAGCATCTTTTTGAGGGTGTCCCACTCGCCTAGTCAAATTTACCGTATAAATAGGACTATGCAAGAAATATATTCAAAGATGTACAAGTAAGTCACGTGATATCCACAGCAGATTTTTTTATAGAAAATGGAAGACCAGGAGTCTTACAGAGAAAGAATTGAAGAATGAGAAGAACAGATTCGGCAGCTAGAAGGAAAAATTAAGAAATTCAGAAAAGAGAATGCGGAATTGGAAAAAAAGTTAGGAAATCAGATATGGAAAACAAAAAAAGCTGAAAAAGAACTAAAAATTAAAAAAAATATATATATACGACATGTGGTGCACTCTTGGCAATTTTTTTAAATAAATAAATTAAAATCAAGCGTCGAGTATTATAATAAAAATAGAATAGACTTATAGTACAAATTGACTTAAAATTAAAGTCATATTGCCTAAGCTTTCTCATTCCATATACTTTCAGGTATTTTGGTAAACTATTGTATTTAATTGCTGTCTTGAAAAGCAATGGCATATTTTTTCCTCTTCACTACTTCAGCAAAAATTTTAATAAAAGAAGATAGTACTATATGATAGAACATGAGATGGTGAGAGAGAGCGCATACATTTCTAGGAAATAGTGCTATTTTAAGAGGTGAGAATATGGACCAATGAGTTCTGTGATTTCTTATATTTCTTTTAGACAAGAATAAAGTTCTTATTTTTGCGGGTATCATGGTTATATAAATTATCAAATTTTTCAGCACATCACTTATTTGACATACTACTAATACTAGTTACTCTGTCACAATGTAGAATGACCCTCATAGCTCGGTTTTGAAGCAACTGTAATCTATTTTAATCAGCACTGCTACAAAGATAGAAGACAATGGAGCAAAAATGGAAATGGAGCAAGATCATCGTGTTGTAAACTGTCTGACGACTCTATTTACTGAGATTACTGCCCATTCTGTATAGAAAACCGATTTTTTTTACTATCTTTTTACATAAATAATCTATAGATGAAACCCAATAAGAAGATAGAAAATACAAAACTTGAATGATTTAGACTATAGAATTCACTCATATTGCAAAAATATTTAGAATATATCCATCAATTATTTTTTTGTAACTGGTGCATCGATTATTTCTCCTCTTTGGTACGGTCAAATTCAATGTTGAAACCTCATATTGAAAAATTATTTTAGGCTCAATTTCAGGGTTTGAGAAATTGAGGTTGAAATTTCATGCAAAAATATTCGAAGGCACTGAAGATATAGCGAGTTAAATATAAAAAAATGTGAAAAATGAAAATAACCTTCATATTCGTGTCCAGCGACCTCGGAAACATAGGAAAACCCCAATTTCAGACATTAGTAAGACATGGTCACACATTGCTATTTCTAAGCATCTTTTTGAGGGTGTCCCACTCGCCTAGTCAAATTTACCGTATAAATAGGACTATGCAAGAAATATATTCAAAGATGTACAAGTAAGTCACGTGATATCCACAGCAGATTTTTTTATAGAAAATGGAAGACCAGGAGTCTTACAGAGAAAGAATTGAAGAATGAGAAGAACAGATTCGGCAGCTAGAAGGAAAAATTAAGAAATTCAGAAAAGAGAATGCGGAATTGGAAAAAAAGTTAGGAAATCAGATATGGAAAACAAAAAAAGCTGAAAAAGAACTAAAAATTAAAAAAAATATATATATACGACATGTGGTGCACTCTTGGCAATTTTTTTAAATAAATAAATTAAAATCAAGCGTCGAGTATTATAATAAAAATAGAATAGACTTATAGTACAAATTGACTTAAAATTAAAGTCATATTGCCTAAGCTTTCTCATTCCATATACTTTCAGGTATTTTGGTAAACTATTGTATTTAATTGCTGTCTTGAAAAGCAATGGCATATTTTTTCCTCTTCACTACTTCAGCAAAAATTTTAATAATAGAAGATAGTACTATATGATAGAACATGAGATGGTGAGAGAGAGCGCATACATTTCTAGGAAATAGTGCTATTTTAAGAGGTGAGAATATGGACCAATGAGTTCTGTGATTTCTTATATTTCTTTTAGACAAGAATAAAGTTCTTATTTTTGCGGGTATCATGGTTATATAAATTATCAAATTTTTCAGCACATCACTTATTTGACATACTACTAATACTAGTTACTCTGTCACAATGTAGAATGACCCTCATAGCTCGGTTTTGAAGCAACTGTAATCTATTTTAATCAGCACTGCTACAAAGATAGAAGACAATGGAGCAAAAATGGAAATGGAGCAAGATCATCGTGTTGTAAACTGTCTGACGACTCTATTTACTGAGATTACTGCCCATTCTGTATAGAAAACCGATTTTTTTTACTATCTTTTTACATAAATAATCTATAGATGAAACCCAATAAGAAGATAGAAAATACAAAACTTGAATGATTTAGACTATAGAATTCACTCATATTGCAAAAATATTTAGAATATATCCATCAATTATTTTTTTGTAACTGGTGCATCGATTATTTCTCCTCTTTGGTACGGTCAAATTCAATGTTGAAACCTCATATTGAAAAATTATTTTAGGCTCAATTTCAGGGTTTGAGAAATTGAGGTTGAAATTTCATGCAAAAATATTCGAAGGCACTGAAGATATAGCGAGTTAAATATCAAAAAATGTGAAAAATGAAAATAACCTTCATATTCGTGTCCAGCGACCTCGGAAACATAGGAAAACCCCAATTTCAGACATTAGTAAGACATGGTCACACATTGCTATTTCTAAGCATCTTTTTGAGGGTGTCCCACTCGCCTAGTCAAATTTACCGTATAAATAGGACTATGCAAGAAATATATTCAAAGATGTACAAGTAAGTCACGTGATATCCACAGCAGATTTTTTTATAGAAAATGGAAGACCAGGAGTCTTACAGAGAAAGAATTGAAGAATGAGAAGAACAGATTCGGCAGCTAGAAGGAAAAATTAAGAAATTCAGAAAAGAGAATGCGGAATTGGAAAAAAAGTTAGGAAATCAGATATGGAAAACAAAAAAAGCTGAAAAAGAACTAAAAATTAAAAAAAATATATATATACGACATGTGGTGCACTCTTGGCAATTTTTTTAAATAAATAAATTAAAATCAAGCGTCGAGTATTATAATAAAAATAGAATAGACTTATAGTACAAATTGACTTAAAATTAAAGTCATATTGCCTAAGCTTTCTCATTCCATATACTTTCAGGTATTTTGGTAAACTATTGTATTTAATTGCTGTCTTGAAAAGCAATGGCATATTTTTTCCTCTTCACTACTTCAGCAAAAATTTTAATAAAAGAAGATAGTACTATATGATAGAACATGAGATGGTGAGAGAGAGCGCATACATTTCTAGGAAATAGTGCTATTTTAAGAGGTGAGAATATGGACCAATGAGTTCTGTGATTTCTTATATTTCTTTTAGACAAGAATAAAGTTCTTATTTTTGCGGGTATCATGGTTATATAAATTATCAAATTTTTCAGCACATCACTTATTTGACATACTACTAATACTAGTTACTCTGTCACAATGTAGAATGACACTCATAGCTCGGTTTTGAAGCAACTGTAATCTATTTTAATCAGCACTGCTACAAAGATAGAAGACAATGGAGCAAAAATGGAAATGGAGCAAGATCATCGTGTTGTAAACTGTCTGACGACTCTATTTACTGAGATTACTGCCCATTCTGTATAGAAAACCGATTTTTTTTACTATCTTTTTACATAAATAATCTATAGATGAAACCCAATAAGAAGATAGAAAATACAAAACTTGAATGATTTAGACTATAGAATTCACTCATATTGCAAAAATATTTAGAATATATCCATCAATTATTTTTTTGTAACTGGTGCATCGATTATTTCTCCTCTTTGGTACGGTCAAATTCAATGTTGAAACCTCATATTGAAAAATTATTTTAGGCTCAATTTCAGGGTTTGAGAAATTGAGGTTGAAATTTCATGCAAAAATATTCGAAGGCACTGAAGATATAGCGAGTTAAATATCAAAAAATGTGAAAAATGAAAATAACCTTCATATTCGTGTCCAGCGACCTCGGAAACATAGGAAAACCCCAATTTCAGACATTAGTAAGACATGGTCACACATTGCTATTTCTAAGCATCTTTTTGAGGGTGTCCCACTCGCCTAGTCAAATTTACCGTATAAATAGGACTATGCAAGAAATATATTCAAAGATGTACAAGTAAGTCACGTGATATCCACAGCAGATTTTTTTATAGAAAATGGAAGACCAGGAGTCTTACAGAGAAAGAATTGAAGAATGAGAAGAACAGATTCGGCAGCTAGAAGGAAAAATTAAGAAATTCAGAAAAGAGAATGCGGAATTGGAAAAAAAGTTAGGAAATCAGATATGGAAAACAAAAAAAGCTGAAAAAGAACTAAAAATTAAAAAAAATATATATATACGACATGTGGTGCACTCTTGGCAATTTTTTTAAATAAATAAATTAAAATCAAGCGTCGAGTATTATAATAAAAATAGAATAGACTTATAGTACAAATTGACTTAAAATTAAAGTCATATTGCCTAAGCTTTCTCATTCCATATACTTTCAGGTATTTTGGTAAACTATTGTATTTAATTGCTGTCTTGAAAAGCAATGGCATATTTTTTCCTCTTCACTACTTCAGCAAAAATTTTAATAATAGAAGATAGTACTATATGATAGAACATGAGATGGTGAGAGAGAGCGCATACATTTCTAGGAAATAGTGCTATTTTAAGAGGTGAGAATATGGACCAATGAGTTCTGTGATTTCTTATATTTCTTTTAGACAAGAATAAAGTTCTTATTTTTGCGGGTATCATGGTTATATAAATTATCAAATTTTTCAGCACATCACTTATTTGACATACTACTAATACTAGTTACTCTGTCACAATGTAGAATGACACTCATAGCTCGGTTTTGAAGCAACTGTAATCTATTTTAATCAGCACTGCTACAAAGATAGAAGACAATAGAGCAAAAATGGAAATGGAGCAAGATCATCGTGTTGTAAACTGTCTGACGACTCTATTTACTGAGATTACTGCCCATTCTGTATAGAAAACCGATTTTTTTTACTATCTTTTTACATAAATAATCTATAGATGAAACCCAATAAGAAGATAGAAAATACAAAACTTGAATGATTTAGACTATAGAATTCACTCATATTGCAAAAATATTTAGAATATATCCATCAATTATTTTTTTGTAACTGGTGCATCGATTATTTCTCCTCTTTGGTACGGTCAAATTCAATGTTGAAACCTCATATTGAAAAATTATTTTAGGCTCAATTTCAGGGTTTGAGAAATTGAGGTTGAAATTTCATGCAAAAATATTCGAAGGCACTGAAGATATAGCGAGTTAAATATCAAAAAATGTGAAAAATGAAAATAACCTTCATATTCGTGTCCAGCGACCTCGGAAACATAGGAAAACCCCAATTTCAGACATTAGTAAGACATGGTCACACATTGCTATTTCTAAGCATCTTTTTGAGGGTGTCCCACTCGCCTAGTCAAATTTACCGTATAAATAGGACTATGCAAGAAATATATTCAAAGATGTACAAGTAAGTCACGTGATATCCACAGCAGATTTTTTTATAGAAAATGGAAGACCAGGAGTCTTACAGAGAAAGAATTGAAGAATGAGAAGAACAGATTCGGCAGCTAGAAGGAAAAATTAAGAAATTCAGAAAAGAGAATGCGGAATTGGAAAAAAAGTTAGGAAATCAGATATGGAAAACAAAAAAAGCTGAAAAAGAACTAAAAATTAAAAAAAAATATATATATACGACATGTGGTGCACTCTTGGCAATTTTTTTAAATAAATAAATTAAAATCAAGCGTCGAGTATTATAATAAAAATAGAATAGACTTATAGTACAAATCGACTTAAAATTAAAGTCATATTGCCTAAGCTTTCTCATTCCATATACTTTCAGGTATTTTGGTAAACTATTGTATTTAATTGCTGTCTTGAAAAGCAATGGCATATTTTTTCCTCTTCACTACTTCAGCAAAAATTTTAATAAAAGAAGATAGTACTATATGATAGAACATGAGATGGTGAGAGAGAGCGCATACATTTCTAGGAAATAGTGCTATTTTAAGAGGTGAGAATATGGACCAATGAGTTCTGTGATTTCTTATATTTCTTTTAGACAAGAATAAAGTTCTTATTTTTGCGGGTATCATGGTTATATAAATTATCAAATTTTTCAGCACATCACTTATTTGACATACTACTAATACTAGTTACTCTGTCACAATGTAGAATGACACTCATAGCTCGGTTTTGAAGCAACTGTAATCTATTTTAATCAGCACTGCTACAAAGATAGAAGACAATGGAGCAAAAATGGAAATGGAGCAAGATCATCGTGTTGTAAACTGTCTGACGACTCTATTTACTGAGATTACTGCCCATTCTGTATAGAAAACCGATTTTTTTTACTATCTTTTTACATAAATAATCTATAGATGAAACCCAATAAGAAGATAGAAAATACAAAACTTGAATGATTTAGACTATAGAATTCACTCATATTGCAAAAATATTTGGAATATATCCATCAATTATTTTTTTGTAACTGGTGCATCGATTATTTCTCCTCTTTGGTACGGTCAAATTCAATGTTGAAACCTCATATTGAAAAATTATTCTAGGCTCAATTTCAGGGTTTGAGAAATTGAGGTTGAAATTCCATGCAAAAATATTCGAAGGCACTGAAGATATAGCGAGTTAAATATCAAAAAATGTGAAAAATGAAAATAACCTTCATATTCGTGTCCAGCGACCTCGAAAACATAGGAAAACCCCAATTTCAGACATTAGTAAGACATGGTCACACATTGCTATTTCTAAGCATCTTTTTGAGGGTGTCCCACTCGCCTAGTCAAATTTACCGTATAAATAGGACTATGCAAGAAATATATTCAAAGATGTACAAGTAAGTCACGTGATATCCACAGCAGATTTTTTTATAGAAAATGGAAGACCAGGAGTCTTACAGAGAAAGAATTGAAGAATGAGAAGAACAGATTCGGCAGCTAGAAGGAAAAATTAAGAAATTCAGAAAAGAGAATGCGGAATTGGAAAAAAAGTTAGGAAATCAGATATGGAAAACAAAAAAAGCTGAAAAAGAACTAAAAATTAAAAAAAATATATATATACGACATGTGGTGCACTCTTGGCAATTTTTTTAAATAAATAAATTAAAATCAAGCGTCGAGTATTATAATAAAAATAGAATAGACTTATAGTACAAATTGACTTAAAATTAAAGTCATATTGCCTAAGCTTTCTCATTCCATATACTTTCAGGTATTTTGGTAAACTATTGTATTTAATTGCTGTCTTGAAAAGCAATGGCATATTTTTTCCTCTTCACTACTTCAGCAAAAATTTTAATAAAAGAAGATAGTACTATATGATGGAACATGAGATGGTTAGAGAGAGCGCATACATTTCTAGGAAATAGTGCTATTTTAAGAGGTGAGAATATGGACCAATGAGTTCTGTGATTTCTTATATTTCTTTTAGACAAGAATTAAGTTCTTATTTTTGCGGGTATCATGGTTATATAAATTATCAAATTTTTCAGCACATCACTTATTTGACATACTACTAATACTAGTTACTCTGTCACAATGTAGAATGACACTCATAGCTCGGTTTTGAAGCAACTGTAATCTATTTTAATCAGCACTGCTACAAAGATAGAAGACAATGGAGCAAAAATGGAAATGGAGCAAGATCATCGTGTTGTAAACTGTCTGACGACTCTATTTACTGAGATTACTGCCCATTCTGTATAGAAAACCGATTTTTTTTACTATCTTTTTACATAAATAATCTATAGATGAAACCCAATAAGAAGATAGAAAATACAAAACTTGAATGATTTAGACTATAGAATTCACTCATATTGCAAAAATATTTAGAATATATCCATCAATTATTTTTTTGTAACTGGTGCATCGATTATTTCTCCTCTTTGGTACGGTCAAATTCAATGTTGAAACCTCATATTGAAAAATTATTTTAGGCTCAATTTCAGGGTTTGAGAAATTGAGGTTGAAATTTCATGCAAAAATATTCGAAGGCACTGAAGATATAGCGAGTTAAATATCAAAAAATGTGAAAAATGAAAATAACCTTCATATTCGTGTCCAGCGACCTCGGAAACATAGGAAAACCCCAATTTCAGACATTAGTAAGACATGGTCACACATTGCTATTTCTAAGCATCTTTTTGAGGGTGTCCCACTCGCCTAGTCAAATTTACCGTATAAATAGGACTATGCAAGAAATATATTCAAAGATGTACAAGTAAGTCACGTGATATCCACAGCAGATTTTTTTATAGAAAATGGAAGACCAGGAGTCTTACAGAGAAAGAATTGAAGAATGAGAAGAACAGATTCGGCAGCTAGAAGGAAAAATTAAGAAATTCAGAAAAGAGAATGCGGAATTGGAAAAAAAGTTAGGAAATCAGATATGGAAAACAAAAAAAGCTGAAAAAGAACTAAAAATTAAAAAAAATATATATATACGACATGTGGTGCACTCTTGGCATTTTTTTTAAATAAATAAATTAAAATCAAGCGTCGAGTATTATAATAAAAATAGAATAGACTTATAGTACAAATTGACTTAAAATTAAAGTCATATTGCCTAAGCTTTCTCATTCCATATACTTTCAGGTATTTTGGTAAACTATTGTATTTAATTGCTGTCTTGAAAAGCAATGGCATATTTTTTCCTCTTCACTACTTCAGCAAAAATTTTAATAAAAGAAGATAGTACTATATGATAGAACATGAGATGGTGAGAGAGAGCGCATACATTTCTAGGAAATAGTGCTATTTTAAGAGGTGAGAATATGGACCAATGAGTTCTGTGATTTCTTATATTTCTTTTAGACAAGAATAAAGTTCTTATTTTTGCGGGTATCATGGTTATATAAATTATCAAATTTTTCAGCACATCACTTATTTGACATACTACTAATACTAGTTACTCTGTCACAATGTAGAATGACACTCATAGCTCGGTTTTGAAGCAACTGTAATCTATTTTAATCAGCACTGCTACAAAGATAGAAGACAATGGAGCAAAAATGGAAATGGAGCAAGATCATCGTGTTGTAAACTGTCTGACGACTCTATTTACTGAGATTACTGCCCATTCTGTATAGAAAACCGATTTTTTTTACTATCTTTTTACATAAATAATCTATAGATGAAACCCAATAAGAAGATAGAAAATACAAAACTTGAATGATTTAGACTATAGAATTCACTCATATTGCAAAAATATTTAGAATATATCCATCAATTATTTTTTTGTAACTGGTGCATCGATTATTTCTCCTCTTTGGTACGGTCAAATTCAATGTTGAAACCTCATATTGAAAAATTATTTTAGGCTCAATTTCAGGGTTTGAGAAATTGAGGTTGAAATTTCATGCAAAAATATTCGAAGGCACTGAAGATATAGCGAGTTAAATATCAAAAAATGTGAAAAATGAAAATAACCTTCATATTCGTGTCCAGCGACCTCGAAAACATAGGAAAACCCCAATTTCAGACATTAGTAAGACATGGTCACACATTGCTATTTCTAAGCATCTTTTTGAGGGTGTCCCACTCGCCTAGTCAAATTTACCGTATAAATAGGACTATGCAAGAAATATATTCAAAGATGTACAAGTAAGTCACGTGATATCCACAGCAGATTTTTTTATAGAAAATGGAAGACCAGGAGTCTTACAGAGAAAGAATTGAAGAATGAGAAGAACAGATTCGGCAGCTAGAAGGAAAAATTAAGAAATTCAGAAAAGAGAATGCGGAATTGGAAAAAAAGTTAGGAAATCAGATATGGAAAACAAAAAAAGCTGAAAAAGAACTAAAAATTAAAAAAAATATATATATACGACATGTGGTGCACTCTTGGCAATTTTTTTAAATAAATAAATTAAAATCAAGCGTCGAGTATTATAATAAAAATAGAATAGACTTATAGTACAAATTGACTTAAAATTAAAGTCATATTGCCTAAGCTTTCTCATTCCATATACTTTCAGGTATTTTGGTAAACTATTGTATTTAATTGCTGTCTTGAAAAGCAATGGCATATTTTTTCCTCTTCACTACTTCAGCAAAAATTTTAATAAAAGAAGATAGTACTATATGATGGAACATGAGATGGTTAGAGAGAGCGCATACATTTCTAGGAAATAGTGCTATTTTAAGAGGTGAGAATATGGACCAATGAGTTCTGTGATTTCTTATATTTCTTTTAGACAAGAATTAAGTTCTTATTTTTGCGGGTATCATGGTTATATAAATTATCAAATTTTTCAGCACATCACTTATTTGACATACTACTAATACTAGTTACTCTGTCACAATGTAGAATGACACTCATAGCTCGGTTTTGAAGCAACTGTAATCTATTTTAATCAGCACTGCTACAAAGATAGAAGACAATGGAGCAAAAATGGAAATGGAGCAAGATCATCGTGTTGTAAACTGTCTGACGACTCTATTTACTGAGATTACTGCCCATTCTGTATAGAAAACCGATTTTTTTTACTATCTTTTTACATAAATAATCTATAGATGAAACCCAATAAGAAGATAGAAAATACAAAACTTGAATGATTTAGACTATAGAATTCACTCATATTGCAAAAATATTTAGAATATATCCATCAATTATTTTTTTGTAACTGGTGCATCGATTATTTCTCCTCTTTGGTACGGTCAAATTCAATGTTGAAACCTCATATTGAAAAATTATTTTAGGCTCAATTTCAGGGTTTGAGAAATTGAGGTTGAAATTTCATGCAAAAATATTCGAAGGCACTGAAGATATAGCGAGTTAAATATCAAAAAATGTGAAAAATGAAAATAACCTTCATATTCGTGTCCAGCGACCTCGGAAACATAGGAAAACCCCAATTTCAGACATTAGTAAGACATGGTCACACATTGCTATTTCTAAGCATCTTTTTGAGGGTGTCCCACTCGCCTAGTCAAATTTACCGTATAAATAGGACTATGCAAGAAATATATTCAAAGATGTACAAGTAAGTCACGTGATATCCACAGCAGATTTTTTTATAGAAAATGGAAGACCAGGAGTCTTACAGAGAAAGAATTGAAGAATGAGAAGAACAGATTCGGCAGCTAGAAGGAAAAATTAAGAAATTCAGAAAAGAGAATGCGGAATTGGAAAAAAAGTTAGGAAATCAGATATGGAAAACAAAAAAAGCTGAAAAAGAACTAAAAATTAAAAAAAATATATATATACGACATGTGGTGCACTCTTGGCATTTTTTTTAAATAAATAAATTAAAATCAAGCGTCGAGTATTATAATAAAAATAGAATAGACTTATAGTACAAATTGACTTAAAATTAAAGTCATATTGCCTAAGCTTTCTCATTCCATATACTTTCAGGTATTTTGGTAAACTATTGTATTTAATTGCTGTCTTGAAAAGCAATGGCATATTTTTTCCTCTTCACTACTTCAGCAAAAATTTTAATAAAAGAAGATAGTACTATATGATAGAACATGAGATGGTGAGAGAGAGCGCATACATTTCTAGGAAATAGTGCTATTTTAAGAGGTGAGAATATGGACCAATGAGTTCTGTGATTTCTTATATTTCTTTTAGACAAGAATAAAGTTCTTATTTTTGCGGGTATCATGGTTATATAAATTATCAAATTTTTCAGCACATCACTTATTTGACATACTACTAATACTAGTTACTCTGTCACAATGTAGAATGACACTCATAGCTCGGTTTTGAAGCAACTGTAATCTATTTTAATCAGCACTGCTACAAAGATAGAAGACAATGGAGCAAAAATGGAAATGGAGCAAGATCATCGTGTTGTAAACTGTCTGACGACTCTATTTACTGAGATTACTGCCCATTCTGTATAGAAAACCGATTTTTTTTACTATCTTTTTACATAAATAATCTATAGATGAAACCCAATAAGAAGATAGAAAATACAAAACTTGAATGATTTAGACTATAGAATTCACTCATATTGCAAAAATATTTAGAATATATCCATCAATTATTTTTTTGTAACTGGTGCATCGATTATTTCTCCTCTTTGGTACGGTCAAATTCAATGTTGAAACCTCATATTGAAAAATTATTTTAGGCTCAATTTCAGGGTTTGAGAAATTGAGGTTGAAATTTCATGCAAAAATATTCGAAGGCACTGAAGATATAGCGAGTTAAATATCAAAAAATGTGAAAAATGAAAATAACCTTCATATTCGTGTCCAGCGACCTCGGAAACATAGGAAAACCCCAATTTCAGACATTAGTAAGACATGGTCACACATTGCTATTTCTAAGCATCTTTTTGAGGGTGTCCCACTCGCCTAGTCAAATTTACCGTATAAATAGGACTATGCAAGAAATATATTCAAAGATGTACAAGTAAGTCACGTGATATCCACAGCAGATTTTTTTATAGAAAATGGAAGACCAGGAGTCTTACAGAGAAAGAATTGAAGAATGAGAAGAACAGATTCGGCAGCTAGAAGGAAAAATTAAGAAATTCAGAAAAGAGAATGCGGAATTGGAAAAAAAGTTAGGAAATCAGATATGGAAAACAAAAAAAGCTGAAAAAGAACTAAAATTTAAAAAAAATATATATATACGACATGTGGTGCACTCTTGGCAATTTTTTTAAATAAATAAATTAAAATCAAGCGTCGAGTATTATAATAAAAATAGAATAGACTTATAGTACAAATTGACTTAAAATTAAAGTCATATTGCCTAAGCTTTCTCATTCCATATACTTTCAGGTATTTTGGTAAACTATTGTATTTAATTGCTGTCTTGAAAAGCAATGGCATATTTTTTCCTCTTCACTACTTCAGCAAAAATTTTAATAAAAGAAGATAGTACTATATGATAGAACATGAGATGGTGAGAGAGAGCGCATACATTTCTAGGAAATAGTGCTATTTTAAGAGGTGAGAATATGGACCAATGAGTTCTGTGATTTCTTATATTTCTTTTAGACAAGAATAAAGTTCTTATTTTTGCGGGTATCATGGTTATATAAATTATCAAATTTTTCAGCACATCACTTATTTGACATACTACTAATACTAGTTACTCTGTCACAATGTAGAATGACACTCATAGCTCGGTTTTGAAGCAACTGTAATCTATTTTAATCAGCACTGCTACAAAGATAGAAGACAATGGAGCAAAAATGGAAATGGAGCAAGATCATCGTGTTGTAAACTGTCTGACGACTCTATTTACTGAGATTACTGCCCATTCTGTATAGAAAACCGATTTTTTTTACTATCTTTTTACATAAATAATCTATAGATGAAACCCAATAAGAAGATAGAAAATACAAAACTTGAATGATTTAGACTATAGAATTCACTCATATTGCAAAAATATTTAGAATATATCCATCAATTATTTTTTTGTAACTGGTGCATCGATTATTTCTCCTCTTTGGTACGGTCAAATTCAATGTTGAAACCTCATATTGAAAAATTATTTTAGGCTCAATTTCAGGGTTTGAGAAATTGAGGTTGAAATTTCATGCAAAAATATTCGAAGGCACTGAAGATATAGCGAGTTAAATATCAAAAAATGTGAAAAATGAAAATAACCTTCATATTCGTGTCCAGCGACCTCGGAAACATAGGAAAACCCCAATTTCAGACATTAGTAAGACATGGTCACACATTGCTATTTCTAAGCATCTTTTTGAGGGTGTCCCACTCGCCTAGTCAAATTTACCGTATAAATAGGACTATGCAAGAAATATATTCAATGATGTACAAGTAAGTCACGTGATATCCACAGCAGATTTTTTCATAGAAAATGGAAGACCAGGAGTCTTACAGAGAAAGAATTGAAGAATGAGAAGAACAGATTCGGCAGCTAGAAGGAAAAATTAAGAAATTCAGAAAAGAGAATGCGGAATTGGAAAAAAAGTTAGGAAATCAGATATGGAAAACAAAAAAAGCTGAAAAAGAACTAAAAATTAAAAAAAATATATATATACGACATGTGGTGCACTCTTGGCAATTTTTTTAAATAAATAAATTAAAATCAAGCGTCGAGTATTATAATAAAAATAGAATAGACTTATAGTACAAATTGACTTAAAATTAAAGTCATATTGCCTAAGCTTTCTCATTCCATATACTTTCAGGTATTTTGGTAAACTATTGTATTTAATTGCTGTCTTGAAAAGCAATGGCATATTTTTTCCTCTTCACTACTTCAGCAAAAATTTTAATAAAAGAAGATAGTACTATATGATAGAACATGAGATGGTGAGAGAGAGCGCATACATTTCTAGGAAATAGTGCTATTTTAAGAGGTGAGAATATGGACCAATGAGTTCTGTGATTTCTTATATTTCTTTTAGACAAGAATAAAGTTCTTATTTTTGCGGGTATCATGGTTATATAAATTATCAAATTTTTCAGCACATCACTTATTTGACATACTACTAATACTAGTTACTCTGTCACAATGTAGAATGACACTTATAGCTCGGTTTTGAAGCAACTGTAATCTATTTTAATCAGCACTGCTACAAAGATAGAAGACAATGGAGCAAAAATGGAAATGGAGCAAGATCATCGTGTTGTAAACTGTCTGACGACTCTATTTACTGAGATTACTGCCCATTCTGTATAGAAAACCGATTTTTTTTACTATCTTTTTACATAAATAATCTATAGATGAAACCCAATAAGAAGATAGAAAATACAAAACTTGAATGATTTAGACTATAGAATTCACTCATATTGCAAAAATATTTAGAATATATCCATCAATTATTTTTTTGTAACTGGTGCATCGATTATTTCTCCTCTTTGGTACGGTCAAATTCAATGTTGAAACCTCATATTGAAAAATTATTTTAGGCTCAATTTCAGGGTTTGAGAAATTGAGGTTGAAATTTCATGCAAAAATATTCGAAGGCACTGAAGATATAGCGAGTTAAATATCAAAAAATGTGAAAAATGAAAATAACCTTCATATTCGTGTCCAGCGACCTCGGAAACATAGGAAAACCCCAATTTCAGACATTAGTAAGACATGGTCACACATTGCTATTTCTAAGCATCTTTTTGAGGGTGTCCCACTCGCCTAGTCAAATTTACCGTATAAATAGGACTATGCAAGAAATATATTCAATGATGTACAAGTAAGTCACGTGATGTCCACAGCAGATTTTTTTTTATAGAAAATGGAAGACTAGGAGTCTTACAGAGAAAGAATTGAAGAATTAGAAGAACAGATTCGGCAGCTAAAAGGAAAAATTAAGAAATTTAGAAAAGAGAATGCGGAATTGGAAAAAAAGTTTGGAAATCAGATATGGAAAACAAAAAAAGCTGTAAAAGAACTAAAAATAAAAAAAAATTATATACGACATGTGGTGCACTCTTGACAATTTTTTTAAATAAATAAATTAAAATCAAGCGTCGAGTATTATAATAAAAATAGAATAGACTTATAGTACAAATTGACTTAAAATTAAAGTCATATTGCCTAAGCTTTCTCATTCCATATACTTTCAGGTATTTTGGTAAACTATTGTATTTAATTGCTGTCTTGAAAAGCAATGGCATATTTTTTCCTCTTCACTACTTCAGCAAAAATTTTAATAAAAGAAGATAGTACTATATGATAGAACATGAGATGGTGAGAGAGAGCGCATACATTTCTAGGAAATAGTGCTATTTTAAGAGGTGAGAATATGGACCAATGAGTTCTGTGATTTCTTATATTTCTTTTAGACAAGAATAAAGTTCTTATTTTTGCGGGTATCATGGTTATATAAATTATCAAATTTTTCAGCACATCACTTATTTGACATACTACTAATACTAGTTACTCTGTCACAATGTAGAATGACACTCATAGCTCGGTTTTGAAGCAACTGTAATCTATTTTAATCAGCACTGCTACAAAGATAGAAGACAATGGAGCAAAAATGGAAATGGAGCAAGATCATCGTGTTGTAAACTGTCTGACGACTCTATTTACTGAGATTACTGCCCATTCTGTATAGAAAACCGATTTTTTTTACTATCTTTTTACATAAATAATCTATAGATGAAACCCAATAAGAAGATAGAAAATACAAAACTTGAATGATTTAGACTATAGAATTCACTCATATTGCAAAAATATTTAGAATATATCCATCAATTATTTTTTTGTAACTGGTGCATCGATTATTTCTCCTCTTTGGTACGGTCAAATTCAATGTTGAAACCTCATATTGAAAAATTATTTTAGGCTCAATTTCAGGGTTTGAGAAATTGAGGTTGAAATTTCATGCAAAAATATTCGAAGGCACTGAAGATATAGCGAGTTAAATATCAAAAAATGTGAAAAATGAAAATAACCTTCATATTCGTGTCCAGCGACCTCGGAAACATAGGAAAACCCCAATTTCAGACATAAGTAAGACATGGTCACACATTGCTATTTCTAAGCATCTTTTTGAGGGTGTCCCACTCGCCTAGTCAAATTTACCGTATAAATAGGACTATGCAAGAAATATATTCAATGATGTACAAGTAAGTCACGTGATATCCACAGCAGATTTTTTTATAGAAAATGGAAGACCAGGAGTCTTACAGAGAAAGAATTGAAGAATGAGAAGAACAGATTCGGCAGCTAGAAGGAAAAATTAAGAAATTCAGAAAAGAGAATGCGGAATTGGAAAAAAAGTTAGGAAATCAGATATGGAAAACAAAAAAAGCTGAAAAAGAACTAAAAATTAAAAAAAATATATATATACGACATGTGGTGCACTCTTGGCAATTTTTTTAAATAAATAAATTAAAATCAAGCGTCGAGTATTATAATAAAAATAGAATAGACTTATAGTACAAATTGACTTAAAATTAAAGTCATATTGCCTAAGCTTTCTCATTCCATATACTTTCAGGTATTTTGGTAAACTATTGTATTTAATTGCTGTCTTGAAAAGCAATGACATATTTTTTCCTCTTCACTACTTCAGCAAAAATTTTAATAAAAGAAGATAGTACTATATGATAGAACATGAGATGGTGAGAGAGAGCGCATACATTTCTAGGAAATAGTGCTATTTTAAGAGGTGAGAATATGGACCAATGAGTTCTGTGATTTCTTATATTTCTTTTAGACAAGAATAAAGTTCTTATTTTTGCGGGTATCATGGTTATATAAATTATCAAATTTTTCAGCACATCACTTATTTGACATACTACTAATACTAGTTACTCTGTCACAATGTAGAATGACCCTCATAGCTCGGTTTTGAAGCAACTGTAATCTATTTTAATCAGCACTGCTACAAAGATAGAAGACAATGGAGCAAAAATGGAAATGGAGCAAGATCATCGTGTTGTAAACTGTCTGACGACTCTATTTACTGAGATTACTGCCCATTCTGTATAGAAAACCGATTTTTTTTACTATCTTTTTACATAAATAATCTATAGATGAAACCCAATAAGAAGATAGAAAATACAAAACTTGAATGATTTAGACTATAGAATTCACTCATATTGCAAAAATATTTAGAATATATCCATCAATTATTTTTTTGTAACTGGTGCATCGATTATTTCTCCTCTTTGGTACGGTCAAATTCAATGTTGAAACCTCATATTGAAAAATTATTTTAGGCTCAATTTCAGGGTTTGAGAAATTGAGGTTGAAATTTCATGCAAAAATATTCGAAGGCACTGAAGATATAGCGAGTTAAATATCAAAAAATGTGAAAAATGAAAATAACCTTCATATTCGTGTCCAGCGACCTCGGAAACATAGGAAAACCCCAATTTCAGACATTAGTAAGACATGGTCACACATTGCTATTTCTAAGCATCTTTTTGAGGGTGTCCCACTCGCCTAGTCAAATTTACCGTATAAATAGGACTATGCAAGAAATATATTCAAAGATGTACAAGTAAGTCACGTGATATCCACAGCAGATTTTTTTATAGAAAATGGAAGACCAGGAGTCTTACAGAGAAAGAATTGAAGAATGAGAAGAACAGATTCGGCAGCTAGAAGGAAAAATTAAGAAATTCAGAAAAGAGAATGCGGAATTGGAAAAAAAGTTAGGAAATCAGATATGGAAAACAAAAAAAGCTGAAAAAGAACTAAAAATTAAAAAAAATATATATATACGACATGTGGTGCACTCTTGGCAATTTTTTTAAATAAATAAATTAAAATCAAGCGTCGAGTATTATAATAAAAATAGAATAGACTTATAGTACAAATTGACTTAAAATTAAAGTCATATTGCCTAAGCTTTCTCATTCCATATACTTTCAGGTATTTTGGTAAACTATTGTATTTAATTGCTGTCTTGAAAAGCAATGGCATATTTTTTCCTCTTCACTACTTCAGCAAAAATTTTAATAAAAGAAGATAGTACTATATGATAGAACATGAGATGGTGAGAGAGAGCGCATACATTTCTAGGAAATAGTGCTATTTTAAGAGGTGAGAATATGGACCAATGAGTTCTGTGATTTCTTATATTTCTTTTAGACAAGAATAAAGTTCTTATTTTTGCGGGTATCATGGTTATATAAATTATCAAATTTTTCAGCACATCACTTATTTGACATACTACTAATACTAGTTACTCTGTCACAATGTAGAATGACCCTCATAGCTCGGTTTTGAAGCAACTGTAATCTATTTTAATCAGCACTGCTACAAAGATAGAAGACAATGGAGCAAAAATGGAAATGGAGCAAGATCATCGTGTTGTAAACTGTCTGACGACTCTATTTACTGAGATTACTGCCCATTCTGTATAGAAAACCGATTTTTTTTACTATCTTTTTACATAAATAATCTATAGATGAAACCCAATAAGAAGATAGAAAATACAAAACTTGAATGATTTAGACTATAGAATTCACTCATATTGCAAAAATATCTAGAATATATCCATCAATTATTTTTTTGTAACTGGTGCATCGATTATTTCTCCTCTTTGGTACGGTCAAATTCAATGTTGAAACCTCATATTGAAAAATTATTTTAGGCTCAATTTCAGGGTTTGAGAAATTGAGGTTGAAATTTCATGCAAAAATATTCGAAGGCACTGAAGATATAGCGAGTTAAATATCAAAAAATGTGAAAAATGAAAATAACCTTCATACTCGTGTCCAGCGACCTCGGAAACATAGGAAAACCCCAATTTCAGACATTAGTAAGACATGGTCACACATTGCTATTTCTAAGCATCTTTTTGAGGGTGTCCCACTCGCCTAGTCAAATTTACCGTATAAATAGGACTATGCAAGAAATATATTCAATGATGTACAAGTAAGTCACGTGATGTCCACAGCAGATTTTTTTTTATAGAAAATGGAAGACTAGGAGTCTTACAGAGAAAGAATTGAAGAATGAGAAGAACAGATTCGGCAGCTAGAAGGAAAAATTAAGAAATTCAGAAAAGAGAATGCGGAATTGGAAAAAAAGTTAGGAAATCAGATATGGAAAACAAAAAAAGCTGAAAAAGAACTAAAAATTAAAAAAAATATATATATATACGACATGTGGTGCACTCTTGGCAATTTTTTTAAATAAATAAATTAAAATCAAGCGTCGAGTATTATAATAAAAATAGAATAGACTTATAGTACAAATTGACTTAAAATTAAAGTCATATTGCCTAAGCTTTCTCATTCCATATACTTTCAGGTATTTTGGTAAACTATTGTATTTAATTGCTGTCTTGAAAAGCAATGACATATTTTTTCCTCTTCACTACTTCAGCAAAAATTTTAATAAAAGAAGATAGTACTATATGATAGAACATGAGATGGTGAGAGAGAGCGCATACATTTCTAGGAAATAGTGCTATTTTAAGAGGTGAGAATATGGACCAATGAGTTCTGTGATTTCTTATATTTCTTTTAGACAAGAATAAAGTTCTTATTTTTGCGGGTATCATGGTTATATAAATTATCAAATTTTTCAGCACATCACTTATTTGACATACTACTAATACTAGTTACTCTGTCACAATGTAGAATTACCCTTATAGCTCGGTTTTGAAGCAACTGTAATCTATTTTAATCAGCACTGCTACAAAGATAGAAGACAATGGAGCAAAAATGGAAATGGAGCAAGATCATCGTGTTGTAAACTGTCTGACGACTCTATTTACTGAGATTACTGCCCATTCTGTATAGAAAACCGATTTTTTTTACTATCTTTTTACATAAATAATCTATAGATGAAACCCAATAAGAAGATAGAAAATACAAAACTTGAATGATTTAGACTATAGAATTCACTCATATTGCAAAAATATCTAGAATATATCCATCAATTATTTTTTTGTAACTGGTGCATCGATTATTTCTCCTCTTTGGTACGGTCAAATTCAATGTTGAAAACTCATATTGAAAAATTATTTTAGGCTCAATTTCAGGGTTTGAGAAATTGAGGTTGAAATTTCATGCAAAAATATTCGAAGGCACTGAAGATATAGCGAGTTAAATATCAAAAAATGTGAAAAATGAAAATAACCTTCATACTCGTGTCCAGCGACCTCGGAAACATAGGAAAACCCCAATTTCAGACATTAGTAAGACATGGTCACACATTGCTATTTCTAAGCATCTTTTTGAGGGTGTCCCACTCGCCTAGTCAAATTTACCGTATAAATAGGACTATGCAAGAAATATATTCAATGATGTACAAGTAAGTCACGTGATGTCCACAGCAGATTTTTTTTTATAGAAAATGGAAGACTAGGAGTCTTACAGAGAAAGAATTGAAGAATGAGAAGAACAGATTCGGCAGCTAGAAGGAAAAATTAAGAAATTCAGAAAAGAGAATGCGGAATTGGAAAAAAAGTTAGGAAATCAGATATGGAAAACAAAAAAAGCTGAAAAAGAACTAAAAATTAAAAAAAATATATATATATACGACATGTGGTGCACTCTTGGCAATTTTTTTAAATAAATAAATTAAAATCAAGCGTCGAGTATTATAATAAAAATAGAATAGACTTATAGTACAAATTGACTTAAAATTAAAGTCATATTGCCTAAGCTTTCTCATTCCATATACTTTCAGGTATTTTGGTAAACTATTGTATTTAATTGCTGTCTTGAAAAGCAATGACATATTTTTTCCTCTTCACTACTTCAGCAAAAATTTTAATAAAAGAAGATAGTACTATATGATAGAACATGAGATGGTGAGAGAGAGCGCATACATTTCTAGGAAATAGTGCTATTTTAAGAGGTGAGAATATGGACCAATGAGTTCTGTGATTTCTTATATTTCTTTTAGACAAGAATAAAGTTCTTATTTTTGCGGGTATCATGGTTATATAAATTATCAAATTTTTCAGCACATCACTTATTTGACATACTACTAATACTAGTTACTCTGTCACAATGTAGAATTACCCTTATAGCTCGGTTTTGAAGCAACTGTAATCTATTTTAATCAGCACTGCTACAAAGATAGAAGACAATGGAGCAAAAATGGAAATGGAGCAAGATCATCGTGTTGTAAACTGTCTGACGACTCTATTTACTGAGATTACTGCCCATTCTGTATAGAAAACCGATTTTTTTTACTATCTTTTTACATAAATAATCTATAGATGAAACCCAATAAGAAGATAGAAAATACAAAACTTGAATGATTTAGACTATAGAATTCACTCATATTGCAAAAATATCTAGAATATATCCATCAATTATTTTTTTGTAACTGGTGCATCGATTATTTCTCCTCTTTGGTACGGTCAAATTCAATGTTGAAACCTCATATTGAAAAATTATTTTAGGCTCAATTTCAGGGTTTGAGAAATTGAGGTTGAAATTTCATGCAAAAATATTCGAAGGCACTGAAGATATAGCGAGTTAAATATCAAAAAATGTGAAAAATGAAAATAACCTTCATACTCGTGTCCAGCGACCTCGGAAACATAGGAAAACCCCAATTTCAGACATTAGTAAGACATGGTCACACATTGCTATTTCTAAGCATCTTTTTGAGGGTGTCCCACTCGCCTAGTCAAATTTACCGTATAAATAGGACTATGCAAGAAATATATTCAATGATGTACAAGTAAGTCACGTGATGTCCACAGCAGATTTTTTTTTATAGAAAATGGAAGACTAGGAGTCTTACAGAGAAAGAATTGAAGAATGAGAAGAACAGATTCGGCAGCTAGAAGGAAAAATTAAGAAATTCAGAAAAGAGAATGCGGAATTGGAAAAAAAGTTAGGAAATCAGATATGGAAAACAAAAAAAGCTGAAAAAGAACTAAAAATTAAAAAAAATATATATATATACGACATGTGGTGCACTCTTGGCAATTTTTTTAAATAAATAAATTAAAATCAAGCGTCGAGTATTATAATAAAAATAGAATAGACTTATAGTACAAATTGACTTAAAATTAAAGTCATATTGCCTAAGCTTTCTCATTCCATATACTTTCAGGTATTTTGGTAAACTATTGTATTTAATTGCTGTCTTGAAAAGCAATGACATATTTTTTCCTCTTCACTACTTCAGCAAAAATTTTAATAAAAGAAGATAGTACTATATGATAGAACATGAGATGGTGAGAGAGAGCGCATACATTTCTAGGAAATAGTGCTATTTTAAGAGGTGAGAATATGGACCAATGAGTTCTGTGATTTCTTATATTTCTTTTAGACAAGAATAAAGTTCTTATTTTTGCGGGTATCATGGTTATATAAATTATCAAATTTTTCAGCACATCACTTATTTGACATACTACTAATACTAGTTACTCTGTCACAATGTAGAATTACCCTTATAGCTCGGTTTTGAAGCAACTGTAATCTATTTTAATCAGCACTGCTACAAAGATAGAAGACAATGGAGCAAAAATGGAAATGGAGCAAGATCATCGTGTTGTAAACTGTCTGACGACTCTATTTACTGAGATTACTGCCCATTCTGTATAGAAAACCGATTTTTTTTACTATCTTTTTACATAAATAATCTATAGATGAAACCCAATAAGAAGATAGAAAATACAAAACTTGAATGATTTAGACTATAGAATTCACTCATATTGCAAAAATATCTAGAATATATCCATCAATTATTTTTTTGTAACTGGTGCATCGATTATTTCTCCTCTTTGGTACGGTCAAATTCAATGTTGAAACCTCATATTGAAAAATTATTTTAGGCTCAATTTCAGGGTTTGAGAAATTGAGGTTGAAATTTCATGCAAAAATATTCGAAGGCACTGAAGATATAGCGAGTTAAATATCAAAAAATGTGAAAAATGAAAATAACCTTCATACTCGTGTCCAGCGACCTCGGAAACATAGGAAAACCCCAATTTCAGACATTAGTAAGACATGGTCACACATTGCTATTTCTAAGCATCTTTTTGAGGGTGTCCCACTCGCCTAGTCAAATTTACCGTATAAATAGGACTATGCAAGAAATATATTCAATGATGTACAAGTAAGTCACGTGATGTCCACAGCAGATTTTTTTTTATAGAAAATGGAAGACTAGGAGTCTTACAGAGAAAGAATTGAAGAATGAGAAGAACAGATTCGGCAGCTAGAAGGAAAAATTAAGAAATTCAGAAAAGAGAATGCGGAATTGGAAAAAAAGTTAGGAAATCAGATATGGAAAACAAAAAAAGCTGAAAAAGAACTAAAAATTAAAAAAAATATATATATATACGACATGTGGTGCACTCTTGGCAATTTTTTTAAATAAATAAATTAAAATCAAGCGTCGAGTATTATAATAAAAATAGAATAGACTTATAGTACAAATTGACTTAAAATTAAAGTCATATTGCCTAAGCTTTCTCATTCCATATACTTTCAGGTATTTTGGTAAACTATTGTATTTAATTGCTGTCTTGAAAAGCAATGACATATTTTTTCCTCTTCACTACTTCAGCAAAAATTTTAATAAAAGAAGATAGTACTATATGATAGAACATGAGATGGTGAGAGAGAGCGCATACATTTCTAGGAAATAGTGCTATTTTAAGAGGTGAGAATATGGACCAATGAGTTCTGTGATTTCTTATATTTCTTTTAGACAAGAATAAAGTTCTTATTTTTGCGGGTATCATGGTTATATAAATTATCAAATTTTTCAGCACATCACTTATTTGACATACTACTAATACTAGTTACTCTGTCACAATGTAGAATTACCCTTATAGCTCGGTTTTGAAGCAACTGTAATCTATTTTAATCAGCACTGCTACAAAGATAGAAGACAATGGAGCAAAAATGGAAATGGAGCAAGATCATCGTGTTGTAAACTGTCTGACGACTCTATTTACTGAGATTACTGCCCATTCTGTATAGAAAACCGATTTTTTTTACTATCTTTTTACATAAATAATCTATAGATGAAACCCAATAAGAAGATAGAAAATACAAAACTTGAATGATTTAGACTATAGAATTCACTCATATTGCAAAAATATCTAGAATATATCCATCAATTATTTTTTTGTAACTGGTGCATCGATTATTTCTCCTCTTTGGTACGGTCAAATTCAATGTTGAAACCTCATATTGAAAAATTATTTTAGGCTCAATTTCAGGGTTTGAGAAATTGAGGTTGAAATTTCATGCAAAAATATTCGAAGGCACTGAAGATATAGCGAGTTAAATATCAAAAAATGTGAAAAATGAAAATAACCTTCATACTCGTGTCCAGCGACCTCGGAAACATAGGAAAACCCCAATTTCAGACATTAGTAAGACATGGTCACACATTGCTATTTCTAAGCATCTTTTTGAGGGTGTCCCACTCGCCTAGTCAAATTTACCGTATAAATAGGACTATGCAAGAAATATATTCAATGATGTACAAGTAAGTCACGTGATGTCCACAGCAGATTTTTTTTTATAGAAAATGGAAGACTAGGAGTCTTACAGAGAAAGAATTGAAGAATGAGAAGAACAGATTCGGCAGCTAGAAGGAAAAATTAAGAAATTCAGAAAAGAGAATGCGGAATTGGAAAAAAAGTTAGGAAATCAGATATGGAAAACAAAAAAGCTGAAAAAGAACTAAAAATTAAAAAAAATATATATATATACGACATGTGGTGCACTCTTGGCAATTTTTTTAAATAAATAAATTAAAATCAAGCGTCGAGTATTATAATAAAAATAGAATAGACTTATAGTACAAATTGACTTAAAATTAAAGTCATATTGCCTAAGCTTTCTCATTCCATATACTTTCAGGTATTTTGGTAAACTATTGTATTTAATTGCTGTCTTGAAAAGCAATGACATATTTTTTCCTCTTCACTACTTCAGCAAAAATTTTAATAAAAGAAGATAGTACTATATGATAGAACATGAGATGGTGAGAGAGAGCGCATACATTTCTAGGAAATAGTGCTATTTTAAGAGGTGAGAATATGGACCAATGAGTTCTGTGATTTCTTATATTTCTTTTAGACAAGAATAAAGTTCTTATTTTTGCGGGTATCATGGTTATATAAATTATCAAATTTTTCAGCACATCACTTATTTGACATACTACTAATACTAGTTACTCTGTCACAATGTAGAATTACCCTTATAGCTCGGTTTTGAAGCAACTGTAATCTATTTTAATCAGCACTGCTACAAAGATAGAAGACAATGGAGCAAAAATGGAAATGGAGCAAGATCATCGTGTTGTAAACTGTCTGACGACTCTATTTACTGAGATTACTGCCCATTCTGTATAGAAAACCGATTTTTTTTACTATCTTTTTACATAAATAATCTATAGATGAAACCCAATAAGAAGATAGAAAATACAAAACTTGAATGATTTAGACTATAGAATTCACTCATATTGCAAAAATATCTAGAATATATCCATCAATTATTTTTTTGTAACTGGTGCATCGATTATTTCTCCTCTTTGGTACGGTCAAATTCAATGTTGAAACCTCATATTGAAAAATTATTTTAGGCTCAATTTCAGGGTTTGAGAAATTGAGGTTGAAATTTCATGCAAAAATATTCGAAGGCACTGAAGATATAGCGAGTTAAATATCAAAAAATGTGAAAAATGAAAATAACCTTCATACTCGTGTCCAGCGACCTCGGAAACATAGGAAAACCCCAATTTCAGACATTAGTAAGACATGGTCACACATTGCTATTTCTAAGCATCTTTTTGAGGGTGTCCCACTCGCCTAGTCAAATTTACCGTATAAATAGGACTATGCAAGAAATATATTCAATGATGTACAAGTAAGTCACGTGATGTCCACAGCAGATTTTTTTTTATAGAAAATGGAAGACTAGGAGTCTTACAGAGAAAGAATTGAAGAATGAGAAGAACAGATTCGGCAGCTAGAAGGAAAAATTAAGAAATTCAGAAAAGAGAATGCGGAATTGGAAAAAAAGTTAGGAAATCAGATATGGAAAACAAAAAAAGCTGAAAAAGAACTAAAAATTAAAAAAAATATATATATATACGACATGTGGTGCACTCTTGGCAATTTTTTTAAATAAATAAATTAAAATCAAGCGTCGAGTATTATAATAAAAATAGAATAGACTTATAGTACAAATTGACTTAAAATTAAAGTCATATTGCCTAAGCTTTCTCATTCCATATACTTTCAGGTATTTTGGTAAACTATTGTATTTAATTGCTGTCTTGAAAAGCAATGACATATTTTTTCCTCTTCACTACTTCAGCAAAAATTTTAATAAAAGAAGATAGTACTATATGATAGAACATGAGATGGTGAGAGAGAGCGCATACATTTCTAGGAAATAGTGCTATTTTAAGAGGTGAGAATATGGACCAATGAGTTCTGTGATTTCTTATATTTCTTTTAGACAAGAATAAAGTTCTTATTTTTGCGGGTATCATGGTTATATAAATTATCAAATTTTTCAGCACATCACTTATTTGACATACTACTAATACTAGTTACTCTGTCACAATGTAGAATTACCCTTATAGCTCGGTTTTGAAGCAACTGTAATCTATTTTAATCAGCACTGCTACAAAGATAGAAGACAATGGAGCAAAAATGGAAATGGAGCAAGATCATCGTGTTGTAAACTGTCTGACGACTCTATTTACTGAGATTACTGCCCATTCTGTATAGAAAACCGATTTTTTTTACTATCTTTTTACATAAATAATCTATAGATGAAACCCAATAAGAAGATAGAAAATACAAAACTTGAATGATTTAGACTATAGAATTCACTCATATTGCAAAAATATCTAGAATATATCCATCAATTATTTTTTTGTAACTGGTGCATCGATTATTTCTCCTCTTTGGTACGGTCAAATTCAATGTTGAAACCTCATATTGAAAAATTATTTTAGGCTCAATTTCAGGGTTTGAGAAATTGAGGTTGAAATTTCATGCAAAAATATTCGAAGGCACTGAAGATATAGCGAGTTAAATATCAAAAAATGTGAAAAATGAAAATAACCTTCATACTCGTGTCCAGCGACCTCGGAAACATAGGAAAACCCCAATTTCAGACATTAGTAAGACATGGTCACACATTGCTATTTCTAAGCATCTTTTTGAGGGTGTCCCACTCGCCTAGTCAAATTTACCGTATAAATAGGACTATGCAAGAAATATATTCAATGATGTACAAGTAAGTCACGTGATGTCCACAGCAGATTTTTTTTTATAGAAAATGGAAGACTAGGAGTCTTACAGAGAAAGAATTGAAGAATGAGAAGAACAGATTCGGCAGCTAGAAGGAAAAATTAAGAAATTCAGAAAAGAGAATGCGGAATTGGAAAAAAAGTTAGGAAATCAGATATGGAAAACAAAAAAAGCTGAAAAAGAACTAAAAATTAAAAAAAATATATATATATACGACATGTGGTGCACTCTTGGCAATTTTTTTAAATAAATAAATTAAAATCAAGCGTCGAGTATTATAATAAAAATAGAATAGACTTATAGTACAAATTGACTTAAAATTAAAGTCATATTGCCTAAGCTTTCTCATTCCATATACTTTCAGGTATTTTGGTAAACTATTGTATTTAATTGCTGTCTTGAAAAGCAATGACATATTTTTTCCTCTTCACTACTTCAGCAAAAATTTTAATAAAAGAAGATAGTACTATATGATAGAACATGAGATGGTGAGAGAGAGCGCATACATTTCTAGGAAATAGTGCTATTTTAAGAGGTGAGAATATGGACCAATGAGTTCTGTGATTTCTTATATTTCTTTTAGACAAGAATAAAGTTCTTATTTTTGCGGGTATCATGGTTATATAAATTATCAAATTTTTCAGCACATCACTTATTTGACATACTACTAATACTAGTTACTCTGTCACAATGTAGAATTACCCTTATAGCTCGGTTTTGAAGCAACTGTAATCTATTTTAATCAGCACTGCTACAAAGATAGAAGACAATGGAGCAAAAATGGAAATGGAGCAAGATCATCGTGTTGTAAACTGTCTGACGACTCTATTTACTGAGATTACTGCCCATTCTGTATAGAAAACCGATTTTTTTTACTATCTTTTTACATAAATAATCTATAGATGAAACCCAATAAGAAGATAGAAAATACAAAACTTGAATGATTTAGACTATAGAATTCACTCATATTGCAAAAATATCTAGAATATATCCATCAATTATTTTTTTGTAACTGGTGCATCGATTATTTCTCCTCTTTGGTACGGTCAAATTCAATGTTGAAACCTCATATTGAAAAATTATTTTAGGCTCAATTTCAGGGTTTGAGAAATTGAGGTTGAAATTTCATGCAAAAATATTCGAAGGCACTGAAGATATAGCGAGTTAAATATCAAAAAATGTGAAAAATGAAAATAACCTTCATACTCGTGTCCAGCGACCTCGGAAACATAGGAAAACCCCAATTTCAGACATTAGTAAGACATGGTCACACATTGCTATTTCTAAGCATCTTTTTGAGGGTGTCCCACTCGCCTAGTCAAATTTACCGTATAAATAGGACTATGCAAGAAATATATTCAATGATGTACAAGTAAGTCACGTGATGTCCACAGCAGATTTTTTTTTATAGAAAATGGAAGACTAGGAGTCTTACAGAGAAAGAATTGAAGAATGAGAAGAACAGATTCGGCAGCTAGAAGGAAAAATTAAGAAATTCAGAAAAGAGAATGCGGAATTGGAAAAAAAGTTAGGAAATCAGATATGGAAAACAAAAAAAGCTGAAAAAGAACTAAAAATTAAAAAAAATATATATATATACGACATGTGGTGCACTCTTGGCAATTTTTTTAAATAAATAAATTAAAATCAAGCGTCGAGTATTATAATAAAAATAGAATAGACTTATAGTACAAATTGACTTAAAATTAAAGTCATATTGCCTAAGCTTTCTCATTCCATATACTTTCAGGTATTTTGGTAAACTATTGTATTTAATTGCTGTCTTGAAAAGCAATGACATATTTTTTCCTCTTCACTACTTCAGCAAAAATTTTAATAAAAGAAGATAGTACTATATGATAGAACATGAGATGGTGAGAGAGAGCGCATACATTTCTAGGAAATAGTGCTATTTTAAGAGGTGAGAATATGGACCAATGAGTTCTGTGATTTCTTATATTTCTTTTAGACAAGAATAAAGTTCTTATTTTTGCGGGTATCATGGTTATATAAATTATCAAATTTTTCAGCACATCACTTATTTGACATACTACTAATACTAGTTACTCTGTCACAATGTAGAATTACCCTTATAGCTCGGTTTTGAAGCAACTGTAATCTATTTTAATCAGCACTGCTACAAAGATAGAAGACAATGGAGCAAAAATGGAAATGGAGCAAGATCATCGTGTTGTAAACTGTCTGACGACTCTATTTACTGAGATTACTGCCCATTCTGTATAGAAAACCGATTTTTTTTACTATCTTTTTACATAAATAATCTATAGATGAAACCCAATAAGAAGATAGAAAATACAAAACTTGAATGATTTAGACTATAGAATTCACTCATATTGCAAAAATATCTAGAATATATCCATCAATTATTTTTTTGTAACTGGTGCATCGATTATTTCTCCTCTTTGGTACGGTCAAATTCAATGTTGAAACCTCATATTGAAAAATTATTTTAGGCTCAATTTCAGGGTTTGAGAAATTGAGGTTGAAATTTCATGCAAAAATATTCGAAGGCACTGAAGATATAGCGAGTTAAATATCAAAAAATGTGAAAAATGAAAATAACCTTCATACTCGTGTCCAGCGACCTCGGAAACATAGGAAAACCCCAATTTCAGACATTAGTAAGACATGGTCACACATTGCTATTTCTAAGCATCTTTTTGAGGGTGTCCCACTCGCCTAGTCAAATTTACCGTATAAATAGGACTATGCAAGAAATATATTCAATGATGTACAAGTAAGTCACGTGATGTCCACAGCAGATTTTTTTTTATAGAAAATGGAAGACTAGGAGTCTTACAGAGAAAGAATTGAAGAATGAGAAGAACAGATTCGGCAGCTAGAAGGAAAAATTAAGAAATTCAGAAAAGAGAATGCGGAATTGGAAAAAAAGTTAGGAAATCAGATATGGAAAACAAAAAAAGCTGAAAAAGAACTAAAAATTAAAAAAAATATATATATATACGACATGTGGTGCACTCTTGGCAATTTTTTTAAATAAATAAATTAAAATCAAGCGTCGAGTATTATAATAAAAATAGAATAGACTTATAGTACAAATTGACTTAAAATTAAAGTCATATTGCCTAAGCTTTCTCATTCCATATACTTTCAGGTATTTTGGTAAACTATTGTATTTAATTGCTGTCTTGAAAAGCAATGACATATTTTTTCCTCTTCACTACTTCAGCAAAAATTTTAATAAAAGAAGATAGTACTATATGATAGAACATGAGATGGTGAGAGAGAGCGCATACATTTCTAGGAAATAGTGCTATTTTAAGAGGTGAGAATATGGACCAATGAGTTCTGTGATTTCTTATATTTCTTTTAGACAAGAATAAAGTTCTTATTTTTGCGGGTATCATGGTTATATAAATTATCAAATTTTTCAGCACATCACTTATTTGACATATAACTAATACTAGTTACTCTGTCACAATGTAGAATGACACTCATAGCTCGGTTTTGAAGCAACTGTAATCTATTTTAATCAGCACTGCTACAAAGATAGAAGACAATGGAGCAAAAATGGAAATGGAGCAAGATCATCGTGTTGTAAACTGTCTGACGACTCTATTTACTGAGATTACTGCCCATTCTGTATAGAAAACCGATTTTTTTTACTATCTTTTTACATAAATAATCTATAGATGAAACCCAATAAGAAGATAGAAAATACAAAACTTGAATGATTTAGACTATAGAATTCACTCATATTGCAAAAATATTTAGAATATATCCATCAATTATTTTTTTGTAACTGGTGCATCGATTATTTCTCCTCTTTGGTACGGTCAAATTCAATGTTGAAACCTCATATTGAAAAATTATTTTAGGCTCAATTTCAGGGTTTGAGAAATTGAGGTTGAAATTTCATGCAAAAATATTCGAAGGCACTGAAGATATAGCGAGTTAAATATCAAAAAATGTGAAAAATGAAAATAACCTTCATATTCGTGTCCAGCGACCTCGGAAACATAGGAAAACCCCAATTTCAGACATTAGTAAGACATGGTCACACATTGCTATTTCTAAGCATCTTTTTGAGGGTGTCCCACTCGCCTAGTCAAATTTACCGTATAAATAGGACTATGCAAGAAATATATTCAAAGATGTACAAGTAAGTCACGTGATATCCACAGCAGATTTTTTTATAGAAAATGGAAGACCAGGAGTCTTACAGAGAAAGAATTGAAGAATGAGAAGAACAGATTCGGCAGCTAGAAGGAAAAATTAAGAAATTCAGAAAAGAGAATGCGGAATTGGAAAAAAAGTTAGGAAATCAGATATGGAAAACAAAAAAAGCTGAAAAAGAACTAAAAATTAAAAAAAATATATATATACGACATGTGGTGCACTCTTGGCAATTTTTTTAAATAAATAAATTAAAATCAAGCGTCGAGTATTATAATAAAAATAGAATAGACTTATAGTACAAATTGACTTAAAATTAAAGTCATATTGCCTAAGCTTTCTCATTCCATATACTTTCAGGTATTTTGGTAAACTATTGTATTTAATTGCTGTCTTGAAAAGCAATGGCATATTTTTTCCTCTTCACTACTTCAGCAAAAATTTTAATAAAAGAAGATAGTACTATATGATAGAACATGAGATGGTGAGAGAGAGCGCATACATTTCTAGGAAATAGTGCTATTTTAAGAGGTGAGAATATGGACCAATGAGTTCTGTGATTTCTTATATTTCTTTTAGACAAGAATAAAGTTCTTATTTTTGCGGGTATCATGGTTATATAAATTATCAAATTTTTCAGCACATCACTTATTTGACATACTACTAATACTAGTTACTCTGTCACAATGTAGAATGACCCTCATAGCTCGGTTTTGAAGCAACTGTAATCTATTTTAATCAGCACTGCTACAAAGATAGAAGACAATGGAGCAAAAATGGAAATGGAGCAAGATCATCGTGTTGTAAACTGTCTGACGACTCTATTTACTGAGATTACTGCCCATTCTGTATAGAAAACCGATTTTTTTTACTATCTTTTTACATAAATAATCTATAGATGAAACCCAATAAGAAGATAGAAAATACAAAACTTGAATGATTTAGACTATAGAATTCACTCATATTGCAAAAATATTTAGAATATATCCATCAATTATTTTTTTGTAACTGGTGCATCGATTATTTCTCCTCTTTGGTACGGTCAAATTCAATGTTGAAACCTCATATTGAAAAATTATTTTAGGCTCAATTTCAGGGTTTGAGAAATTGAGGTTGAAATTTCATGCAAAAATATTCGAAGGCACTGAAGATATAGCGAGTTAAATATCAAAAAATGTGAAAAATGAAAATAACCTTCATATTCGTGTCCAGCGACCTCGGAAACATAGGAAAACCCCAATTTCAGACATTAGTAAGACATGGTCACACATTGCTATTTCTAAGCATCTTTTTGAGGGTGTCCCACTCGCCTAGTCAAATTTACCGTATAAATAGGACTATGCAAGAAATATATTCAATGATGTACAAGTAAGTCACGTGATGTCCACAGCAGATTTTTTTTTATAGAAAATGGAAGACTAGGAGTCTTACAGAGAAAGAATTGAAGAATTAGAAGAACAGATTCGGCAGCTAAAAGGAAAAATTAAGAAATTTAGAAAAGAGAATGCGGAATTGGAAAAAAAGTTTGGAAATCAGATATGGAAAACAAAAAAAGCTGTAAAAGAACTAAAAATAAAAAAAAATTATATACGACATGTGGTGCACTCTTGACAATTTTTTTAAATAAATAAATTAAAATCAAGCGTCGAGTATTATAATAAAAATAGAATAGACTTATAGTACAAATTGACTTAAAATTAAAGTCATATTGCCTAAGCTTTCTCATTCCATATACTTTCAGGTATTTTGGTAAACTATTGTATTTAATTGCTGTCTTGAAAAGCAATGGCATATTTTTTCCTCTTCACTACTTCAGCAAAAATTTTAATAAAAGAAGATAGTACTATATGATAGAACATGAGATGGTGAGAGAGAGCGCATACATTTCTAGGAAATAGTGCTATTTTAAGAGGTGAGAATATGGACCAATGAGTTCTGTGATTTCTTATATTTCTTTTAGACAAGAATAAAGTTCTTATTTTTGCGGGTATCATGGTTATATAAATTATCAAATTTTTCAGCACATCACTTATTTGACATACTACTAATACTAGTTACTCTGTCACAATGTAGAATGACCCTCATAGCTCGGTTTTGAAGCAACTGTAATCTATTTTAATCAGCACTGCTACAAAGATAGAAGACAATGGAGCAAAAATGGAAATGGAGCAAGATCATCGTGTTGTAAACTGTCTGACGACTCTATTTACTAAGATTACTGCCCATTCTGTATAGAAAACCGATTTTTTTTTACTATCTTTTTACATAAATAATCTATAGATGAAACCCAATAAGAAGATAGAAAATACAAAACTTGAATGATTTAGACTATAGAATTCACTCATATTGCAAAAATATTTAGAATATATCCATCAATTATTTTTTTGTAACTGGTGCATCGATTATTTCTCCTCTTTGGTACGGTCAAATTCAATGTTGAAACCTCATATTGAAAAATTATTTTAGGCTCAATTTCAGGGTTTGAGAAATTGAGGTTGAAATTTCATGCAAAAATATTCGAAGGCACTGAAGATATAGCGAGTTAAATATCAAAAAATGTGAAAAATGAAAATAACCTTCATATTCGTGTCCAGCGACCTCGGAAACATAGGAAAACCCCAATTTCAGACATTAGTAAGACATGGTCACACATTGCTATTTCTAAGCATCTTTTTGAGGGTGTCCCACTCGCCTAGTCAAATTTACCGTATAAATAGGAATATGCAAGAAATATATTCAAAGATGTACAAGTAAGTCACGTGATATCCACAGCAGATTTTTTTATAGAAAATGGAAGACCAGGAGTCTTACAGAGAAAGAATTGAAGAATGAGAAGAACAGATTCGGCAGCTAGAAGGAAAAATTAAGAAATTCAGAAAAGAGAATGCGGAATTGGAAAAAAAGTTAGGAAATCAGATATGGAAAACAAAAAAAGCTGAAAAAGAACTAAAAATTAAAAAAAATATATATATACGACATGTGGTGCACTCTTGGCAATTTTTTTAAATAAATAAATTAAAATCAAGCGTCGAGTATTATAATAAAAATAGAATAGACTTATAGTACAAATTGACTTAAAATTAAAGTCATATTGCCTAAGCTTTCTCATTCCATATACTTTCAGGTATTTTGGTAAACTATTGTATTTAATTGCTGTCTTGAAAAGCAATGGCATATTTTTTCCTCTTCACTACTTCAGCAAAAATTTTAATAAAAGAAGATAGTACTATATGATAGAACATGAGATGGTGAGAGAGAGCGCATACATTTCTAGGAAATAGTGCTATTTTAAGAGGTGAGAATATGGACCAATGAGTTCTGTGATTTCTTATATTTCTTTTAGACAAGAATAAAGTTCTTATTTTTGCGGGTATCATGGTTATATAAATTATCAAATTTTTCAGCACATCACTTATTTGACATACTACTAATACTAGTTACTCTGTCACAATGTAGAATGACCCTCATAGCTCGGTTTTGAAGCAACTGTAATCTATTTTAATCAGCACTGCTACAAAGATAGAAGACAATGGAGCAAAAATGGAAATGGAGCAAGATCATCGTGTTGTAAACTGTCTGACGACTCTATTTACTGAGATTACTGCCCATTCTGTATAGAAAACCGATTTTTTTTACTATCTTTTTACATAAATAATCTATAGATGAAACCCAATAAGAAGATAGAAAATACAAAACTTGAATGATTTAGACTATAGAATTCACTCATATTGCAAAAATATTTAGAATATATCCATCAATTATTTTTTTGTAACTGGTGCATCGATTATTTCTCCTCTTTGGTACGGTCAAATTCAATGTTGAAACCTCATATTGAAAAATTATTTTAGGCTCAATTTCAGGGTTTGAGAAATTGAGGTTGAAATTTCCTGCAAAAATATTCGAAGGCACTGAAGATATAGCAAGTTAAATATCAAAAAATGTGAAAAATGAAAATAACCTTCATATTCGTGTCCAGCGACCTCGGAAACATAGGAAAACCCCAATTTCAGACATTAGTAAGACATGGTCACACATTGCTATTTCTAAGCATCTTTTTGAGGGTGTCCCACTCGCCTAGTCAAATTTACCGTATAAATAGGACTATGCAAGAAATATATTCAAAGATGTACAAGTAAGTCACGTGATATCCACAGCAGATTTTTTTATAGAAAATGGAAGACCAGGAGTCTTACAGAGAAAGAATTGAAGAATGAGAAGAACAGATTCGGCAGCTAGAAGGAAAAATTAAGAAATTCAGAAAAGAGAATGCGGAATTGGAAAAAAAGTTAGGAAATCAGATATGGAAAACAAAAAAAGCTGAAAAAGAACTAAAAATTAAAAAAAATATATATATACGACATGTGGTGCGCTCTTGGCAATTTTTTTAAATAAATAAATTAAAATCAAGCGTCGAGTATTATAATAAAAATAGAATAGACTTATAGTACAAATTGACTTAAAATTAAAGTCATATTGCCTAAGCTTTCTCATTCCATATACTTTCAGGTATTTTGGTAAACTATTGTATTTAATTGCTGTCTTGAAAAGCAATGGCATATTTTTTCCTCTTCACTACTTCAGCAAAAATTTTAATAAAAGAAGATAGTACTATATGATAGAACATGAGATGGTGAGAGAGAGCGCATACATTTCTAGGAAATAGTGCTATTTTAAGAGGTGAGAATATGGACCAATGAGTTCTGTGATTTCTTATATTTCTTTTAGACAAGAATAAAGTTCTTATTTTTGCGGGTATCATGGTTATATAAATTATCAAATTTTTCAGCACATCACTTATTTGACATACTACTAATACTAGTTACTCTGTCACAATGTAGAATGACACTCATAGCTCGGTTTTGAAGCAACTGTAATCTATTTTAATCAGCACTGCTACAAAGATAGAAGACAATGGAGCAAAAATGGAAATGGAGCAAGATCATCGTGTTGTAAACTGTCTGACGACTCTATTTACTGAGATTACTGCCCATTCTGTATAGAAAACCGATTTTTTTTACTATCTTTTTACATAAATAATCTATAGATGAAACCCAATAAGAAGATAGAAAATACAAAACTTGAATGATTTAGACTATAGAATTCACTCATATTGCAAAAATATTTAGAATATATCCATCAATTATTTTTTTGTAACTGGTGCATCGATTATTTCTCCTCTTTGGTACGGTCAAATTCAATGTTGAAACCTCATATTGAAAAATTATTTTAGGCTCAATTTCAGGGTTTGAGAAATTGAGGTTGAAATTTCATGCAAAAATATTCGAAGGCACTGAAGATATAGCGAGTTAAATATCAAAAAATGTGAAAAATGAAAATAACCTTCATATTCGTGTCCAGCGACCTCGGAAACATAGGAAAACCCCAATTTCAGACATTAGTAAGACATGGTCACACATTGCTATTTCTAAGCATCTTTTTGAGGGTGTCCCACTCGCCTAGTCAAATTTACCGTATAAATAGGACTATGCAAGAAATATATTCAATGATGTACAAGTAAGTCACGTGATGTCCACAGCAGATTTTTTTTTATAGAAAATGGAAGACTAGGAGTCTTACAGAGAAAGAATTGAAGAATTAGAAGAACAGATTCGGCAGCTAAAAGGAATAATTAAGAAATTTAGAAAAGAGAATGCGGAATTGGAAAAAAAGTTTGGAAATCAGATATGGAAAACAAAAAAAGCTGTAAAAGAACTAAAAATAAAAAAAAATTATATACGACATGTGGTGCACTCTTGACAATTTTTTTAAATAAATAAATTAAAATCAAGCGTCGAGTATTATAATAAAAATAGAATAGACTTATAGTACAAATTGACTTAAAATTAAAGTCATATTGCCTAAGCTTTCTCATTCCATATACTTTCAGGTATTTTGGTAAACTATTGTATTTAATTGCTGTCTTGAAAAGCAATGGCATATTTTTTCCTCTTCACTACTTCAGCAAAAATTTTAATAAAAGAAGATAGTACTATATGATAGAACATGAGATGGTGAGAGAGAGCGCATACATTTCTAGGAAATAGTGCTATTTTAAGAGGTGAGAATATGGACCAATGAGTTCTGTGATTTCTTATATTTCTTTTAGACAAGAATAAAGTTCTTATTTTTGCGGGTATCATGGTTATATAAATTATCAAATTTTTCAGCACATCACTTATTTGACATACTACTAATACTAGTTACTCTGTCACAATGTAGAATGACCCTCATAGCTCGGTTTTGAAGCAACTGTAATCTATTTTAATCAGCACTGCTACAAAGATAGAAGACAATGGAGCAAAAATGGAAATGGAGCAAGATCATCGTGTTGTAAACTGTCTGACGACTCTATTTACTGAGATTACTGCCCATTCTGTATAGAAAACCGATTTTTTTTACTATCTTTTTACATAAATAATCTATAGATGAAACCCAATAAGAAGATAGAAAATACAAAACTTGAATGATTTAGACTATAGAATTCACTCATATTGCAAAAATATTTAGAATATATCCATCAATTATTTTTTTGTAACTGGTGCATCGATTATTTCTCCTCTTTGGTACGGTCAAATTCAATGTTGAAACCTCATATTGAAAAATTATTTTAGGCTCAATTTCAGGGTTTGAGAAATTGAGGTTGAAATTTCATGCAAAAATATTCGAAGGCACTGAAGATATAGCGAGTTAAATATCAAAAAATGTGAAAAATGAAAATAACCTTCATATTCGTGTCCAGCGACCTCGGAAACATAGGAAAACCCCAATTTCAGACATTAGTAAGACATGGTCACACATTGCTATTTCTAAGCATCTTTTTGAGGGTGTCCCACTCGCCTAGTCAAATTTACCGTATAAATAGGACTATGCAAGAAATATATTCAATGATGTACAAGTAAGTCACGTGATGTCCACAGCAGATTTTTTTTTATAGAAAATGGAAGACTAGGAGTCTTACAGAGAAAGAATTGAAGAATTAGAAGAACAGATTCGGCAGCTAAAAGGAAAAATTAAGAAATTTAGAAAAGAGAATGCGGAATTGGAAAAAAAGTTAGGAAATCAGATATGGAAAACAAAAAAAGCTGTAAAAGAACTAAAAATAAAAAAAAATTATATACGACATGTGGTGCACTCTTGACAATTTTTTTAAATAAATAAATTAAAATCAAGCGTCGAGTATTATAATAAAAATAGAATAGACTTATAGTACAAATTGACTTAAAATTAAAGTCATATTGCCTAAGCTTTCTCATTCCATATACTTTCAGGTATTTTGGTAAACTATTGTATTTAATTGCTGTCTTGAAAAGCAATGGCATATTTTTTCCTCTTCACTACTTCAGCAAAAATTTTAATAAAAGAAGATAGTACTATATGATAGAACATGAGATGGTGAGAGAGAGCGCATACATTTCTAGGAAATAGTGCTATTTTAAGAGGTGAGAATATGGACCAATGAGTTCTGTGATTTCTTATATTTCTTTTAGACAAGAATAAAGTTCTTATTTTTGCGGGTATCATGGTTATATAAATTATCAAATTTTTCAGCACATCACTTATTTGACATACTACTAATACTAGTTACTCTGTCACAATGTAGAATGACACTCATAGCTCGGTTTTGAAGCAACTGTAATCTATTTTAATCAGCACTGCTACAAAGATAGAAGACAATGGAGCAAAAATGGAAATGGAGCAAGATCATCGTGTTGTAAACTGTCTGACGACTCTATTTACTGAGATTACTGCCCATTCTGTATAGAAAACCGATTTTTTTTACTATCTTTTTACATAAATAATCTATAGATGAAACCCAATAAGAAGATAGAAAATACAAAACTTGAATGATTTAGACTATAGAATTCACTCATATTGCAAAAATATTTAGAATATATCCATCAATTATTTTTTTGTAACTGGTGCATCGATTATTTCTCCTCTTTGGTACGGTCAAATTCAATGTTGAAACCTCATATTGAAAAATTATTTTAGGCTCAATTTCAGGGTTTGAGAAATTGAGGTTGAAATTTCATGCAAAAATATTCGAAGGCACTGAAGATATAGCGAGTTAAATATCAAAAAATGTGAAAAATGAAAATAACCTTCATATTCGTGTCCAGCGACCTCGGAAACATAGGAAAACCCCAATTTCAGACATTAGTAAGACATGGTCACACATTGCTATTTCTAAGCATCTTTTTGAGGGTGTCCCACTCGCCTAGTCAAATTTACCGTATAAATAGGACTATGCAAGAAATATATTCAAAGATGTACAAGTAAGTCACGTGATATCCACAGCAGATTTTTTTTTAGAAAATGGAAGACCAGGAGTCTTACAGAGAAAGAATTGAAGAATGAGAAGAACAGATTCGGCAGCTAGAAGGAAAAATTAAGAAATTCAGAAAAGAGAATGCGGAATTGGAAAAAAAGTTAGGAAATCAGATATGGAAAACAAAAAAAGCTGAAAAAGAACTAAAAATTAAAAAAAATATATATATACGACATGTGGTGCACTCTTGGCAATTTTTTTAAATAAATAAATTAAAATCAAGCGTCGAGTATTATAATAAAAATAGAATAGACTTATAGTACAAATTGACTTAAAATTAAAGTCATATTGCCTAAGCTTTCTCATTCCATATACTTTCAGGTATTTTGGTAAACTATTGTATTTAATTGCTGTCTTGAAAAGCAATGGCATATTTTTTCCTCTTCACTACTTCAGCAAAAATTTTAATAAAAGAAGATAGTACTATATGATAGAACATGAGATGGTGAGAGAGAGCGCATACATTTCTAGGAAATAGTGCTATTTTAAGAGGTGAGAATATGGACCAATGAGTTCTGTGATTTCTTATATTTCTTTTAGACAAGAATAAAGTTCTTATTTTTGCGGGTATCATGGTTATATAAATTATCAAATTTTTCAGCACATCACTTATTTGACATACTACTAATACTAGTTACTCTGTCACAATGTAGAATGACACTCATAGCTCGGTTTTGAAGCAACTGTAATCTATTTTAATCAGCACTGCTACAAAGATAGAAGACAATGGAGCAAAAATGGAAATGGAGCAAGATCATCGTGTTGTAAACTGTCTGACGACTCTATTTACTGAGATTACTGCCCATTCTGTATAGAAAACCGATTTTTTTTACTATCTTTTTACATAAATAATCTATAGATGAAACCCAATAAGAAGATAGAAAATACAAAACTTGAATGATTTAGACTATAGAATTCACTCATATTGCAAAAATATTTAGAATATATCCATCAATTATTTTTTTGTAACTGGTGCATCGATTATTTCTCCTCTTTGGTACGGTCAAATTCATTGTTGAAACCTCATATTAAAAAATTATTTTAGGCTCAATTTCAGGGTTTGAGAAATTGAGGTTGAAATTTCATGCAAAAATATTCGAAGGCACTGAAGATATAGCGAGTTAAATATCAAAAAATGTGAAAAATGAAAATAACCTTCATATTCGTGTCCAGCGACCTCGGAAACATAGGAAAACCCCAATTTCAGACATTAGTAAGACATGGTCACACATTGCTATTTCTAAGCATCTTTTTGAGGGTGTCCCACTCGCCTAGTCAAATTTACCGTATAAATAGGACTATGCAAGAAATATATTCAAAGATGTACAAGTAAGTCACGTGATATCCACAGCAGATTTTTTTATAGAAAATGGAAGACCAGGAGTCTTACAGAGAAAGAATTGAAGAATGAGAAGAACAGATTCGGCAGCTAGAAGGAAAAATCAAGAAATTCAGAAAAGAGAATGCGGAATTGGAAAAAAAGTTAGGAAATCAGATATGGAAAACAAAAAAAGCTGAAAAAGAACTAAAAATTAAAAAATATATATATATACGACATGTGGTGCACTCTTGGCAATTTTTTTAAATAAATAAATTAAAATCAAGCGTCGAGTATTATAATAAAAATAGAATAGACTTATAGTACAAATTGACTTAAAATTAAAGTCATATTGCCTAAGCTTTCTCATTCCATATACTTTCAGGTATTTTGGTAAACTATTGTATTTAATTGCTGTCTTGAAAAGCAATGGCATATTTTTTCCTCTTCACTACTTCAGCAAAAATTTTAATAAAAGAAGATAGTACTATATGATAGAACATGAGATGGTGAGAGAGAGCGCATACATTTCTAGGAAATAGTGCTATTTTAAGAGGTGAGAATATGGACCAATGAGTTCTGTGATTTCTTATATTTCTTTTAGACAAGAATAAAGTTCTTATTTTTGCGGGTATCATGGTTATATAAATTATCAAATTTTCCAGCACATCACTTATTTGACATACTACTAATACTAGTTACTCTGTCACAATGTAGAATGACCCTCATAGCTCGGTTTTGAAGCAACTGTAATCTATTTTAATCAGCACTGCTACAAAGATAGAAGACAATGGAGCAAAAATGGAAATGGAGCAAGATCATCGTGTTGTAAACTGTCTGACGACTCTATTTACTGAGATTACTGCCCATTCTGTATAGAAAACCGATTTTTTTTACTATCTTTTTACATAAATAATCTATAGATGAAACCCAATAAGAAGATAGAAAATACAAAACTTGAATGATTTAGACTATAGAATTCACTCATATTGCAAAAATATTTAGAATATATCCATCAATTATTTTTTTGTAACTGGTGCATCGATTATTTCTCCTCTTTGGTACGGTCAAATTCAATGTTGAAACCTCATATTGAAAAATTATTTTAGGCTCAATTTCAGGGTTTGAGAAATTGAGGTTGAAATTTCATGCAAAAATATTCGAAGGCACTGAAGATATAGCGAGTTAAATATCAAAAAATGTGAAAAATGAAAATAACCTTCATATTCGTGTCCAGCGACCTCGGAAACATAGGAAAACCCCAATTTCAGACATTAGTAAGACATGGTCACACATTGCTATTTCTAAGCATCTTTTTGAGGGTGTCCCACTCGCCTAGTCAAATTTACCGTATAAATAGGACTATGCAAGAAATATATTCAAAGATGTACAAGTAAGTCACGTGATATCCACAGCAGATTTTTTTATAGAAAATGGAAGACCAGGAGTCTTACAGAGAAAGAATTGAAGAATGAGAAGAACAGATTCGGCAGCTAGAAGGAAAAATTAAGAAATTCAGAAAAGAGAATGCGGAATTGGAAAAAAAGTTAGGAAATCAGATATGGAAAACAAAAAAAGCTGAAAAAGAACTAAAAATTAAAAAAAATATATATATACGACATGTGGTGCACTCTTGGCAATTTTTTTAAATAAATAAATTAAAATCAAGCGTCGAGTATTATAATAAAAATAGAATAGACTTATAGTACAAATTGACTTAAAATTAAAGTCATATTGCCTAAGCTTTCTCATTCCATATACTTTCAGGTATTTTGGTAAACTATTGTATTTAATTGCTGTCTTGAAAAGCAATGGCATATTTTTTCCTCTTCACTACTTCAGCAAAAATTTTAATAAAAGAAGATAGTACTATATGATAGAACATGAGATGGTGAGAGAGAGCGCATACATTTCTAGGAAATAGTGCTATTTTAAGAGGTGAGAATATGGACCAATGAGTTCTGTGATTTCTTATATTTCTTTTAGACAAGAATAAAGTTCTTATTTTTGCGGGTATCATGGTTATATAAATTATCAAATTTTCCAGCACATCACTTATTTGACATACTACTAATACTAGTTACTCTGTCACAATGTAGAATGACCCTCATAGCTCGGTTTTGAAGCAACTGTAATCTATTTTAATCAGCACTGCTACAAAGATAGAAGACAATGGAGCAAAAATGGAAATGGAGCAAGATCATCGTGTTGTAAACTGTCTGACGACTCTATTTACTGAGATTACTGCCCATTCTGTATAGAAAACCGATTTTTTTTACTATCTTTTTACATAAATAATCTATAGATGAAACCCAATAAGAAGATAGAAAATACAAAACTTGAATGATTTAGACTATAGAATTCACTCATATTGCAAAAATATTTAGAATATATCCATCAATTATTTTTTTGTAACTGGTGCATCGATTATTTCTCCTCTTTGGTACGGTCAAATTCAATGTTGAAACCTCATATTGAAAAATTATTTTAGGCTCAATTTCAGGGTTTGAGAAATTGAGGTTGAAATTTCATGCAAAAATATTCGAAGGCACTGAAGATATAGCGAGTTAAATATCAAAAAATGTGAAAAATGAAAATAACCTTCATATTCGTGTCCAGCGACCTCGGAAACATAGGAAAACCCCAATTTCAGACATTAGTAAGACATGGTCACACATTGCTATTTCTAAGCATCTTTTTGAAGGTGTCCCACTCGCCTAGTCAAATTTACCGTATAAATAGGACTATGCAAGAAATATATTCAATGATGTACAAGTAAGTCACGTGATGTCCACAGCAGATTTTTTTTTATAGAAAATGGAAGACTAGGAGTCTTACAGAGAAAGAATTGAAGAATTAGAAGAACAGATTCGGCAGCTAGAAGGAAAAATTAAGAAATTTAGAAAAGAGAATGCGGAATTGGAAAAAAAGTTTGGAAATCAGATATGGAAAACAAAAAAAGTTGTAAAAGAACTAAAAATAAAAAAAAATTATATACGACATGTGGTGCACTCTTGACAATTTTTTTAAATAAATAAATTAAAATCAAGCGTCGAGTATTATAATAAAAATAGAATAGACTTATAGTACAAATTGACTTAAAATTAAAGTCATATTGCCTAAGCTTTCTCATTCCATATACTTTCAGGTATTTTGGTAAACTATTGTATTTAATTGCTGTCTTGAAAAGCAATGGCATATTTTTTCCTCTTCACTACTTCAGCAAAAATTTTAATAAAAGAAGATAGTACTATATGATAGAACATGAGATGGTGAGAGAGAGCGCATACATTTCTAGGAAATAGTGCTATTTTAAGAGGTGAGAATATGGACCAATGAGTTCTGTGATTTCTTATATTTCTTTTAGACAAGAATAAAGTTCTTATTTTTGCGGGTATCATGGTTATATAAATTATCAAATTTTTCAGCACATCACTTATTTGACATACTACTAATACTAGTTACTCTGTCACAATGTAGAATGACCCTCATAGCTCGGTTTTGAAGCAACTGTAATCTATTTTAATCAGCACTGCTACAAAGATAGAAGACAATGGAGCAAAAATGGAAATGGAGCAAGATCATCGTGTTGTAAACTGTCTGACGACTCTATTTACTGAGATTACTGCCCATTCTGTATAGAAAACCGATTTTTTTTACTATCTTTTTACATAAATAATCTATAGATGAAACCCAATAAGAAGATAGAAAATACAAAACTTGAATGATTTAGACTATAGAATTCACTCATATTGCAAAAATATTTAGAATATATCCATCAATTATTTTTTTGTAACTGGTGCATCGATTATTTCTCCTCTTTGGTACGGTCAAATTCAATGTTGAAACCTCATATTGAAAAATTATTTTAGGCTCAATTTCAGGGTTTGAGAAATTGAGGTTGAAATTTCATGCAAAAATATTCGAAGGCACTGAAGATATAGCGAGTTAAATATCAAAAAATGTGAAAAATGAAAATAACCTTCATATTCGTGTCCAGCGACCTCGGAAACATAGGAAAACCCCAATTTCAGACATTAGTAAGACATGGTCACACATTGCTATTTCTAAGCATCTTTTTGAGGGTGTCCCACTCGTCTAGTCAAATTTACCGTATAAATAGGACTATGCAAGAAATATATTCAATGATGTACAAGTAAGTCACGTGATGTCCACAGCAGATTTTTTTTTATAGAAAATGGAAGACTAGGAGTCTTACAAAGAAAGAATTGAAGAATGAGAAGAACAGATTCGGCAGCTAGAAGGAAAAATTAAGAAATTCAGAAAAGAGAATGCGGAATTGGAAAAAAAGTTAGGAAATCAGATATGGAAAACAAAAAAAGCTGAAAAAGAACTAAAAATTAAAAAATATATATATATACGACATGTGGTGCACTCTTGGCAATTTTTTTAAATAAATAAATTAAAATCAAGCGTCGAGTATTATAATAAAAATAGAATAGACTTATAGTACAAATTGACTTAAAATTAAAGTCATATTGCCTAAGCTTTCTCATTCCATATACTTTCAGGTATTTTGGTAAACTATTGTATTTAATTGCTGTCTTGAAAAGCAATGGCATATTTTTTCCTCTTCACTACTTCAGCAAAAATTTTAATAAAAGAAGATAGTACTATATGATAGAACATGAGATGGTGAGAGAGAGCGCATACATTTCTAGGAAATAGTGCTATTTTAAGAGGTGAGAATATGGACCAATGAGTTCTGTGATTTCTTATATTTCTTTTAGACAAGAATAAAGTTCTTATTTTTGCGGGTATCATGGTTATATAAATTATCAAATTTTTCAGCACATCACTTATTTGACATACTACTAATACTAGTTACTCTGTCACAATGTAGAATGACCCTCATAGCTCGGTTTTGAAGCAACTGTAATCTATTTTAATCAGCACTGCTACAAAGATAGAAGACAATGGAGCAAAAATGGAAATGGAGCAAGATCATCGTGTTGTAAACTGTCTGACGACTCTATTTACTGAGATTACTGCCCATTCTGTATAGAAAACCGATTTTTTTTACTATCTTTTTACATAAATAATCTATAGATGAAACCCAATAAGAAGATAGAAAATACAAAACTTGAATGATTTAGACTATAGAATTCACTCATATTGCAAAAATATTTAGAATATATCCATCAATTATTTTTTTGTAACTGGTGCATCGATTATTTCTCCTCTTTGGTACGGTCAAATTCAATGTTGAAACCTCATATTGAAAAATTATTTTAGGCTCAATTTCAGGGTTTGAGAAATTGAGGTTGAAATTTCATGCAAAAATATTCGAAGGCACTGAAGATATAGCGAGTTAAATATCAAAAAATGTGAAAAATGAAAATAACCTTCATATTCGTGTCCAGCGACCTCGGAAACATAGGAAAACCCCAATTTCAGACATTAGTAAGACATGGTCACACATTGCTATTTCTAAGCATCTTTTTGAGGGTGTCCCACTCGCCTAGTCAAATTTACCGTATAAATAGGACTATGCAAGAAATATATTCAAAGATGTACAAGTAAGTCACGTGATATCCACAGCAGATTTTTTTATAGAAAATGGAAGACCAGGAGTCTTACAGAGAAAGAATTGAAGAATGAGAAGAACAGATTCGGCAGCTAGAAGGAAAAATTAAGAAATTCAGAAAAGAGAATGCGGAATTGGAAAAAAAGTTAGGAAATCAGATATGGAAAACAAAAAAAGCTGAAAAAGAACTAAAAATTAAAAAAAATATATATATACGACATGTGGTGCACTCTTGGCAATTTTTTTAAATAAATAAATTAAAATCAAGCGTCGAGTATTATAATAAAAATAGAATAGACTTATAGTACAAATTGACCTAAAATTAAAGTCATATTGCCTAAGCTTTCTCATTCCATATACTTTCAGGTATTTTGGTAAACTATTGTATTTAATTGCTGTCTTGAAAAGCAATGGCATATTTTTTCCTCTTCACTACTTCAGCAAAAATTTTAATAAAAGAAGATAGTACTATATGATAGAACATGAGATGGTGAGAGAGAGCGCATACATTTCTAGGAAATAGTGCTATTTTAAGAGGTGAGAATATGGACCAATGAGTTCTGTGATTTCTTATATTTCTTTTAGACAAGAATAAAGTTCTTATTTTTGCGGGTATCATGGTTATATAAATTATCAAATTTTTCAGCACATCACTTATTTGACATACTACTAATACTAGTTACTCTGTCACAATGTAGAATGACCCTCATAGCTCGGTTTTGAAGCAACTGTAATCTATTTTAATCAGCACTGCTACAAAGATAGAAGACAATGGAGCAAAAATGGAAATGGAGCAAGATCATCGTGTTGTAAACTGTCTGACGACTCTATTTACTGAGATTACTGCCCATTCTGTATAGAAAACCGATTTTTTTTACTATCTTTTTACATAAATAATCTATAGATGAAACCCAATAAGAAGATAGAAAATACAAAACTTGAATGATTTAGACTATAGAATTCACTCATATTGCAAAAATATTTAGAATATATCCATCAATTATTTTTTTGTAACTGGTGCATCGATTATTTCTCCTCTTTGGTACGGTCAAATTCAATGTTGAAACCTCATATTGAAAAATTATTTTAGGCTCAATTTCAGGGTTTGAGAAATTGAGGTTGAAATTTCATGCAAAAATATTCGAAGGCACTGAAGATATAGCGAGTTAAATATCAAAAAATGTGAAAAATGAAAATAACCTTCATATTCGTGTCCAGCGACCTCGGAAACATAGGAAAACCCCAATTTCAGACATTAGTAAGACATGGTCACACATTGCTATTTCTAAGCATCTTTTTGAGGGTGTCCCACTCGCCTAGTCAAATTTACCGTATAAATAGGACTATGCAAGAAATATATTCAATGATGTACAAGTAAGTCACGTGATGTCCACAGCAGATTTTTTTTTATAGAAAATGGAAGACTAGGAGTCTTACAAAGAAAGAATTGAAGAATGAGAAGAACAGATTCGGCAGCTAGAAGGAAAAATTAAGAAATTCAGAAAAGAGAATGCGGAATTGGAAAAAAAGTTAGGAAATCAGATATGGAAAACAAAAAAAGCTGAAAAAGAACTAAAAATTAAAAAAAATATATATATACGACATGTGGTGCACTCTTGGCAATTTTTTTAAATAAATAAATTAAAATCAAGCGTCGAGTATTATAATAAAAATAGAATAGACTTATAGTACAAATTGACTTAAAATTAAAGTCATATTGCCTAAGCTTTCTCATTCAATATACTTTCAGGTATTTTGGTAAACTATTGTATTTAATTGCTGTCTTGAAAAGCAATGGCATATTTTTTCCTCTTCACTACTTCAGCAAAAATTTTAATAAAAGAAGATAGTACTATATGATAGAACATGAGATGGTGAGAGAGAGCGCATACATTTCTAGGAAATAGTGCTATTTTAAGAGGTGAGAATATGGACCAATGAGTTCTGTGATTTCTTATATTTCTTTTAGACAAGAATAAAGTTCTTATTTTTGCGGGTATCATGGTTATATAAATTATCAAATTTTTCAGCACATCACTTATTTGACATACTACTAATACTAGTTACTCTGTCACAATGTAGAATGACCCTCATAGCTCGGTTTTGAAGCAACTGTAATCTATTTTAATCAGCACTGCTACAAAGATAGAAGACAATGGAGCAAAAATGGAAATGGAGCAAGATCATCGTGTTGTAAACTGTCTGACGACTCTATTTACTGAGATTACTGCCCATTCTGTATAGAAAACCGATTTTTTTTACTATCTTTTTACATAAATAATCTATAGATGAAACCCAATAAGAAGATAGAAAATACAAAACTTGAATGATTTAGACTATAGAATTCACTCATATTGCAAAAATATTTAGAATATATCCATCAATTATTTTTTTGTAACTGGTGCATCGATTATTTCTCCTCTTTGGTACGGTCAAATTCAATGTTGAAACCTCATATTGAAAAATTATTTTAGGCTCAATTTCAGGGTTTGAGAAATTGAGGTTGAAATTTCATGCAGAAATATTCGAAGGCACTGAAGATATAGCGAGTTAAATATCAAAAAATGTGAAAAATGAAAATAACCTTCATATTCGTGTCCAGCGACCTCGGAAACATAGGAAAACCCCAATTCCAGACATTAGTAAGACATGGTCACACATTGCTATTTCTAAGCATCTTTTTGAGGGTGTCCCACTCGCCTAGTCAAATTTACCGTATAAATAGGACTATGCAAGAAATATATTCAATGATGTACAAGTAAGTCACGTGATGTCCACAGCAGATTTTTTTTTATAGAAAATGGAAGACTAGGAGTCTTACAGAGAAAGAATTGAAGAATTAGAAGAACAGATTCGGCAGCTAAAAGGAAAAATTAAGAAATTTAGAAAAGAGAATGCGGAATTGGAAAAAAAGTTTGGAAATCAGATATGGAAAACAAAAAAAGCTGTAAAAGAACTAAAAATAAAAAAAAATTATATACGACATGTGGTGCACTCTTGACAATTTTTTTAAATAAATAAATTAAAATCAAGCGTCGAGTATTATAATAAAAATAGAATAGACTTATAGTACAAATTGACTTAAAATTAAAGTCATATTGCCTAAGCTTTCTCATTCCATATACTTTCAGGTATTTTGGTAAACTATTGTATTTAATTGCTGTCTTGAAAAGCAATGGCATATTTTTTCCTCTTCACTACTTCAGCAAAAATTTTAATAAAAGAAGATAGTACTATATGATAGAACATGAGATGGTGAGAGAGAGCGCATACATTTCTAGGAAATAGTGCTATTTTAAGAGGTGAGAATATGGACCAATGAGTTCTGTGATTTCTTATATTTCTTTTAGACAAGAATAAAGTTCTTATTTTTGCGGGTATCATGGTTATATAAATTATCAAATTTTTCAGCACATCACTTATTTGACATACTACTAATACTAGTTACTCTGTCACAATGTAGAATGACCCTCATAGCTCGGTTTTGAAGCAACTGTAATCTATTTTAATCAGCACTGCTACAAAGATAGAAGACAATGGAGCAAAAATGGAAATGGAGCAAGATCATCGTGTTGTAAACTGTCTGACGACTCTATTTACTGAGATTACTGCCCATTCTGTATAGAAAACCGATTTTTTTTACTATCTTTTTACATAAATAATCTATAGATGAAACCCAATAAGAAGATAGAAAATACAAAACTTGAATGATTTAGACTATAGAATTCACTCATATTGCAAAAATATTTAGAATATATCCATCAATTATTTTTTTGTAACTGGTGCATCGATTATTTCTCCTCTTTGGTACGGTCAAATTCAATGTTGAAACCTCATATTGAAAAATTATTTTAGGCTCAATTTCAGGGTTTGAGAAATTGAGGTTGAAATTTCATGCAAAAATATTCGAAGGCACTGAAGATATAGCGAGTTAAATATCAAAAAATGTGAAAAATGAAAATAACCTTCATATTCGTGTCCAGCGACCTCGGAAACATTGGAAAACTCCAATTTCAGACATTAGTAAGACATGGTCACACATTGCTATTTCTAAGCATCTTTTTGAGGGTGTCCCACTCGCCTAGTCAAATTTACCGTATAAATAGGACTATGCAAGAAATATATTCAATGATGTACAAGTAAGTCACGTGATGTCCACAGCAGATTTTTTTTTATAGAAAATGGAAGACTAGGAGTCTTACAGAGAAAGAATTAAAGAATTAGAAGAACAGATTCGGCAGCTAAAAGGAAAAATTAAGAAATTTAGAAAAGAGAATGCGGAATTGGAAAAAAAGTTTGGAAATCAGATATGGAAAACAAAAAAAGCTGTAAAAGAACTGAAAATAAAAAAAAATTATATACGACATGTGGTGCACTCTTGGCAATTTTTTTAAATAAATAAATTAAAATCAAGCGTCGAGTATTATAATAAAAATAGAATAGACTTATAGTACAAATTGACTTAAAATTAAAGTCATATTGCCTAAGCTTTCTCATTCCATATACTTTCAGGTATTTTGGTAAACTATTGTATTTAATTGCTGTCTTGAAAAGCAATGGCATATTTTTTCCTCTTCACTACTTCAGCAAAAATTTTAATAAAAGAAGATAGTACTATATGATAGAACATGAGATGGTGAGAGAGAGCGCATACATTTCTAGGAAATAGTGCTATTTTAAGAGGTGAGAATATGGACCAATGAGTTCTGTGATTTCTTATATTTCTTTTAGACAAGAATAAAGTTCTTATTTTTGCGGGTATCATGGTTATATAAATTATCAAATTTTTCAGCACATCACTTATTTGACATACTACTAATACTAGTTACTCTGTCACAATGTAGAATGACCCTCATAGCTCGGTTTTGAAGCAACTGTAATCTATTTTAATCAGCACTGCTACAAAGATAGAAGACAATGGAGCAAAAATGGAAATGGAGCAAGATCATCGTGTTGTAAACTGTCTGACGACTCTATTTACTGAGATTACTGCCCATTCTGTATAGAAAACCGATTTTTTTTACTATCTTTTTACATAAATAATCTATAGATGAAACCCAATAAGAAGATAGAAAATACAAAACTTGAATGATTTAGACTATAGAATTCACTCATATTGCAAAAATATTTAGAATATATCCATCAATTATTTTTTTGTAACTGGTGCATCGATTATTTCTCCTCTTTGGTACGGTCAAATTCAATGTTGAAACCTCATATTGAAAAATTATTTTAGGCTCAATTTCAGGGTTTGAGAAATTGAGGTTGAAATTTCATGCAAAAATATTCGAAGGCACTGAAGATATAGCGAGTTAAATATCAAAAAATGTGAAAAATGAAAATAACCTTCATATTCGTGTCCAGCGACCTCGGAAACATTGGAAAACCCCAATTTCAGACATTAGTAAGACATGGTCACACATTGCTATTTCTAAGCATCTTTTTGAGGGTGTCCCACTCGCCTAGTCAAATTTACCGTATAAATAGGACTATGCAAGAAATATATTCAATGATGTACAAGTAAGTCACGTGATGTCCACAGCAGATTTTTTTTTATAGAAAATGGAAGACTAGGAATCTTACAGAGAAAGAATTGAAGAATTAGAAGAACAGATTCGGCAGCTAAAAGGAAAAATTAAGAAATTTAGAAAAGAGAATGCGGAATTGGAAAAAAAGTTTGGAAATCAGATATGGAAAACAAAAAAAGCTGTAAAAGAACTGAAAATAAAAAAAAATTATATACGACATGTGGTGCACTCTTGGCAATTTTTTTAAATAAATAAATTAAAATCAAGCGTCGAGTATTATAATAAAAATAGAATAGACTTATAGTACAAATTGACTTAAAATTAAAGTCATATTGCCTAAGCTTTCTCATTCCATATACTTTCAGGTATTTTGGTAAACTATTGTATTTAATTGCTGTCTTGAAAAGCAATGGCATATTTTTTCCTCTTCACTACTTCAGCAAAAATTTTAATAAAAGAAGATAGTACTATATGATAGAACATGAGATGGTGAGAGAGAGCGCATACATTTCTAGGAAATAGTGCTATTTTAAGAGGTGAGAATATGGACCAATGAGTTCTGTGATTTCTTATATTTCTTTTAGACAAGAATAAAGTTCTTATTTTTGCGGGTATCATGGTTATATAAATTATCAAATTTTTCAGCACATCACTTATTTGACATACTACTAATACTAGTTACTCTGTCACAATGTAGAATGACCCTCATAGCTCGGTTTTGAAGCAACTGTAATCTATTTTAATCAGCACTGCTACAAAGATAGAAGACAATGGAGCAAAAATGGAAATGGAGCAAGATCATCGTGTTGTAAACTGTCTGACGACTCTATTTACTGAGATTACTGCCCATTCTGTATAGAAAACCGATTTTTTTTACTATCTTTTTACATAAATAATCTATAGATGAAACCCAATAAGAAGATAGAAAATACAAAACTTGAATGATTTAGACTATAGAATTCACTCATATTGCAAAAATATTTAGAATATATCCATCAATTATTTTTTTGTAACTGGTGCATCGATTATTTCTCCTCTTTGGTACGGTCAAATTCAATGTTGAAACCTCATATTGAAAAATTATTTTAGGCTCATATCGTGAACTGGTGTGTTGAAAATTCTTTAGTTTTAAACATTGAAAAGTGTAAAGTGATGACGATCGCCAAATCCAAAACAATACTTAGTGTGGATTATTATATTGAAACCTGTCAGCTATCTAGAGTGGACAAATTTAAGAATCTCGGTATATTTCTCAAGTCCAATTTCCTTTTCAATTTTCATGCAGAATATTTAGCTAATGTAGGTTATAAACTACTTGGTTTTGTATTAAGAAATGTAAAAAAATTCGACAATGTAAATACTTGTAAAGCTTTATTCTACTCATTTGTTAGATCTAGATTAGAATATGCTTGTGTGATCTGGAGTCCAACATCGGAGAAATATTCTGAATTACTGGAGAAAATTCAAAAATCATTTTTAAGAAACTTACACTTTAAAATTTATAAAGTTTTTCCAAACCATTTGAACAGAATATCTTATATATCTCAATTAGAAGAATTTAATATGATCTCTCTGAATAACAGAAGGAAACATACATTTGTCATAATGATAGATAGCATCCTACAGAACAAACTAGATTTACCTGACTTTTTGAGCAAAATTAATATTGTTGTCCCCGATGTTAGACTAAGACTTAGAGCCTTAAAACTCGCAGGCAACTTCGCATTCATGCAATTAAATTCAGCAATAAACTTTGTTAATGAGCTTATCTCTGAATCTGATGAAATTGATATTTTTATTTCCGACTCGGTGGAAAATACCTCCTTTTCTCCGTTTGAACGACGTGGAAAATACCGTATTTCTTTTGTCTGCCGGTAATACATTATGGCCCGGTTTACAGTACATTTTTTAATTCTGAATTAAATTAACATCGAGATTAATTTAATCACGCAATTAGTTTTTTATCGGTTTACAGAAACAAAATCAACGCGATTAAGAGTTCGATTAAGTAATTCAAAATTAATAAATTAATCACGAAGGTTGGCAACATATTTAAATACAGAACTAACTTCATGCTTATGTTATATGCAGGTTATATGAATTGACAACTGTCAGATTGAATAATTTTCAAACTTGTACGATTGCGCATGTAGAACGGATTTTTTGAAGAGCAATCAAAAGTGTGTTGAGGACGTAACAGAACTAAAAAAGAATTTAACAGAAAGAGAAAAAGGAAATGCAATTTATATTTTAGCAGAGTATGTATATTTTCCATAAGTAAATGATGTTTTATTTTATATTGCATCGGTTACATTTTTATTCTCTGGAATTGCAGTTGCTGTTTTTATTCATCCTCTATAAATCGTTACGGTGATTTCTTACAGTTCCCTTTTTTCTATAGACTCAGATCTATGTTTGAAAATAAAATCACAGATGGAGCGTCTTTGAAAGAGAAAGTGAAAGTTTGGGATATGCGATTGAAAAATTCTGCTGTATTTTCGGCTCCCAGGAGCTGAATGCAGTTTAAACTCAAACAATGGTACTCAATTAAGATTTATCACGTGAATGTGTGCACTCTGCTTTTCTTGTGGTATGGTCAATGAATAAATATCTCAAGCAGAGAGGGGCTTTATTGAGGCAGTACGAATTGCAGTGTTTTCATAGAAGTTAACTAAGATTCCTGGCTCTTCAACTCCAGCATGCAATTTCTGGCGCGATTGGCAGCTCGTCATCAATGATCATATTGTTATATCAGGCAACGCACAACAAGCAAAAATAGATTTTGAATTTTAGTTTAGAACTCCTTTCATTCGTCTTATGCGAATTGTTATATTCTTTTTTTGCTACGGTTCGTGGATTTAGTCAAGACGTTTAAATGAAAGAACGACAAATAAATTCACTTAGTAGGAAATCTTCACTATAACGTCCATCCTCCAGATAAGCATATAAAACAGTCATTGAGAATACTGCTGTTATGCACACTTCCAGGCCATATAAATTCTATTCCGTATTTTTAGATATACATCACATACAGCTTATACATTCACTGCAAAAATATTTTCGATCTATGAAAATCTTCACTCCACCTAGGAACTTTTTTCACTTACTTCATCATCAGAAGATAATAATAATGATATATAATAACATACAAATTATTTATAGCCATTTTCTTATTCATATTTTTTCAATTTTCGAGTACCAGACAAATATGTCATGAAGAAAGTGACATAATTTGTCAATTTACAAAAGATAATCGGAGGAGATACTACGTTTAACTTAATTCTGAATTAAAGTTGAAGATAATCACGATTAACTCCTAATTGAGGTTCTATAAACTCATTCAATGTTTAATTTTGAATTAAATGTAATTTAATCGTGAATTAATTTGATTGCGATTAGATTATTGTTTTGTTTTTAATCGAGGTAGAATGACGTCAAAAAATTAAATTAATTCTGAATTAAATATTTAATCGCGATTAAATATTTAATTTGCTTTCTATAAACCGGCCCCAAATCTTTCTACAAATATAAAATGATCAAATCTTAGCAACTGTCAATCTGTCAATAACAAAAATATACGATGACATCGATAATTTTATTATGAAAAATGGATTTAATGAATACGTTGAGTACAGAAAACTCTAAAAAAACATCGAAAGTTGACGTATGAGAACAGGCGAGGCAAATTGCAATCAGTTTCTTGCCAGATAAGTTATTATATAAGAGTTTCCAGTTTTACTTTTTACAGATATTAAATTATTTTTTTGCGTATTTCTTTTCTTTTCGCAAGTGGTCTTGTCGGGGGGCTCCGCCCCCCAGGCCCCCCGCAAGGACTCCGTCCCTTGACCCTGCCGGGGCTTCGCCCCTGGACCCTGCTAGGCCTTTGCCACTGAAACCTGTCAAGGGCTTCACCCCTAAACCCTACCAAAAGCTTCTCCGTGTGACACAAGACGGCACTTTCGGTGTTGGTAATTGGAAAAAATTATCGTGTACACTACAAAATGAAAACACTTCCATCTCTAGTTTTGGGTATTTTCCACCGAGTCGAAAATAAAATAGCATATGTCCCTCATGTGAAAAACCTGTCAAATTCCGCCCTGTTGTGAAGTGATTTGCAATCACCTACGTTCCGTGTCAAAATATCGCACTCGCCGAAGGCGATTGCGACTCAATTCACAACACGGCGGAAATGACAGATTTTCCACAGGTCGGGCATAATCTACTATTATCACTCCTATAGTCTATCTTAGGAAATGTATAGTTACTTATAGTTCCAAATAATTTGTTTGGCCACTGATTCGCTGTAATTGGATTTTGTATCTGTTGTGCGTCAGTATAAATAAAGCATTATTATTATTATTATTATTATTATTATTATTATTATTATTATTGGTTCTGATATTAATGATTTTTAAGGCTCGTATTGCATTCATTTCATTCGGACCAATTTTAAATACTGAGTCTTCTTTTAACAAATCAGTGAGTGGTTTAACAATTACTGAATAATCTTTTATGAAACGTCTGAAGTAACTAGTAAGGCCCACAAATCCTCTTACCTGACGTTTAGTTGTAGGAACTGGAAAATCGCTTACTGCTTTAGTCTTCGCTTGACCTGGTCTAATTGTGTTGTAAGTGATATTGAAACCAAGATATTCAATTGTTGTCTTTGCGAAATGACATTTGTCCAAACGCAGTTTGATATCATAGTCCTTTATCTTCTTAAATACAGCTTTCAAGGTATTTATATGTTCCTCAATTGTTCTTGACCCTATTAAAATATCATCCATATATACCTGAACTTCGTTTGTCTTGATTAAATCTTGGAAGACAAAATTCACATAGCGTTGGAACACCGACGGGCTATAAGTTAGGCCAAATGGCATTTTTAGAAACTCGTACTGTCCTTGTGGTACAACAAATGATGTATATTTGATAGAATCTTCAGCGACGTCTATATGGATAAATCCGTCCAATGCGGTAAAATATCGCGCATAACTCAAATTGTTAATTAAATCGTCAATATGAGGAATAGGATACTTATCTTTGATGATGATCTCATTCAATGAGCGGTAATCCACGCATAAACGATGTTCTCCGTTCTTTTTCTTTACCAGCACCACGGGGCTTGCATAATCCGAGTTGCTGTGTCTGATAATTCCTTTCTTCAGCCAATCTTCAACGATTTCGTTGACTTTCTCTTTTTCAAACTGAAAATAATAATAATAATGTAAATAATCTGAAATCATGTCTTTAATTTCTTTTATGTATTGAAAACCAACCGACTGGTTTACATCTACGTCAAATTCGTAGTCCTCGACTTTTATCTTCATAATTTCGACAATTTCTGCTAATTCATCAGAACCTTTTTTAGGTTTACTGAAAACAATATCTTTCTCATTTATTTTCATGTCAACAGTATTCAAAAACGACTGTCCTAAAATAATATCAGTTTCAATAGACTCATTGGGTACAACAATTGCGTAAATATTATAAATATTCCCATCAATCAATATATCAACATGTAGAGCAAGATTACAAAATATTTTAGTTTTTTTCAAACCAACCAGAGAATTTCGTTTATCAAAACATTCAAAATTCAATCTTTTCAAATGGACTTCCTTAATTAATGTTGTTTTGCATCCTGTATCTATCAACGCAATAAATATAAAATTTGAAAATCTCATCCATATCCGCAACCATCACGAATAAATTTATTTTCAAAGACCACTAGTCACCCTCGAATAATTGCTTTCTAAATTGCAATGAAAAACGAAATTTGAAATAATGAGTTTTAGATAGATGCTTTCAAAATTTGAATAGAAAGAGATTAATGGTCATTAGATCTTTGTTACAGCGAATTCATAAGCACTAGAAAATTTAATGTTCATAATTTGCAATAATGAATTTTGAATAATTGCTTTTCAAATTTCAAGAGGAGCAGATTATTTGTCATCAGGTCTTTGATAAAGTGAATTCGAAATTTCTTGTATCTTTATATTTTTTAGAGACAGAATAAAATTAAAACATCATCATAGTAATATGTTATTCACAGTGATCTTAAAATCAAGCTGAATTTTGACGAATCGAATAACTCTTGTTTCTCCTCGAAGATCTTCTCAAGTTCTTCATCCTTGTTCTTGTATGTATAATAAATTTCTCCTTAAATTTCCATTGTTTGTCTTATATACTTAGCGCCACAATTTCCACAAACAATTCTATACACACCTGATTCTGGAAATAAATCCAAATTTTCTATTTTGTGATTAATGAAAATAGAATGCTTTGGTCTCTGGAATGAATATTTTTGCGTATGAATATCTCTGTATGAAATAATTCCCAATAATTAATAATTTTTAATAAGTATAAAAATAATAGCAGCAATAAATTAAGTTTCGCGTATACGAAATATTCTTGTCCAAATAATACTAAGACACTGCTCTATCAGCTTTGGATCACAGGCTGACATTGAAGAGGAAAATAATTCATATATGAAATATCTTCCGAATGATATTACGAATGAGTGCGATTAATAGCAATTTTGTGTAACCTACATTTATTGTGAATCGAATATGATCAATACTTGATGCGGTTTTCGACAGTATTTCTGTTCGTCAAATAGTTACATTGAAGAATAATCAGTTTCGAATATTCGTCAAATCTTTTATTTTTATACAGTATACGAATATATTTTAAAAATTTGATTCTCCTCTTTTTTTCTTTAGAGAGCTAGTTGATGATCATCAATGAAGGAAAGTTTCGAATATCTTTAATTAAAAATTTTTATAGTTACGAGTATGAGAAACAAATTTTGGAAAGTTGCGTGTATCATTTATTGGTGAAATGCTCTATATTCGCCAAACATCTCCAGTCAATAATATTTGTGAGGAATTTGAATATTATTCGATTTCAAAACAGTGTTAATAACTTTATATGAACATTAAATTTTCCCTTGGATATATTACAAAAATCTCAGTTTGAAACTGAACGCATACCTATAGAATCAATTGAACTTCATACGTTTACTTTCAGTATCATATATTCCTATTGTTCAATGAAGGAAATAATCCTTCCAGCAAAGCGATCATTTCAAAAACCCTAAAATGAACACTACATTGATTCAAATTTTCCATCATTTTACAAAGGGAATGTTCAAATATTTTTACTAAGAAGCTAAAACTAATCATCCTGATATTATTCTCCTTTATTTAAATCTCTTTTCTATTTCCCTGACCTATGATTTTTTGACAGTTCAAGATTTTGATGGATCTTGACGTTTTAGACCCTACTGAGCCTAGAAACATAATTTTAAAAAAGACGGTCTGCCTGTCGGTCTGTCTGAAAGTACGATATATAATGAGCGCATAAGAACTTTCGACTGAAATTTTATATTCAAGTTTTTATTGAAAAGCTAGATATAAGTATGTGAATGAGCTTCTTTCAACCAGTGGTATCAAAGCTTTATTGATGGAATTTTTTTCATAAGCTATTTAAATGATGTCTAGTTCGGTAAGAATTTAAAACTCTCGGAAAGGTAAAGCTTGGTGGAAATTTGAAAAAATAATCATTGAATTCCACGTTACCATCTGAAATATTTAAAAAAATAATTAGCGGTTTATTTGTTATTACTGAAATTTGAGTTGTTATAAAACTCGCTGCGTTTTTCTGAAGAAAAGAAACGATGAGATCATAAAGATATATGCAATTAATTGACAATTTTTTATGAAACAGTGAAATTCATGGTCGAGGAAGTACTGTGATGGCCACAACAGCTTTTTTTCTACATCACATATTTCACAGTAAGTTGCATTTTTCTGACAGAGTATTCGCTATGTGCAGCTGCTTGGAAGAGAAACACTGAACGACCGTGCGCGCTTAGCGGCGAAAGTTGGCATTTTTAGTGCACATGTACTGATATAAAATCAAAAGACAAAAAGACAATTCGTGAATGCTACATTATCATGTGTAATAATACATCGAAAAATAGTGATGCTAGCTTTTATTGGATTTCCATCGTAAGAAAGCAAAAGTAAGTATCACAACCTCAATTGTACATTTATAATGATGTTCCAAAAAATTAGTGCGAACGCAATATGTAAGTAAAATTTTAGTATAAAGTAAATATGAGAATAATGAAATTCAATAATTTTTATGGTATTACAACTCGAATTTTGTTATTAAATTGATAAAATAAGACATATTTTTTTATTTTTTAGTGAATATACATACAGTTGGAATCCTACATTAGGATATCTAATTTGCAGTGCACATTTCATTGAGAATAAAAAAGGGAGAAGAGAAGCTGAGTCCTAATTTCGTACCTAGCCAATTTTCTTCTCCTCATTGGAAGCCAAAATTAGATGACGAAACAGTTTTGACAAGACAACAATACTTCATTAAGCGTAGGCTACAGAATACTTCATTAATGGCTTCAAGTTCAAAAAATATTAAAAACTAAAATTTTATTTCAAAAAGAGCTGCCAATTCAGAAGTCTCAATGGATATAAGTTCAATAAATAATATAAGTTCAATATATGAAAATGACTGTGACAGAGCACATGATAATTTGATGATAGTTAATTCGAGTACTAAAAGCACAAGTGATGTAGAATACCAAGCTGATATTCTTGCTTATTGTGATAGTGTTGAAAAAATACTGTTTGGTAATAACATTATTGAAAAACGTTATAATACTTGTGAGCTTTACCCTTTGGCACAGTTTAAGGTTAAAAGCTGATAGTATGACTTATTTTTTCAAAACCCGTTCTCAATATAGGATCCATACTTATTACATTTATGATTAATTTTGATTTCAATTCACTTTTCACTAGTTGACACAACATATAAAAGTGGCAGTGGATTCGCCGATCAATGCCGCTAGTTGTCACCACTTTGATGTTGCACATAGCGAATATCATAGTTATTTATTCTTGATTCCCATTTGGATAACACGGAAAAAAAAAGAATTTTTAATTTGGAATTTTATTGCATTCTAACAAATTAGCATGTTGTGGAAATCAATACATATTCTTGTGGAAAATTGAACGATCTGCAAAAGAGGTCTGACACGATTTTCTGCTAAGTTTTTTTTGAAAATCAATTAACAAAAGAAATCGATCTACGAGTACGGAATACTCTTATGTAACTAATAGGTATACTGAGCATTTGAGAGCTCAAAAAAAGTGCATCAGATAGAGCACTATTACTTCACCTGATCCAAAACAAAATGTAATTGATAGAGTATGTACATACTTTGGGAATTTCCATTCCAAATTCACATACATGCTTACATATAGTTTTTTAATTCTACAAGAAAAATGTATGTACATTGTATCATAAGAACGGATTTACATAAATTTTATTATGAAATTTTAAGAGATATTCAACTCAACTCAAGATTTCCTAACTACGCCCTTGAAAGTCATTCAGACAAACAAGTCGGAAAACTTTAGAAATTCGACTGTCAACTAGTTGTGTTCCAATGGTTCTCGGGCTTCTTGTATTTTGTACCGCCTTTCTGACTTTTCAATATTAAATTAGTTTTATCAAGTTTCTTTCTTTAAATTCAATTGTGATGCCGTGATGGGAAGTTGGTTGAAAAATATAATTTTATTGAGAATTATGGAGATATTCGAGTGACAAGTGAGAAAAGTGTGAAAAATTATGGGTATTGTGTACAATAGAGTTTACTTTGGCAAGTCATAAGGAATGAAGAAATTGTGGTGGATTAATTCATATTATGCCAGCAAAATCATTATTTATTTTATTTATTGTATTTCATGTTTTGAAAAAATGGAAGAATCATCTAGATGATGGAAGCGCATTTTTGACAGCTCATGAATGCTTGTTACTTCAGAGATTTCGCAAATTACCATCTCTTACAATTACTGAGCTTGAAATCAAGCAGTTTGGGCAAACTTACGAAACAGCAGCTTCCATTTAGTACTAGTTTCAAGTTGACTATTTAATAGGTACATAATTTATTCATGTACAAACTCAAAAATACCTTTTAATCTTCATTGTTTAGTTATTGACTGACAGGAGGTCAAGTGCTGTAGCTTAAAATGATAATTTGATCTTTATCAAAGCTATATAAAAAAAAAATACACCAAAAGTTAACAAATTTTCATCCAATAATAATAATTCATTCTAATAAGCTTCAAATTCGCGTCAAACAAGTCATTGAATGAATCCCGGACAGATTTGACAACTGTACATAATAATAGTGAGACCGGCGGCGAAAGTTGTAACTAAATTTTTATCTACTTTAATAAATTTTAGTTGCCATATCCCTAATGTCATAGATATCTATGGACATTGTTTCACTTGAAACAAGTAATTGAATAATTCAATTTTCCACAATCACTGAGCTTGAATTAAAGCAATTTGTGCAAGCCTACGAAACAGCAGCTTTTATTTAGTACCAGTTTCAAGTCTGTAAATAGTATAGTTGCTGAGATCTCAGCGTCACGCCAGCCAGCCAGCCAGCCAGACAGCCAAAGTGAATATAATAGCGCTTTTTTCGGAAAAATGCGCTAAAAATGAGAAATATGCTCCTAATTTATAATGATTTAAATAATGTAAAATTTGAAAGAATTGGTTCTAGTTCTCTTCTCCAATACTAAATAGTGAGTATTTCAATTTCAATTATGAATTCACGAAATTTTCAGATTTCTCCTGAAGTACTGCCTGCCCCGGGATACATTAACTTTACAATTTTCTTTCAAATTATATTCAATATCTTCACACGTCTCCATATCAACTTTGATGTATGTTCAATTCATCGACATGTATTCTTCGAGATCAAGCTATTTTTACATGTGCCCCTCCCTGTTGGATATCTTGTTAATATTATAGAAATGATAATAGAAATAATAACGTATGAAGTGTTGGTAGGAATTGTTTGATAATTTTGTCATTATTATTATTTTTTATCTGTACTCTTATAAAACTTGGTGAAATGCTATTGCATTCTCTATTCAATAAACTTGACAATAATTTCATATCTTGATCTATCTGTATCTCCTGAATATCACAAACCATCTTGTCCATGAAGTACAAATCCTGAATTACACACCACATTGTCGTTTCATTCAGAAATTAGTTTTTCTATATACTGAAATATTCATATTACATGGATAAATCTTTGAAAATTCTGAACTATTCCGATGTAAATTGAGTGTTATTATGTCTTTCAAGAATATCTATTTTTCTGTGAGACCAAATTGAATACAAACACATCAAAAAGTTCTTCCGCAGAAAATTAGTTGAGCGAATTGTGAATTTTATGTATGAAGGTACAACTCACCACAGCATAGTCTTAAAATAGAAATTAGAAACTCTTTTCGTGACGCAGCAGCTTTGATGACATTTTGAGATTTTCTCATTTTTGCTAGTTAGGGATGTCTCGAAACCGAACAGATGATTAATTTAATATATTCTAGAAGACATGCTTTAAAACTACATCATTAATACCCTTGAAATATTCAAATCTATCTAGGTAATCTCTTAAAATCATGTTAAATAAAATTTGGAACAATATTTCCAAATATTCCAAAATTTGTCTCTCATACTCGTCAAACAGCTTCAGTCAATAATATTTATGAGGAATTTGAATATATTTAAAAGTGTTGAGTATTGTGTACTATGCAAAACTACTCTTAGAAAAACCATTCAAATAATACTGACACATATATCTATTATTTTATTTATATGCGACAACTGATACCAAACATTTTTATCTGTAGCCAACTTTAAAATAACTGAAATAATAAAATTGTTGTTTCAACACACCCCTGCAATTTTATGAGTATTTAAGATATGACATGATACAAAATATTTGAAGAAAGAAATTATACATTGAAACATTATTTTTGAGTCATGAAATAACTTCTGAATTTTTTAAACTTGATTCTATCCAATGGCTTGGTAAAAATATCAGCCACTTGATCTTCACTAGGCACGTAGCTCAAATTTACCGTCTTGTCTTTCACCTTCTCACAAATGAAATGATATCTGACATCTATATGTTTGGAGCGACGATTTAGCTTTCCAGACATCATAAGCTTGATGGCAGACTGATTATCAACTTTAAGATGTATTGGTATATCTTCATTATAGAGCTCTTGGATAAGATTTTTCAAGTAGATCAATTCTTTGAGACATTCCGCTGCTGAGATAAACTCTGCTTCTGTACTTGACAAAGCTACAATAGATTGTTTGCGGGATGACCATGAAATTGGTCCTCCTCCAAACATTATAATAAATCCAGAAGTGCTCCTTCTAGATTGCGTATCACTTGCAAAATCTGCATCGCAATAGGCCTCCAGATATTTACTTCCATTCTTGGTATAGCTGATTCCAAGCTGTAATGATTTCTTCAAGTATCTAATTGTATTCTTTACTGCTCCAATATCTTCTTTTCTTGGTTTTCCCAAATTTCTGCTTTCAAAATTGACAGCATATGTTAAATCTGGACGGGTTTTTTGTGACAAATAAAGTAAGCTTCCCACTGCTTCTCTGTAGGGAAAAAATACTTTTTCTTCATCTTCATTATCCTCATATATTCTTGAACCCTTCATCATTGGCGTTTCTGCTCCTTTCGCATCACTCATATTGTACCGTTCAATTACATACTGACTGTACTTCTCTTGCCTCAGTATGATTCCATTTTCATTTCTCGCAATTTCTAATCCAACAAAATTTTTTGGATCTTTATATATTACTATTTCAAATTCATTTTTCAATTTCATTAAAAATTCTTCAACCTCTTTTTCATTCTCTCCTAAAACTACACCATCATCCACATAAATTCCAAGATACAAACTTCTTTTTGTGTTCATGAAGATGCACTGATCAGTTTTTAAAGCATATAGCCCACATTTCTTTAAAAAATCAGAGAAACGTATGTTCCATCGATTGGGTGCATTTTTAAGTCCATACAAAGATCGTTTTAACAAACAAACCATATTCTTTTCCTTGTAACCTTGTGGACATGCCATGTATACAGGCTCTTTCAGATGACCATAAAGAAAAGCTGTCTTTACATCAAAAACTTTCATAATCATATTCTTTTGGACTGACATAGCCATTAAAATTCGGAATGAAGTTGTGTCTATGACAGGACTAAATGTTTCATCGTAATTTAATTCTTCTTGTTCAAAACCTCTGATTACTAGTCTTGCCTTGTATCTACCATCTTCTCTCACTTTGAATATCCACTTGCTTGTGAGAATCTTATTTGATCCAACTTCTTCCTTATTGATAAATTCCCAAGTTGAATTTTGTTTCAATGATTCTTTTTCACTTCGAATTGCTTCTAACCACTTCTCCTTTTCTGACCCTGTGACAGCTTCTTCATAAGTTAACCAAGCAGTTTCATAATCTTTCATTCTACTTGGCATTCTAAGACTGGCACGTCCTCTCAGCCCCTGATATCTTTGGTTTCCAACATTGTTAATTTCTGTCTCGTTTACTTCTTCAACCTCAATTACTTGGTCTTCGTTTCTTCTGTTTCTTCCTTCATATTGTTCGTATATCTCTTCATTTTCGCCATTTTTCTCTTCGATTTCTTCATCACCATATAATTTATGTGATTTTTGTATTACTTGAGTCTCATTTTCATTTTCTAATGAATTCATTTCTTGATTTTCTTCGATTAAGTTTTTCTGGAGAACTACATCTCGAGCACTTTCCACTGTATTTGTTTCTTTGAAATATACTCTGTAGGCTTTTTTATTCTGTTCGTACCCAACAAAAATGCCTTTTTTACTCTTTGGATCCCATTTTTGTCGTTTTTGTTTTGGAACAAGCACATGCACTGTGCTTCCAAATTCTAAAAATTCTGTTTGATCTATAGCATTTGTTTTCTTCCAAATTTCGAACGGTGTTTTATTCCTGATAGAACTAGTTCCTGTTTTGTTTATTACATACACCGCCGTATTAACTGCTTCTGCCCAAAACTGTTTTTCCATTCCTTTAGCTTGCAGCATTGTTCTAGCCGCTTCTACTATTGTTCGATTTTCTCGTTCAATACTGCCATTTTGCTCTGGGTTATAAGGCACAGTTGTTTGATGTTGAACGCCTTTTTCGTTTAATAGTTCTTTTATATATTGATTGACTATTTCCGTACCATTATCAGAACGTATGATTTTGACATCTTGACCTGTTTCAATCTTGACTGATTTTAAGAATGAATTTAAGTGTTCTTTGACCTCCGACTTATACTTCATGAAATAAACTTTTCTGTAGTGAGAAAAATCATCCTTTATCAATAAAAAATATTTAGATCCACCAATAGATAACTCTTCCATCGGACCACAGACATCTATATGACATATTTGACCCACAGCATCAGTTTTGATAGTACTTGACTTAAAAGGCTTACGACTCTGTTTACCTTCAATGCAAGCAGTACAGAAAAATTCCTTGTCTTTGTTTTCTTTGTACAGTATGTTGTGAGCATTTAAATAATCTTTCACATACCTGATATTTTGATGTGCCAGTTTTCTGTGCCAAGTTTCCAAAGTTTCACATGTCATCAATGCAACTTCTTTATTTTCTTGCTCAATGTTCAATTTTTGCAGATTACTTTTGTTCTTGTCAATTCTACTTGACAAATTACATTTCACATTTCTAAACATCATTTTGAATAGTCTACCACTTCTAACAGCTCTCGCACATGGTTCTTCTTTCTTATTAATCAGAGTACAATGTTCAGCAGTTGATTCTAATCTGAAACCTCGATCTAAGGCAGCAGTTACAGAAAAAAGATTGACTTTTAAATCAGGAACAAATAAAACATTATTTAGTGTGCAAATGTTCCAGCTATGACCATTCCATTCTTCAATTACTACTTTACCAATGCCATCTGCTCTCATGAACGAACCATCGCTAATGTGAATAATCTTCTCTTCGTCCAATTTCTTGATTTCTGAAAACAGACATTTCTGTCCACTCATGTGCTCACTTGCTCCACTGTCAAAAAACCAGTCTTCACTATTCGATTCCATTACAAAAACATGTGACATGTACGCATTTGTATGTCTGTTTCTGTCATGTCCACTTTGTTGATTCTGACTTTTACTTTTGAACCAACAGTGTTTCATTAAATGACCCTTTTTGTGACAAATATGACATTCGATGTTTGTAAAACAATCTTTTTGTAAGTGTCCTGTCTTGTCACAATTTCTGCACTTCGTTGTTGACAGACACTTCTTCTGTGTATGCCCGAATTTATTGCATTTGTAGCACTTGATTTTGATTTTATCTCCACCAGTTCCAGGCGAACGATTTCTGGACCAAAAAGCTTTATCCTCTGAATCACTACTGTTCTTCATTCTTTCCTCCTCAATTAACAACCTCGATACTAATTCATTTATTGTAGGATTCTGCACTGACTCCCAAGCTGGAATGAAATGTTTGAAAGCTTCGGGAAGTGACATCAGAATCTTTGTCATCATCATCTGATCAGAAACAATTTCATTCACTTGCTTTAAATCAGTTCTTATTTGTTCTAACTTTGAGAAGAATGTTGTAATATTACAACCATCAAAACGAAGATTGAAAAATTTTTGCTGAAGTAAATGTACTGAGACTTTTGACTGATGTTCATAAACACTCAATAACTTTGTCCACATTTGATTTGATGTTTCACAGGTAAGTATGTGACTCATCGGACCATTTTCTAAGCTTGTAACAATAATTTCTTGTGCTTTATTGTCAATTTTAACCCATTCTCTACAACCTGCATCTTTCTCATCTGGTTTCTTATTTGTTCCCTCAACTATTTCAAATGCATTTTTCGATTTTAACACAATCTTGATTTGGAATTTCCAGATATTCCAATTTTCAGATCCCTTCAGCTTACATAAATTGTTTTCCATCATTTTGTGAATATGTTTTACTATTTAAATGTACAAGTTTTTATGCTTTGGACTGATTTTTTGAAATTACTATTTACTCTGGGCGCATAACCTGTTGAGTATTGTGTACTATGCAAAACTACTCTTAGAAAAACCATTCAAATAATACTGACACATATATCTATTATTTTATTTATATGCGACAACTGATACCAAACATTTTTATCTGTAGCCAACTTTAAAATAACTGAAATAATAAAATTGTTGTTTCAACAAAAAGACATTCTTTTGAAATTACGCTAATGTCCAAATCTATTTAGGAAATTTTTTAAACCTATGTTAAATGAAAATATCAGACAATATTTACTAATATAATTACAAACAGTCTAGCATCGAGACCATTTAAATACCTAGTCATCAGGAAAATATTCACCTATACGTATTACCACTTAAAATAAGAAATGTTAGCTATACTCCGTTCAAATAAAAATTGCAATTGATTTTCTACGAATCACTTATATCTGGTATAAATAATTTATTTCCAAGGCCATATTCAATATTTACTTACATTTAAAAATAAATTAGAAAATGCAGTAATGACATTTTTGAAATATCTCAATTATATAATTATCACATAATTTGATCTACACTGGGAAATACACATACGTAAATTATTACCCTAATTACCCTCATTCAATATCAATTAGGCGACATTCCGGGGCGAGGATAGTGCCTAATGAAACTACTATATTTTATATTAATATAATATGTACTAACAATTATGTACTGAATTGACTTTGAATACTAACAAATATGTACTCAACGCTGTAATTACTGGAATATTCGGCTCGATAGGACCAAAATATATAGTGAAGCGTGTAAATGGCTCCACTTTATTTAAGCTTGCGCTTGGTGGTGTTATGATAACAAACGAAATAAAGAAAGGACGTGGATTAAATGATCTCGCCTCATCACCCAGAAACACAAGATAGAATCAGCCCCTTACCTGCATTGGTCAGCACAGCGGAACTCGTCTCTATAGTTCACTCTTGCCTCGTAGTCTCGGAAGATAGCAACTCTTGGGGGTTCTAACAGTAGCCATCCATATGGACCATGAAACGCGTGCCGGCCGGCATTTATAAAGAGGCACAGAATATTTAAAACTTGTAAGGTCTGAATATCACGAGTCAAGTATAACACAAAATAAAAATTAAATAGGAAAAAACGTTACTACATCGTTCTGTCACCAACAACAATAATAATGATATATTCACTTTTTTATATAAACAAGAAAAATAATCGACAGTCGCACAACCAATCGGATTGCAGCAAGGCCTCCCAGGCATCATCTAGTGCAACTTTTACAACGTAAGGGGTGACACGCTGTCTCTGAGTAAAGGACAACCACCGAAGACGCTATATGAGCGTCACCATACACCCCCCTTTGCAAAGACCCAAAGTTTGCAACACAAGCCAAATATTCATAATTACAATGTTGAGTTTTCCTTATTATAAACTGCCAATTCTAACTATGAACTTTTCCAGGCTTCTGGTATTAACATCAACTAATGCTTCAACAATTTATTTCTATTCTATTGCGCGTACAACTATCGCGAATAATTACGAGCTTAAACTAAGCTCACTTGAGTTACGTAATTATTATTGATTTGGCAATGGATATAATTTGATGACGGGGCGTTTGTAAGAACAACAATAATAATCAGGAAGTACTGGGAGTTTTCACTCTTATGAAGCAAATTGAACAGTTTTGCGCTATCTAGCGTCTTTGGAGAAAGATAAAATTTTTAGCTGTGTGTGCCAGGTTTCAGTAGCTTCTGCGCAGTAAAATATTTTGCTGGAATCTGACTGGTAACCAGATTGACAACTAATATTTGTTGATCAGTGTTGATCTTGTTTATGAAAATATGTCGAATGTGCAAAAATGGAAAATATTTTAAAATTTTGAGCAAAACTGAAAGGGTAAGTTAGATCGGCAATATTTTTGAATACGTTTTAGTAAATATGAAGTATGTACAAATAATTTATGTTAAAAATCTGGATAAATATGAACATTATTACTTTTTTAGATGAGCTACAAGAAATCTTGTTGCGTCGAAGACGGTTTTTCATACAAGAAGAAACCGATTATTCGATTAAAGTACGAAATTTGTGTGAAATATTTTGAAGAGAAATAAATTATTCTCAATTCAATCAGAAGAATATTTTGAGATGGGGTTATTTTTGTGTGGTGCAAACGAACAAATAGATACTTGAGTGGACAAGACAGTCGTCTTTATGCTGTTTTTGATACCATACAATGACTTGCGGTTGGACGCTGCAAGAAGGCATTGAAAACGACGTACCGCAAGTAATTAGTAAGTATATAAGTACTTTATTTTTTGCGAGTAAATAATTGACATGATAATTTCAAGGTTACTACCGCTCCCCTTCCTTCGGCTCCAGCTCACGGTCCTGTCATTCATTTGGAGTTCAAAAAGAGCAGAAAGTATCTAGGACTCAGAACTTTCCATTCATCACAATTCTCGTAACTGCAAGTGATTATTGAGATGAATAAAACATTACGATCACCTATAATTCGAGAAGAGCAAGAAATATTTGAGACGAATTACCTGTCCGAATATTGTTACCTGAATTTCTCATCCCAACAATAACGCAAAATTCAAAAAGTGTATTAATTTTCTCGGTGTGGAAGACAAAATGTATATTTTCTGCCGGTCTTTACAATATGTAGTTTTGTTCACACAATAACGTATTTAGTGAAGATTTTGATCCCGATGATGTATGTTATACTTTTATGTAAAATGTTTTTATCTAATTCCGTTTTGAAAAGTCAAATTTTACATCAATTTGTGACGTTATGCAACGTCCCATTTTTCATAACTGTCCTGCAACAGTTGCGTAAAGTAGTTACGTAATGTCTTTACATAACTCGCCATGTTTTAGAGCTAATCAATTATATTTACCTGCGTACAATTAAAAGAATAATTTATTATTCACAGTATGCAGCATTGGCAGTCTTTAATATCAAAGGGTACTATATTACTCAAGATATCACTGCTTGAGAACATTTTTAAAAATTATTTTGACATTTTGTGAAAACTCAATATTTGTTTATTTTAGTGCACTCTTGTTTCTGTAGCCTAGCAATAGATGGTCATGAATCACAGTCATCTGAATTTTGTGATGTGACGTGAGAGATGTTCCCATTCAAAAATATAGATAAAATTATTCTGACAGAATTAGATAAAATTTTGTACAGAATACGTTATGAAAAGACATATTGTTTGACTCACATAATTTGCAAAACTCGCTACGCTCGTTTTGGCAAATATTACGTTTCGTCAAACAATATGTCACTTTTCATAACTAATTATGTAAATAACTATTTACTGATTCTAACTCTTTGTAATTATCTATGACTGTATCTGTTCATCGCTTTTATCATTCGAAAATACTCTCAGAATTTTTATTATTGTGTAAAAAAGGTGAATCAAGAGATTGTCATGTACCATAAATTGTAATTTATAGAGATATAGGAAATATTATTATTGCATTAATATATAAAATATGTAACTATATTATTTTTGTAATAGTTATTTACATAATTAGTTATGAAAAGTGCCATATTGTTTGACGAAATGTAATATTTGCCAAAACGAGCGTAGCGAGTTTGGCAAATTACGTGAGTCAAACAATCTGGCTTTTCATAACGTATTCTGTACAAAATTTTATCTAATTCCGTCAGAATAATTTTAAATATATTTTTCAATGAGAACATCTCTCACGTCACATCACCAAATTTAGATGACTGTGATTCATGACCATCTATTGTTACTACTGAAACAAGAGTGCACTGAAATAAACAAATATCGAATTTTCACAAAACGTCAAAATAATTTTTGAAAATGTGCTCAAGCAGTAATATCCTGAGTGATAGAGTACCCTTTCATATTAAAGACTATGCCAATGCTGCATACTGTGAATAATAAATCTTTCTTCTAGTTATACGCAGATGAGTATAATTGATTAGCTCTGAAACATGGCCAGTTACGTAAAGTCATTACGTAACTACTTTATACTACTTTACGCAACTGTTGCATTGCAGTTATGAAAAATGGGACGTTGCATAACGTCAGAAATTGATGTAAAGTTTGACTTTTCAAAACGGAATAAGATAAAAAATATTGTATCATTGTATCAAGAGCTTCGAAATTAATTTGAGAACTCATAGTCATAATGAGAAATTAAATTGAATTATCAAGTAATAAGACATGAAATTTCTAAGATCTTGAATTACAGGCTTTATAATTTGAATTTTCACGTGGCAATGAAAATTTAAATTAAGAAACCTGAAATTCAATATCTTAGAAATTTCATGTCTAATTTCATAGATTCAAATTTAAATAAAATAAATAAAAAAAAAACAGGCAGTGCCACCATGCGGCTTTGGAGAAAATTATTAATTTTTTTGTGTCAGTTATTTAACATGGCAGTGAACACTCCCAGTACTCCCTGATAATAATGATATATTCATTTTTTTTTATATAAACATGAAAAATAATCGGCAGTCGCACAACCAATCGGGTTGCAGCAAGGCCTCCCAGGCATCTAGTGCAACTTTTACAACGTAAGGGGTGACACGCTGTCTCTGGGTAAAGGACAACCACCGAAGACGCTATGAGCGTCACCACATTGTTTTAATCACTTTCTTCCATCATTTTAGACAATATTTTTCACAATTATAACGCTTCAATTCAAAATTCACAAAACTGACAGTTCACGGACAGTCACACTCCCGAATGTTTGTAAAACAGACACTCGTCGCGATATCAACGAAGTTCCCTTGCAACTGCAATTTAATTTTTTTGAATTCTGTTCCTCAGTTTCATGTTTCAGAAATTCACGCAAAATTGAATAAAATTATGTATACAAACACGTGAATTAAACCTCTTTATTTGCTCGAAGAATTAAACCACTCGCGCTACACGCGCTCGTGATTTTGAACTTTCTTCTCGCAAATAAACAGTGTATAAATACTTGTTGTATAAATAACTATTTTACTTACTTGTTTATTTTTAAAAACATTCTTTTTGGTAAACCCTTTATAATGTAAATGTTAGTATAAGGAAAATATTGAATGAATAGTAATGACGTCGCATCCACTACGTTTATATAATGGTTCTAATGCGATGTTAGATAATATGCTCTGCAGCAGAGGCGGCTCTAGCCTACTTAGCGCCGGGGTGCGAAGACAAATGAATTGCGCCCCCCCCCGTATATTTTTTTTCTCTACATAAATCAGGAAAAAAGGAATTAGAGAGGAACAGTTCAACAAAAATTACAATATTCTACAAAATTTTATTTACATTTACAAAGATAAGAATTACAGACATGAGCAAAAATTTAAACCACAATATACATAATTCTTCATTTAGTAATTAAATTCTACCTTCCTTGATTTTCTGGCAGCAAATTCTTTCACAATATCACATACATCTATGTTGATATCGTTTTCTATACTAATAATTGCTAGATTTGAAAGTCTGTCCTGTGTCATACTTGATCTTAAATAGTTTTTTATAATTTTCAACTTCGAAAATGATCTCTCACCTTTGGCAACAGAAACAGGCAATGATAAGTAAATGCGTAGGGCAATTGATAGATTTGGGAAAACACTAACTAGATTATTTTTAAATAAATATCTTAGAACATCTATTGAGGTTGCGCTAGATTTTATATAAGTAGGCAAAATCTCTATTTCATTCATTGAATCAATCGCATTTACATCGGAATTATTTGTTCCAGAATCTGTTAATTTTTTTTGTAAGTCTATGCAATATTTCATCTTTTTTTCAGAATCTAAATTTGTCATAGACTGAAGATTATGTAAAAACGAAAAAGTATTGTTGTGGTCAGTTAACAAATCAAACCTTTCACCTAATTTAGCTATAGCAATATCTAATAAATAAAAATAAAAATTAATTTTAAAATGCAATTCAAGATTTTGAGTAGCATCATCTTTACTTTCATAATCAAACATAGCCCTCTTTCTCCTGGGTCGTACAACACCGATCACAGGAAAACTGATTTTGCAATCTAGTTCTTCAGCAACAGCTTTAGCCTCAATTAGCATTTCTGCAAAAGCCACTTCCGTTCGACGTTCATTCAAATATTTTTTTAATTCATCCAACATTTTAACCACTTCTGGAAGAATTGCAGTAGATTGTTGCAAACATTTACTAACGGTATTAATTTTCAATAAAATATTGTACCATATGATCAATGAACAAACAAATTTGTATGATTTTATTTTAAAAATAAGGGAATTTGCCAAGTTTTTTGTGTCATTATCCCTAGTTGAATCATTATAAATAAATAACAGAGCGTCGTAAACATTAGCCAAGTTGAAACGAAGAGTTTTCACTGCGTTTATTCTGCTCTCCCATCGTGTGTCCGAAAGCGGTTTAAGTGTTAAAGTAGGGAGTTCTTTTTTCAAAATTTGCCATCTATATGTTGATGCGGAGAAAAAAACATATATTTCTTGAACAATGGCAAAAAAATTTGTGACCTCTAACGAGCTTTTTGCTGCATCGTTTACTATTAAATTAAGACTATGAGCAGCACAAGGAACAAAGAATGCTCTGGAATTCAGATCTAAAATTTTCTTTTGTAGTCCAATTTTTTTGCCTTTCATATTGGCACCATTATCATAGCCTTGACCACGCATATCATTAATATTTATGTTTAAATCCTCTAGAAAACTCAATATGAACGTAGCTAATCCCTGTCCTGTAGTATCAGTGATAGAACAAAATCCAAGGAAATGCTCCCTTATTTCTACAGTTTTTAATAAAGGGTTCAAATAGACAAACCTTATAATAACAGTAATTTGTTCCTCATGGCTGACATCTGGAGTACAATCTAAAATAATAGAGTAGTACTTTGAATGTTTTAAAGTAGAAACTATAGTTTGTTTAATTTTCTCTCCAATTACAGAGATCAGTTCGTTTTGAATGTTGTGACCAAGATAATGGGGCATATTTTGATGTTGAGATTTTTCAATAAGATCAATGTGCTCCGCCATAACATTGTCAAATTTGAAAAGTGTTTCAATAAGTTTTAAAAAATTTCCATTACCTTTTTCAAATAACTTTTCTGTGGTGCCCCTAAGAGCTAAATTTTGCCTAGCTAAATATTGAATAACACCAATAATTCTATCTATAACTGCTGTCCACCTTTTTTTTTCGCGATTAATTTGATTCTGATTTAAAGAATCTACAGTTTTCCCACTATCTAAATTATTTTTTAGATCAATATACTGTTTTTGTTGAAATACGCACTCAACAAAGAATCAATTCAAACACAGATTTTAGCAGCGTTTATTTCTCTTTAAATAATACATCGTGAATGTACCACTACGCTTAATGTGAACGCTTAAAATTACCTAAAAAGAAATAATTTTCTAAGTTTGACGACTATCGGTTTTAATGAAGTTACTTACTGTATTTAATTGGACTTGAATTGAATAGAAATATGTATATCTTAATACGCGCTCATTACATTCAAATACTTTATTTTGATCGTTTGAGATTTTTTTTTATTCTACTCTGACTAGAAAATGAAATGAATATTTTTTATTTCCCCGATCACTAAATTCAATTTCTAATAATTTGATGTTTGGATAACTAGCTCTAATTTTCACATCCTCTCCCCCAGTGTTTCGATGGAGACATCGTCGACATTGAATCACCAATCTTGTTCTCTTCTATATCCAGTTTTGCTAATTTTACTGTTGGTCGTCTAAATACTCCTGTTGTCGTTTGTACTATTGCACTACGTACTTGCTTGTCTTTACCCGTATGAACTTTAATTATTCGGCCTTTCAGCCACGTATTCCTTGGTTGAGTATCATCAACCACTATTACTATATCCCCTTCTTTCAGAGGTTCTACAGGAGTGCACCACTTACTTCTACGAGTCAACGTAGGCAAATATTCGTTCAGCCACCTTTTCCAAAAACGCTTTGCGTACAATTGAGACACAAGCCAGTTTCTTTTCAAATAAGGTGCTTCATCGCTAAAATGTCCAATTGGTTTTCCCCCTCCTGATGTCCCACGTAAAAAATGATTAGGGGTTAGCGCTTCTGAATCCTCACTATCGAGTGGTAGATATGTTAGGGGACGCGAATTTATAATATTTTCCACTTCCATCAAATAACTTCGCAATAAGGGATCCGTAGGAGTGCGATTGAGCTGAATTGCATAAAGCGTAGTCTTCACGGATCTTACTAAACGCTCCCAACTACCTCCCATGTGAGGGGCTGCTGGAGGATTGAATTTAAACTTTATTTCTGGACTTGACATTTCATGGGCGATCTCTTCTAGTTTAATTTTACCTATTTCTTGACGCAGCTCCTTTTCAGCACCTACGAAATTGGTTCCATTGTGGCAATAAATTTCACGTGGATCTCCTCGTCGTTGCATAAAATTTCTGAGACAAAGGATGAAACTATTCGTATCTAAAGAATGTGCGATTTCTATGTGCACTGCTCGCACAGTTAAACATGTAAATAGGCAGCCCCATCATTTTTCTACCCTTCTGCCGTTCATTACTTTAATTGGTCCAAAATAATCTACTCCAGTATACGTGAATGGATGAGTATAAGCTGCCAGCCGTGCAGGAGGCAATAGTCCCATTTCTGGTACTTCTAGCTTCGCTTTTCTAATCTTGCAGGTATTGCATGTATTTCTTAATCGTTTCAATAATTGTCTAAACTGTGGAATCCAATATCGCTGCCGTATTTCGTTTACAACTGTTTCGTGGTTTTGATGTTTATATTTGCAGTGATAATTTTCAACGATTAAATACGTGATATGGTGATCTCGCGGTAGAATTACTGGACGTTTTGCGTCATCACTCACCTCTTCGATATTGTCAATTCTTCCCCTGATTCTCATAATACCATCTTCATCTACATAAGGCGAAAGTTTGAAAATGCTACTAGAAGGTTCAACACTGCTATATTTCGGCTTTCCAAATTCGTCCTTCAAACTGAGCCTTCTTTTTTCTTTGGAAAAACATTCTGTTTGCGCTATTTTAATTTAGCGCATTTTCCGCTTGTTTTAACTCTTCAGAAGTCAAAAATTCTTTGTTCATTATGTCCGACGTTGGTTTGGAATTGATAAGATTGTAAAACTTACAAACGTATGCTACTGTTCTCCACAATCTTACCCATTTCGAGAATCTTTCGTATTTTATTACAGATTCAATTTCGTTATGATGAACAGCCAGAGTTTCTGTAATCTGCTCCGGAATTTGACTCCAATTATCTTGAGGCCAATCCACTTCTGGTTTGTATAAAAAATCTGGGCCGTGAAACCACGGCTCATTTATATCAAATTTAGGTAATACTTGCCATTTAGTTGCAGTATCCGCTATATTCAACTTCGTTGGAACGAAGCGCCAATTCTGAGCACTGGTGATCTCTTGAATTTCCGCCACTCTAAACGCTACAAACTGCTGCCTCTTGTTTGCTTTCGGATCCATTTTCAGCCAGCTTAGTACTGTTTTCGAATCTGACCAATATGTAATTGTATTTATTTTTATAGAAAATGCTTCTAAAAGACTTTTTGAGAATCTTGAACCAATCAACGCCGCTATTAGTTCTAATTTTGGGATCGACAACAATTTAACCGGGGAAACCTTACTTTTCGCTCCCAGTAGCACACATTCAACCTTATTATCTCCTTCCATTCTTAGATAAGCTACTGCTGCACTAATATCTTTACTAGCATCGACAAAAACGTGCAGTTGAATATCCACTTCTTGCCAATCTTTAATTTGTTTTAAAAAGCAGCGTTGAATGCGTAGCTTCTCCACCGAAGGCAGTAATCGTAGCCAAACAATCCATTTTTCATTATGTTCAGTATTTATTTGTTCGTCCCAATCAACTCCTGATCGCCATATTTCCTGCAGAAGTACTTTGAGATAATTAAGATAATAAGCCAGTAAACCTAAAGGGTCATAAATTGACATCAAGATACGCAGAACTTCTCGTTTAGTCGGTTGTCTTTCTCCATTGAGTACTTCTTGATTGCCTTTATTAAATCGCAGCGAATACGTAAAAGCATCTTCGTTCATCTCCCACCACATTCCTAATACTTTTTCAGAATTATCTTTGGCTTCAATATTAATGTTAAGTGGACGACTCGAGCTGCTGCTATCCAAGGCTTCTAACACCTCAACTGAATTCGATCTCCAATTGCGAATTTCAAAGCCTCCTTTTTTATTTCTCTGACCGTCTTCGTCAACATAATCGCTTCTTGTTCAGTGTCAAAACTTGTTAGTAGATCATCCACGTAATGTTCATTTGTAATCAGTTTTACTGCTTTTGGATTCTCATTATCGAATCTTAATGCATTCATGTTCTTCACAAACTGAGCGCTGCTAGAGGAGCATGTTGCGCCGAAAGACATTACTTGTATCACATAGTTGTCTGGTACTTGAGTTGTTTCACAAGATCTCCAAAGAAAACGCTGTGCATGTTGATCTTCTTTTCTTATGCGTACCTGGTGGAACATTTCTTTTATATCGCCACTTACGCCAATTTTTCGTTCTCGAAAACGTAAAAGTATACCAAACAATACGACAATTGATCCGGGCCTTTCAATAACATACTGTTTAATGACACTCCCTGTATCTGCGCTGCTGCATCCCATACCATGCGTATCTTGCCGGGTTTATTTGGATTTTCCACAGGAAATATAGGTAAGTACCAAACACGTTCATAATTTTGACATAATTCGTAATTTGTCAATTTTCGTATGTAGCCCTTTTGTTCATATTCTTCCATTTGTTTGAGCATCGATTCTTTTAAGTACGGTTTACGTTCTAACCGTTTTTCGAGTATCTCCAATCTGTGTTGAGCCATAATTTTGCTATTCGGAAGTTTAAACGAGTCATATTTCCACAATAAACCTGTTTCATACCGCTCTCCTATGTTTTTTGTTGTATTTTGCAAAATTTCCAGTGCACGGTGGTCCTCTTTGGAAAATACCGTATCGCGTGATGGCTGAATACCTAAACTCTCGACAGTGAAGAAATTTTTAACCAATTGATGTAATTCTTCATCGCTCGTTGCTTCGTAAGTATGAAAATTGCAAGTACTGATTGAATGACCACCGTTTTCTTCTTTCATTGCGAAGACAGTCCAACCAAGACGACACTTGCAAATCATTGGCTGATTTTCTTCACCTTCTCGAACCTTCAGTGGAACTCCAAGCTTCCAGTTATTTAGTCCAATCAATATTCTTGGTCTCGCATTCACGTATGATTGAACTGGTAATTTCCTCATAAACGGATATTCTTTGCAAAGATTTTCATAATTCAGAGTTTGATGAGGTAAATCTAAACATCGCACCGTTTGTGCATCCTTTATTTCATATTTTCTTGATGTTTCTGACTTCTTATACACTACCAAGGATACTCTCATGGAACTGTGTTCAATTCTATATTGAGCGCCAGTCCACTTCAGACATAAATCTATTTTAGGCCCTTCTAGATCAAGTTTTCTTGCGCATTCTTCCTCTATGTATGTTCCAGAAGATCCTTCGTCTAACATCGCAACTACTTCAAGTCTCCGATTTTCATTTTCAAGAATTACAGGCACATATCTAAATTGCGGGCTCGACGAGGGAGCAACATGACTGCAATGAGTTTGTTCTTTGACACTTATGTCACCTTTTGACGCTTTCTGATCTAAGTTCTCATTGTGTAGCAAAGGATGATGTTTTCGCCCGCAACCTTTTCTGTCACATTTAACAGTTCTACTACATCTTCGTTTCGGATGATATCGTTTCAGACAAGCTTTACATAAATTCAATCTTCGCAGTTCCTTCCAACGATCAGCAGCTGATAGATCAATAAATTTCTTGCATTTATCAATGGTTTTGCAGTTTCCATTACATACACAACAATGTTTAATTTCATCCGTTTCTGAATGAACGTTTACGCGGTTTGTTGCCTTAGCTCTATCATTTATCGTCAAATCTTGTATCGATACTACTTCGCTAACATTCTCTGCAACCGACTCCAGCCATTGTCCAAACGCTGTGACACTCGAACCGTATATCAAGCTTCTTTTGTATGCACCCGATTCAATGCGCATTTGGTTTGTTAACTTTCCAACTAACTCATAAATTAACGTTGGATTATTGTCATATTGACTTAAACCAGATGCCTTTATCGTTGCACATAGATTATTAACCATTGCTGAGAGTTCTATCAGCGTTCCTAATTTCTCTATCTTTACCGGAGGAGTCTTGCGTATTGATTCAATTTGTATCCGTATAATGTCTTCGGTTTGCCGAATATTCGTTTCAGTGTTGTCATAATTTGCGGCACACATTCCGGAAATGCTAGTTGACTTTCTACAAGTTTTCTTGCTTTGCCTTGTAGACATTTTTGTAGTCGAATTAGATTTTCTAAATTGTTAAAACCACACACAGTCGTTGACGTATTGAAGGCCGTCCAAAATATCGGCCACTCTTCTGGTTTTCCTGTAAACGTTGGCAAATCTTTTGACATACTTTTCCTTGCCATCCATTGACTTTGCGTAGGGTCATCTTGCGTTGGAAACAAGGATGTATGTCTCGGAGTATTCAAGATTTCTTCTCTCTCGTTGACAGGACCGTTAAATGGATACCGTTCTGTATTCATTCTTGGTGTAGAACTGATGACAGTTGATCTAAACCGAACGCTTTCTTCCTTCAAAGGTAAATTCATCTTAGTTTCTTCAGTTCTGATCGTCTGTTGACGTATATCACTTTCTTCTATATCTAATTCAGACTTCTCTGAACACAATGCGAGTCTTAAGATGTTGATGGACCGGGCTGAAAAAATTTTTTTATTGAACTCGTAAATTTTTTCACGTTTTCTTCTTTTTCCAATTTTCGCTTTCTGGATTGAGTTCCAGAAAGTTTTTCCCTTCCATCGGCCATCTACATACAACAAATAAATAGATTAAAAACGAAACAAGATTTTATTATTTAATGTATCAAAATACTCTTTTTTAAGCTTAGCGAATAAAAAAATGCTGGATTTTGGGATAAGTAAGAATATGAAAAAAAACGAAACTTGGGAATCCAGTCGAGAGTTTTATTTTTATTCTACTCTACAGTTTCGGTCCCACCTGGACTATCTTCAGGAGTAAATAAAATTAATGTGTGTATGTGTTGACATCTGTGTGTAATAATAAGTTAAAAAAAGTCGGAGTAATAAAAATGAGGAGAACAATCATGTTTTCGGTCACAAATTTCAAAATAAAATATTTAAAGTATTTAAAAAAACTGTGCTTGGCAACAACTTAGACTTAGTCTTGGTCCTTCATAACGGTCAGTTGTTGCCAAGCACAGTTTTTTAAATATTTTATTTTGAAATTTGTGACCGAAAACATGATTGTTTTCCTCATTTTTATTACTCCGACTTTTATTTAACTTATTATTACACACAGATGTCAACACATACACACATTCATTTTATTCACTCCTGAAGATGGTCCAGGTGGGACCGAAACTGTAGAGTAGAATAAAAATAAATCTCTTGACTGAATTCCCAAATTTCGTTTTCTTCATATCATCTAACAGTCAGCATTATCCACTACTTCTATAAGTAAGAATGTTCGCTGTACGACGTGAAGCCAAATACAGCGATCTTCCGAATCCCAAAATTATATTTTATGTACATATTAATCAGAATATTTTTTCTTCTGTCGCACTTTATCATTAAATCGTTGAAAATTGTAGCGAAATTTTTCTTCTGATTTATATAATCATTTGTTCATCTCAGGAGGTTTGAAATAATTAATTAATTACCTATAGCTCTATATATGTGCAAAATATGCGTAAAAAGTGTTACAAAAATTTTAGATAAAATATAATATTGGATTTGATAACAGAATGAAATTCTTTCACATTTAGCGTATAGTTTCATAGAACAAAAAAAAAAAAACTCACCTCAAGTAAACTCCAATTCACAGGCCAGCAAGTCACAAATCTCAAATCACTGAAGTCACAGAGTATAAATAATATTTCGTTTCAACTCATTCAAAATCAAGACAACAAATGAACCATTTTCAAATATTAATGAAAAAGATAAATTCATAGAATAATTAAAGTTTCAGAATGAAACAGCTACTTACCCACCTCAAACGCACCCCTTTTGTCAAATCAACTGTTAAGTTCTTGGAAGTGAAAATTAAATTCAGAGAAGGATATCAATTGCGACAAAAATATTTCTTGTTAGAATTTGGACCGAAGTCAAAATAAATTATGTTTGAATAGTGTACAAGAGTTATTAATTTTTTTCTCCTAATTTGTGGTAAATCAAAATAGGTCGAGTATATATTAATTTTGATTTTTAGTCATTCTTCAAAATTTTCGTGTTCAAAATTATATTATTAGTTCTAATACAATATTTTTTTGGTATAATTGGTATTCATTGAAAAATAATTATTTCTGGGGTCCAGCTGCCACCCTCAAGGCCTTGGCGCCGGGGTGCCATGCACCCCCGCTCGAGACGCCGCTGCTCTGCAGTTTGCAAATTGGTAAATATTCTAGACAGGTGGAAATATTATTTTGTTTCTAATTTTAAAGACCATGATTAAAGGTGGGTTTATGCTCACTTTATTTAAGAATAAGAATAGTTTTAAAGTTAAAACAGTTATTTTATATGGATCGGTTTATGCTGCAGAATCAAGAATAAGGATTAAGGTTTAAGAATTAAGAGTTGGTTAACTTTCAACTTTACGCCTTATTCTTAAATTAATTAGCGAAATGCGCATGTGCGACAAACGTCAAACGTTTCAAACTAACCTGAAAATATTAACTATCGATGTTTGCAAGTTTGGACGAACTACTCTCAAATTTAATTGAACTTGTTCAGCAATATTCGCAGTTGTGGAACAAAAAAGATCCCACGTTTAGATATAAATTATCTGTAGAAAACGCATGGAAATCTATATCAGCAAACAACTAATCCAGCAACAGATGAATTAATATTACTGTTATCCATACTAATGAAATAACATGAATAAATAATATCAATGTAACTTATTCATATGATAATGCCAATTATGAAAGTCGCCACCAACATTAGAATAATAAATAGAACCACTTTTTACCAACTTGAAAGATATAATTTTACTATTTTTAACTCTATTCTTATTTCTTGAAACTGGCAGCATAAACACCCCAAGTAACAATGCCTGACGGTTAACCAAAATGTGACGTCGCATTTTGGTCATATTGAAGTCATAATGTGACCGTCATATTAAGACGTCATATGACGTAAAACTGACGTCACACGTCAAGTCAAATTGTGGTCATAATATAGCACTATAGTCTATAAAATTAGGCAGAGGAGGCACGTCATCAAAATTTATAACTAGATAATGACGTCACGTGATTACTACGTTTATATGCTTTACCAATTTAATCTTTAAAAATATGATGTGGATTGCATATTTGCAAAAACGTGCGAAGCTAATTTATTTGATCTAGTAAATGATATTCTAACCAAAAAGAACAAAGTAAACACGTGTTGATCGCACTGAAATGTCGAAAACGAATGCAACGAATGAGAATGTAAACGTAGTCAAACTTCATAGTACCAACGTATGATAAAGAAATAAACAAAAATTATTGTAGATGAATGAAATTTTGTTGAAAACATTAAATTTGAGTATAAAATAATTGTTAATTAAATTAAAATATACTTTTCTTATAGTATGCAAAAAATTGCATTTATTTTCTCTGTTTTTCCAAACATAAACATTACGTTGTCATTACGACAGGTTCTTTTCATTTTGTAATGTTTTGATGACGTGCCTCCTGTGCTTAATTTTATAGACTATAGATAAAGCACAGCAGACTCGTCCGCCATTTTGGAGCTCACTGTCAGTTGTTTGCCGTTTACCGATGTGTGAACTTTAATATAATTTAATAAAATAATTTCAAATGACGGATTGTTCTGGGCCCAGTTGTATTATTCATTCAAGATACGGATTCTGATTCTACAGAAAAGGAACTTTTATTTCTCAATACATCATTTGAATGTAGAGAAATATATTCCGAGCTACTTAACCTCAATTTGAATTTAGAGTTTAACTGTTCGATTGTCGGAATTTGAGTGCGTCAGGGAGTACCGGGAGAGAGCACTTAATGTTAAAAATTATGCGCATGAAAATAGTTGCGCCCCTTGCTACCTGAGGTCTCTGATAGCTATGTCACCATCAATGACGTCATTGGTTACTATGGTTTTCATTCTAAATTAGTATTTTGAGGTTAGATCTATGAATAAAAAGAAGTCAGAATTATTTTTCAACAAAAATACATGTATTATAAATGTTTTACATGTAAATCAATCTTACCGACAAAATATGTGTACAAATATCAGATTTTGAGATAGAATATGAAGTTATTTTATGCATGAAGTATGATCCAATTGTAGACAATAAATCCGCAGTTATAAGTATATTATAAATTTGTATTAAAAACGTTATGAATCAATGAATCTGTAGAATTCCTTCTCTAATTGTGGATCATACCTTAGAACAAAATTACTTTTCACATTATTGCATTACATTAGATATCTTACAAACTCAAAATTGAATAAAGCCATTTCATGCATTAATTTTGATTAAACTTTGTAGTTATTGAATAAATTAGTGATTTGAGCTAAAACATCATAAGTCAATTACTTTAAAGTGTCTATTCTTAAGAAATATTTTTTCAATTGTGGGTCATACTTTCTGTTGGAATTACATTTCACAGTATTCCAAGTTCATTGTGAACAAGACTACAGAAATATTAAATACAAATGTTCTAAACAATTCAAAATTATTCTATTAAAGCATGAAATTTGGTAGCCATATTTTCAAAAGAGTTCATACTAATCCACAATTTTGGATTAGTAAATTCTCTTCTAAGTTAGGTCTTGAAATACAATCTTAAATCATTCATGGTGAAAAATAAGCAGTAGATATGAACTAGAATGGTTTTTTATAACAAAACTGAAAAAATTAGAACGAAAATCATTAATCCAATATTATGAACTAGTTCAAATTATTTTGAAATGTGTGATTAATTGAGATGAATAAAAAAAAATTATTATTATTATTTCGAAGTATTTTTATGAGATAATTACTGAATTTCTTAAATTTACTTTGAGCTAAAGTGACGTTCTGCATTGTTTTTATCTGAGCATAAATGCATCTTACTGTCTAAAATGAGTCAATTTTACTGAATTCAAATTTGTTCACAAATATTACTTTTCTTCTTGATTCTACTTCCTTTATATTGACTAGAAAATCTTTTAGCACTTTTGGGAAGCATGAACTTGTTGCGAGTATAAATCTGTTGAAGTTTCTTCGGCTGCCTGAATTCCAAAGTAACATCAACACTGAAGAGTATTATTCTTTCTTGATTCCATATGATAAAGATATATTGGAGCATCTTCCGTTACAAATAATAGTTTTCAGTTCTTACACCGTTCAAATATTGGAGCTGGAAAATTCTCATCCATTCCAAAGGCTTCTTATTTGTTCACTGTTCGAAATTCCAGGTATTTGTGAAGTCCAAAACATGATTTAGTCCAATAACTGTTATTGTGTTGGATCTAAATCATGTGTGTAATAATGCTTTTGCACTTATAGAAAACTGCAGGCCGCAGAATGGAACCAGTGGATGTACGCCTAGAATAATTATGATTTATAATAAATGAACAGAAAAATATCAAGCAGACTTAAAATTTACTTGTTGTACTCACTTTTTAATAACTTCTTGTAGCATTTAACTATTAAAATCAGCAGAAAATCTTGACTGAAAACTAATATTTGCATTGACAAACATTTTTTCATCTAAATCAACATTTGTTCAAATTATTTTCAACGGTATCTAAGATTCAAGATTCAAATAAAATTGGAAAATAGTTGCGCCCCTTCCCGCAAGATGGTAGCAGCTAAGCGCCAAATCCTTTCATTTGAGTGATCTCTCCCGGTACTCCCTGGAGTGCGTTATTCAGAGTAAATGTCAGCATTATTGCAAGAATCTTTGTCCTTCAGTAATTTTCTTAATGATTTGCTACTAAATTGTCATAATTTTCAGAAGTTTTGCAGTATTGCAAATTATTTGTTGGAGCACTACACTGTTGTGAGAGGTTTGAGGATTAGAAATTTTGAAATTTCAAACAAAAATGAAACCACCAGCTACAATTCTAAATGAGCTAGCAAAACAAATACAAGAAGCAAGTTATTGTGTTTCATTCGATTTGAACTGTTTTTTAAATTTTTATTGTATTTTCTATGATTACCTTGACTGATATTTTATAAAAAAATCTAATTTTTTGTGCTTATTATTATTTATTATTTAACCTGCTTTGACCAAAGCCAATATTTAAGTACTTATCTAGGTATCTATTTGTTGGAATCACCATACTACCTACTTTAACTTCATAATTTGAATACTAAACATTTACAGATTTTGTGCAGAAAATTAATGCAAGCAGATAAATTTCTTAGAGAACAAAATGCACAACTGCCTGCTACTTTATTCTTGTTATTATTCATCTAGAAATCTACATAACTTACACAAAATCATAAAAATAAGGATATTAAACGTTTCACAGACTTGTCAGTGGGCTCCAAGATAGCGGACGAGTCTGCCATGACTATCTAGTGCTGTAGGTCATAATACAGCACTAGATAACCATAGCTGACTCGTCCGCCATCTTGGAGCCCACTGACAAATCTGTGAAACGTTCAATATCCTTATTTTTATGACTTTGTGTTAATTATGTAGGGTTCTAGATGAATAATAACAAGATTAAAATAGCAGGCAGTTGTGCATCTTGTTCTTTAAGTAATTCATCTGCTTGCATTAATTTTCTACACAGAATCTGTGAATGTTTAGTATTCAAATTATGAAGTTAAAGTAAGTAGTATAGTGATTTAAACAAATAGGTCCCTAGGTAAGTACCTTAACATCTGCATAGTCAAAACAGGTTGAATAATAAATAATAATAAGCAAAAAAAAATAAGTTTTTTTTATAAGATATCACTTAAGGTAATCATAGAAAATACAATACAAATTTAAAAAACAGTTCAAATCGAATGAAATACAATTACTTGCTTCTTGTATTTTTTTGTTAGCTCATTTGGAATTGTAGCTCCTGGCAGCGCCGGAACTAGGGCGTGGCGAAGGTGGCCCCTGCCACGGGCGCAAACCCCTAGGGGGCGCAAAATTTTATGAACCGCATTAAAAAAATAATTTGAATTCAGATTCAAGAGATGTTTTATGACGGGATTTGGGTGAGAAAAAGCTTCTATCGTTATACTACCTGCTACACATCTCATTTTAAGGTCAACTATATAATTTTACTAGGGTTCATATTGGTTATTAGAGAAATGCATTGCTCTATCAGCAAATAGTCTAGCTTCTGCATTTCGTGCATTGTGTAACGCTTGATTTGTTAAACAAGAATATATTTTTGACTTTTAACATTTCATCTATTTTTCAAAATCAATTTATTCTGGTATTTCCTGCAAGTAAGTATATTTTCATATCGTGGTATCATTTTGTTTTCAAAATAGAACATTTTTATTCAACCAGATAACAGTATGTCACCCAAAAAACCGTCAGGTGCGCAATTTCTGAAAATAAAAGAGAAAATTGTACAGCGGGCTGACCAAATGGACCGAAGAGGCTATAATAGGTGAAGTATTATAATCTTGATTTTTTGCCAAATCGAGATTTTGATGAATCTTCACATTTTAGACCCTCAAACTCAAAAGAGATAGTTTTTAAAAAAAGTCGATCTGTCTGTCGGTCCGCCGTCCGTCTGTATGGAAGCACGATAACTTGAGGATGCATACGAATTTCCGAATTGAATTTCATTATTCAGTTCTTCATCAAAAAGCTAGGTTCAAGTTCATAGATGAGCTTTTTTCAACCAGTGCTACCAAAACCTTATTGCAGGAACTAATTAGTTTTTTGTGTTTATTTTAGAAACGGTAGTTTGAAGAAAAGAAAAAACGAGAATCATGGTGTGAAATTAAAATTATTATCACTCATATTCAGACATCACACGCAAACATTCGTCAACTGTTTTTGTTTTTAAATAAGTAATTTGGCTCTATCGTGTATGGTATCAAATTAAAGCTCTTGCGGAGATAATTCTAGTAAAAGTGTCAAAGAGTATATCTAAGCGATTGCCAATTGTTTCTTTTACAAATTATTCAAATGATGTCTAGTTTGGTATCAATTTAAAGCCCTCGGGAAGATAAAATTAGTAGGTATCAAGAATAAATAATTAGTGGAATCCAAGTTACCATCTTCAAATTACACTTCCGGCGATCAAAAATGTATGTTCCAATGAACTGAAGATTTCGAAAATGTAAAAGAGGATTCTTTATATTCAAAAATACTCATTTTTTTGTAGGACTAAAATATAACTGCCATCTGTCACTTTGACATTGACAGTTATCACTTTGACAATGACAGTTGTCACTTTGACAATGGCAGCTGTCACTTTGACAATAACAGATGTCATTTTGACAACAACAGCTGTCACTTTTACACTGACAGCTGTCACTCTGACAATGACAGATGTCCCTTTGAAAATGACAGCTGCCACTTTAAAATTTGCAATCAATTAATTAATTAAGATATAAGTAATATTTAATGTACCTGATTGATTATAATTTTGTTCTCACTATGTCACCACTTGGATTGAAGAATATACATATTTTTTTTGTGTTTATCCTTTTTGCTTAATATTCATAATAATTCTCTACACAAAAATAGGGGCGCAATTTTATGATTCGCCACGGGCGGCCAATACCCTAGTTCCGGCTCGGGCTCCATTTTAGTTTGAAATTACAAAATTCCTAACTGCCAAACCTCTCACTACAGTGTAGTGCTCTAACAAATAATTTGCAATATTGCAAAACTTCGGGAAATTATGACAATTAAGTAGCAAATCATTAAGAATATTACTGAAGGACAAATATTTTGGCAGTGATGCTGACATTTACTCTGAATAATGCATTCAGCTTCTTACAATCGAATAGTTAAACTCGAAATTTGAATTGAGGTTAAGTGATTCGAAATATATTTCTCCACATTCAAAAATGTATTGAGAAATAAAAATTTCTCATCTGTAGAATCAGAGCCCGTATCTTGAATAAATAATAAAACTTGGCCCAGAACAGCTCGTCATTTGCAATTATTTTACTAAATTATATTAAAGTTCATACATCAGTAAACGGCAAACAACTGACAGTGGGCTCCAAAATGGCGGACGAGTCTGCTGTGTTTTATCTAGTGCTATAGGTCATAAATTGACGTCAAGAAATAACGTCATATGATGTTGAAGTGACGTTATAATTTGATGTTATGTTTCAGCGTTTTACAAAATCATACTTATTCTTTATATCAATCTTTAGTCATATTTTTTTAGTCAGTGTGGGTATTTCTCAAGTAACCATATCTGAAAATCAACGTTGTATATAAGGTTCGTGCACCTACGTCACAAACATGGCGCTCATCAACTGATTGCAGGGCAAAAATTGTTAGCTCTACATATAAGTGTGTGTTATTCTGACCTCTTTCTGTTTATTACATAAACATCATTGTGCATATACATTATGATCCTTTCTTACCCTACGACTACGTCGTCTTGATCGCTTAAATCGATTTTTTTTGACGGCACTTGGCGATGGTTTTATTGGACATTTTTTTGTACTTTTCGGTTTTAAAAATTTACTAGGAATCCAATCTGAATGCGTTTCGCAATCTTCAGAAAATGGTTTGTCCATTAATAAAATGTGACGATAGTACATATTATGTTCAATGCATACATTATGCCTTGAACAAACTCTCGCGTTTTTTTAATGTAATACTCTATAATCTTCTCGTCCAATGACTTTTAACTTTAACCAAGTCTGTTGCCTAGATTTTTTCGGTTGTCTTCTCTTCTTCGTCTGTTACTTATAGCTGGTACCCGATGAAAACTTATAGAAATGTCTTTAAGTCCTCGGCTGCCACATCCAGCAACACGACAAGTGACGGACATATTAATAATTAATAAATGTCTTGAAAATAGAATTTATCCTGATTACAAGAAAATGTAATTACATACATTAGATAAAATTAGATATAAATCTACAGAAAGAAATACAAACGACTACTTTTTGAGTTGTTTTGTTTTGGTACTCAATATGCTGTGTGCCACACAATCAGCTGTTCAACGCTATGTTGTGACGTAAGCTGCACGAACCTTATTGGTTGTATGAACGTCAAACTTAGACGTCATTTTGTTACCTCAAATGTATGTAGAATCGACGTTTTTATTTACGTACATTATTCACGTAGTTTAAATGTTATATTTTAATGTCATATTCAAGTTGTATTGACGTCATAATTTGATATTATGTATTTTGAAAGTTATTAACAAATAGACTGAAAACAAATATGGGAGAAAAATTTCTTGATATTTTTAACCTATTTAAATGTTTATGAGTTTTTTTTTTTTTTTCATTCGAAAGAATCTTCGTATTCTGTTGTAAAAAATATTATAATTTTTCTCGATTAATAATTAATTCTCCAGAAGTTACGGATATAGACTTTCGTCTACTAAATTGTTGATTTCCAAGCTCCAAATTTTTATTAACAAAAAAAAAAATGATTAAAAAATTAATAATTTTTTTTTTAACTTGTATTAATGTACAGCAAATCTATTTTTAAATTATTTTTATTTATTTTTAATATGATTTTTTTAACTAATTGCTATGAACAAATGCATTCCTTTTTTGAAAATTATGGTGGTCAGATTCATACAACTCCCGAACAGTGGGAAGAAAACTAAAATTCATTTTCGATTTTACTATTTCCAATTTTATACTCTTCACTGAATTATGGACGAATATGGAGAGTGACATAATTTTTTTTTACAAGCTCTGCTTGTTTATCGTGAATTATACGGGAATAAAGGTGCGGTCTCATGCGAACGCTCGACGCTCGAATCCAGCGACAAATTCGGTCACGTGGTACTATTTTAAATTTACCGGCACTTCAAAATATGCAGCGACGAAGCTGAACAAGTTGAGCTTTGTCGCTATCAGGTTGCTATGGATGGAGTGTATAGAAGGAGGGTTATCTCTAATGAACAACACGTTCAAAATGTCAAATTAAAAGAGTATAATAGTTTACCAAATGATATAAGAAATGTGACCAATATTACACATTTTAAAAAAAAAGTAAATATATTCTTGAAAAGTGTTGATAATACAATGTCAATCAGTTAGTTTTATAATTTTTTTTTAGGTTAGGCATATTATTAGTACCTATCATAATTATATTTTTGTCATATGATTTTATATTATTTATACTATGTTGATAGCTTCAGCTGAATAAACGACGTGGCACTGAATTGTTCAAGTAGAATGTTGCATAAATTGCTATACAATATTTTTAATTCTGTACAGTTAAAATCTATTTCTCTTTTTTCATTGATCATTTTGAATCTGATAAATGATTTGTTCAATTGGTAATTCGATCATTTAAACAGTAATTACAGGATGTTATTCACTTAACGGGCTATTTGCGTTTAACAGAGCCATCCCTATTTTTTGCACCTAGAATCAGCTCACGTTTATAATCCTATAATATTTGTTGCGCTGGAATACTTTGATAATATAAATCCGCGTCGATGAATCGATTTATAGTTCTATATGTCAAATTTCGATACTAATATTTTTAATCCTTGCAAGCAAAAAGAAGCCATGTTGACGCTGCTGTTTGACGCAGCAACTTGTCGCTGAATATTTTGAAATGCCGGGAAATTTGAAATAGTACCACGTGACCAAATTTGTCGCTGGAAACGAGCGTCGAGCGTTCGCATGAGGCCGCACCTTAAGGCGGCACAATCAATCATTTTGGATCACTCTGTTCAGCGAAACATAACTTACATGACTGTTTTCATTTATTGATATTACATTCTGTTTTTCACATTCCCTGAGCTATCACGTTCACAGCAAATGCGAACACTATAACGATCACATTCCATGATAACCATTTTTTTTTTTAAATGTCAATTTGACAGATGGCACTGCGATGTCTTGGAGATGATTATTATTATTTCTCTACCAGCAGGAAAAAAATATTTATTCACAATCATTATGGTAATATGGCAATCCCTAACCTTTTGGAGGTTGGGAAGTACGTAATTTCCAACTGCAATGACTAGCTCTCGGGTCGGAAGCGATACTTCCATCTCTTGGGTGGGAAATGTTTATGCAGGGTTGCCTAGCATTAATCATAAATCTTTGTTGGAGTGAAATAATCCGTGCTGTCAGAAATACCGATCATATAATCTAATGATCCAAATAAAACAATTAATATTGAAAAGAAGCGGATTTATGTTGCAATTCTGTGTGAATCTATGTCTTATAATAATAATAATAATAATAAGTTTATTTGAATAGTTTGACTAATATAAATACATAGAAATACAAACATGTGATAATAATCACACCTTATATTATTTTAAATAAGTGGTAAAAATAGAACATTCATAAGTTAAGATAACTCAAAGATATTTACGCAGCTTTGATTTGAATGGCCTTAAAGTGGTAGAATTCTTAACAAGCTCAGGTAGATTATTGTACATCACAAAGCCCTTATAGAATACTGACAAATTTGTTTTTGATTTATTATTTTTTGAGGTATATAAATCGTTCAAGTTACGAGTATTATAGCTGTGTATATTGTGGACGTATGATATGTTATTCATCAAGTACATAGGTAAGTTTTCTTTTAACATTTTGAATACAAAGATAAGTATATTAAAATCAACAAATTTTTTTACATTATACCAATTTAAGGTATCCAACATAGTTTGTATACTAGTAAATCGATTACATCTTAATATAATTCTCATTCCACGATTTTGTAATTTTTGAAGCTTTTCAATCTCTGAATTGGTACACATGTACAAGATTGAGGAACAATATGTAAAATGTGGCAACACTATAGTATTATTTTATTATATATCATCTTCTTAGCCCAGCATGATAGATGTTTGGCTATTCTAGACAAATAATTAATTTTTTTAGAAATCTTTTTACATAGATATTGGATGTGCTTATCAAATTTCAACTTATTGTCAATAATGACTCCTATATATTTTATTTCATCCACTGTGTCTAACACAGTATCATTTATTTGAACATCAATCGATAGCGCACTGTTAACTGTATATTTATTGGGCAGAGATAGAAACATTACCTTTGTTTTACTTTCATTAACCTTAAGTATATTTGTATCCATCCAGTTCTTAACATTATTGAGGTCTTCGTTAATTAATTCTGTAATAGTGTTTCTATCTGTACCTTCCACATAAAGAAGCGTGTCATCAGCGAAGAGATGTATTTTACAGTGTTTCAAAATATTTGGGATATCATTCATATATAATATAAAAAGTAATGGTCCCAATACACTCCCCTGTGGCACGCCCATATCTATCTTTTGCTTACTTGAATAAACATCATTCACTTTTACACATTGTGTTCTGTCCGTCAAATAGTTTTTAAACCAATCCAATGCTTTATCCTTTATACCATATGCTTCTAATTTAGTTATCAAAATACTCCTGTCGAGCGTTTCAAATGCACGTTTCAAGTCCAGAAATACAGCACAAATAGTATTATCCTTATCTAGTGATAATTTCCAATCATTCAGTATAAAATTCAGAGCAGTTTCGCATGAATGATTTTTTCTAAATCCGGATTGTTCGGAAACAAGTATGTTATTCTCGTTGACAAAATTAATTATTTGCTTGTATACTACGATTTCTAATATTTTTTCACATGCTGGTAGCATGTTTACAGGTCGAAAGTCTTGCACGTCCGTGGCTTTTTTCAATTTAGGTACAGGAATTATGACAGAGTTTTTCAACCTACTCGGCACAATACCTTGTTGTAACGAAACATTTATAAATTCTAAAAAGGGGTAACCCAGTAAATGAAAATAATCTTTCAAAACTTTCATACTTATTTCATCAACACTAGTTTTATTCTGCTGTGAAAAAATTATATTTCTTAGCTCGATGATATTAATTTTGGAAAATTTACAAAAAGTAGTACTCTCATTTTTATTTACCGTATTCATTACCTTATAAATATTAGATGGGATTGAATTTCTAATCTCTTTGATACTATCTATGAAAAATTCATTGAAATTATTCACAATATCATGTGGATCATCATAATGGATATCATTAAAAACTATTTGATTGATATTTTCTCTGTTACAACAGGAAGTGAAGTTTTTCAAAGTTTTCCACATTAACTGGGAATTATTTCTACATTTGTCTATGTTATTATTGTAAAACATTTCTTTTTGTTTTTGTATGACAGTAGTAACATTATTTCTTTTCAGTTTGTACTGCTTCCAATCATGTGAATCATTTGTAAATCTAAATTTCTTATAAGCCAAGTCTCTATCTAATATTGCATGCTTTATCTCTGCATTGAACCAAACCTTATTGTTTTTTCTTGAAGTTTTAACTAATTTGGTTGTTGAAGCCTTTTGGATATTATCTTCAATATTTATGAACATATTTTCAAAATAAATATGAACATCGGCTATATTGTATTTCCAATCACAATTGAGAAGACCATCTTCTAATAGTTGTCTATTTGTATTTTTAATACTAGAGATTGCGCATGCATTATTATTAAAATCTAAAGGTGAGGATAGTGTGATTGTTAGGCATTGATGATCACCGATTTTCGGAGTACAATTCAAGCTAAAATCATTTGAGATCACATAGTCTATTAAAGTTTTTGATGTATCGGTAATACGTGTAGGTTTATCAATCAATTGTTTGTATCCCTGAATTTCAAGCATATTTTTGATCTTATTCCGATAAAAATTATCACTGTTCAACCAATCAATATTAAAATCACCAACAATTAGTATTGTTTCACTTACTGTCTCATTTATGTCAAACCAGTTCTCCAAAAAAGAGATAAACGCTGCTGAACTGCTACTGGGTGATCGATACACTGTTAGAAGACGAAAACGTACACTGTTAAATGAAAATGATATGGAGGATAACCACCAGCAATTTTGTTCCTGTATATTATCAAGAATTTTGAAGCTCAAGTCTGATCTAATTAATATTAACACACCTCCAGTATGTCTTGAAGATGAATCACATCTCACTAAATTGTAGTTCTCCACTTGCAATTCCATATCTTCTACATCTGTCGTTATTCTTGATTCAGTGAAACAAGCAATAATTGGATTTTCTTTTCTAACCAAAAATTCTAATTCGTCTTTATTTGCTAGATAACTTTGTGCATTCAAGGAAATAATGGCGGACAAGTCGTCAGTACTCATTGATTGCTATGCATATTTTATTTTATGTTTTTGTCTTTCAACAGTTTTCAGAAATACTTCACAATTTCGATCCAAGGCATTGTGGTCAGTCTTCAAATTTAATCTCAAATTTGTGTTAGCCCTGACACAATTAGTACAATTCATTGTTGTTGATTCGCATTCCGTATGTCTATGATTCTCGCCACAATTACTACATATTATTTTATTTCTGCATTCTTTAGCCTTATGACCATATCCATGACATTTGTAGCATCTGATAATATTCAACTCTTCAAAAATACTGCACCTATCCCAACCTATGTTCACTTTTCCCTCATTCATTATTTTTCTAAATGTATCTACATCAACTTCAGCTATTACATTATATTTCTTATTTCGTTCCCATTTATATTTTATTTCAATACTTGAATTGGTAGTTACAGTTGAATTTTGTTGTTTCAAATTTGTGACTATTTGATTTTCTGCTAAATTTTCAGTTAAACCAATAATTTTTATCAGAGGATTTTTCAAAGTACTGATTTTAACTTCATATTTTTGACCCAATTTTTTATGTAGTTCAGTTTCTAGTTTTTTACTGTCTTTTTCTTTTTGGCATTTAACTACTATGCCACCATTTTTTGCATTCCTGACTGATGTTACTCCCACTGATATATCCGATGGATTAATATTCTCTCGCATATCCTTCCTGGTTTGAATACACTTCTGCTCCTCTCTAGGTCTAATGACAACTACAGGATTATTCTCCTGCAGTATTTCAGAGAACATTTTTTTCTGACTACTATTACCAGCATTTAAATTAACTTCCATTATTTTCTTTACCATCTCTTTAAGGGAATTCAATTCGCTAAGGTATTCATTCAATGACTGTTTAACAACATCATTAATTGTTTCTTTGATTGAAGAAAAGTTTCCTTTGGATTGACATATTTCACAGAACCATTTAAATCCCTGATATGAACTTATTATTGTAAAATCTTTTTCCTTAATCCGAGCACATTTCAAATGAAACCAGTGCATACATTGTCCTTCGCATCCAATTATTTTATCATTGTCGAAATCTAATCTACATTTGAAACATGTCCTAGCTTCATCATCTGAATTTTTGTCAGTCATATTATAACTTTTTTAGAGCCGCTGATATTCCCGCTTGCGTACTACACTTGTGTTATATGCAGATATTGGAATATCGCGCGCATCGTGCGCTCAGCAATTCACTGAGCACTGTTGTTTAAGCTTGACTAATTAAGAAATAGAGAAAAAAATACAATTCGACTTGAAGGCAATAGTTTACTCTTGGAATTGTATTATAGTTAAATCACAATACACTTTTATTTATAATCACTCAGAAGCTGATGACAGCTATAAATCTTTCACCACAAGTGAAAAAAAATTCGAAAACTTATTTACCACTGTAAAACATGATTTATTCTAGAAGATCAAAACACTGACCATTCACATACAAAAATAAACGCAAATTAATAAATTTGTAAATTATGAACAAAATCGCTATAAACTCACATACGCAGCACTTTCGTCCAATTCGGTGCAAGTGTATATCTCCATTTCACTGTTATAACTTATTGATATCTGCATTCATCACAATTTCAATGGATACACGTATAAATAACTTGATTCATAAATAAAAAATCCTATAAATGTCAAATTAATTAAATTTTTCAAAACGTTCTTGTTTTCATAGACTACTACATCAATTTACTTTGTTGAAAAAAGAACGAAATTGGATCAAAAATTTCTCGGAAACTTAGGGATGATTGTGAATAAAATAGTATACGTACTTCGGTGAGGATTTCATATCAACCTCGAGCTATATCTGATCCTCGAGGCTTCGCCTCTGGGTAATATAATAAGCTCTCGGCTGTAATGAAATACTTCCCACCTCAGATGTAATATACTATTACCTTCAAACTTTGTAATCTTTAACTTTCCTAGAAAAACTTTTATGCATATTCATTGGGAGATTCATTATTTACTGCTCTCACCCAAGGGATAAAAAACATGGAAGTCTACTATTTGCAATTTCTTATATCGCATGTCTTGATAAAAAATTGTGAGTTCATAATATTTCACTTATCAAAGAAATAATTGATTATATATTATTTATACTTATTATATATTCATATATGTATATATGTAAATATATAATATATATTTTATATAATAGATACCTATGTATAATACATGAATATATTGATCAATAATTATTGCTTGAAAAAACAATAATCGTTTTTAAAAATTTAGATCAAAATATATATTAAAATGAACTGAGATAACTTCAATCAAAATTTTAATCTGATCATAACTTTAAATGGAAATTTTAATTGAATGTACATACTTTTACATGAAATACTTATAATTCATCTGTGAATCTCACAGCCACAATTGCCGCTAATCAGTCGCTTATAATGATGATAAATCATTCGGCACATTAATGAGTCACTCCGATACTATTTTCTCTAGTTTTTCAAGTTATTATAACATTTTATCCTCGTCAAACAACGCATTTCCTGTAATGTTTACATTCTTTTATTGATAGGACACAAAATGGCGGATGATAATACCTATGTTTTTAGTGCTCTACTATAAGTATCTGTCACACCCCTAGCAGGTAAAAGACGTGGTTGATATTTTTAGCGTATGTTTTGTAAAAAAACGCTATTATATTCACTTTGGCTGTCTGGCTGGTGGCTGGCCTGACGCTGAATTCTCAGCAACTATACTATTTACAGACTTGAAACTGGTACTAAATAAAAGTTGCTGTTTCGTAGGTTTGCACAAATTGCTTTAATTCAAGCTCAGTGATTGTGGAAGATTCAATTATTCAATTACTTGTTTAAGGCGAAGCAGTGACCATAGATATATATGACATTAGGGATATGGCAACTAAAGTTTATTCAGGTGGATAAAAATTTAGTTACAACTTTAGCCATACGTATCAGTATCACTACTATTATGTACAGTTGTCAAGTCTGTCCGGGATTCATTCAATGACTTGTTTGACGCGAATTTGAAGCTTATTAGAATAAATTGTTATTATTAGATGAAACTTTGTTTATTTTTGGTGTATTTTCTTGTCTGTAAATCAAGCAGTCAGCTTAATAATTCTAAGATCCAGCATAAGCCGTAGTTTGCAATATTTGGCTCACCAAAAGATACCAATACAAGTAAGTGACCCATTGAATTACACTTACCCATTTTTAATGAGGCTAAGAAGTTTGAATGCAGCAATTGTAGAATATATGTATATAAAAAAAATGTTCATTCTAGATTGAAGTTGATATAGCTCTCTTAATATGTATTAGATTTTGATAATTCAAAGCTTGGTCATGTAAACTTGGATTATGTCATTGATTACGTTAGTGATAATTGATTGTGCTACTCGTTCAGATTTTATGTTCTGATCTTGGGACAAATAAGCTCTCAATCTATCTATCTGAAAAAGTAATTCGTTGAAATTTTAAATTACCTATTTGTGACCTTTATAAATGGAAGACCTCAAACGTTCCATATACTACTTCAATAACAGCATGACGTCATCAGTTTGACAGTTCTTTTTATTGATAATTTTACACGTCTATTTACGAATGAAGATAAGTAATGACGAAACACTAAAGTTGCAATTATAAATATTGTTAAGCATTCATATGGTAATTATGAAAAAGGTGGTAGCTGGTGGAGGCACTAAACCGATACTGAAGATCATATTCACGATACTTTAGAGTTTTATCTCTCTTCAGCAAAATCAAAATAATTTATTAAAATCCAGTACATAAAATAATATAATAAATAATACAATAATCATCTTCAATTGAAACCTAAACTAAAATATTCTGATTAGTAAGTAACGTAAACAGGATCTCCAACTCTAACTTTCCCTGGGTGACGTAAACCTAGCTGAATGCCCATTATTGGAGAATCTCCTACTATCTTTCGAAGATTATTATTATTAACAACTTGACGATATCTGAAAACATAAAGAATGATAGAAATCATTATGTTACGTTAGATTTTTTTTCCTACTTTTTTAAAGTTTTTAGTGGTTTCTGCTCGTCTCTTATCCCATTATTAGGGTCAACATTTACAAAGTGGCATCTGCAATAATAGAAAAAAAACCATCAAGTGCATGCTTGATTCTTGATTATTCCAAAATTACCTAGTACAGGGTAGCACATTTCCAAAAACTGCATCTTGACCAATTTTAACTAATCTCCAATTATCTTCATCATGTGGTATAGCACCTCTCACAACAAAATTTGGCCTAAATTGATTAGCTACTATTTCTTTACCAGGATTCAGTAAACGTGAATTTAAAGCAGCTAATGAACTATCGGATGTAAGCATATAACTTGAGCCATCAGAAAAAGCACCCTAAAAGTAATTAATTTCTGTAAAAATTATTAATCAATAAATTTTTCTTAACAAAACAATTCTTGATACGTACTAGGTCTTTCGAAGTCATGGCATTAGAAACTGTAAACTTTTTTCTAATAGAACGTTCAGATTTCTTATGTGGGTAATAAACCAATTTCAAACCATAATTTTTATTTAATATAACTTGTGAAATCCATTGCGCTACTTCTTTGCCACAATCAATAACATCAATTTCATCATCTATAAAAAATTCAAACAACTTTTGACTGTATATCATGGGAAAAACAGAAAAATATCAGAATAATCCAATTAGAGAATAAAAATAATTTTAAAGTATTTTTTTGTAACACATGCACCGAGAGTTTCCTATTACTGAAGCTAATTCTGCTTCGAAAGTTCTCAAACCATGAAATCTATGAATGTAAAAAATACAAAAAATTATTTCTTAGGCGATCATATCAAAAAAGCTGTTTCTATGGCCCCTTTTGCGGCCGTGAAGTTTCACTTTTTGGTACACATCTGTCAAATTTTACTTTTTGGGACTGATCTGTCAAATACTACTTTTTTGGGACTAATCTGTCAAAAGCTATTTCGTAAACACTTGATACCTACCTATATGGATTGCTTGATGAACTCTTTAAGATACAGTTTTCGCCGAAATACATATTATATTCCTCCGTCAACCTTAATAGTTCGTACAATTCAAGAAATTGATACGCATTTTTTACAAATGTCACTTTGATAAAAGACAATAAAATAAAACAATTTCAACGGCAACTAAGATTTAAAATTGCAATGTTTTAGAAATAAATAGATAAAATTTTGTGATTTTGAATTATTTCGTGATGATCGCCTAAAAAACGTTGTGTGCACCTCGGCCTACAGTTCTTTTTTGGTCTCACCTGAATTGCAGCCTCAGCTGCGCTTCGGTCGCAAACAACAGATTCGACCAAAAAAGATAACCTTTACGGCCTTGATACACAAATAACTATTAGTTTCATTGTTATATGTCAAATTGACATTTAGACAAAATTTGTATTATGGAATGTGTTCGTTATAGTGTTGACATTAGCTGTAAACGTGTTAGCACAGAAAATGCGGAAAACATGATGTAATATCAATCAATAAAATAAGTCATGTAATATTTCTTTATTGTAAATGTGATCGCAATTGCAAAAATTTGTTTGTAAAATCGATCATCTAAGTATCGTATGCAAAACGGACACTGAACAACCGTCATTGTTGTCACGGATGAGGTTAGCTGCACCAAGATACGCCTTGGGTTTTGCACTCGTCTTTGCCTTGTGCTTCACCCTCACCTTCGCCGAGTGCAGCCAACTTAATCTTGGACAGTAATAACGATCGTTCGATCCTTGTAGCATAACATTCAAAGCTAAATTTTGAATTTTATTCAAGGAGAATCAACTGCATCAAACTCTCCTCGACATAGCACAATTTATTTAATTTTTTTCTCTATTATATTGATAGTGTTTAATGTTCAAGATGGCACAGGGTTTGAAGGTGCTGAAATTCACCTAAAATATTAAAAAGCAAATTACTTCCAATATTGCTAGAAGACTCGTGGACAGAAAAGCTTGAAATTTGTGCCAATCAGTAAATTGTGTCAATCATATTAATGGAAACTTGCCACCTTTGGCCTTGAATAGAAGCACGACAGCAACAATTGAATGTAAATTCTTTCAAGATCTGCTGCGCGTATGGTCAATTCACAATGTGCGTATGCATAAGGAGTACGTAACCATAAACATAAACGTAAAGCTGAACTACTGTATTTCAATATCTGTGTTCACAATACTATTACGTATTTCTTACGCTTTTGTACTGACATAAGAGCTACATAATGAGAAACGTAAAGATGAGATAAATTAAACTTTATGTTATGGTTACGTACGAAACAACTAATGGCGCATGCGTTAACTTTACCCAAATGTTTTCATCTGACAGCTGGATCGAAACGTACTTTAAATATGATTGACACAGTATTATTAATAAAAAAAATCTGACGTGAACATCACGTGACTTATGCCTGTATTACACGATACAATTTATTGACCAATAAATTGACCAAGTTTTCAACAATTTATTGTCGAGCTCAAAAATATTTTGTACCATATTATACGATACAAGTTTTCGTCAAGAAAAATCAGAACTACCAACTTATAATTTTTGACGTAACTTCAAAAAGTGTGGTTAGAGAGAAAGTGAGATAGTAGAGATGACAAAAAATCAATATACCGAAGGCAACTGTATATAAAATTATATTAATACTTTGTCAACACTAAGATTATTATTTGACGCGAAATAACTAATATGAGTAATGTTGGCAACGACAAAATCTCCCTAGAATACCCCAGAATATTGGTGAAAAATAGAGCCGGTTCTATTTCAAAAATAATTTGGTCAATTATTGGTCAAGAAAAAATTGTGGAAATTTTGGACATATTAAACACAACAATAAATTGAAGGTCAACTTTTGAAAATAATTGACCAATAAATTGTATCGTGTAATACAGGCATTACTTGTACATGATTGTATATATATATAATACGATGTGATTTTGTGTTTGATCGTATATATCATGGCATATGTATAATCAAACACAAAATCTCATCGTTCCGCAGTTAATCGTTTTGGATTTACCCAAGAGACTCTAAAAATCTGTCAAGTAAAATGCGCTTTCAGCCAAGTCGGTTGTTATGGAAACAGTAGGCCATTATTCTTATACTACAACATTCCTAAAAACTGATTTCCAAAATTCTATGACTACCAACAGATCTGAATTAATGCGCAAAATTAAAAAATAAATTCCTACAGAAGTGCACTTCCGGCTAATTCTATTGTTATGAAAATGAAAGGCAATCATACAAATGCTACAGCAGACTGAAATACTAAATTTCAATATTCTACACCTGATCGTTTCGAATTTATGCGAAAAATTCCAAATGACTGTCAAATAAAGTGCACTTCCGGCTTGGTGGATCTCAATAAAAATAGGATATGAGCATCTAGTCGGTATAATCGTCCTAAATACTGAACTCTAACAATCTACGTTCAATCGTTTTGGATTTATGCGAAAAATTCAAAAAATGTATTGAATAAAGTGCTCTTTCGGCTTAGTCGATAGCAATCATAATGCAAGGTGTACAAATAGATATTATAAAAGTGCCTAATACAAAATTTAAATATTCTACGACTGATTGTTTAGAATTTATGCGGAAAATTCAAAAAGTCTGTCATATAAAGTGCACTTCCGGCTCAGCCGATTGTTACAAAAATAGAAGATGACAAATTAGGTGCTACATATATTTCAAATGCTAAATTTCAGTATCCTATGGCTGTTCATTCTGAATTTATGCGAAAAATTAAAAAAAGTTTCAATTAAAGTGCACTTCCGGTTTAGCCGATCGCAATCATAATGCAAGATGTACAATAAGATGTCATAGAAGCTCTTTTTACGAAATTTCAATATGCTATGGCGGATCATTCTATATTTATGCAAAAAATTCAAAAAAAGTTTCAAGTAAAGTACACTTCTGGCTTGGCCGATTCATACAAAAATAGCAGATGACCATTCTGATACAACATCAAGTTCAAATACTGAATTTCAACATCCTACGGTTGATGATTCTGGATTTATTGAAAAATTCGCAAAAAGTTTCAAGTAAAGTGTACTCCCGGTACAGACGATTGGAACCATAATGCGAGATGCACAACTAGACCCTATACCAGTCTTAAATACAAAATTTCAACATTATACGTTCAATCAGTTTTAAGATTTGCGAGTTACGCACGCACGAACATACGTACCGACATCAAGTTAAAAATAGTCAAAATGGACTCAGGGATGCTCAAAACGGACATTTCCATCAAAATCTCGATAGGTGAATTTTGTCGGTTTCACAATACTTCCTTGTATTTTGTACAAGTAAGTAAAAAACAACTATTTCTTCCTCGCCTCCATATTTTTCTCGTTGGCGATTTTTATAACGATCTTTTTCAGACATCATACAATAAAACAAAACAAACTAACTGTTAGAAGTGAAACCAAAGAAAAACAGTAAACACGAAATAGAATCGAAATCAACAGAATATTTGAAAATGATAGTCAGAGATACCAATACAATACATCAATAATCCTAATTTGTACCAATTAATGAAAAAATCACTTTATTTTGATATTTTACGTTACGACCATTATGAACGTACATAATTTCTCACGTTTATATTTTTACGTACTCCTTATGCTTATTCACATTGTGAACTGGCACTAAATACTTCCGTCAAATTTTGGCATTTGGGCCATGTTAAATACTAAAAAGAAGTTATTACTATAAAAAAAATCTCATAATCGATTCTCAAACTATTGTTTGTTTTTTTTTAATAATGGTGGGATCACGTCAGAGTATAATCTATGAGAATATATATTCTAGAGCAATACAAAGATATGATTCTATCAAATTAAATTAGCAGACATATGACAAATTTAAAAATAGGAAAAAATCAGCTGTGGCGTTACATTACTTTTCCGACCATGAATTTTATGGTCAGTTTCATTGCTGTTCCATAAATTTGAAGTGTCGTATTAATTAACTGCACATTTCAAAGTGACAGCAATCATTGTCATTTGTCAATGCGACAGATGGCGGTCAAATGAAATGACTATTTTATTTTACAATGGCCATAAGTTCTATGTCCAGCTGCTTTAGTTGATCTTAAACTTGATATAATCTGATTAAGTTGTCAAAAACAAACAATTGACAATGGAAAAAATTATTTATTCTAAATTTTTACTAAACTCATCTCTCCGCGAGCTTCAAATATTGACACCAAACTAAATATCATTTGAGTAATTTAAACAACTGACAATCATTTAAATATTATTTTTGACACTTTTACTAGAATTATTTCCGCAGGAGTTTTAATTTGATACCAAACACGATAGAACTAAATTACATATTTTTAAAAAATAATTGACGAACGTTTACATGTGATGCTCAAATATGAGTAATAATAGTTCCAATTACACATTATGATTTTCATTATTTCTTTTCTTCGCATTTTTCAGAAAAATATAATGAATTTTATAATAGTTCAAATTTTAATAAAAACAAATGAACTGTTAATCCTTTTAAAAGATACATCAGGTAATTATTATTTCAAATTATTCAAGCATTCATTTCGGTTATTTTATATTTTATAATAAAAACTACCGTTTATTGAATAAACGCAAGAAATCAAAAAGTTTTGTCAATAAAGATTTGTTACCACTGGCTTTTTAATAAAAAGCTTGAATATAAATTTTTTGTCAAAAATTTTCAGGTTATCGTGTTTGCAGACCGAAGACCGACTTTTTTCAAATCATGTTTTTAAGGTTCAGTAGAATCTGAATTGTTAAAATTCATCAAAATCACGATTACAATAATTTTCCTATTATACATATATAGGCCGCATGGGCCAACTTTACTGCAGATTTGAGGAAGACGTTAACAAGATTTTTCGCAGAGAGTTAGCTTTTCGGGGACTTATTAATGTAGCAATGTCCTATCCAAAATTTAGGAGATGCATCATAGCTAAATCGCGTTTTCATGCGATTTTTCGTGTTTTTACGCAAAAAATCCAAAGTATCATCTCGAGAACTAATTATTTTATCGGAAGAAAATATGTAAAAGTGGGCAATCTCATGAACGTAGATTTATCTTTAGGTTACAAAGCATTTTCACTACATAACGTGTAACTTGTCACTAACGCAGAATAAGTAAGTTCCTATAATCCTGACCGGTTGCATCCTTCCCCCCCTTAGGAAAACTCCCTAGCTACGCCAATGATAGGCTTGGGGAATAAAAAACCTTTTTTTGTACTTCAATCATGTTAAAATGCAGTTTTTATTGATTAATTTAGAACTTTCCGAACATAATATCACCTTGAACAAATTTTTCAAGAACTTCTTCTAAATGCAAAACTCTTGCTCTTTTTTATTACATTGAATACTTTATTTAATTTCTGAAACTTATACTTACTCCAAATAGTGCATGTCATAACATCTCTTGAGGACTGTATTATTTCTAAATCAAGCTTTATATCTTCCATGTCATTTGCTTTCAAAGTTATAATTGTTTTATCAAGACTTGGTTTAATATTTACTAAAGTTGCAATTTCACGACCAGATTTATAGTTGCCGTCTGTGTCAGTTATCATAAAAGTTCTGTGAAATAATTAACTTTGAATCTGTTCTCATCATGCTTATTAACAAACCTGTCGTTAAAATATCCTTTTTTAAGACCAAGTAGTCCACATTCTCCTCCATCAATACTTACAACAGCGCAGGATTTCACTGGATAAAAATTTATTTCGTGCAAATAGCCAACAACTTTCCATTTTTTAGCAATTAGTGTTCTGTACAGGTAAAAAGACAAAAAAATTGTCATTGTACCTACTCCGAAATTCAGAATGAAGTGATTAAGTTTTCCTGAAATCACAAATTTTTGAGTTTCAAAATATATCAATAAGTCATTTTGATTTTTAACAAAATAGAAATTGAAATTCACAATAAAAACTCTATTATCTACAATCGTATAAAAAGTGACAGCTTTTCAAATCATTTTCAATGTAACAAGTAGGCTTTTAAATAAAGTTGTGCAATAAAAGGAAAAGTCCATCAGTTTCAATTGTCAATATTTTAAGCATCTAGGGAAAATTTTGAAACTAATTTACAGCACTAAAATCACTTTTAAACATTTTAAACAGATCTTTTAATTCAAATTCTTATTTATTATACCATAAGTATTATCGATTATTTTTGTGGTGCTTGCGTTTGAATACCACGAGTGGTATTCACAAGCACAATAAACATGAAAAGTAGTCTTTAATACTTTAATACTTTAACTACAAATAGTATATGGAGGACTATTCCAGAAATTAAACCATTTTTTCAAATTAGTTTTCTATGAATCAAGTAACAAGTCACATAGTTTTCATAGGAATGAGTAAACAAACTTTTGTCAAATTGAATAATTAGAATTTCTTGCATTTTCTTTTACGAATAATAGAGAAATAAATTATGTTCTGATATGGAAACTAGTTCAAAAAGGTTTGGTGATAATTCAGAAGATGAAATTAATGAAGATATTCAGAAAAATATGCGAAGAAAGCACAAGATTACAAATTGGAGGCATCCATATCTTTGAGTAAAATACTCACTTTGACCACTAGTGTAATACCCGATGGTATTTCTACACGTCCAAATACCCACTGATATGCACCGTTTCTATGGCGATTTAGCATTGTTAACCTTGTTATAAATACTACGAATGGAATAGTCCCCCTAAATACCATTTATACCAATGACGTATTAACAGTAGACCCAGCACGCAGCATTTGTTTTGATGCAGGAGTAAACAGTGGGGTGGGGAGAGTAAACATCGTTGTATCGCAAGTTGCGTTTTTCATTTGAAAAAATATCGATTGTGAGATGTGGGAAAAATCTAGTTTATTTTTTATTTTGAATCAATTAATATATTATTACATCTATTTTAACAAATATATACATACAGTACAGAATAAAGGCACGCAATTCTCAAACATAAATAAAAGCAGGCAAACCGCATAACAAGCATGTTTACTCCCTTCGCTTCTCAGAACCCCTCACCTTGTAAGTGCTAACATCACAACAAACTGTGGACTGCCATAGGACGCGCTGAGTCTACTTTAATAATACGTCATTGATTTATACTTAAAGATTAACCAGATAATTTTTAAGCACTCGTGATATTACCTCCAAATATTTATACAAACTCCAAGAAAAATAGTTCAATTCATAATATCGTTTCCTTAGTTACCACTGTTACCAGTAGTAGCCGTTAACTAACTCACAAAAATTAGGACGATCGAAAATTAAACATTGTAAGACACATGTGTAAAAAGTCTAATGCTCTCACGGAGCTTTCGAAAACACTTGCTTCGGTCATATTTTTAACCAAACTGATTGTGCATAAAAGAATAACTTTTTACACTACTTGTACTTTAATATCTATTGTTGCTCAATCTTCCACAATTAAACAATAATAAATCAACTATTTTCTCATTTTATATTTATGGACTAAAAATTGTGGAGATATTTTTTTTTTGAATTTTATACTACTTACGAATCATGTCGAAGCAACAGCAACTTTTTCACCACATTAATGTTCTAGTTTAGGAATATTCGTCCCCATATCATAAAGTGAACAATTCTATGAAAAAAAATCAGGTATTAACAGTTCAATAAAATTTTATTGCTTGTTATCGCAAGTATTTCTATAACACGTTCAGTAAAAATCATTGATAACAATCTTAAAATTAATAAAATTCAAACATTTTATCTAAATACTATTTTATTATCCGAAAACGATTATCAACCTATTCTATTATTACAAATTATAACAAAGAAAATTCAGCATTTATTTCCCGCTTAAATATTTGTAAATTCAATCAAGGATGCTGTGGTAGTGTTGCCACTTGTACCATATTTATCGAATTTTAACATAATTTTCATCAAATTTATGTTGAAAGATAATATGTAATATAATCGATAATTGTAACATTTGGGTAACTGGACACATTTAGCTTTTTTTTTACATCGCGGCCCTAAAAGTATGCATCTAATTCAACAACTTGGTATAATAATTCAAATCGACTAGTATTTACCTCTTTTGGTCACCAGCAAAGATTATGTAGTTATACGGAAGATCGGGGAATCTCCTGATTCATAAAAATAGAATTCTATCGCCAATCGACTGCGCGAATACTGTGCTGTCATTTTTTAATATTGGCAACTAAAATTACCGTTGAAGGCAGCACAAATTCAGTACGATTTCATTTGTATTTCATCGATTAATTCAAATTAAATGCAATTATATTGGAAAATATAGATTTCACTATCCAAAACAGGTAATAGTGAATAATTAAATAATTCAGGCAACATTTTGTGTGTTCCTCTTTATAATCTTGATCATTAGAATCAGAACTCACTGCTACATTATTTTGTTGATCACAAGTTGTAATCTGAATGAGAAAAATGGGTAGACTTTTACAATAGGAACCTAGTGGTAGTTATAAAAGTAAAAAGAGATGGCGCCACAGGGATGCAAAGCAATTTTCCAGTGGCACTAGAAAGGTGGGAACTAGTATTTTACTTGTTTAAAAAAAAAGCAACCAAAACATAACCTAAACTGAGCTTTTTAGGTCAACTAATATTGGAAAACAGTAAATCAGTGTTTTTCTTGCTTAAAAAACAACAAAACATAACTTAAACCGAACTTTTTAGGTCAAGTAGTACTGGAAAACAGTTGATTGGTGTTTTTCTTGTAAAAAAAAAAACAAAACATAACTTAAACCAAGCTTTATAGGCCAACTAGTATTGAAAAAAATCCATTGTTGCCAGCGAGGTACACACTTGTACGTATTTAGGTGGAATGCTCTTTGTTTGAAAGCCACTGACTATAGCAACACATGTGCAAGGTACGAGCATGCGCTCGTCACTAGGTTCCTAATGTAAAAGTGAGCCGAAAAATGAGATTAGAAAATAGGGAGATTGGTCGAAAACTTGATATTTTCGACAAATTATTGTAGATAAAATTACATACAAATGAAAGAATATATTATTCAATGAATAACATGAAAAACTGTAATAAAATCAGTGATTTCCTACATTGCCACAGGAGGAATCAAAAGTAATCCACTAAAAAAGGGTGTTCCGCTCATAACCGCTAGATGGCTACGAATTAATTTCAGTTGCCAATATCATAAAAGCAACAAATACGATTTTTTAATAATTTTTTACGTTCTTAAAAGGATTTTCAAATTTGTTTTGAATCATTGAAACATAAATTTTTAGGAAAAAATTATACTTTTGGCCACACTGTACAATCATTCTTTCACTGACTCAACTTGTGACAGCACTGCGTGAGAGAAGCACAGTGTGCAAATAGTATATTCTACAATAAGTATTGGAATAGCCTATATTCTGAACGAGCGAAAAGTTTGTAAACCGAGCAGAAGGCGAGGATTACGGTTCGCGAGTGTGGAATACGCCATTCCAAATATGTTGTAGACTGTACTTTCTCTAACAAGGTTTTGAAAACTCACCAATATTTCAGAGGAAACTTAAAAAATTATTAAATGACAAACGTCAAATCCAGATATGAATACTTGAATTGTTAGGAAATAACCATGGTAGTAGCCAAACTAACAGCTTCTGATTCGTCGAAATGATTCAAAAGGCTTACGGAATCATTCTGAACGACATACGGAATCATTCTAAACGATTTTTTGGAATGTCATTCGTTCCAACATAATTTTTGGTTATGGAATATGCAAATTCCAAAACAGTGTTGGAGAAAAGTAATTTCTCAAACACCTCAAAGCCTTTTGAATCATCCTTTTCAATAGTTTTTTTTCATTTTTTCGATTTACATCAATAGGTTTCATGCGAATAGTACTATGCTTCTTATTATTATATTCCGAAATAACAATTGGTAGTAGCTTTAAGCATTTGTAAGACCCCTGCAGACTGAATTTTTTATACATAATATTTTTTAAAGTTCGATTCACGCGTTCAACAATAGAAGCTTTAATAGCTTGTTTTGCAAAATAATGATTCATTCCATATTTTTTTGTAAATTTCTTTAAATCCGCATTATTGAATTCTTTCCCCAAATTAGTGTGTCAGTTCTTTGGTACTCGCTTACTTGTTGTTGCTGTACATAGAACCTTATAATTATTATGCATACTTTGTGAATACTGCGATGAACAATAAAGAATCTTTTAAAATTGTTGTTGTTGAAATTTCCTGTTTGGAATTTCACCAAATTTCGCTCATAACCGCTAGATGGCTACGAATTAATTTCAGTTGCCAATATCATAAAAGCAGCAAATACGATTTTTTAATAATGTTTTACGTTCTTAGAAGGATTTCCATATTTGTTTCGAATCATTGAAACATAAATTTTTAGGAAAAAATTATACTTTTGGCCACACTGTACGATCATTCTTTCACTGACTTGTGATAGCACTTCGTGTAGATGTGTGAAGTCTGTAGAAAGTAATTTTTGTAAATAATACTGTCAAGAAATTTATAGTTTTTAATAATGGTTAAAAAGGCATTATTTATATGCTTAGGTAATATTAACCATATGTTTTTGAGCATTAGATAATATTTTCAATTATTACAGGCAATATATGCCGATCTCCAATAGCGGAAGCTGTTTTCTTAGATTTGATAGAAAAACAAAATATTTCTTCTGAATGGGAAGTAGATAGTGCAGGAATAGGAGGCTGGCATGCCGGTAATCTCCCTGACATAAGAGCCAGACAAGTCTTAGAAAAATACAAAGTTAAATACGATAACAGAGCAAGACAGGTAAAACAAACTTGACCTTTTTATTGGTTAAGGGCACTATTGTTTTCATTTATTAGGGAGCTTAATAACGAATGTTATAATAATAACAATCATAAATTGTTCTACTTTAAGAATGAGATCTCAATTACAAGTATATCTAATTTCTAAAATCAACTTAAAGTCATTTATCTTGTTCATAGTTTTATATAAAATAAGTTGAAGACATATAGTGGTTTAAGGTTTATATACATACTCGTTATGATGACTGTTTTTCGAGTAACTGAAAGAAACATTGTTATATTGTTACCGAGGCAAGACAATTATGAGAACGTTTAAGATTTTGCGGCCAAGGTGTACCTACTTTTTATTTTTGTGCAACTGCGGTGTGCATATACTTAAATAGAAAAATATATAGTCAAATTTATTTAAGATCAATAATTCTATATGTATTGTATATAAGGAATCGGCACCATTTCTCCAAAATTATTATTAATTTGCAGCTATAGCTAATAGCAACGGTCACGAAATTGTTAAATACATGTAATACATAAAAACATAAATGTAAACTTTTCACTTACTTGTACTAAGTACAAGGGAGTATTGTGAAACAGACAAAATTCACCTATCGAGATTTTGATGGAAATATCCGTTTTGAGCATCCCTGAATCCATTTTGATTATTTTCGGCTTGATGTCGGTTCATATGTTCGTGCGTGCGTTCGTTCGTAACTCGAAATCTCAAAACTGGTTGAACGTTTAATGTTGAAATTTTGTACTGGTACAGGCTCTAGTCGTGCACTTCGCATTATGGTTCCAAATCAGAGCTGGGCAAAGTACTCGTGAAAAATACTTCAAGTACAATCACTTGAGTGCTTGTAAAAGTACTTCTTTTAATCTGCCAAGTACTTGAAAGTACCAAGTATATGTCAAAAGTACTTGACAATTGGGGTGCAAGTACTTCTTTAGTTTTTTGGTACTTGCAAATATCAAGTGCTGTTGTAAATACTCAGTAAGTACTTCTATATTTCAGAATTGGGTCAAATTATTCGTGAAAAGTACTTCAAGTACAAGTTCTAAGTACTTGAAATACAAATTTCAAGGTACTGCTAGTTTCAATGAACTATACATGTTTTTCAGAATTATATTATAATAAATAGATTTTTTCGATTAAATTCTGTATATTTATTTTTATTTTTTAACGCTTCGACTTTCGATCCAAAAATCTTCATCAGAAAGAAATCTGGTATCAATTTTTCCTGATTAAGATTTCCGGATAGAAAGTCGGAACGACAAAAAATGAAATAGGTATACAGAATTTAATCCAAAAAAATCTATTCATCACTTCTAGTTTATCACATATTTGCTTTACCTATCACTTCCGTTGCTTATTTGAAATAATTAAAAAAAAAGTACAGTACTTGAAGTACTGAAAGTACTTGCAAGCGTAATCAAGTACTTTTTGTGCAAGTACTGCCCAACTCTGGTTCCAATCATCTGTACCGGAAGTGCACTTGACTTGAAACTTTTTAGTGCATTTTTTGTAAAAAAGCGCTATTATATTCACTTTGGCTGCCGTGACGCTGAGTTCTCAGCAACTATACTATTTACAGACTTGAAGCTGGTACTAAATAAAAGCTGCTGTTTCAACTTTTTTGACATAAAAATCTTATTTTACCATGGTAAATGTATTATAGCATCACATTATGCTCTGTTCAGACGTGGATACTTGCAAAACTCACTTGAGAATTTGAGTCTCAAGAAGTTTTTCGAAGTAGCAGAATATGTTTGTATCTTCACCGTTCACATGTATAGCTTGTTTGTTGTCTCCTCAAAATGTATATCTTCTTCCACTTTTTAAATAAAATCCCTGAAAAATATATGCATTCTGTTGGTACTTTTGTACTAGATAATTCAGATAGAATTCATATTGGATGGTTGAGAAAAATATTCCATTTATAGTATGATAAAAGACTGTTTCTAAATAATTAAAGTTTGAATACTTCATAAAGAGCTAGTTTAATTCATTTACAAAATTACTTTCGAATAAAAAGTTTGTACTATTTGATATTTTTATAAACTTTTCAAAGTACTTGTTTTGTCGATTAATTAGTCAGCTGAAAGCATGGAAGCATTTAGCGAAGTTTTTAAGTCGTGTCCGTGTCTCGAGGATCAGATATAGCGCAATCGAGAATCAGATATAGCGCAAGGCTGAGATGAAATTCTCACTTACAATGTAAAAAATTGCATTGAATATTTCCGAATATCTCCCTCGAAAATTTTCAACCAATCAAATTGCAGAATTTTTTTAATTCTGACCAATGAAAGTCAAAATAATGCAAATACTCCAATTCCTTAAATATGTATTTATTAAAATTACAATCAGTACAGTTAAAAACACAGCTACTGTAATTAATAGTTTCAGTATTGTCTCCATTTTCTGGGTTGATGTGGGTTGCATTCAGTTGTATCTCTTGATTCCGTATTCTCGAAATTAATTTTTTAGGCGATCATAACAAAAAAGGGGTTTCTATGGCTCCTTTTGCGGCCGCGAAGTTTCACTTTTTGGTATACATCTGTCAAATTTTACTTTTTGGGACTGATCTATCAAATATTACTTTTTTGGGACTGATCTGTCAAAAACCACTTCATAAACACTTCATACCTACCTAACGGGCTGCTTGATGAACCCTTTAAGAAACAGTTTTCGCCGAAATACATATTATGTTCTTTATAGCTCATGCAGTTCAAGAAATTGATACGAATTTTTCATAAATGTCACTTTGATAGAAGACAATAAAATGAAACAATTTCAACGCCAACTAAGATTAACAATTGAAATGTTTTAGAAATGAATGGATAATTTTCCCTAACACTGTTTTGGAATTTACATATTCCATAACCAAAAATTATGTTGGAACTAATTACATTCCAAAATGTCGTTTAGAATGATTCCGTATGCCGTTTAGAATCAAACACTATCAATAGAGAGAAGACTTGACAGTACAATGTTACCAAAATTTACAAGGTTTCACATCAACACAAGAGCGCTCCAAGCGGTGCCGTGCACGTACTAATTCTGAAGCGCGTAATTTGATTTTACTAATTTATATAATATTCAAAAATATCGTAAAATTCAAAATCAACTAGAATTTCGTTCCAAATATATACATATATTTTTACATATAAATAAATTACATATAAATATTAGGAAAAATATGGAAAATATATACAAAAATATGGAATACTATAAGAACATGTACGAATAGAAACAAATATATGTGCAAATAACATTAGATATTTTTTAAACATGTGTCTTACAATGTTTTATCTTCGATCGTCCTAATTATCGTAAAAAAGTCACAGATATTAGAAATTGAGCTGCTTTCGTTGAAGTTGACATAAATGTTCTTGTGAATTTGAGTATAAAATATCAAGTTCAAAATGCAAACAACTGTCACTTTTTATAGGATCGTAAATGAAAACTAAATTGTTATAATACAAAATAATATGAGACATACACAAAAAAGAATTACAAAAAATATAAAAAAAAAATTATCTACAATAATTGACAAAAAAAAGTCTTAACAACGTCGTTATTTCTTACTGCATCTATTTTTCTTATTAATCAATTTTGAAAAATGACTTGATAATATCAAATGTAATGATCGCATAACTTTATTCTGCATGGTTGCTCCATGCTGCTCACAAAAATTAGAAGGTATTCAGTGGATGTCTATACGGGATAGGATGTTAGAGGATGGAATGAAATTGGGAATCGAAGCAAAAATCTGTTTTTCACAATCATCGACTATTTGCGAAAATTCTGCGCTTGCATATTTGAGATAAAACTCCTCATTGGACCCATAGTCCCGTGAAACGGATGAATCATGGATGTGAGTTACGTTTTCAGAACAAAAGAACTGAAAACATGAATCACATTCATCATTCAGCAATTTTTGAATTAAATATCCAGAGGTTGTTTGAATATCTATCTCTGATGCTACAGCATCCATGCAAGTGGTCTGGGGGAGAACACATGGGATAGGATTATTGGAAATTGGGGATGTCGGAAAAGATTCTGAATCAGATTGATTTTGAATACATAGGATAGTAGAATTCGGTAATTCTCATAATTCGAACTGATACTACATCTAACAGTATTATTCAAAATAGCAGTCTTGTATGCATCGACGAATTGTGAAGTTGATGGTCGGGAGTTTCCTCCACACAGGCCTTGGTGGAATATTTCTAGCGTCTCCATGCTCCTCGGTGATATCAATTCAAGTAAGTTCGATTTCAGCTGGTTCGATTCTAGCTGGATTGATTTGAGCAGCTTCGGTTCGTGAAGTATCGGGTGCATCTATAATATACGTGCATTTTATCAGAACTTCTGTTATTTTTACTGTGATAGGAGAGATCTTACCTTGAATACGTACAAGACGAGGTATCTGACCCACACTAAGACGTTGTTTCAATTCATGTTTGAATTGACTATTATCAAAATGCAGCTCACAAACTCGATAGCCACGAACAAGCAGTTGCTGATAATTCAACTCTCTCAGCTCATTCCGAATCATATTCGCTAACCATTTGTTCCTCATAGCCTCTGCACGTGGAAAACAGAACAGGCCCACTCTTTCCTTCATAGGCAGGGAGTTGACCAGTTGCACGCAGAACTTTTTTCTAGAAATATTACAGATAGAATAATTTTTAATAATGACATTAGGTATATTTCATAGTAAAAATTTTATGATGACACATTATTTTGTTACGTTAGTAATGACAAATATATCGAGATCATATCAAATAATAATTATTATATACTTACAAGATTTTCTCTACTTGGCATCACTAATAATAAAATCAATGGTGTCACTCTCATGCAGGGGCCACACTTACGTCTAATGTCATTAATTGAGGCGTTATGTGACAATTGATATATTGTCATTGACAATATGTTTATTATTGAACAACGCCTCAATTAATGGCATTAGGCGTAGGTGTGGTCCTAGCATCACAATAATATTTTATAATGTAATACACAATACATGTCACCAGCATGACACAATACACTGGCGATTGCAAAGACAGCGGACAGAAGTAACAGCTTCTTAATTTTAAAATCCTGGACATTTTGGTGTCATACTAGCGCCATTGCAAGTATGCGGTGCCGTGCAATAATTAACACTCACTAACACACACGCAAACTTTGTATTTTTCTTTCCATAAGAGTGACACAGGCCGTTTAGAATCATTTCGACGAATCAAAAGCTGTTAGTTTGGTTACTACCATGGTTTCTGCCTAACAATTTAAGAATTCATTTCTGGCTTTGAATTTGACATTTAATAACTTTTGAAGTTCTTTCTGAAATATTGGTGAGTTTCCAAAACCTTGTTAGAGAAAGTATAGTCTACAACATGTTTGGAATGGCGCCTTCGACTCGGATTATAAACTTTTCGCTCGTTTGGAAGAAGGACCATGCCAATACTTATGGTAGAATGTACTATTTTGTGATTTAGAATTATTTTGTGATGATCGCCTAAAAAACGTTGTGTGCACTTCGGCCTACAGTTCTTTTTTGGTCTTACCTGAATTGCAGCCTCAGCTACAACAAATTCGACCAAAAAAGATAACCTTTACGGCCTTGATACACAAATAACTATTTTATGATGTTCAAAATTCATTTTCAAATAAGAACTAACAGAACTTCCTTGTAATCTGAACCATTACGTTTTTCCATGTAACCATAGTCTTTCAATATTTCGGCCAATTTCACCACATATACATTTTCGCCCAACACGTAGCCTTTTTCAATACAAAAATCTTTTAATAATTTCCAACAGAAACAATTTGATCTTTTTGTGTTAATAGGAGTGATATCTTCTATTTTTCTGTTGATTACTTCTTAAGATTCATTTCCAAATCGCTGATGAAACTTTTTTTAATGTGAAATAATGACAAGATAAGAAAATTTTGACTTCGTTTATTCTTGATTCTAGAGATACTTTCAGATTTGTATTCAAGTATCTAAGGTCCGGTTGCATAGTCTTTGGTTTATCCTAAGCCTAGCTTAATTCCCTTAGTAACAATTGTCCCAACAATCGTTAGCTAGATAATTAAGCTAAGCATAGGATAAACCAGAGACTATGCAACCGGGCATAAGAAAATTATTTTATTTATTTATATGTCACTTGATATGAACTTGCATTTCATTTTTCATCTCTTCTACATCGTTATACCCATTTTTTTCTCAATATATTTGTTTGACGGAAAGCTGCGATATGAGATTTGCTGCGTTGATTTTTCTTGTTTCAGCCAAACTACGAGTATTCTCTTTCATTGAAACAGTGCATCGCGTTCCTGGCATCTTTGATCATAATAGAAGTTTAATTTAACTTGGATTGGATACGAATAATTTTAGTGCCAAGAAAATATAAATATATAGCCCCAATTTCTGAACACTAGTACTGTTTGGTACCAACATCATAATTCTTGTATTCTGTCATTCTCTGCCTGCCTCTCTGGGTCTAGCTATAGCACTAGATAAAGCACAGCAGACTCGTCCGCCATTTTGGAGCCCACTGTCAGTTGTTTGCCGTTTACCGATGTATGAACTCTAATATAATTTAGTAAAATAATTGCAAATGACGGGCTGTTTGGGCTCAGTTGTATTATTCATTCAAGATACTGGTTCTGATTCTACAGATGAGTAATTTTTATTTCTCAATACATCATTTGAATGTGGAGAAATATATTCCGAGTTACTTAACCTCAATTTGATTTTCGAGTTTAACTGTTCGATTGTCAGAATCTGAGGGCATTATTCAGAGTAAATGTCAGCATTATTGCAAGAATCTTTGTCCTTCAGTAATGTTCTTAATGATTTGCTACTAAATTGTCATAATTTCCCAAAGTTTTGCAGTATTGCAAATTATTTGTTGGAGCACTACACTGTTGTGAGAGATTTGAGGATTAGGAATTTTGAAATTTCAAACAAAAATGAAACCACCAGCTACAATACCAAATGAGCTGACAAAAAAAATACAAGAAGCAAGTAATTGTGTTTCATTCGATTTGAACTGTTTTTTAAATTTTTATTGATATCTTATTAAAAAAAAAGTTATTTTTTTTGCTTATTATTATTTATTATTTAACCTGCTTTGACTGAAGCAAATATTTAAGTACTTACCTAGGTACCTATTTGTTTAAATCACCATACTACCTACTTTACCTTCATAATTTGAATACTAAACATTTACAGATTTTGTGCAGAAAATTAATGCAAGCAGATAAATTTCTTAAAGAACAAGATACACAACTGCCTGTTATTTTAATCTTGTTATTATTCATCTAGAAGTCTACATAATTTACACAAAATCATAAAACTAAGGATATTAAACGTTTCACAGACTTGTCAGTGGGCTCCAAGATGGCGGACGAGTCTGCTATGACTATCTAGTGCTGAAAGTCTAGCGCTGACGTCAATTATCCCCACTACTATTCCCATCACCGAAAACATAGAGCTTATGCGATTGAGGCAACCGTTATAAAATTCAAAAGATATAGCGAGTTGAATATCAAAAAATATGAAAAATAGAATATTGGAGTTTTGCAGACAATCGCCAATTTTTACATTGCCCTCCTCCTCCCCTACTTCAAAATGAAAATTACCTTCATATTCGTGTCCAGCGACCTCGAAAACATAGGAAAACCCTAATTTCAGACATTAGTAAGACATGGTCACACATTGCTATTTCTAAGCATCTTTTTGAGGGTGTCCCACTCGCCTAGTCAAATTTACCGTATAAATAGGACTATGCAAGAAATATATTCAATGATGTACAAGTAAGTCACGTGATGTCCACAGCAGATTTTTTTTTATAGAAAATGGAAGACTAGGAGTCTTACAGAGAAAGAATTGAAGAATTAGAAGAACAGATTCGGCAGCTAAAAGGAAAAATTAAGAAATTTAGAAAAGAGAATGCGGAATTGGAAAAAAAGTTTGGAAATCAGATATGGAAAACAAAAAAAGCTGTAAAAGAACTAAAAATAAAAAAAAATTATATACGACATGTGGTGCACTCTTGACAATTTTTTTAAATAAATAAATTAAAATCAAGCGTCGAGTATTATAATAAAAATAGAATAGACTTATAGTACAAATTGACTTAAAATTAAAGTCATATTGCCTAAGCTTTCTCATTCCATATACTTTCAGGTATTTTGGTAAACTATTGTATTTAATTGCTGTCTTGAAAAGCAATGGCATATTTTTTCCTCTTCACTACTTCAGCAAAAATTTTAATAAAAGAAGATAGTACTATATGATAGAACATGAGATGGTGAGAGAGAGCGCATACATTTCTAGGAAATAGTGCTATTTTAAGAGGTGAGAATATGGACCAATGAGTTCTGTGATTTCTTATATTTCTTTTAGACAAGAATAAAGTTCTTATTTTTGCGGGTATCATGGTTATATAAATTATCAAATTTTTCAGCACATCACTTATTTGACATACTACTAATACTAGTTACTCTGTCACAATGTAGAATGACACTCATAGCTCGGTTTTGAAGCAACTGTAATCTATTTTAATCAGCACTGCTACAAAGATAGAAGACAATGGAGCAAAAATGGAAATGGAGCAAGATCATCGTGTTGTAAACTGTCTGACGACTCTATTTACTGAGATTACTGCCCATTCTGTATAGAAAACCGATTTTTTTTACCATCTTTTTACATAAATAATCTATAGATGAAACCCAATAAGAAGATAGAAAATACAAAACTTGAATGATTTAGACTATAGAATTCACTCATATTGCAAAAATATTTAGAATATATCCATCAATTATTTTTTTGTAACTGGTGCATCGATTATTTCTCCTCTTTGGTACGGTCAAATTCAATGTTGAAACCTCATATTGAAAAATTATTTTAGGCTCAATTTCAGGGTTTGAGAAATTGAGGTTGAAATTTCATGCAAAAATATTCGAAGGCACTGAAGATATAGCGAGTTAAATATCAAAAAATGTGAAAAATGAAAATAACCTTCATATTCGTGTCCAGCGACCTCGGAAACATAGGAAAACCCCAATTTCAGACATTAGTAAGACATGGTCACACATTGCTATTTCTAAGCATCTTTTTGAGGGTGTCCCACTCGCCTAGTCAAATTTACCGTATAAATAGGACTATGCAAGAAATATATTCAAAGATGTACAAGTAAGTCACGTGATATCCACAGCAGATTTTTTTATAGAAAATGGAAGACCAGGAGTCTTACAGAGAAAGAATTGAAGAATGAGAAGAACAGATTCGGCAGCTAGAAGGAAAAATTAAGAAATTTAGAAAAGAGAATGCGGAATTGGAAAAAAAGTTTGGAAATCAGATATGGAAAACAAAAAAAGCTGTAAAAGAACTAAAAATAAAAAAAAATTATATACGACATGTGGTGCACTCTTGACAATTTTTTTAAATAAATAAATTAAAATCAAGCGTCGAGTATTATAATAAAAATAGAATAGACTTATAGTACAAATTGACTTAAAATTAAAGTCATATTGCCTAAGCTTTCTCATTCCATATACTTTCAGGTATTTTGGTAAACTATTGTATTTAATTGCTGTCTTGAAAAGCAATGGCATATTTTTTCCTCTTCACTACTTCAGCAAAAATTTTAATAAAAGAAGATAGTACTATATGATAGAACATGAGATGGTGAGAGAGAGCGCATACATTTCTAGGAAATAGTGCTATTTTAAGAGGTGAGAATATGGACCAATGAGTTCTGTGATTTCTTATATTTCTTTTAGACAAGAATAAAGTTCTTATTTTTGCGGGTATCATGGTTATATAAATTATCAAATTTTTCAGCACATCACTTATTTGACATACTACTAATACTAGTTACTCTGTCACAATGTAGAATGACACTCATAGCTCGGTTTTGAAGCAACTGTAATCTATTTTAATCAGCACTGCTACAAAGATAGAAGACAATGGAGCAAAAATGGAAATGGAGCAAGATCATCGTGTTGTAAACTGTCTGACGACTCTATTTACTGAGATTACTGCCCATTCTGTATAGAAAACCGATTTTTTTTACTATCTTTTTACATAAATAATCTATAGATGAAACCCAATAAGAAGATAGAAAATACAAAACTTGAATGATTTAGACTATAGAATTCACTCATATTGCAAAAATATTTAGAATATATCCATCAATTATTTTTTTGTAACTGGTGCATCGATTATTTCTCCTCTTTGGTACGGTCAAATTCAATGTTGAAACCTCATATTGAAAAATTATTTTAGGCTCAATTTCAGGGTTTGAGAAATTGAGGTTGAAATTTCATGCAAAAATATTCGAAGGCACTGAAGATATAGCGAGTTAAATATCAAAAAATGTGAAAAATGAAAATAACCTTCATATTCGTGTCCAGCGACCTCGGAAACATAGGAAAACCCCAATTTCAGACATTAGTAAGACATGGTCACACATTGCTATTTCTAAGCATCTTTTTGAGGGTGTCCCACTCGCCTAGTCAAATTTACCGTATAAATAGGACTATGCAAGAAATATATTCAATGATGTACAAGTAAGTCACGTGATGTCCACAGCAGATTTTTTTTCATAGAAAATAGAAGACTAGGAGTCTTACAGAGAAAGAATTGAAGAATTAGAAGAACAGATTCGGCAGCTAAAAGGAAAAATTAAGAAATTTAGAAAAGAGAATGCGGAATTGGAAAAAAAGTTTGGAAATCAGATATGGAAAACAAAAAAAGCTGTAAAAGAACAAAAATAAAAAAAAATTATATACGACATGTGGTGCACTCTTGACAATTTTTTTAAATAAATAAATTAAAATCAAGCGTCGAGTATTATAATAAAAATAGAATAGACTTATAGTACAAATTGACTTAAAATTAAAGTCATATTGCCTAAGCTTTCTCATTCCATATACTTTCAGGTATTTTGGTAAACTATTGTATTTAATTGCTGTCTTGAAAAGCAATGGCATATTTTTTCCTCTTCACTACTTCAGCAAAAATTTTAATAAAAGAAGATAGTACTATATGATAGAACATGAGATGGTGAGAGAGAGCGCATACATTTCTAGGAAATAGTGCTATTTTAAGAGGTGAGAATATGGACCAATGAGTTCTGTGATTTCTTATATTTCTTTTAGACAAGAATAAAGTTCTTATTTTTGCGGGTATCATGGTTATATAAATTATCAAATTTTTCAGCACATCACTTATTTGACATACTACTAATACTAGTTACTCTGTCACAATGTAGAATGACACTCATAGCTCGGTTTTGAAGCAACTGTAATCTATTTTAATCAGCACTGCTACAAAGATAGAAGACAATGGAGCAAAAATGGAAATGGAGCAAGATCATCGTGTTGTAAACTGTCTGACGACTCTATTTACTGAGATTACTGCCCATTCTGTATAGAAAACCGATTTTTTTTACTATCTTTTTACATAAATAATCTATAGATGAAACCCAATAAGAAGATAGAAAATACAAAACTTGAATGATTTAGACTATAGAATTCACTCATATTGCAAAAATATTTAGAATATATCCATCAATTATTTTTTTGTAACTGGTGCATCGATTATTTCTCCTCTTTGGTACGGTCAAATTCAATGTTGAAACCTCATATTGAAAAATTATTTTAGGCTCAATTTCAGGGTTTGAGAAATTGAGGTTGAAATTTCATGCAAAAATATTCGAAGGCACTGAAGATATAGCGAGTTAAATATCAAAAAATGTGAAAAATGAAAATAACCTTCATATTCGTGTCCAGCGACCTCGGAAACATAGGAAAACCCCAATTTCAGACATTAGTAAGACATGGTCACACATTGCTATTTCTAAGCATCTTTTTGAGGGTTGTCCCACTCGCCTAGTCAAATTTACCGTATAAATAGGACTATGCAAGAAATATATTCAAAGATGTACAAGTAAGTCACGTGATATCCACAGCAGATTTTTTTATAGAAAATGGAAGACCAGGAGTCTTACAGAGAAAGAATTGAAGAATGAGAAGAACAGATTCGGCAGCTAGAAGGAAAAATTAAGAAATTCAGAAAAGAGAATGCGGAATTGGAAAAAAAGTTAGGAAATCAGATATGGAAAACAAAAAAAGCTGAAAAAGAACTAAAAATTAAAAAAAATATATATATACGACATGTGGTGCACTCTTGGCAATTTTTTTAAATAAATAAATTAAAATCAAGCGTCGAGTATTATAATAAAAATAGAATAGACTTATAGTACAAATTGACTTAAAATTAAAGTCATATTGCCTAAGCTTTCTCATTCCATATACTTTCAGGTATTTTGGTAAACTATTGTATTTAATTGCTGTCTTGAAAAGCAATGGCATATTTTTTCCTCTTCACTACTTCAGCAAAAATTTTAATAAAAGAAGATAGTACTATATGATAGAACATGAGATGGTGAGAGAGAGCGCATACATTTCTAGGAAATAGTGCTATTTTAAGAGGTGAGAATATGGACCAATGAGTTCTGTGATTTCTTATATTTCTTTTAGACAAGAATAAAGTTCTTATTTTTGCGGGTATCATGGTTATATAAATTATCAAATTTTTCAGCACATCACTTATTTGACATACTACTAATACTAGTTACTCTGTCACAATGTAGAATGACACTCATAGCTCGGTTTTGAAGCAACTGTAATCTATTTTAATCAGCACTGCTACAAAGATAGAAGACAATGGAGCAAAAATGGAAATGGAGCAAGATCATCGTGTTGTAAACTGTCTGACGACTCTATTTACTGAGATTACTGCCCATTCTGTATAGAAAACCGATTTTTTTTACTATCTTTTTACATAAATAATCTATAGATGAAACCCAATAAGAAGATAGAAAATACAAAACTTGAATGATTTAGACTATAGAATTCACTCATATTGCAAAAATATTTAGAATATATCCATCAATTATTTTTTTGTAACTGGTGCATCGATTATTTCTCCTCTTTGGTACGGTCAAATTCAATGTTGAAACCTCATATTGAAAAATTATTTTAGGCTCAATTTCAGGGTTTGAGAAATTGAGGTTGAAATTTCATGCAAAAATATTCGAAGGCACTGAAGATATAGCGAGTTAAATATCAAAAAATGTGAAAAATGAAAATAACCTTCATATTCGTGTCCAGCGACCTCGGAAACATAGGAAAACCCCAATTTCAGACATTAGTAAGACATGGTCACACATTGCTATTTCTAAGCATCTTTTTGAGGGTGTCCCACTCGCCTAGTCAAATTTACCGTATAAATAGGACTATGCAAGAAATATATTCAATGATGTACAAGTAAGTCACGTGATGTCCACAGCAGATTTTTTTTTATAGAAAATGGAAGACTAGGAGTCTTACAGAGAAAGAATTGAAGAATTAGAAGAACAGATTCGGCAGCTAAAAGGAAAAATTAAGAAATTTAGAAAAGAGAATGCGGAATTGGAAAAAAAGTTTGGAAATCAGATATGGAAAACAAAAAAAGCTGTAAAAGAACTAAAAATAAAAAAAAATTATATACGACATGTGGTGCACTCTTGACAATTTTTTTAAATAAATAAATTAAAATCAAGCGTCGAGTATTATAATAAAAATAGAATAGACTTATAGTACAAATTGACTTAAAATTAAAGTCATATTGCCTAAGCTTTCTCATTCCATATACTTTCAGGTATTTTGGTAAACTATTGTATTTAATTGCTGTCTTGAAAAGCAATGGCATATTTTTTCCTCTTCACTACTTCAGCAAAAATTTTAATAAAAGAAGATAGTACTATATGATAGAACATGAGATGGTGAGAGAGAGCGCATACATTTCTAGGAAATAGTGCTATTTTAAGAGGTGAGAATATGGACCAATGAGTTCTGTGATTTCTTATATTTCTTTTAGACAAGAATAAAGTTCTTATTTTTGCGGGTATCATGGTTATATAAATTATCAAATTTTTCAGCACATCACTTATTTGACATACTACTAATACTAGTTACTCTGTCACAATGTAGAATGACACTCATAGCTCGGTTTTGAAGCAACTGTAATCTATTTTAATCAGCACTGCTACAAAGATAGAAGACAATGGAGCAAAAATGGAAATGGAGCAAGATCATCGTGTTGTAAACTGTCTGACGACTCTATTTACTGAGATTACTGCCCATTCTGTATAGAAAACCGATTTTTTTTACTATCTTTTTACATAAATAATCTATAGATGAAACCCAATAAGAAGATAGAAAATACAAAACTTGAATGATTTAGACTATAGAATTCACTCATATTGCAAAAATATTTAGAATATATCCATCAATTATTTTTTTGTAACTGGTGCATCGATTATTTCTCCTCTTTGGTACGGTCAAATTCAATGTTGAAACCTCATATTGAAAAATTATTTTAGGCTCAATTTCAGGGTTTGAGAAATTGAGGTTGAAATTTCATGCAAAAATATTCGAAGGCACTGAAGATATAGCGAGTTAAATATCAAAAAATGTGAAAAATGAAAATAACCTTCATATTCGTGTCCAGCGACCTCGGAAACATAGGAAAACCCCAATTTCAGACATTAGTAAGACATGGTCACACATTGCTATTTCTAAGCATCTTTTTGAGGGTGTCCCACTCGCCTAGTCAAATTTACCGTATAAATAGGACTATGCAAGAAATATATTCAAAGATGTACAAGTAAGTCACGTGATATCCACAGCAGATTTTTTTATAGAAAATGGAAGACCAGGAGTCTTACAGAGAAAGAATTGAAGAATGAGAAGAACAGATTCGGCAGCTAGAAGGAAAAATTAAGAAATTCAGAAAAGAGAATGCGGAATTGGAAAAAAAGTTAGGAAATCAGATATGGAAAACAAAAAAAGCTGAAAAAGAACTAAAAATTAAAAAAAATATATATATACGACATGTGGTGCACTCTTGGCAATTTTTTTAAATAAATAAATTAAAATCAAGCGTCGAGTATTATAATAAAAATAGAATAGACTTATAGTACAAATTGACTTAAAATTAAAGTCATATTGCCTAAGCTTTCTCATTCCATATACTTTCAGGTATTTTGGTAAACTATTGTATTTAATTGCTGTCTTGAAAAGCAATGGCATATTTTTTCCTCTTCACTACTTCAGCAAAAATTTTAATAAAAGAAGATAGTACTATATGATAGAACATGAGATGGTGAGAGAGAGCGCATACATTTCTAGGAAATAGTGCTATTTTAAGAGGTGAGAATATGGACCAATGAGTTCTGTGATTTCTTATATTTCTTTTAGACAAGAATAAAGTTCTTATTTTTGCGGGTATCATGGTTATATAAATTATCAAATTTTTCAGCACATCACTTATTTGACATACTACTAATACTAGTTACTCTGTCACAATGTAGAATGACACTCATAGCTCGGTTTTGAAGCAACTGTAATCTATTTTAATCAGCACTGCTACAAAGATAGAAGACAATGGAGCAAAAATGGAAATGGAGCAAGATCATCGTGTTGTAAACTGTCTGACGACTCTATTTACTGAGATTACTGCCCATTCTGTATAGAAAACCGATTTTTTTTACTATCTTTTTACATAAATAATCTATAGATGAAACCCAATAAGAAGATAGAAAATACAAAACTTGAATGATTTAGACTATAGAATTCACTCATATTGCAAAAATATTTAGAATATATCCATCAATTATTTTTTTGTAACTGGTGCATCGATTATTTCTCCTCTTTGGTACGGTCAAATTCAATGTTGAAACCTCATATTGAAAAATTATTTTAGGCTCAATTTCAGGGTTTGAGAAATTGAGGTTGAAATTTCATGCAAAAATATTCGAAGGCACTGAAGATATAGCGAGTTAAATATCAAAAAATGTGAAAAATGAAAATAACCTTCATATTCGTGTCCAGCGACCTCGGAAACATAGGAAAACCCCAATTTCAGACATTAGTAAGACATGGTCACACATTGCTATTTCTAAGCATCTTTTTGAGGGTTGTCCCACTCGCCTAGTCAAATTTACCGTATAAATAGGACTATGCAAGAAATATATTCAAAGATGTACAAGTAAGTCACGTGATATCCACAGCAGATTTTTTTATAGAAAATGGAAGACCAGGAGTCTTACAGAGAAAGAATTGAAGAATGAGAAGAACAGATTCGGCAGCTAGAAGGAAAAATTAAGAAATTCAGAAAAGAGAATGCGGAATTGGAAAAAAAGTTAGGAAATCAGATATGGAAAACAAAAAAAGCTGAAAAAGAACTAAAAATTAAAAAAAATATATATATACGACATGTGGTGCACTCTTGGCAATTTTTTTAAATAAATAAATTAAAATCAAGCGTCGAGTATTATAATAAAAATAGAATAGACTTATAGTACAAATTGACTTAAAATTAAAGTCATATTGCCTAAGCTTTCTCATTCCATATACTTTCAGGTATTTTGGTAAACTATTGTATTTAATTGCTGTCTTGAAAAGCAATGGCATATTTTTTCCTCTTCACTACTTCAGCAAAAATTTTAATAAAAGAAGATAGTACTATATGATAGAACATGAGATGGTGAGAGAGAGCGCATACATTTCTAGGAAATAGTGCTATTTTAAGAGGTGAGAATATGGACCAATGAGTTCTGTGATTTCTTATATTTCTTTTAGACAAGAATAAAGTTCTTATTTTTGCGGGTATCATGGTTATATAAATTATCAAATTTTTCAGCACATCACTTATTTGACATACTACTAATACTAGTTACTCTGTCACAATGTAGAATGACACTCATAGCTCGGTTTTGAAGCAACTGTAATCTATTTTAATCAGCACTGCTACAAAGATAGAAGACAATGGAGCAAAAATGGAAATGGAGCAAGATCATCGTGTTGTAAACTGTCTGACGACTCTATTTACTGAGATTACTGCCCATTCTGTATAGAAAACCGATTTTTTTTACTATCTTTTTACATAAATAATCTATAGATGAAACCCAATAAGAAGATAGAAAATACAAAACTTGAATGATTTAGACTATAGAATTCACTCATATTGCAAAAATATTTAGAATATATCCATCAATTATTTTTTTGTAACTGGTGCATCGATTATTTCTCCTCTTTGGTACGGTCAAATTCAATGTTGAAACCTCATATTGAAAAATTATTTTAGGCTCAATTTCAGGGTTTGAGAAATTGAGGTTGAAATTTCATGCAAAAATATTCGAAGGCACTGAAGATATAGCGAGTTAAATATCAAAAAATGTGAAAAATGAAAATAACCTTCATATTCGTGTCCAGCGACCTCGGAAACATAGGAAAACCCCAATTTCAGACATTAGTAAGACATGGTCACACATTGCTATTTCTAAGCATCTTTTTGAGGGTGTCCCACTCGCCTAGTCAAATTTACCGTATAAATAGGACTATGCAAGAAATATATTCAATGATGTACAAGTAAGTCACGTGATGTCCACAGCAGATTTTTTTTTATAGAAAATGGAAGACTAGGAGTCTTACAGAGAAAGAATTGAAGAATTAGAAGAACAGATTCGGCAGCTAAAAGGAAAAATTAAGAAATTTAGAAAAGAGAATGCGGAATTGGAAAAAAAGTTTGGAAATCAGATATGGAAAACAAAAAAAGCTGTAAAAGAACTAAAAATAAAAAAAAATTATATACGACATGTGGTGCACTCTTGACAATTTTTTTAAATAAATAAATTAAAATCAAGCGTCGAGTATTATAATAAAAATAGAGTAGACTTATAGTACAAATTGACTTAAAATTAAAGTCATATTGCCTAAGCTTTCTCATTCCATATACTTTCAGGTATTTTGGTAAACTATTGTATTTAATTGCTGTCTTGAAAAGCAATGGCATATTTTTTCCTCTTCACTACTTCAGCAAAAATTTTAATAAAAGAAGATAGTACTATATGATAGAACATGAGATGGTGAGAGAGAGCGCATACATTTCTAGGAAATAGTGCTATTTTAAGAGGTGAGAATATGGACCAATGAGTTCTGTGATTTCTTATATTTCTTTTAGACAAGAATAAAGTTCTTATTTTTGCGGGTATCATGGTTATATAAATTATCAAATTTTTCAGCACATCACTTATTTGACATACTACTAATACTAGTTACTCTGTCACAATGTAGAATGACACTCATAGCTCGGTTTTGAAGCAACTGTAATCTATTTTAATCAGCACTGCTACAAAGATAGAAGACAATGGAGCAAAAATGGAAATGGAGCAAGATCATCGTGTTGTAAACTGTCTGACGACTCTATTTACTGAGATTACTGCCCATTCTGTATAGAAAACCGATTTTTTTTACTATCTTTTTACATAAATAATCTATAGATGAAACCCAATAAGAAGATAGAAAATACAAAACTTGAATGATTTAGACTATAGAATTCACTCATATTGCAAAAATATTTAGAATATATCCATCAATTATTTTTTTGTAACTGGTGCATCGATTATTTCTCCTCTTTGGTACGGTCAAATTCAATGTTGAAACCTCATATTGAAAAATTATTTTAGGCTCAATTTCAGGGTTTGAGAAATTGAGGTTGAAATTTCATGCAAAAATATTCGAAGGCACTGAAGATATAGCGAGTTAAATATCAAAAAATGTGAAAAATGAAAATAACCTTCATATTCGTGTCCAGCGACCTCGGAAACATAGGAAAACCCCAATTTCAGACATTAGTAAGACATGGTCACACATTGCTATTTCTAAGCATCTTTTTGAGGGTGTCCCACTCGCCTAGTCAAATTTACCGTATAAATAGGACTATGCAAGAAATATATCCAATGATGTACAAGTATGTCACGTGATGTCCACAGCAGATTTTTTTTTATAGAAAATGGAAGACTAGGAGTCTTACAGAGAAAGAATTGAAGAATTAGAAGAACAGATTCGGCAGCTAAAAGGAAAAATTAAGAAATTTAGAAAAGAGAATGCGGAATTGGAAAAAAAGTTTGGAAATCAGATATGGAAAACAAAAAAAGCTGTAAAAGAACTAAAAATAAAAAAAAATTATATACGACATGTGGTGCACTCTTGACAATTTTTTTAAATAAATAAATTAAAATCAAGCGTCGAGTATTATAATAAAAATAGAATAGACTTATAGTACAAATTGACTTAAAATTAAAGTCATATTGCCTAAGCTTTCTCATTCCATATACTTTCAGGTATTTTGGTAAACTATTGTATTTAATTGCTGTCTTGAAAAGCAATGGCATATTTTTTCCTCTTCACTACTTCAGCAAAAATTTTAATAAAAGAAGATAGTACTATATGATAGAACATGAGATGGTGAGAGAGAGCGCATACATTTCTAGGAAATAGTGCTATTTTAAGAGGTGAGAATATGGACCAATGAGTTCTGTGATTTCTTATATTTCTTTTAGACAAGAATAAAGTTCTTATTTTTGCGGGTATCATGGTTATATAAATTATCAAATTTTTCAGCACATCACTTATTTGACATACTACTAATACTAGTTACTCTGTCACAATGTAGAATGACACTCATAGCTCGGTTTTGAAGCAACTGTAATCTATTTTAATCAGCACTGCTACAAAGATAGAAGACAATGGAGCAAAAATGGAAATGGAGCAAGATCATCGTGTTGTAAACTGTCTGACGACTCTATTTACTGAGATTACTGCCCATTCTGTATAGAAAACCGATTTTTTTTACTATCTTTTTACATAAATAATCTATAGATGAAACCCAATAAGAAGATAGAAGATACAAAACTTGAATGATTTAGACTATAGAATTCACTCATATTGCAAAAATATTTAGAATATATCCATCAATTATTTTTTTGTAACTGGTGCATCGATTATTTCTCCTCTTTGGTACGGTCAAATTCAATGTTGAAACCTCATATTGAAAAATTATTTTAGGCTCAATTTCAGGGTTTGAGAAATTGAGGTTGAAATTTCATGCAAAAATATTCGAAGGCACTGAAGATATAGCGAGTTAAATATCAAAAAATGTGAAAAATGAAAATAACCTTCATATTCGTGTCCAGCGACCTCGGAAACATAGGAAAACCCCAATTTCAGACATTAGTAAGACATGGTCACACATTGCTATTTCTAAGCATCTTTTTGAGGGTGTCCCACTCGCCTAGTCAAATTTACCGTATAAATAGGACTATGCAAGAAATATATTCAATGATGTACAAGTAAGTCACGTGATGTCCACAGCAGATTTTTTTTTATAGAAAATGGAAGACTAGGAGTCTTACAGAGAAAGAATTGAAGAATTAGAAGAACAGATTCGGCAGCTAAAAGGAAAAATTAAGAAATTTAGAAAAGAGAATGCGGAATTGGAAAAAAAGTTTGGAAATCAGATATGGAAAACAAAAAAAGCTGTAAAAGAACTAAAAATAAAAAAAAATTATATACGACATGTGGTGCACTCTTGACAATTTTTTTAAATAAATAAATTAAAATCAAGCGTCGAGTATTATAATAAAAATAGAATAGACTTATAGTACAAATTGACTTAAAATTAAAGTCATATTGCCTAAGCTTTCTCATTCCATATACTTTCAGGTATTTTGGTAAACTATTGTATTTAATTGCTGTCTTGAAAAGCAATGGCATATTTTTTCCTCTTCACTACTTCAGCAAAAATTTTAATAAAAGAAGATAGTACTATATGATAGAACATGAGATGGTGAGAGAGAGCGCATACATTTCTAGGAAATAGTGCTATTTTAAGAGGTGAGAATATGGACCAATGAGTTCTGTGATTTCTTATATTTCTTTTAGACAAGAATAAAGTTCTTATTTTTGCGGGTATCATGGTTATATAAATTATCAAATTTTTCAGCACATCACTTATTTGACATACTACTAATACTAGTTACTCTGTCACAATGTAGAATGACACTCATAGCTCGGTTTTGAAGCAACTGTAATCTATTTTAATCAGCACTGCTACAAAGATAGAAGACAATGGAGCAAAAATGGAAATGGAGCAAGATCATCGTGTTGTAAACTGTCTGACGACTCTATTTACTGAGATTACTGCCCATTCTGTATAGAAAACCGATTTTTTTTACTATCTTTTTACATAAATAATCTATAGATGAAACCCAATAAGAAGATAGAAAATACAAAACTTGAATGATTTAGACTATAGAATTCACTCATATTGCAAAAATATTTAGAATATATCCATCAATTATTTTTTTGTAACTGGTGCATCGATTATTTCTCCTCTTTGGTACGGTCAAATTCAATGTTGAAACCTCATATTGAAAAATTATTTTAGGCTCAATTTCAGGGTTTGAGAAATTGAGGTTGAAATTTCATGCAAAAATATTCGAAGGCACTGAAGATATAGCGAGTTAAATATCAAAAAATGTGAAAAATGAAAATAACCTTCATATTCGTGTCCAGCGACCTCGGAAACATAGGAAAACCCCAATTTCAGACATTAGTAAGACATGGTCACACATTGCTATTTCTAAGCATCTTTTTGAGGGTGTCCCACTCGCCTAGTCAAATTTACCGTATAAATAGGACTATGCAAGAAATATATTCAATGATGTACAAGTAAGTCACGTGATGTCCACAGCAGATTTTTTTTTATAGAAAATGGAAGACTAGGAGTCTTACAGAGAAAGAATTGAAGAATTAGAAGAACAGATTCGGCAGCTAAAAGGAAAAATTAAGAAATTTAGAAAAGAGAATGCGGAATTGGAAAAAAAGTTTGGAAATCAGATATGGAAAACAAAAAAAGCTGTAAAAGAACTAAAAATAAAAAAAAATTATATACGACATGTGGTGCACTCTTGACAATTTTTTTAAATAAATAAATTAAAATCAAGCGTCGAGTATTATAATAAAAATAGAATAGACTTATAGTACAAATTGACTTAAAATTAAAGTCATATTGCCTAAGCTTTCTCATTCCATATACTTTCAGGTATTTTGGTAAACTATTGTATTTAATTGCTGTCTTGAAAAGCAATGGCATATTTTTTCCTCTTCACTACTTCAGCAAAAATTTTAATAAAAGAAGATAGTACTATATGATAGAACATGAGATGGTGGGAGAGAGCGCATACATTTCTAAGAAATAGTGCTATTTTAAGAGGTGAGAATATGGACCAATGAGTTCTGTGATTTCTTATATTTCTTTTAGACAAGAATAAAGTTCTTATTTTTGCGGGTATCATGGTTATATAAATTATCAAATTTTTCAGCACATCACTTATTTGACATACTACTAATACTAGTTACTCTGTCACAATGTAGAATGACACTCATAGCTCGGTTTTGAAGCAACTGTAATCTATTTTAATCAGCACTGCTACAAAGATAGAAGACAATGGAGCAAAAATGGAAATGGAGCAAGATCATCGTGTTGTAAACTGTCTGACGACTCTATTTACTGAGATTACTGCCCATTCTGTATAGAAAACCGATTTTTTTTACTATCTTTTTACATAAATAATCTATAGATGAAACCCAATAAGAAGATAGAAAATACAAAACTTGAATGATTTAGACTATAGAATTCACTCATATTGCAAAAATATTTAGAATATATCCATCAATTATTTTTTTGTAACTGGTGCATCGATTATTTCTCCTCTTTGGTACGGTCAAATTCAATGTTGAAACCTCATATTGAAAAATTATTTTAGGCTCAATTTCAGGGTTTGAGAAATTGAGGTTGAAATTTCATGCAAAAATATTCGAAGGCACTGAAGATATAGCGAGTTAAATATCAAAAAATGTGAAAAATGAAAATAACCTTCATATTCGTGTCCAGCGACCTCGGAAACATAGGAAAACCCCAATTTCAGACATTAGTAAGACATGGTCACACATTGCTATTTCTAAGCATCTTTTTGAGGGTGTCCCACTCGCCTAGTCAAATTTACCGTATAAATAGGACTATGCAAGAAATATATTCAATGATGTACAAGTAAGTCACGTGATGTCCACAGCAGATTTTTTTTTATAGAAAATGGAAGACTAGGAGTCTTACAGAGAAAGAATTGAAGAATTAGAAGAACAGATTCGGCAGCTAAAAGGAAAAATTAAGAAATTTAGAAAAGAGAATGCGGAATTGGAAAAAAAGTTTGGAAATCAGATATGGAAAACAAAAAAAGCTGTAAAAGAACTAAAAATAAAAAAAAATTATATACGACATGTGGTGCACTCTTGACAATTTTTTTAAATAAATAAATTAAAATCAAGCGTCGAGTATTATAATAAAAATAGAATAGACTTATAGTACAAATTGACTTAAAATTAAAGTCATATTGCCTAAGCTTTCTCATTCCATATACTTTCAGGTATTTTGGTAAACTATTGTATTTAATTGCTGTCTTGAAAAGCAATGGCATATTTTTTCCTCTTCACTACTTCAGCAAAAATTTTAATAAAAGAAGATAGTACTATATGATAGAACATGAGATGGTGAGAGAGAGCGCATACATTTCTAGGAAATAGTGCTATTTTAAGAGGTGAGAATATGGACCAATGAGTTCTGTGATTTCTTATATTTCTTTTAGACAAGAATAAAGTTCTTATTTTTGCGGGTATCATGGTTATATAAATTATCAAATTTTTCAGCACATCACTTATTTGACATACTACTAATACTAGTTACTCTGTCACAATGTAGAATGACCCTCATAGCTCGGTTTTGAAGCAACTGTAATCTATTTTAATCAGCACTGCTACAAAGATAGAAGACAATGGAGCAAAAATGGAAATGGAGCAAGATCATCGTGTTGTAAACTGTCTGACGACTCTATTTACTGAGATTACTGCCCATTCTGTATAGAAAACCGATTTTTTTTTACTATCTTTTTACATAAATAATCTATAGATGAAACCCAATAAGAAGATAGAAAATACAAAACTTGAATGATTTAGACTATAGAATTCACTCATATTGCAAAAATATTTAGAATATATCCATCAATTATTTTTTTGTAACTGGTGCATCGATTATTTCTCCTCTTTGGTACGGTCAAATTCAATGTTGAAACCTCATATTGAAAAATTATTTTAGGCTCAATTTCAGGGTTTGAGAAATTGAGGTTGAAATTTCATGCAAAAATATTCGAAGGCACTGAAGATATAGCGAGTTAAATATCAAAAAATGTGAAAAATGAAAATAACCTTCATATTCGTGTCCAGCGACCTCGGAAACATAGGAAAACCCCAATTTCAGACATTAGTAAGACATGGTCACACATTGCTATTTCTAAGCATCTTTTTGAGGGTGTCCCACTCGCCTAGTCAAATTTACCGTATAAATAGGACTATGCAAGAAATATATTCAATGATGTACAAGTAAGTCACGTGATGTCCACAGCAGATTTTTTTTTATAGAAAATGGAAGACTAGGAGTCTTACAGAGAAAGAATTGAAGAATTAGAAGAACAGATTCGGCAGCTAAAAGGAAAAATTAAGAAATTTAGAAAAGAGAATGCGGAATTGGAAAAAAAGTTTGGAAATCAGATATGGAAAACAAAAAAAGCTGTAAAAGAACTAAAAATAAAAAAAAATTATATACGACATGTGGTGCACTCTTGACAATTTTTTTAAATAAATAAATTAAAATCAAGCGTCGAGTATTATAATAAAAATAGAATAGACTTATAGTACAAATTGACTTAAAATTAAAGTCATATTGCCTAAGCTTTCTCATTCCATATACTTTCAGGTATTTTGGTAAACTATTGTATTTAATTGCTGTCTTGAAAAGCAATGGCATATTTTTTCCTCTTCACTACTTCAGCAAAAATTTTAATAAAAGAAGATAGTACTATATGATAGAACATGAGATGGTGGGAGAGAGCGCATACATTTCTAAGAAATAGTGCTATTTTAAGAGGTGAGAATATGGACCAATGAGTTCTGTGATTTCTTATATTTCTTTTAGACAAGAATAAAGTTCTTATTTTTGCGGGTATCATGGTTATATAAATTATCAAATTTTTCAGCACATCACTTATTTGACATACTACTAATACTAGTTACTCTGTCACAATGTAGAATGACCCTCATAGCTCGGTTTTGAAGCAACTGTAATCTATTTTAATCAGCACTGCTACAAAGATAGAAGACAATGGAGCAAAAATGGAAATGGAGCAAGATCATCGTGTTGTAAACTGTCTGACGACTCTATTTACTGAGATTACTGCCCATTCTGTATAGAAAACCGATTTTTTTTTACTATCTTTTTACATAAATAATCTATAGATGAAACCCAATAAGAAGATAGAAAATACAAAACTTGAATGATTTAGACTATAGAATTCACTCATATTGCAAAAATATTTAGAATATATCCATCAATTATTTTTTTGTAACTGGTGCATCGATTATTTCTCCTCTTTGGTACGGTCAAATTCAATGTTGAAACCTCATATTGAAAAATTATTTTAGGCTCAATTTCAGGGTTTGAGAAATTGAGGTTGAAATTTCATGCAAAAATATTCGAAGGCACTGAAGATATAGCGAGTTAAATATCAAAAAATGTGAAAAATGAAAATAACCTTCATATTCGTGTCCAGCGACCTCGGAAACATAGGAAAACCCCAATTTCAGACATTAGTAAGACATGGTCACACATTGCTATTTCTAAGCATCTTTTTGAGGGTGTCCCACTCGCCTAGTCAAATTTACCGTATAAATAGGACTATGCAAGAAATATATTCAAAGATGTACAAGTAAGTCACGTGATATCCACAGCAGATTTTTTTATAGAAAATGGAAGACCAGGAGTCTTACAGAGAAAGAATTGAAGAATGAGAAGAACAGATTCGGCAGCTAGAAGGAAAAATTAAGAAATTCAGAAAAGAGAATGCGGAATTGGAAAAAAAGTTAGGAAATCAGATATGGAAAACAAAAAAAGCTGAAAAAGAACTAAAAATTAAAAAAAATATATATATACGACATGTGGTGCACTCTTGGCAATTTTTTTAAATAAATAAATTAAAATCAAGCGTCGAGTATTATAATAAAAATAGAATAGACTTATAGTACAAATTGACTTAAAATTAAAGTCATATTGCCTAAGCTTTCTCATTCCATATACTTTCAGGTATTTTGGTAAACTATTGTATTTAATTGCTGTCTTGAAAAGCAATGGCATATTTTTTCCTCTTCACTACTTCAGCAAAAATTTTAATAAAAGAAGATAGTACTATATGATAGAACATGAGATGGTGAGAGAGAGCGCATACATTTCTAGGAAATAGTGCTATTTTAAGAGGTGAGAATATGGACCAATGAGTTCTGTGATTTCTTATATTTCTTTTAGACAAGAATAAAGTTCTTATTTTTGCGGGTATCATGGTTATATAAATTATCAAATTTTTCAGCACATCACTTATTTGACATACTACTAATACTAGTTACTCTGTCACAATGTAGAATGACCCTCATAGCTCGGTTTTGAAGCAACTGTAATCTATTTTAATCAGCACTGCTACAAAGATAGAAGACAATGGAGCAAAAATGGAAATGGAGCAAGATCATCGTGTTGTAAACTGTCTGACGACTCTATTTACTGAGATTACTGCCCATTCTGTATAGAAAACCGATTTTTTTTACTATCTTTTTACATAAATAATCTATAGATGAAACCCAATAAGAAGATAGAAAATACAAAACTTGAATGATTTAGACTATAGAATTCACTCATATTGCAAAAATATTTAGAATATATCCATCAATTATTTTTTTGTAACTGGTGCATCGATTATTTCTCCTCTTTGGTACGGTCAAATTCAATGTTGAAACCTCATATTGAAAAATTATTTTAGGCTCAATTTCAGGGTTTGAGAAATTGAGGTTGAAATTTCATGCAAAAATATTCGAAGGCACTGAAGATATAGCGAGTTAAATATCAAAAAATGTGAAAAATGAAAATAACCTTCATATTCGTGTCCAGCGACCTCGGAAACATAGGAAAACCCCAATTTCAGACATTAGTAAGACATGGTCACACATTGCTATTTCTAAGCATCTTTTTGAGGGTGTCCCACTCGCCTAGTCAAATTTACCGTATAAATAGGACTATGCAAGAAATATATTCAATGATGTACAAGTAAGTCACGTGATGTCCACAGCAGATTTTTTTTTATAGAAAATGGAAGACTAGGAGTCTTACAGAGAAAGAATTGAAGAATTAGAAGAACAGATTCGGCAGCTAAAAGGAAAAATTAAGAAATTTAGAAAAGAGAATGCGGAATTGGAAAAAAAGTTTGGAAATCAGATATGGAAAACAAAAAAAGCTGTAAAAGAACTAAAAATAAAAAAAAATTATATACGACATGTGGTGCACTCTTGACAATTTTTTTAAATAAATAAATTAAAATCAAGCGTCGAGTATTATAATAAAAATAGAGTAGACTTATAGTACAAATTGACTTAAAATTAAAGTCATATTGCCTAAGCTTTCTCATTCCATATACTTTCAGGTATTTTGGTAAACTATTGTATTTAATTGCTGTCTTGAAAAGCAATGGCATATTTTTTCCTCTTCACTACTTCAGCAAAAATTTTAATAAAAGAAGATAGTACTATATGATAGAACATGAGATGGTGAGAGAGAGCGCATACATTTCTAGGAAATAGTGCTATTTTAAGAGGTGAGAATATGGACCAATGAGTTCTGTGATTTCTTATATTTCTTTTAGACAAGAATAAAGTTCTTATTTTTGCGGGTATCATGGTTATATAAATTATCAAATTTTTCAGCACATCACTTATTTGACATACTACTAATACTAGTTACTCTGTCACAATGTAGAATGACACTCATAGCTCGGTTTTGAAGCAACTGTAATCTATTTTAATCAGCACTGCTACAAAGATAGAAGACAATGGAGCAAAAATGGAAATGGAGCAAGATCATCGTGTTGTAAACTGTCTGACGACTCTATTTACTGAGATTACTGCCCATTCTGTATAGAAAACCGATTTTTTTTACTATCTTTTTACATAAATAATCTATAGATGAAACCCAATAAGAAGATAGGAAATACAAAACTTGAATGATTTAGACTATAGAATTCACTCATATTGCAAAAATATTTAGAATATATCCATCAATTATTTTTTTGTAACTGGTGCATCGATTATTTCTCCTCTTTGGTACGGTCAAATTCAATGTTGAAACCTCATATTGAAAAATTATTTTAGGCTCAATTTCAGGGTTTGAGAAATTGAGGTTGAAATTTCATGCAAAAATATTCGAAGGCACTGAAGATATAGCGAGTTAAATATCAAAAAATGTGAAAAATGAAAATAACCTTCATATTCGTGTCCAGCGACCTCGGAAACATAGGAAAACCCCAATTTCAGACATTAGTAAGACATGGTCACACATTGCTATTTCTAAGCATCTTTTTGAGGGTGTCCCACTCGCCTAGTCAAATTTACCGTATAAATAGGACTATGCAAGAAATATATTCAAAGATGTACAAGTAAGTCACGTGATATCCACAGCAGATTTTTTTATAGAAAATGGAAGACCAGGAGTCTTACAGAGAAAGAATTGAAGAATGAGAAGAACAGATTCGGCAGCTAGAAGGAAAAATTAAGAAATTCAGAAAAGAGAATGCGGAATTGGAAAAAAAGTTAGGAAATCAGATATGGAAAACAAAAAAAGCTGAAAAAGAACTAAAAATTAAAAAAAATATATATATACGACATGTGGTGCACTCTTGGCAATTTTTTTAAATAAATAAATTAAAATCAAGCGTCGAGTATTATAATAAAAATAGAATAGACTTATAGTACAAATTGACTTAAAATTAAAGTCATATTGCTTAAGCTTTCTCATTCCATATACTTTCAGGTATTTTGGTAAACTATTGTATTTAATTGCTGTCTTGAAAAGCAATGGCATATTTTTTCCTCTTCACTACTTCAGCAAAAATTTTAATAAAAGAAGATAGTACTATATGATAGAACATGAGATGGTGAGAGAGAGCGCATACATTTCTAGGAAATAGTGCTATTTTAAGAGGTGAGAATATGGACCAATGAGTTCTGTGATTTCTTATATTTCTTTTAGACAAGAATAAAGTTCTTATTTTTGCGGGTATCATGGTTATATAAATTATCAAATTTTTCAGCACATCACTTATTTGACATACTACTAATACTAGTTACTCTGTCACAATGTAGAATGACCCTCATAGCTCGGTTTTGAAGCAACTGTAATCTATTTTAATCAGCACTGCTACAAAGATAGAAGACAATGGAGCAAAAATGGAAATGGAGCAAGATCATCGTGTTGTAAACTGTCTGACGACTCTATTTACTGAGATTACTGCCCATTCTGTATAGAAAACCGATTTTTTTTTACTATCTTTTTACATAAATAATCTATAGATGAAACCCAATAAGAAGATAGAAAATACAAAACTTGAATGATTTAGACTATAGAATTCACTCATATTGCAAAAATATTTAGAATATATCCATCAATTATTTTTTTGTAACTGGTGCATCGATTATTTCTCCTCTTTGGTACGGTCAAATTCAATGTTGAAACCTCATATTGAAAAATTATTTTAGGCTCAATTTCAGGGTTTGAGAAATTGAGGTTGAAATTTCATGCAAAAATATTCGAAGGCACTGAAGATATAGCGAGTTAAATATCAAAAAATGTGAAAAATGAAAATAACCTTCATATTCGTGTCCAGCGACCTCGGAAACATAGGAAAACCCCAATTTCAGACATTAGTAAGACATGGTCACACATTGCTATTTCTAAGCATCTTTTTGAGGGTGTCCCACTCGCCTAGTCAAATTTACCGTATAAATAGGACTATGCAAGAAATATATTCAATGATGTACAAGTAAGTCACGTGATGTCCACAGCAGATTTTTTTTTATAGAAAATGGAAGACTAGGAGTCTTACAGAGAAAGAATTGAAGAATTAGAAGAACAGATTCGGCAGCTAAAAGGAAAAATTAAGAAATTTAGAAAAGAGAATGCGGAATTGGAAAAAAAGTTTGGAAATCAGATATGGAAAACAAAAAAAGCTGTAAAAGAACTAAAAATAAAAAAAAATTATATACGACATGTGGTGCACTCTTGACAATTTTTTTAAATAAATAAATTAAAATCAAGCGTCGAGTATTATAATAAAAATAGAATAGACTTATAGTACAAATTGACTTAAAATTAAAGTCATATTGCCTAAGCTTTCTCATTCCATATACTTTCAGGTATTTTGGTAAACTATTGTATTTAATTGCTGTCTTGAAAAGCAATGGCATATTTTTTCCTCTTCACTACTTCAGCAAAAATTTTAATAAAAGAAGATAGTACTATATGATAGAACATGAGATGGTGAGAGAGAGCGCATACATTTCTAGGAAATAGTGCTATTTTAAGAGGTGAGAATATGGACCAATGAGTTCTGTGATTTCTTATATTTCTTTTAGACAAGAATAAAGTTCTTATTTTTGCGGGTATCATGGTTATATAAATTATCAAATTTTTCAGCACATCACTTATTTGACATACTACTAATACTAGTTACTCTGTCACAATGTAGAATGACCCTCATAGCTCGGTTTTGAAGCAACTGTAATCTATTTTAATCAGCACTGCTACAAAGATAGAAGACAATGGAGCAAAAATGGAAATGGAGCAAGATCATCGTGTTGTAAACTGTCTGACGACTCTATTTACTGAGATTACTGCCCATTCTGTATAGAAAACCGATTTTTTTTACTATCTTTTTACATAAATAATCTATAGATGAAACCCAATAAGAAGATAGAAAATACAAAACTTGAATGATTTAGACTATAGAATTCACTCATATTGCAAAAATATTTAGAATATATCCATCAATTATTTTTTTGTAACTGGTGCATCGATTATTTCTCCTCTTTGGTACGGTCAAATTCAATGTTGAAACCTCATATTGAAAAATTATTTTAGGCTCAATTTCAGGGTTTGAGAAATTGAGGTTGAAATTTCATGCAAAAATATTCGAAGGCACTGAAGATATAGCGAGTTAAATATCAAAAAATGTGAAAAATGAAAATAACCTTCATATTCGTGTCCAGCGACCTCGGAAACATAGGAAAACCCCAATTTCAGACATTAGTAAGACATGGTCACACATTGCTATTTCTAAGCATCTTTTTGAGGGTGTCCCACTCGCCTAGTCAAATTTACCGTATAAATAGGACTATGCAAGAAATATATTCAAAGATGTACAAGTAAGTCACGTGATATCCACAGCAGATTTTTTTATAGAAAATGGAAGACCAGGAGTCTTACAGAGAAAGAATTGAAGAATGAGAAGAACAGATTCGGCAGCTAGAAGGAAAAATTAAGAAATTCAGAAAAGAGAATGCGGAATTGGAAAAAAAGTTAGGAAATCAGATATGGAAAACAAAAAAAGCTGAAAAAGAACTAAAAATTAAAAAAAATATATATATACGACATGTGGTGCACTCTTGGCAATTTTTTTAAATAAATAAATTAAAATCAAGCGTCGAGTATTATAATAAAAATAGAATAGACTTATAGTACAAATTGACTTAAAATTAAAGTCATATTGCCTAAGCTTTCTCATTCCATATACTTTCAGGTATTTTGGTAAACTATTGTATTTAATTGCTGTCTTGAAAAGCAATGGCATATTTTTTCCTCTTCACTACTTCAGCAAAAATTTTAATAAAAGAAGATAGTACTATATGATAGAACATGAGATGGTGAGAGAGAGCGCATACATTTCTAGGAAATAGTGCTATTTTAAGAGGTGAGAATATGGACCAATGAGTTCTGTGATTTCTTATATTTCTTTTAGACAAGAATAAAGTTCTTATTTTTGCGGGTATCATGGTTATATAAATTATCAAATTTTTCAGCACATCACTTATTTGACATACTACTAATACTAGTTACTCTGTCACAATGTAGAATGACACTCATAGCTCGGTTTTGAAGCAACTGTAATCTATTTTAATCAGCACTGCTACAAAGATAGAAGACAATGGAGCAAAAATGGAAATGGAGCAAGATCATCGTGTTGTAAACTGTCTGACGACTCTATTTACTGAGATTACTGCCCATTCTGTATAGAAAACCGATTTTTTTTACTATCTTTTTACATAAATAATCTATAGATGAAACCCAATAAGAAGATAGAAAATACAAAACTTGAATGATTTAGACTATAGAATTCACTCATATTGCAAAAATATTTAGAATATATCCATCAATTATTTTTTTGTAACTGGTGCATCGATTATTTCTCCTCTTTGGTACGGTCAAATTCAATGTTGAAACCTCATATTGAAAAATTATTTTAGGCTCAATTTCAGGGTTTGAGAAATTGAGGTTGAAATTTCATGCAAAAATATTCGAAGGCACTGAAGATATAGCGAGTTAAATATCAAAAAATGTGAAAAATGAAAATAACCTTCATATTCGTGTCCAGCGACCTCGGAAACATAGGAAAACCCCAATTTCAGACATTAGTAAGACATGGTCACACATTGCTATTTCTAAGCATCTTTTTGAGGGTGTCCCACTCGCCTAGTCAAATTTACCGTATAAATAGGACTATGCAAGAAATATATTCAATGATGTACAAGTAAGTCACGTGATGTCCACAGCAGATTTTTTTTTATAGAAAATGGAAGACTAGGAGTCTTACAGAGAAAGAATTGAAGAATTAGAAGAACAGATTCGGCAGCTAAAAGGAAAAATTAAGAAATTTAGAAAAGAGAATGCGGAATTGGAAAAAAAGTTTGGAAATCAGATATGGAAAACAAAAAAAGCTGTAAAAGAACTAAAAATAAAAAAAAATTATATACGACATGTGGTGCACTCTTGACAATTTTTTTAAATAAATAAATTAAAATCAAGCGTCGAGTATTATAATAAAAATAGAATAGACTTATAGTACAAATTGACTTAAAATTAAAGTCATATTGCCTAAGCTTTCTCATTCCATATACTTTCAGGTATTTTGGTAAACTATTGTATTTAATTGCTGTCTTGAAAAGCAATGGCATATTTTTTCCTCTTCACTACTTCAGCAAAAATTTTAATAAAAGAAGATAGTACTATATGATAGAACATGAGATGGTGAGAGAGAGCGCATACATTTCTAGGAAATAGTGCTATTTTAAGAGGTGAGAATATGGACCAATGAGTTCTGTGATTTCTTATATTTCTTTTAGACAAGAATAAAGTTCTTATTTTTGCGGGTATCATGGTTATATAAATTATCAAATTTTTCAGCACATCACTTATTTGACATACTACTAATACTAGTTACTCTGTCACAATGTAGAATGACACTCATAGCTCGGTTTTGAAGCAACTGTAATCTATTTTAATCAGCACTGCTACAAAGATAGAAGACAATGGAGCAAAAATGGAAATGGAGCAAGATCATCGTGTTGTAAACTGTCTGACGACTCTATTTACTGAGATTACTGCCCATTCTGTATAGAAAACCGATTTTTTTTACTATCTTTTTACATAAATAATCTATAGATGAAACCCAATAAGAAGATAGAAAATACAAAACTTGAATGATTTAGACTATAGAATTCACTCATATTGCAAAAATATTTAGAATATATCCATCAATTATTTTTTTGTAACTGGTGCATCGATTATTTCTCCTCTTTGGTACGGTCAAATTCAATGTTGAAACCTCATATTGAAAAATTATTTTAGGCTCAATTTCAGGGTTTGAGAAATTGAGGTTGAAATTTCATGCAAAAATATTCGAAGGCACTGAAGATATAGCGAGTTAAATATCAAAAAATGTGAAAAATGAAAATAACCTTCATATTCGTGTCCAGCGACCTCGGAAACATAGGAAAACCCCAATTTCAGACATTAGTAAGACATGGTCACACATTGCTATTTCTAAGCATCTTTTTGAGGGTGTCCCACTCGCCTAGTCAAATTTACCGTATAAATAGGACTATGCAAGAAATATATTCAAAGATGTACAAGTAAGTCACGTGATATCCACAGCAGATTTTTTTATAGAAAATGGAAGACCAGGAGTCTTACAGAGAAAGAATTGAAGAATGAGAAGAACAGATTCGGCAGCTAGAAGGAAAAATTAAGAAATTCAGAAAAGAGAATGCGGAATTGGAAAAAAAGTTTGGAAATCAGATATGGAAAACAAAAAAAGCTGTAAAAGAACTAAAAATAAAAAAAAATTATATACGACATGTGGTGCACTCTTGACAATTTTTTTAAATAAATAAATTAAAATCAAGCGTCGAGTATTATAATAAAAATAGAATAGACTTATAGTACAAATTGACTTAAAATTAAAGTCATATTGCCTAAGCTTTCTCATTCCATATACTTTCAGGTATTTTGGTAAACTATTGTATTTAATTGCTGTCTTGAAAAGCAATGGCATATTTTTCCTCTTCACTACTTCAGCAAAAATTTTAATAAAAGAAGATAGTACTATATGATAGAACATGAGATGGTGAGAGAGAGCGCATACATTTCTAGGAAATAGTGCTATTTTAAGAGGTGAGAATATGGACCAATGAGTTCTGTGATTTCTTATATTTCTTTTAGACAAGAATAAAGTTCTTATTTTTGCGGGTATCATGGTTATATGAATTATCAAATTTTTCAGCACATCACTTATTTGACATACTACTAATACTAGTTACTCTGTCACAATGTAGAATGACCCTCATAGCTCGGTTTTGAAGCAACTGTAATCTATTTTAATCAGCACTGCTACAAAGATAGAAGACAATGGAGCAAAAATGGAAATGGAGCAAGATCATCGTGTTGTAAACTGTCTGACGACTCTATTTACTGAGATTACTGCCCATTCTGTATAGAAAACCGATTTTTTTTACTATCTTTTTACATAAATAATCTATAGATGAAACCCAATAAGAAGATAGAAAATACAAAACTTGAATGATTTAGACTATAGAATTCACTCATATTGCAAAAATATTTAGAATATATCCATCAATTATTTTTTTGTAACTGGTGCATCGATTATTTCTCCTCTTTGGTACGGTCAAATTCAATGTTGAAACCTCATATTGAAAAATTATTTTAGGCTCAATTTCAGGGTTTGAGAAATTGAGGTTGAAATTTCATGCAAAAATATTCGAAGGCACTGAAGATATAGCGAGTTAAATATCAAAAAATGTGAAAAATGAAAATAACCTTCATATTCGTGTCCAGCGACCTCGGAAACATAGGAAAACCCCAATTTCAGACATTAGTAAGACATGGTCACACATTGCTATTTCTAAGCATCTTTTTGAGGGTGTCCCACTCGCCTAGTCAAATTTACCGTATAAATAGGACTATGCAAGAAATATATTCAATGATGTACAAGTAAGTCACGTGATGTCCACAGCAGATTTTTTTTTATAGAAAATGGAAGACTAGGAGTCTTACAGAGAAAGAATTGAAGAATTAGAAGAACAGATTCGGCAGCTAAAAGGAAAAATTAAGAAATTTAGAAAAGAGAATGCGGAATTGGAAAAAAAGTTTGGAAATCAGATATGGAAAACAAAAAAAGCTGTAAAAGAACTAAAAATAAAAAAAAATTATATACGACATGTGGTGCACTCTTGACAATTTTTTTAAATAAATAAATTAAAATCAAGCGTCGAGTATTATAATAAAAATAGAATAGACTTATAGTACAAATTGACTTAAAATTAAAGTCATATTGCCTAAGCTTTCTCATTCCATATACTTTCAGGTATTTTGGTAAACTATTGTATTTAATTGCTGTCTTGAAAAGCAATGGCATATTTTTTCCTCTTCACTACTTCAGCAAAAATTTTAATAAAAGAAGATAGTACTATATGATAGAACATGAGATGGTGAGAGAGAGCGCATACATTTCTAGGAAATAGTGCTATTTTAAGAGGTGAGAATATGGACCAATGAGTTCTGTGATTTCTTATATTTCTTTTAGACAAGAATAAAGTTCTTATTTTTGCGGGTATCATGGTTATATAAATTATCAAATTTTTCAGCACATCACTTATTTGACATACTACTAATACTAGTTACTCTGTCACAATGTAGAATGACACTCATAGCTCGGTTTTGAAGCAACTGTAATCTATTTTAATCAGCACTGCTACAAAGATAGAAGACAATGGAGCAAAAATGGAAATGGAGCAAGATCATCGTGTTGTAAACTGTCTGACGACTCTATTTACTGAGATTACTGCCCATTCTGTATAGAAAACCGATTTTTTTTACTATCTTTTTACATAAATAATCTATAGATGAAACCCAATAAGAAGATAGAAAATACAAAACTTGAATGATTTAGACTATAGAATTCACTCATATTGCAAAAATATTTAGAATATATCCATCAATTATTTTTTTGTAACTGGTGCATCGATTATTTCTCCTCTTTGGTACGGTCAAATTCAATGTTGAAACCTCATATTGAAAAATTATTTTAGGCTCAATTTCAGGGTTTGAGAAATTGAGGTTGAAATTTCATGCAAAAATATTCGAAGGCACTGAAGATATAGCGAGTTAAATATCAAAAAATGTGAAAAATGAAAATAACCTTCATATTCGTGTCCAGCGACCTCGGAAACATAGGAAAACCCCAATTTCAGACATTAGTAAGACATGGTCACACATTGCTATTTCTAAGCATCTTTTTGAGGGTGTCCCACTCGCCTAGTCAAATTTACCGTATAAATAGGACTATGCAAGAAATATATTCAAAGATGTACAAGTAAGTCACGTGATATCCACAGCAGATTTTTTTATAGAAAATGGAAGACCAGGAGTCTTACAGAGAAAGAATTGAAGAATGAGAAGAACAGATTCGGCAGCTAGAAGGAAAAATTAAGAAATTCAGAAAAGAGAATGCGGAATTGGAAAAAAAGTTTGGAAATCAGATATGGAAAACAAAAAAAGCTGTAAAAGAACTAAAAATAAAAAAAAATTATATACGACATGTGGTGCACTCTTGACAATTTTTTTAAATAAATAAATTAAAATCAAGCGTCGAGTATTATAATAAAAATAGAATAGACTTATAGTACAAATTGACTTAAAATTAAAGTCATATTGCCTAAGCTTTCTCATTCCATATACTTTCAGGTATTTTGGTAAACTATTGTATTTAATTGCTGTCTTGAAAAGCAATGGCATATTTTTCCTCTTCACTACTTCAGCAAAAATTTTAATAAAAGAAGATAGTACTATATGATAGAACATGAGATGGTGAGAGAGAGCGCATACATTTCTAGGAAATAGTGCTATTTTAAGAGGTGAGAATATGGACCAATGAGTTCTGTGATTTCTTATATTTCTTTTAGACAAGAATAAAGTTCTTATTTTTGCGGGTATCATGGTTATATGAATTATCAAATTTTTCAGCACATCACTTATTTGACATACTACTAATACTAGTTACTCTGTCACAATGTAGAATGACCCTCATAGCTCGGTTTTGAAGCAACTGTAATCTATTTTAATCAGCACTGCTACAAAGATAGAAGACAATGGAGCAAAAATGGAAATGGAGCAAGATCATCGTGTTGTAAACTGTCTGACGACTCTATTTACTGAGATTACTGCCCATTCTGTATAGAAAACCGATTTTTTTTACTATCTTTTTACATAAATAATCTATAGATGAAACCCAATAAGAAGATAGAAAATACAAAACTTGAATGATTTAGACTATAGAATTCACTCATATTGCAAAAATATTTAGAATATATCCATCAATTATTTTTTTGTAACTGGTGCATCGATTATTTCTCCTCTTTGGTACGGTCAAATTCAATGTTGAAACCTCATATTGAAAAATTATTTTAGGCTCAATTTCAGGGTTTGAGAAATTGAGGTTGAAATTTCATGCAAAAATATTCGAAGGCACTGAAGATATAGCGAGTTAAATATCAAAAAATGTGAAAAATGAAAATAACCTTCATATTCGTGTCCAGCGACCTCGGAAACATAGGAAAACCCCAATTTCAGACATTAGTAAGACATGGTCACACATTGCTATTTCTAAGCATCTTTTTGAGGGTGTCCCACTCGCCTAGTCAAATTTACCGTATAAATAGGACTATGCAAGAAATATATTCAATGATGTACAAGTAAGTCACGTGATGTCCACAGCAGATTTTTTTTTATAGAAAATGGAAGACTAGGAGTCTTACAGAGAAAGAATTGAAGAATTAGAAGAACAGATTCGGCAGCTAAAAGGAAAAATTAAGAAATTTAGAAAAGAGAATGCGGAATTGGAAAAAAAGTTTGGAAATCAGATATGGAAAACAAAAAAAGCTGTAAAAGAACTAAAAATAAAAAAAAATTATATACGACATGTGGTGCACTCTTGACAATTTTTTTAAATAAATAAATTAAAATCAAGCGTCGAGTATTATAATAAAAATAGAATAGACTTATAGTACAAATTGACTTAAAATTAAAGTCATATTGCCTAAGCTTTCTCATTCCATATACTTTCAGGTATTTTGGTAAACTATTGTATTTAATTGCTGTCTTGAAAAGCAATGGCATATTTTTTCCTCTTCACTACTTCAGCAAAAATTTTAATAAAAGAAGATAGTACTATATGATAGAACATGAGATGGTGAGAGAGAGCGCATACATTTCTAGGAAATAGTGCTATTTTAAGAGGTGAGAATATGGACCAATGAGTTCTGTGATTTCTTATATTTCTTTTAGACAAGAATAAAGTTCTTATTTTTGCGGGTATCATGGTTATATAAATTATCAAATTTTTCAGCACATCACTTATTTGACATACTACTAATACTAGTTACTCTGTCACAATGTAGAATGACACTCATAGCTCGGTTTTGAAGCAACTGTAATCTATTTTAATCAGCACTGCTACAAAGATAGAAGACAATGGAGCAAAAATGGAAATGGAGCAAGATCATCGTGTTGTAAACTGTCTGACGACTCTATTTACTGAGATTACTGCCCATTCTGTATAGAAAACCGATTTTTTTTACTATCTTTTTACATAAATAATCTATAGATGAAACCCAATAAGAAGATAGAAAATACAAAACTTGAATGATTTAGACTATAGAATTCACTCATATTGCAAAAATATTTAGAATATATCCATCAATTATTTTTTTGTAACTGGTGCATCGATTATTTCTCCTCTTTGGTACGGTCAAATTCAATGTTGAAACCTCATATTGAAAAATTATTTTAGGCTCAATTTCAGGGTTTGAGAAATTGAGGTTGAAATTTCATGCAAAAATATTCGAAGGCACTGAAGATATAGCGAGTTAAATATCAAAAAATGTGAAAAATGAAAATAACCTTCATATTCGTGTCCAGCGACCTCGGAAACATAGGAAAACCCCAATTTCAGACATTAGTAAGACATGGTCACACATTGCTATTTCTAAGCATCTTTTTGAGGGTGTCCCACTCGCCTAGTCAAATTTACCGTATAAATAGGACTATGCAAGAAATATATTCAATGATGTACAAGTAAGTCACGTGATGTCCACAGCAGATTTTTTTTTATAGAAAATGGAAGACTAGGAGTCTTACAGAGAAAGAATTGAAGAATTAGAAGAACAGATTCGGCAGCTAAAAGGAAAAATTAAGAAATTTAGAAAAGAGAATGCGGAATTGGAAAAAAAGTTTGGAAATCAGATATGGAAAACAAAAAAAGCTGTAAAAGAACTAAAAATAAAAAAAAATTATATACGACATGTGGTGCACTCTTGACAATTTTTTTAAATAAATAAATTAAAATCAAGCGTCGAGTATTATAATAAAAATAGAATAGACTTATAGTACAAATTGACTTAAAATTAAAGTCATATTGCCTAAGCTTTCTCATTCCATATACTTTCAGGTATTTTGGTAAACTATTGTATTTAATTGCTGTCTTGAAAAGCAATGGCATATTTTTTCCTCTTCACTACTTCAGCAAAAATTTTAATAAAAGAAGATAGTACTATATGATAGAACATGAGATGGTGAGAGAGAGCGCATACATTTCTAGGAAATAGTGCTATTTTAAGAGGTGAGAATATGGACCAATGAGTTCTGTGATTTCTTATATTTCTTTTAGACAAGAATAAAGTTCTTATTTTTGCGGGTATCATGGTTATATAAATTATCAAATTTTTCAGCACATCACTTATTTGACATACTACTAATACTAGTTACTCTGTCACAATGTAGAATGACACTCATAGCTCGGTTTTGAAGCAACTGTAATCTATTTTAATCAGCACTGCTACAAAGATAGAAGACAATGGAGCAAAAATGGAAATGGAGCAAGATCATCGTGTTGTAAACTGTCTGACGACTCTATTTACTGAGATTACTGCCCATTCTGTATAGAAAACCGATTTTTTTTACTATCTTTTTACATAAATAATCTATAGATGAAACCCAATAAGAAGATAGAAAATACAAAACTTGAATGATTTAGACTATAGAATTCACTCATATTGCAAAAATATTTAGAATATATCCATCAATTATTTTTTTGTAACTGGTGCATCGATTATTTCTCCTCTTTGGTACGGTCAAATTCAATGTTGAAACCTCATATTGAAAAATTATTTTAGGCTCAATTTCAGGGTTTGAGAAATTGAGGTTGAAATTTCATGCAAAAATATTCGAAGGCACTGAAGATATAGCGAGTTAAATATCAAAAAATGTGAAAAATGAAAATAACCTTCATATTCGTGTCCAGCGACCTCGGAAACATAGGAAAACCCCAATTTCAGACATTAGTAAGACATGGTCACACATTGCTATTTCTAAGCATCTTTTTGAGGGTGTCCCACTCGCCTAGTCAAATTTACCGTATAAATAGGACTATGCAAGAAATATATTCAATGATGTACAAGTAAGTCACGTGATGTCCACAGCAGATTTTTTTTTATAGAAAATGGAAGACTAGGAGTCTTACAGAGAAAGAATTGAAGAATTAGAAGAACAGATTCGGCAGCTAAAAGGAAAAATTAAGAAATTTAGAAAAGAGAATGCGGAATTGGAAAAAAAGTTTGGAAATCAGATATGGAAAACAAAAAAAGCTGTAAAAGAACTAAAAATAAAAAAAAATTATATACGACATGTGGTGCACTCTTGACAATTTTTTTAAATAAATAAATTAAAATCAAGCGTCGAGTATTATAATAAAAATAGAATAGACTTATAGTACAAATTGACTTAAAATTAAAGTCATATTGCCTAAGCTTTCTCATTCCATATACTTTCAGGTATTTTGGTAAACTATTGTATTTAATTGCTGTCTTGAAAAGCAATGGCATATTTTTTCCTCTTCACTACTTCAGCAAAAATTTTAATAAAAGAAGATAGTACTATATGATAGAACATGAGATGGTGAGAGAGAGCGCATACATTTCTAGGAAATAGTGCTATTTTAAGAGGTGAGAATATGGACCAATGAGTTCTGTGATTTCTTATATTTCTTTTAGACAAGAATAAAGTTCTTATTTTTGCGGGTATCATGGTTATATAAATTATCAAATTTTTCAGCACATCACTTATTTGACATACTACTAATACTAGTTACTCTGTCACAATGTAGAATGACCCTCATAGCTCGGTTTTGAAGCAACTGTAATCTATTTTAATCAGCACTGCTACAAAGATAGAAGACAATGGAGCAAAAATGGAAATGGAGCAAGATCATCGTGTTGTAAACTGTCTGACGACTCTATTTACTGAGATTACTGCCCATTCTGTATAGAAAACCGATTTTTTTTACTATCTTTTTACATAAATAATCTATAGATGAAACCCAATAAGAAGATAGAAAATACAAAACTTGAATGATTTAGACTATAGAATTCACTCATATTGCAAAAATATTTAGAATATATCCATCAATTATTTTTTTGTAACTGGTGCATCGATTATTTCTCCTCTTTGGTACGGTCAAATTCAATGTTGAAACCTCATATTGAAAAATTATTTTAGGCTCAATTTCAGGGTTTGAGAAATTGAGGTTGAAATTTCATGCAAAAATATTCGAAGGCACTGAAGATATAGCGAGTTAAATATCAAAAAATGTGAAAAATGAAAATAACCTTCATATTCGTGTCCAGCGACCTCGGAAACATAGGAAAACCCCAATTTCAGACATTAGTAAGACATGGTCACACATTGCTATTACTAAGCATCTTTTTGAGGGTGTCCCACTCGCCTAGTCAAATTTACCGTATAAATAGGACTATGCAAGAAATATATTCAAAGATGTACAAGTAAGTCACGTGATATCCACAGCAGATATTTTTATAGAAAATGGAAGACCAGGAGTCTTACAGAGAAAGAATTGAAGAATGAGAAGAACAGATTCGGCAGCTAGAAGGAAAAATTAAGAAATTCAGAAAAGAGAATGCGGAATTGGAAAAAAAGTTAGGAAATCAGATATGGAAAACAAAAAAAGCTGAAAAAGAACTAAAATTTAAAAAAAATATATATATACGACATGTGGTGCACTCTTGGCAATTTTTTTAAATAAATAAATTAAAATCAAGCGTCGAGTATTATAATAAAAATAGAATAGACTTATAGTACAAATTGACTTAAAATTAAAGTCATATTGCCTAAGCTTTCTCATTCCATATACTTTCAGGTATTTTGGTAAACTATTGTATTTAATTGCTGTCTTGAAAAGCAATGGCATATTTTTTCCTCTTCACTACTTCAGCAAAAATTTTAATAAAAGAAGATAGTACTATATGATAGAACATGAGATGGTGAGAGAGAGCGCATACATTTCTAGGAAATAGTGCTATTTTAAGAGGTGAGAATATGGACCAATGAGTTCTGTGATTTCTTATATTTCTTTTAGACAAGAATAAAGTTCTTATTTTTGCGGGTATCATGGTTATATAAATTATCAAATTTTTCAGCACATCACTTATTTGACATACTACTAATACTAGTTACTCTGTCACAATGTAGAATGACACTCATAGCTCGGTTTTGAAGCAACTGTAATCTATTTTAATCAGCACTGCTACAAAGATAGAAGACAATGGAGCAAAAATGGAAATGGAGCAAGATCATCGTGTTGTAAACTGTCTGACGACTCTATTTACTGAGATTACTGCCCATTCTGTATAGAAAACCGATTTTTTTTACTATCTTTTTACATAAATAATCTATAGATGAAACCCAATAAGAAGATAGAAAATACAAAACTTGAATGATTTAGACTATAGAATTCACTCATATTGCAAAAATATTTAGAATATATCCATCAATTATTTTTTTGTAACTGGTGCATCGATTATTTCTCCTCTTTGGTACGGTCAAATTCAATGTTGAAACCTCATATTGAAAAATTATTTTAGGCTCAATTTCAGGGTTTGAGAAATTGAGGTTGAAATTTCATGCAAAAATATTCGAAGGCACTGAAGATATAGCGAGTTAAATATCAAAAAATGTGAAAAATGAAAATAACCTTCATATTCGTGTCCAGCGACCTCGGAAACATAGGAAAACCCCAATTTCAGACATTAGTAAGACATGGTCACACATTGCTATTTCTAAGCATCTTTTTGAGGGTGTCCCACTCGCCTAGTCAAATTTACCGTATAAATAGGACTATGCAAGAAATATATTCAAAGATGTACAAGTAAGTCACGTGATATCCACAGCAGATTTTTTTATAGAAAATGGAAGACCAGGAGTCTTACAGAGAAAGAATTGAAGAATGAGAAGAACAGATTCGGCAGCTAGAAGGAAAAATTAAGAAATTCAGAAAAGAGAATGCGGAATTGGAAAAAAAGTTAGGAAATCAGATATGGAAAACAAAAAAAGCTGAAAAAGAACTAAAAATTAAAAAAAATATATATATATACGACATGTGGTGCACTCTTGGCAATTTTTTTAAATAAATAAATTAAAATCAAGCGTCGAGTATTATAATAAAAATAGAATAGACTTATAGTACAAATTGACTTAAAATTAAAGTCATATTGCCTAAGCTTTCTCATTCCATATACTTTCAGGTATTTTGGTAAACTATTGTATTTAATTGCTGTCTTGAAAAGCAATGGCATATTTTTTCCTCTTCACTACTTCAGCAAAAATTTTAATAAAAGAAGATAGTACTATATGATAGAACATGAGATGGTGAGAGAGAGCGCATACATTTCTAGGAAATAGTGCTATTTTAAGAGGTGAGAATATGGACCAATGAGTTCTGTGATTTCTTATATTTCTTTTAGACAAGAATAAAGTTCTTATTTTTGCGGGTATCATGGTTATATAAATTATCAAATTTTTCAGCACATCACTTATTTGACATACTACTAATACTAGTTACTCTGTCACAATGTAGAATGACACTCATAGCTCGGTTTTGAAGCAACTGTAATCTATTTTAATCAGCACTGCTACAAAGATAGAAGACAATGGAGCAAAAATGGAAATGGAGCAAGATCATCGTGTTGTAAACTGTCTGACGACTCTATTTACTGAGATTACTGCCCATTCTGTATAGAAAACCGATTTTTTTTACTATCTTTTTACATAAATAATCTATAGATGAAACCCAATAAGAAGATAGAAAATACAAAACTTGAATGATTTAGACTATAGAATTCACTCATATTGCAAAAATATTTAGAATATATCCATCAATTATTTTTTTGTAACTGGTGCATCGATTATTTCTCCTCTTTGGTACGGTCAAATTCAATGTTGAAACCTCATATTGAAAAATTATTTTAGGCTCAATTTCAGGGTTTGAGAAATTGAGGTTGAAATTTCATGCAAAAATATTCGAAGGCACTGAAGATATAGCGAGTTAAATATCAAAAAATGTGAAAAATGAAAATAACCTTCATATTCGTGTCCAGCGACCTCGGAAACATAGGAAAACCCCAATTTCAGACATTAGTAAGACATGGTCACACATTGCTATTTCTAAGCATCTTTTTGAGGGTGTCCCACTCGCCTAGTCAAATTTACCGTATAAATAGGACTATGCAAGAAATATATTCAATGATGTACAAGTAAGTCACGTGATGTCCACAGCAGATTTTTTTTTATAGAAAATGGAAGACTAGGAGTCTTACAGAGAAAGAATTGAAGAATTAGAAGAACAGATTCGGCAGCTAAAAGGAAAAATTAAGAAATTTAGAAAAGAGAATGCGGAATTGGAAAAAAAGTTTGGAAATCAGATATGGAAAACAAAAAAAGCTGTAAAAGAACTAAAAATAAAAAAAAATTATATACGACATGTGGTGCACTCTTGACAATTTTTTTAAATAAATAAATTAAAATCAAGCGTCGAGTATTATAATAAAAATAGAATAGACTTATAGTACAAATTGACTTAAAATTAAAGTCATATTGCCTAAGCTTTCTCATTCCATATACTTTCAGGTATTTTGGTAAACTATTGTATTTAATTGCTGTCTTGAAAAGCAATGGCATATTTTTTCCTCTTCACTACTTCAGCAAAAATTTTAATAAAAGAAGATAGTACTATATGATAGAACATGAGATGGTGAGAGAGAGCGCATACATTTCTAGGAAATAGTGCTATTTTAAGAGGTGAGAATATGGACCAATGAGTTCTGTGATTTCTTATATTTCTTTTAGACAAGAATAAAGTTCTTATTTTTGCGGGTATCATGGTTATATAAATTATCAAATTTTTCGGCACATCACTTATTTGACATACTACTAATACTAGTTACTCTGTCACAATGTAGAATGACACTCATAGCTCGGTTTTGAAGCAACTGTAATCTATTTTAATCAGCACTGCTACAAAGATAGAAGACAATGGAGCAAAAATGGAAATGGAGCAAGATCATCGTGTTGTAAACTGTCTGACGACTCTATTTACTGAGATTACTGCCCATTCTGTATAGAAAACCGATTTTTTTTACTATCTTTTTACATAAATAATCTATAGATGAAACCCAATAAGAAGATAGAAAATACAAAACTTGAATGATTTAGACTATAGAATTCACTCATATTGCAAAAATATTTAGAATATATCCATCAATTATTTTTTTGTAACTGGTGCATCGATTATTTCTCCTCTTTGGTACGGTCAAATTCAATGTTGAAACCTCATATTGAAAAATTATTTTAGGCTCAATTTCAGGGTTTGAGAAATTGAGGTTGAAATTTCATGCAAAAATATTCGAAGGCACTGAAGATATAGCGAGTTAAATATCAAAAAATGTGAAAAATGAAAATAACCTTCATATTCGTGTCCAGCGACCTCGGAAACATAGGAAAACCCCAATTTCAGACATTAGTAAGACATGGTCACACATTGCTATTTCTAAGCATCTTTTTGAGGGTGTCCCACTCGCCTAGTCAAATTTACCGTATAAATAGGACTATGCAAGAAATATATTCAATGATGTACAAGTAAGTCACGTGATGTCCACAGCAGATTTTTTTTTATAGAAAATGGAAGACTAGGAGTCTTACAGAGAAAGAATTGAAGAATTAGAAGAACAGATTCGGCAGCTAAAAGGAAAAATTAAGAAATTTAGAAAAGAGAATGCGGAATTGGAAAAAAAGTTTGGAAATCAGATATGGAAAACAAAAAAAGCTGTAAAAGAACTAAAAATAAAAAAAAATTATATACGACATGTGGTGCACTCTTGACAATTTTTTTAAATAAATAAATTAAAATCAAGCGTCGAGTATTATAATAAAAATAGAATAGACTTATAGTACAAATTGACTTAAAATTAAAGTCATATTGCCTAAGCTTTCTCATTCCATATACTTTCAGGTATTTTGGTAAACTATTGTATTTAATTGCTGTCTTGAAAAGCAATGGCATATTTTTTCCTCTTCACTACTTCAGCAAAAATTTTAATAAAAGAAGATAGTACTATATGATAGAACATGAGATGGTGAGAGAGAGCGCATACATTTCTAGGAAATAGTGCTATTTTAAGAGGTGAGAATATGGACCAATGAGTTCTGTGATTTCTTATATTTCTTTTAGACAAGAATAAAGTTCTTATTTTTGCGGGTATCATGGTTATATAAATTATCAAATTTTTCAGCACATCACTTATTTGACATACTACTAATACTAGTTACTCTGTCACAATGTAGAATGACACTCATAGCTCGGTTTTGAAGCAACTGTAATCTATTTTAATCAGCACTGCTACAAAGATAGAAGACAATGGAGCAAAAATGGAAATGGAGCAAGATCATCGTGTTGTAAACTGTCTGACGACTCTATTTACTGAGATTACTGCCCATTCTGTATAGAAAACCGATTTTTTTTACTATCTTTTTACATAAATAATCTATAGATGAAACCCAATAAGAAGATAGAAAATACAAAACTTGAATGATTTAGACTATAGAATTCACTCATATTGCAAAAATATTTAGAATATATCCATCAATTATTTTTTTGTAACTGGTGCATCGATTATTTCTCCTCTTTGGTACGGTCAAATTCAATGTTGAAACCTCATATTGAAAAATTATTTTAGGCTCAATTTCAGGGTTTGAGAAATTGAGGTTGAAATTTCATGCAAAAATATTCGAAGGCACTGAAGATATAGCGAGTTAAATATCAAAAAATGTGAAAAATGAAAATAACCTTCATATTCGTGTCCAGCGACCTCGGAAACATAGGAAAACCCCAATTTCAGACATTAGTAAGACATGGTCACACATTGCTATTTCTAAGCATCTTTTTGAGGGTGTCCCACTCGCCTAGTCAAATTTACCGTATAAATAGGACTATGCAAGAAATATATTCAAAGATGTACAAGTAAGTCACGTGATATCCACAGCAGATTTTTTTATAGAAAATGGAAGACCAGGAGTCTTACAGAGAAAGAATTGAAGAATGAGAAGAACAGATTCGGCAGCTAGAAGGAAAAATTAAGAAATTCAGAAAAGAGAATGCGGAATTGGAAAAAAAGTTAGGAAATCAGATATGGAAAACAAAAAAAGCTGAAAAAGAACTAAAAATTAAAAAAAATATATATATATACGACATGTGGTGCACTCTTGGCAATTTTTTTAAATAAATAAATTAAAATCAAGCGTCGAGTATTATAATAAAAATAGAATAGACTTATAGTACAAATTGACTTAAAATTAAAGTCATATTGCCTAAGCTTTCTCATTCCATATACTTTCAGGTATTTTGGTAAACTATTGTATTTAATTGCTGTCTTGAAAAGCAATGGCATATTTTTTCCTCTTCACTACTTCAGCAAAAATTTTAATAAAAGAAGATAGTACTATATGATAGAACATGAGATGGTGAGAGAGAGCGCATACATTTCTAGGAAATAGTGCTATTTTAAGAGGTGAGAATATGGACCAATGAGTTCTGTGATTTCTTATATTTCTTTTAGACAAGAATAAAGTTCTTATTTTTGCGGGTATCATGGTTATATAAATTATCAAATTTTTCGGCACATCACTTATTTGACATACTACTAATACTAGTTACTCTGTCACAATGTAGAATGACACTCATAGCTCGGTTTTGAAGCAACTGTAATCTATTTTAATCAGCACTGCTACAAAGATAGAAGACAATGGAGCAAAAATGGAAATGGAGCAAGATCATCGTGTTGTAAACTGTCTGACGACTCTATTTACTGAGATTACTGCCCATTCTGTATAGAAAACCGATTTTTTTTACTATCTTTTTACATAAATAATCTATAGATGAAACCCAATAAGAAGATAGAAAATACAAAACTTGAATGATTTAGACTATAGAATTCACTCATATTGCAAAAATATTTAGAATATATCCATCAATTATTTTTTTGTAACTGGTGCATCGATTATTTCTCCTCTTTGGTACGGTCAAATTCAATGTTGAAACCTCATATTGAAAAATTATTTTAGGCTCAATTTCAGGGTTTGAGAAATTGAGGTTGAAATTTCATGCAAAAATATTCGAAGGCACTGAAGATATAGCGAGTTAAATATCAAAAAATGTGAAAAATGAAAATAACCTTCATATTCGTGTCCAGCGACCTCGGAAACATAGGAAAACCCCAATTTCAGACATTAGTAAGACATGGTCACACATTGCTATTTCTAAGCATCTTTTTGAGGGTGTCCCACTCGCCTAGTCAAATTTACCGTATAAATAGGACTATGCAAGAAATATATTCAATGATGTACAAGTAAGTCACGTGATGTCCACAGCAGATTTTTTTTTATAGAAAATGGAAGACTAGGAGTCTTACAGAGAAAGAATTGAAGAATTAGAAGAACAGATTCGGCAGCTAAAAGGAAAAATTAAGAAATTTAGAAAAGAGAATGCGGAATTGGAAAAAAAGTTTGGAAATCAGATATGGAAAACAAAAAAAGCTGTAAAAGAACTAAAAATAAAAAAAAATTATATACGACATGTGGTGCACTCTTGACAATTTTTTTAAATAAATAAATTAAAATCAAGCGTCGAGTATTATAATAAAAATAGAATAGACTTATAGTACAAATTGACTTAAAATTAAAGTCATATTGCCTAAGCTTTCTCATTCCATATACTTTCAGGTATTTTGGTAAACTATTGTATTTAATTGCTGTCTTGAAAAGCAATGGCATATTTTTTCCTCTTCACTACTTCAGCAAAAATTTTAATAAAAGAAGATAGTACTATATGATAGAACATGAGATGGTGAGAGAGAGCGCATACATTTCTAGGAAATAGTGCTATTTTAAGAGGTGAGAATATGGACCAATGAGTTCTGTGATTTCTTATATTTCTTTTAGACAAGAATAAAGTTCTTATTTTTGCGGGTATCATGGTTATATAAATTATCAAATTTTTCAGCACATCACTTATTTGACATACTACTAATACTAGTTACTCTGTCACAATGTAGAATGACACTCATAGCTCGGTTTTGAAGCAACTGTAATCTATTTTAATCAGCACTGCTACAAAGATAGAAGACAATGGAGCAAAAATGGAAATGGAGCAAGATCATCGTGTTGTAAACTGTCTGACGACTCTATTTACTGAGATTACTGCCCATTCTGTATAGAAAACCGATTTTTTTTACTATCTTTTTACATAAATAATCTATAGATGAAACCCAATAAGAAGATAGAAAATACAAAACTTGAATGATTTAGACTATAGAATTCACTCATATTGCAAAAATATTTAGAATATATCCATCAATTATTTTTTTGTAACTGGTGCATCGATTATTTCTCCTCTTTGGTACGGTCAAATTCAATGTTGAAACCTCATATTGAAAAATTATTTTAGGCTCAATTTCAGGGTTTGAGAAATTGAGGTTGAAATTTCATGCAAAAATATTCGAAGGCACTGAAGATATAGCGAGTTAAATATCAAAAAATGTGAAAAATGAAAATAACCTTCATATTCGTGTCCAGCGACCTCGGAAACATAGGAAAACCCCAATTTCAGACATTAGTAAGACATGGTCACACATTGCTATTTCTAAGCATCTTTTTGAGGGTGTCCCACTCGCCTAGTCAAATTTACCGTATAAATAGGACTATGCAAGAAATATATTCAAAGATGTACAAGTAAGTCACGTGATATCCACAGCAGATTTTTTTATAGAAAATGGAAGACCAGGAGTCTTACAGAGAAAGAATTGAAGAATGAGAAGAACAGATTCGGCAGCTAGAAGGAAAAATTAAGAAATTCAGAAAAGAGAATGCGGAATTGGAAAAAAAGTTAGGAAATCAGATATGGAAAACAAAAAAAGCTGAAAAAGAACTAAAAATTAAAAAAAATATATATATATACGACATGTGGTGCACTCTTGGCAATTTTTTTAAATAAATAAATTAAAATCAAGCGTCGAGTATTATAATAAAAATAGAATAGACTTATAGTACAAATTGACTTAAAATTAAAGTCATATTGCCTAAGCTTTCTCATTCCATATACTTTCAGGTATTTTGGTAAACTATTGTATTTAATTGCTGTCTTGAAAAGCAATGGCATATTTTTTCCTCTTCACTACTTCAGCAAAAATTTTAATAAAAGAAGATAGTACTATATGATAGAACATGAGATGGTGAGAGAGAGCGCATACATTTCTAGGAAATAGTGCTATTTTAAGAGGTGAGAATATGGACCAATGAGTTCTGTGATTTCTTATATTTCTTTTAGACAAGAATAAAGTTCTTATTTTTGCGGGTATCATGGTTATATAAATTATCAAATTTTTCGGCACATCACTTATTTGACATACTACTAATACTAGTTACTCTGTCACAATGTAGAATGACACTCATAGCTCGGTTTTGAAGCAACTGTAATCTATTTTAATCAGCACTGCTACAAAGATAGAAGACAATGGAGCAAAAATGGAAATGGAGCAAGATCATCGTGTTGTAAACTGTCTGACGACTCTATTTACTGAGATTACTGCCCATTCTGTATAGAAAACCGATTTTTTTTACTATCTTTTTACATAAATAATCTATAGATGAAACCCAATAAGAAGATAGAAAATACAAAACTTGAATGATTTAGACTATAGAATTCACTCATATTGCAAAAATATTTAGAATATATCCATCAATTATTTTTTTGTAACTGGTGCATCGATTATTTCTCCTCTTTGGTACGGTCAAATTCAATGTTGAAACCTCATATTGAAAAATTATTTTAGGCTCAATTTCAGGGTTTGAGAAATTGAGGTTGAAATTTCATGCAAAAATATTCGAAGGCACTGAAGATATAGCGAGTTAAATATCAAAAAATGTGAAAAATGAAAATAACCTTCATATTCGTGTCCAGCGACCTCGGAAACATAGGAAAACCCCAATTTCAGACATTAGTAAGACATGGTCACACATTGCTATTTCTAAGCATCTTTTTGAGGGTGTCCCACTCGCCTAGTCAAATTTACCGTATAAATAGGACTATGCAAGAAATATATTCAATGATGTACAAGTAAGTCACGTGATGTCCACAGCAGATTTTTTTTTATAGAAAATGGAAGACTAGGAGTCTTACAGAGAAAGAATTGAAGAATTAGAAGAACAGATTCGGCAGCTAAAAGGAAAAATTAAGAAATTTAGAAAAGAGAATGCGGAATTGGAAAAAAAGTTTGGAAATCAGATATGGAAAACAAAAAAAGCTGTAAAAGAACTAAAAATAAAAAAAAATTATATACGACATGTGGTGCACTCTTGACAATTTTTTTAAATAAATAAATTAAAATCAAGCGTCGAGTATTATAATAAAAATAGAATAGACTTATAGTACAAATTGACTTAAAATTAAAGTCATATTGCCTAAGCTTTCTCATTCCATATACTTTCAGGTATTTTGGTAAACTATTGTATTTAATTGCTGTCTTGAAAAGCAATGGCATATTTTTTCCTCTTCACTACTTCAGCAAAAATTTTAATAAAAGAAGATAGTACTATATGATAGAACATGAGATGGTGAGAGAGAGCGCATACATTTCTAGGAAATAGTGCTATTTTAAGAGGTGAGAATATGGACCAATGAGTTCTGTGATTTCTTATATTTCTTTTAGACAAGAATAAAGTTCTTATTTTTGCGGGTATCATGGTTATATAAATTATCAAATTTTTCGGCACATCACTTATTTGACATACTACTAATACTAGTTACTCTGTCACAATGTAGAATGACACTCATAGCTCGGTTTTGAAGCAACTGTAATCTATTTTAATCAGCACTGCTACAAAGATAGAAGACAATGGAGCAAAAATGGAAATGGAGCAAGATCATCGTGTTGTAAACTGTCTGACGACTCTATTTACTGAGATTACTGCCCATTCTGTATAGAAAACCGATTTTTTTTACTATCTTTTTACATAAATAATCTATAGATGAAACCCAATAAGAAGATAGAAAATACAAAACTTGAATGATTTAGACTATAGAATTCACTCATATTGCAAAAATATTTAGAATATATCCATCAATTATTTTTTTGTAACTGGTGCATCGATTATTTCTCCTCTTTGGTACGGTCAAATTCAATGTTGAAACCTCATATTGAAAAATTATTTTAGGCTCAATTTCAGGGTTTGAGAAATTGAGGTTGAAATTTCATGCAAAAATATTCGAAGGCACTGAAGATATAGCGAGTTAAATATCAAAAAATGTGAAAAATGAAAATAACCTTCATATTCGTGTCCAGCGACCTCGGAAACATAGGAAAACCCCAATTTCAGACATTAGTAAGACATGGTCACACATTGCTATTTCTAAGCATCTTTTTGAGGGTGTCCCACTCGCCTAGTCAAATTTACCGTATAAATAGGACTATGCAAGAAATATATTCAATGATGTACAAGTAAGTCACGTGATGTCCACAGCAGATTTTTTTTTATAGAAAATGGAAGACTAGGAGTCTTACAGAGAAAGAATTGAAGAATTAGAAGAACAGATTCGGCAGCTAAAAGGAAAAATTAAGAAATTTAGAAAAGAGAATGCGGAATTGGAAAAAAAGTTTGGAAATCAGATATGGAAAACAAAAAAAGCTGTAAAAGAACTAAAAATAAAAAAAAATTATATACGACATGTGGTGCACTCTTGACAATTTTTTTAAATAAATAAATTAAAATCAAGCGTCGAGTATTATAATAAAAATAGAATAGACTTATAGTACAAATTGACTTAAAATTAAAGTCATATTGCCTAAGCTTTCTCATTCCATATACTTTCAGGTATTTTGGTAAACTATTGTATTTAATTGCTGTCTTGAAAAGCAATGGCATATTTTTTCCTCTTCACTACTTCAGCAAAAATTTTAATAAAAGAAGATAGTACTATATGATAGAACATGAGATGGTGAGAGAGAGCGCATACATTTCTAGGAAATAGTGCTATTTTAAGAGGTGAGAATATGGACCAATGAGTTCTGTGATTTCTTATATTTCTTTTAGACAAGAATAAAGTTCTTATTTTTGCGGGTATCATGGTTATATAAATTATCAAATTTTTCAGCACATCACTTATTTGACATACTACTAATACTAGTTACTCTGTCACAATGTAGAATGACCCTCCTAGCTCGGTTTTGAAGCAACTGTAATCTATTTTAATCAGCACTGCTACAAAGATAGAAGACAATGGAGCAAAAATGGAAATGGAGCAAGATCATCGTGTTGTAAACTGTCTGACGACTCTATTTACTGAGATTACTGCCCATTCTGTATAGAAAACCGATTTTTTTTACTATCTTTTTACATAAATAATCTATAGATGAAACCCAATAAGAAGATAGAAAATACAAAACTTGAATGATTTAGACTATAGAATTCACTCATATTGCAAAAATATTTAGAATATATCCATCAATTATTTTTTTGTAACTGGTGCATCGATTATTTCTCCTCTTTGGTACGGTCAAATTCAATGTTGAAACCTCATATTGAAAAATTATTTTAGGCTCAATTTCAGGGTTTGAGAAATTGAGGTTGAAATTTCATGCAAAAATATTCGAAGGCACTGAAGATATAGCGAGTTAAATATCAAAAAATGTGAAAAATGAAAATAACCTTCATATTCGTGTCCAGCGACCTCGGAAACATAGGAAAACCCCAATTTCAGACATTCGTAAGACATGGTCACACATTGCTATTTCTAAGCATCTTTTTGAGGGTGTCCCACTCGCCTAGTCAAATTTACCGTATAAATAGGACTATGCAAGAAATATATTCAAAGATGTACAAGTAAGTCACGTGATGTCCACAGCAGATTTTTTTATAGAAAATGGAAGACCAGGAGTCTTACAGAGAAAGAATTGAAGAATGAGAAGAACAGATTCGGCAGCTAGGAGGAAAAATTAAGAAATTCAGAAAAGAGAATGCGGAATTGGAAAAAAAGTTAGGAAATCAGATATGGAAAACAAAAAAAGCTGAAAAAGAACTAAAAATTAAAAAAAATATATATATACGACATGTGGTGCACTCTTGGCAATTTTTTTAAATAAATAAATTAAAATCAAGCGTCGAGTATTATAATAAAAATAGAATAGACTTATAGTACAAATTGACTTAAAATTAAAGTCATATTGCCTAAGCTTTCTCATTCCATATACTTTCAGGTATTTTGGTAAACTATTGTATTTAATTGCTGTCTTGAAAAGCAATGGCATATTTTTTCCTCTTCACTACTTCAGCAAAAATTTTAATAAAAGAAGATAGTACTATATGATAGAACATGAGATGGTGAGAGAGAGCGCATACATTTCTAGGAAATAGTGCTATTTTAAGAGGTGAGAATATGGACCAATGAGTTCTGTGATTTCTTATATTTCTTTTAGACAAGAATAAAGTTCTTATTTTTGCGGGTATCATGGTTATATAAATTATCAAATTTTTCAGCACATCACTTATTTGACATACTACTAATACTAGTTACTCTGTCACAATGTAGAATGACCCTCATAGCTCGGTTTTGAAGCAACTGTAATCTATTTTAATCAGCACTGCTACAAAGATAGAAGACAATGGAGCAAAAATGGAAATGGAGCAAGATCATCGTGTTGTAAACTGTCTGACGACTCTATTTACTGAGATTACTGCCCATTCTGTATAGAAAACCGATTTTTTTTTACTATCTTTTTACATAAATAATCTATAGATGAAACCCAATAAGAAGATAGAAAATACAAAACTTGAATGATTTAGACTATAGAATTCACTCATATTGCAAAAATATTTAGAATATATCCATCAATTATTTTTTTGTAACTGGTGCATCGATTATTTCTCCTCTTTGGTACGGTCAAATTCAATGTTGAAACCTCATATTGAAAAATTATTTTAGGCTCAATTTCAGGGTTTGAGAAATTGAGGTTGAAATTTCATGGAAAAATATTCGAAGGCACTGAAGATATAGCGAGTTAAATATCAAAAAATGTGAAAAATGAAAATAACCTTCATATTCGTGTCCAGCGACCTCGGAAACATAGGAAAACCCCAATTTCAGACATTAGTAAGACATGGTCACACATTGCTATTTCTAAGCATCTTTTTGAGGGTGTCCCACTCGCCTAGTCAAATTTACCGTATAAATAGGACTATGCAAGAAATATATTCAATGATGTACAAGTAAGTCACGTGATGTCCACAGCAGATTTTTTTTTATAGAAAATGGAAGACTAGGAGTCTTACAGAGAAAGAATTGAAGAATTAGAAGAACAGATTCGGCAGCTAAAAGGAAAAATTAAGAAATTTAGAAAAGAGAATGCGGAATTGGAAAAAAAGTTTGGAAATCAGATATGGAAAACAAAAAAAGCTGTAAAAGAACTAAAAATAAAAAAAAATTATATACGACATGTGGTGCACTCTTGACAATTTTTTTAAATAAATAAATCAAAATCAAGCGTCGAGTATTATAATAAAAATAGAATAGACTTATAGTACAAATTGACTTAAAATTAAAGTCATATTGCCTAAGCTTTCTCATTCCATATACTTTCAGGTATTTTGGTAAACTATTGTATTTAATTGCTGTCTTGAAAAGCAATGGCATATTTTTTCCTCTTCACTACTTCAGCAAAAATTTTAATAAAAGAAGATAGTACTATATGATAGAACATGAGATGGTGAGAGAGAGCGCATACATTTCTAGGAAATAGTGCTATTTTAAGAGGTGAGAATATGGACCAATGAGTTCTGTGATTTCTTATATTTCTTTTAGACAAGAATAAAGTTCTTATTTTTGCGGGTATCATGGTTATATAAATTATCAAATTTTTCAGCACATCACTTATTTGACATACTACTAATACTAGTTACTCTGTCACAATGTAGAATGACCCTCCTAGCTCGGTTTTGAAGCAACTGTAATCTATTTTAATCAGCACTGCTACAAAGATAGAAGACAATGGAGCAAAAATGGAAATGGAGCAAGATCATCGTGTTGTAAACTGTCTGACGACTCTATTTACTGAGATTACTGCCCATTCTGTATAGAAAACCGATTTTTTTTACTATCTTTTTACATAAATAATCTATAGATGAAACCCAATAAGAAGATAGAAAATACAAAACTTGAATGATTTAGACTATAGAATTCACTCATATTGCAAAAATATTTAGAATATATCCATCAATTATTTTTTTGTAACTGGTGCATCGATTATTTCTCCTCTTTGGTACGGTCAAATTCAATGTTGAAACCTCATATTGAAAAATTATTTTAGGCTCAATTTCAGGGTTTGAGAAATTGAGGTTGAAATTTCATGCAAAAATATTCGAAGGCACTGAAGATATAGCGAGTTAAATATCAAAAAATGTGAAAAATGAAAATAACCTTCATATTCGTGTCCAGCGACCTCGGAAACATAGGAAAACCCCAATTTCAGACATTAGTAAGACATGGTCACACATTGCTATTTCTAAGCATCTTTTTGAGGGTGTCCCACTCGCCTAGTCAAATTTACCGTATAAATAGGACTATGCAAGAAATATATTCAATGATGTACAAGTAAGTCACGTGATGTCCACAGCAGATTTTTTTTTATAGAAAATGGAAGACTAGGAGTCTTACAGAGAAAGAATTGAAGAATTAGAAGAACAGATTCGGCAGCTAAAAGGAAAAATTAAGAAATTTAGAAAAGAGAATGCGGAATTGGAAAAAAAGTTTGGAAATCAGATATGGAAAACAAAAAAAGCTGTAAAAGAACTAAAAATTAAAAAAAATTATATACGACATGTGGTGCACTCTTGACAATTTTTTTAAATAAATAAATTAAAATCAAGCGTCGAGTATTATAATAAAAATAGAATAGACTTATAGTACAAATTGACTTAAAATTAAAGTCATATTGCCTAAGCTTTCTCATTCCATATACTTTCAGGTATTTTGGTAAACTATTGTATTTAATTGCTGTCTTGAAAAGCAATGGCATATTTTTTCCTCTTCACTACTTCAGCAAAAATTTTAATAAAAGAAGATAGTACTATATGATAGAACATGAGATGGTGAGAGAGAGCGCATACATTTCTAGGAAATAGTGCTATTTTAAGAGGTGAGAATATGGACCAATGAGTTCTGTGATTTCTTATATTTCTTTTAGACAAGAATAAAGTTCTTATTTTTGCGGGTATCATGGTTATATAAATTATCAAATTTTTCAGCACATCACTTATTTGACATACTACTAATACTAGTTACTCTGTCACAATGTAGAATGACACTCATAGCTCGGTTTTGAAGCAACTGTAATCTATTTTAATCAGCACTGCTACAAAGATAGAAGACAATGGAGCAAAAATGGAAATGGAGCAAGATCATCGTGTTGTAAACTGTCTGACGACTCTATTTACTGAGATTACTGCCCATTCTGTATAGAAAACCGATTTTTTTTTACTATGTTTTTACATGAATAATCTATAGATGAAACCCAATAAGAAGATAGAAAATACAAAACTTGAATGATTTAGACTATAGAATTCACTCATATTGCAAAAATATTTAGAATATATCCATCAATTATTTTTTTGTAACTGGTGCATCGATTATTTCTCCTCTTTGGTACGGTCAAATTCAATGTTGAAACCTCATATTGAAAAATTATTTTAGGCTCAATTTCAGGGTTTGAGAAATTGAGGTTGAAATTTCATGCAAAAATATTCGAAGGCACTGAAGATATAGCGAGTTAAATATCAAAAAATGTGAAAAATGAAAATAACCTTCATATTCGTGTCCAGCGACCTCGGAAACATAGGAAAACCCCAATTTCAGACATTAGTAAGACATGGTCACACATTGCTATTTCTAAGCATCTTTTTGAGGGTGTCCCACTCGCCTAGTCAAATTTACCGTATAAATAGGACTATGCAAGAAATATATTCAATGATGTACAAGTAAGTCACGTGATGTCCACAGCAGATTTTTTTTTATAGAAAATGGAAGACTAGGAGTCTTACAGAGAAAGAATTGAAGAATTAGAAGAACAGATTCGGCAGCTAAAAGGAAAAATTAAGAAATTTAGAAAAGAGAATGCGGAATTGGAAAAAAAGTTTGGAAATCAGATATGGAAAACAAAAAAAGCTGTAAAAGAACTAAAAATAAAAAAAAATTATATACGACATGTGGTGCACTCTTGACAATTTTTTTAAATAAATGAATTAAAATCAAGCGTCGAGTATTATAATAAAAATAGAATAGACTTATAGTACAAATTGACTTAAAATTAAAGTCATATTGCCTAAGCTTTCTCATTCCATATACTTTCAGGTATTTTGGTAAACTATTGTATTTAATTGCTGTCTTGAAAAGCAATGGCATATTTTTTCCTCTTCACTACTTCAGCAAAAATTTTAATAAAAGAAGATAGTACTATATGATAGAACATGAGATGGTGAGAGAGAGCGCATACATTTCTAGGAAATAGTGCTATTTTAAGAGGTGAGAATATGGACCAATGAGTTCTGTGATTTCTTATATTTCTTTTAGACAAGAATAAAGTTCTTATTTTTGCGGGTATCATGGTTATATAAATTATCAAATTTTTCAGCACATCACTTATTTGACATACTACTAATACTAGTTACTCTGTCACAATGTAGAATGACCCTCATAGCTCGGTTTTGAAGCAACTGTAATCTATTTTAATCAGCACTGCTACAAAGATAGAAGACAATGGAGCAAAAATGGAAATGGAGCAAGATCATCGTGTTGTAAACTGTCTGACGACTCTATTTACTGAGATTACTGCCCATTCTGTATAGAAAACCGATTTTTTTTTACTATCTTTTTACATAAATAATCTATAGATGAAACCCAATAAGAAGATAGAAAATACAAAACTTGAATGATTTAGACTATAGAATTCACTCATATTGCAAAAATATTTAGAATATATCCATCAATTATTTTTTTGTAACTGGTGCATCGATTATTTCTCCTCTTTGGTACGGTCAAATTCAATGTTGAAACCTCATATTGAAAAATTATTTTAGGCTCAATTTCAGGGTTTGAGAAATTGAGGTTGAAATTTCATGCAAAAATATTCGAAGGCACTGAAGATATAGCGAGTTAAATATCAAAAAATGTGAAAAATGAAAATAACCTTCATATTCGTGTCCAGCGACCTCGGAAACATAGGAAAACCCCAATTTCAGACATTAGTAAGACATGGTCACACATTGCTATTTCTAAGCATCTTTTTGAGGGTGTCCCACTCGCCTAGTCAAATTTACCGTATAAATAGGACTATGCAAGAAATATATTCAATGATGTACAAGTAAGTCACGTGATGTCCACAGCAGATTTTTTTTTATAGAAAATGGAAGACTAGGAGTCTTACGAAGAAAGAATTGAAGAATTAGAAGAACAGATTCGGCAGCTAAAAGGAAAAATTAAGAAATTTAGAAAAGAGAATGCGGAATTGGAAAAAAAGTTTGGAAATCAGATATGGAAAACAAAAAAAGCTGTAAAAGAACTAAAAATAAAAAAAAATTATATACGACATGTGGTGCACTCTTGACAATTTTTTTAAATAAATAAATTAAAATCAAGCGTCGAGTATTATAATAAAAATAGAATAGACTTATAGTACAAATTGACTTAAAATTAAAGTCATATTGCCTAAGCTTTCTCATTCCATATACTTTCAGGTATTTTGGTAAACTATTGTATTTAATTGCTGTCTTGAAAAGCAATGGCATATTTTTTCCTCTTCACTACTTCAGCAAAAATTTTAATAAAAGAAGATAGTACTATATGATAGAACATGAGATGGTGAGAGAGAGCGCATACATTTCTAGGAAATAGTGCTATTTTAAGAGGTGAGAATATGGACCAATGAGTTCTGTGATTTCTTATATTTCTTTTAGACAAGAATAAAGTTCTTATTTTTGCGGGTATCATGGTTATATAAATTATCAAATTTTTCAGCACATCACTTATTTGACATACTACTAATACTAGTTACTCTGTCACAATGTAGAATGACACTCATAGCTCGGTTTTGAAGCAACTGTAATCTATTTTAATCAGCACTGCTACAAAGATAGAAGACAATGGAGCAAAAATGGAAATGGAGCAAGATCATCGTGTTGTAAACTGTCTGACGACTCTATTTACTGAGATTACTGCCCATTCTGTATAGAAAACCGATTTTTTTTACTATCTTTTTACATAAATAATCTATAGATGAAACCCAATAAGAAGATAGAAAATACAAAACTTGAATGATTTAGACTATAGAATTCACTCATATTGCAAAAATATTTAGAATATATCCATCAATTATTTTTTTGTAACTGGTGCATCGATTATTTCTCCTCTTTGGTACGGTCAAATTCAATGTTGAAACCTCATATTGAAAAATTATTTTAGGCTCAATTTCAGGGTTTGAGAAATTGAGGTTGAAATTTCATGCAAAAATATTCGAAGGCACTGAAGATATAGCGAGTTAAATATCAAAAAATGTGAAAAATGAAAATAACCTTCATATTCGTGTCCAGCGACCTCGGAAACATAGGAAAACCCCAATTTCAGACATTAGTAAGACATGGTCACACATTGCTATTTCTAAGCATCTTTTTGAGGGTGTCCCACTCGCCTAGTCAAATTTACCGTATAAATAGGACTATGCAAGAAATATATTCAATGATGTACAAGTAAGTCACGTGATGTCCACAGCAGATTTTTTTTTATAGAAAATGGAAGACTAGGAGTCTTACAGAGAAAGAATTGAAGAATTAGAAGAACAGATTCGGCAGCTAAAAGGAAAAATTAAGAAATTTAGAAAAGAGAATGCGGAATTGGAAAAAAAGTTTGGAAATCAGATATGGAAAACAAAAAAAGCTGTAAAAGAACTAAAAATAAAAAAAAATTATATACGACATGTGGTGCACTCTTGACAATTTTTTTAAATAAATGAATTAAAATCAAGCGTCGAGTATTATAATAAAAATAGAATAGACTTATAGTACAAATTGACTTAAAATTAAAGTCATATTGCCTAAGCTTTCTCATTCCATATACTTTCAGGTATTTTGGTAAACTATTGTATTTAATTGCTGTCTTGAAAAGCAATGGCATATTTTTTCCTCTTCACTACTTCAGCAAAAATTTTAATAAAAGAAGATAGTACTATATGATAGAACATGAGATGGTGAGAGAGAGCGCATACATTTCTAGGAAATAGTGCTATTTTAAGAGGTGAGAATATGGACCAATGAGTTCTGTGATTTCTTATATTTCTTTTAGACAAGAATAAAGTTCTTATTTTTGCGGGTATCATGGTTATATAAATTATCAAATTTTTCAGCACATCACTTATTTGACATACTACTAATACTAGTTACTCTGTCACAATGTAGAATGACACTCATAGCTCGGTTTTGAAGCAACTGTAATCTATTTTAATCAGCACTGCTACAAAGATAGAAGACAATGGAGCAAAAATGGAAATGGAGCAAGATCATCGTGTTGTAAACTGTCTGACGACTCTATTTACTGAGATTACTGCCCATTCTGTATAGAAAACCGATTTTTTTTACTATCTTTTTACATAAATAATCTATAGATGAAACCCAATAAGAAGATAGAAAATACAAAACTTGAATGATTTAGACTATAGAATTCACTCATATTGCAAAAATATTTAGAATATATCCATCAATTATTTTTTTGTAACTGGTGCATCGATTATTTCTCCTCTTTGGTACGGTCAAATTCAATGTTGAAACCTCATATTGAAAAATTATTTTAGGCTCAATTTCAGGGTTTGAGAAATTGAGGTTGAAATTTCATGCAAAAATATTCGAAGGCACTGAAGATATAGCGAGTTAAATATCAAAAAATGTGAAAAATGAAAATAACCTTCATATTCGTGTCCAGCGACCTCGGAAACATAGGAAAACCCCAATTTCAGACATTAGTAAGACGTGGTCACACATTGCTATTTCTAAGCATCTTTTTGAGGGTGTCCCACTCGCCTAGTCAAATTTACCGTATAAATAGGACTATGCAAGAAATATATTCAATGATGTACAAGTAAGTCACGTGATGTCCACAGCAGATTTTTTTTTATAGAAAATGGAAGACTAGGAGTCTTACAGAGAAAGAATTGAAGAATTAGAAGAACAGATTCGGCAGCTAAAAGGAAAAATTAAGAAATTTAGAAAAGAGAATGCGGAATTGGAAAAAAAGTTTGGAAATCAGATATGGAAAACAAAAAAAGCTGTAAAAGAACTAAAAATAAAAAAAAATTATATACGACATGTGGTGCACTCTTGACAATTTTTTTAAATAAATAAATTAAAATCAAGCGTCGAGTATTATAATAAAAATAGAATAGACTTATAGTACAAATTGACTTAAAATTAAAGTCATATTGCCTAAGCTTTCTCATTCCATATACTTTCAGGTATTTTGGTAAACTATTGTATTTAATTGCTGTCTTGAAAAGCAATGGCATATTTTTTCCTCTTCACTACTTCAGCAAAAATTTTAATAAAAGAAGATAGTACTATATGATAGAACATGAGATGGTGAGAGAGAGCGCATACATTTCTAGGAAATAGTGCTATTTTAAGAGGTGAGAATATGGACCAATGAGTTCTGTGATTTCTTATATTTCTTTTAGACAAGAATAAAGTTCTTATTTTTGCGGGTATCATGGTTATATAAATTATCAAATGTTTCAGCACATCACTTATTTGACATACTACTAATACTAGTTACTCTGTCACAATGTAGAATGACACTCATAGCTCGGTTTTGAAGCAACTGTAATCTATTTTAATCAGCACTGCTACAAAGATAGAAGACAATGGAGCAAAAATGGAAATGGAGCAAGATCATCGTGTTGTAAACTGTCTGACGACTCTATTTACTGAGATTACTGCCCATTCTGTATAGAAAACCGATTTTTTTTACTTTCTTTTTACATAAATAATCTATAGATGAAACCCAATAAGAAGATAGAAAATACAAAACTTGAATGATTTAGACTATAGAATTCACTCATATTGCAAAAATATTTAGAATATATCCATCAATTATTTTTTTGTAACTGGTGCATCGATTATTTCTCCTCTTTGGTACGGTCAAATTCAATGTTGAAACCTCATATTGAAAAATTATTTTAGGCTCAATTTCAGGGTTTGAGAAATTGAGGTTGAAATTTCATGCAAAAATATTCGAAGGCACTGAAGATATAGCGAGTTAAATATCAAAAAATGTGAAAAATGAAAATAACCTTCATATTCGTGTCCAGCGACCTCGGAAACATAGGAAAACCCCAATTTCAGACATTAGTAAGACATGGTCACACATTGCTATTTCTAAGCATCTTTTTGAGGGTGTCCCACTCGCCTAGTCAAATTTACCGTATAAATAGGACTATGCAAGAAATATATTCAATGATGTACAAGTAAGTCACGTGATGTCCACAGCAGATTTTTTTTTATAGAAAATGGAAGACTAGGAGTCTTACAGAGAAAGAATTGAAGAATTAGAAGAACAGATTCGGCAGCTAAAAGGAAAAATTAAGAAATTTAGAAAAGAGAATGCGGAATTGGAAAAAAAGTTTGGAAATCAGATATGGAAAACAAAAAAAGCTGTAAAAGAACTAAAAATAAAAAAAAATTATATACGACATGTGGTGCACTCTTGACAATTTTTTTAAATAAATAAATTAAAATCAAGCGTCGAGTATTATAATAAAAATAGAATAGACTTATAGTACAAATTGACTTAAAATTAAAGTCATATTGCCTAAGCTTTCTCATTCCATATACTTTCAGGTATTTTGGTAAACTATTGTATTTAATTGCTGTCTTGAAAAGCAATGGCATATTTTTTCCTCTTCACTACTTCAGCAAAAATTTTAATAAAAGAAGATAGTACTATATGATAGAACATGAGATGGTGAGAGAGAGCGCATACATTTCTAGGAAATAGTGCTATTTTAAGAGGTGAGAATATGGACCAATGAGTTCTGTGATTTCTTATATTTCTTTTAGACAAGAATAAAGTTCTTATTTTTGCGGGTATCATGGTTATATAAATTATCAAATTTTTCAGCACATCACTTATTTGACATACTACTAATACTAGTTACTCTGTCACAATGTAGAATGACACTCATAGCTCGGTTTTGAAGCAACTGTAATCTATTTTAATCAGCACTGCTACAAAGATAGAAGACAATGGAGCAAAAATGGAAATGGAGCAAGATCATCGTGTTGTAAACTGTCTGACGACTCTATTTACTGAGATTACTGCCCATTCTGTATAGAAAACCGATTTTTTTTACTATCTTTTTACATAAATAATCTATAGATGAAACCCAATAAGAAGATAGAAAATACAAAACTTGAATGATTTAGACTATAGAATTCACTCATATTGCAAAAATATTTAGAATATATCCATCAATTATTTTTTTGTAACTGGTGCATCGATTATTTCTCCTCTTTGGTACGGTCAAATTCAATGTTGAAACCTCATATTGAAAAATTATTTTAGGCTCAATTTCAGGGTTTGAGAAATTGAGGTTGAAATTTCATGCAAAAATATTCGAAGGCACTGAAGATATAGCGAGTTAAATATCAAAAAATGTGAAAAATGAAAATAACCTTCATATTCGTGTCCAGCGACCTCGGAAACATAGGAAAACCCCAATTTCAGACATTAGTAAGACATGGTCACACATTGCTATTTCTAAGCATCTTTTTGAGGGTGTCCCACTCGCCTAGTCAAATTTACCGTATAAATAGGACTATGCAAGAAATATATTCAATGATGTACAAGTAAGTCACGTGATGTCCACAGCAGATTTTTTTTTATAGAAAATGGAAGACTAGGAGTCTTACAGAGAAAGAATTGAAGAATTAGAAGAACAGATTCGGCAGCTAAAAGGAAAAATTAAGAAATTTAGAAAAGAGAATGCGGAATTGGAAAAAAAGTTTGGAAATCAGATATGGAAAACAAAAAAAGCTGTAAAAGAACTAAAAATAAAAAAAAATTATATACGACATGTGGTGCACTCTTGACAATTTTTTTAAATAAATAAATTAAAATCAAGCGTCGAGTATTATAATAAAAATAGAATAGACTTATAGTACAAATTGACTTAAAATTAAAGTCATATTGCCTAAGCTTTCTCATTCCATATACTTTCAGGTATTTTGGTAAACTATTGTATTTAATTGCTGTCTTGAAAAGCAATGGCATATTTTTTCCTCTTCACTACTTCAGCAAAAATTTTAATAAAAGAAGATAGTACTATATGATAGAACATGAGATGGTGAGAGAGAGCGCATACATTTCTAGGAAATAGTGCTATTTTAAGAGGTGAGAATATGGACCAATGAGTTCTGTGATTTCTTATATTTCTTTTAGACAAGAATAAAGTTCTTATTTTTGCGGGTATCATGGTTATATAAATTATCAAATTTTTCAGCACATCACTTATTTGACATACTACTAATACTAGTTACTCTGTCACAATGTAGAATGACACTCATAGCTCGGTTTTGAAGCAACTGTAATCTATTTTAATCAGCACTGCTACAAAGATAGAAGACAATGGAGCAAAAATGGAAATGGAGCAAGATCATCGTGTTGTAAACTGTCTGACGACTCTATTTACTGAGATTACTGCCCATTCTGTATAGAAAACCGATTTTTTTTACTATCTTTTTACATAAATAATCTATAGATGAAACCCAATAAGAAGATAGAAAATACAAAACTTGAATGATTTAGACTATAGAATTCACTCATATTGCAAAAATATTTAGAATATATCCATCAATTATTTTTTTGTAACTGGTGCATCGATTATTTCTCCTCTTTGGTACGGTCAAATTCAATGTTGAAACCTCATATTGAAAAATTATTTTAGGCTCAATTTCAGGGTTTGAGAAATTGAGGTTGAAATTTCATGCAAAAATATTCGAAGGCACTGAAGATATAGCGAGTTAAATATCAAAAAATGTGAAAAATGAAAATAACCTTCATATTCGTGTCCAGCGACCTCGGAAACATAGGAAAACCCCAATTTCAGACATTAGTAAGACATGGTCACACATTGCTATTTCTAAGCATCTTTTTGAGGGTGTCCCACTCGCCTAGTCAAATTTACCGTATAAATAGGACTATGCAAGAAATATATTCAAAGATGTACAAGTAAGTCACGTGATATCCACAGCAGATTTTTTTATAGAAAATGGAAGACCAGGAGTCTTACAGAGAAAGAATTGAAGAATGAGAAGAACAGATTCGGCAGCTAGAAGGAAAAATTAAGAAATTCAGAAAAGAGAATGCGGAATTGGAAAAAAAGTTAGGAAATCAGATATGGAAAACAAAAAAAGCTGAAAAAGAACTAAAAATTAAAAAAAATATATATATACGACATGTGGTGCACTCTTGGCAATTTTTTTAAATAAATAAATTAAAATCAAGCGTCGAGTATTATAATAAAAATAGAATAGACTTATAGTACAAATTGACTTAAAATTAAAGTCATATTGCCTAAGCTTTCTCATTCCATATACTTTCAGGTATTTTGGTAAACTATTGTATTTAATTGCTGTCTTGAAAAGCAATGGCATATTTTTTCCTCTTCACTACTTCAGCAAAAATTTTAATAAAAGAAGATAGTACTATATGATAGAACATGAGATGGTGAGAGAGAGCGCATACATTTCTAGGAAATAGTGCTATTTTAAGAGGTGAGAATATGGACCAATGAGTTCTGTGATTTCTTATATTTCTTTTAGACAAGAATAAAGTTCTTATTTTTGCGGGTATCATGGTTATATAAATTATCAAATTTTTCAGCACATCACTTATTTGACATACTACTAATACTAGTTACTCTGTCACAATGTAGAATGACACTCATAGCTCGGTTTTGAAGCAACTGTAATCTATTTTAATCAGCACTGCTACAAAGATAGAAGACAATGGAGCAAAAATGGAAATGGAGCAAGATCATCGTGTTGTAAACTGTCTGACGACTCTATTTACTGAGATTACTGCCCATTCTGTATAGAAAACCGATTTTTTTTACTATCTTTTTACATAAATAATCTATAGATGAAACCCAATAAGAAGATAGAAAATACAAAACTTGAATGATTTAGACTATAGAATTCACTCATATTGCAAAAATATTTAGAATATATCCATCAATTATTTTTTTGTAACTGGTGCATCGATTATTTCTCCTCTTTGGTACGGTCAAATTCAATGTTGAAACCTCATATTGAAAAATTATTTTAGGCTCAATTTCAGGGTTTGAGAAATTGAGGTTGAAATTTCATGCAAAAATATTCGAAGGCACTGAAGATATAGCGAGTTAAATATAAAAAAATGTGAAAAATGAAAATAACCTTCATATTCGTGTCCAGCGACCTCGGAAACATAGGAAAACCCCAATTTCAGACATTAGTAAGACATGGTCACACATTGCTATTTCTAAGCATCTTTTTGAGGGTGTCCCACTCGCCTAGTCAAATTTACCGTATAAATAGGACTATGCAAGAAATATATTCAATGATGTACAAGTAAGTCACGTGATGTCCACAGCAGATTTTTTTTTATAGAAAATGGAAGACTAGGAGTCTTACAGAGAAAGAATTGAAGAATTAGAAGAACAGATTCGGCAGCTAAAAGGAAAAATTAAGAAATTTAGAAAAGAGAATGCGGAATTGGAAAAAAAGTTTGGAAATCAGATATGGAAAACAAAACAAGCTGTAAAAGAACTAAAAATAAAAAAAAATTATATACGACATGTGGTGCACTCTTGACAATTTTTTTAAATAAATAAATTAAAATCAAGCGTCGAGTATTATAATAAAAATAGAATAGACTTATAGTACAAATTGACTTAAAATTAAAGTCATATTGCCTAAGCTTTCTCATTCCATATACTTTCAGGTATTTTGGTAAACTATTGTATTTAATTGCTGTCTTGAAAAGCAATGGCATATTTTTTCCTCTTCACTACTTCAGCAAAAATTTTAATAAAAGAAGATAGTACTATATGATAGAACATGAGATGGTGAGAGAGAGCGCATACATTTCTAGGAAATAGTGCTATTTTAAGAGGTGAGAATATGGACCAATGAGTTCTGTGATTTCTTATATTTCTTTTAGACAAGAATAAAGTTCTTATTTTTGCGGGTATCATGGTTATATAAATTATCAAATTTTTCAGCACATCACTTATTTGACATACTACTAATACTAGTTACTCTGTCACAATGTAGAATGACACTCATAGCTCGGTTTTGAAGCAACTGTAATCTATTTTAATCAGCACTGCTACAAAGATAGAAGACAATGGAGCAAAAATGGAAATGGAGCAAGATCATCGTGTTGTAAACTGTCTGACGACTCTATTTACTGAGATTACTGCCCATTCTGTATAGAAAACCGATTTTTTTTACTATCTTTTTACATAAATAATCTATAGATGAAACCCAATAAGAAGATAGAAAATACAAAACTTGAATGATTTAGACTATAGAATTCACTCATATTGCAAAAATATTTAGAATATATCCATCAATTATTTTTTTGTAACTGGTGCATCGATTATTTCTCCTCTTTGGTACGGTCAAATTCAATGTTGAAACCTCATATTGAAAAATTATTTTAGGCTCAATTTCAGGGTTTGAGAAATTGAGGTTGAAATTTCATGCAAAAATATTCGAAGGCACTGAAGATATAGCGAGTTAAATATCAAAAAATGTGAAAAATGAAAATAACCTTCATATTCGTGTCCAGCGACCTCGGAAACATAGGAAAACCCCAATTTCAGACATTAGTAAGACATGGTCACACATTGCTATTTCTAAGCATCTTTTTGAGGGTGTCCCACTCGCCTAGTCAAATTTACCGTATAAATAGGACTATGCAAGAAATATATTCAATGATGTACAAGTAAGTCACGTGATGTCCACAGCAGATTTTTTTTTATAGAAAATGGAAGACTAGGAGTCTTACAGAGAAAGAATTGAAGAATGAGAAGAACAGATTCGGCAGCTAGAAGGAAAAATTAAGAAATTCAGAAAAGAGAATGCGGAATTGGAAAAAAAGTTAGGAAATCAGATATGGAAAACAAAAAAAGCTGAAAAAGAACTAAAAATTAAAAAAAATATATATATACGACATGTGGTGCACTCTTGGCAATTTTTTTAAATAAATAAATTAAAATCAAGCGTCGAGTATTATAATAAAAATAGAATAGACTTATAGTACAAATTGACTTAAAATTAAAGTCATATTGCCTAAGCTTTCTCATTCCATATACTTTCAGGTATTTTGGTAAACTATTGTATTTAATTGCTGTCTTGAAAAGCAATGGCATATTTTTTCCTCTTCACTACTTCAGCAAAAATTTTAATAAAAGAAGATAGTACTATATGATAGAACATGAGATGGTGAGAGAGAGCGCATACATTTCTAGGAAATAGTGCTATTTTAAGAGGTGAGAATATGGACCAATGAGTTCTGTGATTTCTTATATTTCTTTTAGACAAGAATAAAGTTCTTATTTTTGCGGGTATCATGGTTATATAAATTATCAAATTTTTCAGCACATCACTTATTTGACATACTACTAATACTAGTTACTCTGTCACAATGTAGAATGACACTCATAGCTCGGTTTTGAAGCAACTGTAATCTATTTTAATCAGCACTGCTACAAAGATAGAAGACAATGGAGCAAAAATGGAAATGGAGCAAGATCATCGTGTTGTAAACTGTCTGACGACTCTATTTACTGAGATTACTGCCCATTCTGTATAGAAAACCGATTTTTTTTACTATCTTTTTACATAAATAATCTATAGATGAAACCCAATAAGAAGATAGAAAATACAAAACTTGAATGATTTAGACTATAGAATTCACTCATATTGCAAAAATATTTAGAATATATCCATCAATTATTTTTTTGTAACTGGTGCATCGATTATTTCTCCTCTTTGGTACGGTCAAATTCAATGTTGAAACCTCATATTGAAAAATTATTTTAGGCTCAATTTCAGGGTTTGAGAAATTGAGGTTGAAATTTCATGCAAAAATATTCGAAGGCACTGAAGATATAGCGAGTTAAATATAAAAAAATGTGAAAAATGAAAATAACCTTCATATTCGTGTCCAGCGACCTCGGAAACATAGGAAAACCCCAATTTCAGACATTAGTAAGACATGGTCACACATTGCTATTTCTAAGCATCTTTTTGAGGGTGTCCCACTCGCCTAGTCAAATTTACCGTATAAATAGGACTATGCAAGAAATATATTCAATGATGTACAAGTAAGTCACGTGATGTCCACAGCAGATTTTTTTTTATAGAAAATGGAAGACTAGGAGTCTTACAGAGAAAGAATTGAAGAATTAGAAGAACAGATTCGGCAGCTAAAAGGAAAAATTAAGAAATTTAGAAAAGAGAATGCGGAATTGGAAAAAAAGTTTGGAAATCAGATATGGAAAACAAAACAAGCTGTAAAAGAACTAAAAATAAAAAAAAATTATATACGACATGTGGTGCACTCTTGACAATTTTTTTAAATAAATAAATTAAAATCAAGCGTCGAGTATTATAATAAAAATAGAATAGACTTATAGTACAAATTGACTTAAAATTAAAGTCATATTGCCTAAGCTTTCTCATTCCATATACTTTCAGGTATTTTGGTAAACTATTGTATTTAATTGCTGTCTTGAAAAGCAATGGCATATTTTTTCCTCTTCACTACTTCAGCAAAAATTTTAATAAAAGAAGATAGTACTATATGATAGAACATGAGATGGTGAGAGAGAGCGCATACATTTCTAGGAAATAGTGCTATTTTAAGAGGTGAGAATATGGACCAATGAGTTCTGTGATTTCTTATATTTCTTTTAGACAAGAATAAAGTTCTTATTTTTGCGGGTATCATGGTTATATAAATTATCAAATTTTTCAGCACATCACTTATTTGACATACTACTAATACTAGTTACTCTGTCACAATGTAGAATGACACTCATAGCTCGGTTTTGAAGCAACTGTAATCTATTTTAATCAGCACTGCTACAAAGATAGAAGACAATGGAGCAAAAATGGAAATGGAGCAAGATCATCGTGTTGTAAACTGTCTGACGACTCTATTTACTGAGATTACTGCCCATTCTGTATAGAAAACCGATTTTTTTTACTATCTTTTTACATAAATAATCTATAGATGAAACCCAATAAGAAGATAGAAAATACAAAACTTGAATGATTTAGACTATAGAATTCACTCATATTGCAAAAATATTTAGAATATATCCATCAATTATTTTTTTGTAACTGGTGCATCGATTATTTCTCCTCTTTGGTACGGTCAAATTCAATGTTGAAACCTCATATTGAAAAATTATTTTAGGCTCAATTTCAGGGTTTGAGAAATTGAGGTTGAAATTTCATGCAAAAATATTCGAAGGCACTGAAGATATAGCGAGTTAAATATCAAAAAATGTGAAAAATGAAAATAACCTTCATATTCGTGTCCAGCGACCTCGGAAACATAGGAAAACCCCAATTTCAGACATTAGTAAGACATGGTCACACATTGCTATTTCTAAGCATCTTTTTGAGGGTGTCCCACTCGCCTAGTCAAATTTACCGTATAAATAGGACTATGCAAGAAATATATTCAATGATGTACAAGTAAGTCACGTGATGTCCACAGCAGATTTTTTTTTATAGAAAATGGAAGACTAGGAGTCTTACAGAGAAAGAATTGAAGAATGAGAAGAACAGATTCGGCAGCTAGAAGGAAAAATTAAGAAATTCAGAAAAGAGAATGCGGAATTGGAAAAAAAGTTAGGAAATCAGATATGGAAAACAAAAAAAGCTGAAAAAGAACTAAAAATTAAAAAAAATATATATATACGACATGTGGTGCACTCTTGGCAATTTTTTTAAATAAATAAATTAAAATCAAGCGTCGAGTATTATAATAAAAATAGAATAGACTTATAGTACAAATTGACTTAAAATTAAAGTCATATTGCCTAAGCTTTCTCATTCCATATACTTTCAGGTATTTTGGTAAACTATTGTATTTAATTGCTGTCTTGAAAAGCAATGGCATATTTTTTCCTCTTCACTACTTCAGCAAAAATTTTAATAAAAGAAGATAGTACTATATGATAGAACATGAGATGGTGAGAGAGAGCGCATACATTTCTAGGAAATAGTGCTATTTTAAGAGGTGAGAATATGGACCAATGAGTTCTGTGATTTCTTATATTTCTTTTAGACAAGAATAAAGTTCTTATTTTTGCGGGTATCATGGTTATATAAATTATCAAATTTTTCAGCACATCACTTATTTGACATACTACTAATACTAGTTACTCTGTCACAATGTAGAATGACACTCATAGCTCGGTTTTGAAGCAACTGTAATCTATTTTAATCAGCACTGCTACAAAGATAGAAGACAATGGAGCAAAAATGGAAATGGAGCAAGATCATCGTGTTGTAAACTGTCTGACGACTCTATTTACTGAGATTACTGCCCATTCTGTATAGAAAACCGATTTTTTCTACTATCTTTTTACATAAATAATCTATAGATGAAACCCAATAAGAAGATAGAAAATACAAAACTTGAATGATTTAGACTATAGAATTCACTCATATTGCAAAAATATTTAGAATATATCCATCAATTATTTTTTTGTAACTGGTGCATCGATTATTTCTCCTCTCTGGTACGGTCAAATTCAATGTTGAAACCTCATATTGAAAAATTATTTTAGGCTCAATTTCAGGGTTTGAGAAATTGAGGTTGAAATTTCATGCAAAAATATTCGAAGGCACTGAAGATATAGCGAGTTAAATATCAAAAAATGTGAAAAATGAAAATAACCTTCATATTCGTGTCCAGCGACCTCGGAAACATAGGAAAACCCCAATTTCAGACATTAGTAAGACATGGTCACACATTGCTATTTCTAAGCATCTTTTTGAGGGTGTCCCACTCGCCTAGTCAAATTTACCGTATAAATAGGACTATGCAAGAAATATATTCAAAGATGTACAAGTAAGTCACGTGATATCCACAGCAGATTTTTTTATAGAAAATGGAAGACCAGGAGTCTTACAGAGAAAGAATTGAAGAATGAGAAGAACAGATTCGGCAGCTAGAAGGAAAAATTAAGAAATTCAGAAAAGAGAATGCGGAATTGGAAAAAAAGTTAGGAAATCAGATATGGAAAACAAAAAAAGCTGAAAAAGAACTAAAAATTAAAAAAAATATATATATACGACATGTGGTGCACTCTTGGCAATATTTTTAAATAAATAAATTAAAATCAAGCGTCGAGTATTATAATAAAAATAGAATAGACTTATAGTACAAATTGACTTAAAATTAAAGTCATATTGCCTAAGCTTTCTCATTCCATATACTTTCAGGTATTTTGGTAAACTATTGTATTTAATTGCTGTCTTGAAAAGCAATGGCATATTTTTTCCTCTTCACTACTTCAGCAAAAATTTTAATAAAAGAAGATAGTACTATATGATAGAACATGAGATGGTGAGAGAGAGCGCATACATTTCTAGGAAATAGTGCTATTTTAAGAGGTGAGAATATGGACCAATGAGTTCTGTGATTTCTTATATTTCTTTTAGACAAGAATAAAGTTCTTATTTTTGCGGGTATCATGGTTATATAAATTATCAAATTTTTCAGCACATCACTTATTTGACATACTACTAATACTAGTTACTCTGTCACAATGTAGAATGACACTCATAGCTCGGTTTTGAAGCAACTGTAATCTATTTTAATCAGCACTGCTACAAAGATAGAAGACAATGGAGCAAAAATGGAAATGGAGCAAGATCATCGTGTTGTAAACTGTCTGACGACTCTATTTACTGAGATTACTGCCCATTCTGTATAGAAAACCGATTTTTTTTACTATCTTTTTACATAAATAATATATAGATGAAACCCAATAAGAAGATAGAAAATACAAAACTTGAATGATTTAGACTATAGAATTCACTCATATTGCAAAAATATTTAGAATATATCCATCAATTATTTTTTTGTAACTGGTGCATCGATTATTTCTCCTCTTTGGTACGGTCAAATTCAATGTTGAAACCTCATATTGAAAAATTATTTTAGGCTCAATTTCAGGGTTTGAGAAATTGAGGTTGAAATTTCATGCAAAAATATTCGAAGGCACTGAAGATATAGCGAGTTAAATATCAAAAAATGTGAAAAATGAAAATAACCTTCATATTCGTGTCCAGCGACCTCGGAAACATAGGAAAACCCCAATTTCAGACATTAGTAAGACATGGTCACACATTGCTATTTCTAAGCATCTTTTTGAGGGTGTCCCACTCGCCTAGTCAAATTTACCGTATAAATAGGACTATGCAAGAAATATATTCAAAGATGTACAAGTAAGTCACGTGATATCCACAGCAGATTTTTTTATAGAAAATGGAAGACCAGGAGTCTTACAGAGAAAGAATTGAAGAATGAGAAGAACAGATTCGGCAGCTAGAAGGAAAAATTAAGAAATTCAGAAAAGAGAATGCGGAATTGGAAAAAAAGTTAGGAAATCAGATATGGAAAACAAAAAAAGCTGAAAAAGAACTAAAAATTAAAAAAAATATATATATACGACATGTGGTGCACTCTTGGCAATTTTTTTAAATAAATAAATTAAAATCAAGCGTCGAGTATTATAATAAAAATAGAATAGACTTATAGTACAAATTGACTTAAAATTAAAGTCATATTGCCTAAGCTTTCTCATTCCATATACTTTCAGGTATTTTGGTAAACTATTGTATTTAATTGCTGTCTTGAAAAGCAATGGCATATTTTTTCCTCTTCACTACTTCAGCAAAAATTTTAATAAAAGAAGATAGTACTATATGATAGAACATGAGATGGTGAGAGAGAGCGCATACATTTCTAGGAAATAGTGCTATTTTAAGAGGTGAGAATATGGACCAATGAGTTCTGTGATTTCTTATATTTCTTTTAGACAAGAATAAAGTTCTTATTTTTGCGGGTATCATGGTTATATAAATTATCAAATTTTTCAGCACATCACTTATTTGACATACTACTAATACTAGTTACTCTGTCACAATGTAGAATGACACTCATAGCTCGGTTTTGAAGCAACTGTAATCTATTTTAATCAGCACTGCTACAAAGATAGAAGACAATGGAGCAAAAATGGAAATGGAGCAAGATCATCGTGTTGTAAACTGTCTGACGACTCTATTTACTGAGATTACTGCCCATTCTGTATAGAAAACCGATTTTTTTTACTATCTTTTTACATAAATAATCTATAGATGAAACCCAATAAGAAGATAGAAAATACAAAACTTGAATGATTTAGACTATAGAATTCACTCATATTGCAAAAATATTTAGAATATATCCATCAATTATTTTTTTGTAACTGGTGCATCGATTATTTCTCCTCTTTGGTACGGTCAAATTCAATGTTGAAACCTCATATTGAAAAATTATTTTAGGCTCAATTTCAGGGTTTGAGAAATTGAGGTTGAAATTTCATGCAAAAATATTCGAAGGCACTGAAGATATAGCGAGTTAAATATCAAAAAATGTGAAAAATGAAAATAACCTTCATATTCGTGTCCAGCGACCTCGGAAACATAGGAAAACCCCAATTTCAGACATTAGTAAGACATGGTCACACATTGCTATTTCTAAGCATCTTTTTGAGGGTGTCCCACTCGCCTAGTCAAATTTACCGTATAAATAGGACTATGCAAGAAATATATTCAAAGATGTACAAGTAAGTCACGTGATATCCACAGCAGATTTTTTTATAGAAAATGGAAGACCAGGAGTCTTACAGAGAAAGAATTGAAGAATGAGAAGAACAGATTCGGCAGCTAGAAGGAAAAATTAAGAAATTCAGAAAAGAGAATGCGGAATTGGAAAAAAAGTTAGGAAATCAGATATGGAAAACAAAAAAAGCTGAAAAAGAACTAAAAATTAAAAAAAATATATATATACGACATGTGGTGCACTCTTGGCAATTTTTTTAAATAAATAAATTAAAATCAAGCGTCGAGTATTATAATAAAAATAGAATAGACTTATAGTACAAATTGACTTAAAATTAAAGTCATATTGCCTAAGCTTTCTCATTCCATATACTTTCAGGTATTTTGGTAAACTATTGTATTTAATTGCTGTCTTGAAAAGCAATGGCATATTTTTTCCTCTTCACTACTTCAGCAAAAATTTTAATAAAAGAAGATAGTACTATATGATAGAACATGAGATGGTGAGAGAGAGCGCATACATTTCTAGGAAATAGTGCTATTTTAAGAGGTGAGAATATGGACCAATGAGTTCTGTGATTTCTTATATTTCTTTTAGACAAGAATAAAGTTCTTATTTTTGCGGGTATCATGGTTATATAAATTATCAAATTTTTCAGCACATCACTTATTTGACATACTACTAATACTAGTTACTCTGTCACAATGTAGAATGACACTCATAGCTCGGTTTTGAAGCAACTGTAATCTATTTTAATCAGCACTGCTACAAAGATAGAAGACAATGGAGCAAAAATGGAAATGGAGCAAGATCATCGTGTTGTAAACTGTCTGACGACTCTATTTACTGAGATTACTGCCCATTCTGTATAGAAAACCGATTTTTTTTACTATCTTTTTACATAAATAATCTATAGATGAAACCCAATAAGAAGATAGAAAATACAAAACTTGAATGATTTAGACTATAGAATTCACTCATATTGCAAAAATATTTAGAATATATCCATCAATTATTTTTTTGTAACTGGTGCATCGATTATTTCTCCTCTTTGGTACGGTCAAATTCAATGTTGAAACCTCATATTGAAAAATTATTTTAGGCTCAATTTCAGGGTTTGAGAAATTGAGGTTGAAATTTCATGCAAAAATATTCGAAGGCACTGAAGATATAGCGAGTTAAATATCAAAAAATGTGAAAAATGAAAATAACCTTCATATTCGTGTCCAGCGACCTCGGAAACATAGGAAAACCCCAATTTCAGACATTAGTAAGACATGGTCACACATTGCTATTTCTAAGCATCTTTTTGAGGGTGTCCCACTCGCCTAGTCAAATTTACCGTATAAATAGGACTATGCAAGAAATATATTCAAAGATGTACAAGTAAGTCACGTGATATCCACAGCAGATTTTTTTATAGAAAATGGAAGACCAGGAGTCTTACAGAGAAAGAATTGAAGAATGAGAAGAACAGATTCGGCAGCTAGAAGGAAAAATTAAGAAATTCAGAAAAGAGAATGCGGAATTGGAAAAAAAGTTAGGAAATCAGATATGGAAAACAAAAAAAGCTGAAAAAGAACTAAAAATTAAAAAAAATATATATATACGACATGTGGTGCACTCTTGGCAATTTTTTTAAATAAATAAATTAAAATCAAGCGTCGAGTATTATAATAAAAATAGAATAGACTTATAGTACAAATTGACTTAAAATTAAAGTCATATTGCCTAAGCTTTCTCATTCCATATACTTTCAGGTATTTTGGTAAACTATTGTATTTAATTGCTGTCTTGAAAAGCAATGGCATATTTTTTCCTCTTCACTACTTCAGCAAAAATTTTAATAAAAGAAGATAGTACTATATGATAGAACATGAGATGGTGAGAGAGAGCGCATACATTTCTAGGAAATAGTGCTATTTTAAGAGGTGAGAATATGGACCAATGAGTTCTGTGATTTCTTATATTTCTTTTAGACAAGAATAAAGTTCTTATTTTTGCGGGTATCATGGTTATATAAATTATCAAATTTTTCAGCACATCACTTATTTGACATACTACTAATACTAGTTACTCTGTCACAATGTAGAATGACACTCATAGCTCGGTTTTGAAGCAACTGTAATCTATTTTAATCAGCACTGCTACAAAGATAGAAGACAATGGAGCAAAAATGGAAATGGAGCAAGATCATCGTGTTGTAAACTGTCTGACGACTCTATTTACTGAGATTACTGCCCATTCTGTATAGAAAACCGATTTTTTTTACTATCTTTTTACATAAATAATCTATAGATGAAACCCAATAAGAAGATAGAAAATACAAAACTTGAATGATTTAGACTATAGAATTCACTCATATTGCAAAAATATTTAGAATATATCCATCAATTATTTTTTTGTAACTGGTGCATCGATTATTTCTCCTCTTTGGTACGGTCAAATTCAATGTTGAAACCTCATATTGAAAAATTATTTTAGGCTCAATTTCAGGGTTTGAGAAATTGAGGTTGAAATTTCATGCAAAAATATTCGAAGGCACTGAAGATATAGCGAGTTAAATATCAAAAAATGTGAAAAATGAAAATAACCTTCATATTCGTGTCCAGCGACCTCGGAAACATAGGAAAACCCCAATTTCAGACATTAGTAAGACATGGTCACACATTGCTATTTCTAAGCATCTTTTTGAGGGTGTCCCACTCGCCTAGTCAAATTTACCGTATAAATAGGACTATGCAAGAAATATATTCAAAGATGTACAAGTAAGTCACGTGATATCCACAGCAGATTTTTTTATAGAAAATGGAAGACCAGGAGTCTTACAGAGAAAGAATTGAAGAATGAGAAGAACAGATTCGGCAGCTAGAAGGAAAAATTAAGAAATTCAGAAAAGAGAATGCGGAATTGGAAAAAAAGTTAGGAAATCAGATATGGAAAACAAAAAAAGCTGAAAAAGAACTAAAAATTAAAAAAAATATATATATACGACATGTGGTGCACTCTTGGCAATTTTTTTAAATAAATAAATTAAAATCAAGCGTCGAGTATTATAATAAAAATAGAATAGACTTATAGTACAAATTGACTTAAAATTAAAGTCATATTGCCTAAGCTTTCTCATTCCATATACTTTCAGGTATTTTGGTAAACTATTGTATTTAATTGCTGTCTTGAAAAGCAATGGCATATTTTTTCCTCTTCACTACTTCAGCAAAAATTTTAATAAAAGAAGATAGTACTATATGATAGAACATGAGATGGTGAGAGAGAGCGCATACATTTCTAGGAAATAGTGCTATTTTAAGAGGTGAGAATATGGACCAATGAGTTCTGTGATTTCTTATATTTCTTTTAGACAAGAATAAAGTTCTTATTTTTGCGGGTATCATGGTTATATAAATTATCAAATTTTTCAGCACATCACTTATTTGACATACTACTAATACTAGTTACTCTGTCACAATGTAGAATGACACTCATAGCTCGGTTTTGAAGCAACTGTAATCTATTTTAATCAGCACTGCTACAAAGATAGAAGACAATGGAGCAAAAATGGAAATGGAGCAAGATCATCGTGTTGTAAACTGTCTGACGACTCTATTTACTGAGATTACTGCCCATTCTGTATAGAAAACCGATTTTTTTTACTATCTTTTTACATAAATAATCTATAGATGAAACCCAATAAGAAGATAGAAAATACAAAACTTGAATGATTTAGACTATAGAATTCACTCATATTGCAAAAATATTTAGAATATATCCATCAATTATTTTTTTGTAACTGGTGCATCGATTATTTCTCCTCTTTGGTACGGTCAAATTCAATGTTGAAACCTCATATTGAAAAATTATTTTAGGCTCAATTTCAGGGTTTGAGAAATTGAGGTTGAAATTTCATGCAAAAATATTCGAAGGCACTGAAGATATAGCGAGTTAAATATCAAAAAATGTGAAAAATGAAAATAACCTTCATATTCGTGTCCAGCGACCTCGGAAACATAGGAAAACCCCAATTTCAGACATTAGTAAGACATGGTCACACATTGCTATTTCTAAGCATCTTTTTGAGGGTGTCCCACTCGCCTAGTCAAATTTACCGTATAAATAGGACTATGCAAGAAATATATTCAATGATGTACAAGTAAGTCACGTGATGTCCACAGCAGATTTTTTTTTATAGAAAATGGAAGACTAGGAGTCTTACAGAGAAAGAATTGAAGAATTAGAAGAACAGATTCGGCAGCTAAAAGGAAAAATTAAGAAATTTAGAAAAGAGAATGCGGAATTGGAAAAAAAGTTTGGAAATCAGATATGGAAAACAAAACAAGCTGTAAAAGAACTAAAAATTAAAAAAAATATATATATACGACATGTGGTGCACTCTTGACAATTTTTTTAAATAAATAAATTAAAATCAAGCGTCGAGTATTATAATAAAAATAGAATAGACTTATAGTACAAATTGACTTAAAATTAAAGTCATATTGCCTAAGCTTTCTCATTCCATATACTTTCAGGTATTTTGGTAAACTATTGTATTTAATTGCTGTCTTGAAAAGCAATGGCATATTTTTTCCTCTTCACTACTTCAGCAAAAATTTTAATAAAAGAAGATAGTACTATATGATAGAACATGAGATGGTGAGAGAGAGCGCATACATTTCTAGGAAATAGTGCTATTTTAAGAGGTGAGAATATGGACCAATGAGTTCTGTGATTTCTTATATTTCTTTTAGACAAGAATAAAGTTCTTATTTTTGCGGGTATCATGGTTATATAAATTATCAAATTTTTCAGCACATCACTTATTTGACATACTACTAATACTAGTTACTCTGTCACAATGTAGAATGACACTCATAGCTCGGTTTTGAAGCAACTGTAATCTATTTTAATCAGCACTGCTACAAAGATAGAAGACAATGGAGCAAAAATGGAAATGGAGCAAGATCATCGTGTTGTAAACTGTCTGACGACTCTATTTACTGAGATTACTGCCCATTCTGTATAGAAAACCGATTTTTTTTACTATCTTTTTACATAAATAATCTATAGATGAAACCCAATAAGAAGATAGAAAATACAAAACTTGAATGATTTAGACTATAGAATTCACTCATATTGCAAAAATATTTAGAATATATCCATCAATTATTTTTTTGTAACTGGTGCATCGATTATTTCTCCTCTTTGGTACGGTCAAATTCAATGTTGAAACCTCATATTGAAAAATTATTTTAGGCTCAATTTCAGGGTTTGAGAAATTGAGGTTGAAATTTCATGCAAAAATATTCGAAGGCACTGAAGATATAGCGAGTTAAATATCAAAAAATGTGAAAAATGAAAATAACCTTCATATTCGTGTCCAGCGACCTCGGAAACATAGGAAAACCCCAATTTCAGACATTAGTAAGACATGGTCACACATTGCTATTTCTAAGCATCTTTTTGAAGGTGTCCCACTCGCCTAGTCAAATTTACCGTATAAATAGGACTATGCAAGAAATATATTCAAAGATGTACAAGTAAGTCACGTGATATCCACAGCAGATTTTTTTATAGAAAATGGAAGACCAGGAGTCTTACAGAGAAAGAATTGAAGAATGAGAAGAACAGATTCGGCAGCTAGAAGGAAAAATTAAGAAATTCAGAAAAGAGAATGCGGAATTGGAAAAAAAGTTAGGAAATCAGATATGGAAAACAAAAAAAGCTGAAAAAGAACTAAAAATTAAAAAAAATATATATATACGACATGTGGTGCACTCTTGGCAATTGTTTTAAATAAATAAATTAAAATCAAGCGTCGAGTATTATAATAAAAATAGAATAGACTTATAGTACAAATTGACTTAAAATTAAAGTCATATTGCCTAAGCTTTCTCATTCCATATACTTTCAGGTATTTTGGTAAACTATTGTATTTAATTGCTGTCTTGAAAAGCAATGGCATATTTTTTCCTCTTCACTACTTCAGCAAAAATTTTAATAAAAGAAGATAGTACTATATGATAGAACATGAGATGGTGAGAGAGAGCGCATACATTTCTAGGAAATAGTGCTATTTTAAGAGGTGAGAATATGGACCAATGAGTTCTGTGATTTCTTATATTTCTTTTAGACAAGAATAAAGTTCTTATTTTTGCGGGTATCATGGTTATATAAATTATCAAATTTTTCAGCACATCACTTATTTGACATACTACTAATACTAGTTACTCTGTCACAATGTAGAATGACCCTCATAGCTCGGTTTTGAAGCAACTGTAATCTATTTTAATCAGCACTGCTACAAAGATAGAAGACAATGGAGCAAAAATGGAAATGGAGCAAGATCATCGTGTTGTAAACTGTCTGACGACTCTATTTACTGAGATTACTGCCCATTCTGTATAGAAAACCGATTTTTTTTACTATCTTTTTACATAAATAATCTATAGATGAAACCCAATAAGAAGATAGAAAATACAAAACTTGAATGATTTAGACTATAGAATTCACTCATATTGCAAAAATATTTAGAATATATCCATCAATTATTTTTTTGTAACTGGTGCATCGATTATTTCTCCTCTTTGGTACGGTCAAATTCAATGTTGAAACCTCATATTGAAAAATTATTTTAGGCTCAATTTCAGGGTTTGAGAAATTGAGGTTGAAATTTCATGCAAAAATATTCGAAGGCACTGAAGATATAGCGAGTTAAATATCAAAAAATGTGAAAAATGAAAATAACCTTCATATTCGTGTCCAGCGACCTCGGAAACATAGGAAAACCCCAATTTCAGACATTAGTAAGACATGGTCACACATTGCTATTTCTAAGCATCTTTTTGAGGGTGTCCCACTCGCCTAGTCAAATTTACCGTATAAATAGGACTATGCAAGAAATATATTCAATGATGTACAAGTAAGTCACGTGATGTCCACAGCAGATTTTTTTTTATAGAAAATGGAAGACTAGGAGTCTTACAGAGAAAGAATTGAAGAATGAGAAGAACAGATTCGGCAGCTAGAAGGAAAAATTAAGAAATTCAGAAAAGAGAATGCGGAATTGGAAAAAAAGTTAGGAAATCAGATATGGAAAACAAAAAAAGCTGAAAAAGAACTAAAAATTAAAAAAAATATATATATACGACATGTGGTGCACTCTTGGCAATTTTTTTAAATAAATAAATTAAAATCAAGCGTCGAGTATTATAATAAAAATAGAATAGACTTATAGTACAAATTGACTTAAAATTAAAGTCATATTGCCTAAGCTTTCTCATTCCATATACTTTCAGGTATTTTGGTAAACTATTGTATTTAATTGCTGTCTTGAAAAGCAATGGCATATTTTTTCCTCTTCACTACTTCAGCAAAAATTTTAATAAAAGAAGATAGTACTATATGATAGAACATGAGATGGTGAGAGAGAGCGCATACATTTCTAGGAAATAGTGCTATTTTAAGAGGTGAGAATATGGACCAATGAGTTCTGTGATTTCTTATATTTCTTTTAGACAAGAATAAAGTTCTTATTTTTGCGGGTATCATGGTTATATAAATTATCAAATTTTTCAGCACATCACTTATTTGACATACTACTAATACTAGTTACTCTGTCACAATGTAGAATGACACTCATAGCTCGGTTTTGAAGCAACTGTAATCTATTTTAATCAGCACTGCTACAAAGATAGAAGACAATGGAGCAAAAATGGAAATGGAGCAAGATCATCGTGTTGTAAACTGTCTGACGACTCTATTTACTGAGATTACTGCCCATTCTGTATAGAAAACCGATTTTTTTTACTATCTTTTTACATAAATAATCTATAGATGAAACCCAATAAGAAGATAGAAAATACAAAACTTGAATGATTTAGACTATAGAATTCACTCATATTGCAAAAATATTTAGAATATATCCATCAATTATTTTTTTGTAACTGGTGCATCGATTATTTCTCCTCTTTGGTACGGTCAAATTCAATGTTGAAACCTCATATTGAAAAATTATTTTAGGCTCAATTTCAGGGTTTGAGAAATTGAGGTTGAAATTTCATGCAAAAATATTCGAAGGCACTGAAGATATAGCGAGTTAAATATCAAAAAATGTGAAAAATGAAAATAACCTTCATATTCGTGTCCAGCGACCTCGGAAACATAGGAAAACCCCAATTTCAGACATTAGTAAGACATGGTCACACATTGCTATTTCTAAGCATCTTTTTGAGGGTGTCCCACTCGCCTAGTCAAATTTACCGTATAAATAGGACTATGCAAGAAATATATTCAATGATGTACAAGTAAGTCACGTGATGTCCACAGCAGATTTTTTTATAGAAAATGGAAGACCAGGAGTCTTACAGAGAAAGAATTGAAGAATGAGAAGAACAGATTCGGCAGCTAGAAGGAAAAATTAAGAAATTCAGAAAAGAGAATGCGGAATTGGAAAAAAAGTTAGGAAATCAGATATGGAAAACAAAAAAAGCTGAAAAAGAACTAAAAATTAAAAAAAATATATATATACGACATGTGGTGCACTCTTGGCAATTTTTTTAAATAAATAAATTAAAATCAAGCGTCGAGTATTATAATAAAAATAGAATAGACTTATAGTACAAATTGACTTAAAATTAAAGTCATATTGCCTAAGCTTTCTCATTCCATATACTTTCAGGTATTTTGGTAAACTATTGTATTTAATTGCTGTCTTGAAAAGCAATGGCATATTTTTTCCTCTTCACTACTTCAGCAAAAATTTTAATAAAAGAAGATAGTACTATATGATAGAACATGAGATGGTGAGAGAGAGCGCATACATTTCTAGGAAATAGTGCTATTTTAAGAGGTGAGAATATGGACCAATGAGTTCTGTGATTTCTTATATTTCTTTTAGACAAGAATAAAGTTCTTATTTTTGCGGGTATCATGGTTATATAAATTATCAAATTTTTCAGCACATCACTTATTTGACATACTACTAATACTAGTTACTCTGTCACAATGTAGAATGACCCTCATAGCTCGGTTTTGAAGCAACTGTAATCTATTTTAATCAGCACTGCTACAAAGATAGAAGACAATGGAGCAAAAATGGAAATGGAGCAAGATCATCGTGTTGTAAACTGTCTGACGACTCTATTTACTGAGATTACTGCCCATTCTGTATAGAAAACCGATTTTTTTTACTATCTTTTTACATAAATAATCTATTGATGAAACCCAATAAGAAGATAGAAAATACAAAACTTGAATGATTTAGACTATAGAATTCACTCATATTGCAAAAATATTTAGAATATATCCATCAATTATTTTTTTGTAACTGGTGCATCGATTATTTCTCCTCTTTGGTACGGTCAAATTCAATGTTGAAACCTCATATTGAAAAATTATTTTAGGCTCAATTTCAGGGTTTGAGAAATTGAGGTTGAAATTTCATGCAAAAATATTCGAAGGCACTGAAGATATAGCGAGTTAAATATCAAAAAATGTGAAAAATGAAAATAACCTTCATATTCGTGTCCAGCGACCTCGGAAACATAGGAAAACCCCAATTTCAGACATTAGTAAGACATGGTCACACATTGCTATTTCTAAGCATCTTTTTGAGGGTGTCCCACTCGCCTAGTCAAATTTACCGTATAAATAGGACTATGCAAGAAATATATTCAATGATGTACAAGTAAGTCACGTGATGTCCACAGCAGATTTTTTTTTATAGAAAATGGAAGACTAGGAGTCTTACAGAGAAAGAATTGAAGAATTAGAAGAACAGATTCGGCAGCTAAAAGGAAAAATTAAGAAATTTAGAAAAGAGAATGCGGAATTGGAAAAAAAGTTTGGAAATCAGATATGGAAAACAAAAAAAGCTGTAAAAGAACTAAAAATAAAAAAAAAATATATACGACATGTGGTGCACTCTTGACAATTTTTTTAAATAAATAAATTAAAATCAAGCGTCGAGTATTATGATAATAAAAATAGAATAGACTTATAGTACAAATTGACTTAAAATCAAAGTCATATTGCATAAGCTTTCTCATTCCATATACTTTCAGGTATCTTGGTAAACTATTGTATTTAATTGCTGTCTTGAAAAGCAATGGCATATTCTTACCTCTTCACTACTTGAACAGAACATGAGATGGTGAGAGAAAGCGCATACATTTCTTGAAAATAGTGCGATTTTAAGAGGTGAGAATATGGATCAATGAGTTCTGTGATTTCTCATATTTCTTTTAGACAAGAGTAGAATATATAGGAGAGTTCTGGATCAAAAAACCTTTGTGGACAGCCTGTATATAGCGGTGGCGGCGGCGTAGCGGCGGCGAAATTCTTTATGGACATACTGTGTGTATCTTTAGTTCAGCGTTTCATTGATAGATGGCGCTGTGGTGCGGATCAGAATTTGGATGATAGATGGCGCTGGTGCATGTTTGTGCATTTGGATGAGAGATGACACCAGTGGCAGGAGCGGAAAAATTTGAATTCTGGCGGTAAAATTTGAATTTTGGCTAGTAGAATTTAAATTTAGGACGTTGGAATTGTGGTTTGGAGCCAAAGATGTTAAGGTGTGGTGAGGAGAAATTTGAATTTCGGCGTTAAAATTTGAGTATTGGTGGTAAAATTTTGAATTTTGACAGATGTCGCTGGTGGTTCGACGAATTTGAATTCTTAGTGATGTGATTGGCGATGCGAAAATCTAATACTTGGTATGATAACAGTCATTCTTCAATACAAGATTTTGAATAAATTCTCCAAGTGCTCATAGTATTGAACTGATTATTCTAATTTAAACTCTTTATCAGTAAAAGGTCATGATGGGGGGTTATCGGTTTGTTGTTCTTGGAAGACACGCGCGGAGCACATGATTTTTGATTGACGCATAACAGAGATGAGAGATTTCGAAACATGCGTGAGATAAATGAAATAAATAGCGGAAAAATACAGATTTCAATTGAGTATCATTTTATCGCCCGTTGATTTGTTTTGAAATAAGTTTTAAGTGTTATTATGAAGGTAAGATGGTGAAATAAGTTTTGATTGAATTAAATTATCATGGAAATTTCCATTGTTTTCAAAACAGACTATACCAAACCATAAATGTTCAAAAAGAAGGGTACCCACAAACACGGTGCCATCACGGAAACAATTGAACAATAGCGAAGACGTTCATGTTGAAGAAAGGAATGAGCAAGTACAAGACTCACAACAATATAGTTCAGAGCAACAACAATTGAATACAGATCAGATTGTTAAAAATAATTTTAACTCCAATAATGTTGTATTTGTTTGCAACAATAGAAATAAATCAATTTTTGAATATCAGTATTATTTGAATAATAATACAACATTGAATGTGGGTATAAGTCCACAGCAAAATTTTGAAATTGTTATAAATTTGTGCAATGAAAAACTAGGTAAAATTATAAATTTCAATGTTAATAGCTGGAATGAATTCATATTGTGTTATAATTTGATTATCAACTATTTACACAACAACTCGAATTTTGAATCATACTCGTTCAAAGATTTTAAAATATTCTTTGAAATAATTGAAAATAGTAGAATTATAATGCTTCAATGGAAAAATACTGAAATTTACTAGGAATATAACTCTATATCCAATTTATTTAAAATATCCACCATTGTTGAGAAGATTATAGCTTATCTGAATTCTTTATGTTTCGGTAATTACTTTAAAAATATTTTGCAACAAGCTTCAACCATTGAAGGTGATGTATATGCAAATGTTTATAATTTAATTGCAAAGTCTAGTACTCCGGTGAACATAGCTATAAGAGAAATCATGCTCTATTTTCCTAATCTTATAATATCTACTTTAGTGAATACATGTGTAATTTTAGATGGAATAAATGTATGAAAAATAGTTGATTTCAATTTTATGTTGATAAGAGGTTAAAGGTTACTGATAAAAAGTATTCATACTTGAAATATGAACGTTATCTTATGTACTGATGCAAAATGAGCTCTGCCGCTCTAGACGAATTTCAACATTTATTCAAGCTAGAATCAAATCTTCTTGTTTTGAAATATTTTAAATCTGAATTAACATCAGTGAAAAAAAATGATATCAAGAAAACTGGAGGTCGTCTAAGGATTAGTTCAAATTCACAGACACGTTATAAAACAGACCAACTATCCACTACAGAGAACTCATTACAATGGTGTGATGTAGAAACAATTTTTAAAAGTCGAATTAAAACAGGTGCAATTCTAAATATGAACTCATATAAGACCCCAAAGAATTTTTGAAGAGTGCTGCAAGAATATTTCAGAGTAAAATAAAATCAAAAGTGCGAGCTGGTGCAGTAAAAGCAAATGTTATATTTACAGCAGATTTCATCCTACCTTCTTCGGGGAAAATTGAAGCAAAATCATTCAATACACGCAATTCGATTATTGATAGAACAACAAATATACAGGTGTGGTACAAAGATAATGTTATTGATAGAATATTGAGCAGGATGGAGGAGTTTCAAGAACGAGACTCGGGATGGGCACTATATGAAATACTGTTCTTAAAGGTGAATATTTGCAGCTATTCACCTTTCTCGGTTGGTTGTCATATTGATTTACCTACAAGCATAAAAAGAAAAAAAGCTATAATAAATATACAAAACAACGATGAATATTGTTTCTTGTGGGCTGTTATTTCCGCTCTTTACCCTGCTCAAATGAATGTAACTCGAGTTAGGTCATACCCACTAAGTTCGGAAACTACATTGGAATATGAGGGCATTAAATTTCCAATAAAGTTGAAACAAATTGAAAAATTCGAAAATATGAATTCTTTGAATATAAATGTTTATACTTTGGAGAAAATTGGTAAAAAGAAAGATCAACTTGTACCAGTTAAATTGACCAAAAATACTTATAACTGCACTATACATTTGTTAATGTTAAAATCGCAAGATGAGAGTGAGGAAGAAGAACAAGAAGAGAATGAGGAAGACTCGGAAGAGGAGGAAAATAAAAATTCAAATTTTGGATGTAAATATCATTTCATGTGGATTAAAAATTTGTCTAGATTAGTGAGTAAAAATGTATCTAAACATAATGGTGAAATGTGGATTTGTGATAGATGTTTAATTAACTTCAATTTTGAGTATAGTTTAAAAAAACATTTTGGTGATTGTTTAGAAATCAATTCTTGTCGAATGACATTACCAGAAAAACATAAGAACGAATTTTTAACTTTTGCGAATTACAAATTTTAAGAAAAAGTTCCATTTTCAATATATGCTGATATTGAATCAATTCTTGAAAAAATTAACAATAACAAAGAGCACCAAAATACACAGTTTCAACAAAAACATATTCCATTTGGTGTAGGTTACTATTTTAAATGTAGCTATGATGATTCTTTGTCTTATTATAGATCACATCGTGGTGAATATTGTATAGAATGGTTTGTAGAAGAATTATTAGGCATATCTTCAATTATCGACAATAAAATGAAATCTATCATACCTTTGAATTTATCTAGCAGTCAAGAGCAATTATTTCAAAACGAAAATATCTGTCATATTTGTAAAAAGTTAATTGACAATACTACACTAAAAGTTAGAGATCATAATCATTTGACAGGAGAATATAGAGGACCTGCACATCAATTATATAATCTACGATACACTAAATCACGAATGATTCCTGTAATATTCCACAACTTGTCATCCTACGATTCCCATTTTTTAATCAAAGCAATTGCTAAGAATATACTCGGATCAATTTCATTGTCACACATTAATAAAGAAAAATACATATCTTTTACGAAGTATATTAAAAATAGCAGAATTAATTTCCGATTTATCGACTCATTTCGTTTTATGTCGAGTAGTTTAGATAAATTATCATCTTATTTGGATAATTCGGACAAATCAGTCACTAGAATGCACTGCAATTCTGAAGAAGAATTTTCATTCCTTACTAAAAAAGGAATATTTTGTTATGAATATCTGGATTCATGGGCTAAGTTAGATGATGACAAATTACCACAGAAAGAATTTCTTTATTCATCCATTAAAAATGAAAATGTAACTGATTTGGAATATGAGTTTGCAAAAAAAGTTTGGAATACATTTAGAATAAGCACCTTAGGTGAATATTCAGATCTGTATTTAAGAACAGATGTTTTATTGCTTTGTGATATTTTTGAGAATTTCAGAAAAAGTTGTATGGAAACGTATGGCTTAGATGCTTTGCATTATTCTACAGCTCCTGGGCTTGCTTTTGATGCAATGTTGAAAATTTCTAATGTTAAATTGGAGCTTCTTACTGATGTAGATAAAATTTTGTTCTTAGAACACTCTATTCGTGGTGGTATTAGTCAATGTTCTAACCGATACGGAAGGGCGAATAACAAACACATGCATAAGCAATATAATCCCAATGAGCAGGAATCATATTTGATGTATTTTGATATTAACAACCTGTATGGGGCTGCAATGAGCAGGTATTTACCTTATAGTGATTTTGAATGGGTTTCACCAACAGAACTCCATAATTTTTCTAATATTGTGAGTTTAGAAAAAGATTCTGAAGTTGGTTACATATTTGAAGTAGATTTACATTATCCGCAGGCATTATTTAGGAGTCATAGCGATCTCCCACTTTCACCAGAACATATAGCACCACCAAATTCAAAACTAACTAAATTAATGACAACTCTCAATGATAAAAAGAAATATGTGATTCATTATGGAAATTGAAAGCAAAATTTAGAATTGGGGCTGCAAATAAGTAAAATACACAGAGTACTGAAATTTAAACAGTCTGCTTGGCTTCGAAAATATATCGATTTGAATACAAATATGAGACAAAGATCTCGAAATGATTTTGAAAAAAATTTCTATAAGTTGATGAACAATGCTGTTTTTGGAAAATCTATGGAAAATGTGCGTAAACATAGAATTGTGAAACTTTTTACAAAATGGGGTGATAAAGGTGGTGCCAAAAGGTTGATTATGCAACCAAATTTTCATAGTTACATTGTATTAGATGAGAATATTATAATAATTGAAATAAATAAAAAAGAAGTATTCTTTAATAAACCGATTTATGTTGGATTTTGCATACTAGTATTGGTAGGACATTGTGGAGGTTACACATTGAATAAATAAATAAACAAAAGCAATATTTAAATAATAGATTTAATCAGAAAGCGAAAACTAGTTGTTGCAATGGAAAGGAACCGAGATGAACTGACCAAAGGATAGAACCCTGGATTAGAAAAGCATTTTGAAAGGGCGGAAAATGGTAATAAAAATAGTTTGTGATTCTTGGAAGGTTGAGTGAAAGCTAGCGGGTAGAGGCATGAAATACAAGACAGATGTTATTATAGCAAAATAGAAACACAAAACTGAACATTGAAATGAAACAAAAATATATGTATGAGAGAGATGGCATGTTTGTATTTAATTTGTTGACAATATGAATGTTGAGTGAAATTGTATGTGTGTGTTAGTGTAGCGTAGCGATGTATGTGGGAAATTGCACCCACAATACCCCCCTGCCAGTAAACTTGATTTACGAACAGCCAGCCTGGAGCCGATCCGGGAATCGAACACATCGTCCATATCTGGTGGTGGTCGTTTGTCCTTGAGTTTCTGTTGGATTGGGTGGAGGACGAAATGATGCTTGATTGTTTGGAGTGACGTCAGTGGATGCGGGGTGAACGTCACCTTCATAGTCGCAGTCTTCTAAAATATAGGCTGGTTTCAGCCTATCTATTGAAACTTTTTGAGAGCGTCCTTTGGCTTCGATAACGAACCATTTCTCTCCTCTTTCGATTACTTGGTATGGACCCTCGTATGGTTGCTGTAGTGATGATGTTTTTGGTCCATCATGGCGGACAAACACATTCTGAGTAGTGTGCAAGTCCTTCTATACAAATGTGCGCTTTTCACCATGGTTAGTTCTATCTGTTGGTCTCATATTTTGAAATTGGCGCCGTAAGTTTGAAACAAATTCTGTTTCTTGGTTGTTTGCGTTGGTTGAAATCAAGAATTCTCCCGGAAGACGTAAAGGCTCTCCGTAGAGCATTTCCGCGGCCGTCGCCTGCAGATCCTCTTTCCACGCTGCACGTATGCCAAGGAGCACAGTAGGTAATGTTTCGGTCCACTGACTATGCTGGTGACACTTAATGGCGGCCTTAAGTTGACGATGAAATCGCTCCACCATTCCATTTGCAGCAGGATAATAGGCTGTAGTCTTTAAATGTGTCGTACCTGTCAAATGATTTAGATGTTTGAACAAGTGCGAGTCAAACTGCCTGCCTTGATCAGTAGTCACGCGCAGTGGGGTGCCAAAGCGAGCTATCCAATTTGCATAGAACGCACGGGCGACCGTAACAGTTTCCTGATTTTCGAGCGGAATAGCTTCCGGCCAACGAGAGAACCGATCCACACAGGTTAGGCAATACCTGTAGCCTTCTGAATATGGCATAACTATAATATCCAGGTGAATATGTTCAAACCGTGACGACGGTGATTGGAAGGTGCCTGGTGCCGTTACGACATGTCGCGTAACCTTTGAGCGTTGGCAATCTTCACAACTTCTTGCCCATTTGCGGCAATCTGCTTTTATTGACGGCCAGATATACTTTCGTGACATAAGTCTGACCGTCGCATTCATCCCTGGATGTGAAAGACTGTGTACTGTCTGAAATGCTGCTCTTCTGTACGGCTTCGTAATAAATGGACGTGCTGTTGACGTCGAGACGTCGCAGTATACCTGCACGTCTGTTCCAGGAATCTGTATTCTGACAAATTTTAGGGATGCGTTCGTTTTCAGCAATGAAGTCAATTCCGCATCAGCTGACTGTGAAGCAGCTAGATCTTCATAGTTGAGCGGAATGTTTAGCTCGTCAACACGCGACAGAGCGTCGGCTACTACATTCTCCTCTCCTGATACATGACGTAAGTCTGTTGTAAATTGGCTCAAGAAGTCAAGATACCTGAACTGCCTAGGAGTAACTTGGGAATTTTTCTTCTTGAAGGCATATGCTATGGGCTTGTGGTCGGTATAAATAGTAAAATGCCGTGCCTCCACCATATGCTGGAAGTGCTTTACAGCTTGGTATATAGCAAGAAGCTCTCTGTCGTATGCAGAATAATTTTTCTGTGCGGAATTAAGCTTCTTGGAGAAAAATACGAGGGGCTGCCAGGCGTCGTTGACCAACTGCTGAAGTGCCGCACCCATGGTAAAATTTGACGCGTCTGCAAATATTGCAAGGGTTGCGTCTTGTTTTGGATGAGCCAAAAGCGTGGCCTGTGCCAGACTTTCTTTGGCTTCTGCAAACGCTTTGATCGCTTCCGGTGTCCAGCTGATTAACGTCTTCCCTTTAAGGTTGCCTTGCAAGAGATCATTCAACGGGGCTTGAATTTGAGCAGCTTTGGGTATGAATCTTCTATAAAAATTTAACATACCCAAAAACTGTCTGAGCTTTTTCGCTGTATCCGGTAGTGTGTAGTCTTTGATGGCCTGAACTTTTTCAGGAAGGGGGCACGTACCATCACATGACACTTTGTACCCAAGAAACTTCACTTCCGGTTCGCCAAACACGCACTTTGCTGAATTAATTACTACACCGTATAATTTTAGTCTTTCAAAAACAAGTTCTAAATGTCTTAAATGTCTTAAATGTCTTAAATGTTCATCTATTGACTCGGATGCCACCAAAATATCGTCAATGTACACTTACGCGAATTCTAAACCGCGAAGCACTTCGTCCATGAACCGTTGGAAAGTTTGAGCAGCTTTGCTAAGTCCAAAAGTCATAAACGGAAACTCAAACAAACCAAACGGCGTAGTGATGGCTGTTTTCGTGATGTCCTCTTCGGCGACAGGTATTTGATTAAATGCACGGACCAGATCAATGGTAGAAAATATTTGTTTTCCACAGAGTGCGTGTGCGAAATCCTGAATATGTCGCACAGGATATAAATCTGGCTCCGTCCTGTCATTCAGTGCACGATAGTCGCCACAAGGTCTCCATTCATCGCCCTTTTTGGGAACCATGTGCAATGGCGACGCCCACGAGCTTTTTGAAGGCCGTGCGATGCCGAGGCGAAGTATGGTGTCAAACTTCTTCTTCGCAGCTTTGAGACGTTCAGGAGCTAATCGTCGTGGTTTCTGAGCGACCGGTTGTCCACTGGATGTTATTATGTGGTGCTTTGTTGAATGTTTCACCTCACTAGGAGCACCTTCCGGTCGAACTATTTCAGGAAACTGTGACAGCAGCTCGTGATAGCGAGAGGATCCTGAAATAGTTCTTACGCTTGGTACATCGCATCTGGCTATTTCTCCGGGTATTGTTAGACGCGTTGTTGAATCCAACAGACGACGGTTGCGGACATCAACCAGAAGACCGTAATGCGACAGGAAATCCACGCCTATGATGGGTTTTGACACTTCAGCTACGACAAATTTCCACGTAAAATCACGTCTAAGTCCGAAGCTGAGTGTTAAAATGATTGTTCCAAATGTCGCAATAGATGTGCCGTTGGCAGCCACCAGTTGATAAGAACTTTGCTCTCGTGGACCACGAAGAAAGCGTCTTGGGTAAACGCAAAGATCAGCACCAGTGTCAATGAGAAATTTGCTTTTTGATGTTGCGTCAGTCACGAAAATGCGGCGTGATGCATTTGGGCTGCTATCGTCTGCCGCCATTAACGACTGCCCGCGGCGTTTCCCTGGTTGTAGGAGCATGGCTTAGTGCACGTACGAGCGTCAGCACCGTACTTCCAATGGTACCAACAAAGTCCATCCTTTCCGTGCTCGCTGTTTCGTGAATGGCTTCTCTGGTAACCTCTTGAACTGGGCCGTGATCGTGCACGTGGCTCCCTGTTATGCTGGTTGCTGTTTACCGATGCTTTTAAATCAGAAACGTCCTGGCGTAGCGATGCTATTTCGCCTCTGAGTGCAATGTTCATCTGTTGCAATTGTCCAATTACCATATTGATTGATGCTGGTGTTGACGTTGAGCTAGCTTCTGCTATGATGACTCGTGGACCTACAGATATCGAGTCTGCAACTGCATCTGCTGATTCGGCAGCCGTATTCAGCGGGACGTCTTTCAGGGTAGCCAGGATGGGTTGCATGCTAACAGGAAGTCGACGAATCCATAGGGTGCGCAGCATCGAATCAGACATGGCATCACCAGCTAGACTGCGTAGATGGCGAAGAAATTGAGACGGCTTCCGGTCTCCCATTTCTTCATCTTCCAGAAGTTGGCGCGTTTTTTGTTCTTGGGATGAACCGAGTCTTTTAATTAATTCCGACTTGAGTTTTTTATATGAGTCAGTTGCAGGCGGATTCAAAATGATATCACGCACATCTTTCGCATAACGAGGCTCTAGGGTTCCGGCTACATAATGGAACTTAGTTAAGTCCGCGGTGATACCAGCTGACACAAAATTACTTTCGAGTAACGCAAACCACATTTCAGGATCGGCGGCACAAAACGGCGGTACGCGCACTGCCACGCTGTCGACGGCGACCATCACTTGGTTCATGTCCAGTGCCGGTGTAACCATAATTGAGAATTTCACAAGTCCACACATAAAATATTTTACGCAATAACTCGCGAACACGACTAAAAATTACGTAAACACAGATCACGTCGGGGTCACCACTATTGGTAGGACATTGTGGAGATTACACATTGAATAAATAAATAAACAAAAGCAATATTTAAATAATAGATTTAATCAGAAAGCGAAAACTAGTTGTTGCAATGGAAAGGAACCGAGATGAACTGACCAAAGGGTAGAACTCTGGATTAGAAAAGCATTTTGAAAGGGCGGAAAATGGTAATAAAAATAGTTTGTGATTCTTGGAATGTTGAGTGAAAGTTAGCGGGTAGAGGCATGAAATACAAGACAGATGTTATTTTAGCAAAATAGAAACACAAAACTGAACATTGAAATGAAACAAAAAATATATGTATGAGAGAGATGACATGTTTGTATTTAATTTGTTGACAATATGAATGTTGAGTAAAATTGTATGTGTGTGTTAGTGTAGCGTAGCGATGTATGTGGGAAATTGCACCCACACTAGATATATCCAAAACATATATTTATGATTTCCATTATAATTATGTTAGAAAAAATTTTGGTGAAAATGCAAAATTATTGTATACAGATACTGATAGTTTATCGTACCATTTTTTTGATATTAATATTTATGATGTGATTAGAAAAAATTTGCACAAGTTTGATACATCAAATTATGACATAAATAATATTCATGGCATACCTCTAGCAAATAATAAAGTCATAGGACTAATGAAAGATGAAAATGGCGGTCAAATTATGACTGAATTCATAGGGCTCAGGTCGAAGATGTATACATATAAATTAATGACTGATTATGTCAGTAAAAGAATTAAAGGAATAACTGGAGGTACTTCAAAAACAATAACTTTCGATGATTATTATGATTGTTTATTTGATGAATCACTTGTATATCGCGAACAATTTATAATCTAATCAAAAAAACATGAAGTTTCCACAATTAAGCAAAAAAAAACTAGCATTAAGTCCTTTTGATAATAAAGATCAAATGAATAATTGAATGAATAAGTGTAGAATTAATTTAGTCGTCATGGAAAGCCCTAACGTTCAGAAACTAAATTCAATACCCAAGCGAATTGTACATCGTGAAGTCTATAACAGCCAACAAAATATTGTTATATAAACTACAAAAATTCATTTTATTTGGTTATTAATATTTGAGTGTGCAAGAGTGAAGCAGAAATATATGAAAAATGTTATTAATACTTATATTTTCCAGTTTTTTCTCAATTTATCTCACATCTTCTCTAGAAGAGAATATAAATAGTGGAGAAAATCAAAGTATTCATTCAAACAATGGCTTCGAATTGTTATCTAGTGTCAATAGTATTGAAAACATTGATAATGAAGGATTCAGCGAATTGTTATATTTTTTGGAAAAATATGGATACTTGGATATACCCGAAAATGAAATGTCCACTATAAATTCGAGCGATAAGAAGTACTTAAATGCTTTAGTATTATTTCAAGAATATTACGAATTGGCTATAACAAAAACATTGGATAGTAGCACACTCGAATTAATAAATGAGCCTAGATGTGGTGTAACTGATAATTATGAGAATAGCTTACATAATAAAAAAATATTCTGGCAGCAGTCTATTATAACATGGGATATTATGAATAATAAAAATTAACAGTTATTGGAAGTTGTAACTAAAGCGTTTGCAATTTGGGAACAATATGCTAATATATCATTTGAATATAATGAATCAAGTATGAAACATGCACCAAATATTTTAATCTCTTTTGGACCAATACAACATAAATCCTTTTCATCGGGTAAAAAGTGTACTTTAGATTTTGATGGCCCGGGAAATGTATTAGGACATGCTTTCTTTCTGAACCCAACCCACGTATCTATTGATGTACATATTGATAAATCAGAAAAATGGAATTATAAGCTATCACATACAAAATTAGATAATGATCAGGGCAGTATCTCGCTTTTTGCTGTATTAGTACATGAAATCGGTCATTCACTAGGACTTGCTCACATCAAAAACAAAAATTCTGTCATGTATGCTTATAATAGAAATATTCGTTTTAATAACATATCAGAATTTCAATTAGATGGTGATGATATAAATGCCATTCAAAATATTTATGGAAAGAAGGAGATAAATTCACCTAAAAATCATGAAAAAAACACTCAAATGGAACCAAAACAAAAAGAAACAATCTTAACACCCACATTTAATCAAATGAATTTATGTGATTTGAATAATGTGACTAAATTTCTAGTTATAAACGATAAATTGCTCATATTTCATGAAAAATGGTTTTGGATCAAAAAATTATCTGAAGAAAATTTTCAGACACAACCAATAGATTTACTGAACTGGCTACCTTTCATAACGAAAAATTTCAAAAGTTTATCTGCTGTCTATTACAGACCAAACAACGATATTGTTCTAGTAATAGATGATAAATTATATAGTATTTCATGGCCTGAGATGAAACAATCAATTCATCAAATCTCCTTACCACCAAACATTAAAAATATAAAGGGTATAATTTTCACAAATTTGGGGAATACTTATATATTTTATGATAGTAATTATGTTGCAAAATTTAGTGAGTGTAACTCTGATATATCATCTTACGCCTTAATGAACACACAATTTCCAGGTATTCCACAAAACATTGATGGAGTATTTCAATACATAAATGGTTTTATATATTTTTTCAAAAATAATATTTTCTATGAATATAGTAAGCATATGCGACAAGTTGTCAGAGCATCACATTTTGACTTATCATTATTTAAAATACAATGCCCTAATATAAGTATTTTGAAACAGCTAAGAAATTTGCTATCAAAATTAGAAAAATAAGAACAAAATATTTGGATTTGTTTTTTGCAACTGTTCCAGCTTTAATATGTCTACTTCCAACAACTACAACGCCATCAACACACTAACCAAACCGAAAGAGTTCATTGGGTTGCGCAACCTGAAAATTGGCGAGAAGTATTTTGTAAAAAATATTGAACGAAAAGCTGATACTAAATATGGTGAGAGAATCAAGCTGGAATTGGTTGAGTTTCAATTGTATTTGGGTGAAAGATACAATCAAATTGATGATCAAACATTACAGTTAATGTTGAAAGATGCGGAAAACAATAAACTCTACATAATTTCAAATGGAAGTAAAGGAAAAGCCGTAGATGTTGAATTCAATACTATTTAAAATGTTAATATTCAATAAGTTTAGTATACAGTTTCAACTGGTGATAATTTTTTGTATTTTTAATAACATGCTGTAATTTTATTGGAAATAAATATAAAAGTAGAATTGCATTTAGTATTTATTCATTATAGAAAATGCCTACACCAGTTGAATACAAATGCCCCCCATGCTATGGTGAAACAGATACACCAAATCATAAATGTGATTACTGTTTGTATAAAGAAATATTAAAAAATTTGGGGCAGAAACACTAGTTTCAAAGCATGAGCAAATAAAATGTCTATACCACAATACTTCCTCCCTTTACCTACCTAACCCTTATTCTTTTTACCATCGTTTTGTCATAATTCCTACTTGCTTCACCCCTTATCCCTTTACCGAAGCTGCTGCTGATGGTACCACCAAATTGTAAGCCAAGTAAGCAATTACAGATAATCATGATTAAGTTCCTTCAACACACAACTCCCTCCACCAGAGGAGGCGGAGACGGCGGTGCTGGAAAATGAACATTTACTCACATAAACTGCCCCGCTTGAGTATAAAATATGGAAACAGAGAGATAGAAATTAGTCGTAATGCCAGTTTCAACAAGAGCAACTTTAAACAAAATAGAAGAAGTAGGTCTTTTAAATCAATTAAAATGTGAATCGAAGATTTGTTATTCCATAGACTTATATCAAATAGAGTGTATGTATTTCGATAACGATGGACAGCGACGTTTTTTAATACCAGGAGAATACGATCTTGTACGTTATAGCCATAAATCTTGCATTTATGACCTACACCAGAGTATAGGGTCGTTTTTCCCGGGTGGCTTATCAAGAGTTGGTTGTAGAATAGTACAAGAGATGCATAATGTATATGCTTTTGCTGTTCCACCGTTGGAATATATTGATAAAAGATATTTAGTTTGTAAATTTGAATTGATCGAGACAATCAAAACAAAGAATTGTCAAGCATGTGTGACTGATTTTAATATTGATATTTAATAAGCAAACATAATGTAAGTTTTTTAAATAAAATATTTTGTAACAATAAATAAAACAAATATTAAAATTGGATATATTTTTATTTAAAGAATGGTATTACACTATATACAAGATCTTATAATTATTTGACCAGTTCTCCTGTAAATGGGCTCGACAAGAAAAATAATAACAACTCGCGGTGAATTTTTGACTTCAAATTTAAAATTTTTAAAGCCTGCAAGTAATATGTTTATGGAGTGTGTGAATAAGAGAATTTTGCTATGGAATGAACCAAATTGTGAGCCAAGTATGCAAATTAAGATACAAACACGATGTAAATTCTTCTAAATAAAATATTCTGTAACAATAAATAAAACAAAATATTAAAATGAAATAATTTTTTATTTTACACTATATACAAGTATTATAATCACAACTTTTACACATCCACCAATCTTTAACCATGACATATCTTTCTGACTCATAATTATCGGACCAGTTCTCCTGTAAATACGCTCGACAAGAAAGATATCCTTGGAATATCTTGGAATTACAGCAACTTGATGGAAATTTACTCCAGTTCAATTCAATTTCATTTGGTGCGTATATCATAACGAGCTCCATCGGCAAAAAAATGCTGAATGTCCTCTTCAACCATATGCGACAATATGTTGCTTGATTTATGGAAACATTTTATGGCATTAGAAGTATTAAATCCATGAAGACTAGATAACAGGAGAACGAACGTAATGTTAAATTCATGTCCACGAATTGGTGTAACTATCTTTTGTCGCTAGAGGGCATTGGCGTAATAGAGTACGAGATTTGAATACAAGCGCCAAAAAATAACTTACAATCAGTTCATGTGTAAAAACAGTTTTATAGATAATGAAAAATAATTTTTTATAGATATTTTGATAGATAATTTGCATAGATTTGATAGATAAATTGCAAGAAGAATAGTTATCATGAAGTAATTATCAAAAATATTAAATCAATTATGTGCATAATGTGACAAAAATTATTAAAATAATAATCAGTTCATGATTAGTAACAATATAATTACTACTTGTAACATCAAGTGATAGGTAAATTGATAGAATACTTATAAAAAAATTCGTGAAAATAAATGTCCGCTAATTATGAAGAATTCATAAATGTGAAATGTCGAATATCTGAAAATGAAAATTTGTTATCATTCACAATATTTTTATTCTTGACAAAAACAAAAATCTATACATTTTTCGAGGATTCAATAAAAAAGAATTGGTTTTTGGATTTAAATTCTGTATATTTAAATAATTTTTGACGTTTCGATCCTTTAACCAAGGATTAAAATAATTATAGTTGCACTTGTGATATAAAAAATTTAGGAGTTCTAAAGTTGATTGCAATGAAATCATCAATCCCATCAGAGTACTTGCGGTAATTGCAAAAAAAAATCCATCAAGATCCATATTTCCTGATTCATCAGTTTTTTTGTTCAATTTTTTATTTTCTCTCTCAGTTCTTAGTTTTGATTTTTGTTTTTCTTTCTTTTCTAACGCTTTTTCACGCCATGTCCGTAGATAGCTTATAAACTCAACTATTGCCTGCAATGAAAAAAATAATAATAATAGAATATTGTTTGAACAAATTGCAAACGCTTAAGTATTATAAGATAATTTTTTTAGAAATAAAAAAAAAAAAACCTTTTTCGATAAATTTTCTTCATCAGGTCTTAAAGCATCCGCAGGTAGTCTAGACATCATCGCTTTTATCAGACTTCCCACTTTGGTGATGAAAGCAATTGTAGCATCACAATCTCTTAATTCCGGGCAGTTGGGTTCGTCTTTAAGCGTTTCCATTGCCGCTTTAACTTTTCTTGAAAATAGCTAGATGAAAAAAAAATTATAAATAGTGGAACATCTAGGGGTACCTATTTACAGTTGAAAATTATGTTGAATTTATTCGGAAAACTAACATTTGATCAATTAGATTTGAAAATAGTTCTTTAGCAACAAATAACTGACATTTAAATGGCATAAACTGTAGTCAAGTCAACGTTCTTTCATGAAAATAAATTAAATTACATAAAGATATTTCAATCTCAAACATATAACAGTTACGAATATTACTCTTACCTCCACAGCAAGTGGTACATTCATTTTTTCAAAGCCTTGTGGATTTATATTATGCATAGATAAATTATGAGCCATTCTTAAATTTAGATTTAAATGAGTTTCATATTTTAAAAGAGCAATCCAATGATTTTTTTTCACAATGCCATCCGGAGTCTACAAAATAAGATTAATTTACTGTAAGTAATCACACTACTGCAATATTATTAAGAGTAGAATCAAAAAATTTCTTACCCAAAATGCAGGTTTTTCCAAAATTTTATTTCGAAGACATTTTAATAAATGTGGAAAATCTGAGATAAACCAAAGTCGACGATCACAATTGATGGGATGCTCGCAACTACATTGACTGTCAGTAATTCCAAATAACTTCCACGCCCCACGATTCCATTGAGCTCCATCAGAAATTATTGCGTCAACAAAATAACCTGCCTTTTCAAGTAATATTACACACTCTATAATTAATTTGTACAAAATGTCACTGGTCACGGCATTTTTACTCAAAAATTGGCCAACAACTTGGACCCAGTGGCCTTGGAAGGGTTGAAACATGAATACTAGAGCATGATCAGCTGCTGTGTTTCTAAGATGATTTGGGGTATATGAACTAATATGATTATTTTGTGTATGAAGTGACTACGGAATAGTTATCACACATTATTAGTAATGTTCAACATTTAAATATATTTATTGGTTAGTTACGATCCTGTAATTTATGTGTGTGAAATAATATATGTACCCCTTTTCTGATACACCTCCATACGTGAACCTTTCAATTTCAATATATCAAAGACAGCTTTAGGAAAACCGAACACGCTATCCAATTTTTGTATGTACCGATTTAAAGTATCTTTTCAAGGAAGCGGTAGAATATTTTTCTTTCGGATTTGATCATATAATGCACTGCCTTTTATTCGCATCAAAAGACATTCATACACCCACTCAGCTGAGTATCTCCGCTGTTTAGCATTTGAAGCTTTTGCGTTAATAAAACAAGCACGTACAGCTTCTTGCTGTAGTGGTGGCAGGTCCGAGATATTTTTTAATAATGTAATTTCTTCTAACGCTGCACAATCAGCTCTCATTTTTAATAACTTATGCTTCAAAGTTTCATTCTAAAGAAAGAGAATTAGTGTTTTAAACAAAAATCACGAACAAATTGTGATAATCTCGTAAGGTAACTGACGAAATAGGAAGTATTCAGCTGAACAAGTTAAAATACAAAGCTCATCTCCAATTTTAAAAGTTATGAAATCGTGCTTTCGAAATTTTGTTTTATGAAACTCAAATACACCGATATAATCTATCAATAAAATGGGAATACCTTCTCATTTAAACGTCTCATTTTCTTTTTTTCTAAAACCAATTGATCTTTCTTGGTATTGTACTTTCCTTCAAAATCTTTTCTTTTTTTGTTGCTGCGGTTTTGATTATACTGTCTATCTCGTTGGCAAGCAATGCAGCGATATAGGGGCATTTTTTTCTTATAATCATTTGATAATAAAATTCCTTTACAACCCGACGAGGATCTTGAAAAATTTCAAAATGATAAAAATAATCAATTTATTATAACTAAATGAGTCATTCTCTATCTTATGACCTCACATCACGTACTTGAGTTATTATTGAATTTTTTTTTCATTTACTTTTTTTGTGAAAAATAAAATTTTATTTTAGTTGGTTCTATGGAACACTGGAACAGTATCTTCTATGAATTATTTCAATAAGAATTCATCAAATTACCAAAAAAAATTAAAAACTCGTGATTTCATAAAATATTAAAAAACAGTAGATCAATAATTCAAAGATATTCAAATCACCCCTTTGTAGTTCCGATATTTGGTAGATTTCATAGAAAATGATTCATCTATGTATTCTATTATTCAATCCACATTATTCCTATTTTTAAAATAACAAATGAGCTTACTTTTCTTCATCGTATCCAGTGCCACTGCAAAAGTTATAATTTTCCAACTGGTTTAAAATATCCCAAACCATATCTATTCCAGAAATTGTTTTATTTATGTCAATACATATGTCCGTATATGCATTTATAACCTAGTTAACAAAAAATAAATTAATAAAAACAGAAAAAACTTATTCTTGTAATTGTTGACAATAAATAGCAATTACGTACCACAACTCTGAGATCTTTTTTTATATTTACATGGCATTTGAGTTTCAAATGACAATCCAAGTACGACAAAACTATTACTTGTCCATTCAACATCCAGCACCAGTTACTTGGCAAAGGTTTCATTCTTAATGCATTGGAAATATCATAGATAGTTAATTGCTGATCGACATTATTACTCGACTCTTCATCACTATTCTTATAAGTCGTCAGAGAAATGTCGGAAGCTGATACTGCATCATTAGTTGTTAGATTGTTGTCATTGTTAGATGTTGAACCATCATTCTCGTTAATATTAATATTTTGAGAAATATTAAGGGGATATATAGATGAAATACTTTCGTCTTGATTTGGGTGTATATTGACATTTAACTGAGGTAAACTATCAGGTCTTACGGTGTATCTACACCTATCATACACAAACACATTTCCATCCGATAAAGTTGTTTTGTCTTGTTTTATAATGTTTTCACTAGAGAAATGTAATTCACATACATAGCTTGTTGCATTCAATACTTGACCGATTGCATTGCTCCATTTTTCCAGCAAATCAGGTTTCTATTATTTATAAAAAAGTATACAAAGAAAATTATTGGTGATGAGTAAGCACTTTTTGAGGTTATTTCCTCTTACCTTTGGTACTTTGAAAAAAGAATGTTTTTTCACATTTGAAATATTTCTATCTTTTAGTAATCTATCACTACGGCCACTAGAACGACTAGAACAACCTTTCACTACACAACATCTTCCCATCTTTATATATTTATGTGATCTTCATACAAAATGACAATAGCAATTCAGTACGTTAGCGTCGCACTGCCTCTAGTGGCTGATATGATAACTATGATCTCTACAGTTTTTTGGGGACGCGAAAACGAACGAATCCCGTATTCCGTTCGATCTCCTGTTATCTAGTCTTCATGCACAATACACTGACGATTGCAAAGACAGCGGACAGAAGTAACAGCCTTCTTAATTTTAAAATCCTGGACGTTTTGGTGCCATACTAGCGCCATGGCAAGTATGCGGTGCCGTGCAATAACTAACACTCACTAACACACATGCAAACTTTGTATTTTTCTTTCCATAAGAGTGACACAGGCCGTTTAGAATCATTTCGACGAATCAAAAGCTGTTAGTTTGGTTACTACCATGGTTACTGCCTAACAATTTAAGAATTCATTTCTGGCTTTGAATTTGACATTTAATAATTTTTGAAGTTCCTTCTGAAATATTGGTGAGTTTCCAAAACCTTGTTAGAGAAAGTATAGTCTACAACATGTTTGGAATGGCGCCTTCGACTCATATTATAAACTTTTCGCTCGTTTGGAAGAAGGGCCATGCCAATACTTATGGTAGAATGTACTATTTTGTGATTTAGAATTATTTTGTGATGATCGCCTAAAAAACGTTGTGTGCACTTCGGCCTACAGTTCTTTTTTGGTCTTACCTGAATTGCAGCCTCAGCTACAACAAATTCGACCAAAAAAGATAATCTTTACGGCCTTGATACACAAATAACTATTTTATGATGTTCAAAATTCATTTTCAAATAAGAACTAACAGAACTTCCTTGTAATCTGAACCATTACGTTTTTCCATGTAACCATAGTCTTTCAATATTTCGGCCAATTTCACCACATATACATTTTCGCCCAACACGTAGCCTTTTTCAATACAAAAATCTTTTAATAATTTCCAACAGAAACAATTTGATCTTTTTGTGTTAATAGGAGTGATATCTTCTATTTTTCTGTTGATTACTTCTTAAGATTCATTTCCAAATCGCTGATGAAACTTTTTTTAATGTGAAATAATGACAAGAAAATTTTGACTTCGTTTATTCTTGATTCTAAAGATACTTTCAGATTTGTATTCAAGTATCTAAGGTCCGGTTGCATAGTCTTTGGTTTATCCTAAGCCTAGCTTAATTCCCTTAGTAACAATTGTTCCAACAATCGTTAGCTAGATAATTAAGCTAAGCATAGGATAAACCAGAGACTATGCAACCGGGCATAAGAAAATTATTTTATTTATTTATATGTCACTTGATATGAACTTGCATTTCATTTTTCATCTCTTCTACATCGTTATACCCATTTTTTTCTCAATATATTTGTTTGACGGAAAGCTGCGATATGAGATTTGCTGCGTTGATTTTTCTTGTTTCAGCCAAACTACGAGTATTCTCTTTCATTGAAACAGTGCATCGCGTTCCTGGCATCTTTGATCATAATAGAAGTTTAATTTAACTTGGATTGGATACGAATAATTTTAGTGCCAAGAAAATATAAATATATAGCCCCAATTCCTGAACACTAGTACTGTTTGGTACCAACATCATAATTCTTGTATTCTGTCATTCTCTACCTGCCTCTCTGGGTCTAGCTATAGCACTAGATAAAGCACAGCAGACTCGTCCGCCATTTTGGAGCCCACTGTCAGTTGTTTGCCGTTTACCGATGTATGAACTCTAATATAATTTAGTAAAATAATTGCAAATGACGGGCTGTTTTGGGCTCAGTTGTATTATTCATTCAAGATACTGGTTCTGATTCTATAGATGAGTAATTTTTATTTCTCAATACATCATTTGAATGTGGAGAAATATATTCCGAGTTACTTAACCTCAATTTGATTCTCGAGTTTAACTGTTCGATTGTCAGAATCTGAGGGCATTATTCAGAGTAAATGTCAGCATCATTGCAAGAATCTTTGTCCTTCAGTAATGTTCTTAATGATTTGCTACTAAATTATCATAATTTCCCAAAGTTTTGCAGTATTGCAAATTATTTGTTGGAGCACTAAACTGTTGTGAGAGATTTGAGGATTAGGAATTTTGAAATTTCAAACAAAAATGAAACCACCAGCTACAATACCAAATGAGCTGACAAAAAAAATACAAGAAGCAAGTTATTGTGTTTCATTCGATTTGAACTGTTTTTTAAATTTTTATTGATATCTTATAAAAAAAAAAGTTATTTTTTTTGCTTATTATTATTTATTATTTAACCTGCTTTGACTGAAGCAAATATTTAAGTACTTACCTAGGTACCTATTTGTTTAAATCACCATACTACTTACTTTAACTTCATAATTTGAATACTAAACATTTACAGATTTTGTGCAGAAAATTAATGCAAGCGGATAAATTTCTTAAAGAACAAGATACACAACTGCCTGTTATTCTAATCTTGTTATTATTCATCTAGAAATCCACATAATTTACACAAAATCATAAAACTAAGGATATTAAACGTTTCACAGACTTGTCAGTGGGCTCCAAGATGGCGGACGAGTCTGCTATGACTATCTAGTGCTGTAGGTCTAGCGCTGACGTCAGTTATCCCCACTACTATTCCCACCACCGAAAACATAGAGCTTACGCGATTGAGGCAACCGTTATAAAATTCAAAAGATATAGCGAGTTGAATATCAAAAAATATGAAAAATAGAATATTGGAGTTTTGCAAAAAATCGCCATTTTTACATTGCCCCCCTCCCCCCTACTTCAAAATGAAAATTACCTTCATATTCGTGTCCAGCGACCTCGAAAACATAGGAAAACCCTAATTTCAGACATAAGTAAGACATGGTCACACATTGCTATTTCTAAGCATCTTTTTGGGGGTGTCCCACTCGCCTAGTCAAATTTACCGTATAAATAGGACTATGCAAGAAATATATTCAATGATGTACAAGTAAGTCACGTGATATTCACAGCAGATTTTTTTTTTATAGAAAATGGAAGACCAGGAGTTTCACAGAGAAAGAATTGAAGAATTAGAAGAACAGATTCGGCAGCTAAAAGGAAAAATTAAGAAATTTAGAAAAGAGAATGCGAAATTGGAAAAAAAGTTAGGAAATCAGATATGGAAAACAAAAAAAGCTGAAAAAGAACTAAAAATAAAAAAAAAAATTATATACGACATGTGGTGCACTCTTGGCAATTTTTTTAAATAAATAAATTAAAATCAAGCGTCGAGTATTATTATAATAAAAATAGAATAGACTTATAGTACAAATTGACCTAAAATTAAAGTCATATTGCCTAAGCTTTCTCATTCCATATACTTTCAGGTATCTTGGTAAACTATTGTATTTAATTGCTGTCTTGAAAAGCAATGGCATATTCTTACCTCTTCACTACTTGAACAGAACATGAGATGGTGAGAGAGAGCGCATACTTTTCCAGAAAATAGTGCGATTTCAAGAGGTGAGAATATGGACCAATGAGTTCTGTGATTTCTTATATTTCTTTTAGACAAGAGTAGAATATATAGGAGAGTTCTGGATCAAAAAACCTTTGTGGACAGCCTGTATATAGCGGTGGCGGCGGCAAAATTCTTTATGGACATACTGTGTGTATCTTTAGTTCAGCGTTTCAATGATAGATGGCGCTGTGGCGCGGATCAGAATTTGGATGATAGATGGCGCTGGTGCATGTTTGTGCATTTGGATGAGAGATGACACCAGTGGCAGGAGCGGGAAAATTTGAATTCTGGCGGTAAAATTTGAATTTTGGCTAGTAGAATTTGAATTTAGGACGTTGGAATTGTGGTTTGGAGCCAAAGATGTTACGGTGTGGTGAGGAGAAATTTGAATTTCGGCGTTAAAATTTGAGTATTGGTGGTAAAATTTTGAATTTTGACAGATGTCGCTGGTGGTTCGACGAATTTGAATTCTTAGTGATGTGATTGGCGATGCGAAAATCTAATACTTGGCATGGTAACAGTCATTAACTAATATTCTAAAATCTATGCTTGAAAGATTCAATTCCAAAATTCTTCAATACAAGATTTTGAATTAATTCTCCAAGTGCTCATAGTATTGAACTGATTATTCTAATTTAAACTCTTTATCAGTAAAAGGTCATGATGGGGGGTTATCGGTTTGTTGTTCTTGGAAGACACGCGCGGAGCACATGATTTTTGATTGACGCATAACAGAGATGAGAGATTTCGAAACATGCGTGAGATAAATGAAATAAATAGCGGAAAAATACAGATTTCAATTGAGTATCATTTTATCGCCCGTTGATTCGTTTTGAAATAAGTTTTGAGTGTTATTATGAAGGTAAGATGGTGAAATAAGTTTTGATTGAATTAAATTATCATGGAAATTTCCATTGTTTTCAAAACAGACTATACCAAACCAAAAATGTTCAAAAAGAAGGGTATCCACAAACACGGTGCCATTACGGAAACAATTGAACAATAACGAAGACGTTCATGTTGAAGAAAGAAATGAGCAAGTACAAGACTCACAACAATATAGTTCAGAGCAACAACAATTGAATACAGATCAGATTGTTAAAAATAATTTTAACTCCAATAATGTTGTATTTGTTTGCCACAATAGAAATAAATTAATTTTTGAATATCAGTATTATTTGAATAATAATACAACATTGAATGTGGGTATAAGTCCACAGCAAAATTTTGAAATTATTATAAATTTGTGCAATGAAAAACTAGGTAAAATTATAAATTTCAATGTTAATAGCTTGAATGAATTCATATTGTGTTATAATTTGATTATCAACTATTTACACAACAACTCGAGTTTGGAATCATACTCGTTCAAAGATTTTAAAATATTCTTTGAAATAATTGAAAATAGTAGAATTATAATGCTTCAATGGAAAAATACTGAAATTTACTAGGAATATAACTCTATATCCAATTTATTTAAAATATCCACCATTGTTGAGAAGATTATAGCTTATCTGAATTCTTTGTTTCGGAAATTACTTTGAAAATATTTTGCAACAAGCTTCAAGCATTGAAGGTGATGTATATGCAAATGTTTATAATTTAATTGCAAAGTCTAGTACTCCGGTGAACATAGCTATAAGAGAAATCATGCTATATTTTCCTAATCTTATAATATCTACTTTAGTGAATACATGTGTAATTTTAGATGGAATAAATGTATGAAAAATAGTTGATTTCAATTTTATGTTGATAAGAGGTTAAAGGTTACTGATAAAAAGTATTTATACTTGAAATATGAACGTTATCTTATGTACTGATGCAAAATGAGCTCTGCCGCTAACTTGTGTGATTTGAGTGACAAAGTGGTCGAGGGTATTAAAAAAGCTTCTGTTCTTATAAAAACTAGCTCTGAAGTATTAACGTGGCTGAGAAATATCAAAAAGTGTGTGAATACCTTAGTGCAATATTTAAAACATAAATCTCCAGATGAATTTCAACATTTATTCAAGCTAGAATCAAATCTTCTTGTTTTGAAATATTTTAAATCTGAATTAACATCAGTGAAAAATAATGATATCAAGAAAACTGGAGGTCGTCTAAGGATTAGTTCAAATTCACAGACACGTTATAAAACAGACCAACTACCCACTACAGAGAACTCATTACAATGGTGTGATGTAGAAACAGCTTTTAAAAGTCGAATTAAAACAGGTGCAATTCTAAATATGAACTCATATAAAGACCCCAAAGTATTTTTGAAGAGTGCTGGAAGAATATTTCAGAGTAAAATAAAATCAAAAGTGCGAGCTGGTGCAGTAAAAGCAAATGTTGTATTTACAGCAGATTTCATCCTACCTTCTTCGGGGAAAATTGAAGCAAAATCATTCAATACACGCAATTCGATTATTGATAGAACAACAAATATACAGGTGTGGTACAAAGATAATGTTATTGATAGAATATTGAGCAGGATGGAGGAGTTTCAAGAACGAGACTCGGGATGGGCACTATATGAAATAATGTTCTTAAAGGTGAATATTTGCAGCTATTCACCTTTCTCGGTTGGTTGTCATATTGATTTACCTACAAGCATAAAAAGAAAAAAAGCTATAATAAATATACAAAACAACGATGAATATTGTTTCTTGTAGGCTGTTATTTCCGCTCTTTACCCTGCTCAAATAAATGTAACTCGAATTAGGTCATATCCACTAATTTCGGAAACTACATTGGAATATGAGGGCATTAAATTTCCAATAAAGTTGAAACAAATTAAAAAATTCGAAAATATGAATTCTTTGAATATAAATGTTTATACTTTGGAGAAAATTGGTAAAAAGAAAGATCAACTTGTACCAGTTAAATTGACCAAAAATACTTATAGCCGCACTATACATTTGTTAATGTTAAAATCGCAAGATGAGAGTGAGGAAGAAGAACAAGAAGAGAATGAGAAAGACTCGGAAGAGAAGGAAAATAAAAATTCAAATTTTGGATGTAAATATCATTTCATGTGGATTAAAAATTTGTCTAGATTAGTGAGTAAAAATGTATCTGAACATAATGGTGAAATGTGGATTTGTGATAGATGTTTAATTAACTTCAATTCTGAGTATAGTTTAAAAAAACATTTTGGTGATTGTTTAAAAATCAATTCTTGTCGAATGACATTACCAGAAAAACATAAGAACGAATTTTTAACTTTCGCGAATTACAAATTTTAAGAAAAAGTTCCATTTTCAATATATGCTGATATTGAATCAATTCTTGAAAAAATTAACAATAACAAAGAGCACCAAAATACACAGTTTCAACAAAAACATATTCCATTTGGTGTAGGTTACTATTTTAAATGTAGCTATGATGATTCTTTGTCTTATTATAGATCACATCGTGGTGAATATTGTATAGAATGGTTTGTAGAAGAATTATTAGGCATATCTTCAATTATCGACAATAAAATGAAATCTATCATACCTTTGAATTTATCTAGCAGTCAAGAGAAATTATTTCAAAACGAAAATATCTGTGATATTTGTAAAAAGTTAATTGACAATACTACACTAAAAGTTAGAGATCATAATCATTTGACAGGAGAATATAGAGGACCTGCACATCAATTATGTAATCAACGATACACTAAATCACGAATGATTCCTGTAATATTCCACAACTTGTCATCCTACGATTCCCATTTTTTAATCAAAGCAATTGCTAAGAATATACCCGGATCAATTTCATTGTCACACATTAATAAAGAAAAATGCATATCTTTTACGAAGTATATTAAAAATAGCAGAATTAATTTCCGATTTATCGACTCATTTCGTTTTATGTCGAGTAGTTTAGATAAATTATCATCTTATTTGGATAATTCGGACAAATTAGTCACTAGAATGCACTGCAATTCTGAAGAAGAATTTTCATTCCTAACTAAAAAAGGAATTTTTTGTTATGAATATCTGGATTCATGGGCTAAGTTAGATGATGACAAATTACCACAGAAAGAATTTTTTTATTCATCCATTAAAAATGAAAATGTAACTGATTTGGAATATGAGTTTGCAAAAAAAGTTTGGAATACATTTAGAATAAGCACCTTAGGTGAATATTCAGATCTGTATTTAAGAACAGATGTTTTATTGCTTTGTGATATTTTTGAGAATTTCAGAAAAAGTTGTATGGAAACGTATGGCTTAGATGCTTTGCATTATTTTACAGCTTCTGGGCTTGCTTCTGATGCAATGTTGAAAATTTCTAATGTTAAATTGGAACTTCTTACTGATGTAGATAAAATTTTGTTCTTAGAACACTCTATTCGTGGTGGTATTAGTCAATGTTCTAACCGAATAACAAATACATGCATGAGCAATATAGTCCCAATGAGCAGGAATCATATTTGATGTATTTTGATATTAACAACCTGTATGGGGCTGCAATGAGCAGGTATTTACCTTATAGTGATTTTGAATGGGTTTCACCAACCGAACTCCATAATTTTTCTAATATTATGAGTTTAGAAAAAGATTCTGAAGTTGGTTACATATTTGAAGTAATTTACATTATCCGCAGGCATTATTTAGGAGTCATAGCGATCTCCCACTTTCACTTGAACATATAGCACCACCAAATTCAAAACTAACTAAATTAATGACAACTCTCAATGATAAAAAAAAATATATGATTCATTATGGAAATTTAAAGCAAAATTTAGAATTGGGGCTGCAAATAAGTAAAATACACAGAGTACTGAAATTGAAACAGTCTGCTTGGCTTCGAAAATATATCGATTTGAATACAAATATGAGACAAAGATCTCGAAATGATTTTGAAAAAAATTTCTATAAGTTGATGAACAATGCTGTTTTTGGAAAATCTATGGAAAATGTGCGTAAACATAGAATTGTGAAACTTGTTACAAAATGGGGTGATAAAGGTGGTGCCAAAAGGTTGATTATGCAACCAAATTTTCATAGTTACATTGTATTAGATGAGAATATTATAATAATTGAAATAAATAAAAAAGAAGTATTCTTTAATAAACCGATTTATGTTGGATTTTGCATACTAGTATTGGTAGGACATTGTGGAGGTTACACATTGAATAAATAAATAAACAAAAGCAATATTTAAATAATAGATTTAATCAGAAAGCGAAAACTAGTTGTTGCAATGGAAAGGAACCGAGATGAACTGACCAAAGGATAGAACTCTGGATTAGAAAAGTATTTTGAAAGGGCGGAAAATGGTAATAAAAATAGTTTGTGATTCTTGGAAGGTTGAGTGAAAGCTAGCGGGTAGAGGCATGAAATACAAGACAGATGTTATTTTAGCAAAATAGAAACACAAAACTGAACATTGAAATGAAACAAAAAATATATGTATGAGAGAGATGGCATGTTTGTATTTAATTTGTTGACAATATGAATGTTGAGTAAAATTGTATGTGTGTGTTAGTGTAGCGTAGCGATGTATGTGGGAAATTGCACCCACAGTACCCCCTGCCAGTAAACTTGATTTACGAACAGCCAGCCTGGAGCCGATCCGGGAATCGAACACATCGTCCATACCTGGTGGTGGTCGTTTGTCCTTGAGTTTCTGTTGGATTGGGTGGAGGACGGAATGATGCTTGATTGTTTGGAGTGACGTCAGTGGATGCGGGGTGAACGTCACCTTCATAGTCGCAGTCTTCTAAAATATAGGCTGGTTTCAGCCTATCTATTGAAACTTTTTGAGAGCGTCCTTTGGCTTCGATAACGAACCATTTCTCTCCTCTTTCGATTACTCGGTATGGACCCTCGTATGGTTGCTGTAGTGATGATGTTTTTTGTCCATCATGGCGGACAAACACATTCTGAGTAGTGTGCAAGTCCTTGAATACAAATTTGCGCTTTTCACCATGGTTAGTTCTATCTGTTGGTCTCATATTTTGAAATTGGCGCCGTAAGTTTGAAACAAATTCTGTTTCTTGGTTGTTTGCGTTGGTTGAAATCAAGAATTCTCCCGGAAGACGTAAAGGCTCTCCGTAGAGCATTTCCGCGGCCGTCGCCTGCAGATCCTCTTTCCACGCTGCACGTATGCCAAGGAGCACAGTAGGTAATGTTTCGGTCCACTGACTATGCTGGTGACACTTAATGGCGGCCTTAAGTTGACGATGAAATCGCTCCACCATTCCATTTGCAGCAGGATGATAGGCTGTAGTCTTTAAATATGTCGTACCTGTCAAATGATTTAGATGTTTGAACAAGTGCGAGTCAAACTGCCTGCCTTGATCAGTAGTCACGCGCAGTGGGGTGTCAAAGCGAGCTATCCAATTTGCATAGAACGCACGGGCGACCGTAACAGCTTCCTGATTTTCGAGCGGAATAGCTTCCGGCCAATGAGAGAACCAATCCACACAGGTTAGGCAATACCTGTAGCCTTCTGAATATGGCATAACTATAATATCCAGGTGAATATATTCAAAACGTGACGACGGTGATTGGAAGGTGCCTGGTGCCGTTACGACATGTCGCGTAACCTTTGAGCGTTGGCAATCTTCACAACTTCTTGCCCATTTGCGACAATCTGCTTTTATTGACGGCCAGATATACTTTCGTGACATAAGTCTGACCGTCGCATTCATCCCTGGATGTGAAAGACTGTGTACTGTCTGAAATGCTGCTCTTCTGTACGGCTTTGTAATAAATGGACGTGCTGTTGACGTCGAGACGTCGCAGTATAACTGCACGTCTGTTCCAGGAATCTGTATTCTGACAAATTTTAGGGATGCGTTCGTTTTCAGCAATGAAGTCAATTCCGCATCAGCTGACTGTGAAGCAGCTAGATCTTCATAGTTGAGCGGAATGTCTAGCTCGTCAACACGCGACAGAGCGTCGGCTACTACATTCTCCTCTCCTGATACATGACGTAAGTCTGTTGTAAATTGGCTCAAGAAGTCAAGATACCTGAACTGCCTAGGAGTAACTTGGGAATTTTTCTTCTTGAAGGCATATGTTATGGGCTTGTGGTCGGTATAAATAGTAAAATGCCGTGCCTCCACCATATGCTGGAAGTGCTTTACAGCTTGGTATATAGCAAGAAGCTCTCTGTCGTATGCAGAATAATTTTTCTGTGCGGAATTAAGCTTCTTGGAGAAAAATGCGAGGGGCTGCCAGGCGTCGTTGATCCACTGCTGAAGTGCCGCACCCATGGTAAAATTTGACGCGTCTGCAAATATTGCAAGGGGTGCGTCTTGTTTTGGATGAGCCAAAAGCGTGGCCTGTGCCAGACTTTCTTTGGCTTCTGCGAACGCTTTGATCGCTTCCGGTGTCCAGCTGATTAACGTCTTCCCTTTAAGGTTGCCTTGCAAGAGATCATTCAACGGGGCTTGAATTTGAGCAGCTTTGGATATGAATCTTCTATAAAAATTTAACATACCCAAAAACTGTCTGAGCTTTTTCGCTGTATCCGGTAGTGTGTAGTCTTTGATGGCCTGAACTTTTTCAGGAAGGGGGCACGTACCATCACATGACACTTTGTACCCGAGAAACTTCACTTCCGGTTCGCCAAACACGCACTTTGCTGAATTAATTACTACACCGTATAATTTTAGTCTTTCAAAAACAAGTTCTAAATGTCTTAAATGTTCATCTATTGACTCGGAGCCACCAAAATATCGTCAATGTACACATACGCGAACTCTAAACCGCGAAGCATTTCGTCCATGAACCGTTGGAAAGTTTGAGCAGCGTTGCGAAGTCCAAAAGTCATAAACGGAAACTCAAACAAACCAAACGGCGTAGTGATGGCTGTTTTCGCGATGTCCTCTTCGGCGACAGGTATTTGATTAAATGCACGGACCAGATCAATGGTAGAAAATATTTGTTTTCCACAGAGTGCGTGTGCGAAATCCTGAATATGTCGCACAGGATATAAATCTGGCTCCGTCCTGCCATTCAGTGCACGATAGTCGCCACACGGTCTCCATTCATCGCCCTTTTTGGGAACCATGTGCAATGGCGACGCCCACGAGCTTTTTGAAGGCCGTGCGATGCCGAGGCGAAGCATGGTGTCAAACTCCTTCTTCGCAGCTTTGAGACGTTCAGGAGCTAATCGTCGTGGTTTCTGAGCGACCGGTTGTCCACTGGATGTTATTATGTGGTGCTTTGTTGAATGTTTCACCTCACTAGGAGCACCTTCCGGTCGAGCTATTTCAGGAAACTGTGACAGCAGCTCGTGATAGCGAGAGGATCCTGAAATAGTTCTTACGCTTGGTACATCGCATCTGGCTATTTCTCCGGGTACTGTTAGACGCGTTGTTGAATCCAACAGACGACGGTTGCGGACATCAACCAGAAGACCGTAATGCGACAGGAAATCCACGCCTATGATGGGTTTTGACACTTCAGCTACGACAAATTTCCACGTAAAATCACGTCTAAGTCCGAAGCTGAGTGTTAAAATGATTGTTCCAAATGTCGCGATGGATGTGCCGTTGGCAGCCACGAGTTGATAAGAACTTTGCTCTCGTGGACCACGAAGAAAGCGTCTTGGGTAAACGCAAAGATCAGCACCAGTGTCAATGAGAAATTTGCTTTTTGATGTTGCGTCAGTCACGAAAATGCGGCGTGATGCATTTGGGCTGCTATCGTCTGCCGCCATTAACGACTGCCCGCGGCGTTTCCCTGGTTGTAGGAGCATGGCTTAGTGCACTTACGAGCGTCAGCACCGTACTTCCAATGGTACCAACAAAGTCCATCCTTTCCGTGCTCGCTGTTTCGTGAATGGCTTCTCTGGTAACCTCTTGAACTGGGCCGTGATCGTGCACGTGGCTCCCTGTTATGCTGGTAGCTGTTTACCGATGCTTTTAAATCAGATACGTCCTGGCGTAGCGATGCTATTTCGCCTCTGAGTGCAATGTTCATCTGTTGCAATTGTCCAATTACCATATTGATTGATGCTGGTGTTGACGTTGAGCTAGCTTCTGCTATGATGGCTCGTGGACTTACAGATATCGAGTCTGCAACTGCATCTACTGATTCGGCAGCCGTATTCAGCGGGACGTCTTTCAGGGTAGCCAGGATGGGTTGCATGCTAACAGGAAGTCGACGAATCCATAGGGTGCGCAGCATCGAATCAGACATGGCATCACCAGCTAGACTGCGTAGATGGCGAAGAAATTGAGACGGCTTCCGGTCTCCCATTTCTTCATCTTCCAGAAGTTGGCGCGTTTTTTGTTCTTGGGATGAACCGAGTCTTTTAATTAATTCCGACTTGAGTTTTTTATATGAGTCAGTTGCAGGCGGATTCAAAATGATATCAGGCACATCTTTCGCATAACGAGGCTCTAGGGTTCCGGCTACATAATGGAACTTAGTTAAGTCCGCGGTGATACCAGCTGACACAAAATTACTTTCGAGTAACGCGAACCACATTTCAGGATCGGCGGTACGCGCACTGCCACGCGGTCGACGGCGACCATCACTTGGTTCATGTCCGGTGCCGGTGTAACCATAATTGAGAATTTCACAAGTCCACACACAAAATATTTTACGTAATAACTCGCGAACACGACTAAAAATTACGTAAACACAGATCACGTCGGGGTCACCACTATTGGTAGGACATTGTGGAGGTTACACATTGAATAAATAAATAAACAAAAGCAATATTTAAATAATAGATTTTATCAGAAAGCGAAAACTAGTTGTTGCAATGGAAAGGAACCGAGATGAACTGACCAAAGGATAGAACTCTGGATTAGAAAAGCATTTTGAAAGGGCGGAAAATGGTAATAAAAATAGTTTGTGATTCTTGGAAGGTTGAGTGAAAGCTAGCGGGTAGAGGCATGAAATACAAGACAGATGTTATTTTAGCAAAATAGAAACACAAAACTGAACATTGAAATGAAACAAAAAATATATGTATGAGAGAGATGACATGTTTGTATTTAATTTGTTGACAATATGAATGTTGAGTAAAATTGTATGTGTGTGTTAGTGTAGCGTAGCGATGTATGTGGGAAATTGCACCCACACTAGATATATCCAAAATATATATTTATGATTTCCATTATAATTATGTTAGAAAAAATTTTGGTGAAAATGCAAAATTATTGTATACAGATACTGATAGTTTATCGTACCATTTTTTTGATATTAATATTTATGATGTGATTAGAAAAAATTTGCACAAATTTGATACATCAAATTATGACATAAATAATATTCATGGCATACCTCTAGCGAATAATAAAGTCATAGGACTAATGAAGGATGAAAATGGCGGTCAAATTATGACTGAATTCATAGGGCTCAGGTCGAAGATGTATACATATAAATTAATGACTGATTATGTTAGTAAAAGAATTAAAGGAATAACTGGAGGTACTTCAAAAACAATAACTTTCGATGATTATTATGATTGTTTATTTAATGAATCACTTGTATATCGCGAACAATTTATAATTTAGTCAAAAAAACATGAAGCTTCCACAATTAAGCAAAAAAAACTAGCATTAAGTCCTTTTGATAATAAAGATCAAATGAATAATTGAATGAATAAGTGTAGAATTAATTTAGTCGTCATGGAAAGCCCTAACGTTCAGAAACTAAATTCAATACCCAAGCGAATTGTACATCGTGAAGTCTATAACAGCCAACAAAATATTGTTATATAAACTACAAAAATTCATTTTATTTGGTTATTAATATTTGAGTGTGCAAGAGTGAAGCAGAAATATATGAAAAATGTTATTAATACTTATATTTTCCAGTTTTTTCTCAATTTATCTCACATCTTCTCTAGAAGAGAATATAAATAGTGGAGAAAATCAAAGTATTCATTCAAACAATGGCTTCGAATTGTTATCTAGTGTCAATAGTATTGAAAACATTGATAATGAAGGATTCAGCGAATTGTTATATTTTTTGGAAAAATATGGATACTTGGATATACCCGAAAATGAAATGTCCACTATAAATTCGAGCGATAAGAAGTACTTAAATGCTTTAGTATTATTTCAAGAATATTACGAATTGGCTATAACAAAAACATTGGATAGTAGCACACTCGAATTAATAAATGAGCCTAGATGTGGTGTAACTGATAATTATGAGAATAGCTTACATAATAAAAAAATATTCTGGCAGCAGTCTATTATAACATGGGATATTATGAATAATAAAAATTAACAGTTATTGGAAGTTGTAACTAAAGCGTTTGCAATTTGGGAACAATATGCTAATATATCATTTGAATATAATGAATCAAGTATGAAACATGCACCAAATATTTTAATCTCTTTTGGACCAATACAACATAAATCCTTTTCATCGGGTAAAAAGTGTACTTTAGATTTTGATGGCCCGGGAAATGTATTAGGACATGCTTTCTTTCTGAACCCAACCCACGTATCTATTGATGTACATATTGATAAATCAGAAAAATGGAATTATAAGCTATCACATACAAAATTAGATAATGATCAGGGCAGTATCTCGCTTTTTGCTGTATTAGTACATGAAATCGGTCATTCACTAGGACTTGCTCACATCAAAAACAAAAATTCTGTCATGTATGCTTATAATAGAAATATTCGTTTTAATAACATATCAGAATTTCAATTAGATGGTGATGATATAAATGCCATTCAAAATATTTATGGAAAGAAGGAGATAAATTCACCTAAAAATCATGAAAAAAAGACTCAAATGGAACCAAAACAAAAAGAAACAATCTTAACACCCACATTTAATCAAATGAATTTATGTGATTTGAATAATGTGACTAAATTTCTAGTTATAAACGATAAATTGCTCATATTTCATGAAAAATGGTTTTGGATCAAAAAATTATCTGAAGAAAATTTTCAGACACAACCAATAGATTTACTGAACTGGCTACCTTTCATAACGAAAAATTTCAAAAGTTTATCTGCTGTCTATTACAGACCAAACAACGATATTGTTCTAGTAATAGATGATAAATTATATAGTATTTCATGGCCTGAGATGAAACAATCAATTCATCAAATCTCCTTACCACCAAACATTAAAAATATAAAGGGTATAATTTTCACAAATTTGGGGAATACTTATATATTTTATGATAGTAATTATGTTGCAAAATTTAGTGAGTGTAACTCTGATATATCATCTTACGCCTTAATGAACACACAATTTCCAGGTATTCCACAAAACATTGATGGAGTATTTCAATACATAAATGGTTTTATATATTTTTTCAAAAATAATATTTTCTATGAATATAGTAAGCATATGCGACAAGTTGTCAGAGCATCACATTTTGACTTATCATTATTTAAAATACAATGCCCTAATATAAGTATTTTGAAACAGCTAAGAAATTTGCTATCAAAATTAGAAAAATAAGAACAAAATATTTGGATTTGTTTTTTGCAACTGTTCCAGCTTTAATATGTCTACTTCCAACAACTACAACGCCATCAACACACTAACCAAACCGAAAAAGTTCATTGGGTTGCGCAACCTGAAAATTGGCGAGAAGTATTTTGTAAAAAATATTGAACGAAAAGCTGATACTAAATATGGTGAGAGAATCAAGCTGGAATTGGTTGAGTTTCAATTGTATTTGGGTGAAAGATACAATCAAATTGATGATCAAACATTACAGTTAATGTTGAAAGATGCGGAAAACAATAAACTCTACATAATTTCAAATGGAAGTAAAGGAAAAGCCGTAGATGTTGAATTCAATACTATTTAAAATGTTAATATTCAATAAGTTTAGTATACAGTTTCAACTGGTGATAATTTTTTGTATTTTTAATAACATGCTGTAATTTTATTGGAAATAAATATAAAAGTAGAATTGCATTTAGTATTTATTCATTATAGAAAATGCCTACACCAGTTGAATACAAATGCCCCCCATGCTATGGTGAAACAGATACACCAAATCATAAATGTGATTACTGTTTGTATAAAGAAATATTAAAAAATTTGGGGCAGAAACACTAGTTTCAAAGCATGAGCAAATAAAATGTCTATACCACAATACTTCCTCCCTTTACCTACCTAACCCTTATTCTTTTTACCATCGTTTTGTCATAATTCCTACTTGCTTCACCCCTTATCCCTTTACCGAAGCTGCTGCTGATGGTACCACCAAATTGTAAGCCAAGTAAGCAATTACAGATAATCATGATTAAGTTCCTTCAACACACAACTCCCTCCACCAGAGGAGGCGGAGACGGCGGTGCTGGAAAATGAACATTTACTCACATAAACTGCCCCGCTTGAGTATAAAATATGGAAACAGAGAGATAGAAATTAGTCGTAATGCCAGTTTCAACAAGAGCAACTTTAAACAAAATAGAAGAAGTAGGTCTTTTAAATCAATTAAAATGTGAATCGAAGATTTGTTATTCCATAGACTTATATCAAATAGAGTGTATGTATTTCGATAACGATGGACAGCGACGTTTTTTAATACCAGGAGAATACGATCTTGTACGTTATAGCCATAAATCTTGCATTTATGACCTACACCAGAGTATAGGGTCGTTTTTCCCGGGTGGCTTATCAAGAGTTGGTTGTAGAATAGTACAAGAGATGCATAATGTATATGCTTTTGCTGTTCCACCGTTGGAATATATTGATAAAAGATATTTAGTTTGTAAATTTGAATTGATCGAGACAATCAAAACAAAGAATTGTCAAGCATGTGTGACTGATTTTAATATTGATATTTAATAAGCAAACATAATGTAAGTTTTTTAAATAAAATATTTTGTAACAATAAATAAAACAAATATTAAAATTGGATATATTTTTATTTAAAGAATGGTATTACACTATATACAAGATCTTATAATTATTTGACCAGTTCTCCTGTAAATGGGCTCGACAAGAAAAATAATAACAACTCGCGGTGAATTTTTGACTTCAAATTTAAAATTTTTAAAGCCTGCAAGTAATATGTTTATGGAGTGTGTGAATAAGAGAATTTTGCTATGGAATGAACCAAATTGTGAGCCAAGTATGCAAATTAAGATACAAACACGATGTAAATTCTTCTAAATAAAATATTCTGTAACAATAAATAAAACAAAATATTAAAATGAAATAATTTTTTATTTTACACTATATACAAGTATTATAATCACAACTTTTACACATCCACCAATCTTTAACCATGACATATCTTTCTGACTCATAATTATCGGACCAGTTCTCCTGTAAATACGCTCGACAAGAAAGATATCCTTGGAATATCTTGGAATTACAGCAACTTGATGGAAATTTACTCCAGTTCAATTCAATTTCATTTGGTGCGTATATCATAACGAGCTCCATCGGCAAAAAAATGCTGAATGTCCTCTTCAACCATATGCGACAATATGTTGCTTGATTTATGGAAACATTTTATGGCATTAGAAGTATTAAATCTATCACAAAACCACTTTTTCCAACCAAGAATATTCCTTATTGTACAATTATTGAACATTAAATTACTTGGTGTTTTATTAACATATAATATTGAATTGGAATGTAAGTTTTCAATATCAATTATTTCATATTCATTATTTAAAAGTTTTTCTAACCACACTTTCTTTTTTTCACCGGGCACATACACTTTTTCATAATTATTCACGGCATTTTTCAAAACTTTGCACCGCTTTGCATATGGAATATCTCCAAAGTTCCATTGCAAACTATAATTATCTTGTTGAGACAGCACTTGCAATTTACTTTTTTCACTTAGCTGAGAATATGAAAATTGTTGATTGAAGCAACCAGTTTTGATTTCATTGGTTTGAAGATCAATACTCGCAAATTCTTTAATGAAGAATTTATCATTTTTATTAATGTTAAAACCCTTAATATCAATTTTAACTGCAGCAACCATTGTTCAATCTTGTTCTTATATTAGTATGTCGCAAGCAAACTGGATGTTTTTTAAAGTTCGATTTACGCGTTCAAAAATAGAAGCTTTCACAGCTTGTTTTGCAAAATAATGATTAATTTCATATTTTTTTGTTAATTTCTTGCACTCCACATTATTGAATTCTTTCCCCAAATCAGTGTGTAAGTTTTTTGGTACTCGCTTACTTGTTTTAAATATTTGCTCCAAAGCGGTAGACACTTCAATACTCGATTTATGTTTAATAGGCTTAGCCCAAACATATTTTGAAAAAATGTCAATCACAACTAGTATGTAATTATAATTTTGGTTTAATTTAGCATATGGTCTCATTTCAACCAAATCAGCCTCAAAAGTCTCATCTAATCCTTTGATTATAACTCGCCTTCTCTTAAAATGTTTTCTTGCTGGCTTATGAAGTTCTTCAACTATTTCGCGTTTAATATATGTTGACATATTTTCTATTGTGTTTTATCATAAATTTTTAGTTCTTTGGATAAAATATTCAAGTCTTCTTTAACACTCCTTATTATTTGATCAGCTTTCTTAATCTTCTTATCAGCGTTTGATATGTGCTCAGTAACTTTATTATCAACAATATTTATTTTGCTTTCAAGCAAATCCACAACTAATTTAATTTTGTCATCCAAAAATTTTTTATTTACCGCATGGAAATCTGACGTAGGAGTGCTAACTCTTATTAATTTTCCATCGCCATTGCTGCTGCTATCAGAATCATTATAATTACAACACCCAAATTTATTATGATACACAGCGCCACTATAATGTCCAAACTTGTCTAGTGGCATTTTGTTACTGATTATTATGTGATAATTCCAGCTTCTTTTAATTCCTAAATTATTGAAATAATTTCATTATTGTGATTATTGTTGCCAGCGTTCTTAGAAGCTATATATTTCTTCAATTTATCCACCAACTCGTTTGGATCATCGTAAAATCCAAACTCAACATTTTTAGTATTATAACTTTTTAGAAGTCCCAAGCCAGATACGCTATTCTTGCGTAATAATTTTGGATCTTCAGTTGAAGAAACTGGACTAGTAGCAAATTCAAAATATCTCTTAGACTTGACATTCAATAATGGGCCTACAATATCTGTATATTTTTTTGCTTTGCTACCTTTAAGTAGCCCTGTGCTTATATTACCTTCACGCGCTGAGTTAGTAATATTTAATATTTTTTCATGATAATACAAATCATTTTCTGTATATTTTTCTTTTGGCTCTTTTTTGAATATGAGTTCAAGTAAGCCAATTGTTGCTGGGAAAATATTTTTATCAATAATTATATTCCCGTCATAAAAATCAACAGCTTCATTACCCATTTCAAAATTATCACGATCAGGTGTTTCTCTATAATTAACACCATATGTTTCATCTATTTCGTTTGAACGTGTTATAACTTTTTTAATATATTTTCGAAATAATGGATCAAAACGATTTAAATAACTCCCCATGGCTTTTTTATCATGTGCTATTTCTGTTTCAGTATGTGTTGATAATTGTGAAAGTGAATCTATTGGAGTATCACTTTCTGCAGCAGCTTGCTCTTCCAAAATACCACGTGGATCATTATTTTTCTCTTCCCCCCACCTATTCCCCTCCAAATGAATTTTCTTTCGAAAGGGTGTAACGTTACGTAAAGTTTCATTAATTTTTGCTAATTTACTAGTAATTGGTGTGAAGCTTTTATCAAGCTCTGATTCACGTTCTATCTCACTATTCTTCAGTAATGCTAGTTTCTGTTTCACATTTTCTCTGGCTTGTATTATTCGCCTTTTCAATTTTTTATTCACTTTCATGTTTGAGTATACCAAAATAAACAATGAACAATACACGGCTCTTGTATGGGCTTATATATTGAATAGCAGGGCGGCTTTGAACCGAGGGTGGTTCTTAACCGAGGTGGTTATCAACCGAGCCTGTTTAAAACCGCTATATCCATTCAAAGAGATATAAAATTATGGAATCCTTTTCTATACCTGCCAAAATTTAAATCAGATTCCTTATTAATAACCAAGAATCCATATTTATCTCTCCAACATATAGCACATATTTTTTTGAAGTTATCTGTACCTACATGATCATTGTACATATTTCGTAGATTCAACTCATCTTGTTTGAATGATATAAGCATATTAGCATTATCACGTATTGGATGTTTTGGCATTCTTGTATAGGTTTGTGACAAATAAAAACAATCAATCAATTCATGTCTACCCATTGATAAGTAATCTCGTATAATATCCTGCTTCTCACAAGCGATATCATCGAATATAAAAACGGAGTTATATTTAGCTTCACTCGGCTTCATTATTTTTTCACTGCTATTGTATGTATGATAACCAATATTTTTTATTGGTTTCAATAAATTCTCAAGATATACATATTTCGGTTGAAAAAGAGAATTTGAATATATATAAACATTCTCAAAATGTAACCCGTTCGGATGCTCTAAAAGTGCAATCAAAATATCAGTTTTTCCACATCCAGAAGGACCACTTATGAGACAACGGATGGTTGATGGAAGTAAAACACTGTGTCTCGGTTTATAATTAGATTCTATACTATCATTCAAATCATAATTTTGAACACTCAATGTATCTTTTTGCTTTAATATCTTCATCATAACTGAAATTGAATATAAAACTTCAATATTAATATATTTTTTTAGTTTAATGTGTACTTTCAATGATTGAACACGGTAAAAGAAGAACTAGCAAGCATACCCACAGTGGTGGTGGAATTTTAAATAAAACAATAAATAAAATACCTATAGATCTTCATATACCTGGTTACAGATACTGTGGACCGGGGACAAAACTGGATAAAAGGCTTGCTGACGGTGATCAAGGTATCAACAAATTAGACGCAGCGTGTAAACTTCATGATATAGCCTATTCCAAGAATAATAATTTGAAAGAACGACATAAAGCAGATAAAATATTGGCTGATACAGCAACAAAGAGATTTCTTTCTAAAGACACACCTCTTGGAGAAAAAATAGCTGCTTTGGGTGTTTCTGGGATAATGAAGGCCAAAGTTAGGTTAGGTGCTGGTATAAGCTATAATTTCAAAAACAAAAGAAAAACAATAACACGCAAAAATAAAAAGAAAAAACTAAAGAAAAATCTAAAAATTAACTTTAAAAATGAACTGAAACGAATTCGCTCAAAGCTACTAAAGACTAACTCTTCCGATGAGAATATTTCAATTGCTCTAAGAGAATTCGCTAAAAACAAGAAAATAATAAATAAACCAAGAATAATTACAGTACCAAAAATAGGTGGCATATTACCGCTAATACCTATTTTTGCAGGGTTAAGTGCGTTAGGGGCTCTTACTGGGGGCGCTGCAGCAGTAGCTAAATCTATCAATGATGCTCGATCTGCTAATAAGCAATTGAAAGAAAACCAGCGACATAATAAAATTATGGAATCTGTAGCGTTAGGTAGAGGATTATATTTGAAACCATATCAAAAAGGGTTGGGTCTTTACTTATCTCCAACGAAAATACAACAAAAAAACTAATAGAAAAGCTACCAAAACATGCACTAAGTAATATTGAATTGTCAAAATTTGCAACAGACCTTAAAATCGATAATTTCAGAGGAGTTTTCATGCGAAACAATTTACCTAAACAAATAAAGTTCACTGAATGTGGAATAGTTAATTTGGATGATTATGATAGTTCAGGTACACATTGGGTGGCATATAAAAAATATGGTGACAATGTTATATATTTTGATAGTTTTGGTAACTTAAAACCACCAAAAGAATTAGTGAAATATTTTGGTAGCAAATGTAATAATAAGTAAAATTACAATCAATATCAGCAGTATAGTACCATTAATTGTGGACACCTTTGTTTAAAATTTTTATGTAAAGAATAATGTATGAAAGATACTTTTAGTAATGAATAAACAATCATGTCGTACACATTTACTTTCTCTGATAAAAAGTCTTATCTAACAGCTACAATACATCCTGCTATTGAACTTGATCCTACTTGTGAGTATGCGATAGGTCTCATCAATTTTGAGTCATATAATTCTATCCCGAATATTGATGAGCGCAATAATAAATTCTATTTTGGTGATAAAACAATAACTATACCAAATGGATCATATGAGCTTGAAAATATAAATAACTTTTTGAAAAGAAAAGTGAACAATAGTAACAAAGATTTCAAAATTTCTATTGCTGCCAATAACAATACTCTGGAATGTGAAATGCTTGTTACAGAATAAGTTGATTTCACAAAACCAAATACCATCAGAGAATTATTGGGCTTTAATGCTGGAGTTTATAAGGCAGATACGCTTCATATATCTCAAAATCCTGTGAGCATAATTAAAGTAAATGCAATTTGTATTGAGTGTAGCATTGTAACTGGTTCTTACGCTAATTCCAAACCCGTACATCAAATACACCAGTTCTTCCCAAGCGTTGCTTCCGGGATCAAGATTAGTGAAAATCCCTCGAACGTTATCTATTTGCCAATCAACACACACATAATTGATAATATTGAGCTTAAAATAGTTGATCAAAACGGAGAATCAGTCAATTTCCAAGGAGAGCCCATAACAATCAGATCACATTTGAAATTACATTACATTACCTACATTACATTATAAAGAAGAACATGATCACAAAATTTTCAATACAAAACGAGAAGTACAACAATCAGCATCAAAAAATAGGAAATAAAGTTTCCAACAAAAGAAAAAACAATTAACATCGGAAAATAGAGAGTACTTGAAGAATTTGGGGCTCAACGTGTTATAAGAAATGAGTAGTAATATTTTAAATATATCGGAACGTATATATTTTGATGAGAAAATACAATATGCAGAAACTCATACTTATCAACCCTATTCACCAACTTTATTGAGTAATAATGATGAAATCAGAATATCTATACAACAACAAGATCTATACACATTACCATCAAATAGTTATATATATATTGAGGGTCAATTATTAGATCATGAAAATAAACCAACTAAAACGGGGCATCTAATAAACAATGGACTAATGTACCTTTTTGATGAGATTTGCTATGAAATTGGTGGAATCGTAATAGACCGAATACGTAATCCTGGAATTACCACAACACTGAAACATCATTGCTCATATTCAGCCAATGAAAGTTCCGCTTTACAAAATGCTGGTTGGTTACCAACACCATCGGCTAATACTTATTCTTTAACCGATAACTCCCCATCATGACCTTCTACTGATAAAGAGTTTAAATTAGAATTATCAGTTCAATACTATGAGCACTTGGAGAATTAATTCAAAATCTTGTATTAAAGAATTTTGGAATTGAATCTTTCAAGCATAGATTTTAGAATATTAATTAATGACTGTTACCATGCCAAGTATTAAATTTTCGCATCGCCAATCAAATCACTAAGAATTCAAATTCGTCGAACCACCAGCGACATCTGTCAAAATTCAAAATTTTACCACCAATACTCAAATTTCAACGCCGAAATTCAAATTTCCCCCCACCCCACCGTAACATCTTTGGCTCCAAACCACAATTCCAACGTCCTAAATTCAAATTCTACTAGCCAAAAATCAAATTTTACCGCCAGAATTCAAATTTTCCCGCTTCTGCCACTGGTGTCATCTCTCATCCAAATGCACAAACATGCACCAGCGCCATCTATCATCCAAATTCTGATCCGCACCACAGCGCCATCTATCATTGAAACACTGAACTAAAGATACATACAGTATGTCCATAAAGAATTTCGCCGCCGCCACCGCTATATACAGGCTGTCCACAAAGGTTTTTTGATCCAGAACTCTCCTATACATTCTACTCTTGTCTAAAAGAAATATAAGAAATCACAGAACTCATTGGTCCATATTCTCACCTCTTGAAATCGCACTATTTTCTGGAAAAATATGCGCTCTCTCTCACCATCTCATGTTCTGTTCAAGTAGTGAAGAGGTAAGAATATGCCATTGCTTTTCAAGACAGCAATTAAATACAATAGTTTACCAAGATACCTGAAAGTATATGGAATGAGAGAGCTTAGGCAATATGACTTTAATTTTAGGTCAATTTGTACTATAAGTCTATTCTATTTTTATTATAATAATACTCGAGGATTGATTTTAATTTATTTATTTAAAAAAATTGCCAAGAGTGCACCACATGTCGTATATAATTTTTTTTTTTATTTTTAGTTCTTTTCCATCTTTTTTTGTTTTCCATATCTGATTTCCTAACTTTTTTTCCAATTCCGCATTCTCTTTTCTAAATTTCTTAATTTTTCCTTTTAGCTGCCGAATCTGTTCTTCTAATTCTTCAATTCTTTCTCTGTAAGACTCCTGGTCTTCCATTTTCTATAAAAAAAAATCTGCTGTGGATATCACGTGACTTACTTGTACATCATTGAATATATTTCTTGCATAGTCCTATTTATACGGTAAATTTGACTAGGCGAGTGGGACACCCCCAAAAAGATGCTTAGAAATAGCAATGTGTGACCATGTCTTACTAATGTCTGAAATTAGGGTTTTCCTATGTTTTCGAGGTCGCTGGACACGAATATGAAGGTAATTTTCATTTTTCATATTTTTTGATATTTAATTCGCTATATCTTCAGTGCCTTCGAATATTTTTGCATGAAATTTCAACCTCAATTTCTCAAACCCTGAAATTGAGCCTAAAATAATTTTTCAATATGAGGTTTCAACTCTGAATTTGACCGTACCAAAGAGGAGGAATATATATCTGAACTGCAGCAAAGAACGAAATGGAAAAAGAATCAAGGCAACATTCAGCGAGACCAAATAGTTTTGGTCAAAGAAGACAACATTCCACCACTTTGTTGGGTCCTAGGTCGTGTAGTCGACCTACATCCTGGTACCGATGGAGTCATCCGAGTCGTCAGTATCAAAACAGAAAAAGGCATCATGAGAAGGGCTGTCGCCAAAGTGTGCCCACTCCCCATTACTAACGAAAGCGACAGTGTTGTGAATGTGTGAAAAAAAGCCATTAAGTGCAATGTGTTTCAATAAGCGTAGTCTAATTTTAGTAGCGTAGTCTCATTTTGTTATTAGTTATCATCAGTATACTACAACTATTAGCATTGTAAAATTTTGTTGAAGGCCTTACCTTCAAGGCCGGGAGTATGTTTAGATTAAAATATAAAATAGAGTTACCATGTTTTATGAGAAAAAAAATATTTTGATTTTGATATGGCAACAAAAACATTGTAATAGCAACGAGAAAAAATAAACACACGTAAAAAACTTGTCAGTTGAATTTTGTGCAAAATAGTATATCTCTTCTTCATTAAACAAGGGCAAAGTAATTAAAATTTACTCCTGAATCAAACACACGTGATAGACGCTAGGCCAAGAGGGCGCATGACTGCATATGCATTTTTCGTGTAAACGTGCCGTGAGGAGCACAAGAAAAAACAATCGGGAGAAAATGTCATCTTTGCTGAGTTCTCCAAGAAATGCGCCGAACGATGGAAGACCATGTTAGATAAAGAAAAGAAGAGATTTCATGAGATGGCCGAGAAGGATAAAGTGCGCTACGACTCAGAAATGCAAAACGACATACCCCCTAAAGATGAAAAACAAAAGGGAAAGAAGAGGAAGCAAATCAAAGACCCGAACGCTCCAAAAAGATCATTATCTGCATTCTTCTGGTTCTGTAATGATGAGCGCGGTAAAGTCAGAAAATGAATCCTGATTGTTTAGACTTTAATAATTCGAATATTTTTTGCATGTATTTCTAAATTCGTAGATGTGGACGTTCAAGGGTAGTTCCCACATGGCTTTATATTCTAGCACTCAATTTTATCACTTTGGGCTGTCAGCAGCTCTTTGTGTTGGCAATGTTTGCTTATGTGTAGGATTAACTTATAATTTTGGAATAGTTTATGTTTCCTAACATTTGGACAATATCTTCCGAAGGGCACGTTTTTTTCCCTTCTTTCACTTTGAACTTAATTGGCTCCCTACTTTTAGGGTATCACAAAAAGGCAGTTCGATTTTAGTCTCCTACTAGAAAGGTTAAGTTTTATAACAGTTGTAAATTCATGTTACTTTCATATGTTTGTGTATTATTCAATTTTACGTGAGACTTTTGTTTCCCTTAAATATTTTGTGCTGTAAATAATTAGTGAAAATAAACATTTTATCCTAAAATTCCGAAGTGTTTATTATTCATCACTAAAGTGAGAAAAAGCTACAGCATCCTACTGCATCCATCAAATAGCAGAAACACTGATACTTGGCTGGAATTTGATCACGATTCGGGCAATCACGTGATAATAATAATAATAATAATATTTATTTTAACCATAAAGTATATACATACGAGGCAAGTCAAAGTACATGTTAAATAATAAAATCTTGATAGCAAGTAAAACACATTAAATGAGATATTAATAGTATATTATATAACGAGGGACTTAAGTGCTTGATTTAATCCTGAGGGTGGAGTTTATTGCACGAGACGCAGTCGAGGGCAATACTCACCTGAGGGATTAAATGCACTTAAGTCATGTGTTAACTACGCTATTTTTCGCACTACCGTATTATATTGAATCACAATAGTCTAAAGTAGATTAATTAATCTTACAATTTTGACAACTACAAACTTGATACAAAAATGTTGAGTAAATTCACCATAGAAACAAGACTGGCTACAGCAGTTGTTCAATAAATAAGCTTGCTGTCAAAAAGATGAGTGAGAAAATTGATATTGATAAGGCTGCGGAACAGGTAACTGTAAAATGATTTTGCCGAAAGTCTAGAAAATTTACGAACAACAATACGATGCATTTGTGAAATTGTGTGAATTGCAATAATAATAATACAAATTAAGAATAAAGGTTTGAATTTTAATGATAAAATTCAATTTGACATTTAGGTAAGTACTTTGATTATTTAGTTGTCATAGAAAAATTTGTTTATTTTACTTCAGTCCCTTGAGATTCTTGATCATTTTAGATCCCGGAGGGACTAAAGTCAAACTTAAGTCCCTGAAATGAGGGATTAAATTCGTTGTTTACTCCCGGGAGTGCGAAAAAAATATTAATTTGAACTTATAAGATTTAGTAAAAATTTACCGTTACACATAAAATCTTGTAAAGAATAGAAACAGTGATTCTTAAAAAAAATTTTCATTCTTGATTTGAAGATCTTAGGACACATACCATTAAAATCGTGAGGAACAATGTTAAACAGCTTTGGCGCGAAGCTGTACGGAGTTTTTGTTTTGAGTCTGTTTTTAGGAATACTTATATTGTTTCTGGTTCGTGTGTCATGCTGGTGGAAGTCAGAATTCACAGCGAATTCACTGATATTGTTTTTGACAAAACATATATTTATATAAATAATTAACGAATATAACGACATCACTTGTAACGATTCGAACAGAGGTTTGTAGTGGGCATCAGGAGACGAGTTAGAGATGATTCGAATGGCTCGTTTTTGCAGGATAAATAGTCTTTGCAAGTTAAGCTCACTAGTATTACACCACAATAATAGTCCATAAGAAAGCACAGAATGGAACATAGCATAGTAAGCCATAATCGCAGCTTCTTGACCTACTGATTTGCGTATTCGTTTTAGTGCGAATATAACTGATGATAGCTTATTGCAGAGTGAGGTTTCCAACTTAGATCAGGATCTAGTTTTAAACCAAGAACTTTAAAGTCTAACTTGGATTGAAGACTTCTGTTGCTAGAGAAAGTTATCTCGACTGTTTTTTCTTTATTTAAAATTAATTCATTAGCGTTGAACCATTCAGTTGCCTGTTTAAGTACCTTGATTGAGGTAAGAGATAGATCATATCTATTCTTTCCTTGAACACTAATTGTGGTGTCATCTGCAAAAAGCACTGTATGTGCGTTGTCGATATTAAAAGGTAAATCATCAATACTTAATAAAAACAACAACGGGCCCAAAACGGATCCTTGGGGAATGCCATGTACGACAGGAAGTGAATTACTGATGTTGCCAGAACATTGGACCTTTTGTGTACGATTGCTTAGGTACATTTTGATAATACTTGATGTGTTGCCCTCAATCCCATAATACAGTAATTTTTTTAGAATGACATCGTGAGATATACAGTCGAAGGCTTTACTAACATCGATGAAAATTGAATTGGTTATTAAGTGATTTTCGTTTCCTTGTGATATTTTATTGACAATGTCCAGCAAGGCGTCAATGGTTGAGAGATTTTTCCTAAAACCATATTGGAAGTCCGATAATAGATTATTACTTTCTATGAAATAAGAAATTTTCTCGTACAGCAATGTCTCAAAAATCTTTGACGGCGCTGGAAGTATTGATATTGGTCTATAGTTATTAGTTAGATCAGGATCACCAGATTTATGGACAGGGATAATAATAGCTTTTTTCCAAATCTCTGGAAAAATACCTTCGACTAGACAGGTATTCACTATATCAGCTAGTGGCTCGCAAATAAATGAAGATGATAATCTTAAAGTGAAGGTGTTCAACCCATCTATGTCTTCCGTCTTTTTGGATTTTAGTTCTGAAATTATTTTTTCAATATCAGAAGGAGCTACAGGATTCAAGAACAGGGTATTAGTTGCTCTTTTTATATTTTTGTTGCGAAGTAACTCTTCAAAATTAAGCTTGTTTGCAGGCAGACTAGCTTTTAGAGATTGTGAAACTGAATTAAAATGTTGATTGAAAGTATTTGCAGAAATATTACAACTGGTACTATTCTTCAACTTTTTAGAGTAGTTTGTCTCTTTATTTATTATTTGCCACACAGATTTGCTCTTATTTGAAGAGGCCTTAATGTGCTGAATATTTTTTGTCATTTTTAAGTCATTGATCAGTTTATTATATTTGAGTTTGGATTTGATGTAGGCATTCTTTAATTCTTCTCTGTTAGTTTGCTTCCATGCGTTGTAAAGGAACAATAATTCTTCATGGGCTTGGATAGCTTCCGGCGTTCTAACCGGGTTAGCACCACAATTTGAAGACATTTTCAAAGTTTGAAGAAAACAAGAATCGTGATAAAACTTCAGGATGTTGGTGAATGAGGAGCATCTATCGTTGGCATTTTTAGTAGCATAAACATCCGTCCAAGATTCATTCTGGAGCATGTGTAAGAAATAATTTATGTTTGATTCGGAATAGCTTCGTATGTAGTGTTTTTCCTTATCAAAAGGATTGATAATAACTTCGAAATCCAGAAGAGCAATTCTATGATCAGAAAAGTGAATATCCACTATCTCAGTATGGAAATTAGTGATATTGGTGAAAATATTGTCGATACATCTATTTAGTCTAGTAGGTTTGAAGATTGTTTGTTTTAGATTACTTGAAAGGAATAAATTTACGAGTGATTTCGACTTCGTAGATGACTCTAAGAATTCGATATTGAAGTCACCAGTAAATATGATACGAAAGTCGTTGAATTCGTCCAAGAAATCAAGAACTGTAGACATCAATTCTAGAAATTCGCTAAAACTATTTTTGTCGCAGGTGTAAACTGTAACAATTATCAACTTCAACTTTTTTATCTCAATAGCAGAAAATTCAGCAATTTGCTCAATTGATAGCTTATTTATTTTATTTATAACAGAGCTCTTGATATCATTTTTCAGGTATATACAAACACCACCATGCTCTAGTTGTGATCTACAGAAATACGATGCCAGATAAAATTTGTTTAAGTTCAGTGAAACGATTTCTTCTGTTGTAAGCCAATGCTCATTAATACATATTATGTTAAGGTTTGCAAGATTATTAGTCAACATTTCAAGAAATAGATGTGAACTACGTAAAGACTGGATATTAATGTGCATTAATTTGAAGTTATATTTATGATTTTCCTGGTTAAAGGTTAGCCTGTCTGAGTCAGAGGTTTTGTGGTTTTCCGAAAAAAATGAAACTTCTTCACAATTATTCCATTAGGCCAGAATGAGTCATCAAATACTGAATCAAGTAATTCAAATTTTACTCCTAGTTTGAAAGACGAGACTCGAGCATCAGGCTTAGAGATTTTTTTAACGAATATGAGTGATTCTGGAAGTTTATTTTCTAGAAACTTTTTCATATTATCTTCATCTACTTCCGGATCAACACGACCCACATACAGCCAAGCTAGTTTGGGTAAACCTTTTATTGACAGGTCAGAAGGTTGAGCTGATCCAAAAATTGTCCTCTTCTTCTCTTTTTTATGAGTTACTATTTTAAAATCATTTTTATTAGTATCGGACACCTTTGAATCAATGCTCTCAGTAATTTCCGGTTTAGAGTTTGTTGTTGGTGATGAAGGAGATTTAGGCTCGGACAAAGAGAGACATCTAGTGTTGAAGTGACTACTGCATTTTTTTGCAAAATTATTTTTATTACTTCCACATTTATCGGCAGTTTTATTTATGATATTTGTTTGAGCTTGCACTGGTGTCACAGCAGAGGCGGAGTGACCTTGCTGGGCTAAATCGACAAGGCCAATTGGGAGTGATTGACTGCTGTCTGATTTTTTCAATATTTTGACTTCTTCAGTCAGGTCTTGTATCATGACAGTTAAGGTATTTATTCTTGACAGCAATTTATGGAAAATGGGAGCTTGCTCTTTGGAAGTAGTAGTTGAGAAAGAGTTATTGTGAAGTTTACCGTGATCATCATAAAGAATGCACTCGCAGGAGTCACAAACGTATTTTATATTTTGAGATTTGTTGATAATTGAGTTGTACTCACGTTTCCCAATTTTAACACAATCAATATGGAACATCATACTGCATAGACCACCACAGGTAACAAAAAAATCTTCTTTTTTAAGCTGTTTTTTGCAAAAATTGCACGAACTATTAATCACTGAGTTAACTGGACTAGGCGCCATTTTATACCGCTAGACGCTAGGCCAAGAAGGCGCATGACTGCATATGCATTTTTCGTGCAAACGTGCCGTGAGGAGCACAAGAAAAAACAACCGGAAGAAAATGTCATCTTTGCTGAGTTCTCCAAGAAATGCGCCGAATGATGGAAGACCATGTTAGATAAAGAAAAGAAGAGATTTCATGAGATGGCCGAGAAGGACAAAGTGCGGTACGACTCAGAAATGCAAAATGACATACCCCCTAAAGATGAAAAACAAAAGGGAAAGAAGAGGAAGCAAATCAAAGACCCGAACGCTCCAAAAAGATCATTATCTGCATTCTTCTGGTTCTGTAATGATGAGCGCGGTAAAGTCAGAAAATTTCACTCTAGCAAATTACGAGCACCTATATAGTACTTTTTCAACACAAAACTGGGCTATTCTAGAGCGCGAATGTGATGTGGATGTAGCAGTAGAAATGTTTTATTCTATCATATATCAATTCACAGTCAGTTGTTGTATGTGCGTGTGTGCAGACATGTTTCTTTTGTGCTCATATCTCATCTCGTTTTTTTTTTTTAATTCAAAAATTATTTTATCTCATTAAACCATGCCCGATACTCGCAGTAAAACTCTTGAAGAAGAATCTGTGATTAAACGTTTAATAGAAAGTGCAGTATCAACAATTGTGAAAAAATTTGAGCTCTATACTAATGAGCTAAAAAGTGAAATTACATCCTTGAGGATGGAGTTGGCAGACTGTAAAGCTGTCATTAGCAAGCAAGCCGAGTGTTTGAAAGAACTCACAGTCTCTGATGTCCCTAAGGTAACAACTGCACTACCAACATCCTCTGTTACAGTTCAGCAAAATTCGGTAAATGCTCATCAAAAAAGCGTTCCTAAGAAACATGATCGTCCAACATATAAAGAAGTACTGTCTAAACCAGCTGATGACTCTCCGAAAGCACCTGAAAATCTTCAGGCGTCAGCGCAAAGTCATAAACGCGCACGCAACTTTACTTTGGGTTCAGCGCAGAGCTGTAACGCTAGCAAATTGACCGGCGCGCCTCGACGAGCTTGGCTTCACATTAGCAGAATTTCGAGCAAAGATATTTCTCACGAGGATATATTAAATCATTTGAAAACATTCAATCTTCAAACTAATTGCGTTTGCCAAAAGATTGATCACAGTGGCGACTATAGTTCCTTCAAACTTGGCGTGCCTTTTGAAAATTTGAGTTGTTACCAAGATTCGAACATCTGGCCGGAAGGAATCTTAGTGAAAAGATACTGGTTTCCAAGGAAGCGTAATGATAATTTTTTAGGGCAAGCACCAGTCGAACAACTCCCCGTGAAATAACCTTTTCCAGTTATTATCAAAATGTGCGAAGTTTACGTAACAAAGTTAGTGATTTCTATGTTTCTATATTTGATAGTGATTTTGACTTCATCGGTTTAACTGAAACTTGGTTGCATCCTGACTTTTCCAACTCCGAACTCTTTTCGCCTGAATACTTCTCTGTATTTCGTTACGACAGAGATTTTGCAGCGCACAACGTCAGTCGTGGTGGAGGCGTGTTATTGGCCATCAAAAATATGTACAAATTTGAACAAATCAACTTGGATGATATTCATACTCTGTTACCTCTTATTGATATTGTTGGTTGCAGGGTTTTCTTACAAAACTTCAGCATTGTAATTTTTGTTATTTACATTCATGAAACTCCAAATATTGTTACACTTAGTACATTAACTACATGTTTAGAGCAAAGATGTATCTATGAAAAATGTGTTTTAATTATGGGTGACTTCAATATACCTACATTTTGTTCAACTCATGGAAATGATGAACTACGCGATCATCTTTCTAATTTTTACTGGCTTCGCTCAACTTTCCCAGTATAATTCAGTTCTAAATTATAACAATCGGTTGCTTGATCTGATATTTACAAATATATATTGTGAAGTCACTCATGATGAGAATCCACTTGTAAGAGAGGATGTTTTTCATCCAGCCTTAAACATTAATTTGTATCTTAACAATAACCCAGCAGTTAACTTTCACTCCAATAAGTGTTCTAAAATGTATAATTTCAAAAAAGCTGATTTTGCTCTATTATATTATTCTTTACTTAATTATGATTGGTCTGAGGTGACTAGTGTGGTTAATGTTTCTGATGCGTGTGATAAGTTCTACGAATTATTGTATTCAATTTTTGACACTTGTGTACCTTCTTATAAAACTCACAAAAAATATTATCCACCCTGGTTCACTGCTAAAATTATTGATAATCTTAAATTGAAATCTAAATTGTATAGTAAATATAAAACACATAATAGTGAGCAAAATTTACAGGATTACAGAAAACTAAAGTCTATTACTAAAAACCTCATTAGGGTTTCGTTCAAAAATTACGTTTCATCTATTGAAAATAACATAAGTCAAGACCCTAAGTGTTTTTGGTCTTACATTCAAAACAAAAAAGGAGTATCTAGGATTCCAGGGCTCATGAAATTTAGGGACTTGTCCTCTGATTGTCCTCCAGATATTCTTGATATGTTCTGTGATCATTTTGCTAGTGTTTACACGGATCATTTAGACACTGTTCCGGATGTAAAATATAATAATAATAGTCTCCACAATTCCTATAACATAAATGTTAAAATATCTGAAAATGATCTAATCTTAGCTACAAAGAAGTTAAAAAACTCTATGACGGCCGGATTGGACCAAATACCAAGTTTTTTTTTGAAAGATTGTATATCAGCCCTTTCTACGCCCCTTTTGTATTTGTATAATAATTGTCTAACCACTGGCTCATTTCCCTCTGTCTGGAAGCTTACAAAAATATGTCCAGTTCTAAAATCAGGTGACCCTTCGATCATCTCTAATTACAGGCCAATTTCAATTATTTCCAATTTGTCTAAATTGCTGGAAATCTGCCTGTACAATCAATTATTCCCTCAAGTAAAGCAATTCATCTCACCGTACCAGCACGGTTTTATGCCTAAACGCTCAACAGTTACTAACTTGTGTATTTTTACACAAAAAGTTTCAGAAGTTCTTGATCAAAAGGGTCAGCTTGATGTAGTATACACAGATTTTTCGAAGGCCTTCGATAAACTGAGTCATGTTATATTACTGAGGAAATTAGAAAATTTTGGATTCAATGCCGAACTTTTATCTTTTTTCAAATCTTACTTAGAAAATCGACTTCAGCTTGTCTCCTATAACGGCCATATCTCTAAGCCCTTTGTTGCTAAGTCAGGAGTTCCACAGGGCTCTAATCTAGGCCCTTTCTTATTTCTGTTATTCATCAATGACATTTGCGACATTATAAGCTGTAGCATTCTGCTGTACGCAGACGATATGAAAGTTTCTAAGGTAATCAATGACATTGACGATTGCTGGGATTTGCAACTCGACATCAATCGTATTCAATCTTGGTGTTCAACCAACACGTTGCCACTCAATATAAGCAAATGTAAAATTATGACATATACACGTAAGAGAGACTTTATTGACTTTGCTTATAATATAGACCTCACACTATTATTTAGATGTGTCTCAACGAAAGATCTTGGTATTTTATTTGATCCTGGTCTTACATTTGTACCACATATCCATGATGTTGTTTTGACTTGCAATAGGACACTTGGTTTCATTATTCGTCAATGCAGGCAATTTAATAATCCGGAAACAATCAGCAAATTATTCTTTGCTTACATCAGATCTCGGTTAGATTACGCTATTCTAATCTGGTACTCACCACATATCACACATGCGAATCTTTTAGAGAGTGTACAACGTCGTTTTCTCAAATACATGTGGTTTAAAAAATTTTCAAGGTATCCTGAGCGAGGTATTGATGAATGTATTTTGCTGAGCGAATTTAATATAATATCTTTGGATAGTAGGCATACTCAAGTAGCATTATCTACTTTAAACAATATTTTGTGTGATAAAACAGATGTTCCCCAAATTTTGTCTAATCTGCCATTTCATATATGCAGGGCCACATCCCGCTTACGTCTTACCTTCTACTTACTTAAGTCTAATATCTTACTCAGATCTCCCGTTTATGTTATGTGTAAGTTATTCAATGATAATAATTATGATTCTGATAATGTGTTATAGTTAGGATTTATTTAGTTGTAATTTCATTTACTTGTTTTGGGTTTGTATACCTGCTAAGTAATAAAGGCTTATTATTATTATCGGTGCCTTGATTTATGCGTTCCTCTCAGGAAAATTAAACCGAATAAGTATACATATCCAATTTGGTTTGATAGTACTATAATGTCCAAACTATCAGAAAAACACAAAATACATGCAAGATACAAGAAAAATCCTGAAAATATCCAGTTGAAGCGTCGTTTCAATGATCTTCGGGCGGAAACGAAGTTGCTTATAACGCAAGCTCATAAAAGTTATGTTAAAAATGCTGAACAATTATTATCAAAGGAACCCAAAAGATTCTGGAATTATATAAAACAATCAAAAAACCAAAATTTCCAACCAACTGGTATGCAGCATAATGGATTGAAATTTGACAACACAGTTGATATTGCGAATGAATTTGCTGACTATTTCAAGTCAGTATATAACTTGTCATCAGTGAACAAGAATTGTGGAGTATACAAAAATACAACAATAAGTAATGACATCACACTTTTCAAAATTGGTACAGTAACAGAAAAGGATATAGAAAAATCAATAACGCGTTTAAAACCGAGGACAGCAGTAGGTTTAGACAAAATTCCTGCCTATATTTAGAAAGGTTGTTCCGAGATACTGATGAAACCGTTACTAATTATCTTCAACTTGATAATCAGTTTGAACAAAGTACCCTCAAAATTTAAAGATACTAAAATTACGCCGGTATTCAAAGCCGGAAATAAAACGTATATAAATAATTTAAGACCTGTGTCAATCCTGTCTTCGATAGCGAAAATATTAGAAGATGTCATCTACACCAAACTACAACAGCACACACGCTCTATGATATCTCCGTTTCAACATGGATTTGTACCTAATGAATCAACAGTTACTAATTTACTATCTTTCTCTGAATTCGTATCGGAAGCAATCAAAACAAATCAAATTGACGTTATTTTCACTGATATGTCAAAAGCATTTGACAAAATTTGTCATAACACTTTATTAAAAAAAATGGAGAATTTCGATTTACATCAAAATACTTTAACACTATTATATTCTTATCTCACGGATAGGAAAAACGTCGTAGTGTACATGAATACTACTTCTAAATCCTTTGTACCCACATCAGGAGTCCCGCAAGGATCGATATTAGGTCCCTTGCTTTTTTTATTTGCAATTAATGATCTACCGGATGTCTTACAATGGTCCAACTGCTTGATGTACGCAGATGATGTCAAACTGTTTATGTCCATACACTCTCCAATTGATCTGGCATATTTACAAAATGATTTGAATAATATCGTGAACTGGTGTGTTGAAAATTCTTTAGTTTTAAACATTGAAAAGTGTAAAGTGATGACGATCGCCAAATCCAAGACAATACTTAGTATGGATTATTATATTGAAACCTGTCAGCTATCTAGAGTGGACAAATTTAAGGATCTCGGTATATTTCTCAAGTCCAATTTCCTTTTCAATTTTCATGCAGAATATTTAGCTAATGTAGGTTATAAACTACTTGGTTTTGTATTAAGAAATGTAAAAAAATTCGACAATGTAAATACTTGTAAAGCTTTATTCTACTCATTTGTTAGATCTAGATTAGAATATGCTTGTGTGATCTGGAGTACAACATCGAAGAAATATTCTGAATTACTGGAGAAAATTCAAAAATCATTTTTAAGAAACTTACACTTTAAAATTTATAAAGTTTTTCCAAACCATTTGAACAGAATATCTTATATATCTCAATTAGAAGAATTTAATATGATCTCTCTGAATAACAGAAAGAAACATTCATTGATGATAGGTAGTATCCTACAGAACAAACTAGATTTACCTGACTTTTTGAGCAAAATTAATATTGTTGTCCCCGATGTTAGACTAAGACCTAGAGCCTTAAAACTCGCAGGCAACTTCGCATTCATGCAATTAAATTCAGCAATAAACTTTGTTAATGAGCTTATCTCTGAATCTGATGAAATTGATATTTTTATCACTCCTATAGTCTATCTTAGGAAATGTATAGTTACTTATAGTTCCAAATAATTTGTTTGGCCACTGATTCGCTGTAATTGGATTTTGTATCTGTTGTGCGTCAGTATAAATAAAGCATTATTATTATTATTATTATTATTATTATTATTGGTTCTGATATTAATGCAGTTTTTAAGGCTCGTATTGCATTCATTTCATTCGGACCAATTTTAAATACTGAGTCTTCTTTTAACAAATCAGTGAGTGGTTTAGCAATTTCTGAATAACCTTTTATGAAACGTCTGAAGTAACTAGTAAGGCCCACAAATCCTCTTACCTGACGTTTAGTTGTAGGAACTGGAAAATCGGTTGTTACAAAAATTTCGTCTGACGTCTTTTTTTTTGTACAATTGTTTTCCCATTGCATACCCATGTCGCCATCTATGTAGCAGATTCGCTCTAATTTTGTAAAATAGTACGTTCGTATGACACTTGATTGAAGCGCTAACTTGGGGAGTCGGCGCGTCTGGTTCTTCCTCTCTCTCTTTCGTCCGAGCTGTTGTTGCAGACGGGTTGTTTTTGAGTAGTCTTGTGATCTTTCTTGTTGTTCTAAATTTTGTGATTATTTTATCTAATTAAAATCAGTGTTATGATTTTGTAAGTATTTCGTTTATTATTTTTATTCACGTTATTCCAAATTTAGTATTATTTTTCTAGTGATTTCGTTTGAGGCGACCCGCGTGGTTAACCTTTTGTTTTCCAAATTTATTTCTTTCATCCTTAATTATTTGTTAGTTTTTTGTGCTCAAAACCTTTTTATTTATCTTGAAATTTTTTCATAAAATTAATATTTTTGTTCTAAAATTTATTTTTTTTCTGAATTTTATATATACACTCGAAGTAATAAAACCTACGAGATTTGTGGCTATCTTCGTTCCTCTCTTTACCTTTCCTCACCTAAGTATGTGTGATGTATGAATGATTAGTGAAAGTGGTTGATAATAAATAATTTAACTATATTTTGGATCCAACGCGTTGCGGATTTGTCATTCAACAACTCGTAGTTTAGTTTCTTACGTTGTTTTTGTAGTTTTTTGTTTCCAAAGCTTAAAATATTTTGTTGTGGGCTTTAGTTCCCGTTTTTAAGCTGGAAAATCCTACGAGTTTGTGAAGATTGATCCAATTTTTTTAGTAACGAACCACGTTCGTAAATTTATCGACTCGTCGCTAATAAATCCTTTTTCTTGTCCTGCTAGACTTTGTATTTTCTGTGTTATTCTTCTCTTTAATGCTCAGCGTAGTTTTTTTTTACTTTGTAAATTTTTAGTGCACTATTTAAAATCAGACAAATAAATAACATACTGATTATTTTATTTAACTTTTACTAAATTTACAGTTTATTCGTTTTTTAATTGAATCTAAATTAATTCATTCAAGTTTAACGCTTCACGTTTGAAGAGAGCTCTCCAATTTTTTTGTAGGAACCTCCTGTTTCAGTTGAATTGGATACTGGTTGGGTTGTTTGTTTTCAGTGTAAACTGCTAGGAATCTTAGGGACCTGTGGCCACTTGAGACTAGTTTTTGACCAACTTCAAGTTAAGAAAAACATCAACACGTCTACGAAATTAAGAAGAACATTAATATCTCCCGAAGTTGACGACCAAGCGCACGGCCAACCTTAACACCTTCAAGGACCGTTGGGTATTTATCAAAGCCCTATAAGACGCAAGATCAACTTTACTTAATTCAGGGAACGTTCTTGTCTGACGTTGTTTTTGTGGCTACCAATTCGACATCTATCTTCTCTGCCGATACTAGTCTTGAGTTCCGCCTGAAGAGGATATTTAGCTAGTTTTTGTAACGTAATTTTGAACGTCTGTGACGTGCTCTCCAGTTCCCTTTTGGCTGTTGCAGTGAGATTTTTTTTGTATAATAGCTTCAATCATTTTCGTAAGTTACAAATTTTTTTGAATTATAATTTTTGGACTTCTTTGCTTGAAATTAATAATAATTTTATTTATAATTGATTTCGACGTCTATGCTTTATTTCTTTTTTGCTGTCGCTATTGTCTCCCAGAATAGTACCTTTTTCTCCTTTGATCATTTCCTGGGAGTGGCGCCCATTTCCTATTTTTCAGGTAAAATATTTCTGGTGCTTTTATTAATAGCTAGCCTGGGTCTTCACTTTCAAGGTAGGATATTCCATTACTTAAATTTAGTGTCAATCAGCAGTACATTAAGTTTTTGCTACCAAATAGTGAAGAAACATTACCTTTTTTAATTTCCTACTGCCACCTTGGAAATAGGAAAAGGTACACGGTTACTGCTTTAGTCTTCGCTTGACCTGGTCTAATTGTGTTGTAAGTGATATTGAAACCAAGATATTCAATTGTTGTCTTTGCGAAATGACATTTGTCCAAACGCAGTTTGATATCATAGTCCTTTATCTTCTTAAATACAGCTTTCAAGGTATTTATATGTTCCTCAATTGTTCTTGACCCTATTAAAATATCATCCATATATACCTGAACTTCGTTTGTCTTGATTAACTCTTGGAAGACAAAATTCACATAGCGTTGGAACACCGACGGGCTATTAGTTAGGCCAAATGGCATTTTTAGAAACTCGTACTGTCCTTGTGGTACAACAAATGATGTATATTTGATAGAATCTTCAGCGACGTCTATATGGAAAAATCCGTTTTTCAAGTCCAATGCGGTAAAATATCGCGCATAACTCAAATTGTTAATTAAATCGTCAATATGAGGAATAGGATACTTATCTTTGATGATGATCTCATTCAATGAGCGGTAATCCACGCATAAACGATGTTCTCCGTTCTTTTTCTTTACCAGCACCACGGGGCTTGCATAATCCGAGTTGCTGTGTCTGATAATTCCTTTCTTCAGCCAATCTTCAACGATTTCGTTGACTTTCTCTTTTTCAAACTGAAAATAATAATAATAATGTAAATAATCTGAAATCATGTCTTTAATTTCTTTTATGTATTGAGAACCAACCGACTGGTTTACATCTACGTCAAATTCGTAGTCCTCGACTTCTATCTTCATAATTTCGACAATTTCTGCTAATTCATCAGAACCATTTTTAGGTTTACTGAAAACAATATCTTTCTCATTTATTTTCATGTCAACAGTATTCAAAAACGACTGTCCTAAAATAATATCAGTTTCAATAGACTCATTGGGTACAACAATTGCGTAAATATTATAAATATTTCAATCAATCAATATATCAACATGTAGAGCAAGATTACAAAATATTTTAGTTTTGTTCAAACCAACCAGAGAATTTCGTTTATCAAAACATTCAAGATTCAATCTTTTCAAATGGACTTCCTTAATTAATGTTGTTTTGCATCCTGTATCTATCAACGCAATAAATATAAAATTTGAAAATCTTATCCATATCCGCAATCATCACGAATAAATTTATTTTCAAAGACCACTAGTCACCCTCGAATAATTGCTTTCTAAATTGCAATGAAAAACGAAATTTGAAATAATGAGTTTTAGATAGATGCTTTCAAAATTTGAATAGAAAGAGATTATTGGTCATTAAATCTTTGTTACAGCGAATTCATAAGCACTAGAAAATTTAATGTTCATAATTTGCAATAATGAATTTTGAATAATTGCTTTTCAAATTTCAAGAGGAGCAGATTATTTGTCATCAGGTCTTTGATAAAGTGAATTCGAAAGCACTAGGGAATTTCTTGTATCTTTATATTTTTTAGAGACAGAATAAAATTAAAACATTATCATAGTAATATGTTATTCACAGTGATCTTAAAATCAAGCTGAATTTTGACGAATCGAATAACTCTTGTTTCTCCTCGAAGATCTTCTCAAGTTCTTCATCCTTGTTCTTGTATGTATAATAAATTTCTCCTTAAATTTCTATTGTTTGTCTTATATACTTAGCGCCACAATTTCCACAAACAATTCTATACACACCTGATTTTGGAAATAAATCCAAATTTTCTATTTTGTGATTAATGAAAATAGAATGCTTTGGTCTCTGGAATGAATATTTTTGCGTGTGAATATCTCTGTATGAAATAATTCCCAATAATTAATAATTTATAATAAGTATAAAAATAATAGCAGCAATAAATTAAGTTTCGCGTATACGAAATATTCTTGTCCAAATAATACTAAGACACTGCTCTATCAGCTTTGGATCACAGGCTGACATTGAAGAGGAAAATAATTAATATATGAAATATCTTCCGAATGATATTACGAATGAGTGCGATTAATAGCAATTTTGTGTAACCTACATTTATTGTGAATCGAATATGATCGATGCGGTTTCCACAGTATTTCTGTTCGTCAAATAGTTACATTGAAGAATAATCAGTTTCGAATATTCGTCAAATCTTTTATTTTTATACAGTATACGAATATATTTTAAAAATTTGATTCTCCTCTTTTTTTCTTTAGAGAGCTAGTTGTAAGTACCGAGATGATCATCAATGAAGGAAAGCTTCGAATATCTTTAATTAAAAATTTTTATAGTTACGAGTATGAGAAACAAATTTTGGAAAGTTGCGTGTATCATTTATTGGTGAAATGCTCTATATTCGCCAAACATCTCCAGTCAATAATATTTGTGAGGAATTTGAATATTAATCGATTTCAAAACAGTGTTAATAACTTTATATGAACATTAAATTTTCCCTTGGATATATTACAAAAATCTCAGTTTGAAACTGAACGCATACCTATAGAATCAATTGAACTTCATACGTTTACTTTCAGTATCATATATTCTTATTGTTCAATGAAGGAAATAATCCTTCCAGCAAAGCGATCATTTCAAAAACCCTAAAGTGAACACTACATTGATTCAAATTTTCCATCATTTTACAAAGGGAATGTTCAAATATTTTTACTAAGAAGCTAAAACTAATCATCCTGATATTATTCTCCTTTATTTAAATCTCTTTTCTACTTCCCTGACCTATGATTTTTTGACAGTTCAAGATTTTGATGGATCTTGACGTTTTAGACCCTACTGAGCCTAAAAACATAATTTTAAAAAAGACTGTCTGCCTGTCGGTCTGTCTGAAAGTACGATATATAGTGAGCGCATAAGAACTTTCGACTGAAATTTTATATTCAAGTTTTTATTGAAAAGCTAGATACAGGGTGGGGCAGAAAAACCTATCCGATTTCAAATCCCTTTTTCTCAGAAGAGGGGGCAGGTAGAGTAGTGGGGTAGAAACCGTTAGAAAGCCGGTTTTATGCCATTTGTCAGTAGTCAACATGCCTTGGTCTGGTGAACATCGTGCTTTTGTTATCGAGCGGTTTATCGAATGCGACGGTTCGATAATTGCTACACAACGTGCTTTTCGAATTCATTTCGGACTCGGGCGTCATGATCCTGTTCCACATCACGCTACGATTAAAGTGTGGGTGTCAAATTTTAGACAGACGGGTTCAGCATTGAAAAAGAAGTCGCCTGGACGTCCCAGGACAGCAACAGGACCTGAAAACGTGGCCAATGTGAGAGCCGCGATTGAACGTTTCCCGCGTCGTTCGGCGCGAAAACATTCGCTCGCTTTGGCGATTTCCAACCGCAGTATTCGGCGCATTTTGCACCGGGACCTCAAAATGCATCCCTACAAAATGGTTGTTGCACAGGAATTAAGTGAAAGGGATTTTGAAACCCGTACGAACCTGTGTCGCGATCTCCGAGAACTCCCAGACGACGATGTTGTGCTCTTCACGGACGAAGCCCATTTTCACCTTTGTGGTGCCGTTAACAGGCAGAATTTTCGATATTGGAGTGACGAAAATCCTCGAGAAATCCATCAGGAACCCCTCCATAGCCCAAAAGTGACTGTGTGGTGTGCTCTTTCCCGCCTAGGCGTCTGGGGGCCTTACTTTTTTGAAGAAAATGGGCAAACCGTAACGGTCAACAGCGAGCGCTATTGTTTCATGCTGGAAAATTTTCTTAGACCCAAAATGGAAGAAAATGGCGTGGAAAATGTGTGGTTTCAACAGGATGGTGCAACCGCCCACACATCGCGACGATCAATGGACATTCTCAGGGAACTGTTTCCCGGTCGCCTCATTTCCCTGAGAGGTGATCTTGGCTGGCCGCCGCGCTCACCGGATCTCACTCCATGTGACTTCTTCCTTTGGGGTTACCTCAAATCAAAGGTTTACCAGCATCGACCAAGGACCCTTCTTGCTTTACGAAGGGAAATTGCTCGGGCAATTGAAGAAATTCCTGTGGAAATGACAGTGAAAGTCATGGAAAGCTATCGCGAGCGCCTAAATCAGTGTATCCGCTCCCAAGGACGACATTTGAGTGATGTGCTTTTCAAAACTTAAATTTAAAAATAACATAAAATTTGCGATATGTTAATAAAAAAATTTTTTTGACAAGTTGACTGGTTTTAATTTTATATCGTTTTGAAATCGGGTAGGTTTTTCTTTCTTATTTTTAATAAGAAGCTAAAACTAATCATCCTGATATTATTCTCCTTTATTTAAATCTCTTTTCTACTTCCCTGACCTATGATTTTTTGACAGTTCAAGATTTTGATGGATCTTGACGCTTTAGACCCTACTGAGTCTAAAAACATAATTTTAAAAAAGACGGTCTGCCTGTCGGTCTGTCTGAAAGTACGATATATAGTGAGCGCATAAGAACTTTCGACTGAAATTTTATATTCAAGTTTTTATTGAAAAGCTAGATATAAGTATGTGAATGAGCTTCTTTCAACCAGTGGTATCAAAGCTTTATTGATTTTTTTTCATAAGCTATTTAAATGATGTCTAGTTCGGTAAGAATTTAAAACTCTCGGAAAGGTAAAGCTTGGTGAAAATTTGAAAAAATAATCATTGAATTTCACGTTACCATCTGAAATATTTAAAAAAATAATTAGCGGTTTATTTGTTATTACTGAAATTTGAGTTGTTATAAAACTCGCTGCGTTTTTCTGAAGAAAAGAAACGATGAGATCATAAAGATATATGCAATTAATTGACAATTTTTTATGAAACAGTGAAATTCATGGTCGAGGAAGTACTGTGATGGCCACAACAGCTTTTTTTCTACATCACATATTTCACAGTGAGTTGCATTTTTCTGACAGAGTATATCATAGTTATTCATTCTTGATTCCCATTTGGATAACACGGAACAAAAAAGAATTTTTAATTTGGAATTTTATTGCATTCAACAAATTAGCATGTTGTGGAAATCAATACATATTCTTGTGGAAAATTGAACGATCTGCAAAAGAGGTCTGACACGATTTTCTTTTTTTTTGAAAATCAATTAACAAAAGAAATCGATCTACGAGTACGGAATACTCTTATGTAACTAATAGGTATACTGAGCATTTGAGAGCTCAAAAAAAGTGCATCAGATAGAGCACTATTACTTCACCTGATCCAAAACAAAATGTAATTAATAGAGTATGTACATACTTTGGGAATTTCCATTCCAAATTCACATACATGCTTACATATAGTTTTTTTAATTCTACAAGAAAAATGTATGTACATTGTATCATAAGAACGGATTTACATAAATTTTATTATAAAATTTTAAGAGATTTTCAACTCAACTCAAGATTTCCTAACTACGCCCTTGAAAGTCATTCAGACAAACAAGTCGGAAAACTTTAGAAATTCGACTGTCAACTAGTTGTGTTCCAATGGTTCTCGGGCTTCTTGTATTTTGTACCGCCTTTCTGACTTTTCAATATTAAATTAGTTTAATCAAGTTTTTTTCTTTAAATTCAATTGTGATGCCGTGATGGGAAGTTGGTTGAAAAATATAATTTTATTGAGAATTATGGAGATATTCGAGTGACAAGTGAGAAAAGTGTGAAAAATTATGGGTATTGTGTACAATAGAGTTTACTTTGGCAAGTCATAAGGAATGAAGAAATTGTGGTGGATTAATTCATATTATGCCAGCAAAATCATTATTTATTTTATTTATTGTATTTCATGTTTTGAAAAAATGAGAAATATGCTCCTAATTTATAATGATTTAAATAATGTAAAATTTGAAAGAATTGGTTCCAGTTCTCTTCTCCAATACTAAATAGTGAGTATTTCAATTTCAATTATGAATTCACGAAATTTTCAGATTTCTCCTGAAGTACTGCCTGCCCCGGGATACATTAACTTTACAATTTTCTTTCAAATTATGTTCAATATCTTCACACGTCTCCATATCAACTTTGATGTATGTTCAATTCATCGACATGTATTCTTCGAGATCAAGCTATTTTTACATGTGCCCCTCCCTGTTGGATATCTTGTTAATATTATAAAAATGATAATAGAAATAATAACGTATGAAGTGTTGGTAGGAATTGTTTGATAATTTTGTCATTATTATTATTTTTTATCTGTACTCTTATAGAACTTGGTGAAATGCTATTGTATTCTCTATTCAATAAACTTGACAATAATTTCATATCTTGATCTATCTGTATCTCCTGAATATCACAAACCATCTTGTCCATGAAGTACAAATCCTGAATTACACACCACATTGTCGTTTCATTCAGAAATTAGTTTTTCTATATACTGAAATATTCATATTACATGGATAAATCTTTGAAAATTCTGAACTATTCCGATGTAAATTGAGTGTTATTATGTCTTTCAAGAATATCTATTTTTCTGTGAGACCAAATTGAATACAAACACATCAAAAAGTTTTTCCGCAGAAAATTAGTTGAGCGAATTGTGAATTTTATGTATGTAGGTACAACTCACCACAGCATAGTCTTAAAATAGAAATTAGAAACTCTTTTCGTGACGCAGCAGCTTTGATGACATTTTGAGATTTTCTCATTTTTGCTAGTTAGGGATGTCTCGAAACCGAACAGATGATTAATTTAATATATTCTAGAAGACATGCTTTAAAACTACATTATTAATACCCTTGAAATATTCAAATCTATCTAGGTAATCTCTTAAAATCATGTTAAATAAAATTTGGAACAATATTTCCAAATATTCCAAAATTTGTCTCTCATACTCGTCAAACAGCTTCAGTCAATAATATTTATGAGGAATTTGAATATATTTAAAAGACATTCTTTTGAAATTACGCTAATGTCCAAATCTATTTAGGAAATTTTTTAAACCCATGTTAAATGAAAATATCAGACAATATTTACTAATATAATTACAAACAGTCTAGCATCAAGACCATTTAAATACCTAGTCATCAGGAAAATATTCACCTATACGTATTACCACTTAAAATAAGAAATGTTAGCTATACTCCGTTCAAATAAAAATTGCAATTGATTTTCTACGAATCACTTATATCTGGTATAAATAATTCATTTCCAAGGCCATATTCTATATTTACTTACATTTAAAAATAAATTAGAAAATGCAGTAATGACATTTTTGAAATATCTCAATTATATAATTATCACATAATTTGATCTACACTGGGAAATACACATACGTAAATTATTACCCTAATTACCCTCATTCAATATCAATTAGGCGGCATTCCGGGGCGAGGATAGTGCCTAATGAAACTACTATATTTTATATTAATATATGTAATATGTACTAACAATTATGTACTGAATTGACTTTGAATACTAACAAATATGTACTCAACGCTGTAATTACTGGAATATCCGGCTCGATAGGACCAAAATATATAGTGAAGCGTGTAAATAGCTCCACTTTATTTAAGCTTGCGCTTGGTGGTGTTATGATAACCAGGCCTGTGTCACTCTTATGGAAAGAAAAATACAAAGTTTGCGTATTTGTTAGTGAGTGTTAGTTATTGCACGGCACCGCACATTTGCCATGGCGCTAGTATGGCACCAAAATTTCCAGGATTTGAAAATTGAGAAGGCTGTTACTTCTGTCCGCTGTCTTTGCAATCGCCAGTGTATTGTGTCATGTATTATGTATTACATTATTTAATATTATTGTGAGAGTGACACCATTGATTTTATTAGTGATGCCGAGTAGAGAAAATCTTGTAAGTATATAATTATTAATATTTGATATGATCTCGATATATTTGTCATTACTAATGTAACAAAATGATGTGTCATCATAAAAATTTTAGTATGAAATATACCTAATGTCATAATTAAAAACTATTCTATCTGTAATATTTCTAGAAAAAAAGTTCTGCGTGCAACTGGTCAACTCCCTGCCTATGAAGGAAAAAGTGGGCCTGTTCTGTTTTCCACGTGCAGAGACTTCGAGGAACAAATGGTTAGCGAATATGATTCGGAATGAGCTGAGAGAGTTGAGCTATCAGCAACTGCTTTATCGTGGCAACCGAGTTTGTGAGCTGCATTTTGATAATAGTCAATTCAAAAATGAATTGGAACAACGTCTCAACGTGGGTCAGATACCTCGTCTTGTACATATTCAAGGTAAGACCTCTCCTATCACAGTAAAAATAACAAAAATTCTGATAAAATGCACGTATATTATAGATGCACTCGATACTTCACGAATCGAACCAACTCAAATCAATCCAGCTAGAATCGAACCAGCTGAAATCGAAGTTACTTCAATTGATATCACCGAGGAGCATGGAGACGTTGAAAATATTCCACCAAGGCCTGTGTGGAGGAAACTCCCGACCATCAACTTCACAATTCGTCGATGCATACAAGACTGCTATTTTAAATAATACTGTTAGGTGTAGTTTCGGTTCGAATTGTGAGGATTACCGAATTCTACTATCGTATGTATTCAAGATCAATCTGATTCAGAATCTTTTCCGACATCCCCAATTTCCAATAACCCTATCCCATGTGTTCTTCCCCAGACCACTTGCATGGATGCTGTAGCATCAGAGATAGATATTCAAACAACCTCTGGATATTTAATTCAAAAATTGCTAAATTATGAATGTGATCCATGATTTCAGTTCTTTTGTTCTGAAAACGTAACTCATCACATCCATGATTTAACTGTTTTACGGGACTATGGGTCCAATGAGGAGTTTTATCTCAGATATGCAAGCGCGGAGTTTCCGCAAATAGTCGATGATTGTGAAAAACAGATTTTTGCTTCGATTCCCAATTTCATTCTATCCCCTAACATCCTATCCCATATAAACATCCACTGAATACCTTCTAATTTTTGTGAGCAGCATGGAGCAACCATGCAGGATAAAGTTATGCGATCATCACATTCAATATTACCAAGTCATTTTTTAGAATTGATTAATAAGAAGAATAGATACAGTAAGAAATAACGACGTTGTTAAGACTTTTTTTTGTCAATTATTGTAGATAATTTTTTTTAAATATTTTTTGTGACTCTTCTCTGTGTATGTTTCATATTCTTCTGTAGTATGGACAATTTAGTTTTTACTTACGATTGTATAAAAATGACAGTTGTTTGCATTTTGAACTTGATATTTTAAACTCAAATTAACAAGAACATTTATGTCAACTTCAACAAAAGCAGCTCAATTTCTAATATCTGTGACTTTTTTACGAAAATTAGGACGATCAAAGATAAAACATTGTAAGACACACGTTTCAAAAATATCTAATATTATTTGCACATATATTTTGTTTCTATTTGTACATGTTTTTATAGTATTCCGTATTTTTGTATATATTTTTCCTAATATTTATATGTAATTTATTTATATGTAAAAATATATGTATATATTTGGAACGAAATTCTGGTTGATTTCAAATTTTACGATATTTTTGAATATTATATAAATTAGTAAAATTCAAATTACGCGCTTCTGAATTAGTACGTGCACGGCACCGCTTGGAGCGCTCTTGTGTTGATGTGAAACCTTGTAAATTTTGGTAACATTGTACTGTCAAATCTTCTCTCTATTGGTAGTCTTTGATGATAACAAACGAAATAAAGAAAGGACGTGTATTAAATGATCTCGCCTCGTCACCCAGAAACACAAGATAGAATCAGACCCTTACCTGCATTGGTCAGCACAACGGAACTCGTCTCTATAGTTCACTCTTGCCTCGTAGTCTCGGAAGATAGCAACTCTTGGGGGTTCTAACAGTAGCCATCCATATGGACCATGAAACGCGTGCCGGCCGGCATTTATAAAGAGGCACAGAATATTTAAAACTTGTAAGGTCTGAATATCACGAGTCAAGTATAACACAAAATATAATCCAAAATAAAAATTAAATAGGAAAAAACGTTACTACATCGTTCTGTCACCAACAACAATAATAATGATATATTCACTTTTTTATATAAACAAGAAAAATAATCGGCAGTCGCACAACCAATCGGGTTGCAGCAAGGCCTCCCTGGCATCATCTAGTGCAACTTTTACAACGTAAGGGGTGACACGCTGTCTCTGGGTAAAGGACAACCACCGAAGACGCTATGAGCGTCACCATACACCCCCCTTTGCAAAGACCCAAAGTTTGCAACACAAGCCAAATATTCATAATTACAATGTTGAGTTTTCCTTATTATAAACTGCCAATTCTAACTATAAACTTTTCCAGGCTTCTGGTATTAACATCAACTAATGCTTTAACAATAAGTCGAATTATCACTCAACATTTCATTTTATTTTTATTTTATTTCTATTTTATTTTAAGATTTATGTATAATTGCGCGTGCAACTATCGCGAATAATTACGAGCTTAAACTAAGCTCACTTGAGTTACGTAATTGTTATTGATTTGGCAATGGATATAATTTGATGACGGGGCGTTTGTAAGAACAACAATGATAATCAGGGAATACTGGGAGTTTTCACTCTTATGAAGCAAATTGAACAGTTTTGCGCTATCTAGCGTCTTTGGAGAAAGTTAAAATTTCTAGCTGTGTGTGCTAGGTTTCAGTAGCTTCTGCGCAGTAAAATATTTTGCTGGAATCTGATTGGTAACCAGGTTGACAACTAATGTTTGTTGATCAGTGTTGATCTTGTTTATGAAAATATGTCGAATGTGCAAAAATGGAATAGTATATTATGCTACAAGGACCGAACGACTGTCATTTTTGTCCAGGATAAATTTGGCTGCATTCGGTGGAGACAAGGGCAAAGCCCGAGGCAGAGGCGAGGGCGAAGTACGAGGCGAAGGCGAGGGTGAAGCACGAGGCGAAGACGAGGGCAAAGCCCAAGGCGTAGCTCCGTGCAGCCAAATTTGTCCGTGACAATAATGACAGTCGTTCAGTGTCCGTGTTGCATACGTTACTTTTTGTAACAAGTGCACCGAAGTACCCCCATTACTAAATTTTTTAAATAAATTTGAATGTATTGAAACTATTTTATTGATTTGACAAACAGATTTTTGCAAATGCAATCACATTACAGTGAACTAATACAATGAAACATAACTCACATGATTTATTTTATTGATTGATATTTTTCACATTCTCTGTGCAATCCCGTTCACAATAAATGCACATACTATAACGAACACATTCTATAATACAAATTTCTTTCAAATATCAATTTGACATATAGCAATGAAATAAAAAAATCCAACGAATCCATGATCCATGATCTACAATTTCATTTTTACCCAGCGGGAAAAAATATTCATTAATTCCCAGTCAACAGAGAATTAATGAAAATTGTTACCATGGTTTGGAATTGAGAACTTTCGAAGCAGAAGTCAGCTCAGTAATAGGGTACTTTCGGTGTATGTGTTACAAAAAATATTTTAAAATTCTGAGCAAAACTGAAAGGGTAAGTTAGATCGGCAATATTTTTGAATACGTTTTAGTAAATATGAAGTATGTACAAATAATTTATGTTAAAAATCTGGATAAATATGAACATTATTACTTTTTTAGATGAGCTACAAGAAATCTTGTTGCGTCGAAGACGGTTTTTCATACAAGAAGAAACCGATTATTCGATTAAAGTACGAAATTTGTGTGAAATATTTTGAAAAGAAATAGATTATTCTCAATTCAATCAGAAGAATATTTTGAGATGGGGTTATTTTTGTGTAGTGCAAACGAACAAATAGATACTTGAGTGGACAAGACAGTCGTCTTTATGCTGTTTTTGATACCATACAATGACTTGCGGTTGGACGCTGCAAGAAGGCATTGAAAACGACGTACCGCAAGTAATTAGTAAGTATATAAGTACTTTATTTTTTGCGAGTAAATAATTGACATGATAATTTCAAGGTTACTACCGCTCCCCTTCCTTCGGCTCCAGCTCACGGTCCTGTCATTCATTTGGAGTTCAAAAAGAGCAGAAAGTATCTAGGACTCAGAACTTTCCATTCATCACAATTCTCGTAACTGCAAGTGATTATTGAGATGAATAAAACATTACGATCACCTATAATTCGAGAAGAGCAAGAAATATTTGAGACGAATTACCTGTCCGAATATTGTTACCTGAATTTCTCATCCCAACAATAACGCAAAATTCAAAAAGTGTATTAATTTTCTCGGTATGGAAGAAAAAATGTATATTTTCTGCCGGTCTTTACAATATGTAGTTTTGTTCACACAATAACGTATTTAGTGAAGATTTTGATCCCGATGATGTATGTTATACTTTTATGTAAAATGTTTTTATCTAATTCCGTTTTGAAAAGTAAAATTTTACATCAATTTGTGACGTTATGCAACGTCCCATTTTTCATAACTGTCCTGCAACAGTTGCGTAAAGTAGTTACGTAATGTCTTTACATAACTCGCCATGTTTTAGAGCTAATCAATTATATTTACCTGCGTACAATTAAAAGAATAATTTATTATTCACAGTATGCAGCATTGGCAGTCTTTAATATCAAAGGGTACTATATTACTCAAGATATCACTGCTTGAGAACATTTTTAAAAATTATTTTGACATTTTGTGAAAACTCAATATTTGTTTATTTTAGTGCACTCTTGTTTCTGTAGCCTAGCAATAGATGGTCATGAATCACAGTCATCTGAATTTTGTGATGTGACGTGAGAGATGTTCCCATTCAAAAATATAGATAAAATTATTCTGACAGAATTAGATAAAATTTTGTACAGAATACGTTATGAAAAGACATATTGTTTGACTCACATAATTTGCAAAACTCGCTACGCTCGTTTTGGCAAATATTACGTTTCGTCAAACAATATGTCACTTTTCATAACTAATTATGTAAATAACTATTTACTGATTCTAACTCTTTGTAATTATCTATGACTGTATCTGTTCATCGCTTTTATCATTCGAAAATACTCTCAGAATTTTTATTATTGTGTAAAAAAGGTGAATCAAGAGATTGTCATGTACCATAAATTGTAATTTATAGAGATATAGGAAATATTATTATTGCATTAATATATAAAATATGTAACTATATTATTTTTGTAATAGTTATTTACATAATTAGTTATGAAAAGTGCCATATTGTTTGACGAAATGTAATATTTGCCAAAACGAGCGTAGCGAGTTTGGCAAATTACGTGAGTCAAACAATCTGGCTTTTCATAACGTATTCTGTACAAAATTTTATCTAATTCCGTCAGAATAATTTTAAATATATTTTTCAATGAGAACATCTCTCACGTCACATCACCAAATTTAGATGACTGTGATTCATGACCATCTATTGTTACTACTGAAACAAGAGTGCACTGAAATAAACAAATATCGAATTTTCACAAAACGTCAAAATAATTTTTGAAAATATGCTCAAGCAATAATATCCTGAGTGATATAGTACCCTTTGATATTAAAGACTATGCCAATGCTGCATACTGTGAATAATAAATCTTTCTTCTAGTTGTACGCAGATGAGTATAATTGATTAGCTCTGAAACATGGCCAGTTACGTAAAGTCATTACGTAACTACTTTATACTACTTTACGCAACTGTTGCATTGCAGTTATGAAAAATGGGACGTTGCATAACGTCAGAAATTGATGTAAAGTTTGACTTTTCAAAACGGAATTAGATAAAAAATATTGTATCATTGTATCAAGAGCTTCGAAATTAATTTGAGAACTCATAGTCATAATGAGAAATCAAATTGAATTATCAAGTAATAAGACATGAAATTTCTAAGATCTTGAATTACAGGCTTCATAATTTGAATTTTCACGTGGCAATGAAAATTTAAATTATGAAACCTGAAATTCAATATCTTAGAAATGTCATGTCTTATTCTATAGATTCAAATTTAAATAAAATAAATTTAAAAAAAACAGGCAATGCCACCATGCGGCTTTGGAGAAAATTAATAATTTTTTTGTGTCAGTTACTTAACATGGCAGTGAACACTCCCAGTACTCCCTGATAATAATGATATATTCATTTTTTTTATATAAGCATGAAAAATAATCGGCAGTCGCACAACCAATCGGGTTGCAGCAAGGCCTCCCTGGCATCTAGTGCAACTTTTACAACGTAAGGGGTGACACGCTGTCTCTGGGTAAAGGACAACCACCGAAGACGCTATGAGCGTCACCACATTGTTTTAATCACTTTCTTCCATCATTTTAGACAATATTTTTCACAATTATAACGCTTCAATTCAAAATTCACAAAACTGACAGCTCACGGACAGTCACACTCCCGAATGTTTGAAAAACAGACACTCGTCGCGATATCAACGAAGTTCCCTTGCAACTGCAATTTAATTTTTTTGAATTCTGTTCCTCAGTTTCATGTTTCAGAAATTCACGCAAAATTGAATAAAATTATGTATACAAACAAGTGAATTAAACCTCTTTATTTGCTCGAAGAATTAAACCACTCGCGCTACACGCGCTCGTGATTTTGAACTTTCTTCTCGCAAATAAACAGTGGTTTAATCCACTTGTTGTATAAATAACTATTTTACTTACTTGTTTATTTTTAAAAACATTCTTTTTGGTAAACCCTTTATAATGTAAATGTTAGTATAAGGAAAATATTGAATGAATAGCAATGACGTCGCATCCACTACGTTTATATAATGGTTCTAATGCGATGTTAGATAATATGCTCTGCAGCAGAGGCGGCTCTAGCCTACTTAGCGCCGGGGTGCGAAGACAAATGAATTGCCTCCCCAAGTGATATCGTTTTCTATACTAATAATTGCTAGATTTGAAAGTCTGTCCTGTATCATACTTGATCTTAAATAGTTTTTTATAATTTTCAACTTCGAAAATGATCTCTCACCTTCGGCAACAGAAACAGGCAATGATAAGTAAATGCGTAGGGCAATTGATAGATTTGGGAAAACACTAACTAGATTATTTTTAAATAAATATCTTAGAAAATCTATTGAGGTTGCGCTAGATTTTATATAAGTAGGCAAAATCTCTATTTCATTCATTAAATCAATCGCATTTACATCGGAATTATTTGTTCCAGAATCTGTTAATTTTTTTTGTAAGTCTATGCAATATTTCATTTTTTTTTTAGAATCTAAATTTGTCATAGACTGAAGATTATGTAAAAAAGAAAAAGTATTGTTGTGGTCAGTTAACAAATCAAACCTTTCACCTAATTTAGCTATAGCAATATCTAATAAATAAAAATAAAAATTAATTTTAAAATGCAATTCAAGATTTTGAGTAGCATCATCTTTACTTTCATAATCAAACATAGCCCTCTTTCTCCTGGGTCGTACAACACCGATCACAGGAAAACTGATTTTGCAATCTAGTTCTTCAGCAACAGCTTTAGCCTCAATTAGCATTTCTGCAAAAGCCACGTCCGTTCGACGTTCATTCAAATATTTTTTTATTTCATCCAACATTTTAACCACTTCTGGAAGAATTGCAGTAGATTGTTGCAAACATTTACTAACGGTATTAATTTTCAATAAAATATTGTACCATATGATCAATGAACAAACAAATTTGTATGATTTTATTTTTAAAATAAGGGAATTTGTCAAGTTTTTTGTGTCATTATCCCTAGTTGAATCATTATAAATAAATAACAGAGCGTCGTAAACATTAGCCAAGTTGAAATGAAGAGTTTTCACTGCGTTTATTCTGCTCTCCCATCGTGTGTCCGAAAGCGGTTTACATGTTAAAGTGGGGAGTTCTTTTTTCAAAATTTGCCATCTATATGTTGATGCGGAGAAAAAAATATATATTTCTTGAACAATGGCAAAAAAATTTGTGACCCCTAATGAGCTTCTTGCTGCATCGTTTACTATTAAATTAAGACTATGAGCAGCACAAGGAACAAAGAATGCTCTGGAATTCAGATCTAAAATTTTTTTTTGTAGTCCAATTTTTTTGCCTTTCATATTGGCACCATTATCATAGCCTTGACCACGCATATCATTAATATTTATGTTTAAATCCTCTAGAAAACTCAATATGAACGTAGCTAATCCCTGTCCTGTAGTATCAGTGATAGAACAAAATCCAAGGAAATGCTCCCTTATTTCTACAGTTTTTAATAAAGGGTTCAAATAGACAAACCTTATAATAACAGTAATTTGTTCCTCATGGCTGACATCTGGAGTACAATCTAAAATAATAGAGTAGTACTTTGAATGTTTTAAAGTAGAAACTATAGTTTGTTTAATTTTCTCTCCAATTACAGAGATCAGTTCGTTTTGAATGTTGTGACCAAGATAATGGGGCATATTTTGATGTTGAGATTTTTCAATAAGATCAATGTGCTCCGCCATAACATTGTCAAATTTGGAAAGTGTTTCAATAAATTTTAAAAAATTTCCATTACCTTTTTCAAATAACTTTTCTGTGGTGCCCCTAAGAGCTAAATTTTGCCTAGCTAAATATTGAATAACACCAATAATTCTATCTATAACTGCTGTCCACCTTTTTTTTTGCGATTAATTTGATTCTGATTTAAAGAATCTACAGTTTTTCCACTATCTAAATTATTTTTTAGATCAATACACTGTTTTACACTTTGAAAATGAGCAACACTTTTCTCATACCGTTCTAAATTTCTAGATAAATGACGCCAGTCATTGAAACCCGTCATATCATTGAAAGCATTCACTGAACTATTGAATAATTTGCAATAGAAGCAGAATACAGAATCACTTGTTTTTGAATGAATAAGCCAGTCTCGTTTGATTGTTTCATTATTCTCCAACTTTTTAGAAAAATAGGAAGCTGAGAATGACCGGTTTGAATTATTTTCTGGAAACTCAAAGCTTTCAATTTTTACTGGCCCTATATCAAGTATCGACATTTTTTTTTCTACTGTCATAACTTGGGGCCAAAAAGCAGGATCTGTCAGTGCATCAACGTTAAATATTGGTACAGAAGTATCAGGGGTAGTGAGAAAATAATTTGTAACTGTTACTGCCGATGTGTTTACTGCTGTGATCGTTGACACTTCTGGTAGTATCGGCTGCATTGCTGATATTTTTTCAGTGGAAGTACAAGAAAAAGTTACAACACTATTATCCGCCTTATCTTCTTCTCTGAACACAATAGGTTTGTTCCTACAGAAAATCCCTGACTAGGTACTGACAGTCCCGTACTAATTTTTTGTACGCATGCGCGAGCTAAGACTGATTTCAAACTAGTCAGTGATTATTTGTTGGAACACATATTTAACAGTCAGAAGAATCACAACAGATCCAATTACATTTTTACTTATTCTGAAGTGCTCAATGAACTTCACATCATTATAATTTTCAATTGAGTTCAAGTAATTCTGCTTTTTAGATTCTATTCTTTCTTGTAAAAGTTCTCCAAAATTAGCATCGTCAGATTCACTTAATAAAGACGAAGTAATTTTGTAAGCACTACTAAACTCACTATCATTCACATTTAATAGGTTTATAAAAATCTCAAAACTTTACTTTACAAAGTTGATAACTATCAACAACCTCACAATGCGCATGCGGGGATTTAGAATTTGCGGATAGTCAGGAAACTTTTCTGACTATCAGCAAACTGGTCCATGGACTGTTGGAACAGAAAACTTTCTAGTCAGGGATTTGTCACAACTGCTGCTGGAACACCCAAAATCAAAGTGCGCAGACTCCGGACAGTCTCGGACAGTTTTGTACTGCTGTAGGAACAAACCTTATATTGACGTGCGAGTCTAAAGATGTTGATGGACCGGGCTGAAAAAATTTTTTTATTGAACTCGTAAATTTTTTCGCGTTTTCTTCTTTTTCCAATTTTCGCTTTCTGGATTGAGTTCCAAAAAGTTTTTTCCTTCCATCGGCCATCTACATACAACAAATAAATAGATTAAAAACGAAACAAGATTTTATTATTTAATGTATCAAAATACTTTTTTTTAAGCTTAGCGAATAAAAAAATGCTGGATTTTGGGATAAGTAAGAATATGAAAAAAAAAACGAAATTTGGGAATCCAGTCGAGAGTTTTATTTTTATTCTACTCTACAGTTTCGGTCCCACCTGAACTATCTTCAGGAGTAAATAAAATTAATGTGTGTATGTGTTGACATCTGTGTGTAATAATAAGTTAAAAAAAGTCGGAGTAATAAAAATGAGGAGAACAATCATGTTTTCGGTCACAAATTTCAAAATAAAATATTTAAAGTATTTAAAAAACTGTGCTTGGCAACAACTTAGACTTAGTCTTGGTCTTTCATAACGGTCAGTTGTTGCCAAGCACAGTTTTTTAAATATTTTAAATATTTTATTTTGAAATTTGTGACCAAAAACATGATTGTTTTCCTCATTTTTATTACTCCGACTTTTATTTAACTTATTATTACACACAGATGTCAACACATACACACATTCATTTTATTCACTCCTGAAGATGGGCCAGGTGGGACCGAAACTGTAAAGTAGAATAAAAATAAAACTCTTGACTGAATTCCCAAATTTCGTTTTCTTCATATCATTTAACAGTCAGCATTATCCACTACTTCCATAAGTAAGAATGTTCGCTGTACGACGCCAAGCCAAATACAGCGATCTTCCGAATCCCAAAATTATATTTTATGTACATATTGTAATGTTTATTGCTTGATGAATCACTCTGTAAATAAATAAAAGTCACTACTTAAGAATCTAAATGAAATAAAATCTTTAATTCTTCTTATGTCACTAATAACACTATATTTATATATTAATCACTTAATTCTAATTTAATCAAGGTCACAGATATTTATATTTCACTATTTATATATACTCTCACTTCACTGTCACTGTTTACTATTTATTTCCACTGCTACTATTATTACTGTACTGTCCTACGCGTCTTTGGCTTGGCTTTATATAGAAAAACACCTGTCCTTCTCGAATTTTCGATTTTCGCGACTCTTTCCATTTCCAGGAATCACTAGAGGCTTCCATTGGGAGGGGTGATGTGCTGCGACGTGGCGCGGCGTAAGAGGCGACAAGAAGCTCCTCCGCAAACTGCGTCGTCTTTACGAGCTCCCCCCTCACTCCGCACGTCACACTGCCCTCTTCTTCATGTCTATGCCGGAATCGACACTCGCCGCCCTTGGTGCAACCAGTAGTTTGGTAGAAGTAGCAGTCGACAGTTTTTGGTTCGATCGGGCCTGCTGGGTGGAAACAGCAGACCAATATTTGAATTCCGCTGTTCTGGAATGTTACCTCTATCATATTTCGAACGATCTTCCAATCTAATCCATCCAGACCGCAGCCCAATTTTGGTATTGCCAGTTTCAGGATGTCGTTCTGCATTAAATGGCCTCGCATGTCTTGCAGCGTTTCCCACATGGAACGGTAGGTTGGTTTATGATAAAACTTATCTTTCGTTACCATGTGGTAAATATAGCGTTCCTTGGTTATCGTATTGTCCCGCAGACAGTTGGTCTTCCCTACTGTAGGCTTCTGGTGTTCTGGTCTGCCAAACTTCTTCTTGAAAACTGCTGTTATTCCTCTGGACATCTCCAAATCTCCTGATACACAATGGGCCAAGGAGTAGTCAGCCGGGACTCTGAATAGATCCTGCTGCACTTTGGTAGTTATTCCGAATCGGGCCCGACGTCCACTTGAAAAAGTCTTCATGAACTCCTCAAATGAATCTTCCTGCGCATGGATCTTACGAGCACGTGCGTCGTTGGGATCTTCATTATTGTCTCCTGCAAATGGTGCTAGCCGATTGAAGTGCACCACTCTTAATTTGCTCTTAGGGTTGCGTCTGATTTCGTAGATTATGTCGTTAATTCTTCTGATGACTTCGTAAGGCCCTTCCCAAGATGTCTGTAATTTTGGAGACAGGCCACGTCGCCGCCCTGGGCTATAAAGCCACACAGAGTCTCCTGGTTGAAAACCCCCGTCTTGTGCCTTGACGTCATATGTCTCTTTCATCCAGTCGCTGGCATTCTGGATGTTTATACGGACTCGGGAGGGGATATCGTCCATCTGACGCCTTAAATTAATGACATAATCTTCACCAGCCAAGTCTTCTCCAGGTTTGCAGCCGAAGTTTAGGTCGCATGGTAGCCGAAGTTCCCGTCCAAAAATAATTCTTACTGGAGTCTGTCCGGTTGTTTCGTGTACGGATGAGCGGTAGGCCAAAAGGAACAGATGGAGATATTTGTCCCAGTCTCTCTGGTGACTAGAGACAACTTTGGCCAGGTGTCTGTTGATGGTCTTATTCATCCGTTCCACCATTCCATCAGACTGCGGATGTAATGCAGTAGTTCTGGTTTTACGAATATTCAGTACTTCGCATATCCCTTGGAAAAGTGTGGATTCAAAGTTTCTTCCCTGGTCAGAATGAAGTTCCAAGGGTACGCCAAAACGACAGATTCAGTTCTTTACTAGGACGTCTGCAATAGTAGCGGCCTCTTGATTAGGAAGGGCATACGCTTCCACCCATTTACTAAAATAGTCCATGACGACAACAATGTATTTATTTCCGACGTCTGATTCGGGAAATGGTCCTGCTACGTCGATGGCTATCCTCTCGACTGGACTACCGACATTATACTGTCGCATCGGAGCTCTAGGTCGTTTCTGCGGTCCGTTGCTTGAAGCGCACGTAGTGCATTTCCTGCACCATTCCCTAACGTCTTCTTTGCAGTTTAGCCAATAAAATCGCTCACGAACTCTCTGCAGAGTCTTCGTTACCCCAAGTTGTCCTCCACTCACTCCATCATGGAGATGTCTCAAGACCTCCGGAACCCGACCTCTAGGAATGATCAGCTGTTCTCTACTCTTGGTTTCATCCGGATCTTTCAGGACACGCTTCAAGACGCCTTCATCCAGGATTATGGAATCCCATTGCGCCCAGTACGATTTGACCGTCGGGGAGTATGGTGCCACCTCTTGCCATGTCGGTCTTGTTCCTTTCTTCTTCCATTCTTGAATAATTTGCAACTCTGAGTCGCTATTTATGTCCTTTTCTATCTCTTGTGGTTGCCAAGCATCGTCAATGACAGTTGTTCGAAACGCCTTCGCTTCAACCTTAGAGCAATGATGACAATCTTTTGGACATGGTCGTCTTGATAAAGCATCAGCATTCTTATGTGCTGTACCGGCTCGATGTTCTATGTTGAAGTCGTATTCTTGAAGTCTTTCGATCCATCGAGCGACCTGACCCTCAGGATTCTTGAACTGTAGTAGCCATCTCAGAGCAGCGTGGTCAGCTCTTAACAGGAAATTCCTACCATACAAATATTTGTAGAAATGCTCGATGGACTTCACTACTGCCAGCAGCTCCCGTCTTGTGACACAGTAGTTTCTCTCTGGTTTTGACAAAACCTTACTGAAGTACCCGATTACTCTTTCTTGACCCTCCTGCAATTGGAACAGGACGCCCCCAATACCGACGTCGCTGGCATCTGTGTCCAGAACAAAACGTCCTTCCGTCTTCGGGTAACTCAGAATTGGTGCTTGAACTAGGAGTAGTTTCAGTCGCTCGAAAGCGACTTGGCAGTCTTCATCCCAGCTGTATCTGCGATTATTTTCCGTCAGTCTGGTCAGTGGCATGGCGATATTGGCGAATCCATAAACAAATCTTCTGTAATAGGTACAGAGCCCAAGGAAACTGCGCAGCTGATGTTTATCCGCAGGTACCGGCCATTCTTGAATTGTCTTAATCTTTTCTGCATCAACCGCTACGCCTTCTTTGGAGACCACATGTCCCAAATAGTTCACCCGTTCTTGGAATAAGTGGCATTTCTTTGGACTGAGTTTCAAACCCGCTTTCTTTAATTGTTCAAATACCTGCTCCAAGTTCTTCAAATGGTCTTCAAATGATTTTCCCATCACAATTATATCGTCCAGGTATACCAAGCAAGTTTTTCCCGATATTCCTTTAAGTACGGTCTCCATAAGTCGCTCGAAGGTAGCAGGAGCATTACACAGACCAAATGGCATGACTGTAAATTGCCACAATCCACTGCCGATAGTAAATGCAGTTTTTTCTCGGTCTTTCTCATCCATCGCTACTTGCCGGTATCCACTCTTGAGATCTAGGGTCGAGAAGATCTTTGACCCGGCCAGGGTATCTAAGGTGTCATCAATCCTGGGCAGAGGATAACTGTCCTTCTTGGTAACGTTATTCAGCTGGCGATAGTCGACACAAAATCGGGTAGAACCGTCCTTCTTCTTCACAAGTACCACCGGAGAGGCCCATGGACTGTTCGAGGGTTCAATGATGCCGTCTTGCTCCATATCTTGATTGATGGCTTCAGCGTCTTCTTTCTTCGCAATCGGGAGTCGTCGTGGTGCTTGTCGAATTGGTCGTGCATCGCCGGTGTTAATTTTGTGATGGACAATATTTGTTCTTCCTTTTTGCCCCTCACTGGTTTCAAACACCTCTTGAAATCGGCGTATCAGATCTTCTGCTTGTGCGCATTGCCGATTGTCTAATTGTTGATCCTTGGATAGTACTAGGGTCGTTAATTCTTTCGAAAGTTTATCGCAATTAGGCTTTATCTTTGTGTCTTGTTCGGTGAGTTTTATTCTTGCGAGGCGTTCTTTTTCATGTCTGGAGTTATCTTTGGGTAGCATCTTCAAAGGTTTCTTGCATTGACTTTTTGCTTGACCTAGCTCTTCACGGTTCCAACACCGAAGTTGTCTGGAATTCTTGAGATCTTTAACTTCTTCGATCAACCGCTGAACCTGGGCTTCTAAGCTTTCCGTGGTATCGGAGTCGCAGGTAACCTCTCGCACTCGAGCACTGCTTCTGGACGCCTGCTTTGCCGCTTCGTATTCCAGTGCATGAGCCAATGCTTCCACCAGCTTCTTCGGCCGCGCCAAACGTAGGGCTTGCTGCGTTTCATGGTCTCTGATGCCGTCCACAAATATTCTCACAGCCCAGCTTTCCAAGAAATCATCCGGGCCAGTTGGATATGCCAGTCGAACTAGGCGTGCCACATCAGCTTCGAACTCCTGTAGACTCTCGCTGGGACGTTGGTATCGGTTCTTGAGCTGCGTGTGATACACTTCCTCCAAGTGTGCATGGCCGTATCGCAGCTCTAGTCGCTTGACCAATTTTCCATAATTGTTGTCTTCTTCCGGTGGAATAGCCTGTAAAATGTTTACCGCATCTCCTCGGAGAGCAACTGTAAGTGCTGAAACTTTCTCAGTATCATTCCAGCCGTTAGCCTTAGCAGCGGCTTCAAATTGTCTATGGTAATTAATCCAAGATGTTTGACCATCAAAGGTTGGAGGTTTGACACGCATTTTTGTAGTTGAGTCAAGATTTGGTGCGGATTATTCAATTATCTCAGCTTTTGAAGCTTTTTCTGGAGATGAAACACCAAATTTGAATTTTTCTTCGAAAATCTTCATTTTTTCATCCAATTTCGAATCCAATTTTGCATCCAATTCTTCTAACATTCTACAATTATCTTCAAATACTTCCTCCCATACCTTTGAATTTTCTCTAAATTTCTCCAGTTGCTGTTCAACTTTCTTTGTATTTTCTTCCATCTCTCCATGCAGTTCTTCTCTCAGGTTTCTTGAATTTTCTTCCAACTTTCCTAATTTTTCATTTAATTTTGTTTCTAAATCTTCTTTCAAACTTGTAGAATTTTCTTTTAATTTCAATTCTAAATCTTCTTTTAAAAGTGAACAATTTTCTTTCAATTTTGATTCTAAATTTACAGAATTTTCTTTTGATTTTGATTCTAAATTTATAGAATTTTCTTTTAACTTTGACTCTAAATTTGTACAGTTTTCTTTTAAACTTATTGCCAAATCGGTTAAAGAAAGTTGAACCTCAAACAAATACGTATCAGGGTCCTCACCTTCTTCAGTCATAGCTTCTCGAAGTCGTTCCATCAAAACTTGTTTGCGGCCACTGGTTTCCAAATCCCGCTCTTCCAATTGATATTTCAGCTCTGCGACCTTTAAATCTTTCAACATCTTCTTAGACGCCATTTTCCAATTTCACAAAGCAGCAATAAACAAAATACCAAATTGTTTATAACAACCCCACACCTGACACCACTGTAATGTTTATTGCTTGATGAATCACTCTGCAAATAAATAAAAGTCACTACTTAAGAATCTAAATGAAATAAAATCTTTAATTCTTCTTATGTCACTAATAACACTATATTTATATATTGATCACTTAATTCTAATTTAATCAAGGTCACAGATATTTATATTTCACTATTTATATATACTCTCACTTCACTGTCACTGTTTACTATTTATTTCCACTGCTACTATTATTACTGTACTGTCCTACGCGTCTTTGGCTTGGCTTTATATAGAAAAACATCTGTCCTTCTCGAATTTTCGATTTTCGCGACTCTTTTCATTTCCAGGAATCACTAGAGGCTTCCATTGGGAGGGGTGATGTGCTGCGACGTGGCGCGGCGTAAGAGGCGACAAGAAGCTCCTCCCCAAACTGCGTCGTCTTTACGAGCTTCCCCCTCACTCCGCACGTCACAATATTAATCAGAATATTTTTTCTTCTGTCGCACTTTATCATTAAATCGTTGAAAATTGTAGCGAAATTTTTCTTCTGATTTAAATAATCATTTGTTCATCTCAGGAGGTTTGAAATAATTAATTAATTACCTATAGCTCTATATATGTGCAAAATATGCGTAACATGTGTTACAAAAATTTTAGATAAAATATAATATTGGATTTGATAACAGAATGAAATTCTTTCACATTTAGCGTATAGTTTCATAGAACAAAACAAAAAAGACTCACCTCAAGTAAACTCCAATTCACAGGCCAGCAAGTCACAAATCTCAAATCACTGAAGTCACAGAGTATAAATAATATTTCGTTTCAACTCATTCAAAATCAAGACAAAAAATGAACCATTTTCAAATATTAATGAAAAAGATAAATTCAAATTCATAGAATAATTAAAGTTTCAGAATGAAACAGCTACTTACCCACCTCAAACGCACCCCTTTTGTCAAATCAACTGTTAAGTTCTTGGAAGTGAAAATTAAATTCAGAGAAGGATATCAATTGCGACAAAAATATTTCTTGTTAGAATTTGGACCGGAGTCAAAATAAATTATGTTTGAATTTGTGGTAAATCAAAATAGGTCGAGTATATATTAATTTTGATTTTTAGTCATTCTTCAAAATTTTCGTGTTCAAAATTATATTATTAGTTCTATTACAATATTTTGTTGGTGTAATTGGTATTCATTGAAAAATAATTATTTCTGGGGTCCAGCTGCCACCCTCAAGGCCTTGGCGCCGGGGTGCCATGCACCCCCGCTCGAGACGCCGCTGCTCTGCAGTTTGCAAATTGGTAAATATTCTAGACAGGTGGAAATAATATTTTGTTTCTAATTTTAAAGACCATGATTAAAGGTGGGTTTATGCTCACTTTATTTAAGAATAAGAATAGTTTTAAAGTTAAAACAGTTATTTTATATGGATCGGTTTATGCTGCAGAATTAAGAATAAGGATTAAGGTTTAAGAATTAAGAGTTGGTTAACTTTCAACTTTACGCCTTATTCTTAAATTTATTAGTGAAATGCGCATGTGCGACAAACGTCAAACGTTTCAAACTAACCTGAAAATATTAACTATCGATGTTTGCAAGTTTGGACATACTACTCTCAAATTTAATTGAACTTGTTCAGCAATATTCGCAGTTGTGGAACAAAAAAGATCCCACGTTTAGATATAAATTATCTGTAGAGAACGCATGGAAATCTATATCAGCAAACAACTAATCCAGCAACAGATGAATTAATATTACTGTTAAATAGACTTTTTTGGTTTTAATTCTGTATATTTAATTTTATTTTTGACGTTTCGACTTTCTAACCGAAAGTCTTCATCAGAAAAAATGATACAAAAATAAACAAGGCAATAAGGTATCTAGATGATTAGAAATTACAAATTGAAAATATACAGATTACTAGATGTGAATACGTGGGCTCCACATTTAATGCAAAAAGAACAAAATTCCTCTGGCATTTACCCAAAGTCTGAGGAAAAACCACGTAAAAACCTCAACAGAGGAATCAACGATATGAGTCTAGACAATTATTAAAGAGAAAAAGATTTAATTGATATAACACATTAGGACGATGTCCCGTTTCTGCAACGCACACAGTTCCAAGGTCCAAACATGTCATAAATTTTTTTTTTTTAACAGAAAAACTGAATTTCAATAATCTACATCTACATGAATATAACAAAAACAAGTGTCAAGACAAATATTTCACAAATCATGAATAACTATTACAAATGAATAAAATAACATGAGTCTTGACAATTATTATAGTCAAAAATGAATGAATTAATATTAATTACTGTTATCCATACTAATGAAATAACATGAATAAATAATATCAATGTAACTTATTCATATGATAATGCCAATTATGAAAGTCGGTACCAACATTAGAATAATAAATAGAACCACTTTTTACCAACTTGAAAGATATAATTTTACTATTTTTAACTCTATTCTTATTTCTTGAAACTGGCAGCATAAACACCCCAAGTAACAATGACTGACGGTTGACCAAAATGTGACGTCGCATTTTGGTCATATTGAAGTCATGATGTCACCGTCATATTAAGACGTCATATGACGTTAAACTGACGTCACACGTCAAGTCAAATTGTGGTCATAATATAGCACTAGATAAAGCACAGCAGACTCGTCCGCCATTTTGGAGCCCACTGTCAGTTGTTTTCTGTTTACCGATGTGTGAACTTTAATATAATTTAATAAAATAATTTCAAATGCCGGATTGTTCTGGGCCCAGTTGTATTATTCATTCAAGATACGGATTCTGATTCTACAGAAAAGTAACTTTTATTTCTCAATACATCATTTGAATGTAGAGAAATATATTCCGAGCTACTTAACCTCAATTTGAATTTAGAGTTTAACTGTTCGATTGTCGGAATCTGAGTGCGTTATTCAGAGTAAATGTCAGCATTATTGCAAGAATCTTTGTCCTTCAGTAATTTTCTTAATGATTTGCTACTAAATTGTCATAATTTTCAGAAGTTTTGCAGTATTGCAAATTATTTGTTGGAGCACTATACTGTTGTGAGAGGTTTGAGGATTAGGAATTTTGAAATTTCAAACAAAAACGAAACCACCAGCTACAATTCCAAATGAGCTAACAAAACAAATACAAGAAGCAAGTTATTGTGTTTCATTCGACTTGAACTGTTTTTTAAATTTTTATTGTATTTTCTATGATTACCTTGACTGATATCTTATAAAAAATCTGATTTTTTGTGTTTATTATTATTTATTATTCAACCTGCTTTGACCAAAGCCAATATTTAAGTACTTATCTAGGTATCTATTTGTTGGAATCACCATACTACCTACTTTAACTTCATAATTTGAATACTAAACATTTACAGATTTTGTGCAGAAAATTAATGCAAGCAGATAAATTTCTTAAAGAACAAAATGCACAACTGCCTGCTTCTTTATTCTTGTTATTATTCATCTAGAAATCTACATAACTTACATAAAATCATAAAAATAAGGATATTAAACGTTTCACAGACTTGTCAGTGGGCTCCAAGATAGCGGACGAGTCTGCTATGACTATCTAGTGCTGTAGGTCATAATACAGCACTAGATAACCATAGCTGACTCGTCCGCCATCTTGGAGCCCACTGACAAATCTGTGAAACGTTTAAGGGGGGTCTCTTGCAATCATTGACCATCTAAGGTCTTGCAGGTGTAAAGGGGACGGTAACAGAAAGCAGCATTATGGGTGGGGTTAAAAATGAGAATTGACTGATAAGGAGGGAGGATCGTCAGTACCTCATCAACCAGAGTGGACGTACGTCAGTTTATGGCACGCCGTTTTGCTATTCAATAGCAAACATTTATTCCACTTAAATTTAAATTATACATATTTTTTATTTTGCAAGATAATTTAATTCATTGGATTTTTATGATTGAATTAAAATTATGTACATAATGAAAATTCAGAATTATTATTAACTTGCAAGATAATTTTAATGCATTGAATTTTTATGATTGAATTAAAATTATGTACATAATGGTAATTCAGAATTTTCATTATCTTGCAAGATAATTTCAATTGATTGAATTTTTATGATTGAATTAGAATTATGTTCATAATAAAAATTCAGAATTATTATTACTTTGCAAGATAATTTTGATGCATTGGATTTTTATGATTGAATTAAAATTATGTACATAATGGAAATTAGGAATTCTTATTATCTTGCAGGATAATTTTAATTCATTGAATTTTTTTGATTGAATTAAAATTATGTACATAATGGAAATTTAGAATTATTATTATCTTGCAAAATAATCTAAATACATTGAATTCTTATGGTTGAATCAAAATTATGTACATAATGATAATTCAGCATAGAGACTATCTAGCAAAATTATATAGAACCGTTGAATATTTATGATTGAATTAAAATTATGTACATAATAGAAATTCAGAATTATCATTATCTTGCAAGATAATATTAATCCATTGAATTTTTATGATTGAATATAAATTAAATCAAAATTATGGACATAATTTTAATTCAATCGTAGAAATTCAATTGGTTGAAATTACCTTGCAAAGTGATAATAATTCTGAATTTCTATTTTGTACATAATTTTAATTCAATCATAAAAATTCAATGAATTAAAAGTATCCTGCATGATAATGAGAATTTCGAATTCTCATTATGTACATAATCTCAATTCAATCATAAAAATTCAATGTATTAAAATTATCTTGCAAGAAAATAATTATTTTGAATTTCCATTATGTACATAATTTTAATTCAATTATAAAAATTCAATGAATTAAGATTATTCTGTAAGATAATAAGAAAACCGAGTTTTTCATTATGTATATAATTTTAATTCAATCATAAAAATTCAATACATTAAAATCTTTTGCAAGATGATAATTCTGAATTTTCATTATGATCATAATTTTAATTCAATCATAAAAATTCAACGGTTCCGTATAATTTTGCTAGATAGTCTCTATGCTTAATTATCATTGTGTATATAATTTTAATTCAATCATAAAAATTTAATGTATCAAAATTATCTTGCAAGATAATAATAATTATGAATTTCCATTATGTACATAATTTTAATTCAATAAAAAAAATTCAATAAATCAAAATTATCCTGCAAGATAATAAGAGTTTCTGATTTCCATTATGTACATAATTTCAATTGAATAATAAAAATTCAATGCATTAAAATTATCCTGCAAGATAATAATAATTATGAATTTCCATTATGTACATAATTTTAATTCAATCAAAAAATTCAATGAATTAAAATTATCCTGCAAGATAATAAGAATTCCTGATTTCCATTATGTACATAATTTTAATTCAATCATAAAAATTCAATGCATTAAAATTATCTTGCAAGATCATAATATTTCTGAATTTTCATTATGTACATAATTTTAATTCAATCATAAAAACTCAATGAACTAGAATTATCTAGCAAGATAATATAAATGTATAGTTTAAATTCTACTCGAATAAATTCTTGCTATTAAATAGCAAAACGGCGTGCCATGTCAGTTCTTTGTTTGAATATTTTTGTATTTGAAATCAAGAATCATCAGAGACTAGATTTTATGCAGAATACATGTTTTTGTTTCTTGCTATTATATTTTTTTCATACTTCGTCAGAGAATATTCATAAAGAAGATGGTTACCATCTTTTTGAAATTAATTTTCTCATTATAATTCTCTTCTTGCTCAATCGAACCGTTGTTAATACTGTATTAAATATTTAATATTCAAAAATATCACAACACTTAGAAAAATCAAAAACCAACAAAATCCACAAATCAACCACTTCCACTTTTAATCGGCAATCGAGTGACAAAAAGTAAAACTCCTGGTAAATCCCTCAAAAATCAACAAAATTCACATTTATACCGCTTTTACTTTCGAGTACCTAACAGTTCATTCAAAAATTCGTTGCTATGGAAACAAATTGGGAGGCGGAGTTATGCCAAAGGCTAGTCTTCCAAAAAATATATCACTTCACTAACGCCATCTATGGGCCAACAAAATAAATAATATTGACAACTTTATTTTGCTAATTACCCCGAATACATGGGTTTTTTGACAAATATATGGCTAAAAAATGAGAGATGAAGGTTGAAAGTGAATCAACATTTAGGTATTTGAACTGATTATCTGATTTTCATACAAGAAAAATAGGTTTGAAAAGTACCTATTTTAGTGAATTTCACAATTTTTTTACTGAAGGCTGGAATAATTTTTTGAAAATTCCATACGCTAATTTGAAGCTAACAGTAATATCTCTCATATAGTTAATTTTCATAAGTGTAAGTCAAATCATGTTTGAGTTAAAATGATTTGAAAAGCCTTGAAATCAATATTTGTACTATGCTTAGGGGCGTTTTACTCTGGAACTAGAAAAGATTATCAAATTTTGATACGTACAATTGTTTATAAGCTTCTAATCTTCAAAAAAATATATAACATTTGCCATTCCAATGATAAATGGAAGCTGTATAACGATTTGAAAAGTGACAATTATCGCCTTTTACGCAGAGACCCGCCTTAATATCCTTATTTTTATGACTTTGTGTTAATTATGTAGGGTTCTAGATGAATAATAACAAGATTAAAATAGCAGGCAGTTGTGCATCTTGTTCTTTAAGTAATTTATCTGCTTGCATTAATTTTCTACACAGAATCTGTAAATGTTTAGTATTCAAATTATGAAGTTAAAGTAAGTAGTATAGTGATTTAAACAAATAGGTCCCTAGGTAAGTACCTAAACATCTGCATAGTCAAAGCAGGTTGAATAATAAATAATAACAAGCAAAAAAAAAATAAAATTTAAGATACCACTTAAGATAATCATAGAAAATACAATACAAATTTAAAAAAACAGTTCAAATCGAATGAAACACAATTACTTGCTTCTTATATTTTTTTGTTAGCTCATTTGGAATTGTAGCTCCTGATTTCATTTTAGTTTGAAATTTCAAAATTCCTAATTGCCAAACCTCTCACTACAGTGTAGTGCTCTAACAAATAATTTGCAATATTGCAAAACTTCAGGAAATTATGACAATTCAGTAGCAAATCATTAAGAATATTACTGAAGGACAAATATTTTGGCAGTAATGCTGACATTTACTCTGAATAATGCATTCAGCTTCTTACAATCGAATAGTTGAACTCAAAATTTGAATTGAGGTTAAGTGATTCGGAATATATTTCTCCACATTCAAAAGATGTATTGAGAAATAAAAATTTCTCATCTGCAGAATCAGAACCCGTATCTTGAATGAATAATAAAACTGGGCCCAGAACAGCTCGTCATTTGCAATTATTTTACTAAATTATATTAAAGTTCATACATCGGTAAACGGCAAACAACTGACTGTGGGCTCCAAAATGGCGGACGAGTCTGCTGTGTTTTATCTAGTGCTATAGGTCATAAATTGACGTCAAGAAATAACGTCATATGATGTTGAAGTGACGTTATAATTTGATGTTATGTTTCAGCGTTTTACAAAATCATACTTATTCTTTATATGATTCTTTAGTCATATTTTTTTAGTCAGTGTGGGTATTTCTCAAGTAACCATATCTGAAAATCAACGTTGTATATAAGGTTCGTGCACCTACGTCACAAACATGGCGCTCATCAGCTGATTGCAGGGCAAAAATTGTTAGCTCTACATATAAGTGTGTGTTATTCTGACCTCTTTCTGTTTATTACATAAACATCATTGCGCATATACATTATGATCCTTTCTTACCCTACGACTACGTCGTCTTGATCGCTTAAATCGATTATTTTTGACGGCACTTGGCGATGGTTTTATTGGACATTTTTTTGTACTTTTCGGTTTTAAAAATTTACTAGGAATCCAATCTGAATGCGTTTCGCAATCTTCAGAAAATGGTTTGTCCATTAATAAAATGTGACGATAGTACATATTATGTTCAATGCATACATTATGCCTTGAACAAACTCTCGCGTTTTTTTAATGTGATACTCTATAATCTTCTCGTCCAATGATTTTTAACTTTAACCAAGTCTGTTGCCTAGATTTTTTCGTTTGTCTTCTCTTCTTCGTCTGTTACTTATAGCTGGTACCCGATGAAAACTTATAGAAATGTCTTTAAGTCCTCGGCTGCCACATCCAGCAACACGACAAGTGACGGACATATTAATAATTAATAAATGTCTTGAAAATAGAATTTATCCTGATTACAAGAAAATGTAATTACATACATTAGATAAAATTAGATATAAATCTACAGAAAGAAATACAAACGACTACTTTTTGAGTTGTTTTGTTTTGGTACTCAATATGCTGTGTGCCACACAATCAGCTGTTCAACGCCATGTTGTGACGTAAGCTGCACGAACCTTATTGGTTGTATGAACGTCATACCTAGACGTCATTTTGTTACCTCAAATGTATGTAGAATCGACGTTTTTATTTACGTACATTATTCACGTAGTTTAAATGTTATATTTTAACGTCATATTCAAGTTGTATTGACGTCATAATTTGATATTATGTATTTTGAAAGTTATTAACAAATAGACTGAAAACAAATATGGGAAAAAAAATTCTTGATATTTTTAACCTATCTAAATGTTTATGAGTTTTTTTTTTTTTTAATTTTTATTCGAAAGAATCTTCGTATTCTGTTGTAAAAAATATTATAATTTTTCTCGATTAATAATTAATTTTCCAGAAGTTACGGATATACGCCTATTGCGTATCCTCAGTGGCTCCGCTCTATCGGTTAAATTTTACATCTACGAGATGTGCCGTCAAAAACGTCAAACTATCAAACATCATTTTTGTATGTCATATTGTTCGATAATCATGAGTATAAATCATTCACTTAGAAGTTGTTTTGTTGGATGTACTAATACTAAAGCAAACAGCCCAGAAATAATTTTTACAGGTCTCCGAGAAGATATTATGAAGCGAAACAAAGAGAAATATGGATAACAGCAGTTAAACGAGTGTGATTTTATGCAATATTCTATAAAAATATATTAGATATTATTCAATTCTCAGTATCAACCATCTTTAAGAGAAGTTAAATATTATAATTGTAAAGAAACTCAATAAATACCACTTGGATAAGTTTCTTAATTGACTGAGCAGTCACATGAATTCGTCTCAGAATCCTGTACTGGAAGCACCAAATTTTTGCTTAGTATTTTTCCTTCTCAAAATTCAAGAATTGTTTCAAAGATAAACAAGATAAGAAAATCTCTTTCCCCTAAGAATTTGGCTCAAATTCTGTACGTATATAGCACATTATAAATCTAACTGTAATTGATTACCTTTATGAGTCACATAAACAATAAAAATTATAATGACTATGGTTGATTTGCTTCTTTTAGAATATTTCTGTCTACAAATGTTGTCATAAATTTAATACAATATTATTATTAGGGATACAGATGGTACGTCATGGATTTTATTTTGATTTTAAAGCAAATTGACATATTTCAAAACATTGACAGGTGACATCACACCTCGAAGTTGTGATTTTTGAATAATATGCGGCGCTTTCGTCGAAATATGGAGATACGCAACAGGCCTATAGACTTTCGTCTACCAAATTGTTGATTTCCATGCTCCAAATTTTTATTAACAAAAAAAAATGATTAAAAAATTAATAATTTTTTTTTTAACTTGTACTAATGTACAGCAAATCTATTTTTAAATTATTTTTATTTATTTTTAATATGATTTTTTTAACTAATTGTTATGAACAAATGCATTCCTTTTTTGAAAATTATGGTGGTCAGATTCATACAACCCCCCGAACAGTGGGAAGAAAAAGAAAGAAAACTAAAATTCATTTTCAATTTTACTATTTCCAATTTTATACTCTTCACTGAATTATGGACGAATATGGAGAGTGACATAAATTTTTTTTATCTAATTCCGTTTTAAAAAGTCAAACTTTACATCAATTTCTAACGTTATGCAACGTCCCATTTTTCATAACTGCCATGCAACAGTTGCGTAAAGTAGCATAAAGTAGTTACGTAATGACTTTACGTAACTGGCCATGTTTCAGAGCTAATCAATTATACTTATCCGCGTACAATTAAAAGAAAGATTTATTATTCACAGTATGCAGCATTGGCATAGTCTTTGCTATCAAAGGGCACTATATCACTCAGGATATTACTGCTTGAGCACATTTAAAAAAATTATTTTGACGTTTTGTGAAAATTCGATATTTGTTTATTTCAGTGCACTCTTGTTTCTGTAGTTACAATAGATGGTCATGAATCACAGTCATCTGAATTTTTTGATGTAACGTGAGAGATGTTATCATTCAAAAATATAGATAAAATTATTCTGACGGAATTAGATAAAATTTTGTACAGAATACGTTATGAAAAGCCAAATTGTTTGACTCACGTAATTTGCAAAACTCGCTCCGCTCGTTTTGACAAATATTACGTTTCGTCAAACAATATGGCACTTTTCATAACTAATTATGTAAATAACTATTACAAGCTCTGCTTGTTTACCGTGAATTATACGGGAATAAGAGAGTAAAATTTTGATTATTTTTCCTTCTTGAAATTATGTTTATTCACAAATTTTAGTACACTGAATGGAACCCAAACAAAATATTTTAGATTTGAGGGATGAGTCACTTGTAGGCTGTCCAACCAAGGCAGGCAAGCCCTTTCAGATTCTTCGTGTTTTCTGTTTGACGAATTTACATATGTATCATTTTTCTACTGTGACAAATCAAAGTAAGTTAATTATGTAGTAATATTCTGCAATTTTTTTTAAGTAATACATTATTCACTTGCAGAATGCCATGTGATTGTTTTTAATGGAAACTCGGAGATAGCAGTGGTTGAATATCTTGGTCCAGAAATGGAATATTAGCAGAATGGCCCTATCATCAAAAGAATATTTCGATAAAACATAGGAAGATAGTAAAAGAGCGATGGATGAATTCGATGTGTGTGAAGTAGAAATTATGAACTCACTCGGTTTGAAGTAAATTGAAAGAAATAGTTTGCCTTTGCTTTGCAGTTAATTATATATTTTTTTGTTGGTAAATATTTTCTCATATATAAAACTTCTTTTAATGTACAATTATAAGTGTTTTTTTTTATTCGTTTTTTTATTGATGTAAATATTTATTTTTGACTATAATAATAATTATATTTTTAGTTTCGTTGAATCCTATTTTGTACGTAAGTTTATATGTATAAATAATAAAATTTACATTTTTTAAATTTTTTTTTATTTACTAGTTTAATTCATTCACGTTAAAATTGAGTAGTAAAGTGACGTGGTGGTATGCTATTAACAGTTATTATTTTAAACGTCATAAGTTAACGTCACTTTCGACGTCATTAGAAAACTTTAATTCTACGTCAGCATAATGGTCTATTTGACGTCACAAAATGACGTCCGTAAGCTACTCGCTGAGACGTCTTGAGGACCGTCAATCGACCAGGTCTGTGACGTCGATACAACGTTGTATCTTGGTCACTTATGTTACTTGGGACCTGCCTTAAAATTATTCTTAATACTAAATTAAGTCTTACTCCTTATTCTTGAATTTTCGAGCATAAACCCACCTTAAATAATGTAAAATTAAAAGATGTTTAAATGCAAAAAAAAAGTAATAAGCAAATATTGCGATTGAATATCACAAACATCAAACCTAGAATGATGCTGCAATTAAAAATCTGACTTGGACATCACGTGACTTACTTGTACATCATTGGATATATATAATCAAACAGAGAATCTCATCATTCCACGGCTAATTGTTTTTGATTTATCCAAGAAATTCTAAAAATCTGTCAAGTAAAATGCGCTAGTCGGTTGCTATGGAAACAGTAGATCATCATTCTCATGCTACAACATTCCTAAATACTGATTTCCAAGATTCTACGGCTTACAGTTCTGAATTTATACGCAAAATTAAGAAATAAATTCCAACTGAAGTGCACTTCCAGCTATTATTATTGTTATGAAAATAGTAGGCAATCATTCAGATGCTACAACAGAATGAAATACCAAATTTCAATATTCTACAGATGGTCGTTCTGAATTTATGCGAAAAAATCCAAAAGATTGTCAAGTTTAGTGCATTGCCGGCTCAGTCGATCTCAATGAAAATAGGATATGAGCATCTAGGAGACGGTACTATCGTCTTGAATACTGAATTCTAATATTCGAAAAAAGTTTCAAGTAAAGTGCATTTCCGGTACAGACGATTGGAACCATAATGCACAACTAGACCCTACACCAGTCTCAAATACAAAATTTCAGCATTATACGTTCAACCAGTTTTGAGGTTTGCGAGTTAGGCACGCACGCACGCACGAACATATATACCGACATCAAGCCAAAAATAGTCAAAATGGATTCAGGAATGCTCAAAACGGATATTTCCATCAAAATCTCGATAGGTGAATTTTGTCGGTTTCACAATACTTACTTGTTACTTTGTACAAGTAAGAATATTAATAGACCGAAAACTAATAATAAAAATAAAAACATTAATTAACTGCAAAAGAATATTACAGAGGTCAAATACAATTGGGAGTATAACAAGATCCAAGATGGCAAGTGTTTGAACTAAAAGTGACCATTAAATGCAAATGAAGTGTGAAATAGAAAGTGATTCTTATTACCAATTAACATATTGCCACAAATTTTATTGTGATTAATTTATTATCACAGGTTGCAGTACAAATATTTATTTTATACACTTGTATGAACACAATATCGCTCACAGTTACTCATACTGAATCACTGACTGAATGAATTCTTCTCCTAGCTTGCGCTCTTATATACCTAAGCCGACAATGGACTAACATTCAATTGTCTAACAGTTGTTGCCTGGCAATCACCGAACATCTAGTGACCACAGCCTGTCAATCATGTTCGACAATTGAACATCGACCTTGTCATTACCAACTAGGATTACAGTTACAGCGAGTTGAAATAAATAATTATGTGACCTAGTTACCACAAATATTTCATATTTGTGACAATATCCCTAAAAATTACAAGCAATCTGCATTTGAATTTCCATTCTTTTAAATAAATAGAACAAGGGTTTAGTGTTTATTGTTATTTCCCTGATTATACTAGCATTATTGAATATATTTTTCAATGAATTCCTACTATGCCAATTTGTATTTCTTTACTCTAAAAATAAGTAGCATCAAAACATAGTTATTCAAACTTTGCAGGGTTGGTATTGGAGCATTATGACGTTTCTCATGACGCTGGCGGCATGTATTCATTCAATATTTTCCCTATGGTACTTACTTGCAAATTTGTATTATTGGTAGGAAAAAATGAATTGATTGTACAACATAATAAAGAAAAAAAAATAGTTTCTTAAAATACTTTACATTTATTATTACAGTAAATATTCCACAATAGTGTTTTGGTACAAAAAATATTAAAGAAAGTCTAGCAATTAGAATTTTGTCAATTATCTTATTTTCTTGGATATAAGTTCGATTATAAGCTAAATTCATGTTGAAGCTTGCAACAACATATCAGCAAAGTCGGAGTTTGAAAATTTGAATTGCCTTTTGTCGTAGATTTTGCGCAATAATGAACTGTGGGGGTGTTTATCTTTTAAATGTAGGAAGTGACTTTCAGACTCGCTTGTAATATTGCCACATTCTTCACAGACATACATCTTGTTACGAAGTTGTTTGTATGAGTATTGATGTTTAGTTTCATGAACTTTCATACAATGAGACTCTAGTGTGCCGCGCTGGGTGAAGGCCTTGTCGCAAAAGTTGCATTTATAGGGTCGAACTCCTGAAACAAATAAAAAACAAAAAAAATAGAAAAATACTATAACATTATAATAATAGTTCAAAAAAATATATAATAAATTTCAAGTAAATACTAGATAAATGGATTGCGAAGAATTGATATTTCAAATGACACCTTGCTGTTCAGATTTCGTTTTGTTTCACTTATATTCTAGTAAATGTTTCATTTAATAGGAACAATAGTTAACAGTTCTCAAGATTCCAATCGTGGCAAATAAAATTGGAACACAGTGTATGAATATTTAAAAAATTAATTTTTCGCGTGAAAATTATAATAAAAAAATTATCAAAGCTGTCTTTCTCGGCTGTTATATTGCGTATACGATTGTGTTTAGCGACAAAAATAATAATTGAGACTAAAGAATTTCAAAATGACTCTTACCTGTATGTGCTCTTGTGTGCCGCTTTAAATCAAACGTACCATTAAATCCTTTGGTACAGAAGGTGCACAGGTACTTTTTGATGGCAGAATGATTCTTCATATGCTTATTTAGCAGACGTCTCAACGCAAATGTCTTGTTACACACATCACAGTAAAAGTGTGGTGTCCCATTATCATTTCTAATCGTAGTAACAACGGATTTGGTTTTTTCGATACTCTGGTTGGCGAGAGGATTCTTGACGCCATGACCATCGTTCACCAATTCTAATTGCACGTCTGCAGGAAGACCCAGCTGGAAGATCAAACATATAGTTACATAGTGAAACAACAAAGTGATAAAAAATTGTTCAAATTTCGATGGGCTAATATGGTAACTTTCAAACTATAATAGTCCAAGATCACAGGCTCGCCAGATGTTACTTATTTTCTGAGAAATAAAATGCATGGAATAGTGTAGTGTTAGTATGTACTTTGATCATATGCGTACCTGCTAGCTTGGGCCGGCGGCCAATTTACAGATATCAAGTGCTGAAGGTACGTTAAAACATCACTCATTTTTTTTAAAGTCTGAGAGCTGATTTTTATTCATGTTTTAGAGAATATTGCACTAGCAACTGAAAAATGTACTAGCTCAAAAAATTTCTCATTAATTTATCCTACTTTTTAGTCTTTTCGTCTGTTTGAAATTGAAAATTTCTTATGAAAATATAATTTGTGCTTCTTGATGCTATTAACGGCAAGTTTATAGAGCCTAAACGCTTTCCGAAATCCTCAATACCACTGTTACTATAAGTTTATAAAGCGTGCAACCTGCCCGCTATACGTCTCTAAGTACACTTGCCTGCGTGCTACTGTATTTATACTTAAAGGAGTTATAATGTACGACAAACGATTTAATATCGTATTGTCATCAGGAACTGAATTATCATGGAAGATTGAACGCGCTAGCTAGCTAAGAAGAGGCTGAAATTTCGATTACTAGATTACAAACAGGTGATGAAAAAGCTCGTCCAGTTTTGAGCTATATTTAAAGTTTCAAATCCCTAGCTCATCGGGATATTAAAATATATTGAAAAATTTGTGCCAAATTGATAAATAGACTGGGAGCTGGTGACAAGTGAAATTCTTCGATTTTATATAGCAAAGTTTTTTGAGGGTTGAAAATTAGTAGCCTTTGTGGAAATGAGGTATGCATACGAATTTTTTCGCAAGAGTTTTATGGCTAAAACTTACATTTTTTAATTGCAATTTGAATACATGGAATTTCACATTTTTTTTCACAAGTTCACGCGACCTTTTGAGCATTTGGTCTGTTGCAAATTGCATGCCTTTCAGTACGAGGTTTTAAATCACTTTCAACTATATTAAGTTATAAAGCTATGCAAAATATTGTCACAGAAAAACACGATATGAAAATAGTTATTTTTGTATTAAGTGTGCGAAGTGATTGTTTTTTTTTGTTGCGCGTGAGAATGTCAATTTTAACCGAGACCGTAAGGTCGAAGTAACAAATTCATTCGAAAGCGCAACAAAATACAATCACTTCGCACACCAAATACAAACAATATTTTTTCGTCCTAATGTCAAAAAATAATAGATCAACAATAATTATTGTTTTATTCAGTAAAATGTAGGAAAAAAGTACAAACTATAATCAATTTGCAGTCTCCTGGGTATTGTAACCAAAAGTATGCGCAATTGTTGTTTGATAACTAAAGAACTGTCAACAATTAATTTTTATATTCAAAAATAAGTAGTTTTGTGTACAAATTCATATTTTTTTTTTGTTAAATACCTGTTTGTTTCTCTCCTTGTGGCATTACTAAACTGATTTATATTAGATTAGGTGTGCAATAATAAAATTTATTTTGTCACTAGTGAAAAAATATGTTTCATTATTTTACTAGTGAAAAAACCACCAACTTTGCGTATCCATAACAATATAAAAATGTCACGTTTTTTTGACAGTTTGCGAAAAAAATATATATAATTGAAATTTGCTCCGGAAAGTGTACATCGATCAAAAAATAAATTTTCAACCTCCAAAAGGCATGCGGTATAAAATCGGAGAGCCCCAACTGTCACCAGCTTTCGGTCCAAAAAAAGCGAGTTAATGGAAACGTACTAAAATAATAGTTTTCCTTACCCGTTGCTGTAACAAATTGACTCGATCAGTAAGACTCAGATCTAATTTGATGAGGTCTTTTTGACTATCCACACTTGCAGTTGAGCTAATCGAACTAGAATCAACGTAGATACTAGTGTCAACCGAGCAAACACTGTTACCTGGGGAAGGCAACGACATTGTAGTTGTTGAGTTTTGATCCAAACTGCTTCCACTGAATGATAAATTTGGCGAGAGCAACTGTTGTTGCTGTGGTATTTGAATTTGAGATTGCAGCGGCTGGTGAAAGTTTTGAAAGCTCTGAAAAAAAATATATTTATAGATTAATTTGATTATTGACTATCTTATCCATAAACTCATATAAAATGATTTTCATTAGAAAAATCGAACAATGTACGAATTTTGAATCGAACTTTTTAAAGTTATGTTTTAAATTATATCCGACCAAGACCAAATAATTGATAATGACTTTTGGCCAGAGGGTCGAAACGTCAAACAAAATATACAAAATTTATAATAAAATAATAGAAAAAAAATGATCAGATGTGAATAGAATAACAGTCGTATCTTTGCGAAATAATCAATGGACTGATATTGTTTTGAATTAATATATTTCATTCTAATCTTGAATTTTAGAAGTAATTAAGTCAGTGAGGGAGAATTTTTTTTACCTGTTTGTATGATGGAAGACTAGTCTGGTACGTTATGGGAAGAGAATATTGATATGACTGATAATAATCTGTAGGATTTCCGTTGTTCGTATTTAATGCATGATATACAGATCCATCGTTGTCTTGATTTATGCTTGGACTCTGTGTTGGGTTAGAAATAAAGACCGACGTATCCAAACCGGTTCCATTCAAATTATTTGGCTCAGTCATAGTACTTGTACATTTTTCAGCAGAAAATGTGTGACTGTATTGAAGAGCATCAACAACTGTAGCAATTTCAGCCTCAGCCGTCATATTTTCGGAACTAGAGCAATCTGTTTGGTTTCTCGTCGGGTCAAAGTTACTGGTATAGTTTGGAGTAGCTTCTGTGGCCGGAACAAAGCTATAATAAGCTCCGTGATGTATAAAATGGTTGCCATTGTATACGTAATTGCCCACTTCCGAATTGTAGTCCAAGGGAAAATTAACAAAACTGTAGTTACAATTGTCGGTAGCATTGAAGGCATTTGGAACATTTGTCCCGTTGAAAGATCCGTATGAGGGTGGTAGCGATCCAATAGGTGGACTGTCCGGTCCGTAGTTGTTTCCGGTGTCCATACTGCCTTAGAATATGTAAAGTATTTTCGTAAAAGTAGATCAAATTGATTCCGGATAAGATGTATGAAGTTGAGCACCTAAAAAAGATAAAAGTATTTCAATATATTGTATTATAGTCTAATAAAAAACAAAATTGAAAGGGGGAAACGCCCAAGTGTAGAAATGAATGAAGGATGGGATGGTTTTCAACAAAAAATTGAAAAAGTCTTGTCTACACCGTTCTATTTTAGCTTAAATTGCTAATTTAAGCTAAAATAGAACAGTGTGGAAAAGACTTTATCAATTTTTTGTTGAAAACCTTACCATCCTTTGATAAAAAACATTTCTTCATAGGTATTGAAATAAGGAAATTCAGTCACACACTTCAATATTTGCATTTACTCTATAGTTAAGGTCTCACCTGAACCATCCTCAACACGGAAAAGAATTTGTGCGTATGTATTTGAACAGCAAATGTTCAATGTTACGTTAAAAATATAATTAGTTTATTTTTAAAATTTGAAAAAATGTTCTTTCATGTATTGGGTCTTCATAATGGTCTTAATTTGACTTAAAAATAAGCTAATTATAATAAAATGTCTTTTTTGGTTTTCATTCTGTATATTTATTTCTATTTTTGACGTTTCGACTCTCTCTAACCGAAAGTCTTCTTCAGAAAAAATGATACAATAATTAATTAATTAATAATAGACATACATAATTCGTAAAATATTTGTCTTGATTTTTATTTAAAAAAAATAAAAATTATGACATGTTTGTACTTTGAAACTGTGTGCATCCGCAAGAACGGGACATCGTTCTTGTATGTTATATTAATTCATTCATTTTTGACTATAATAATTGTCAAGACTCATATTATTTTATTCCTTTGTAATAGTTATACCAGATTTGTGAAATATTTGTCTTGACACTTGTTTTTGTTATATTCGTGTAGATGTAGATTGCTGAAATTCAGTTTTTGTGTTAAAAAAAATTTCTATGACATGTTTGGACCTTGGAACTATGTGCGTTGCAGAAACGGGGCATCGTCCTCATGTGTTATATTAATTAAATTTTTTTCTCTATAATAATTGTCAAGACTCATATCGTTGATTCCTCTGTTGAGGTTTTTAACGTGGTTTTCCTCAGACTTTGGGTGAATACCAGAGGAATTTTGTTCTTTTTGCACTAAATGTGGAATCCACGCTTTCACATCTAGTAATCTGTATATTTTCAATTTTTAATTATCAAGATACCTGCTTGCCTTGTTTATTTTTGTGTCATTTTTTCTGAAGAAGACTTTCGGTTAGAGAGTCGAAACGTCAAAAATAAAGATAAATATACAGAATTAAAACCAAAAAAGTCTATTATATAATTCTGAAAGCATGTATCGATCATTAAGCTAATTATGTTTTTACAAGCCAGTGAACATATGCTTTCCAATTGCATACGGCCAAATTATTTTCACTTCTGAAGATGGTCCGGATGGACCGAAACTCTAAGGTAAAAAGAAAAATTTAAACTATGTGACTGATCTCCCATATTTCAATACCGACAGTAAAATATACAGGGTAGATAGTTCTGTTAGTTCAAATCTCTCTAGTTCATATTTATTGGTGTTTTTTAGTATTTCGAAAAATCGTCCCTTATTTTAAAGAATATTTAAAAAATACAAAAACTTGCAGCATTTGCTTTGGGTTCTCTAAAACATTTGTATTCACAATTATTTTCTATTTTATAAAATAACAAAATTAAGACCGATAAAAAATTTCAAAATAAGAAATTTTCAAGATGAAGCATTAAAAAATTTTTTAGAAAACTGTCATTCAAACTAAATGTGAACATTTAAAAGGCAACTAGAAACATGCGAAATGATTGTTTTGTTTACAGGACGCGAAATACTTCGCAGCTAGGATGCGAAATATTTAGATAAACTGTATTGGTATCATAGTAACATTAAAAGTGACATTGATTGATTCGAAATGTAAAAATTTTCTTTTTACATTTTTATTAATTTTGAGACGTGGTTTTCGAAGAAACGTTGTTTGATACATGATTGTGAAATTCTTTTGCATTCGAGAATAATTTTAATCTTTTATTCTCGAGTGCAAAACTAACATTTCCCAATCTAGAATCAAAATAACTATTGGCCGATTGACTTTACGATGTATGATTTCATTGGCAGTTTACAGGCTATCAAGTGTCATTTTTACTGCCCAATATACGCATAAAAACTTGGCAATCGATCAACAAATGCATAGCAACATAATTTGATGGCGATGAATATAGAAATCAATCAAATTCAAACAACCGTCGAAAAAGTTATGTATTCAACACGGCAAAAACTGAAAATTTACTGCCTTGCCTAGCGTCAGTAAATCTTCTATTTTTGCCTAGTGAAACAAATGGCTATTTTTTGAAAATAAAGATATTTTTCTACAGTCACTATAGAATGATATACCTATTTTGCACGCTGTAGAAAAAAAAATACATCCGTCATTCGTGCGAATCGATTATTCCATACTTGTGTAAATTCTATCACTCGACCTCGTCTTGTGGCCAAATTATTTACATTCGCATGGAATGATCTCCATTCCGCACAAACTATAAAACTCGTGCCTTTTATTTGATGCAAACGTTTAATAATCGGCTTTTGTTCAATTGTTTAATGGCAGCAAGTCTACTTTGTTTTAAGAGATTGTTGCTGTGTGTTAAAATTTATCTTGTAATTCAATTTGAATAAAAACTTTTTTTTGGACAGATCGAAAAAAATGTGTTTCAGGCAAATGTTATTAGTAGCTGTTCAAGGATTTTGAAAATGTTTTATCTCAAGATACCTTGTTTAGAAATTTTTGATGGGTCGCCATTTTGTTTTTTGATAAAATATAAAATAATTGTAAATACTAATGTTTTAGACAACCTAAAGCAAATGCTGAAAGTTTTGTATTCCTTAAATAAGGAAGTAATGACGATTTTCCGAAAAACAAAAAAACACCAATAACTATGAACTGGGGCTTCAAATCAAAAATTTAAACTGAGAAAAGTTGTTTGTTCCAATAAATTCTATAACTGCCAATTTTGGGTATTACAACACCCTGTATCCAACTATTGCGTGCAACACTGGCTGTCATCTGTGCCATCATTCTCAGGTCGAATTGTAATAATGACTATTTTTTTTAGCATAATCATAATTTGAACAAATTATGTGACAAAAAATGACAAAAAGTGTTAGATCTTACCAGAAAATTTGGAAAAAATTGTACTTAAAATGTAGCTGCCAAATTTCCATTTTAAAATTAGTTGGATTTTTTTTTTCAAATTCATGGAAAAAATAAATCTTTGAACACAGAAAACAAGTTCAATGAAAACGGAAGAGATTTCATATAAAAGAACTATAAGTTGATGTAAACACAATTTGCTCAAACTCTAATTTAAAAGAGAAAAAATAACTTGAGCCCAAAATTATGTAGAAGGTACGAGTTATGTAATATGTACCGCATTTACTACTCTCTGTTAAACCGGGCGCTCGTGACATTTTTCTACAGGCTCCCATGTATAGGGAAGATACTTAGATATGCGAGCATAAAATATGCTTATTAAAAAATGGACTTTATTCAATTGCAACAAACAATAGCTTCTTTGAACAGCTTTACAGTCTGCCATTTTTCGAACGTAAGGCAAGATTGCAAAATCAATTAAAAGCTTACTGAAGAAAATTGTTCCGAGTTACATAATAAATTTGCAAGTTTACTTGAATGTGGTTCATCCTTAGGCTCATATAAAAAATCTGTCTATAAACTTCCGGTTGATTTTGTAAACTTGACTTACGTTCGAAAAAATGGCAGACAGTAAAAAATTGTTCAAAGGAGCTATTTCTGGATACTATATTTCAATATGGACTAGCACTAAGGCCCAGTTGTACAATCTAAGCTTATGCAAAATTTAGTAAAACCAAGTTCAATTTCTATGGTTACAATTGCTGAAATAATTATAACCATAGAAATTAAACTTGGTTTTACTAAGCTTTGGATGAGCTTAGACTGTACAACTGGGCCTTAGAAGGAAAGCAATTATTTTTAGCATATATCCGTCACGAGTGCTCGGTCTTGATTACCAATATCTTAAGAATACTAAAATAATAAAAAACTCAAACGGAGTACTTACCGAATTTCAATTGAGCTCAAATATATCACTGGATGCTGGACAAAAACACTGGTTGTTCACTTACAGTACGAAATAAAAGAGTACAACTTGCACAATTTACAATAATTCTTGAATTAACTGCCCGAAGGTTCAACTAAAACTAATTTTCAAAGACAATTTATGATCAGTCATTACCTCCGGTTAACCCCAAAAATTAATCCTTTGACCAATAGCAAAATTTTTTTAATCCTCCATCCTAATAATATGGCCATGATAGGTAAAAGGGGCTGTCATATTGGCAATTGCTTTTACCCCTTCCTAATTTACTTACAAATTTTGAAAATGCTTGTTGGAGCAATTTTTTCATATTAAATCATCAATTTGTGGAAATTATGAACCTCCAATAAGAATTCGATGTAGTATTGAAATAAATAATATTTTTTCATTTGGTCTAACCCATTGTATTAGTTTTTTAACCTTATGAAAACACCTAATGATAGTTTTCGTAATCTTAAATAAGTTTTTCGTGAGTTCATGTTGGTAGTACCGTGCACAAACCTGTTGTCGATCCTTCCGTTAGATTAATTGTAAAGTGTACTTGTCATCTTAGATTGCATGCTCCATAATTCTCAAAAATCAAAGTTGTTACATAATTCATGCCTCTCATTGCTATGAGAAACATATTTCTCTGTTGGAAAAAACTTTTTCTTTGGAATCAGTCATAAAATTTATTGTATTATAGGTCAAACCACTCTACCAGTTTCGGCTCCACTTGAGCCCTCCTCAGGTGTTGGATGAAATCATTTTCATGTCAACATCCTTTGAGCGATGTTTTTTACAAAAATTTTAGTTATATCGTATATGATTTCATCCAACTCCTGAGGAGGGCTCCAGTGGAGCCGAAACTGGTAGAGTGGTTTGACCTATAATACAATAAATTTTATGACTGATTCCAAAGAAAAAGTTTTTTCCAACATCTATCCTACAGTCAAGTAATATTATATTTTCTCATATTTCTCTGTATTGAAGAGAAATATGTTTTTCTCGAAGTCAATCATTCAGAAATATGAATAACTGAAAAGTGAATTATCATAAAACTGAAATACATTTCCATTTTCGGATTCCAATTCGAATAGCATCATGAATCTAAGGTGAAACCAAGATAATAATCTTTTGGGAATAAAATAAAATTTTTAAAAATTATAGAATAAGATGTAGAATTTTTATGAAAATTTAATTCCCATGAGATGATAATAATAATAATAATCTTCATTGAACATGTATCTTCAAAGATAATTTTTATTTGAATAAATTAGAAAATTGATTAAGAAATGGATGATAATACTTGATATGCAGTTATTGGTGAAGTGTTATCATCTCGACTAATAAATGATTATTTTGTGAATAAATTAGTAAGTATGAAGAACCTGTTTCATAGCAAACATTCAAAAATTTATATTATAATATGAGGAGATCATTGATTAATTATCTACAGAGAATGATTGACTCTCTGATGAAATTGATAATCTAGAAATTGTTTGGTGAACATGAAGAGGTAGAGAACAAAGTAGATACCTACGTAATATTTTTAAAGATTTTATCTACGTGTGAAAAAAATGTTCAAATCGAAGTTATTTCGATAGTTCAGTTAATAAAATTGAACTCTATAATAGGGAAATTCATGACATATGCGATAATAGAAAACTGGAGAAATTTGAATAAATCCAAAATTTCCATAACGAGGGATACTGTTCCTGAATACTGCTGCTTCCAATAAAATTTATTTCAAAAAATGTGTTTCCATTTCTATGAATAAAGGTGAAAGTGATGTATTTATTAATTATAATTAAGTTACTTGATTATAATCAGATTTTTTTATGTTGTCAATCTTAAATTCTATCAGTCTGGAATCTCTCGTAAAACATAACATTTGTCATATATTTATATTCACCTACTTGTCTGATTTGAGGAATCTATTTCTTTATCAAAATTAAAATATTATGTATGTTTCCATAAACTCCAAAAACTTATTTCTTTTTTCAATAAATTTTTAAATATTTCATTTATCCAACAACTAGTAAAGTAGCCGCAGGTAGAATAGACTCTATCCTTGCATATATTAATTAATTACCTACTTGTATTAACAAATAGATACTCAGCACTTGGCTATTTTTGGTAAAATAGAGTAAGTTCATATTCAAGTCTACTGATGATATATAGTCTGTTTATTATAAAGAAAATGATATTTATACTAAAGGAACAATCTTGCAAGTTGCAAGGGAAATTCAAGGATTGTTGGAGAAGTTGTTGTAATTTTTGGAACAAATACAAAATACTAAATCATAATGTGATAGAATTTCGTGGAAACAAAGTTCATACAATTCTTATTGATGAATAAATTATTTAATGTCATCTATTTCGATGATCCCCCCTAATAATTTCGTACATATATATATTTAGGAAGTAGATACTTTGGCATAATCAAGCCGCTCTTGTATTAAAGAATAACTTTTTACTCTTGTATCTTAGATATTTATTCACCATGTCAATAAAATATCTCATTTTTTGAAAATTATTGAAATATACAATTTTTATTCTGTGGATAAACCATTCAGTTTGAAAATAATTTTATTAAGAAATTCACTTCTAGGAACAAGATTGAAGAATATATCATTTGAACTTGTACATATTTTATTCAATTCTTCAAAATGTGGCAGGTTGAGCTATCGATGAATTCGGATTAAAAGTGTGGCGTATCTGGTAGCGCCCTATAATACAAATCTTGTAATCCCTACTAAACAAATGAGGAACAACTTAATCCTATTATTTATGCTTTAAATGTGGGTAATTTTCTTGGAAAGATTATAATTTACAGATGTGACTTTCAAATCGGCTTATTAAAAAGTTATGATGTTGACTTAGGGGGAAACTAAATTATAAGTTTTAAAAGAATAAACAGCTTTTGGATGTATAATTAAATATATTGGAAATTTTTATTGTATTTACTGAAGAAAGTAAAGAGGAAAATGAAATTATCAATAACAATACTCAATTAAGGTAATATTTTTTGCTTAAAAATATTTTTAAGGCTATAAATACTGTATTAGAGCTAATGCTAATTTCGATATATGATTGATTTTTTTTTTTCATCTTTGGTGACAACTGAGGATATATCTTGGGATTATGAGAATTGCAAAAATCATTATGTAATCTGGGATATATCTGCACTGTTTTCAATGATCTATATTATTAGAATCACTAATATTATTAGAATCACTGATATATTAAAACTACTAATATCTCTTATTTATTCCCTTGTAATACAACCAGCTTGCTTCATTGCTGACTTAATAATAATTTCCCCAATGCTTTCATGTAACACCTTTGTCTACCCTGATAATTATTTAATTAATAGAAATATGTTAACAATTTAATTGATAGAAATATCCTAAACTGATAAAACAATTACATCACATACCTCTCTTGTCGTCCATCTCTGACAATATATAAATACGTGAAGAGAATGCTTTGTGAGGTACAAAGGAATGTGAGATTTGGCATACTAAAAGTTTTTATGGACAAGTAGTGCAGAATGCTAAAATTATATATAGATATCCTATTTCAATTTACCGCTGAAAAATATATTATTTTTCAATGGAATACCTAGAAATGATATCCCGAATGGCAAAATGTCTGACATCTAATTCTCACTCCCCCAGGGGCAGGGAAGGGATACGTGAAGAGAAAACTTTGTACTCCTTTTCGAGCATATTGCGCGCACGAAGAAATGAGATTTGGCATACTTAAAGTTTATATGAAGAAGGAATGCAGAAAGATAAAATCATATTCAGGGTATCCCATTTAATTTACTGCTGAAAACGATATTATTTCTCGCTAGAATATCTTTAAAAATATTCTCCGAATGGAAAAATCTAATACTCACTCATCGAGGGGAAGAGGGAGGGCTGAGGAAATCACGTTAAAATCTTAAATGAAAATCACTATTTTTATTTCAGATTATGATAGAATTAATTTTATCTTAAAACCCTGAGGATGGAAGATTCCATCAAATAATATTCAAACTTGAAAATTTAATGAATTTCGATCGAATTTTGACCACTGGGTGACCACTCGTATTTTTTTTATTCTCCAATGAATTAATTCCTTTAAAATTTGATAGGTTTAAAAATTGAAAAAAAAACAGTTGAATTTTAATGTTTGCGAAAAATTTATTTTCTCTTCTAATTTCGTTATATATTTTTCAGGCTGGACAGAGGCGGCTCTAGCCTACTTATTGCCGGGGTGCAAAGATATAAAATCCACAGCCCCAATCCCAATCCCAATCCAAAATAGAATGGTGGATTATGGATTGTTGATTGTGGATTAGCTCTAATAAAATATTTTGTTGAAGAAATTGGTCATATTTTTTAAAGAATTATATTTGGAGCCCAACTGCCGCCTTCAAGGACATGGCGCCGGGGTGCCGTGCACCCCTTGCACCCTCGCTTGAGACGCTTCTGAGGCTGGATATAATGAGCGGCCTCGATCTCGGCACCAAACTACCTGGATCTTTAATCGGGCATGTACCAGTAGCGCGCAGCTTATAAAAATAATCCCCTTTTTGTACCACTAGCGCGCAAAGTCAGTGTGCGTCTAGCGCGCGAGCTACCTGCGGTATACCTGCAATCGAGACCTTTTTTATCAAACAAAAAATAAAAATGCATTTTGTTCTGCAAATCATTTCATTTTTCAATCTATCAAATAATAGAGCAAAAGAGGATTTCAACCTTTTTTGAATTTTTTTTCTAACTTAATCCAAACTCATAATATACATAGCTATATGGTACGGCCGCATAGGTATGATATGTTATGCAATCGACGAATTATTGAGATTTATATATTCAATTTATGATCAACATTCTCATGTTTTCTCTTTGTTATTTCATAGATTTTTAATGAGTATAGAACAAGATTGCGCCTGATATTTATATCAATCAGGTTAATTAGCCACCCCCCTTGTAAAATCAACAGTACAAATTAACAAGGGAGGTGGGCGTGGATTGAGAGAATAAGTACAATTAGTAATTGATTGCATAACATCTCATGACGATGGGCTCCTTTTTAAACAAATCATTTGTTTATAATTATTTAATGAACCCTCCAAAAAACACAAAGAAAAGTGTTGCAAAAGAATCTGTCCGCCGTACAATATACCTATGCTTGTATTGTATACCAATGTATACTATGAGTTTGGTTCAAGCTAGAACAAAAATTCAAAAAAAGTTAAAATCCTCTTTTTTATTGTTATTTGATGAATTAAAAAATAAAAATATTAGCAAAACAAAGTGCATTTTTAATATTTTCCTGAGCTTATAAAAAAGGTCGCATGTGCAGGTATTCCGCAGGTAGCTCGCGTGCTACTCGCACTGTACCCTAGCGGCTTTAAGCGGCTTTGCGCGCTAGTCGACCAACGCCCTTTAATCCCCTACTCGGACTCGGCACTATGCTATGGATTAGGATTTGTGACTCAATCGTTCTACCTGAGTGAAATTTTCTGGACACATTCGATTTTATATTAATAATAAACCAGACTCAAATTTAACTTTTAAACGAATCTAATCACACTGGTGTGACATCAACAACTCAAAAGTCCTTCATATCGCAGACAAAATAATTTATATCCATTTGATGCAAAAAATTCCAATGTCAAAAATACCTAGAAAAATTAAATGTTTTAGTTTGATCTATACATATTTATATGCTTTTGTAATAATGTAGGAATAGTCTATAAAATTAAGTAGAGGAGAGACGTCATCAAAACATTACAAAATGAAAAGAACTTGTCCTATATGTACGGACAATGTATAAATAAGTCTTTTTTAATAATTTTTTTTTTCTGAAGTTTCATTAAATATTATTTGCAGTATTATTTTTAATACAAACTAATTTTAAAATAAAATATAGAGACTTATAAAACCAAATCTTGTAGGTAGATCGTGGCTTTATTTAAAAATTGATAGTGACGAGTTCGTGTGCGCCCCGCGCTAATCGGATTAGCATTGGTGCCGAGTTCATGTTCTTGGTGCCGAGTTCGTGTACGCCCGATATAATACTAGAGTTAGATGATTGGTCCCTGCTGTTGAGTGAAAATTCAACTTCACACTGCTGTAATTTTTTGTTCAATATATTAAATTATAGCCAGTTATTTGCTCAAATCACAATTGAACTAAAAAAATTCTTTTCACTCCTGAAGATGGTTCAGGTGGAACCGAAACTATGGAGTAGAAAAGAATATTGAAACCTTCAACTGCATTCCTATAATTCAATACATATTTTCAAAGTTTTGCTATGACAACCCCTAAAAAATATCACCAATATATTCGCTCTTATTCTACAATATACTATTTCAAGTCGCTACTGCATATTTTGAGCAGCTATTTGAAATATGTACTGACAAACTATTTTTTATTATTCATGCAGGATAAGTACTATTTTGCGCACGTTTTTCCGGGCGATAAATAGCTCGTTATAAAAAATAGTATTTGCAACTCATGCGGTGTTGTCAATTGCCCACTTCGCTCTCGTGGGCAATCGATAACTTATCGCACTTGTTGCACAATATACTATTATTCATTGAAATTTGTTTTATACGAAGTAGTATGAACAATTTATATTACATACTAGCATTTATAGTCCGTGAGACAGCGCATAAATTTTTTGTTGATTACCGCTCACTTGAAACTTTGTGAGTGGCTTCATTGTGATGAGTCCGACAACTTTTTCATTTGACAAAATTCTAGATTTGGGGGCGTTCACCCGCGAGGGCTAATTAATTGAAAGAATATTACCGTAATACTGATCTTTACACTAATCGAAAGATTTTTTGATAATAAAATGAAGGAAAAATATTGTCCGACATGAATATTGAGGCTACCGGTTAGTCCGACTTGTCATAAGTACCAACATACTTACCATTAGTACCAACATACTTATGACAAGTGCGGCTTGTCGGATTCACCGGTAGCCTCAATATTCATGTCGGACAATATTTTTCCTTCATTTTATTATCAAAAAATCTTTCGATTAGTGTACAGATCCGCATTACGGCAATATTCTTTCAATTAATCAGCCCTCGCTGGAAAACGCCCCCAAATCTAGAATTTTGCTAAATGAAAAAGTTGTCGGACTCATCACAATGAAGCCACTCACAAAGTTTCAAATGAGCGGTAATCAACGAAAAATTCAGGCGCTGTCTCACGGATTATTAGTCATAATTACTGACTGTTCAAAATATTGACTGTCTTTTTTTAAAAATACTGAGAATGAAAAACAGCTAGGTACTTGCGAAATTATCAATTTCTTTTAAATAACGAAAATATGAATTTAATTTTGATATATATGTTACCTGAAGCAAAAATTTATTGATTAATGAATTCTACTAAATATGCTGTGAGTATTAGGAACAAAATACTGGGAAAATTAAAGAATAGTCCAAATTTATTTAGTAATGTTTTGTTTTATTTCAAATTACATAAATTACATGTCAACTGATAAGCTTTAGATACATAATAACAATTTCATTTCTCCAAAACAGTCAACATTATTGATATCGTAAACAAAACAATTATTCTATAAGAATACTGCAATGTAGTAAAAATGTATAAATAAAATAATATAATAATAAAATGTTTATAATTATGCATATTATCAATACATTTAAATTAGGTACTGGCTAAGTATTAATACCAAATATGTTGAAAATTGTATTCAACACTATCCAGTTATAGGTACTTAAAGTATAGCGAAACTAACTATAATATTCTATATACAAAAATAAACTTTTCCTCTCCGAGAAGTGAAAACTTCCAAATATAAACGAAGCACGCAACGAGTTCCTTTAGTTCGACATAACTCAAATGATGAAAGATGAAGAATATGGGGTGATCAACAATGAGCAGTCGCAAATGAATTAAAAAAATAAAAATAAAAAAATAAATGGAAACGAGACAAGAGACAGATTAAGTTGATTTTGTATGAAAAAAAGTCGTATTCATAAAATGGGTTTATTGAACCTAAATACAAACACACATGCTATGTTCAGAAAGTATCGAGATTATAGATAGCTGCCGGCTGAAAATAGAATAAAATAATTCGTCAATAATATTCATTATTTTAAATTGACAGTACCAAGTGCGGTTCTTGTGCTAGTATGAAATTGGTTCGCATTTTGACCCATCATAGTCCCATAAGAGCCCTTTAGACCGTTCTTAACTGAAATGAGCTATGGTAGCTTCTATGGAAGCATGTCATTCTTGTTGAAATGATTGATTACTTAATTTTGTTCTATTCATAGCAGAATTAATGCTAAAGCTATATTCTTCAATTCTTTCTAATCATATTATTTCGTATTAAAATTGAATTCAGTTATGAATACGATACGTGTAATGGAAATCACAAAGTATTATTATGTTGAATAATTATTAAACTTTTATATTCTGTAGCACCATAGATGTGAAAAGTTACGTATGTAGTGTCTATGAAGCACCAGAATTACTCTGAGACGTGCCAAAAATCAGAATAAATTTTATAAATTTACACCAAAAGAATAATTAATTTAATGAATAATTGGAAATAATTTTCTGAAATTCAGCTACGTCCCAGCTAATAATAACATAAATTTTATAACATATTAACACCTACATTAACTTATATTAACCCCAATTAACCAGTCACCTCATTGCACAAAAAACCCGATTTCAGATCTACGCCAGATGAAGAGCGTACTATTATACTACAGTCTATCACGACTGAATTTTGATCTGTATTTTGTTCGTATCAAATTAAGCAAACTCAGTCATCTTATTGTATTTATTAAGCAGTCTGTTATAATCCTTGAAGTTTGCTCATTCACTAAAAATTTGCGTGCATCTTGAAAATATATTAACAATTTATATCACAGGATTTACTGAAGACCGCGCAAGTTGTAAACAATTGTTTACTGACTTCAGTACATAAATGAAGGAAGTCAAAAACCTTAATAATTAAAGCATTCTAACTGACAATCAAAATATTAAAGCGACAACAGAAATACACATGAATTAAATAAATAACATGAATCTGACGAATGATATGCAGGAACATATTTATAATATTTACAGGATCAAAATACAACAAATTAATGCACCTGTCATTTATAAACAATAAGTAATTAAATTGTGAATGTTTTTTGATCCTTTACAACTTTTACGTATGCAATTATTCATTTCAGTTATGGTGATGGTCACAGTACCTTATATTGTTAGAAAAAAACTATTAAGCTGAAAGGCCATTCAAATTACTTTCCAAAAAACGTGCAATGCCATAAAATCAAAATATTATTGAAAAGCAAATTTTATCTCATTTTATTTCAAAAATATTCTTCTGTTTAAAGAGAAATGTGCCAAGCGGTGTCGCCGCCAACAGTGTGTCTTGGGAGCTAAGTAATGTATGACTGTTGAAGATTTTTAAAATAAATTTTCATTTTATTCAATTATAATGAATTTTTACGACTATTATTCTTATGATTTTGAATAACAATCGAATTGATAAAGTTAGGATGTTATATAGTAGTACCTAAAAAACTGTTGGTAGCGCCACCGTCTGACATTTGCCAGAATTGAAATATATTGTTTTCATATTCCTTCTCTCAAGTTATAGTAAGTTATAATTTTCAGGTGTTACTTGAAAACGGTATACTCTCCATATTCAAAGATATTATGAGAATGAATTGTTAAAGAGCCAACCAAAATTGAATTAAAATAAACACCAAGGTAAGATAAAAGTTTAACAAGTGCTGATTTTCCTAATGTCATTTATTTCCGATCAAGTTAACCGAAAATGAAAAACTGTCCCTAAATTGATAAGTGTTCAAAGATGCATGTTCAATTGAATTATCTGATTTGTAATCGTAATTAGTTAATTAATTTAGAATTCTCAGAAGATTCAACATGAATCAATGAATGTCCTTTTTTCAATTCTTAAAGAAAAAATTGAAATACCGAGAAAACGTTCAACAGTTATAGTACAGGACAAATTATTTTAGCATGGTTCTAGGAAATCCTCACAGTTAGGGGGCTATAAGCAGCTAGTAAATTTTCTTTTTTCTGGACTGTACTAAAATTATTTTGACTTTTATTTTAATATTAGCTTGAATTTAAAAAAAAGTTACAGTTTAAGTATTAATTCAAATTTTAAAATTGAAATGTATATAGAATAATTACCAAATACTTTTTTCTTACATCTAAATATTATGTTCTAGGAAAAATACAGAAATTTACTTAAAAGAAAAATATTCTTGATACCACCCTTTTTCACAGGTAAACAGACTTCATGCTGTGCCGCGGTTCACCATGCTATTAGCGAAGTAAACTCATGCTAAAATAAATTGACCTGTACTATACACCCAAAATTGAAAAATATAAGATCAGAGACACACAGTAGGCCTATTCTGTATATAATCTATTAGTTCTATGATAAATTTGGCAGATGACTTGCAACTTCTTATTAAAAGCAAGTTAGACCTACATATATTTCTTATATACGGCCATGCGTAAGGCTAGTCCTGTACTGCATTTTTTACATGATTCAGTACTAAAAAAATTTTGAATTAGAAATTTATAAAAATTCAAATTAGCATTTTTTTTAATTCTTGCTATAGATCAAATAACACATAAACGTCAATAAACAAAATAAATAACACGTAAGCAGTATAAAAAAACTACCTACACAAATAAAATGATTGTATCAGAACCATCACCACAACTGAAAAGAAGTAAAATTTGTCAAGTATCTGACTCCCTTACGTTTGGACGGTAGGCTCATATCTTCTCTCGTTTCCTGATTGAATTTACGTACGAACTTGTAACAACATGTTAGCAAAATTAGAGTTAGTGAATTTGAAATGTCTCTTGTCGTAGAATTTGAGCAGCGCTGGGCTGTAGGGATGTTTTTCCTTCAAATGGAGGTAATGGACCTCGGGTTCGCTTGTGGTGTGACCACATTCTTCACAAACATACATTTTGGTACGGCGTTCTTTGTATGCGTATTGATGTTGCACGCCGTGGACTTTCAAACAGTGGGATTCAAGCGAACAACGTTGAGTGAAAGATTTTTCGCAGAGGTTGCATTTGTATGGACGGACTCCTGGAACAAATTAACAATACCAACAAAATTAGAAAAATTGGATCTGGCGGAACAACATAAAAAATAATAGTGCTACAGGTACAGGTAGTATTAAAATTAATTTCCTGAAACCATAATTAAAATAACATGCAACGAATTGATTTTCATGCCGCTTAATAATATTTCGGCAAACACGTGGTTTCAGTCATTTTGAGACTGTCTTAAAGCTAGCTTCGATAATTTTTAACATTTTTTTATAGAATAGATTTTTTCAAATTGATTTGTGCTGTCTCAATGTGCGTTATAGAAAATATATAATATGTGACTTGTTTCACAAAATCTTTAGATACGCGTTGAATTGAACATTTGCTTCATTCGTGATCAAAAAACTGGTGACTAGAAAGAGATCTTGTTCAAGAAAGTCTAGTCTACACTCTACAACGCAACGTTAGGAAATAGTAGTCCTCGTTTTCAACTTGGAATTACATATTTTGAATTCGTTTGGAATAAGGGACATTTCAATACTTGTTATATTATAGAATATTCTATTATAATAGTATATTAAGATATAAGTTTCATAAGACATTATTTTAGGGCATGCGTTCTTGCGGCGAGTTTTCTAATGAACAAGTGACCTAAAATGTCTTATGAAACGTGTATCTTATACAATTTTTTTCTATTTGGGTCAAATGTCAAAAAATAATAAATTTTCTATTTTGAAAACATTGATAAAAAATATATTTAATTCATTATTTGATTTTTGGCAACACTAAGACTTGACAGATGAGTAATTCGTGTATATCAGAAATACTTTTCAAAATTTGGTGATTTGAATGTTGTTACTTCTTAGAAATAAATAAATATAAACCTGAACAATTTGAGAATTTCCTTCAAAATATATTGTATTTTCACATATAAAAATGACAGTTAGGTTATCTAGCAAAATAGCTACCAACCTAATAAAAATTAGGTTTGGGTTCTATGAAGAGGCACTTTACGATACCTAAACGAGTTTCATGAAGTACACTTTATGACACCCAAATAGAAAAAATATTCTATATAATTTTCTATTATAAACAAAAAATATCGCTGTTGCTCAAATTTGAAACTTCGGTCGTTTAAAAGAACTATATCGCATCAGAAGCCAAGAGTCAAATTTTACATCAAATTTATTATCGATTTGACATTTTTGTTTCAGTTTGGAGAACAATTTTGCAACTGAGCATCAAGTTCAACAAAATAAGACCATTTTCTAGTCTTTCCACTGTTGTTTGAATTTAATGGAGGTTCACAACTTGGTTACGACTGTACAAATAATTGTTTCAAATAGAAATTAACTTCAAGTGTACAATTAACGGGTAATTTGAGCTAAAAAAGTAGCGTGTCGCTAATTTTTCTGATATGTTGTTTCTGTTGGCGAAACTAGTCTAAATCTAAATTTCCTGTCATATTGAAAATATTTTCAAATTGGTTTTTCTTAAATATTGTACATCTGAGAAATATTATGTAAGGCTACAAGTTAGCTGCATTCGATGAAGGCCACACCCAAGCCGTAACTTTATGCAGCCTAGCTTCAACCGTGCTTTGACTGCGGTCGTTCGGTGTCCGTGTTGCATAGGATACTATCTGTAGCTATAGTTCATTTTTTAACTAGGAGGAGTAAACTGAAGTTGCTGCGCCGAGCCATATATACACTGTGTAAATACGACAAAAATAACACCAGATTTTTATGCGGCAAAATTCGATTTGAAATTGTCGGCATTTGCAGCTATTGTTTGTTAATTACCAGCAAAAAATATTTCAATAATACGAATTAATGTATTACATAACGATAACAAAGATATTTGATTGAATAAATAATAATGTGAATTGAAAAGACTAACAAATTTTTGTTCAGTGTAAAACTGGTGTGAAATAAGCCAATCAAAACGTCTAGTTACATGACAATGACGCCTACTTCAGTTTGCTCTTCCTAGTTCAAAAATAGAGTATAGTGCAAAGTATCCCATTACTGAACTTTTTAAATAAATTTGGAAAAAATTAAAACTATCTTATCGATTCTGTGATAGTATATTGTGCAACAAGTGCGATAAATTGTCAATAATGAATGAGCGTTCGAGCACCCAACTTCGTTCTCGTGGGCAATTGACAACTCCGCACGAGTTACAGATACTATTTTTGATTACGAATGCGGGATAAGTACTAGTTTGCGTTCATTTTTCTGGGCGGTAAATGCCAAAGAACCATTTACCGCCCGGAAAAACGTGCGTAAAATAGTACTTACCCTGCATGAGTAATAAAAAAAATGTTTTCAAATCAAATCACATTTGCAGGAATCAAATAATCTAATACTAGAAAATATTACTTACATGACTTATTTTATTGATTGATATTTCTTTCTGTGTTATTTTCTGTGCTATCTCAGTTACAGCAAATGCAAACACTATAACGAACATTTATATTTTTTTTTCCAAATGCCAATGTGACACATAATGATAAAATGAAAAAATACCGACGGCATCCATCATGCTTGATTATAATTTTTTCTCTCTAAGCAGAGGTTTAATAATTATTAACACCCTGTCAACATGGAATTAATGATAATTGTTTGCATGGTTTGGATTTGAAAACTTTCGAAGCTAAAAACAGTTCAGTAATAGTATATTCCCAGTGCACGTATTACAAAAAAACTTTTAATACAAATGATAGAGAGGACAAAATAATTAACAATTTATCTTTCAGATCTGTTTTGTTTTTTACAGTCAAAGAATTATCTAACTGAAAATTATGTAGAGGAAGAGAAAAACGAATATGATTTCCAATTTTTCGTCTCAATCGACTACTGGAATATTTCAAGGGGTTGTGATTGAGAAATAAGATTTAAAATTGAAACATTTGCCAGCCAATACAGTGAATTTCGTTACACACAAGTTGATACGTTACATTACTTCTTTGATTTTGCTTTCTAAAGTGATTTCGATATATCATGTAAACGTAGCAGCACGTGACGCCATGAATCTAGTAAAATAATGATTTGATGATTAGAAAACTCCTGTTAAAAATTTCTAGTATAGTGTTCAATATTTCGTAGACTGTTTTCAATAGAACAACTAGAAGATGAATTGAGCTAATAACAGTTTTGATCAAATGAATACAATTTGAAATGACTTTTTTATTACCTGTGTGCGTTCTCGTGTGTCTCTTCAAATCAAAGGTATCATTGAACCCTTTCCCACAGAAGGTACACAGGTACCTTTTGATGTCAGAATGGCATTTCATATGCCTGTTAAGTAAACGTTGCAATGCGAAGGTCTTATTGCATATACGGCAGCAAAAATGTGATGTTCCATCTTCGCTGGTGATCGCAGTCACTTTAGTTTTGGTTTCTTCATTACGGCTTCCTGGTCGTCCTCCAATGCCAGTCTCTTGATTTGCCAAGGGATTCTTAATACCGTGGCCACCGTTTACAAATTCTAATTGCACCTCGGAAGGGAGACCCAACTGAAAGAGGGACAAAAATGTTGTAGTTAGAGGAGGAGGGTGAATGAGGAAAAAGGAAAGCATACAATTTGAGTTGGGCGCTTTGGTTTGAAAAATTTGCACTTTCTTACATGCATCAATAATTATTGACGAATAAGTAATAAAACAGAAAAACTATTACGTCAGACAAAAGTAAATAAATGAGCTATTTCTATTTATTTTATAAGATACATATTTCACATGATAGAAAATTTATATGAACTACATTCAACTGATATGGTACAAGTAATCCAAGCAAATTAGACTGAAAAGAAAAAATGGATTTATGTATTTCTGTTTTGAAAATAAAGAATGGGGTGGATTGTATATTCTTGATGAAATCTAAAAACAGACATTTCTTGGACAAATATAAAAAAAAAAAAATACTGAGTTTGACGAAAATTGAAAATATTGCGAAAAATTGCGAAGGATTTGTATTTTATGAGAAATGTTCGCTCATTTGTTTGATTCATTGTGGATACATTTTATCGTTTTAATACGTTTTTCATATTTACATTTTGATACATGAACAGTACTATGGAAAAATGATATTTACATTTTTGTTTTGAAGAGAATGAAATATTTTAATTGTGAGATCCAAATGCACATGAGAAAGTTACACAAATCGTTTTTCCATGCTACATGAATTTGAAAATAGCAAAACCACGTATTTCACCTATTTATAATCAAATTGATTGTATTCATGAACACTCAATAAATATTTGAAGCAACTATTACAGATTGTGATATAATTTGAATAATTTAGAATCAATTTTGTTATCTTTGGTTAAGTTTATTCTACAATAATTTTCCAAGATTGGTTTTTAAGAAAAAATTTCAATAGTAAGCAACAATTTGGAAAAATCTTTTATACGTGTTTCTGCAGAATAAAGCCCCCTTGTCAATGTGCTTGCTTACCCGCTGCTGTAACAAATTAACTCGGCCAGAGAGACTAGGCTCCGAGCTAGTGGAGTCTCGTCGACCACTCACACTTGCAGGTGGGCTTAGTGAGCCAGCGTCGTTGCGGCTGTTTCCATCCATCGAACAGCTAGCGCCTCCTGGAGACGGCAGCGACATTGTTGTCGGTGAGTCTAGATCCAAGCCACTTCCATTAAAGGATAAACTTGGTGAGAGCATCTGATGCTGCTGCATTTGCACTTGGACTTGTAGTTGCTGCTGAGCGTCATTCACACCCTAAAACAAATGAATAATAAATTCAGAATTGATCTTTTAGCAAAATAGTTATTATTAGATGGTTTTCTTGATTTAATTTCAGTATATTTATATTAATTTTTGAAGTTTCGAACCTTTCACTAAAGGTTTTCATTAGAAAAAAGTGATACAAAAATAAACAAGGCAAGTATCTGGATAATTGAAAAATATACAGAAGACAAAATATAAGATGTGGACGGCTTCTGGATGCAATACAAATTATTTTCTCAAAAACTGTGGATATTTGACTAATATAAATATTTCTTTTTTGTTATAAAAATTAACAATTAAAAATGGTTCCATATCCTACAGATTCGTTGGTTCCTGTGAAAACGTGATACTAAGTAATATACGTAGAAAAACGCGCTCAATCTAAATCTAAAAGTTTTGTTATCATATTTTCTAAACGGCAATAAATTTTTGATTCCAACATTGATATTGAATTGACATTTTGAAAGAAATTTCAAGTTTAATACATATGTAAAGAAAAAAACTTTTTATTTTAATGGGATACTACATAACTACTCAAAAAATACCTTTCTAAGGAAAAGTAGGAGAAAATTATTTACTTGTTGGTACGTTGGAAGATTTTCCGGGTACATCTTGGGCGGGAACTGCTGATGTGGTAGGTAATTCCTGGGATTTTCATAATTCCTATTCAAGACATGATCCGCAAAACCATCCACATTTTGATCCACATTTGGTATCTGTACCGAATCGGGAGTCAAGGCAGGCGAATTCAAATCTGTAGCAAGCATATCTCCATTATCATTTGCCTCATCAGGCGGGGGTAATCTTTGCAAGAACGTACTTAAATCATTTGCATCGGTAAGAGTATCGAGCAAAGACTGTTCTGCAGAGAATGTAAGAGTAGCAGTGAATTGGAGAGGATCTACAACTGATCCAGTTACAACGTCAATCATCATAGTATCGTCGTAACCGGAGTATCCCCCTTGAAGAAGATTTCCCATTGGGTCTAGCTTACTATCATATTCTAAATCGGCTTCATCTTTTAAGACAAGGCCATAATGAGCATTTTGAAGTAGAGAATATTGCTTTGGAGGACTCTGGTCGCCGTTATATCCCATATTGGTCATTTCTTGCCCCGTATCGCAGTCCATATTCAACGGCCCATTGATTAAATTGTAGTTATTATAATTCCCATTAGCGTTGAAGTTGTTTGGAGCATTATTTCCTCCTTTTAGGGATTCGTAAAAGGGTGGTAGTGATCCAGTAGGGGGACTACTGGGTCCATAGTTTTGTCTTCCATCTCGTCCAGGGTTCATACCTCCTCCAGAGCCTGTACCACCAGAGAGAGAACCGCCTCCTCCCCCACCAACACTGGAGAAATTGATGGAACCTCCGCCGGAATTACCCCCACCACCGGAAGAGCTTTGAGTGCCTTGGGCTGCGCCACTTCCACTGCGACCATGGCCAGCTGCGGCGGATAGAGATACGGGGAGTTTACCCACGAGGCTACGCACCTACAAAAAATAATTTATCAGAATAAATAAGGAATAAAAATGAAAATATTGGTTCTATTGTTTCGTTAAAGCATAAATTATAAATCCTAGTAAAGTTATATCTTATTTTCTTGTAAAATTATTTATCGCATAGGTGACAAAAAACCAATACTACTTTTGCAAAATTTTAATTTATTACTCCCTCTCTCATTCTGAAGTACATATACGCGTGTCAATGACTGCGTCAGTACATCTGCCACGGTGGCGGCTATGCAGATAGTGATTAAATCGCTTCTGTATTCATGAACATTAATTTTTTCATTTCGACACAGGCACACTCGTTTTTATTTTGAAATGTTTCCTCATTTGAATTATATGTTGAAAAATACATACATTACCTTAAGAACTGTTTTATTTGTTATAGCAATTTTACCACTAACGTAGACATCGAAAAATGTAATGAAAAATATGAAATTGATGGATTATAAAAACAAAAATTTCAGTTCAGATGAAAGCTTATAACTGGACGACATCACTTTTAGTATAAAATTTACTTACCGATATAAGAGATTTGGTGATCTTCGCACAATGGCTTCTCCTCTGTTCTCTTGATTTTCTCTCTTCATTTTCATCTTCAGTTTCACCTCTTCTTTTAGGAATGTGATAATCGATCGGCTGATCTTGTTCAGGTTCTTGTATTAGCAAAGGTTCTGGAAGTCTCTGATTCGTATCTTCCTCCCGTTTGTTCGATGGTTTCGGGGTCCGTTGGATGACACTACAACGAACGGGAGGTTGCGGGGCTGGACTTGAAGGCGGTGTTTTCGGCCTAAATAAAAAAGATTTTTTAAATGTGAAGATAAATTTTGAATTTTTAAATCAATTTAATCAAAACTCGAACTATCGATTCAGAGCGATAGAAATTCCCTATATTATAAAATAAGATAATTTGAATATCTGTTTTCTCCATCTATAGTTTCGTGATTGGTAACAGCTTATAAAATTGAAGTACGACCATATCATGTCAAAATAGAGAAGTTATTTGAATGAAACTTGGAGCTATAAATTAAGATATTTGGCTCTTATTCCAGTTTTGTAAAAATTTTATTAATTTAATTGTTCCATTTACTTATGGTTTAACGCTATTTCTAATAGGGTCATTCTCAAAATAAGGTGTTTCTTTTTATATATTACAAACTTCGGTATTATACATCTAAATTTTTGAAGAATCTGAAACTTTAACCAATAATTTTGATTATTAATATTCTTGGTATCAAACTTTATCAAAATTTGATACTGAAACTGAGTTCGTTGCTATTTTATGTGAATTTCAATTTTCGTTTAGAACAAGAAGAAATTTATATATTAAAATCTGTGAAAATGCAAAACTGTAAATTAATTCGCCTGAGTTACGAAATGCTCATGAATTGAATCTACATTTTTCATTTTGTTAATGCTAAGTGATGGACTAAATGTTGAAATTTGAAATCTAGGGTTGACCTGACATAAAGTTTTATCACAGTGATACTGTTGGTCTTTGATGCTTTAGGAAAATATTGCCAATGAAATAAAAATTTTAAGTAAACAATTATGAATTCTTAATATACAAATATAATTTTAACATCAAAATATTTTAAATTATCATTAAAAGTATGTTATGCAAGAAGGATCGAACGACTGTCATTATTGTCCAGGATGAAGTTGCCTGCTCTCGACGAAAGCGGAGTGAAGTACAAGGCGAAGACTCAAGGCGAAGCTTCGTGCTTTATCCGTGTGAATGATGACGATCGTTCAGTATACGTGTTGCAAACGATACTTTTTGCAACAAGTGCACCGAAGTACTCCATTACTGAACTTTTTGAATAAATTTGGATGTATTAAAACTATCTTATCGATTCAACAAACAAATTTTTGCAAATACTACGAAACAAAGCCTACATAACTTGATATTACATTATGTTTTCCACATTTTCTGTGCTATCACATTTACAGCAAATGCAAGCACTAAACGAATACATATCATTATACATTTTTTTCTAAATATCAGTTTGACATATAACAATGAAATTGAAAAATACCAACGGCATCCATGATCTATGTACTATTATAACTTTTTCCCTCTTTGCAGCGAATCAATAATTATCAATTCCCTGTCAAAAGGCAATTAATGATACTTGTTTCTATGGTTTGAAATTGAGAGATTCTGAAGCAGAATACAGTTCAGTAATAGAGTGCTTTCGATGCACGTATTACAAAAATACGTTTAAAATCATTCCAGATTTGAAAAATTAATAATTCGTGCGACATTGTCATATTATAAACCTTGAGATTGAATTCGTTTGGTGTTCAAGTATTCGGGTATTCCGACATCAGCAAAATTGTCAAATCTGTTTTAGTGAATTGCTACGTTCCATGTTTCTACTATTTTCATTTGAAAAATCTTACGATCAGTCCACACAGTTTTCAGGATGTATACCAAAAAATTAAATGAAAATTTCCTGACTTTTCCAGGTTTTCCAGGTTATTCTCAATAAAATTGCAGACAGTAAAAAAGAAAGCTTTGATACAAGTTTACATATAATCATAGATTAATGTTGCAATTCTCTGTGAACCTTATAAATCTGAAAATTAAAAAAAAACAACGAATTTATATTGATCAACAAAAGTAGATGCGCTTTAATATTTTTTTATGGATTTATAGATCTGTAAGACTTATGGATTTGCACAGAACTGCAGCATAAATCAGTCACTGTATTCAATGTGTCACTGTGGTTCATACAACAGAGTAAAAATTTCATGTATTTTTATTAATAATGCTTAAATATCCTACAATTTATTTTTTTCAGAAAATTATCGATAATTCCCTGACGATTCCATGACATATTCAGTTTATCTAAATTCCCTGATATTTCCAGGTTTTCTAGGTTTATACACCTGAGTTTTTTTCAATTTTGAGATTGGTTCCATACCGTTCAAATTACATCACACTGATTTTTATTTTGATAAATTTTTTTCAGAATTAAATGGTGATTGAAAGATTTTTTTGGTTTGAATTCTGAATATTTCAGTTATTTTTGACGTTTCGACTCTCTATCTAAGAGTCTGTCAGAAAAAACAAGCCAAGTATCTAGATAATTATAAATATTATAAATTAGATGTGAAATTGTGGGTTTCCCATTTAGTGCAGAAAGAACAAAATTCCTCTGGCATTAATATAACACTCAAGGACGAGCCCCGTGAATGTTATATTAATTAATTATTTTTTCAAAATGATGATTGTCAAGACCACGGTACAAGACTCATATTATTGATTCCTCTGTTTGAGGTTGTTTCAAGTGGTTTTTTCTCAGACCTTGGGTGAACGCCAGAGGAATTTTGTTCTTTCTACACTAAATGTGGAGCCCACGATTTTACATCTAGTCTTCTGCATGTTTATAATTATCTATACTCCGTTTGGGATTGTCTGTCAGTAATAAATCAGTATGTCAAAGAGATTCCAGTGGCGCGCCAATAATTGTTTTTACAGGGATAGTCGAAAAGACTGAATTTCGATATAGATCTATCGTTTCAGTTCTCAGTTATTTTTTGAGGTTGGGCTAAGTTACTTATAATTAGGATGCTAGAATCTAGAATTTGGTATATATAATGTAAATATGTATATATTGATAGAAATTTGATTTTTATATTGACTACACTAATATACATAATAAGTTGAAATAAATATGAATTTTGATGAAGAACTTCTAATTCTAAATAAAATAAATACATAAACCGGTCATTCTGAAAAATCCTATCAACGTCTATGTTGGGGGTCAAAAAGAGATTATCGGTAAGCTTATAGAGGTGTTTCCATTATTCAAGAAGTGAGTTCTGTTCCAAGTACATAGTGTGCGGTTTTCTATAAATATCGTAATAAAGATATATTTTATTTTTCTAGTAGATTCATTTGCCGCATACTTGAGAAAAATTCAATACTACTCTCGAAAAATTTGTTTTATTACTGTCAGTCAATCCCAAACGGAGTATAGATACTTCTTGGCTAGTTTATTTTTTGTATAATCTTTTTTCTGATGAAGGCTTTTGAGTAAACAGTTAAATGTCAAAGATAAATGAAATATACAGAATTTAAACCAAATACATCTTCATAAGAACCCGTGCACATTCACTCAAATTTGATGATTTTTTTCTCGATTCTTAGCGATCAGATTCCTTTTCCCTCCATAGGATCGTGGTGATGAAACACCACTTTGTGAATTTATACACAAATTTCCATAAACTTCGTGTCAGGTCAACCTTTAAATGTTCCAAATTTAGAATCAGTGATTAATATCCAGTTACTGGAAGATTGCACTCGAATTTTTAAATAATTACAGTCCAAATAAATTGAATACTTTGAAAAAGATGTATTGAGCCAAGTTTCAATGTCTCAGTTTGAAATTCTAGTAATTTCAGATTTTCCAATAATAAAGACATGTATATCAAAGTTCAAACATTTTGCTATAATATATTTAGTGTTACTTTTACTTATAAAAATCCTACTACCTGGGCAGCACTACTCGTTCTGAAGAGGGTGGAGCAATCGGAGCATATTCTTTACGTTCGGCCCGCGTGAGAACATGTCCACGGCTGCCATACGGAACGTCTCCACCGAGAATGGATGAGATGAATCGACGTGGTGGAACGGTTTCCTGGTGTGGTTTTGAAGGAGATTTTGGAGAAGAAGGTCGCACATCGGGGCTTGGAGAACGTTCTTTAACTTTATCTGGAAATTAAAGAGGACTCATTAATACATTCGTTCAATAATAAAAATTATTGTATTTTGCTTGACATTCTAAAAAATTCGCTATATTCTGAATATATTTTATTCATATTAGATTATTTTAATCAAGCAAAATCAATTTATATTTTTATATCTATTTATGCAACTACTTTTGATGATATTGCGTCTTTTTTAAATAAATCAGCAACTAAACATCAATTAACAAAAAATAAAAATTGTTTGATCAATTAAAAGACGTGATCACTATAAACTGATGAATTGATGTTCAATAAAAATTAATTCAGATACCAATAGTAATATGGAACACACATTTTATTATAATAAACTAATTTATATTTAAATGCGATATGTAAACCTTGTAATCCTTATCGAATTAAAATTCCTCCAGTTATAATGATATAAACTCACCAAGTATTATTCAAACAACTTTCTTCTTCAATTATATAAGAACAAATAAATCAACAGTAAAAAACTTGTATAGGTGTAGGTATGTCATCTGCATAAATCAGTTAATAAGCCTGAACAATCTAAACAAATTAGCATATTTTTTGTGTCGAAGCCTCCAGAGAAAAAAAAAAAATTCGCGCGCCGCTGAGCACGCTATCCACAAGTAAGCAATTACCATTTTCTATTATTATTATTTATTGTATTTCTTTGGACGAGTTTACATAATAAGCAAGCGTATGTTGACGGAGGAATTCTTAACATTTATTTGAGAATTATTGATAGTTCTATTTTGCATTTATTACGCACGCAAGCAATTGTTTTTAGAATTTTATTGGAGGAGTAGATGCTCATGAATTAATTAATCACTTGAGTATATGCCAAAAACTTGTCAATAACTCGTGGAAAAATCTGGAGGCAGATAATAAATTTCGTCCATATTTTTTAAGTTAATTATAATTGCTGTTAAATTATAAAATCATTACAAATAAATTCAAGAAAAGCTCCACTTTTTTGTGATTTTAGAGACTATTGCAATTAATTAATGTTTACCAATTTGTTTCACCAGAATAATTGACCAAATTAATTACATTCTAAAAATTATTAATGAATTCACGTTATTTGAATTTAATTTGACCAAACGAACTCAAATTGAGATTAATAGCTACACTTTAAGAATTAGCGTGCCCAATAGCATTTTTTCAATGTTTTGAACAAGATTTTCTACCTAGCTGTCAAAATTGAAATTTATTATTTTTGATCAATTCTAGGTGTAGAAAAAATATTATTAATACAATATAAAATTTTTTGACTGATTTTAAAACTACACTTAGTCGAAATTCCCAAATCCTTCATTTCGTTAACTTCAGTACCTACTCCAAAATTTAAAAAAATATATATTTTTTTTTATCTACTGTATAGAATAGACAGATGTCAAAGTTCCTTAAGTACATGGTACGAAGGCCTAATCAAAAATAAAATTCACCTATGTTCAGTGACCAGAAGCAAATGTTGGAAATTCAAACTCAACTCTGTTTATTTCGTAATCCTTCATAAATCATTATCATAAAATCTTAAAAGATGCTGTTATGCGTAAAATTATTTTCCTCAGTTCAATATTACAGATTTGTATCTCACATAATATTCTTGGTTTTTCGACATCAAAGGGAATAATTTATAATAAAATATAATAATAAATTTTCTTCATGATATCAATACAGTTAAACGCATTTCATCCGTTTATTCAGATTATTATCTGCATTATAATTAATTGCAAAAATAAATTATGGATATTTATTACTATTCTTGAGATATTAGACGGGTTTACTATCATTTATTTCATAACATGTGTGCTGGAATGCCTGCTGAAGATTATTGCATGCCTACATAGAATAACATTCTTAGTATTTTTCATAAATATCGTCATTCTTGGTTGGTGTTGTATTATAAGTTATAATATAGATTAACAATAATATATTGTTTAGGGCTTCTAGATGATTCAATCTGAAATTACCATCAATACTTTAATTTTGCACCAAGCCATGGGTACAATCAATATTCCAATTCGAACTTAGGATAATTAAAGCAAAAGTCCAGAAAAGTCGGAGATCCTTCTTTTCAAATTGTTGTTGCTATTGTTTCAGTAAATATAGTCAGATTCACGTAAGATTCTAATAAAATGACGTCGAATACTACGTTTACGTTTAACTTCAGATTAAATGAATTAAGTAACAGAATTCATTTCCAAAATAAAAAAGTACTCAATGTTGTTCTTCTTCTTTAGCGCTACAGTTTTGATAGTTTAAATCAATTTTCCATGGAAGCTGGACATGTTTCCGATCGGAATTTATCTAGATACTCGACAGAGACCAAATCAGGTTAACCTTCTATAAAAATTAGATCTGGATCAAGATGATAAGGATTGGTAGCTTAAAACAATAGTACCATCATAGGTCTATGTTCATTTTTTCATTTTCTAGTTCTTCACTTTGAGTTTATTCATATCTTCCTCTACTTGCTCTTTCCATCTCTTGCGACGACGTCCTTTCTTACATTTCTTATATTATCGAGTATACCTACATTGTGTTACTCCGCAATCTCTTCTTGTCCATCCACTCTATATGCCCTAACCATCTTATTGCTTTTATGTATCTTATTATATGTTATAAGTTCATTATTTATTTTTCTTTCAAAGCATCTTACATCATTTGCTTCTTTCTTGGATATGGTTCAAGTTTCTGAGCCTGTTGTGAAAGGTTGTATGAGTGTTTTGTAGACTTAATTTGGTATTTCTTAGAAGTAACTAAGATTTCATTAGGTTTGCATGTCCTATTTCCCATCTGAATTCTCTTTTGAATTGCTTCTCTACATGAGCTCTCGCTATTTAAAATATTGCTTGGATACGTACAGTTCTATAAGTCCTCAAAGTTCCAATCTTCTATTGTTGAATTTTGTGATGTACTTCTAGCCTGGGATACTAATCTTTTCATGTATTTATGCTCAATCTTGTTACAGTTCTAATTTATCTCCGTTAAAAAGTGCGAAAATTAGAATTCTTTCTTTTAGTTTATTTGTCATTACTTTAATTCTTGTTGTCGGCGTTTTTTGATGACCATTTTTCCCTCTTGTAATAAATAAAGTACGTTTACAGCGTACTGATAAAAAATCAATTTTTTTTTAGCGAAAAATCATAATAAAATTTATCTTTCTGCTATTATTTAATTGATATATTTATTTCTCATTTATTTACAATATATTCCTCACAGAAAAGCAATTTGGATGAATACTCTCAATTATATTATTCGTTTCATCATAGATTTTCAATTTTCGATTTATTATTCACATTTTTACATTTTTAACGAAGGTTTCGGGATGGGAAGTGAGCATAGAAAATCCGGTCGTTACTAGATCTATACTGTCGTAGGCTATGTGTTGATATAGAATGCACGCATGTGCTCTGTAAGAGGATAGACTTTATTCGTATGCCGTACAGTAAACACGTGCAAATAATCTTATTCTATCTGCAGATTATATTATCGTGTCAATTATATTTAAAAAACTTATCAAAAATCAATTTATATTCAAAATATAAATATTTGTATTAAATATAAGTGAAGATTTATGTGTTTAATGTTTTGTTCGATTTCGGGGAAGGAAAGTCCATTACACATTATTATGTACAACAGTTATCTATAATGTCTTGACGTTCCAATAAACGTAACTCAAAAGTGTTTACTCTTTGATCTATCTTTTTGACCAAACGTTGAGCTGTAAAAATCTGAATGGAGGAAATTAACGTTTACAAGTATGAGAACATTTTTCTCACTTGTCTGATTGATGCACTCCGTTTTTCCAGTCGTGCATCAATTTAAATCTCATGACTAGTTGCACAAATAAATATTCAATATTTGACATTCAAGAAGGATGAAACTGCAATGAATTTTGGGAAAAATTGGCACACACCAAGTAATATGCCTATATGTGATACAAAAATATATAAAGAATGACAATTAAATTTTACATTCTTAGGACTAATTTCGTATATTGTAATGATAACAACAAAAATTGTGAATTCTTTCATATTAAAATAACAAGATATATCATTTAAGTATCAGTATCTTGTTTTATAGTCGCTTGGAAATTATTCATTCTTTTGTTCAGAATATATTGGTCGAAATGAGAACGGTTGAAATACTTCTTGATATCCCAGATTGTTTTCAAGTTTATACAGCTTAAATGATGCTTAATATAATCTTGTTATTTTCGTACTTCAAATTATTATATTTTCTAGGAAAATACGAATATTTTTCCATCAAAGGGAAGAATAGGTGATTTCTCTTTCAAATCGGCTTACTAAATCCAAATATTTACATTTTCTTTTATGTTAACAAGAATATTTAAAATAATCTAAAGATCAACCATCTTATGACAATTAAAATAGAATTTATTCTTCCTATGAACATTCAAAAATTTAGTTTTATTACAATTGTTTCTATAGTTTGGTTGCACTTATACTAAGTCCAACCACATCAAAAATCTACGATCTCTACAATTTTGTCATAAATGCATTGAAGATAAAGTGCTTCATAGTGAATACCTAAAACATATTTAAAAAATTTAAAAACATTTGCAAGCCGAACATTTAATTTATTGAATTAATTTAAGTAAATTTTTCGCGAATGGCCCGTTTAGGCGTTTACACAAAAATGAAGAGAGATAACAAGCTTTAAGAACACTGTGGACTTTTACTAGACAAAAATCAGTCAATGGGCTAATCCATATTATGTGTTCGTGTTCCAAATCAAATATCTACAATATTCATTGTTATGGAAAAATACGAGGCTACTTGTATAGTCAAAATGCTGAATATTTATAAAGTTGTTTGTATGAAATAGGATTTAACATATAGGAGATAATTTATTTGGAATTGTATACGAATGTTCATTAAAAAATATACCATGTATCCCCCTCCCCTTATAATAAGTACTAGTTACTTGCGTTACAAATATATTATTATTATTATTATCATTTCAGTATCTGTACCTTGTTTTATAGTCGCATGGAAATTATTCATTCTTTTGTTCAGAATATATTGGTCGAAATGAGAACGGTTGAAATACTCTTTGAAATCCCAGATTGTTTTCAAGTTTATACAGCTCAAATGATGCTTAATATAATCTTGTTATTTTCGTACTTCAAATTATTATATTTTCTAGAAAAATACGAATATTTTGTCCATCAAAGGGAAGAATAGGTGATTTCTCTTTCAAATCGGCTTACTAAATCCAAATATTTATATTTTCTTTTATGTTAACAAGAAGATTTAAAATAATCCAAAGATCAACCATCTTATGACAATTAAAATAAAATTTAATCTTCCTTTGAACATTCAAAAATTTATTTTTATTACAATTGTTTCTATAGTTTGGTTGCATTTATACCAATTCTAGAAATTGGATATAGAGTTTTTCAAATAACAATTTAGATCAGATCTGTATTTGAATTTGGTCAATATCGATTTTATGTATAGATATTTAATCTATCAAAGTTCCAGATTGTGCGCCAACTACCAAATCACCTGAACGTTTGTGTGGATTCCGTTTACAAGAATCTTTCTAAAAGTTGGGAAATAATTCTAATTATGTTAATCATAAGTAAAAGCATTCCAATGTGATGACTTATAACACTATCTAAATGACACTCTACTAAATGATACGAGCTGAGAGCTAAGATCTAAAAAAAATTGAAAAGTAAAACGCGATTACGCAAAAGCTGAAAACAAGCATCAAATATTATAGAGGAAGCTCAAATTCCTGATGACAAAAAATAAATGTAGTTGAAGGTTTTTCTACAGTCTCGAGTTTCTTTTTTGGCCTCCATCTACTGGCCTACACGAACTCGGCATCAAGGACATGAACTCGGCACTTCAAATTTGAAGTATGCATTATGTCAAATATTTCGAATTATAAATCTAAACTAAATGTAAATTCCTAAATTAAATCTATTATGAACCATACTTAAGCCACTCGTAGGTATATTAAATAATGAAATTTTAACAATCGTTTCTTAATAATAATGTACCAATCGGAGAAAAAATAAAGATTTTTATGATTTCATTTATATTTTCAGCTTATACAGTGAAAAATTTCAAAGTTCTTTATTATTTCTGTACGACGGAGACATAAGTTATGTTGAATTCATCTGGTTAAGAATTTTTTTGTTATGAACAGTGATTAATTCAATAAGTGCGGAATTTTCAGAGACGGCAAAAATTTGGGCGGTATGTGAATTATAAAAGGCCAAAATGAAGAGTGCTGATCAAAAACAAATTGTTTAAAGACATTTTTGAAATTTTAAATTTGGAATAAAATTAATCCGGGATTAAGATAGGTGGATAAATGTGCCCGACTCAACAGTGAGCTTTACCGGTACTTGAAAGGCCTACAGTGGGATTAATGTAACTGATAAACGTGTGCCTAATTTGACAATTCCCGCTAAATAGCATCGAATAATTCAAGAGTAAGTTATTTGGCAGATTAACCTGATTTGAAATAGATATTTCTCATGCCTTGAGCACTCTTCAAGCGAAAAGTTCATATTTTCAGTTTGTAATTGGCTCAAGATTTCAACAACATTTATTTTAGATTAGATGATATATTTATAATTTTTCTGTCCACACAATTTCTATTCATATCAACGATAGATATTTTATAATATACTCAGCTCATATTTGCAAACATTTGTATTCAAATCGCAAAGTGGAGTTATTCAAAGATCCTATCAGTTTTATGAATAATGTTTTAGTACTGTAACTATATTTTCTTTATGTAAATCTATGTTTTTTTAGTTCATAAATTAATTTGAGTGTTCATAAAATGACATTTCTCAAGGAGATTTCAATGATAGGTCGAGTAAATATTCCACTGCTTATTAAAATAGCACACAACTGATATTACTTGCAAATTACTTTCCTCTTTAGAATTTACTTTTTTGATAGGCAACCTGATACATACTTGATTCTACTTTGAATTTAATTAATTCTACCTGTTCTGTTCCTAATTGCAATTCATTTAAAATAAGTCTGAAGCAGATATAAATATCTGCATTTATTGTAGTAGAATTCATCTGTTAAATTATAGTGTCAATTCTTTTCATGTCTTGTAAAAAGAAGCTTTTGTTTCCAATTAATTACACGCCAATTCTCATTTATTTGATTTGCTTATGAGAATAGTCAGATGCTTCATAATTTTCGGATGAGATTCTTAATTTTGATTTTCATTCTAAAATCATGTTGATTTTGTCTAGCCAAATCTTGATAAATTTAAAATAGTAAATTGTGCAACAAGTGCGATAAGTTGTCGATTGCCCACGAGAGCGAAGTTGGGCGCACGAACGAAGCGAGTGCGCTCATTCGCTCAAGTGGGCAATTGACAACACCGCACGAGTTGCAGATACTATTTTTTATTACGAATGCGAGATAAGTACTATTTTGCGCTTATTTTTCCGAGCGATAAATGGTTTGCGTGCGACAAGTAAACTTGTCGCACTCAAATTATACTTGGCGCACTCAAAAGCCAAAGAGCCATTTACTGCCCGGAAAAACGTGCGCAAAATAGTACTTATCCTGCATGAGTAATAAAAAGAAATTTATATAACATCTAAATATGAGAATGAAGCATTGTTAGATTAGTAAGTGACTATTTTTATTTTTAATAGCTTGCTGTTTCTCATTTTTCATAGATGATTAATTTGATTTATTTTGGAAAATAATACTAAATGCAATCAAATTTAAATAAATTTGAATCTCAAGGAATATGTGTGGGAACACAGTAAAAAACTTATTGCATTTTGAAATAATGCGCATGTAGTCTAGACACCCGAAAAAACAAAACAAAAATTCAAGTCCTAAAAGTCCTTCAACAGGTTTTGTTAATGAGACCCGCAGCCGAGGTGCATCCAAAATGTAGGTGAATGCAATTATAATTTTTTCCTTTTTTATCCCCAGACTGGCCCGGTAGCACCTTGTGCTTGTGAGCATGTATTCGCCATTCTTCCATATAAGGGCCGGCATGGATCATTTTGAAGAAGCATCAAATATTTACAAAAAAATTTAAATAAAATACTTGAAGGAAATATTTGAGGTTATTCATTTACCTATTATTTCTTCTATTACTAATATACCCACAGAACATGTATCACAGGTTTAATAATTAATTTCAATTTCTGTTTGTTTTTTTTACATTCGTAGCAAATGTAAATTCGATCCGAGCATAATTTAAATTTAATTGTTTTTGTCTTTTTGTTTGAGAAGTTTTGAAATCTTCTTCAAATATTTATTTTCTTTGTTGGCGTGATACCAATGTTTCCCTCTAAGACAGGTGCACAGCTAGACAATATTGCTGGGAAGACAGACATTTAAAACAACCTTTTCAACTTGTTACTCCACCTGTTTTCTGCTCTACAACCGGTTGAGAGTAACAAGAATTCCGCCAGCAAACGTCACAAATGAATCACGAAGATTTATTGCCTTCCTATTAATTAAATAACATGTAGAATTCTTGCATGCAAGGAAACATCAAGATTTTGCTAAAAATTTGTTTGGTATGATAAATTATGTAACTTGATTAATATTTTATTCTTCTGTTGGGATTTGAATTTCATAATTTTTTTTTGGTTCAAATAGATTCGGTTTATAGATCAATGTAGAAAAAAACTATAATTAAAAACGATCTATATAAATCAAATTTTGATATATTCTGAAATTATTATTGAAACATGTAATATTTTTGATAAGAATCACGGCCGATATTGTATATTTTATAGTTCATTACGTCCGTAAATAATATTTGAAGGTTACTTATCTCTTCTATATGATAATTTTGCAGTAATTAACTGAATACCATTATACCGAATTTTAAAATTTAATTGTATTTATTTAAAGAAGCACGTGCCTTAGAATACTTTTTAAATATGATGAATCTATTTTCGATGGCGTTTACAGTTAGTTTTAATCTTCGTCTCCAAATATGAACAAGAAGTATCGATATTTGGATACATAACCTGTAAGAATAAAAAATAAAACTGAAAGTATATATAAAAAAAAAACAATCACGTCTTTTACTCGCTAAAGGTATGGCAGACACTCATAGTGCACTCGTAGATTGTTTGATATTTCTTCAGCCGTAAGGAGCGGTTGTCAGTCGCTAAGCTACGGGTACTCCTAATTTTGTGAAGGGTACTGACTTTTTGTCCGTCGGTGGGATTCGACCCCGCGATCTTCAGATATGTATGTGTTGACATAATGTTTCGATTTCAATTCATAATTCAATTTCACATACATACTTGCCTAAATGCCTAAAATTGTTGAGTTAAATTTTGCTTTGGATGTAAATTCAAATGGTCCTTTATGTCTTTAGGAAAGTCGTCCGAATTCGCACGAATGATCCAAATGTGTGGTTTAGAAGGAAGTCGCGTCCACTAGGCCCGTATCGTTCGTCAGTGTTCGTGCATATTGCTGTGAAATGTGAACCGATCCCATTTTGTTGAGATTTTATTTGCGAATTAGTGCGAATCACACAATGCAAAAACAGAAAAAAAACAACTGAATAATTTGTTATGTAGCACCTAGCTATTCTTCTGGTGAAATCGCCTCTAAAAAGTCTTTTTTGTGTGCTATATACGTCGAAGCATCAAATAACAATTCCAATGCTATAAATTCTTCATCAGAATCATCACAAAAATCTTTTCCGAGTGCCAGCGTCATATCGTTGATACGAATACTGGGCAAATACTGCAGCAATAAAGATGGGCATTTGCACGTTTTCATGCGAATAGCGTTCGTTTGAATTCGTTGGTTCGCAGTTTGCAGCTTTGTTCCCTAAAGGACGAGAAGCCTTTTAAAATTGGCCATTAATCCTTTAAATGCACAGTTTTATTAATTCAACTTCCCGAGTGAATAAAATTTTGTCTATTAGATGACAGTTGATTATTAGACAGCAAATGATTCGGTTGTCATAAAAAAATTCAAACTGATTAGAATTTGTTAAATTAAATATATTTTCTCTGTTAGTAAATTTACTTGACTTTTAATAAAACCGGTCATAAAATAGTTCGCACGTATTGGCAGTTATATTTCATACAATTGTTCACGCCGTTCAAGAAATTTTTAAATCTATTTTAGTAATAAAAGAAGAATACTTGAGAAAATGTTGGTATTGTAACAAATTTTCTTAATTAACGTGTGGAATAAGTATTCGAGTTATGCCTTAGTAACCTTTCAAAGCTATAAGGCTTTTGGCGCCCAGGGCGAGAATTCAATATTGCGCCCTTTAAAGTCGAATAAACTTATTAAAATGTTCATCATTTGGCTGGTTGCGCCCCTCCAGAGCTTGCGCCCCTGGCACGTGCCTATGATGCCAGGCCCTAGCTACGATGCTGGGTCGGAAAGTAAACACATCAGGTCAAAATAAATTTGGTGCGACATAAATATTCTAGAAAGATAAACATTAGTTCGCATTGTTCGCAATTATATTTCATTGTAAAATAATGCATTTAACTTCAATCCAGTAATTTTTAAGGATAGTGCTTGTATTTTATTACGAACCCTGAGAAAATTACAATATTCAGGATTCTTAAACATATAAAAAGACAAAAAGTTTGAATGTGATAATTTGAAGTCTCATAATGTCAAAAACCAATTTTGGGATGGTCAATACCGTCACCTTCTTATAAACTTTTTTAGAACTGCAAATGCGTTGATACCAGGGCATATTTGATCGAAGTGAAAATCTTGGAATAAGTCCTTATTTGTTAAAGATACTGTAAAAATCGTTCAAGTAAAATGTTTTCTCCTACACTGTTTTGGAATTTGCATATAGTTGTAACTGATTGATAGTTAATTAAAAAATTGGAAATATTTTTGCCATAACAAAATTCATTCAAAATAAAAAACGTGTTGAATTTTTCTTTAAATATTTACCGTCTTGCTTATTTTGAACTATAATTGTAGAGTCAACAAATATAAACAAGAAACAAGAAATAGAATAGGTGAACGTTCATAATTAATACAGTAAAATATTTAACAAAACTATCACCATATAGCTACAAATTTTCAATGTAAATTTTGTGTCTTGATGTAACATTGAAATCTCCAACATTTTCGTATTTTTCCGTCAAGTATCGGGTTCGCTCGTACGCTTGACGATTGCATTTTACGTGAGACGCGAGGTCTACCTGTACAGCAATTACACAGCTTGCCCGTGGAATTCCTGTGCGACCGCCATTTTGAATCACCAAGGTGACCTCATGGTATCTCTTTTTAACTAGCATGTGATGTCATATTTGTCTCTCTGTCTAGCATGTTTACCGCTTTCAACTGTTGTTCCAACGGTCTCCATTTAAACCTAACGCAACTGTAGTGAACTTGGCAGTGATCTTATTTTATTTTGTTTATTTCTTTGTTGCTACACGATGGGGAAAGATGGAGATATTCTTTCGATTTCTTGACTGGTTTTGCATAGCTGACCAAGCTGCTTTTGTTTTGAAGTTTATGTAAATCAATGTTTTTGTTTGCTTATGCTTCTTTAGAAATTGTTCCTCAAAACAAGATTTCTATATTTCTTAAGTTTATTTCAAGAGCTTACGACATCAACAAAGCTTAAAACTAATTATTGACTTTTGGATTGAATAACGCAGGCTCCGGTATGGATATTCACTGGTCAGCATAGAAAAAGCGATTATCGTGAGACGGAATTGATGTTATACCAGTGCAGGTGCATCGATGCAGTCATCTCTACCTATACTCTCGTAGGCTGAGCGTATCAACGTGTTGATACGTAATGCGCGCATGCGCTCTGTTACAGAATAGACTGTATCCGTATGCCGTACAATAAGCAAGTGCACAAACGTAATATTTAATTTGATTTCTTATGAAGAAAATGAAATTTGGGAGTTCAGTCAAGAGTTTTATTTTAATCTACTCTACAGTTTCAGTCCCACCTGGACCATCTTCAGGAGTGAATAAAATTAAAGTGTATATGTGATGACATCTATGTGTAATAATAAGTTAGTTAAAAAGTCGAAGTAATAAAAATTAGGAAAACAAACATGTTTTCGGTCAAAATTTTAAAATAAAATAATTTAAAATATTTAAAAAACTGTGCTTGGCAACAACTGACCGTTATGAAAGACCAAGACTAAGTCTTTAAGTCTTTAAATATTTTAAATTATTTTATTTTAAAATTTTGACCGAAAACATGTTTGTTTTCCTAATTTTTATTACTTCGACTTTTTAACTAACTTATTATTACACATAGTTGTCATCACATATACACTTTAATTTTATTCACTCCTGAAGATGGTCCAGGTGGGACTGAAACTGTAGAGTAGATTAAAATAAAACTCTTGACTGAACTCCCCAATTTCATTTTCTTCATATCATCTAACAGTCAGCATATCCACTACTTCTATTAATTTCTTATCTATTTGTTTAATATTTAAAATTTATTTAATGTTTTGTTGCATACGTATTTTACTTTATTTTTTTCTACTATTATCCTAAATTTCTATATTTAGAAGGCAATCATTAAGCACACATCAATACAAGTTGACATCAAGTCCTTACAAATGGATTAATGACAAATGTTGATATCAACATGAATTTATAATAGAATTAAATTTAGATTGCAGAGCTTGATTATGATGGCAAAGCTCAAATGCGTAAACGCTTAGTTTATGCAATGTTTGAATATGTAAACCATCTAGTTTAGAGACAGTTGTGGAAAATATATCTTTTCTACAGCTCTTACTACTTTTTTATAAATTTTTTTAATGAATTTCGGGATTTGGATCTTTCTGTTATATCCTTAGTTTGACTTTTTACACTCACAGCTATTTTATCCCTTTACTTGCCACATTTTTACTTTGTTGTCATGTGTATTGCCAGTCAACTGGTGCAGGCCCATTTTACAACAACTAGCCAGTGCCAGATAGCTTCATTGTTGCCAAGTTAATTTGATTCTCAATTTGGAAAGGCGACGAGAGTGAATACCGATCCAGAAAAGCCGTCCTTTTTATTAATTATACAAAAAAGCTCAAGAATTCATCATATTATGCATACAGATTATATCAATTTAATTTACATATTCTGTGCTTTCTGAAAACTTTTTTAAATTATAGGTATATATTCCACACATCCAGAAAGAATATTTGAAATATAACGGAATATGCGATAAGATAAATAACCAATTAAAAACTAAAAACCTTTCTGTATCCGCTTCTTATCAATCGTTTCCTCTCACTTCTGTGACAGTTAAGTACAGTATTTTTATTCTATATTGACATTACCAATTCAGAAGATAAATCTCTCATGTTGTCCTTCATTTTATTACAAAGTCACGAAGTTTCAGTGACCCGAACATGTATGTAAATGTTGCTAAAATATCAGTATTCACCTTGAGAAAACGTAACGGATAATATTTATAAAATCAGTTAGCTTCACCTTCAAAATAAACAAACATTGAGAAAATGTTTATTGGGGGTTTCCATAATTGAATGGAATTTTTGTTATTTTAGATTAGTATTCATTCTTATTTTGAGGTGAACAAATAATTTATATTTTCCCGATCTCTTAATAACAATAAATATTTAGATGATAAAATGTAGAAGAGCCCAAAGAATGAAAAATATAACAGGAGGGAGGGGGGTGGTTTCAAGAAATATTCAATTTATTTGATTACTGACCGGTTTCGAACACTTGGTGGCCATCTTCAGAGCAGTATCGGTGAGATTACATGAAGAAAAGTACAAAGGTAAAGAAATCAGAATGAAATCCTTAAAACATTTTTTACAAAGAAAGAAAAATACTTTATTAGGATTTTACTCCAGTTTCTTTACCTTTGTAGTTTTGTTTATGTAGTTTCATCGATACAAATCTAAAGATGGCCACCAAATGGCCGAAACTGGTCATTAATTGAATAAATTATGTGCATTGAAGACGTTTTGGAAATCATTCTTTTCTTTCCTGTTATTATTAATAATCTTCAATTGACCAATATAAATGATCTAAATCGATTGATTGGTCCAAATTATTGAATAAATTATTTATTATTTATTAATAATATGTTTCACAAGAAATCGATTCCATAAATAATCAGATGAAATAGGAAACAACAAAAAAAATTGATAAGACAAAAATAAACACTAGTTAATTTACGACTTGAAGCTTTGACATTTGTATCTAGTTTTTTGGTCAAAGACACCAAATTTTGAAGGATTTTTTTTTCCATTTTAATTATTCCTTAGTTCCTTTCAACATTCATATGGAGATAATTTTTCAGTTTCGTTTATTGCAATAATTATTTTTATGTATTTATAGTACCTATATTAATAATTACTTTTTCGAAAACTGTCATTAAAAGGCAACTACAAACATGCGAAATGATTGTTTTGTTTACAGGACGTGAAATACTTCGCAGCCAGGATGCCAAGTTTTTTCTTTCATATCTAGGTAGGTTTTTTCTGAATCTCCCTTGGTATATTATTTAAACAATAATAATATGTCTTTCATATGTATTTTTTGTACAGTTGTTTTACTTTTTTGCATTTGTATACTTATACTTATATTCGAATTTTTCTGAATTAATGTTCATATTTTCGAATGAAAACATCAGATATAACAGAGCTGAAACAAAATGAAGACACTAATGATTACTATTCTTTTATTTAAGGTAATTAGCTCATTATGTTTTAATTATATCGAATATACAGATTAACTGTTTAGTTTTTAGCTTGTTCGGAAAATTAAAAATATTAACAAACTAGAAAATTATGTAATTACTTTTAATGAACTTGTTAGGAGTGAGAAAAGATATGTTGCGGTTTTTGTATCATTCAACAACTATTACCGCGGGATATAGGAATGCTTTTTTTTTGGAATTCAAAAGAATAAAACAGAATATATCAGGAATACGAACCAAACCGGACCATCTTTGAAGAAACTAAACCGGTTCATAATCTCTAACATCGAATATGACAGAGCCTGAACCTAAACCGAAATCTTTCAGTTAGACCGGTTTCTATTGATTCATTTCATTATGTGTAGTCTCGTTTCACAACTCAGTCAATTCTCAATGTGAAATTTACATGAGCAGACGTTTCCTGGCATATGAGTGTTCGGCTGCCTTCTGGTAGATGGCACTGCTGTAAATTTATATCTCTGCATGCACATTTATCATCTGCATTTCATAGTAGTGCTAGTTTTCAAATTCGATCATCTAAGGCTTGGTTGGACTCTGGTTGGATTGTACTGAAGAGTCCCAATCAGAACAAAACACTTGTCTACAGTTACCGTATTTAGAATCATGGTGTCAAGACCGACCATGAATTTGTATTTTTGTGTAACAATCTGGATTTGAGTTTATAAAAATTTATATATTACAACTATTATCATTTGGATAAATATCTCCATTTTCCACAATTTTATTGGTTTTATTTTATTTGTTTCTTTATATAAGTAAATAAAATAAATTTGTTTTTTTTTGTGTACTCTGGAAGATTCTCTCGTGGCAGGGTAACTTCTATCAGAAAATTGTTTTTAATATTCGTTAGCGCATTGGATTTGGAACAAAATGGGTGGCAGCGATTTTCTATAGACAAGAATATCGGATGTTGAGAAAATCAACCGCAACATAAATAAATGACATTTTTATGTGAAAATAAAAATACTCATGATTAATTTCAGTGAAACTGATCAAAAATATTAAAAGTAAGAAGCATTTTGTGTTTTAATTGCAGAATGTTTGTTTTCCAGCATAAAACATCTTCTTGAGAAAAGAGACATTTTATGATTGTGAATGTGTTTGTTAATGTTTCAGGAAAATATAAATGTAATAGAAAAACTTGTGTCTATAAGAAGTTTATATACTTTAAGCATTAATTATCACTTATACATGAAAAAGCAGATTTAAATGTTCTTAGAAAATTAGATTACAATGGAAAGTCATTTTGAAGGTTATTCAGATTAGGAAAGTAATGCCGAAATTCAGATATCATCATTTTAAATTCTTTAAGCTTAAAAAATAATTCAACAATAATATTATTTTGGACACAACTATATAAAACTGAAAAAAATTATATTTATAATAGATTGCAGTACAGTTCCGCTATTTCTATTGTACATTACATATTAATATTTCAGTATCACGCATATGAACGTATGAAAGACTTCTATTTATAGATAGTCATAAAATAATAATACAAATGATACAGTTACAGAAAAACGCGAATATACATACGATCTATTTTTTCAATGTTAATTAATTATTTCGAGACAATTTGAACTAAAACTTTGACTTCAATACGTCATGAGAGACACACGCAACAACTTTTTTTTCCTTTGTTTTCTTCGACTATTTTTTGCCGGCTAAATTTTACATAAATTGAATATTTTTATTGGGTGAAATATTTCACCTTGTGTGTTTTTTTGGCAGCTGTAGATTTGGCAACTTTTTTCTTTTACTTTTCCTTATAGGTTTGTAATCAAGGTTTGATTGTAAACGAAAACGTCAATGTTGCAGTTTTTAGTTGATTTACACCTTCAAATTGTGTAAATATCAAGGAAATAAATTTCTAATACTTGAATTTCGTTTACGAGTAAAAAATTAATTGCATTCAATTTTCAGAAGTGATTGAGAAAATTGTATGAAATGTTGTTTTGAATGAAGGAAGGATTCTTTACGAAAAAATACTGAATAAAATGAATAAGAATTAGAAAAATGCGGAACACAAGAAAGCAACTTTTAGGGAAGCCGTATATTTAATCGTTTTTGGCATATATAATTAAACTCCTGTGAATATGAATACAATAATACAATGGTGGATGACATATATGCTTTGTTAGCTTATGGTGACAGTGGAACACCTTCCTCTTATAGCAAAATGGAAATATAAATTATATTTTCATATGAAACAGACGAAGACTAAAACGTAGAAAGTAGAAAATAGGTTTCATGCAAGCTATCAGCCAAAAACTGAAAATGTAGGGCGCATCATCATAGACTTCTCATATTTCATTGAAACAAATGCGCCACACGTTTTTAGTTTCAGGCTGGTAGTGGTACTAAAATTATTTTTTACTTTTAGTGCCCTAAAAAACGTATCGTACCCTTGAAATGATATTTTATTGTCAACTGCCTCAAATATACATAGTTTTGAAAGTCGCGGTTAACGTCCAAAAGCAAAAAAAATTTCAAAGCTGCTTGTATGTAATTCGTATATAAATTTAATATTGGGACTCCATCCAGTGAAATACTTGTCACAATAATAACTATTACGTTATTATCAATCAAAATTATTTTTTTGTGAAATTCAATTTTCAAAGACTGCTAGGGCGTCATTAAAGACAGAGTTCAATGATATACAGAAAAGGCTAAATTGCTACCAAATATAATAAAAAAAGACTTAACGAAAACTGAAAATGAAGTATTTTAAAAATTAATATTGCTTAACTGTTCTGGCGCACTCTCAACAAAAACCAAAAGTACCCGTTGCTTGACGATTGATAACCGCACCCTACGGTTGAAGAGATATCAGTCAATCTATCGAGCACTCTGAAAGTGTCTGCCACACCCATAACTGGTAAAATGCGTGATTATAAATAAATAATTTTATATAATTTCAAGTATTTTATATATGTAGGTAGTACTGTACACAGCACCTGTCACTCATATATTTTTTCTGATCCGTAAACGAAAGAACAAGCACATAGTGAACCCGATTAGTTGGAACAGGACTCCGTGAACAAAATAATACAGCTTTAGCCTCGGCGATTCCCAACTCGGCACATTTACAGGTAGTCTCTGCTAATGACTCCCCAACTCGGCACATACGAGTATCTCAGGTACCTGCAATGATACCCAACTCGGCACACTTGCAGGTAGTCTGGGCAGTCCAATGTTTTTAAATAAAATAAAATCAATTTTATAGTTTCTTTTTTATAATCATACAAAATTTGACATACAATAATACAAAATCAAAAAATAAGTAGGCTGCATCATACAATAAAAATAATAATTTCAACGTGATCGTGGATTAATCTTTTTGTCATTAGTACTCGATCTCTGGACTCGCTCATAATATTATGGAAAAATGCTTTGCACTTTTGATTAATACACCGCTATTTCACTTCACCAGATAAAAAATTTCGATTTGATTTACTGAATTTATATTGTTCTACAATCAATAATATTTTTTCCATGTTGGCTAGCTATAGTTGGCGAATAAATTTCTTTGATGTTGTTGATTGAACTGTTAGATTGATAATAGATAGCTACTAAACAAAACATTTTAATTTATATTTTTCTTAGGTGTTAAACCAATAATAGGAATGGGTTTTTCTGCAAGCACTTGTTCAAGATGTGCCGAGTTGGTCATAAGGATTACCACCAACCCTTGACTGATGTCCCATCGGGAGATTAAATGTGCCGAGTTGGGATGTGCCCTTTAGCCTACTGGTAAATCCGCCACTGTGATTCCATCTTTCTCATTCACAATTTATAGAAAAATGGGGTTCGTTCCGCTAGGCGACCGCAAAGCTCGTGTCGCCCAAAAATCGTTCCACAAGACGATTGTGGTCGGTTAAACGACATAAATGAAGTCATTAATCGCAAGTTCACTCCCAACGCCGCGGTCGAGAGAAGGGTCGAAGTAGTCGTTGTGCTTATTTTCACGGCAAATACCAGCAAATATCAACAAATTTGAATTCAATTCCTGTACTTCCGTTCCAAATTATGTGGATTGGTTAATCATTTGTCATATTTTCACCGTCTATTATTATCGTAATTTCATTATTTAAAAGAGATTAATTCATACAGGCATATTGGATTCACTCCATTCATATATCCTTTTTTCTACAGATTAGTTTTTGATCTCAGTCACAAATTGACAATTTATTTGACATTTAACAGCCACACGCATCGTTTCACTTGAAACACCAACCAACACGATCTTAAGTTAGTGGAACAGCAAAAACTGCAGTCATGAGCAGAGTGTTGCGATCGCCTAGTCTCTAGTGGAACGTACTCATAATGAATAAATTGTTTCCAATATCAGATTTTCCACTACATTTTCAATTACCTAAATCTGGGTTTTATGCATAGTGAAAATAAATTTTCAATATACTTTCATTCAAGCATTTGAATATTTTCTCAAATATGGATGAGAGCACCTGGTATATCATTTGCTCATCAATATTCATGTCATCAGTCAAGAGAACGTATTTATCAGCTGAATGCAATTTCTCAATAAACAAAAGAAAAAAATCAACATAGCGTCAAATGTAATAGCCATATAAGTTCAAAATGACACATTTTCATTTACCATATTCGCCGCGAAACAATCACTAAAAGCAGAGTTCTTTGAAGTTTGGATAAAAATGCCACTGAATTTGGTTGTCACTGCGTTGTAATGTAAATTATGCGTCCTACTTTGACCACAACAATTAGAATAACAAATCCTACGCAAGAGTAATTTATATGTTTCTGCATACTCGGACATTCATTCTAATGCATTATCATGGTAAATATCTTCGCACGTGTGAAATAGACTGAATAAAGATTGACAAATACCGACAACTGGGCTGTTCAATCATTATCTATTGTCTTTGTTATGCTTTTTTCATTAATTCATTTAAGTTTTTTGTTTGAATGAGTGATAAGATTATTCCTAAATTGAAAAAAGGAAATTGCACCAACCATTGTTTGTAACAGATATAATACAAAAAAAAAGAACTAGTAATATTATAGAATCTGATTGATCTTATTTTGTGATTAAATGTTTAGTACTTTGCTACTAACCTAATAGAAATTGAACTATCAGATTAATTCATTTTTTAGTTAATTATTTGAAATACTTGTACAATATATAAATTATTGAAAAGTAATGACGTATGATTTATGAGAAAACAATTTTAATAGAAAATTCAATATAATATTTTACTTGGACTAATTAAAACTACATAAAAGGATAAAATCTCATTAGCAAAGTTTACCAATAATTAAAATCATTCCAACAAGTAAATATGAAACCGTCCTCTGTCAATAATAAATTAATAAATACTTCATACATCCCAGAATGGAATCTAGTTTATTGATTTATAACATTCAATTGTTTTTATATTTAATTAATTATCCTGTGAGAAACAAAAGTAAACAGTTCTTACAAAGTCTGAGAGCCGGTTTTGATTCTTTTGACATTTGCAAAGAGAACGAAAAGTCTGTTGAAGAAACCAAATGCGGATATTATATTATGAAATATTTATTAGAAATATTGTCTCTCATACATTCAATACCTTTTGTGGCTCGATTGCTAGATCCTGATTGCTTTTATCACTTTAATTTGGTTCTGTGATTTTTTTTCAAGTAAAAATATTAATAGGACAGTATTACTAGCTAATCATTACCAAAATGGGATTATGAGATAATTGCAGGTACTCCTCATTCTGCAGTTCACGTATAATATAAAATGATTTAGTCAATGTTCGGTTTACATTCTCTTTTTTAAATTCAAGAAAAACTGTTTGATGCTGCGAAATAATGATTGCCAATGATTGTCCTTTAAAAATATTTGTATAAATAAGGAAATACGAAAATAGAATCACAAGCACTGATAGCATAATATTTATTTGTTTACTGAGTATTACATAGTCGTACTAATTAATTAGTTTATTTAATTTTGAAATAATTACTGCTTTCACTATATGTACTTAGTATCTACTTTTTTTTTACCATTAGACAAACAAACTTGAGTTTTGTTAAATGAAAACTATGTCTGTGTGGCCATTTCTTCAATATTTAAGATCAATTAATAATGAAGTCGTAATGCCAATGCAACTACCAATTTCGATGCATTGAAAGCAGATTTATAGTGAATATTATTGTTTTGTTGTTGGTTGAGAGAAATACAAAAACATTAAATTGATGGTGATACAACAATTAGTGATGATCGTTCTGACAGCAATTGGTAGTGGCATTGGCAGTACGACCACATGACTAGACCCTCAACTACCTAAATAACGATTATTGAGCTATACTTAATGAAAAACTACGCAACCAGGTTTTTCAATAATTCATTTTGATTGAATAGATATTAAAATTTATATTGTAGATAGTTATTTTTTTTCATGGAATTTTTCCAAGTGCACTTTACTTTTGAAATAGTTTTTTTTTTTCAGAATAATTGGAATCATAGATACTTTCAATAAAAAAATTATCTTCAACGTAACTAACAATAATAGGCTTAAAAGCTTTTGTGAAATGTTATACTCAAGGAAATTTAGGTAGTTTGGAACAATATAGAGTTTATATACAATCCATGAAAAAGACTTAAAAAAGTGATAAACTTGGTTCTGTGCTAAATATTAAAGGATTGGGTTGCTTAAATTTTGAGATGAATAAATTACTAATATCAAATCTCAAAATTCTGTGCTGAGACCTGAAGAATTCGATGGAGAAAAATAATAATACACAACAAAAAAAGTGCCTTCTTCAAAACGGATGACTTTGTTTCAAAGCAAACAAATGCAATCCGTTAATTTAGATAGGGTGATTGGGTTTTGAATACTTTTGGATCAAAACATCTATAAAAAACATAGAAATCAACAATGATAACGTAACTAACCGAGGTTACTTGTAAAACAAAGCAATGTAAACAACTAGTTCCATACGACGAGTTCAAGAAGCAACACGTAAGTCAACGGGTTTCTCTATTTATATCTCTTTTCACTAGTGGAAAGAAATATTAGTTAGTGAATCAAGCCGGATTCACTGAATAGAATGAGATAAAATAAAATTGGAACTCAAAACCAAGAAAGAAATTTGGCCTCAACTTTGAAAATTGTATGGTGAAGAACTTAGTTCCTTTAGAAGAAAATAAACCTATCTCGAAATTCGAAGTTATTTGATTTGAATCGTTTGGTATCACGAATAGGGCCGAAATTATCTTATTTTGTCATAGTCAATTCCTTTCTCTAGCGTATATCCAAAAAAAGAGATTCTCCCCATTTTGGATATTTTATCTCGATGGTTACTAATAATGAATATCGTAAATAAGATACAGTCCACTAAATTTGGCTTATTAAATAAGAGCCACACTACCATTCTTGCAATTTTTATCTGCATCGAATTCCTCAAGTTTCAGCACATAATTTTGAGATTTAGTTTTACTAATTTATTTACCTCAAATTTCAAACAACCTATTCCTTCCATATTTAACACAGAACCAATTTTTTTACTTTGTTCAAAATGTTTCGACGAATTTTACTCATTTTTTCAAAGCCCTTCAATCTTCATGTTTCTCAACAAATGAAAAATCTTGATTTATCAATTAGATATTTCTTGATTTGATCGTCTTATTAAATCTTGAGAACTAATTTGATCTACAACAAACAAAAATCATTGTAAATGTACCATACTGGTTAATATTTGTATGCTCAATATTTTTCTCCAAAAGATTTCTCGAATAATTACTCACTTCTGTAGAACTATGAGAACAAATTTAATTGAATATATACATACATACCTATAAATCACCTTAAATTTCTTTTTCAGTTATTATTCAATGTTTTCTCAGAATTCGGTCAAAACTTTACGCTAAGCAGAGCATCAGCATATTTAAAAATACCAAAAATATAAATTATTTCGAATATGCACCTTATCAAAAATTAGAATGCATTGCAAATCATTAGCTCATCTATTAACTACACTAAACTAACATTTGATAAAATTCACAAAAATAATATCCAAATTCAGCTGTCAAAGTGATATTCATTTCAACGAGGTAACAAAAACATCGTTTTCGCGCTCCTGGGAGTAAAAGACGAATTTAATCCCTCATTTCAGGGACTTAAGTTTGAGTTTAGTCCCTAGGGATCTAAAATGAGCAATAATCCTAAGGGACTAAAGTAAAATAAATAAATTTTTCTATGACAACTGAATAATCAAAGTACTTACCTAAATGTCAAATTGAATTTTCTCATTATAATTCAAATCTTTATCGCAATTGACACAATTTTGCAAATGCATTGTACTATTGTTAGTAAATTTTATAGATTTTTGGGAAAATAATTTTACAGTTACCTCTTGCGCAACCGTATCAATATCAAATTTCTCAATCATCTTTTTGACAGCAAGTTTATTTATTTAAGTCAACATTTTTTAATCAAGTTTGTTGTTGTCAAAATTGTAAGATTATTTAATCTGCTTTTAGATTATTGTGATTTAATATAATACGGTAGTGCGAAAAATAGCGTAGATAAAACATGACTTAAGTGCCTTTAATCCCTCAGGTGAGTATTGCCCTCGACTTCGTCTCCTGCAAAAAACTCCACCCTCAGGATTAAATCAAGCACTCAAGTCCCTCGTTATATAATATACTATTTATACAGAGTGGCAGATTTAAAAATGTCAAAGATATGGATTATTTGAAATTTCATTTCAGCAATTGAAACGTATCACAAACTGATCGCTCAGAAATGTTATGAAATTTACATAGATATAACACAAATCATATAATCAACAAAAATATTTACAAAATTTAACTGTCAAAAATGACAGTTACTAATCTTACGATGCTGATCGTCCGAAGACGACACATTCTTGATAAAACTGCGAAAAACTTTCAGAAAAAAGGCAAAATCAATGTATATTAATCTCATACAGACCTTGTACTGCGCTTATGATGGCGGGCAGCCATTTAGCACAGAACAAGGATCTCTAACGAGATCCTACGATAGGTATAACGTAAAAGATACACACAGGCAAATTGAAAATATACCCTTGTTCTCTCGTATTCATTTTTGTTTTTTTCAGAAATATCCAAGTTTTCTTATGTGTATGAATAATATTGTTCTGCATATACTATGTCAAAAGATATTGAAGTGAATAAATTTGATGGTGTACACCAAACTTATAAACACGAGGAGGAAAAGTTTAGTATGATCTAAATTTAGTATTGCTGTAAATTTATGTTGGTACTGTGCACAACAACTGCCACCGATTCAATTATTGGATTATTTGTAAAATCGAATGTTAGCTGATAATTGCCAAAATATAGAAGCTGAAAAGAAATCTTGTCTGCAACACGAATGGATCAACAACAGCCTCATCTTGAAATAATCTTACTCAAAAAAACAAAGTTATAATAATAATTAGAAGTACAAGAAAATACCTCAGAATGTCATATAATGTAATTAACGTATTTGCAAGTTGAAATGTGAAAAAATAATGTAATTGAATTAATTTTTAAGTAATAATTCAGTTTAATTGATATTAATCTATTCGACCAGATGTGAAAGATCAAAAGCGTAAATGGCTGGTTACATGTAGGGTTTCGATATGAGCATTACATAAGGAAATCGTGAGTTATGCCTGTATTTGGATAAATTTTCTATGCAAAAAATTAAATTGACATTTGTGTGATAAAACTTGATTTAGATGTGGAACACCGAAGATAGAACTGAAATGCAATTCAACTATTTAAGGAAAATATCGTAATAAATCAACGAAATGAAAGTTGTTTTCCATTTCCAAAGACCGACAATTCATTTTTAAACATTTACCCTTTGGAAAGATTTATTATTTCTATTCGATTCGTTAATTTGGAATGAGTAATAACAATCTATTCCAATATTAGTAATACATACTACAGAATAGAATTATATTATTCAGAGTATTTAAATATGTTACGTTAGAAGAAGAATTGTATTTTCAACAGGTTCATGGTTCAACTGGAACTAATTTTCTGCGCTAAATCTAGGAGTGTATGCGCAATAGTCTAGAAGCGCTTCCGAATATGCCAGACGAATTAATGAAAACTAATTCTTTTCAAAAAAATATATAAGTGTGAACCTATTTCGTCCTTGTGTGTTATATTAATTAATTTTTACACTGATATTGTGAAGACTAATATTATTGATTCCTCTGTTTGAGGTTGTTTTACGAGGGTTTTTCTCAGATCTTGGGTGAATGCCGGCAGAATTATGTTCTTTCTGCACGAAATGTGGAATTCACGTTTTCATATCTAATCTCCTGGAAATTTTAATTATCTAGATACTTGCCTTATTTATTTTTGTATCATTGTTTTTTGATAAAAATCTTGGATAGAGTCGAAATGTCAAAAATAAATAAAATATACGAAATTTAAATCGAAAAGAACCATTCAATAAAATAGATTTGTTGAAAACATCCATATATTCAGAATTAATTGATAAATATTCAGTATATCAACAAAACCTTGCGAAGAGACTCGTTCAAACCAAACAACAGTTATCTCCACTGAAGCTAAATATTTTATGCATTTTATGAGTTTTGTCAGTGATTCGCGTGGGTTTGCCGGGATGCGTCTTTTAAGCGATAAATGTTTAATCGTGATAATAATCTTTATTTCAAAGGGTTATCCTTGTTTCGTTAATTTCGTAGCGTGTTTCTGTGACATTTTTATTGGATAAGATCATGTAAAGTGTAAATATAAATGGTGTTTCATATTATCTTTGAAGTGGGAGGTATTGTTATTATGAAAATAGGACATTTTGAGTTTTGATGACTCAGTTTATTTGGAAGAATGAGAAGTTGAAATGAAGGTAAGGTACTAAAATTATAATTTATGGGCAGTTGCAACAATAAAATTTAAATTTTAAATAAGTTCATCGAAATTTCACTTAATCATTGAGACATGTATGTAAATGTAGAAAAATCAATTTAAAACCAACATTTTATTCATTTTTTAGTCAAGATTAGTATTTCATTCTAGAATCTTTTATTGTAAATTTGCTAAATTAGTTATTGTTCATTTTGATAAGCAAAGCGATTTTTCGATAATAATTAAATTAATTACTATTATTTGAGGCATATCCATTTCATTTATTTCAGAGTAAATCAACCCCAACTTTCTATTAGTGAATGTAATTTTTTTTATTTCAAGATGAATATGTTAATGACATCGCGCTGTTTCCGTGTGGATAGCTGCAAAACATGTCAATTTAAATTGAAAATATGAGAATAAAGTTTTACAACAAAAATGTTGCTTCATTTTATCCGCCACGTGCAATACGTAAAAATTTTGGGGTAATGTTCATTTAGTAGTATCTACAAGCTGATTTTTCTCAAATCACATCATAAAAGTATCTCAATTTATGCGGTAATACTGTCTATCAAAATTTAAACGCATTATTCATAGTCCGACGTCGATTTCCTGGATTTCGTAGATAAAAAAATTGTCAAACTCATCAACATCAACACATTTAAAAAGTTTAAGCTTGTGGGTAATGAAGAGAGGAAGGGTCTGTCTTCCGAACTATTACGGAAGATAAAGGTAATTTTCTAAATACTGAGATACACACATATTTCTCATGATGAAAGTATAATCCCGTTTACGGAATAACCTGTCTGCGTATCTACAAGAATATAATATATTTTGAGAAGGGTGGGTGTGAAGTATGACAAACTGATAACTAAAAATAATATAAACATATAAAAAATGTACTATTGTTATTTAAACATATGACACATCAATTATATTGGCAAATAATCATTTACATAACAGATTAACATACCGTTTGGATATCAATTACTATATACTTTAGATTATTGTATTGTAATATATCCTGACTTTAATAATATGAAAATAATTTAAATATAACAATTACGACTATCGATAGTAAATTGACAGTTGAACACACGATTAAATAAATATTAGCTTGTTAAAAAAATATTAACAGAACAATGTTATCTAGCCGACATGTTAATCAAAATCGTTCAAAGAATAATCGAAATTGTATGCAAATTCAGGACTTGGAATATTTTTTTGAAATTCAATCGTTATCTCCGATCAGTGATTGCTTAGTAGAATTATAATATTTTTTATACAAAATTACATACATATGTATAGATTCTTTACGCTACAACTTTTGAAAAAGATATTAGTTTGGAGATATGTATCTAATTTGCTGATTTATTATAATTATTTCTAAGAGTTCCATTCATTAAGTAGCTGGAGGTACCATGAAAAACTATTCAAGAAAACTTGTACCAACAAAGAAACTGAAATATGGTTTCTCGATTTCTGATTTCTAGAAATTTTGCATTTTTTTAATTGACAAAATCTATGAGTGCTTTCTACTAGACGACCGCAATGATTTGCCCACGAACGCAGTTTTTGCCGTTCTACCAGCATATGATTGCTGTGGTTGGTGCATTATGTGGAATGATGCAAGTGTTTGTCAAGTGTCAAATAAACTGACAATTCGTGATTAAATTAAAAAAGTAAATAAATAATAAGATCAAACTAGCCTGTAGCAAAAAGGATACATGAATGTAATGAATCCAATATGCCTGTGTGAATTAATCTCTCGTAAATAATAAATAATGATCTGTCATATTGACATATTAAAAATATTGAATAATTCGACATAGTTTGGAATTGGAAGGCTTTTTACATCAATTCAAATTTCTTTGTGATTCCTGCGAAAATGAATGTAACGACCGCTTCGATTCACCCTTCAATAGCGGGCGTTGTGAGCTGGAAGCGGTCGTAATTAATAACGTCATCTATGACGTATTGCTTCTGGACGCAAAGATCACAATCGTTTTATGGAACGATTACTGTTTAAATATATTGTTAGACAGGGCCCTGTATTTAGAAATATGATCAAATTTACGTTCGCCATAGACAAATCTCAATCATGAATTCTTAATAAGAGTGATCTTGTTTTTGTCTGATTGTGTGAGATTTGGAACATATGCGCAGGAACAGTAATCCAGCAAATGTAAAGCTGGAGCATTGATTAAGTATAATTTAACAGGAGAACTCAAATCATGTCGAAACTGATACAGATATCTCAATTTTATTCTAATAGCTAACAGTTTTTTTTTTCAAATGTTCCCTGTACTTCATGTTTTCATCAATAAGGAGGCCCAAGATTTTTACGCAGGGACAACGTTGCAAAATAACACCATCAAGAATAATGTCAGGGATACTACAATTATCATCAACAAGTAAAGAAGATTTAGAGGCATTGATTTTCAGACCATTGTCCCTGATTCAATCTCTAAGCAAGTCAAGCTTATTGACAATTTCATAACGCTCAACAACATTACCAGAGCTTATTGAAGCAATGATTTGCGTATCATCCGCGTAAAAAATGAACAGAACTGAAATTAAAAATTGATGGCAAATCTGATACAAAAATTAAGAAAAACAGAGGACCTAAAATTGAGCCCTGTGGAGTACCGCGACGTAAAAGAAAAGAAGATGAAGATACATTATGGTTATTTGATGACATTCTCACCCAAAAGCACTCATCCTCTAAATAATTTTTACACCACTGGATGGCACTGAAATAGAAATTATAGCATACTGTGATCGATCATGTCGAATGGTTTCGTTAAATCTATTTGAATAAACAGAGATGTATTAGAATTATCAACATTTTTAATTAATGAATCAATAATATTCAACAAACATGTATTCGTACTATGGTTAGTTCTAAAGCCAGATTGATTGGTGAGCAAAATTTCATTTTCTTCAACATATTTCACAATTTGATCACAGCATACTATCTCCAAAACTTTGGAAAGAACTGACAGGTCATCAAATGTAGAGCAAACCTTCTGTTTTGCAAATGGTTTGAGAATAGCAAATTTTCATACATCAGGCAAAATACTTTTTAAAAAACTAGAGTACTTCCTATTAAAAACATAATGCATAATGTACGTTCGTGTACAAAAATAAGATTGAGTCCAGACACAAGCTGTGTATCATTAATGAATTAACAAGCAAATAATTACTTCACCTTCAATAACTTTTTCTGTGTAATAAATGATCAGCACTATTTCCTTTGTTTTGGTTTCCATATAGTTATAGTTATTATATTTCTTCATAAAATCAGCTTACCTTTTCAATGAAATAATTTTTTTTTCTTTGAGGGATTTATAAATATCTATCTGCCGTTTTATTTTTTATTCAATTTTGACGTTTTAAAGCTACATTAATAAATCCATAGCAACAGTCATAAGTAAATCTTTATTCACTAGTGATTTAAAATTAATTATTAGTGATTTAAAAAATTTTAAATCACTGTTTGAATTCCTTTTTATAGAAAGATTTCGATTTCTGAGGAATAATTTTCCCAACTGCTGCGGCTGCTTCGTTCAAAATGGTATCGGGGACGAGAACATTGTTTTAATCATTTTCTTCCATCATTTCAGACAATACTTTCCACAATTATAACGCTTCAATTTAAAATTCACAAAACTAACAGTTTACTGACAGTCACACTCCCGAATGTTTGAAAAACAAACACTCGTTGCGATATCAACGAAGCTTCTTTGCAACTGCAATTTAATTTTTTTGAATTTTGCTCCTCAGTTTCACGTTCCTGAAAATTACGCAAAATTGAATAAAATTATGTATACAAACACGTGAATTAAACATCTTTATTTGCTCGAAGAATTAAACCACTCGCGCTAGACGCGCTCGTGATTTTGAACTTTCTTCTCGCGAATAAACAGTGGCTTAATTCACTTGTATAAATAACTATTACGTACGATCGTATGAAAATTGAACTTTTTAGATAATTTTTAATGTAAAAAGTAGGCTTTCATGTAAAACTATGCAATAAAACTTTTATGGAAACTTTTAATCTATGATTTCAGGGTGAGAGTCCATCAGTTCCAATCATCAGTATTTTGAGCATTTAGGGGATTCTTTGAAATTCATACTAAAATCACTTTTGAACATTTTAAATTTGATATTTTAATTCAAATTTCCAAGAACATTCATGATAACTTCAATGAAAACAGTTCAACTTATAATATCATTTTCTCAGTTACCAATAGTAGCATTTACAAAAGCAAAAATTTTCATATAAAGTTGACTGTTTTCTGAAAATTAGGACGATCGAAGATAATTAATTGTAATACGCACGTGTAAAAGTCTCACGAAGTTTTCAAAATCATTCGCTCCGCTTTTATTTGTACCCAAGCGGTCTTGCATTAAATAAGAGCTATTCACACTTGTACCTCAAATATCTTTAATATTAGTAGATTCAATTCTTGAAACTTTCAGATTCTCTTGTGAATATTCCATTACTCCCTGGATTTAATATAAACCTTTATTATTTTTATTATACCGACGACAGTCAGTCCTCTGTTCTATATCATTTTCAAAAGGCGCTTACTTTTACCTTGAATCAGATGTTTATTTACATTTTAAAAAAACGTAATGTGGGTACTATTGTTATTATATTTGTATGATAGCGCCCTTGAACTTTCCTTTACGGTCGCAGCATTGTTCGAATGACATTTTAATTGCGATTGGTCATTAAATTACAACTTTAAATAACATATCTGTCATACAAATAGCATTTTAACACAATTTAAATGTAGCTACCTACAGAAATTAATGCATCTTAGGTACTCTTTTTGAAATTTTAGTGGGATGATTGATATTGGGGGATAGTTACATATGAAGAGCCCTTGTACTAATTCTGTCATATTTTGAATTTACTCACGTCATAAAGTATTATGTATTATTAAATGCGTCATAATTTTACATCATCGCCTGTTTTGCAAATTAAAAAATTTTCAAGTCGTATCAGAAAAAGAAAAATGAAAAAAGCAGCATACTCTCCCATTCATCTAATCCATTCCAAAATATAATATTCGTTAAAATATCATTATAAGTAAGAACTTTAAATGTATCGTCAAATTTAAGATCTTTCTCCAGAATCATAGTTTATGATATGGTAAATTTATATTCTATAAATTATGTTTCTTACAAAAAAATTTTATTCCAAATTGTAATTCTAAATTGATGAAGAAGTATATTTCCAACGGGCGGATTTCGGGAATGATTAGCACACACTTCTTGTATCGGTTAATAACTAATAATGATTTGAACGACCATTTTCTCAATTATTTTCCAGAATATTTTCAATTTGAATAAATTTCTGGTGAGACGTCCCTGGTATTCACCAGGCGGAACAATCTCCCACACCTGTATTACAATACAACCTGTCCACGTCCAAGAATAAGAACCGTCGGTGATAATGATAGCATTGTTTCATTAATTTCGCCTCGACCTTCCCTAGATTCGCCTACAAACCATGCATAAACTAATCGTTTTGTCTTCAATGCTTCATACTTCTTACATAAATTTTTCGGTTCTTCCTTCACGCAGAGGTGGTGGTGAAAGTGTATTTAAAAACTTCACGCATCGAAGACTGTGAGTGTGTGAACTTGAGATTTCTTGGTTTTTGTTTCTTGGTAATGGAATGTTGGTGATGTTTCACTTTTTGTTAATTTTGGTTGATTGCTTCATGATTTTCTGAAAGGGAGGTAACTGGAGCGTGACTTCAATTGTTTTTTGAGGCCTAGCAATGTGAGGTCTCATTGGATTTACTTGATAATTTTTTTTTCGTATTGATTTTTTTTTTTATTGAATCATAATAATCTTTATATCAGTAGACAGAATATTATCAATTCGAATTTGACTTGCCCGGAATTTCAAATGTTGCAGATTTATATCGCTGGCCATTCATCAACTCTATTGTCATAGCTTCGCGGCTACAAGTCTGACTATACGAGGCTTGCCATACTGTCTGAAGAGTCCCAATAAGGACGAAACACGTGTCTACAGTTGCTGCCCTATTCAGGACGGTGGTATTAAAACCGACTCCTTAAATTGTAATTATGTGAAACAATCAGATTTTGATTTTTTTAATTTATCAAAATTTGTATACGTATTTATATAATAATAATAATAATAATAATAATAATACTTTATTGTCTGTAAGGCGGAAACACAGTAGACAATGTCAAACAAAAATTAATTGAAAATACAATCTAAATATTCATTAACACTATAAAAACTATTGTTCACAAGAAATTGTTTCAAGTTTGATTTCAATTCTTTTAAATTGTTTATACTCTTAATTTGGCTTGGCAGAGAATTGTATATTTTTATTGCCATGTTGTAAGTACTATTGGCAAAGAAAGATGACCTGTGAACGGGAACACTTAAATTGTCACAATTTCTTGTTTGCATATTAACATACATATCCTTATTGCGTACAAATACTAAGCCATTATTTCTAAGAAATAGAACAATTTCATAAATATATAATGATGCAACTGTCATTATTCCCAATTCAATGAAAATTCTCTTGCAATGAGTTCTTAGGGAAGCACCTATCATACATTTGACAATTTTTTTCTGTGCGATAAATATTTTTTGAACATGAGGGCTGTTTCCCCAAAAAATAATACCATATCTTAACCTACTTTCCACATGCGCAAAGTAATAAATTTTCAGTGTACTGATATGTACTATGTTTCTTATTTTATAAATTGCATAGAAGGCTGTGGATAATTGAGCTGTTAAATGATGAATCTGGCTTTGCCACTTCAAGTCAGAATCAATGAATAAACCTAAGAATTTAGTACTTGGAGCTGTAGGAACTGATTTTTTATCTAAATATACAAGAGGATTTTCGAAACTATTATTACGTATGTTAAATAAAATTAGATAAGTTTTACTGAAATTAAGTATCAAGTGATTTTTAGCACACCATTCTGACATTGAAACCATTGAGTTTTTTGCTAGTAACGAAAACTGGGCTACGGAATCAGCACTCACTATACAGGAGGTGTCATCAGCAAACTGACATAATTTATTGCAATCTAAAGTGACATCAAGATCATTTACATATAATATAAACTCAAGTGTCTAAACCTAAATTCTACTTTTTAACCACCTGCCTGATTCTTTTCTGCAGGTAGAGAAATCGAATCCATTTTAGTTCGTGGATCATAAATTTTATAAAAGATGCTGGTAGTCTGTACCACTTTTAGTTTTCCACACCGTCATCTAATAAATTTCTTTTTCAACTTGACACAGTTACGTCAACGTAACATCAACGTAACAAACAAAAACAAGAGCATATACGATTTCTCCTTGCTGTGTACGGAATATTATGGTCTACGTATACGTAGTGATATTGACCTAGAACTAGAAATGCAGAGGAGATATCGAAAACGGTTATATCATCCAATCCACGAAGGAACAGCTAATTGTGCGGTTACCGAGAATCTACGTCGTTGCCACGGGCATCAAGGTGAAAGTTCGGAAAGAATTATGTCAAGTTCACTTGCATAGAACAGAGTTTAGAAACTGATTTATTGAAGGAGAAAAATAAGTGTAAGTTCCTGTTGAATAAGTTTTAACAATTTATGTAAAGGCCAAATATTTTTTTGGAGTACTTAATGATAACAAGAAGGTTTGGACACTTGAGTAACATGCCTGTTTATCTTATATGCATCAAGAGTCGTAACTAGGGCCTGACAGCAGGGGCACGCATCAAGGGCGCAAACTCCGGATAAATCATAATAAATAATAATGAGCGTTTTAATACGTAGATTCAACCTTCAAATGGTGCAATATGAGAATGTCGCCCTGGGTACCAATGACTAGGCTACGACGCTGAGTGCATCCGCTCAGTTTGTTCACTCTGCGCCCGTTCATACGTACAAAATATTTGAAGTTTATCAGCTCATTCATCAAAATAATAATTTGTCTACTTTCGTGTACATCAAAATCCATCAGTTCTTTCTCTTCCTCTTTTATTTTCTGTTTACCCGTCTATACGACCTCTCTGTTGTTTGTTCGTTCGTCCACAGGTATACGTGGAATTGAGTTTGTTAGTTCATTCATACGGTCGTTCATCGTTCGTTTATTCTATTGCTTGTAGTCTGTTCAATGTTCATATATCTGTTTATCGTCTATCATATGTCTTTTTATCGTTTATCGTCAATTCATCCGTCTGTCCATCGTATATCGTGTATTCAATTGTCTAGTAGTTCATTGTTTGTTTATTATATTGTTTGTTCATTTATCTGTCTCTAGGATGTGTAAATGGGGCGAAACTTTGAAGAAAGTCATGTTTCCCAAATAACATAATTTATCAACACACAAAATAGTATATTCTACAATAAGTATTGGAATGGCATATATTCTGAACGAGCGAAAAGTTTGTAAACCGAGCCGAAGGCGAGGATTACGGTTCGTGAGTGTGGAATATGCCATTCCAAACATGTTGTAGACTATACTTTCTCTAACAATGTTTTGGAAACTCACCAATATTTCAGAGGAAACTTAAAAAATTATTAAATGTCAAACGTCAAATCCAGATATGAATACTTGAATTGTTAGGAAGTAACCATGGTAGTAGTCAAACTAACAGCTTCTGATTCGTCGAAATGATTCAAAAGGCTTACAGAATCATTCTGAACGGCATACGGAATCATTCTAAACGGTTTTTTGGAATGTCATTCGTTCCAACTTCATTTTTGGTTATGGAATATGCAAATTCCAAAACAGTGTTGGAGAAAATAATATTTTTTATCAAAATGTGCCTGTCAGTTATTGCAGCTATGTGGAGAAATTAATTTGCAGATATTGGTAGCCTGATGAAATAACAAATTGGAAGCTTTTTTACGGCAATATTTTTTTAAAATAAATACTAATTTTTGACTCCTCAATGTTTTTTTTATTTTTATGAAGGGCTAGTTTATGAACACTTTGTACTCTTGACTGATGAAATGAAGATATCTATCCATTTGAAAATTACGATAATGTTCTCATGATGCAGTAGAAATTAGTTCAAGTTCGTAGATAGAACCTTAAATTTATAAATTATAGAAATCAGCTACAAAACAAAATTTTTTTAGGAATCAAAACATTCGTTTTTATTATAAGCACGTATAATAATAAACCAATCTGTGTTAAGGACACCAACATAATATAATCTTGTAAACTTCAAACAAAACCCATCAAAAAGTTTATACAGCGGCCATATTAAAACAGCGTAAACATCTTCACATTATAATTAAATAATATACCACGTATTTTGACCTAAAATCATAACCGAGAATATTTAGAATCTGTGAAGTGAAAGTATGACGACAGAACTTCACGTAAGAAAAGTCCATCTCGTGTCGACTTTCTACTTGTTACGTTATATGATGCGTTAATTTTCTCTGTAGCGTAACACGATGTGGCATAATCCGTGCACTTGGCCCGGATATGCAGCCTTTCTTTCCACTACTTTGGCTTCGCTTTCCACTTTGATGCACGGTCAGGGTTAACAATGCTCCAATACAATATTACAATGTTTTTATACAACATTAAGAACTCATCAAAGTGTGTCACAATGTAATTAGGGTAGAGTTTAATCATGAATTATTTTGAGAACTAATTTTTTTTCATGGGTAGTTTGTTTTTCAGGAAAATACTTCATCTACGCCCATCTCTTTGACAATTTCATCACTATACATATTCAACTATTATATCAAAGTGAAATCATTCATTTAATTGCGTGAACATTATCAAATAACATTGAATCTAACCAAATTTAATTTAACATAACACAACTTATTATTTATGATTTTATCTGTGGTGAATGGTAAATAAACTTTTGCTAATTTATATGAATAACAGTACTGCTTCAAGATTTTTGTCATTGAAACTATAAGTAGGTACAAAAGTTCATCAACTTCAATATTTTATATTCATACTCATAACTGTATCGTCCTTTATAAATCAGTTTATACTTTTATTAACATAATAAATAATCACTGTTATTAGTATTAATGTTATTAGAAATAAGTAATAACCAAGGTAATAAACACTCCATAAATACTCAAACTATAGTTTGACAAAAATTAATAAGTACTTATTATTAATGGGATATTAAGTAATATTTTCTGTTTCCGAGAAAATCAGAGAATGGTGACTCTGATATTCAGATTGTTGTACCTGAATTTTGTTAACAATTTTCTCAAGAAATCTTCAACTTTTATGATAAGAGACAGAGGAATGAAGTACAATTTTTTTTTCAAACCAATGGTTCCAACAATTTAGACTTAAGAAAAGTAATTTGATTAAAGAATGCCGTAGAACTTGATATTTTGTTGAAACAGGGTGCAAGCTTCAATTTAGTACACAAAATCTATATTATTTGATTCGATGATGCAGAAAATTCATACAAGGAATCACCGGAAGTGATCCGGGAATCTATTCTTGCAGAGGCTCGTAGTTTCAACATATATAAAGGAAATTACAGTCTCTTTCGTATATGATGCGCAAAGGACGCATTCTTGAACGGAATGCGTAACTTTACTTCCATTTTCACACATGATTGTTGACTACAAGGAAACGCATTTAGCAGCAATCAATCAATTAGACGATAATGCATCAAGTGTTTCCAAGTTTAAGCACATGTTTCTTCACAGTCAAAATTATTTAGGCGTTGCTTCTCGTGAACCTAGTATGTAAAAACATGAAGTTCGAAATGTATTTATAAAAATTCGTTGTGGCTCCACAGTACTTCCCCGATCATAAATTTCATGGTCAGTTTCCGCTGTTTCAGAAATTTAGAGTGTCGCATTAATTAATTGCATACTTCAAAGTAAAAGCAGTCATAGTCAAAGTGACAGCTTTCATTATCAAAGTGAAAACAGTCAATGTCAAAGTGACAACGGTCATTGTCAAAGTGATAGCTGTCATTTTAAAAGTGACAGATGGCGGTCATTGTTTAGTCCTTACATAAAATAAGTATTTTTGAAAATGAAGAGTCCTTTCCTACATTTTCGGGATCTTTAATTCATTAGAACATAAAGATTCGCCATTTGATCGCCGGAAGTGTAATTTGAAGAGGGTAACGTGGATTCCACTATTTAATTATTTATTTTTGATATCTACTAAGCTCATCTCCCTGAGAGTTTAAAATTGGTACCAAACTAGACATCATTCAAATTATTCGTTAAAGAAACAATTGAAAATCGTTTAAATATCCTCCATGACACTTCTACTAGAACTATCTCCACAAGAGCTTTAATTTGATACCAAACACGATAGAACCAGATTACTTATTTTAAAAAAATTATCGACGATCGTTTGAATTGGATGCCAAAATATGGGATAATAATTTTAACTCCACATTATGATTCTCATTATTTCTTGGTTCAGATAAATATAACGAATTTTATAATAATTTAAATTTTGATAATAACAAATGAACCGTTGATAATTTTTAAAAATAGTTCGAATGAATATTGTGCCAAATTATTCAAGGATTAGTTTCAATTATTTCATATTTTATGATAAATACTATCGTTTATAAAATAAACGCAAAAAACTAAAAAGTTCCTTTACAAAAGTTTTTGTACCACTGGTTGAAAAAAGCTCATCTACAATCTTAAACCTAGCTTTCGGATAAGTAACTTAAATATAAAATTTCAATCGAAAATTCGTACGCGTTCTCAAGTTATCGTGCTTTCAAACAGACCGACTTACCGACTTTTTTTTTAATTATGCTTTACGGGTTCAGTCGATAAATCACGATTACAATATTTTTTATTATTTCATTATAATAATTGAATTTCATGCCAAAATTTAATGAAAATTTCATATCTATATGTGATGGAAGAATTCATTGGATTGAGTTTATTTTATCTAATGGACTGGAAGCTGATGATTAGTGGCTCCGATTTTATACCGCATGCCTTTTTGAGAGTTGATGAATCACACCTTGAAAATAAGATAAAAAAAGTTATTAACCGGTGCACGCTTTCCAATCATAGTGCAAATTTTGCATGCCTTTGTGACGTAAAATAGTTAAAAAAGATTAAAGGCATGCAATTTGCAACAGCTTAAAAGGCTCAAAATGTCGCATGAAGTTGTGAAAATTACGGAAGAGTAGGTATGCTGCTCTAGCAGCTATATATTCATGCATTCATTAATCTTAACTTAAGATGAAAAAAAAATATATATTGGTGGATAATAGTATAAATAGGTGTATAGAAGCAACTTAATTTTGGTTGACAACTCATCCACGCAGCGTATACGATCTGTCTACGAGCTTGCTTTACGGTGCATTTTTTCAACTTGCGTATTATTCAGCGACAACTGATGAGTCGTCTAACAACCGAAGTTTGGTTAATTCAAGTGAAAATTCATCGAATTCCGCGTCGTGAAATCCGTTTGAAGCGAAATTTAGCAGACTGTCAGCTTCTCAGTTACCGGTGATATTATCAATAATTTAATCCTCCAATTAAAAAATACCGAGCTTAACCACATAGTCTAAAGCAATTTTAATTCCTTTTGAGTATCTTATATCAAGTAACAGAACAATCGAAGGCCAGTAATTCCATCGCTAACACCGCACGTGTTAAATACCTTAAAACAATAGAACATCGCTAACATCATTCGGAAAAGGAACCTTCAGTGACCTTGAAGTACCCAGAAGCCAATGGTCTTGTCGCATCAAAGGACATTAGATACCTGCTACAGGTGTACGTACTAAATTAGTCCACATCAAGGCCAACTCTGGCACGTGGTCAAAAAGCAGAATTCAATTGTTTTTATTGTTACAGTGATCACTATGATAATCTTGGTGTTGTTTAAGGAAATTTGAACTCCGGTAGGGGTTAAGTCGTGTTCTGAATAATTTTATGTTGATCATATGATTTGATTAGTGATTTGTTTGGTCACCTTGCGGTTAGGTTTTTTGTTAAGTGGGACGGAATGTTGGTAGGCCTAGCACGTGAACAGTAGCGTACTTGAAGTTACGAATTCTTTGTGCTGATACATTCTTGGATTTTCTTTTATATTAACCCTACTTACTACGATAGGAAGTAAAATTGTAAAAAAAATTTTCATGTTGGAATTTAGAATATTTTTCCACTTTGCTTGCCACGTTTTTACATTGCTGCCATCGTTTAGGCCCATGTTACAGTAATTAGCCGGTGCCAAATAGCTTCATTGTTGCCAAGTTAATTTGGTTCCCAATTTGGAAGGGTGATGAGAGTGAATACCGATCCAGCCAAGCAGTGAAAAATATAATAGTAGTGTAAGGGTATGTTGTTTGGAAAAAAGAGGTATTATTTTACCATAAATATTTCTATAGCATAGTAATTCATTCATATTTTTTATAAAATTACACGACGTCAGTTATCAATGAATACTTGATCATATAAAATTCACAATCTATTTGGTTGGCTACAATAATTTGCACTAGCATGCCATTGTTATTTACTTAATGACACCATTCGCAGTTGGCTGTGAATTTAAATAAGGATCCATTACAATTGAGTGACAATTAGCTTGATGAGTAATCAGTGCGTAACGTTTGCGGTACGCCACTGGAATGTGTACAAACCACGTGCGACACTGGTAATAATAATTGCATTGCGTGTTACACAAAGAATAAAAGTTTCAATAAGCGGAAATCTTAGTTGTTTTATCTGTGATTTTTTTTATTTATGCACAATTAAATTAGAACAGGAATATCAAATTCCAATTGTCTTTAAAAAATTACACATATGTGTATATTTCTGTATGGGTAAAAATAATTTTTATGGTATTGCAAAAATAAAAATGATGTAATAAACTGTTGATTATTGGATTTTTCTACTGATTATTGAATTTATGAAACGCGGAATATAATTAAATTTTACTATAGCTGTAAAATAAAACATCTTTGAAAAATGGAATTGACTAATGAGACTTTTTTTCAAGGTTGGAACAAAATTGGATTTTAAATTAAATAATAATGATATAGGAAATCTGTTTTGATTTCATAGAATTTGTAATTAGGAAAACTAATTCTAGATCTGAAACAAACTTTTCAATCAATTCGTTGAACAGTTATTGATAATAAAATCTGAAAAAAATACATATTAACGTTCATATCTCTTTAAAATAATGAATTGAATTCAACGGTTGATAAATTATTCGTGTTTATTGAAAAAATGAATTAATTTTCACTCATGAATTTGTGTTCTCCTTTATTTGGAGTGTATCTGGCAAATGTCTCAACCCTCGTCAAAAATTTGTCACTTCAATATTGTAACCAACCAAACATGTCCTTCACACTCCAAAAGATTTTTTCTTATTCTAGTAACTCTCTAAATATGTTCCAACTTCTATAGAGGCTTTAATAAATCCAAAGATGCGCGATGCGGGAGTGAAAATCTCATATAGGGGGCGGAGCCTCACCAAGAAGGCGCCAAGGTCCGTTCGTTTAACACCAACCTACTAGGCTAACTGTATTGAGCGTGACGTCATATGCTGTCCTCTTCAAAATGCGTCAGGAAGATGAACGGATTATGAAGTGGGGGAAATTCTCCACATTTTTTTGTCTATAGAATCGCAATTTTTTCTTGATTGATTTAGTTGTATAATTATAGGTTTGGAAGATCCTGGTGGGTTCTGAAAATCATGAGGAAAATTCTCACAATTTTGTTTTGCGGTTGTGATAATTAATACGGGTATATGTTGGAATCTATGAAGACATAAATAAAGTCATACCAGTATTGACTATAATTAACTATGCTTACAAATTTTCGTATACAGGCACCTACAAAATCTATACATTAATAAAAGTGAAGTGTCTGTGATTTCAAAATAAATGCAAATATTAAAGTAAGAACTGCTATCCAAACGATATCCAATCATAAATGACCGTTTTTAGTGTTTTTGTCTGTCTGTCTGAAAGTTTATCTCGAATAGGCCCCGAAACGGCTGAATAGATTTCAATGAAAATCTTAAGGACTGAAACAGGAATTTTAACTTAAATTTTCGTGTATGTTACATTTTGCTATCTTGTAGGGTTCAGAAGAAATAAATATGAATATTTGTATCCTTCATGTCCGTGCCAGCCATAGATCTACAGTGTCAGCGTAACTGTAGAAATGATTAAAAGTATGCGCATGAATAAGGCATCATTTGCGCGAGCGACTAGATGATGTGCAGTTTGGTTACAGAATCCAATTTTTCTCTTTGATTATTATAATTTTCAGAAATAATTACTGTAAGCAATGATTTCTTACGATTTATTATTATTATTATTATCTTTTTAAATCGGCATTTTACCCTTTCGGGTGTCGCGATTAGTTTATCATCACTTTATTCAGTACTATTAATTAGTTCTTTCCAGATTGCTCTATTCCTTGCTTTTATACTCGCTTCTTGCTTTCCAATGTTATTTTTATTTAAAATCTCTTCTATATTATTTTCCCATTTCTTACCAGGTCTACTCCTTTCCTTCTTTCTCATTATTCTTGCATTCCATACCTGTTTAGGTTGTCTTTCTTCCGGCATTATAACTAAATGACCATACCATGCGAGCTGTTTTTTCAATGGTTGTTTGTATACTTTCAATTTGCAGACTGTTTCTTATCGTTTCGTTCCTTATTCTATCTATTCTTATGAATCCTTCCACTCTTCTGAGAAACCTCATTTCTGTTGCTTGTATTTTATTCTTAGTTCTCTGATTCATTATTCAGGTTTCACTGCCATATATCAATGTAGGTCTATAGATTGTTTAGTATTACTTTGTTTATTGCATGGTAGCTTTTGTTCACCGCTTGTATTTTCTTGTTTATTTCCTGTTCTATACTTCCTTTATTATTCAGGGTTGCTCCGAGGTTTAACGTAATGTTTGTAGTTATGTCTTCCTACGAAATCACCATAGTTTTTGTTATATTTGCATTTATTGTCATTCTATGTTCCTTCAATTCCTCATTCCATAAGTTTAGATTAAATTGCATATCGTTCTGGCTTTTTGCTAGAATCGCAAGATCATCTGCAAAAACACATTCAGATATTGTTGTTCTCATTAGGTTGTAGTAGCCCATCTCCATCTTTTTTTGTTTTGTCCTGTATGTTTTTCAAGATATCGTCCAAATAAATGATAAATAATAGAGGGCTTAGGGCTCCTCCCTGTCTTAGACCTTGTGACGTGTTGAATTCTTCTGAAACTTGTCTTCCGGTTCTTATGTAATTGCATGTTTTACTATAGATGCTTTTGATTCCTTCTATAAGTTGTTCGCTTATGTTATTCTTCTTTAATATTTCCTACAATTGTTTCCTTTTAACCCTGTCGAAAGCCTTTTCCAAATCAACAAAAGTAATGAAGAGTCTACTATATTTTCTCTTAGTTTTCTCAATTAGTTTTCTAATAGTGAAAATATGGTCTTGAGTTAAGTGCCCTTTCCTAAAACCACATTGTGGGCTCTCCATTGAATTTTCCACTTCTTTCCTGAGTCTGTTCTCTAGTATCCTTTCGTAAATTTTGGCGGCTGTGCATAACAATGATATTCCTCTGTAATTTTTGCAGTTTCTTTGTCTCCTTTTTTATGTACAGGGAATATCACTGCCTTTTCCCAATCCTGGGGTATTTTCTTCATTTTCCATATACTGTTAATCATTTCTTGGAGAATTTGTTCTCCTGCTTCACCCATATACTTAAGTAGTTCAAGTTTTAACATGTCATGTCCTGGAGCATTTCCGTTTTTTAGTTTTCTAAGTGCTAATTTAATTTCTTCCTGTGTTATATCCTCCGCTTCTTCATTGTTTCTATTGTTCTTGGCTTGATTATTTTCTTCCTCCTTGTTTTCATCTGTATCTTGGTTTCCTTCCAATAACTTTTCGAAGTGCTCTTTCCATCTTTTCATTATTTCATTGTCATCCTTTATTATTTTTTCCTGATTATCATGCAATTGTTGCATTATCACTTGATTTTTCTTGTTGGAATTTTTAAGTGTTCTGTAGAACAGTTTTTGGTTTTCTCTGAAGTTTTCTTCCATCTTGTTCCCAAATTCGTCCCAATTTTTAGATTTGGAACTTTTTGAAGTTTCTTTTACTTTTTTTCTTTGAGTTTTATAATCCTCATAGTTTTGTGGATTCTTCGTGTTGAGGTATTTCTTCCATTTCCTTTTTTACTTCTTCTTTTACCTCATCATTCCACCATTGAGTTTGCTTGCCTTTTTGTGTGAGTTTGGTTGTTCCGCAAGTGTACATTGTTGCCTCTGATATTATGTGTTTAGAACTACTCCACATTTCTTCTACATTTTCCATATTCGGTTTTGGCTTGTTATTTATTAATTCTTCAATAGTACCTTGATACAGTCTTCTTGTTTCCGTCTCCTTGAGCTTATCAATCCTAAATTTAATCACTTCAGGTATGTTTCCGGTTTTATTGTGTTCCTGTTTTGTCTCCTCCTCTATCTTTATTTTTGCAATAGTAAGAAAGTGATCGCTTCTTATGATTATTTATAATCCAAATCGTGATGAATTTTTTTGCTGAAGAAATACTTTTAAAAATGTGCTGATATTGCTGCTGAAATTAACAATAGCTAGATAACCTTTTTTCCATGTAACCAATTACTTTTAGCTAATTTAAAATACACGTGTTAAAGTATATAGTTCTCATCTGCTAAATAGTTTTACTGTTCGGTCCAAAGATCCGTACACTATTTAGTCATTTTAGTACGTCAGCCTGAAGGCCAAACGAATTAGACGAACTCTGCGGAACAATAGTTCCATTATTCTTCAAAGTGTAAATGCAGAACTATGGCAGAAAAAAATTCTCAAAGAAATATATCTTTTTCTCTCTTTTTACGGACTGTTGGTTCTTAGTATAGCGTTACAAGTACTACCCTCAGGTAGACTAGACTTAACAGTTCAGCGGCGTAGGTGGCACAAACCGTTAGAGGGTTTTTGCAGACAAAAAATTAATGATATGAATCATACAACAGTTTTGTTAGGAATTTTTTATTGTTCTTGGAATTATTTTCGAATTAAGTAATTGAAGACATTTACAGTTAGTGATAATATATTAAAATATAATTTGTTGTGACGCCATCGGCTGTTGATATCTCCAAACAGTAACATCGATATCATTATATTTAGTAGTCTGATTTATTAACTTTTCAATAGAGGAATTGAATTATTCAACCAGAACTATTTGTATATTATATATATATATATATATATATATATATATATATATATATATATATATATATATATATATATATATTTAGACATTTTTGTTTATTTTGAACGTAATTTATATACCACAAAAGTAAAGCTCTTTTTATAAATGTAATTGAAACGCGTAAAATCAACACATAAATTCAAGTACGACCAGGTTAACATAATTTCTGCCAATATATTGGAATTTTCACGCTTGGCTAGACACATAAAACAGCAAATCTAGTTATTTATTTCGCATTACATATTTTGTATTCTGTTATAATTGATATTACAAGGTAAAATAATGTTTATTACGTACAAATATTCAGAGAAATTTCACATTATAATCAAGTAAGGACAATTTTTTCAGATAACTACACAACATAATAGAATATTGTATAATGGAGCCTATATTAAGGGGATGAAGAAGAATAATATGCAATTTGCTTGAAAAGTTTTCCTAAATTTTTTTCACAAAGTTTTACTTGTTTGGGATTGAGTGCATTTCTGCATCCATTGCACAATACGAAGTACTATTTTTAAAAGCAAGAAAAATAAGCCAAATTGATGTTTATCTTGTCCTCGAGGTTACGTGAGAAGTCGTTGTTTACTCGCAGGTACAGGACGCCTACGGAATTTTTGAAATATATTCTGATCTTCTGCACGATTATCAGGAAAATAAAGAATATTTAAAGATGCACTATTGTATTTTTCACTTGCTTTATCTATACATCATACGTGACAGATTTGAAGAAAAATCTTTTCATGAATATGAAACATAAAAATGACACATTTTTTGACTGATGTATTCTCACTGTGAAATATGTGATTCATCTAATCTATTTCGTTCGTTAGACATGAAATAAATAAAACTGTGCAGTAGACTGACTCATAACGTCATTCTTACTCTCAACTCTTATTGAAATTTTATATTTTGTATATTCTATAAAGGAATGTTATTTATTTAACTAAACATGTAATCTTCTACTTTGTGGAACATGATCTTTCATTTATTGTTGAAAAATATTGAGTAAATTTTTTTTTAAATTCATATTTTAGTTCCGACTTGAAAATAGGACCGAAACTGTAAAGAAGAATAAATCTCCTCTAAGAATTAAATTGTGATATTAAAAGGTACATATTATAGAATTATTTGAACGAGAGGTAATGTGTTTGCTTTAAAGGCCCCATTTTAAGAGATAATGACTGTAAATACTGTAGAAATAGGTAATTTGAAAGTAATAACTTATTCAAACATAAGAATATAATGTATCTCACCTTGCGGTATTTATTGTGACATTTCATTAAACAAAAACACGATAAAATTGAAAATATAATAAATTAATGACGCAGAAAATTATCTATTTATAAAAACAACTTTTTCAAGTTCCATTTAAGAGAATTTTAAATTATTTTTATTCGATTCCAGACAATTAATATATTCACAAATATTCTCAGTTGTTCATTAAGTGAAGCACCTATAAACGTAATTCTTGTTTTTATACGTATAGCATTTCCTTAACCAATCATTCGTTTGCAGGCGCTTTGCTATTTGTGTATCATAAACAGAGTGATTATCAAAATCGTTAACAAAAAGAAAAGTTTTAATTGGCCTTACAAAGAAAATTATTTATGTATTATTGACAAAAAAGCTGAGTCTGAGTTTGTTGGCCGAGGCAAATAGATAGTGGAGGTTTTATTGCCAATTCTGACAAATATGCAAATAAAAACACAATATAAATGTTAATTTGACATATAGTAACAGAATAAATGCACGTAACCTTACTTATTTGGTCCTAAAGTGAAATTTAATTTATAATATCATCTAATCAATCATAATTTAAATCAAGATTCAATTAAAACATTGATTCATCCCATAGAAAACTCAAAACACGAACCTTGGTAGAAATTTGAGGAATTGTACGTATATAATAATTACTAGAATAAAATGAATGCGACTTGTTAAGTAGTCTATAAATGAGATAATATTATGTTAGTCAATGTTGAATACAAAAAAATGCACTATGTAATGCAAATTTTGAAACAACTAAAACAGTTACTGTTTATGTACCTTTGGATTTAATCGGATATAATTATATATGTGGACGTTACACTGACATATTTATATATGCAAAATACTAATATTATCTGCAGCCTTTAATTCACCTGTATATTTGAATATTCAAATAATTCAGGAAACTACAACGGCCATCAAATAGGTGACAGGTAATTAAAAACGTATCAAAAGTCAATGAAACCTAACGTATCATAGATTAAGTGACATTCAAGTACTGTAATTTTTTTAATTTAGCGCTAGTGAATGTTCGATTCAACCTTAACAAAAATATAACAAATTCGAAACTGGAACAATAAGCGATTAGTCATTGGAGAAAAAATTTATTAGAAAATGTATGATTTGAAGACACCAAAGGAGTCACAATAATGAAAGTTGAATATTTTTTCAAAATATTTTATCTACGATCGTATGAAAAGTGAGTTTTTCTACATAATTTTCAATGTAGAAGTAAGTTTTTATAAAAAACTATGCAATAGAATTTAATTGCACACTTTTAATTCATGATTTCAGTGAGAGAGTCCACCAGTTTCAATTATCAGTATTTTAAACGTCGGGTGGATATTTTGAATGACAATCCCAAAATCAACTTTAGACATTTCAATCTTCATATTTTAATTCAAGTCAAATTTAATTAGAGCTGTTCAATTCATAATATCATTTCCTTAGTTACCAATAATAGCAATCAAAGTTACATTTACAAAAAAAAAAGAAAAACTGAATATAACTGATAGTTTATGAAAATTATGGAGCTTTCAAAAACACTTGCATCACCTATATTTTCAGCCAAATCACTCATACAATTAAGAATAATTCATAACTCTTGTATTTCAAATATCTTTCAGTGTACTGATGTTTTATCAAAAAATTAAACCCAACGTTTATGATTTAGAATGTACTACATCATTAATACTTGAGCACGCTGCACACGAAGCAATTTTATTCACTTAATTTGCAGGAAGTTTTCTTGCGCTGTAGTCCACTTTGAGCTGTGCTTGATGTGAGACTTATTTTCTGACTCTAGATTCTACAATGTAGACTTGTTTATACCAAATATGGATTCTGCCGAAAATAATCGTCAGATGAGAGCAGGAGCATTTGCCGCAGTTATAGTTTGCGAATTAATAAAAAATTACGAGACAGAGAAAAAAGAAGACAGAACTTTGGTCAAGAAAATGGTTTTTGAGGAGGAATCAAGGCCGCGGAATTCTCAACATCTTATTTGACGATAGACACGGCTCATTTTTGTATGCCTCAATGAGAGCTTGCACTTCTGCTCTTTCCTATCTCAATCCTTTTCCATTAGCCATAATTTCTACTGATTTGTACCTCAAAATACGATGCCAGCGCAGCGAGCTGACGTGACTTACAACCTTAGATCATAAATAATATCTAGATGGAAGAAACTGCGAACGGTTACGACGGAAAGAGATGGAAGATATATTGTAAGAAAGTTGGAGAAATGAACTGCGCAAGCGTGACCATAATCAAATTTCGGTTTGTCAAGCCCGCAAAATGACTAACACATGATGTAATGAGTTCTTATTTCTGTAAGAAATATTTATATTCATTCGCCGTTTTCTAGTTGCAAAGTACATCCTTTTAACATTACTTTCATAAATAGCAAATGAAATTCGATAGACATGCAAAGTTCATTTCACTTCATTTTTCTTTAATTATATTTTATTTCTTTGTCACTCTAACGTAACATATATTTTCCTCTTTTTCTGGCATAACCGTTCGCAAAAATGTATTGTGTGATAGGACTCCTTCCATCTAGATATTATTTATGATCTAAGCTTACAACTCAGTGATGTAGTCACGTGATTTCGTCGCCCGTTCTGAGCCAGCGGCGCAGCAAGTGCGAAAAATAGCACCGAATTTATCTTGTATAACAAGTCTCGTGACAAGTCTAGCACCCAGCTGCGGACCAATTTTCTAGCATTGGAGCAAGCGTGGCAGCTAGCACGGCTCCAAGTGAACAAAATTGCTTGGAAAATTGCATTGTGTGCGGCGGGCTTTACAGAAGACACAATCAATGCTGTACAACATATGTGGAAAATTGATTCAAATTGTTATTTCAATGGACTATGAAGTTCTTGAATAATTTATGAAACATTTTAATTAGTAGGTGCGTTTTTACATTATGAGGAAAATATAAATGTGATTATTCATAAAGACTTTTGACATTTGCGGATTGATGTGCGTGAATGCTTTTCGTCCGCTAGGCTACTTCCATTTTACTTTTGTAGGGGTTAACAATATTAGGACAGTTATAAATGCTTTGTGACCACAGATAGACTACAGGACTACACTATGTACCTTACTTATAAAAAATCTTATTTTAATTTTTTCATTATTTCTTCCGCTTGCTAAATAAATAAGTTTCTTGTTGAGAAGGTTCGATTTTGTTTTACAGTGTGTGCGGTAGGATTGCAGTCCTGTGGGGCAACTAAAGTGCATATTTTTCAAGAGACGGCGTTCCTATATCGATACTAGTGGAACGGAGTTTAGTAGGTGACAAGTGATCAAATTGAGAATTGTATCCAATTGATCGCACTTTTGTGAAAATTGCTTCAATGATAGCGAAACGCACTGCGCGTATCTGTAGGACAATACATGAGCCCGTGACAACCGAGAACAGTGTAGTGAGCTCATGAAGCAACTGCAATCAAGCTGGATACGCAAAACAAAAATGAAGATGTAAATATGCCGGGTAGAGAATTTATAAATAAATATGTTTTATTTGGTATAAGCTCTGTACATTGTATTTCTTATTATTTTTATACAGAACATACCCAACAAAACATATTTATTTAAAATGAATTCAAAAAAGTTTTCTTTTCAGAGAGAATTTATAAATTGACACGCTTTATATAATAAATAATGATAAATGGAAATAATCAGCATCAATAATCAGTTAATTTTCTAGTCATTTCAATTTGTAACAAGAAAAGGGCTTACCGGAAGTTTAAAACATGCATTTATCGAAAAGTGTTTCTTGGAGGTACTGTTATTTTTATTTTTGTACATTAAGTAGTTTTAGCATTGGACTCCTGTGGCAGTTACCATTATAGTCAACTTATAACCTCTCTCGCGAAACCTTCATCTTTATGCAACGAAAACAGAAAAGTGCACGCATTTCACGTTTACCTTACACTAGTTAAACCAAGACCAACAAGATTCCGATCTGGCATCGACAATAAATCTCACGTATGGTGTGCATGGATACGTGTGAAATGCGTTTGCAATTTGTTTATAATACACAGAGGGTACATAAAACGAGTTTATTCTTACGGTGATATATAGCTGGCCTTGCTATACCAGCGTCTTTGTATTTATTGGTAGGCGGATTGTTTATTGCAAAGTGAAAAATATTGTGCAATATCCGATCAGAGTTGGGGTAATGTTTCAACGTTTGTCTGATTTCACTTTTCATTTCTTTTCTTTTTGCTTCTTATGTGGAATTAAATTTTGTAAGACTAGTTATTTATTATCTTGGAGGTATGCTTATTTTACTGCTCTTGTTCGTACATAATTTATTCAATATAATACGAATTTACAACTAAATCATTATTGATTTCTAGCAATTAATTTTACTATTTTTTGAGTTAGTTGATTAAATTCAGTGTTTTTCGAGATTGAGCTTCACAACACAATTGAAAAACGAATGATTAAAAATAAATTCTCGCGTTTAGCTAATTTTGATAATAAGATATTATTACCAACCGAACATTAAAGATATGAAAATATTTGTAAAATAAATTATCTGAAAATGGAAATCCTATTTCAAAGAAAACAAGTAATAAAATCGTTAAATAAAGGTTTGTTATGAACATATACGTTTGTTTATTTGACATTTAACTTAAATTTCCATAAAAGTCTACAGCGGTGACTTGAAAGACTAGAAAAACGTTTAAACAATAATTTACACTTGCAAATAATTTGCAGTTATCAAAACTATATTATTTACAGCTTGAAATCAAAATGAACTAAACAAGTTTTTATGTACATGAATAACGCAAAGAATATTGCATTCCAATAATGTAAATCAAAGATAGAATTTTAAAATTGTAATAAGTTTATCTTCTTGGAACACACCTAGGTTGAAGTGCTATAAAAACTGGTTTCTATGCAGCGAATCTTGCAAAAAACTTGCAGTGAATATTTTTATCACTTATTATTATAATTAATGAAGTGCATTATTTTCTCTCCTCCATGGAAATAGTAGATATTGTAATGAGTTATATAATAGCATAGTGAATAATAGTGTATAATGTACCAAGGCTGAAAGGTATATAATTATTGACCAAATGTCAGGATTATAACCTGGAATGCAAAGGATTTGAAGTTCCCTATTTTATTCAAGCTTACAATAATATTTTTATCATGCTATTGTTTATACTAAATGTAGAATGTAATATGATATTGAAATCATGATTGTATTAGTTCATGTTGGTTCATTAGTTCCTGAATAAAATGCCTCAAAAAACAGAAAAATTCACCTCCTGCTTCGATAGAAATTCAAAATTTATAGGCTTGAATATATTGATTTTGATGTAGTAGACATTTTGACACGAATATTTTTGCTTGATTGTGGAGGCTCATGTTTGATTGAACAGTAATAGTTGACATTATTAAACTACGTAAATGATAATTCAACATTTGTCGAGTAAGAGGTAGTAAAAAACAACTTCTTGCTTCAGAAGTGAAACAAAAACAATGGTAGTTAATAAAATAGTAGATACACAACAACTGAGAAGAGTATTATTAACGACTATAATTATAATTAATGTATTCCTCGACTGTTTTGTGTTTCAGTACACAATCTTGACACAGTGATATTTTTTTCAGTTGTGGTACCTGTTATTCTATTAATTGATATCACTCAAATCCTGTGTAATAATTTTTCATTACTATTCATAAAGCAAATATTTTGACAATAATATTAGCTTGATTACTTGTTTATTATCCTTACAAAAACAAATCAGGATGAATTTATAATTACTGATCATCGTACATTCGAAACTATAGTTTTTCAAAGAAAAAAGTGATGGTAAGGTTAATAAAAAAAATTGTTCTCCTCAAGAAATGAGTCTACTTTTGAAATAAATTGTCAAAAAAATTGATGGTACAAGTTTGAAAAAAGCCAAAAAAAAACATTTTGTCGAATTTTCTAAATATAGAACTCTAAAAAGGTAAAATTTAATTGGATGAAATGGTTGAAGCTGAATGAATTAGTGAATGTAAGTAGTGAAAATAAGGAAATTCGCTCCTGAAGATGGCTGAGGTATAGCCGAAACTATTAGTCAAAAAAGGAAAAATTATATAGAATTTAATGTGTTTCAGTATAAAATTGTATTTTTCCAAAATAAAATAATGATTTATTGATGAGATTATATAAAGGAAATATTTTATTTAAAAAAAAATATAATTTCTATTCTTGTTTCTGGACTACATATTCCTCAATAAAAAATCATCAAATAATGTTATAGATTCTATGATAACGAGTAAAATGTCCTTTTAAGTTGTTATATTTCTATCATTTCTTAATTAAAGTTTGTAAACTATTCATTAAATATTGAATAGTAGTTTACCTTCTGTTGAAGAAATATTTGAACGCACACATCTTTAAGTAATAGTACAGTAAATACATAGAGTATCTGATTATATATGCTTGATCAAGTATTTGTTTTATGATTTAAATGCTAATGTATACCGATACATCATGTTAGTTAGTTAATTTTCAAGTGTGAGCACATGTTTCAATCAATTTTGCTAACAGTATTTGTTGAAAAAAATATTTTAATATTATAATTAAAAAATAAAAAGTCAGTCAAGTTAGGTTTGTCCGAATTTTGGGTTCAGCACATTGCAATCATAGAAATGATCAAATTTCATTCAATAGTTGAGCCATTAATATACAAAGCATACTAAAGATTTTCCAATTTACATGGCTATGGATATTGAACTGAATTAAGAATTACAGGGTTCTCTACGACAACCTGAAATACCCGCACAAGTACTTGCAATCTTTCAATCAAAATTTTAATAAAAATTTAAGTCAGTTTACAACACAAAATTTGTTAACTTCAAGTCTGTTTTTGTTTACTACTAACCAGTGCACGCAATTTCGTCCACGTGGATTACTATAATCGGAATAAATAATGATTAAGAATGAGTGAATTATGATATCGTTGCTAACAATAATTATTTCTGAAAATTATATTTATCAAAGAGAGCAATTGGATTCTGTAACAGAACTGCACATCATCAGGTAGCTCGCGCAAATGATACGTGGATTTCGCTTACTTTACGATGAGGCAGAAAGTATTTCTCCTTTACCTATTTTATGCATGCATATAATTTCTATCATTTCCACAGTTACGCTGACACTGCAGATCTATGGCTGGCGCACGAAGCATACAAATATTTATACTAATATCTTATGAGCCCTGCAAAATATCGAAATACAACATATACAAAAATTTAAGTTAAAGCTCCTCTTTTAATCCCTGGAAGTTTCATTGAAATCTGTCAAGCCGTTTCGAGACAAACTTCCAGACAGACAAAAAATCTAAAACGGTCGTTCATGATTGAGCATCGTTTAAATAGAAGAAAACAAAAAAAAACCTATAGAAGAAATGATCTATGTCTTAATTGTTTTCCGACCTTTTCCTAACTTCGTTGCTTACACATGCTGCTCTATCACCATATAAATGCGTGTTAGTTGAGTTTCGTAACCTAAATTTAGTATTATTGTGAATTCATGTTGGTAAAACAGTACACAACACGTGACACTTGTAGATTCCAAATGTCACAGATAGTGCTTTGTGTTTACTTGCCGTGTGCTTAATAATAATTGGCAAAATATAGGAGTTGAGGATCGAAAAAATTCTTGTAGATATGCGATACGTGTGTAAACAAGCATTATGTCAATAGGATAACAATTTTCGTGATTCGGCAAGCTTTTTTTCGAAATTCTTGGGCCTAATGTCATGTTTTAGTTCACATAAATGTTGCATCAATTCATATTGATATGTAATCTAATTACTTGAACTAAAGACAAAATTCCAACAAAATGTATTTTCGAAATTTATCTCACGTGGTCTCCTGAGATTGACAACTTTTGGTGATGTGTAGGTGAACGATTAAAATACAGATTTATTTGCACCACGTTATGTCATACAGTTCGTCATGACTTTTTAGTATTATGTTACTTCCACGTACTTACAAATGTTGACTAGCTATGTTAATGGTACTTACAACTTTATGACAAGTTTTTATATAGGAAACTGCAAATGCACAATGTTTCAGTGTATAGCTATATTAATATTTGTTACTCTGTTGACGCTACATGGTTGTATCCACAACAAAATTTTGAAGTTTGCAATAGTTCGATATCTTGGAACTTCAATTCTTCCTTGATTCTGTCCCATTGCATTTATTAAACATATAACGTAGTAAATCTAACAGTTTTTATTTGTGTCTAGTTAATCATCATTCAAGCCATAAGACATTATTTTGTCTTCGTATATTAAAAAGATTGCGTTTAAGATGCATCCTGGCACACATCCCAACAACAACTTAGAAAGAATAACAATACTGACACTGAACAGGTTCTAAAGGTTAATCTTAATACGTAGGAGGCGTTGAGCGAGGAGAACAGTTAGACGATAACAGAGAAATGCATATTAAAACTTTTATTTTCCTTTTGTTTTCTTGTCGCTTTTAAACAACTGAGGAGCGTCTTTGTCGACTGGCTTGAGTCTTTTTAGATAAAAACCTAATTAAAAAAACTACTAATGGCCTTTTTACGATCCCAATATTCCAACATTTACCTCTACGTAGCAACTATCATTTACTATGGATTAATCATAACTCAATTTTTAATATAGTTTATACTTGATATATAAATGGCATTGAAAAGTGAGTAAGAAGAGGAAGAAATTATAGGACTGCGTTCCGGTTAATTTGAAATATATAAAGTGCATTATGTTCCATTTCATTTATAGGAAAATTACTTGTTGAATAACATAACTGTATCTAACATTTCATCACATGTTATTTCATTGTTTTACTGTTGTAAACAATAAATATTCATCAACAATGCAGATCAATAATCTCTATGTACATTTTATTCGCATAAGTTACAAAATTACTCAAAATTAGCATATTTCCAAAGTATTTAGCGTAATCCAATACTATATCATAAAGTTAAACATGATTTCATGTAGAAACGACGGATTGATGAATTTTATTCTCTGGCTTAATTGAACAAACATCCTTGTGAAATATTTCGAATGTGGAAAGGCGGATCAGGTTTAATAGAATAATGTTTTTATCAATTTTTTTGTGCCTATTGAATGTTTATGACCAAAAAAAAGTGACTATCTCCAGCAAATAGTTTCTAGTCCAATGAACGAGAAAAAAGAAATGTAAGTAATAAAAATATTATTAGAACGGATTACAAAAATTAAAAAGTACAATTGACATTATCACAATAATTTTTATTTAATGACGGATCATGATATTTGTTTGGTACCCTTAGAGAATTATATTGTTAAGCCTGTTTTACATTTGTCAATTTCTCCATCAATTTTAAGTATACTTAAAATTATTAAATGAATTGTACAAAGTTTACAAAACATGAAAACCAACTACACTTGTCAATTTTATCTTCAATTTAAGCTGCGGAATACCAATATTAGATAATTTAAAAAGTGTTACCAACATACACGTATACGAACGCGTCGCTTTTCCTCTTCAAACTTCACAGCGATCAAACATACCTACTTCATATTATTATCGTTATTTTTTAGATGAACAATAACGTAATTTTATATGTATGATTTAAGCTTATATTATTTAGAAAAATTTCACACATAATCCGACAGATGTTTTTCAGTTGACACTACCAAATTTTTCGTTTAAATTACCAGCAAACCCTAACAAATTGAAGGAAAAATAGAACTTGTGCTATTTGCAGCTTACTAATAAGTTGCTGAGTAAGTAACTGCATGTACCATTATATTGTTGGTCTTTCCTAATCTACTATATAATTAATTACAAAGCTACTCTTCTTGGTTTTGAAATGGAAAATTGCTGGATAATTTATATAATTTTCTATGAACATTGTGAACAGGTAATTTGAATAAATCTGTCCTATTCCCTGATATCTTATAAATTCTTTTTAAGATGGAAAAAAGAGTGTTTGGTACTAGCATTATTTATTGGTTCAGATTTTTTTTAGATTGTCCCTAAATTAGGAAACCTGCATGGCAAATCATTTATTTTTGTGCATCTGAAGAGGACATATCTTCTTCCTTGATACATTTTATAAAGTGAAAAACTTCCTCTTCAAATATTCAAGATCAATTTGGTGACGCTACAAAACGAATCAGCGTTACATAATTATGATATAATTTTGACATCTTCACTACTGTCTCTATTAGGAGACTGTTTCGAGTATCATAATAAACTTAGGAGCCTAGAATATGAAACATAAAGAATTATGGGTACATATTTACAATAGGCGTTTGCTAGTAATTCGAACAATTTTAAGAATTTTCTAGTGGCATGAAGTTTTGTTAGAGGCACCAAAACGATATTTTATCTTGCATAAAATCGATAATTTTTTCTGACTTTTTCAACAACGGTACTTCGCACCTAGCTCACGAGCGGGCTTGCCGTCCCTAACAAAACTCGATACAGTATTCTCTTGTTTCATAATCATGAGCGAATTTACATGGAGGATGTTTGAGAGCTATTGGTTTTTCAGCAATTAGAATATTTTTTCAGTTTCCGAATCGTGACTTCAGAAAGATCTGTTTCGAGTTAATTTCGATGGTTCATCTGTGTACATGTTAAAATAGTATATTCAAGCTTGAATTGTAATTTCTAAATCAATATTTCTCCTTGAAAATACAAATTAAAGTGATAATTTTTTTATTGTTCTTAAAAATCTTATAAGATTAGAATACACCGGTATTTTTTCCATAGTTCAAATATTCATTTACAAGTATTTTGATAACATAATGGCTAAATAATGTGTGACGTAGATTATGCTCATTCCTATTCGTAAACATGTCAGAGAGAGATAGGTATAGAGAAGGCGTTTATATTCATCTGTTGCTGCTTGTGGATATAACCAACATGATCAATCAAAACTATTAATGTTATCATATCATATTTTCAAAATATATTAACATATAATTTGAATGAATGAATGAATGTAATTCTGAATTAATTGCCTCTTATAATATTCTAGTTTAAAATAAAACAGTAACCGGTCAACATTAAGAAAGACTGTTAAATGATTTATCGAAGGATGAAAGACTCAAGTCAGAGAAATAAAAAAACAATTAAAACTGAATGTAGATATTAAACTACAGGAATTCAGTCAAATGTTTTAATTTTTTTTTCAACTTTACAGTTTCGGTCTCACCTGGATCATACTCAGGAATAAAAAGAATTTGAGAATTTAAAATTGAGTGAAAAGTAGAAAGAAAAATTGAAACCACTGAATTCCCATAATTTAATATATAAATTCAAAGTACCAGTCAAAGTTGAATAAAATCACGGTACAACTACATATATGGTAAATAAAGGAACATACCTAATACAGATTTTGTTTATGATCTATAAATTAGAAGTTAAGAGTAGTGCGCTATCAAACCTATACTTCAGATTGGTTCTAGTAATTAATAGAACCTATTATGTAATTCGATCGATTTTTTTATATCAACACATTTATCTTTAATTAGATACGAGTTCAGATATATATTTTTTAAATAAATTACATTGTAGTGATTTTTAAAGAAATATTCAATGCATTGGCAATTAATTTTCATAAACGTATCCAGTGAATTGGACTATGATTATAATTTGAAATCAATTTTATAACGATCATATTGATTTATTTATTTATGGTGGACGAACTAAGCTATTATAAATAATTTCTTATAAAGTGGACACAACTTGGAAATTAATGATGTGTGAGTCATTCGAATAAATATATTTCAAATTTACAGTGTGCATGATCAACAGAACCGTTATTCAATGTAAAAAAAATAAAATATTATTGATCTGTCAGAAAAAAAAAAATATAACTTACAGGAGTTCAGAAAAGTACTGATGAAAAATGTTCGAAATTATCCTCCAAATTCTAAAAGACCCATTGTTCGATGCTCTCATTAAATAAATTGATTTTTCGATTCCATTTTTCGTCGAGAATTGTTTTAATTCAAGAGCAAATACAAAATTCAATTCTATGGTAATTCCTTATATTTATTTTGTATTATTTATAAAATTTGATGATATATTTAGTACTTTTAAATTGGTTCTGAAAAATGTAATAAATATACTTTCCTCTATTTACATTAGCTGATGTATTACACTGAAAACGATTCAAAAATGGTCAATATAATTTTTGATGAACCCAATTTAATTATAGACATAATTTTACATGAAATATAAGCTTTTATATATATTTTTTTTCAATCGATTTGAACTATTTTGCCATTTTTTTCGACTGTCATTCTGTATACATTAGTTGGAAAACAGTATATTACTCCACATCATACTTGCATTTTTGAGCTTCCTATTTATTCTCACAATGAACATTTGAAATTTGTTTTCATTAAATAAATGAAAAAAACTGAACATCAAGCACCCACTATAAATATTGTACAATTTCATATGGGGATTCAATTATAGGAATTGATAGATTTTTTTGTTGTTGATATTTTTAAATCCTATTCCAGATTTAAATTAGTATCGATATTCCCATATCCAGTGGAACATCGCTGATCAATTTTCAAATTTTCAGTTTTCGTGTAATTTTTAAATTGTCGAAATACCTTCATTTTTGCCAACTTTCTTTAAAATATTGACTTTTGCTCCTATGATTAGAAGTGCTATTAAAATAAAAAATATCTTACCATCTTTCTTCGGTACGATAAGCGAAAGAGGTTGCTGCTCTAGCGCAGTATTGAAGTCTCCGGTCTTGTGCGCCGCGGCGTTCTGCGACTCCAATAACTTGAGTTGCTGCTGGTGCAGGCGATTTTTTAGCAGAAATATCTTCGGCATAGTGCCCACTTCTTAATCCATTAAATCCAATAATACACACACTTCACACAATAGTTAAATCCTAGCACTAATTAGCACAAAGGTGATGATAATCCTTCATCATGAGGCACCTGCTGACATTGAGAGAACAAACTTGTACTAACTGTTTCTCGTCGAGGTCTGCACAAGACTGATGACCGCGGTGTAGCCGGCGAAGAGTGAACCGTTGTCTGTGCCGCTGCTGCTTCATGGCGGGGGGCAGGGGCCCCCTTGGGGCCCCCACACCGCGGAATGGCTCGCCAGGTAGAACTACACGTAGCGGCCGCACCAGAATCTTCTTGGTTCAGCTCTTGCAATTCAAACTTACTTACAGATGGATTCCGGTTTATAGTTGGGATCACAAAAAAAAACATTTTTGGATAAAATTCTGTTTCTTTTGTAACTACCTACAGTTTGTAGTCAGAAATTATAATATTTTGCTGCTCGTGAAATCATAGAAAATATTTGCTTAGTAATTAGATTATTTAATATAATGACTCTCTGAAGAATTTGCAAAATTATCCAAATATGTGCCTTGTTTTTGTGTTTGCTTATTATATAAGCATTCAAATCGGAATTATAACAGAAAAAGTTGAATTCATGGCCACTTCTGTTTTTAACAGAATTTGCGGTAAAATCGTTGATATAATGGAGACAAAAATTTCAAATAATACATTTAACTGTCGATATGATAGGCTGGGATCACAAAAGAACGCACGAGCATTCCAAAGAGCCTTGATTGTATATAATTAATATATGATGATTAGTTGTCTCAAGATAGTTGATACTTCCAATCGAGATTAGAGAAGATATCGTTAGAAAATGAAATTTGTTAAAAGACGATCCTGCCATCTCACCATCGAATTTGTTACATTCAGTTACAAACGGGTCAAAGCTCTTATAGGACTACGATTAAGGCCTTCTAATTGGCCGAAATGCGAAAAAGATTCATTTATTGAATACATGATTGCAAACAAATTTTTGGAAAATGGAATTCAAGAGATGGAAGCGTAAAATATATTTACTTATTATTATCAGAATAGAGACAAATTTGAGTTTTCCAACTGCACAAATTTATTTAGGATGATTGATGAACGGCTATAATTGATCCATTGATAGAATGTGATAATGTGATAGAATGAGACAGTGTGGGATTACCTACATATGAATGCACGAGCGAGACAATGTGCGCAAATATATATCATTAATATATTATAGAAGGATAACGTCATAACTGATACCTCAATAAGTTATTAGAGTTGAAAATTGCAAAAAAAATAATAATTTTCTCAATAACTCCGGTTAGGAGAAGTCAAAATTCATTTAAGTGTTTGACTCTGGTGCAAATTTTTTTTTATCCAATACAAGGTTGCAGGTTTTTGATTTTGGAATTTCGGCTCATAATAAACAGTTCCATATTTAATATAAATTCCTTTCGCTAATTTCATTACTAAATATACATAACTTTCATATTGAATGATCGATATCGATCAAAAAATCACTGATGATCGATCATAAATATCCTTGACTTGATTGCAGAGCTAACAGAACATCAACACTTCGGCAAAATGTTCTCGTCAAATGTGAATGATGGTGAGACTGCAACTTTTCTGGCCTAAGAGATAAAAAAAAATATTGACTCATTCCTAATTGGTTCAATAAAAATGTATATACAGGGTGTCTCACGACGAGCTTACACTATCTATATTTTAAATCCTATTAACTACAATTTTACAAAACTTGGTATTTGCGGATTTTGCCAACATGCCTATTTTAACTAAAATATTTTCGAACCAGTGGCACATCCGGTTTAACCGAAAATTGGCCTCAATTTTCTCATTTTAAATGAAATACCTTTTTTTATTTTACCATTAAATATGAAAAGAAACAAAAAAATTTTGCTGTTGACCAATCATGTTCGGTATACTTCCATTTTTTGATTTTTGACTGAAATCCAGCACATCTTCAAAACGCTGTGTTTCAAGAATTAGTTTGAATTATTATAATATGAAAACAGCATTTCATAAGGAAAACTTGAAGCTATAATCAGAGGCGGCTCTAGCCTACTTAGCGCCGGGGTGCGAAGACAAATGAATCCCCCCCGTATATTTTTTTTCCTCTACATAAATCAGGAAAAAAGGAATTAGAGAGGAACAGTTCAACAAAATCACAATATTCTACAAAATTTTATTTACATTAACAAAGATAAGAGTTACAGACATGAGCAAAAATTGAAACCATAATATACATAGTTCCTCATTTAGTAATCAAACTCTACCTTCCTTGATTTTCTGGCAGCAAATTCTTTCACAATATCACATACATCTATGTTGATATCGTTCTCTATACTAATAATTGCTAGATTTGAAAGTCTGTCCTGTGTCATACTTGATCTTAAATAGTTTTTTATAATTTTCAACTTCGAAAATTATCTCTCACCTTCGGCAACAGAAACAGGCAATGATAAGTAAATGCGTAGGGCAATTGATAGATTTGGGAAAACACTTACTAGATTATTTTTAAATAAATATCTTAGAACATCTATTGAGGATGCGCTAGATTTTATATAAGTAGGCAAAATCTCTATTTCATTCATTAAATCAATCGCATTTACATCGGAATTATTCAATTATTTGTTCCAGAATCTGTTAGTTTCTTTTGTAAGTCTACGCAATATCTCATTTTTTATTCAGAATCTATATTTGTCATAGAAAAAGAAAAAGTGCTGTTGTGGTCAGTTAATAAATCAAACCTTTTACCTAATTTAGCTAGAGCAATGTCTAATAAATAAGAATAAAAATAATTTTAAAATGCAATTCAAGATTTTGAGTAGCATCATCTTTACTTTCATAATCAAACATAGGCCTCTTTCTCCTGGGTCGTACAACACCGATCACAGGAAAACTGATTTCGCAATCTAGTTCTTCAGCAACAGCTTTAGCCTCAATTAGCATTTCTGCAAAAGCCGTGTCCGTTCGACGTTCATTCAGATATTTTTTTATTTCATCCAACATTTTAACCACTTCTGGAAGAATTGCAGTAGATTGCTGCAAACATTTACTAACGGTATTAATTTTCAATAAAATATTGTACCATATGACCAATGAACAAACAAATTTGTATGATTTTTCGAATAACTTTTCTGTGGTGCTCCTAAGAGCTAAATTTTGCCTAGCTAAATATTGAATAACATCAATAATTCTTTCTATAACTGCTGTCCACCTTTTTTTTCGCGATTAATTTGATTCTGATATAAAGAATCTACAGTTTTTCCACTATCTAAATTATTTTTTAGATCAATACACTGTTTTACACTTTGAAAATGAGCAACACTTTTCTCATGCCGTTCTAAATTCCTAGATAAATGACGCCAATCACTGAAACCCGTCATATCATTGAAAGCATCCACTGAACTATTGAATAATTTGCAATAGAAACAAAATACAGAATCACTTGATTTTGAATAAATAAGCCAGTCTCGTTTGATTGTTTCATTATTCTCCAACTTCTTAGAAAAATAGGAAGCTGAGATTGACCGGTTTGAATTATTTGTCGGAAACTCAAAGCTTTCAATTTTTACTGGCCCTATATCAAGTATCGACATTTTTTTTTCTACTGTCATAACTTGGGGTCAAAAAGCAGGATCTGTCAGTGCATCAACGTTAAATATTGATTCAGAAGTATCAGGGGTAGTGAGAAAATAATTTGTAACTGTTACTGCCGATGTGTTTACTGATGTGATCGTTGACACTTCTGGTAGTATCGGCTGCATTGCTGATATTTTTTCAGTGGAAGTACAAAAAAAAGTTACAACACTATTATCCGCCTCATCTTCTTCTCTGAACACTATATTGACTTGCGAGTCGGAAGATATTGATGGACCGGGCTGAAAAATTTTTTTTATTAAACTCGTAAATTTTTTCACGTTTTCTTTTTTTTCCAATTTTCGCTTTCTGGATTGATTTCCAGAAAGTTTTTTCCTTCCATCGGCCATCTACATACAACAAATAAATAGATTAAAAACGAAACCAAATTTTATTATTTAATGTATCAAAATTTTTTTTTTGTTAAGCTTAACGAATACAAAATATGCTGGATTTTGGGATAAGTGAGAATGTTCGCTGTACGACGCGAAGCCAAATACAGCGATCTTCCGAATCCCAAAATTATATTTTATGTACATATTAATCAGAATATTTTTTCTTCTGTCGCACTTTATTATTAAATCGTTAAAAATTATAGCGAAATTTTCCTTCTGATTCATATAATCATTTGTTCATCTCAGGAGGTTTGAAATAATTAATTAATTACCTACAGCTCTATATATGTGCAAAATATATTTATAACAAGTGTTACAAAAATTTTAGATAAAATATAATATTGGATTTGAGACAGAATAAAATTCTTTCACATTTAGCGTATAGTTTCATAGAACAAAAAAAAAAGACTTACCTCAAGTAAACTCCAATTCACAGGCCAGCAAGTCACAAATCTCAAATCACTGAAGTCACAGAGTATAAGTAATATTTCGTTTCAACTCATTCAAAATCAAGACAACAAATGAACCATTTTCAAATATTAATGAAAAAGATAAATTCAAATTCATAGAAAAATTAAAATTTCAGAATGAAACAGCTACTTACACATCTCAAACGCACCCCTTTTGTCAAATCAACTGTTAAGTTCTTGGAAGTGAAAATTAAATTCAGAGAAAGATATCAATTGCGACAAAAATACTTCTTGTCAGAATTTGGACCGAAGTCAAAATAAATTATGTTTGAATAGTGTACAAGAGCTATTAATTTTTTTTCTCCTAATTTGTGGTAAATCAAAATAGGTCGAGTATATATTAATTTTGATTTTTAGTCATTCTTCAAAATTTTCGTGTTCAAAATTATATTATTAGTTCTAATACAATATTTTGTTGATGTAATTGGTATTCATTGAAAAATGATTATTTCTGAGGTCCAGCTGCCGCCCTCAAGGCCTTGGCCCCCGGGGTGCCATGCACCCCTTGCACCCCCGCTCGAGACGCCCCTGGCTATAATACAGTGAATAATAATCTGATTATCCATAAAAATGTGATGGGTACGCTACGCCAAAGCTACAGTTGACAAATATCATAAAAGTCTATTTTTTAAATGGAACCTTTCTTTCTTTATTATATAATTAAATTCTACGATCAAAAATAAGGATACTTTACGAAGGTAAAAACTTTTCAAAATTCATTTTTTTTAATAAATATGTTTTATCGGGATAAAGTTCTGTATATAAATAATTGTAAGAACAACATTTCAACAGCAAAGTATTGCCCTTTTCAAGTGTGAATATATATAATAAATAAATAAACAAAAATTGTCAAGACATCAAAAATATACCTACAAAAAGTGACTAGATAAGTTTAAGATATTAATTTCTAGGATCGAAGAGCACTGCTTGTGGTTTAATTTATAATTATTCAATTTCCACAAGTCTTCAGGAGATAAAAATGAAGGTCAGAATAGGATAATTGTCAAAAAGAGCTAACAATTATCCTATTTATTCATAAGAACGATGGAATATTTATATTGAATTTCATATTTAAGTTTCTCATCAGAAAGCTAGGTTCAAGTTCGTGATACCAAAACTTTATTGATGGAGCTTTTTAGTTTTTTTTATCATGAAATATGCAGTTATTAAAACTGATCCTCAAATAATTTGGCACAACATTCACCTAACACTATGAGCCATTCATTTACAATTATTAAAATTTGAATTATCATAAAATTCGTTATATTTTTCTGAAGCAAAGAAATAATGAGAATCATGATGTGAGATTAAAATTATTATCACTCATATTTGGACATCACATGCAAACGTTAGTCAATTGTTCTATTAAAATAATTAATTTGACTCTATTGTGTTTGGTATTAAATTAAAGCTTTTGTGGAGAGATACTAATTGAAGCGTCAAAGAGGATAATTAAACGATTCTCAATTGTTTCTTTCACAAATTATTTAAATGATGTCTAGTTTGGTATCAATTTTAAGCTCTCAGGGAGATAACCTTAGTAGATATCAAAAATAAATAATTAGTGAAATCTATGTTACCATCTTCAAATTACACTTCCGGCGATCAAATGTTGAAACTGTATGTTCCAAATCCAATGGATTAAAGACCCTGAAAATCTAGAAAACTCTATATTTTCAAAAATACTTATTTTATGTAAGGACTAAAATATAACTGCCATCTGTCACTTTGACAGTGACAGTTGTTACATTGACAATGACAGTTATCACTTTGACAATAACAGTTGTCACTTTGACAATGACAGCTGTCACTTTGACATTTACAGCTTTCACTTTCAAATATGCAATTAATTGATGCGACTCTCTAAATTTCTGAAACAGCGATGAAACTGGCCAGGAAATTTTTGGTCGGAGAAGTGCTGTAATAGCCACAGCAAATTTTTTCACTATGAGACTGGGAGTTAGAATTTGATTTAGCTTTGCAGTTAAACTCGTATCTAAGCGCTGTTAAGAATATTAATTTATGTTTGCGTGTTAGTACTGTGATATCAACAGTTAGGAAAAATGAGATTTAAATAGTATAATTATTACTGAAGCAACTCGCTATGGAACATAGAATATATGTTGCGAAGTTCAACGAATCCTATATTCTTTGCTATTATTATCATCATCTTGAAAATTGAGGAAATTGATTAGTTTCTAATCTAGCATAAAACAGAACATGCTGGTCTCTTAATTTTCTCTCTTTACACTTAATTTTAAACGACGTGTGAACAGGCGAATCATCTCACAAACAATACTTTTTCTCGATGTTTTTTCAGAATATTTCTCGAATTTCAATTACAAATGAAAAATAATACTCCTCAATTACTGTTTTCCCTTGTTGTAAGTAATATGTGAGAAGAAACTTCTTAGAACCAGGAGAGCCCGTAATGTTTCTGGATCATGATGATGTCCTCAAGTTTCGTCTATGCTCACCATTCGGTCTTCATCAAAACGACTACAGATCAACTTGAATGCTGTGGTTCTCAGTTGTTTTTGACCGGTGTTCATATCTCATTTTATATTCAAGACTATCATTACTTACTTGTACTAAGTATAAGGAAGTATTGTGGAACCAACAAAATTCACCTATCAAAATTTTGATATAAATATCCTGAATCCATTTTGACTATTTTCGGCTTGATGTTGGTACGTATGTTTGTGCGTGCGTTCGTTCGTGCGTAACTTGCAAATTTCAAAACTGGTTGAACGTATAATGTTAAAATTTTGTATTTAAGACTGGTATAGGGTCTAGTTGTGCACCTCGCATTATGGTTCCAATCGTTCGTACCGAAAGTTCACTTTACTTAAAACTTTTTTCGAATTTTTCTAATAAATCCAGAATGATCAATCGTAGGATGTTGAAATTCAGTATTTGAACTTGATGTTGTATCAGAATGGTTATCTGCTATTTTTGTATGAATCAGCCAAGCCAGAAGTGCACTTTACTTGAAACTTTTCTTTAATGTTTTGCATATAAATCTAGAATGATCAGCCATAGCATATTGAAATTCAGTGTTTGAACTTGTTGTAGCATCATAATAGTTATCTACTATTTTTGTATCAATCGGCTGAGCCGGAAGTGCAGTTTATATGTATAACAGACATTCAGAATTTGCCGTATAAAACAATCAGTTTAATTGAAATGATAAGATGAGCAATGATAATCTGTTGTCAATTTTTTGATTTTGTTTGACATTGTACATGTCAAAATATTATTAAAATTATATTAATTATAATCTGAAGTGGCAGAAACTTTATTGAATAAATTTGTGTATATATCAAATGATGCACAAGTAAGTCACGTGATGTTCACGTCAGATTTATTTATATTTTATTATTTTGTCAAATAATAGTCAGCCGATGTTTAATGATGGTGATTCGCCGAAATCGATAACATAGAAATTTGAAAGTAAAAATATTTTAAACACAGTACATATTATATATTGACTACGTTTCCATAATGATATTGCTTTTTCAATTCTAATAACATAATACACTATAAAGGCATGCATATAACTGGTAATTTCATTGACAGGTCAAGCTTCATACTCATTTGTAGATGTACTATTCGAACTTTTAAGATTCCGTTCAGTCCATTCAGCAATAATAACTAAACTCTCATCTGCGGTACATATATTCTTCTCTTTTTATAGTTTGGAAAAAAAACCAAACACGTTGTCAAAATGAATAGCTATTTGTCAAATTAGCCATATTAATGAATGAACCATTTCAGATTCTAGTAAAAAGGACCACCTGCGTACACACTGCAGAGGGAACTTAAAAGACAAAATAACAAATTTAAAAACACCTGTCTTGGTGCTATTCTGAAGATCTTTTGTAACTTCTACAAATTGAATCTCTTTTAATTTGATAAGAATCATTTATAATACTACTTGTATGTCTGTCACTTAAGAACATTAGCTAAAACTCTATATATTATGGCAAATAACTAGCTTAAGCAATAATTTATTAACAATAATTTTCTTATTAAGAAATCTGCTTATAAATTTAACTGACGTTGTTAACAGATGGTTTATTGACTATTCTTAGATAAAAAATCATGCTGAACAGAATGGTGCTATTTAAAAACGTGAACAAACTTCATTGTTATTAACTAAAAATCGTATGCATAATGTATTTTTTTTAAAATATTGCATTCTATTCGTGAAACTCAAAGTTTTTTTTGTATTAATAATTCACATTTTTTGCAATTATTTAAACAATTAACTCTCGGCAACCGATAAATACTGATAAAAACAATAATTTTTTTTCCGGAATATTCATTTTCGTTCAAATGTAAATGTAAATGTAACGAAGATCTTATCCTGCTAATTTCTGCTCCTTCTGCCGAAGTGAGCCAGTTTGTCTCCATTTTTTTGACTATTTCTTTGTTTCTGAATCATAATGATGAATTTTAATTTCATCCATAGTCAACAACAGTTCCAAAAACCTTCTCAAAATGCTTATATAGCAACTTTGATATTGTAATCTTATTTATTTCAATTTAGGGAGCAAAAGTTACTAAACACTACTATTTATTTTTATGATTTATTAAAATAATAAATTAGATAACTAACACTATTTCCAATAACTAATTTTGATTTAAACTAAAGATTATTACACTACAATAACATAACTTCAATTATTTATGTCAATGTTGATTTATTTCAAATAACACAATTTATTTCAACCACTAGCAGTCCATATTATAAGGTTTCTGAGCCAAAATCAATAATACTCCTCGTTGAGTTAGCCACTGATATATATCGTGGGTCTCTCCTCACTACGTTTTTCCCGCAAACGTCCAGACTTTTCTAGAAAGCGCTAGAAGGTACCAGCAATTTTCTAGAAAACAAATATATTCGCCTATATTTCTTGATGTAAAATATTTCCACAACAATTCTAAGCACCAGAAAAGCCGAAATGACTAATTTATAGACTTAAATTCGTTACAATATTGTGAGTGACAGTCGTTTTTGGTCGACATTTGGACATTTAGAAATCCATTTAGTTGATAATTTTTTCATACCTAAATCAGAATGGGCAATATGAAAAACACGTTCATATGAAATATCCAGAATCCTGCTGTATGCTTCTTCTAAAATTATTATATCACTGACGCAACAAAAATAGATCAAACACCGTTCTCATCATTGATTCCAAATTTTGATACATCATATTTTGCTAACAAATATAAGAACAGCATAATTATAACTGGATTACCAAACTTTAGTATTATCCAAATACTCTTCGTGCTTATTATCTTATTCAACAGTCTCCATGAAATGTCGTCCTTATTAAAATCGTTCAAAATTCCTACGTAGGTATCTCATTTCGTAGAAGAGTTAAAAAATTCTGCAATTAGTAAGTCAAAATTTCTCACAAATAAAAATCAAGAGTTGTACAAATGTTTTTTAATTGGCTTACGTCCCTAAAATTAATGTAGATGATACTCTGTTCAAATATGAAATAAAAATACAATGATTTAATTATGAAACTATTCAGCAATTTGCTGTTGCTTGTAAAAGTATTCATGATGTCCTCATGAATACTTTTATGAACCCATTTGAAATTTCGCTTTTTCATATGTTGAACATTGTTGTTCAAGCATACAAATAATGCAATTAAAATAACTTGGAAACAGAACTCTGTCTGGAACAATACAGTGGGTGTCTCGAAATGACTTTTATATTTCATGTTTTGAATCTGTAATACATGAGTAGTAGTTAAATAGTACTAAGTAATACTTGCAAAATGGTTGCTACTGTATACAAGTTTCAAGGTTTGAGTTCAACAATGTGATATAATTTATAAAGGAATAGGTTAAAGGTTAGTTTGATGTAAGAAAATATGAAGTACGTGAACAAGTTCATACGTTGAAATTCTCATGACATATTTTTACAAGGATAAAAACTTTGTTGGCTGTTTTATTTTTTAGTTTTTTCGTAAACTTGTGGGCAGAGTTTCAATATATTCGAGACTTGTACAGCTTCTAGATGTAAAAATTACTCGCATTTTTGATTCACAGTCATGTCACCACGAAGATATTAATTTTTATTATGAAATATTTGAAAAATCGGGGTAAAATTCTCTAGTAAAATGAAATAACAAATGATTTTGTCTGACACATTTCTCTTTTATTCAGTTCAGAGATTTATTTGAGGAGAAAAGAATCAATGCAGATATTACAAAAACAAAAACACCTTCGAGGTGGATTCTCGAATGTCAAAAAGCTCTCTTTCAACTAAAATTTGGCTTTTATAGCTCAGAAGTTAGTTATATTATCGAACTTTAAATACCTACGTGTATATCTTCAATGTTTTCATTCCATATTCTGCGTCACGAAACTTAAATTTGTTTGTGTATAGTATATTGTATAGTATAAATAATAACATGTTTCAAGAGGGTTCTCGTAGAACATAATATTTAACATTTAAAATTATTATTTAAAATTCTTAAAGAAGTTTCTCTTCTAAAATGCAGATCAGTTTAATTATTATACAATAATTTTTTGTCAACTCACTTTCTCTGTCCGATACAAATCTTGATGGAGTTTTGGAATTTCACGCACGTGTGTAAGCCGGTGACAATGCAATATAGTTCATATACGTATTTAATTCTGTTTTCAATCTAATATGGTTGACGTCTCAAGGCGGCGAATTATCTCTATCCGGTACAAATTTTGATTAATTCTAATTAAGCTAACGCCTTGAGATTTTGCAAATATGCGTATATAGTATATCTAATATGGTCCTTATTCCAATATGTCGGACGTCCTAAGTTAACAAATTATCTTTTTACCTTTTTTCCTCAACCATCTAAACGTAGATAAAAGGTTTAGGAATTTGACGAGTAAAATACGATGAGCTATATGATGTCATATGTCCAATATAGCGTCAGATAATCGTAGATTTCAGTGCCTTATTTTGTTTTTTCTGCCTTCAAGAGATTTGATAAGTATGTATATTTGGAGTAAAATAATGCTGAAATTAAATCTGGACCGCGTGACCAACATAATCAAAATTCATTTTAAATTTTTATGAAAAAACATGTTCTTATCCAATTTTGTCGCTTCTGCTATGCTTACGAAATGAAATTTGAGAAAAAAAAAGTCGTCAGCGGAAAACGATAGGCAGAAGTGTTCCACTTGCCAGAGTGTTTAGAGTGAGGACTCGATTGTCCAAATAATTATATCAATTGATCAAGTTCTTCTCGCTTCTGCTGTTTGGCCATATGAAAGTTAATATCGTGAGTATCTCGTAGAAATGAATGGCAGAAGGTTTTCGAATGATCAAGTCAAGATATGTACGAAAACATCTTGCGAAAATTTGAATATTTTCGTACATATCTTGACTTAGTCATTCGAAAACTTTTTGTCATGTCTTTATATTCAGGGAGCAATATTATATTCGTCAAAATGTACGTCTTTAGGAATCTACTTCAATCGGTGGAAACGGAGCCCATATAGGATCACTTTGTTGTCCGAATGTAAAAATTCCTTTTTCTCAGGAACAAGTAGAGGTATCAAGTTGAAATTTATTCCAAAAGATATGATCACTTATGTCTCGTATTTTTATACTCGCAAACACACTCATCAAAACCTTTCTGTTACCCTAGAATCATAAATTTTTGCTAGAAGTAAGGTTTAATAGTACAAGTGAAAAAAACGAGCCGAAAATTATTAGTTTGTGATAATATCACATGAAAATAGTTATTTGTTTAAGTACAAAAAATGCTAGATTTTGGGGTGAAAAAGAAAGTTCACTGTACTCCGCTCCGCGATCTTATGAATCCAAAAATAGTATTTATTTTACAATAAGTATTGGAATAGCTCTTATTCCAAACGAGCGAAAAGTTTGTAATCCGAGCCGAAGGCGAGTATTACGGTTCGCGAGTGTGGAATACGCCATTCCAAACATGTTGTAGACTATACTTTCTCTAACAAGGTTTTGGAAACACCAATATTTCAGAAGTTACTTAAAAAAATTTTAAGGTTGTTGAGAAGGAAATCAAAGTATATGAGAATTTAATTAAATTTTCACAGTATATTATTTGTTTAGTGGAGAATATTCTGGCAAAGTTTGAACTCAATCTTTTTTCTAGTTATTGAGATAAAAAATATCAAAGTTGCTGTTCGGTGACATGTTATTACATTGCGTTAATGCACGCGGCGTGTTCCACATTGATTTATATGTCATTATCTCGACTACCTGAAATGAAAACATTACAAAAAATTGTCAAAATATCTACGAATGTCTTATATGTATGTGTACCAAGTTTCAAAAAAGTATTGTTTATAGTTTCAGAGAAAATTGAATTATTACTTAAAAAAAAATTGTACAAAATCTACTCATATTTAGCAAGTTATCATACGCTTGGCAACGTCGCCGCGTGAGATTAAATGGGAATAGTGTGTGATTAGAATGGGTTGCGGGCTATCACGTGACTTTTTGCTCCAACCAATCCCAGTTTGGGTAGCAAACGTCAAAGTGACATTTCGTGAACATTGTTTACTCTTGTTCGTTTGCTTGAGTTTTGTGCTACTAGTATTTATAAGTGTTTTTGATGTTTTTTTTTGTATGTATCTTGTAACTTTTGGACTATTTCTCATATTGTTACGAATATTGTGTTAGTTTTAGCTCTAAATTTTTACTTTTAAAGGTTATGTGAAGATAAGCCTCGTTGTTTGTGTATGTGCTGTGACTGCTGTATTATTTTCATGTGTATTGTGTTAGTTCTAGCTTCAACAGCCCGTTTCTCGAAACAATTTAAGTTAGTTCACAGTTTTGAATCAATTAGTTTCATCATAATTTTGATATTTTGTTCATCAAAACTTATGGATTATTTTTTCTGTCTGTTTCACATCATCAGGCAAACTTTAGAAATAAAAATGCATTATTCTTTTAGAAAATATCCAGTTGATAGACACTGAAACTGAGCCAAGCGTTTAACAACGAACTAAAAGTAAACAAATAACTGTCACTTTGACATATGCCACCCAGACTGGGATTGGCTGAAGCAAAAAAGTCACGTGATAGCCCCCTTGCTATAAACAAGATTTTTATCATTTCCCTGACTTGACGGTACACTGATTGAGTAACCCATTTATTCTTCCAGTGATATTATTTTTTTGATGTAGATTTATCATCAATAAGTTTGTTTGGTTATGAAACGCAGAAACACTACTAAACGTCAGATGTCAAAAATACTTCCGAATGTCTACAGCATTGCGTATTATACATTTCATATTGTAGCTTTGTTAAAATATGAAAAAAGAATATTTCAACAGATGAAAGCTCTTTAAAAGAATAGAATAAGGAACCAAAATATTCAAAATCATGTATTTTCAACCGAAAACAAACATTTCCATTAGTTTTTTATGTATTTAGCATAGAGCAGGGTTCCCACCACAGCTTGACCCCACTCCTCTTCTTGACAACCTTAAAATGTCAAATTTAAAGCCAGAAATGAATTCTTGAATTGTTAGGCAGTAACCATGGTAGTAACCAAACTAACAGCTTCTGATTTGTCGGAATGATTCTAAACGGCATACGGAATCATTCTAAACGACATTTTGGCATGTTATTGATTTCAACATAATTTTTGGTTATGGAATATACAAATTCCAAAACAGTATTAGGGAATAGTATATTCTACAATAAGTATTGGAATGGCCTATATTCTGAACGAGCGAAAAGTTTGTAAACCTAGCCGAACGCGAGGATTACGTCTCGCGAGTGTGGAATACGCCACTCCAAACATATTGTAGACTATACTTTCTCTAACAAGGTTTTGGAAACTCACCAATATTTCAGAGGAAACTTAAAAAATTATTAAATGTCAAACGTCAAATCCAGATATGAATACTTGAATTGTTAGGAAGTAACCATGGTAGTAGCCAAACTAACAGCTTCTGATTTATCGAAATGATTCTAAAGGCTTACGGAATCATTCTAAATGGCATACGGAATCATTCTAAACGATTTCTTGGAATGTCATTCGTTCCAACTTAATTTTTGGTTATGGAATATGCAAATTCCAAAACAGTGTTGGAGAAACGTATTTTCTGCACATATGAAACATAATATTTTCTCATCTATCGCATTTTATTAGTAAATACGAACTATGTAACGTGATTTACTTCTTGTGTTAGTCCAAAAAATCAATGCTTTTTGTACAGTCGCCATGGAAACTTGTGTTTTTTGTATAGTTGCCATGGCAACATATTAAAATACTAAAATGGACTATTTTTGCATGTAGCGTAGCGTTACAATATGGCGCCTTATTCAGGCGATAGAAAAATAGTATATTATATAACGAGGGACTTAAGTGCTTGATTTAATCCTGAGGGTGGAGTTTATTGCACGAGACGCAGTCGAAGGCAATACTCACCTGAGGGATTAAAAAGGCACTTAAGTCTTGTGTTATATACGCTATTTTTCGCACTACCGTATTATATTGAATCACAATAGTCTAGAAGCAGATTAATTAATCTTACAATTTTGACAACAAACTTGATTCAAAAATGTTGAGTAAATTCACCATAGTAACAAGGCTGGCTACAGCAGTTGTTCAATAAATAAATTTGCTGTCAAAAATATGAGAGAAAATTGATATTGATAAGGCTGCGGAAGAGGTAACTGTATTTGCCAAAAGTCTAGAAAATTTACGAACAACAATACGATGCATTTGTGAAATTGTGTGAATTGCAATAATGCTAATACAAATCAAGAATAAAGGTTTGAATTCTAATGACAAAATTCAATTTGATATTTAGATAAGTACTTTGATTATTCAGTTGTTATAGAAAAATTTGTTTATATTACTTTAGTCCCTTGGGATTCTTGATCATTTTAGATCTCGAGGGACTAAACTCAAACTTAAGTCCCTGAAATAAGGGATTAAATTCGTTGTTTACTCCCGGGAGTGCGAAAAAAGTATTTATTTGCTGTTACATACTTGCATTGCATTCGTCATCCGTCAAAAGTATAGTAAAAAAATATTATTGTATTTGTCGAAATTCTCGATTCCCGGAATGGATAAATTATCTATATACTTAATTATGAATGCAAAGAACTCTCAGAGCGCGATTTCTACCCGCACTTGTTCGGTGTTTAATGGCAAAAAAGGGACCCTCTAATTCTGTCATGTTCGTATGTCCGTGCGTCAAAGTCAGTTTACTTGGAGACTGGTATTATATAGATGAAATTTGGAAAGAAGGTGTTTTCTGCGAACCAGTATATCTATAATAATGGTGAAATTAAATTAAAGAGAAGATAATTAGGGATAACACATCATACAAGTAATTTGGGGTGTTATTGGTTTGGTCTTTAAAAATGAGCGAGAATTCTTTAAATGACTTTTTTAATTAAGTGAATAGTTGATGAGACAAGCGCTTCTAAATTCGTAGAAAGTGTGTCCCCCCTATAATCTTTCAACTATGGGAAATTCTGAAAAAGTGAGATGAAAGAACTTGGACAACACTTTCAATGGAAATTGGTTTGAGTAAAATATGTCATGTAATTTTTGGAATACGGGATATTTTCAGTTACATCCTATTTATTTTTTAAGCTTAGCGACCGCAGAAATAATTTTGTTTGTTACAGCATCATTGAGAAATACTATGAAACAGTGAATAACATGCACTAGACCGATTTTTACTTACTTGTACAAAGTACAAAATACAAAGTACAAGTATTGTGAAACCGACAAAATTCTCAATTCGAGATTTTGATGAAAATATACCTTTTGAGCATCCCTGAATTCATTTGGACTATTTTTGGCTTGATGTCGGTACGTATGTATTTGTGTGCATTCGTAACTTGCAAATCTCAAAACCTGTCAAACGTTTAATGCTGAAATTTTGTATTTAAGATTGGTATAGGGTCTTGATGTGCATCTCGCATTATGGTTGCAATCGTCTGTACCGGCAGTGCACTTTGCTAGAAACTTTTTTTGAACTGAAATTCAGTATTTGAAATTGCTGTAGCATCTGAATGGTTATCTTTTATATTTGTACCAATCGGCTGAGCCGAAAGTGAGTTTTATATAACAGACTTTTCAAATTTGCCGCATAAATTCAAAACAATCAGTCGTAGAATATTGAAATTTTGTATTGAACACTTCTGTAACATCTAGCTGTGCACTTCGCATTATAATTGCAATCGTCTGTACTGGAAGTGCACTTTACTCGGAACATTTTTTGAATTTTCCGCATAAATACAAAACGATTGAACATAGAATGTTAGAATTCAGTATTTTATACGATGATACCATCTAAATGCTTATATCCTATTTTCATTGAGATCGACTGAGCCGGAAGTGCGCCTTACTTGACAGACTTTTGGAACTTTTCGCATAAACTCGAAACAATTAGCTTTAGAGTATTGAAATTCAGTATTTCAGTTTGCTGTAGCATTTTAATGATTGCTTATTATTCTCTTAACAATAGACTGAATTGGAAGTGCATTTTAGTGTTGATTTTTTTTTTAATTTTGCGCATAAATTCAGAATTGTAAGCCTTAGAGTCTTTAAAATCAGTATTTAGTAATGTTGGAAAATAAGAATGATGACCTACGGTTTCCATAATATTTGGTTGGGTTGAAAGCGTATTTTACTTATCCAAATATCTACCTGTTCCTCAAAGTTTTCAAACATGAATATTTTTAGCACCTCTTCAATTAAAATGAACTTACGCAAACCAAAACGTGTTTTCTTACCTTTCGCAATTTTCAAACTCAATTCGAACCATCCTAATCTTACGATGAGTTTATTACGGTAAGGATCCTCATTTGAATATCCCAGATTTATTAAGATAACAATTGCCTCTAAGTCTGTTGACACAAAACAAACCGAGCGAACAATTGCTAAGCGCATTGTCGGCAAAAGGCTCACAGAGAGACTTTCAAGAGAAACTTTTACTTTCGTACCTAAAGGGCCGTCAAGCTGGGTCTTTTTATGGTGGACTGAAGGACAAAGTGCCGAAAGATTCACGCAATCTTGGGTTTGTGGAGCATTGTTTGGTGAAGACACAGACCGTGCGGGAAAATTTCGTTTTTAAAGCTCTGTAAATAGAGTTGTAAAGGACGATTTGGTATGATAAACTTGGTGTTGTTAAAAAGCGTACCAATTATAATAAACTAAATTGTATAATAATAAAATATTGGAATGTCGGAGTTGAAATTAAAACATTTACAGACAATCGACTTGTTTGTGGAAAATAAAAACTAAACCAGTGGTACTAAAGCTTTATTGATGGAACTTTCCAGTTTTTTGCATTTATTTTATAAATGGTAGTGTTTTTATGAAATATGAAATTACTAAAATTGATCCTCTTATAATTTGGCACTACATTCACCTGAAACATTTTTTGGTGCAAATTAAATCTCTTGCGGACATAATTCTAGTAAAAGTGCCAAAGAGAATATTTAAACGATCTTCAATTGTTTTTTTTTTACAAATTATTTAAATGATGTCTAGTTTAGTATCAATTTAAAGCTCTCGGGAAAATAAAATTAGTAGATATCAAGAATTAGTAATTAATGGAATCCACGATACCATCTTTAAATTACACTTCCTGCGATCAAATGTCAAAATTGTATGTTCCAATGTAAATTTAACAATGACAGCTGTCACTTTGACATTAACAGTTGTAACCTTGACACTGACAGCTGTCACTTTAAAATATGCAGTTGATTGATGCGACACTCTAAATTTCTGAAACAGCGATTAAACTGGCTATAAAATTTATGGTCGAGGAAGTACTGTGTGGCCACAGCAGATTTTTCTTCTGGAATCATTAGATATGAACATTGTTCACTATTATTGTTTAAATATTACTGAGAGAGTGCTTGTGTGTGAGATGAAAGCACAATTCTCCTGTATTACAAAACTGTCAATCCCAAAACTGAGGGCCTCATCGTTTGAACTAACTGAATGGTGTGTGACTAGAGAAAGTCCAAATCAACAGTACCGATCGTACAATCCTGGGTGAACTGTACGTGGATGTGTATCTTAACTGAATGGTGTGTGGCTCGAGGATGTATAAATCCAAAGTTCCGATCGTACAATCTTGGGACTTCAGGTGAACTGTATGTGAATGGTTACTTTTATCAACAAGAAAACGTTAACAATGATCGCCAGCTAGCCGGACGTTGTGATATATGCAATTTTGGCGCGCATGGTGCAGTACTAACTCATTACGTGCTAACTCCCTCAAAGGTTCTATTCAGGTATAAATAATAAAAATAATGGTGTCAATAGATATTATATGACCCCTTAGAATTGACTGATAGTTGTTTAAGCTTGATGCACTGCATGTAACGGCTGTTATTTGCCAGTTTTATATCGGATCGAAACTACTTTGGAGTAATTATTTCGAATTGTTTATAAAGCTTTTTAATTCACTTTCTCTTAGCATCAAATTTTGAACTGGCTTCAATAAAAGTAAGTAATAAAGATATATATCCGGTGGCAATGCATATATTATATATATTATCGTTCTTAATCCAATACAGTGGATGCCGTAAGATAACAAATTATCTCTGTCCGGTACAAATCTTGCAATCAAAATTTCGAATGATTTTAGAGAAGCAAGTATTTTAAAATTTTAATTACATATTTAATTTTAGAGACAATACAATAAAGTGTATGTAATACCATTCTAAATTTAACATGGTGGATGTCTCAAGATGGCAAATTTTCTTTATGCAGTACAAATCTTGCAATCGAAATCTCTTCTAGTTTCAATTACCCTGATGTTTTGAGAATTTGACATAATTCTAAATCCAATATGGTAGACGCCTTAATTCGATGAGTAAAATACGATTAATTTTATAATGTCAACGTCATTCCAAACTCAATGGATGCCCCACAAGATTGCAGATTATTTTCTTCGTTACAACCTCCATTACCATAGAAATCAAATTAAAGGGTTTGACGAGTATGAAATGACTAGTTCTGTGGCGTCATTCTAAACCCAATATAGCTGATGTTACAAGCTGCCAGGCTGGTGGATTACTGTTCTCTTCACAGCCCCCTGATTTTAGATGCGATGAGCTATATAACATATAATAACTGCATCCATATTCAAAGGACTATTGGAACAATTTCCATAGCATCTTTTAATTTCATTAATCTACGAGACCGGTCTCAAAAAAGTTATCCAACAAACAAAAATAAGTTTATTTTCAGCTATATAGCAGTTTTTTGGAAATTTGTTAAAATTAACATCTTTTCTATTTATTTTTAGGCAACGTCCATTTACTTTACACATATCGAGTTATTTTTTAATTGACAAAAGTATGAGTATTCTAAGCATTCCCTAAAACAATAGTTATTTATGTATTTAGTGCGCGAAATTATACTTTGGTTCATGAGAATGAAAGTTTTTTTTTGTCGATGCGGTAGCCGAGACACAAATCATTCGGAAGCTCCAAAGGAATTTCGTGCACATGTAGCATACAACATTTCTTCTACAGGCGTCAAAAAATAAAAAAAATATATTAAAATCATATTAATATACAAAAATTAGTAGAATTCTTTTTCTTGACAACGTGCACAAAGTACTTCGTGCCCGTTGTCATGATAAACAACTCCAATGCGACATTTCGCATACTAATATTGATGTACAAATGTCATGATTTTTTGACGTTTGTAGAAAAAGTTATTTCTGCTCGAGTCCTTATGACGCAAACTTCAAATCTAGCTTTGGTACTCCATACTATGAAGTGACGCAGATTAAGTTGATGTCGGTGAGTCGTAAGAAATCAAGTGCCAACGAAAGAAATGTTTTCGGTCTTCTTGATAATTTCGGCATCCGTGTCAACTGGAGAAGGTGGCTAAATATATCTTATAGAAGACGTAGAAAGGAACGTAAATAGAAAGGCTTCAAAAGCGCAAAATGAATAAAAGCGTTTGAATAATATTGTCACAAATATGAAATATTTGTGGTAATTAAATCACATAATTATTTATTTGAATTCGCTGTAACTGTAATCCTAGTTAGTACTGACAAGGTCGATGTTCAATTGTCGGACATGATTGACAGGCTATGGTCACTAGATGTTAGGTGGTTGCCAGGCAACAATTGTTAAACAATTGAATGTTGACCCATTGTCGACTTAGGTATATAAGAGCGTTAGCTAGGAGAGGAATTCATTCAGTCAGTGATTCAGTACGAGTAACTGTGCACGATATTGTGTTCATACGAGTTTGTAAAGTGAAGATTAGCACTGTAACCTGTGTAAATAAATTAATCACAATAAAATTTGTAAAAATATCAAATGTATCTTATAACAAGATAATACCGCTTGTTATACATCTAGAATCGTGAAAGATTGAATGTTGGAAAACAATATATCACTCTTGAAATGGACGTCTCTTGCCGATCGAGGCCATGTTAAATAATCAAGAGGGAACCTCGATCACAACCTGCAAGAAAAGACTTACGTGCTGCTTCTTCATAAAATTAGGAGCAATTTCACTTGAGATAATTGTTAAACATCAGTTTATACTATGATGAGAACTATCAAGTCGGTAAATAGTTGAAAAGGCGATGTAACGCGGAGAAAATATCCTTTTCTGCGGTGATTCCCAACTCGGCACTTTTACAGGTAGTCTCTGCTAATGACTCCCCAACTCGGCACAAACGAATATCTCAGGTACCTGCAGTGATACTCAAATCGGCACATTTGCAGGTAGTCTCTGATGATAATGAAATGACTCAGGTACCTGAACAAAAGGAGGACTGGGCATTCTAATGTTTTTAAATAAAATAAAATCAATTTTATAGTTTCTTTTTTATAATCATACAAAATTTGACAAACAATAATACAAAATCAAAAAATAAGTAGGTTGCATCATACTACGAAAATAATAATTTCAGCGTGATCGTGGATTAACCTTTTTGTCGTTATTACTCGATCTCTGGACTCGCTCATAATATGAAAAAATGCTTTGCACTTTCGATTAACACACCGCTACTTCACTTCACCAGATAAAAATTTTCGATTTGATTTCTGAATTTATGTTGCTCTATAATCAGTAGTGTTTTTCCAAGTTGGCTAGTTATCTCGCGAATTGATTTCTTTGATGTTGTTAATTGAACTGTTAGATTGATAATAGATAGCTACTAAACAAAACATTTTAATTTATATTTTTATTAGGTGTTAAGCCGATAATAGCGATTGGTTTTTCTGCAAACACTTGTTTAAGATGTGCCGAGTTGATCATAACCCTTGACTGATGTCCTCTCAGGAGATTAAATGTGCCGAGTTAGGGTGTACCCCCTTTTCTGTATTTCAGCAAAATATAGCTTAATACGAAAAGTGAATTAACGGTTACTACGTAAGTAAGAAAATGTGTTAATTCTAATATTTTTTAGTGAAAACTGGCTAAATTATTTTGAAATATATATTTTTGTGCGTTGTGCCAACTCTACTAGGATAGAACTTGTATATAAATTATCTCTATTTTTTTTTGAGTATCTATGTTTATAGAAACGTTGGTTTCTAAAGTTTTCACTTGATAGTTTAGTTTTCTTTTGATTTTAGCTCCACAGATGTTTTCATTAATAAATAATTTTTTTGGATTAAGTTCTGTATATTTATTTATACTAATGATCGCCCATTGATCGTAATTCGACTGTGAATCAATATGTTGCAAAGTTTGAACGTAATTGACTTTAATCCTTCATCCTCAGGTGTTCCAGGTGAAATTAACTTGGTATTTGACGCTCCTTTCTCCCTCCAACCCTCGGCAGGGGGAAGAAATCATTACGTTATTCTTCAGCCATTTTCCTATTCGGTGCATATTTTTCGATATATTCCAGCAAAAAATAATATCATTTCGAGCGATAGCTGACCAAGTTTTCAACAATTTATTGTCAAGCTCAAACATATTTCTGTTATTAACTACCTACTTATAATTTTTGACGTAACTTCAAAAAGTGTGGTTAGAGAGAAAGTGTGATAATAGAGATGACAAAAAAATTGATATACTGAAGGCAACTGTATATAAAATTATATTAATACTTTGTTAACACTAAGAATATGTTTGCAATGTTGCAATATGAATAATGTTGGCAAAAACAAAATCTCCCTAGAATACCCTAGAATATTGGTGAAAAATAGAGCCAGTTCTATTTCAAAAATAACTTGGTCAATTATTGGCCAAGAAAAAATTGTGGAAATTTTGGACATATTACACACAATAATAAATTGAAGGTCAACTTTTGAAAATTATTGTGAAATTGGAAATATGTCACTGTTTATAATTTTATCTCCCAGCACTTCTTCTCCACATGTACTTCAAGTCTGCTGGATTTCACATTCCTCCGTGCGCGTTACAAAGTTTTTCTTTTTTTAAAAATCAAAATGAGAAACCCTGTATATAATTTCAGCATTCTGCACTCCTTCTTTGAAAAGAATGACATATCTCACATTTCTTCGTGCACACGGTACAAAGTTTTCTCTTCACGTAGACATCCTGCATAAATTTCCAGCTTCCTGCACTCCTTTTTCATATAAACTTCAAATATGCCCAATCTCACATTTCTTTATGTGCGCTGTACGAAGTTTTCTCTTTTCGTAAAATTAAAATAGGACACCTGTATATGCTTACACCTTTCTGCACTTCATCTCCATATAAACTTCAAGTATGCCAAATCTTACATCTCATCATGCGCGCTATACAAAGTTTTCTCCTCACGTAAAATTAAAATAGGACATCCTGTAAATAATTTTTGATTTCTGCACTTCCTTCTCTACACAGACTTCAAATATGTTAAGACTCATGTAATTTGTGTGCGCGGTACAAAGTTTTCTCTTCACGTCGTAAAATTAAAATGGGACATCCTGTACATGCCTTCAGTTTTCTGAATTCCTTCATATGAACTTCTAGTACCTATGCTAAACCTAGTGCGCGTAATATGCTTAAAAAGAGGTACAAAGCTTGCTCTTCACGTATCAATATATGGATTAAAATGGGACACCCTGCATATAATTCTCGCTTTCTGCATATAAACTTCAAGTATGTTCAATCTCACATTCCTTCGTGCAAGCAATATGCTTAAAAAGGGGGCCGAAAGGTTTCTCTTGGCGTATTAATATATAGATTTTCTGACGTTTCGAATCTCTATCCGAAAGTCTTCATAAGAAACGTCAAAAAATATGAATAAATATACAGAATTTAATCTAAAAAAATTATTTTTTATGATTTAATTCTAAAAACATGTATACATCATTAAAGTTTTCAGTATTTACGCTTGTTTTTCTAAATTAATATGAAAGAAATCCACATAGTTCTACTACTGAGTTGAGAACCTAGAGATTCTCAGTCTGCATAGTTGAATTAAATGAATAACAATATCCAACGCAGCTATCACTATTTTCCATTTCAAGTAAACATGAATTACTTGCAAAAAACCGCAAATAAAGCAATGAAAAAAAAAACTCTCAGCATCTTTGTAAATACCTCTATAATTATGTGACTTAAAACCAGTATTTCTCTTTTTTTGCTTTTTTTCACAATTTATCGAACTTGAGCGGAAATGATGCATACATAATTGCTACTAGAGCACATATTGAATGAATTCAAGATCGAAACCCACGTTGAAACAGGCAGGGCTAACACCGGAAGTAGCGATTGCTGCAATGACAGCGTGCGAATCGAAGACTTAAGGAGTTCAATTTGATAGCTTTATTACTTTCAAATCTAATTTTCAACTGAAGTAATACAATAATTTTTTAGTCTTCCTTAAACAAATATCAAATAAAGGGCACACCCCAACTCGGCACATTTAATCTCCCGATGGGACATCAGTCAAGGGTTGGCGGTAATCCTTATGACCAACTCGGCACATCTTAAACAAGTGTTTGTGGAAAAACCCATCTCTATTATCGACTTAACACCTAAGAAAAATATAAATTAAAATGTTTTGTTTAGTAGCTATCTATTATCAATCTAACAGTTCAATCAACAAAATCAAAGAAATCAATTCGCCAACTATAGCTAGCCAACGTGGAAAAACACTATTGATTGTAGAGCATAAATTCAGTAAATCAAATCGAAAATTTTTATCCGGTGAAGTGAAGTAGCGGTGTGTTAATCGAAAGTGCAAAGCATTTTTTCATATTATGAGTGAGCCAAGAGACCGAGTAATAACGACGAAAAAGTTAATCCACGATCACGCTGAAATTATTATTTTTATTGTATGATGCAGCCTACTTATTTTTTGATTTTGTATTATTGTATGTCAAATTTTGTATGATTATGAAAAAGAAACTATAAAATTGATTTTATTTTATTTAAAAATATTAGAATGCCCAGGCTACCTGCACGTGTGCCGAGTTGGGTATTATTGCAGGTACCTGAGATATTCGTATGTGCCGAGTTGGGGAGTCATTAGCAGAGACTACCTGTAAATGTGCCGAGTTGGGAATCGCCGCAAATAAATGGGGAGATTAAATTGTGAGTTCAAATAATGTACATAACTACACAATTCTTGAAATTGATTTCACTAATTCAACAATTAGGCCTGCGTGTAATCCTTCAGACTACTTACATGTACCAAGGATTGAACAAATATTATCAATTAAAAGAAAAAGTTTTATTGAAGTCCGCGACACACGACGTTTGTTTCGTTGATGGTTCCCTTGCACGGGGTTGTAATGGTTACCGTGCGGGTTGCTGTGATGGAAAATGACGCCACTGCTGATTTTGGCACGTGTGTATATGCTGGATTCCATGACAGAACAATTTCTCACACTTGTTTGTTCATCCGCAATTATTTTGAAATGCAGAAAAACGCACAAATAATGATTTTTATACAAACGTCGTGTGACGCGGGCTTAAGACCGACCAAGTGTAAGTCGAAAAAGCATTACGAGAATTCAAATCAAGTTTTTACTTAAATTTCTGAAATGTACAGCTTTCGTTTTAAAAATTCTCTACTCCATGAAATTCTTTCACCCTCGTTTTCATACGCTGTGATTTAAATACCTGTTCACCCCTCTTATAATTCACCCCTCACCAGGTACGTATTTCATTCTGCAGGTGTTTTCTATTTCAAATCCAACAACAGGTAGATCCAGTGAACATCATCCTCGGCAAAGAGATTTAGAACGCGATTCACGGTTCAAGCGATTTATGGTGGGGATAGATCAGGGTGGGGATGGTGGAATGCCAAGATCATGGTTACTAGTTGCGGTGTTGCCACATCAATGGGAAATAGCGATGTTTGTGAAATCTGACTACATTGCAGAAGTGTTTGATGCGGTTTTTTATTAGCATATCGGTATTATTTGTTGTTTATTACGGCATAATGAGATAGGCTTTTGTTTTTGTGATTATTGTTGACAAGAAGGAAACAGAGATGGGGACTTTCAATAAGTACATCGTGTTTTGAAAAAAAGCAATTATCAATAACAAAGATACCTATCTTTATCGATCTATATTATTTTTGGACTATCATGAATACGAATAATGCACCAAAAACATCTAATTACGGTATCCACTTTATTTTACTTACTCAAATAGCATTAGAGCTGAGATGTGTTTAAATTAATTGTCATTAGAGGATGGGATTATATTACATTAGAATACTGCCGCTCCTGCATCAGGTTTTGGTTGAAAACAATATGAAAATAATCAAGTATCCGTAATAATAACATGTTTAAGTTGCTAGGGATATCATCAAAATTGCTACCCTTGACACTTAGTTATCTCAGTGTATTATCGAAAGTACATCCGAATGTTAATTGATACTAAAACCGTCACTTGGATAGTAGGCCTCCAAATTTGACTTTTCAATTTAAGAACCGAAGGGTCTGTAACGATTAAGTTATACTATTGATATGCCATGAACTTTCATCAAATGTTAATCTCTCGATTGGTCTTTAATTTGATGCAACTTTTATTATATCATGAGAACAGGTGTGAATAGAACAATTATCTATAAATATATCTCACACCTGACATCCTGAATTGAAAAATTCACTTGTAATCTCAATCAATATTTATTTGCAAATAATATTGTAAAAAATTCACGTGTCTCGTCTTTGGCTACTTTTTTTTTTAATTTCATTTTTGATGACGTCAGTATAACATAAATAATAAGCAGCAACAATCATTAAAGCAACGTTAATGGGAAATTTGGCTCGCAAAAAGCGACATGATAAAAACTTGGCAGTTACTTGATGTGTAAAAAAGCAATTGCTGTCAAGGTTAGCAAAGGTGAACAAACTTTCGAATGTTATTTCTTTGTTTTAGAATTTAGACAATAGAGGATTTATTAAAAAATAATTACAATTTTTTTGTAATATAGCTTAGAACCATTAAACATGATTTATTGATCAAAATTTTTTCTGCAACAAAAAGTTATATACAGAAATTAATGATAAAGAACTCCAAATAATATTTAAGAGATATATTTGGTTCACTTATATCATTTCGTGCAAGTAGATATAGAGACTTCAATGGTTGATGAGAACAGTAATACACTATTATATTTTGTACATATGTTATTTACTGATTTTAACGATTCACGCCATGAAAATAGATCATTTAATACTCTATAAATGAATATCTGATATTCCTAAATATCAGAAAAACCCAAATATATTGTCTAAAAAATACAGGTTAGCCAGATATATATTCATGATTAAATTTTACACTTCTGCCATTGAGAATCAGTAACCTGTTATGTCACATATTCAATGACAACTTTTTTGTAAATACAAGTGATCGAGCATGGATCTTTTAATAGCTGAATATCCATTCTTATATTGATGCTTCTTTTTAGTACTGAAAATAATTCTATTCTAGTTCGAATTCATTATAACACCGGTAGATTTTAACCAAAAAATATACTTGAAAAATAAAAACTGAATCTAAAAATGCTGTCTGGGCTATTCCATATTTTAGTTAACAACAATATTTCAAACAATAAATGAGCTAGGATTAAACTCAACATTTGAGACTCAACTTCAAAAGACAGACGAATAGCTAGATGGCTTATCAAATTTCCCCATTCTTCAAAATTATAACGTTATCTTCGTACCAAATTAAAAAGAAAAAACAAAACTATATAAAATCAGATTAAAAAAAAAATAAAGCACATTGGTGGAGCATAATTTTTTGATGGTATGCGATTGAAGTTTCATGACGTGAGGCTTAGAAGGAAGCCGCGTTCACTGGGCCCATATCGTTCGTCAATGCTCTTGCGTGAAACTATGAACCTGTTGGGATTTTACTTGTGAATTAGAACGAATCACACTATGCAAAACAATAGAGCGATTTTTCAATCACATTCACCATAATCTAACAACTTATCGCTTTTCTGATGAAATCGTCCCTAAAAAATCACTGAATTCTCGAAATTTAGACAAAATGTGGTTTTTCTAATTCGAAAATTGGAAAAATGATAGTTATTGTTAATGTATATATCCTGCCACAAATGAAAAAAATCACCAGACTTCTTTCTTCTAGTGTTAATATGATTGACTCATATTTCTTTTCTTTTTTGATATCGTCTATGTGATATAAGTTGAAGTGTCAAAGGTGATAATTCCAATAATATAAATTATTAGTTAGAAATTATTAGTTACAATCATTACAATGCCGTATCATCTGTATACGAATTCTAAGCCTCAATTCACAATGAGCGTAAGCATAAGAAGTACATAACATAATCCTTATGAAAATCTTACGCGTGTTTACAATGAGCATAGCATAAAATTATTTGATAGAGATATTGCGGCCTGAGTTGATAATCAAATTCGTTTAGTATTGTTATTAAAACAAAGATTATAAATATTCCTAACCACAAAAACAAGTTTATTTTCATTCATTTGACACATCTACTGTCTGTGTCAGTAAAAATATATTGGACATGCGCATTAAAAAATATATGTGTAAGAGATACGTAAAGTTGAGATGATTTCAACTTTCTTATGCAGTTGTTATGCACTACATAAGCATAAGTAATACGTAAGAGCATTGTGAACACGGCCATAAGAATCGCACATGTTCAACTTCATGTCCTATGCATTTCTTATGTATTTCTTATGCTTAGGCCCATTGTGAATATTTTTCATTTTAAAAATAAAATCAATTATGATTTCATATAATATATAAAATAAAAAAATGGAAGAATCATCTAGATGATGAAAGCGCATTTTTGACAGCTCATGAATGCTTGTTACTTCAGAGATCTCGCAAATTACCATCTCTCACAATTACTGAGCTTGAAATCAAGCAGTTTGGACAAACTTACGAAACAGCAGCTTTCATTTAGTACTAGTTTCAATTTCAAGTTGACTATTTTAATCTTTTAATCTTCATTGTTTAGTTATTGACTGACAAGAGGTCAAGTGCTTTACCTTAAAATGATAATTTGATCTTTATCAAAGCTATATAAAAAAAATACACCAAAAGTAAACCAAATTTTAATCCAATAATAATAATTCATTCTGATAAGCTTCAAATTCGCGTCAAACAAGTCATTGAATGAATCCCGGACAGATTTGACAATTTACATAATAAAAGTGACAAGCGCGGCGAAAGTTTAATTAAATTTTTATCTACTATAATTAATTTTAGTTGCCATATTTCTAATGTCATATATATCTATGGGCATTGTTTCACTTGAAACAAGTAATTGAATAATTTAATCTTCCACAATCACTGAGCTTGAATTAAAGCAATTTGTGCAAACCTACAAAACAGCAGCTTTTATTTAGTACCAGTTTCAAGTCTGTAAATAGTATAGTTGCTGAGAACTCTGCGTCACGCCAGCCAGCCAGCCAGACAGCCAAAGTGAATATAATAGCGCTTTTTTCGGAAAAATGCGCTAAAAAGCTCAACTCTGTGCAAACCTAGTGAAACTAGTCTTGGTGTGCTCATTTTTATTTATGACGGGTAATATTTTGGGTTTCTTTGTCAACTTAAATGAGGAGTATTTAATCGTTTTATGACGATCCCTCGATTTTTGATGGAATAGACTATACCTATAACATAATTCATCCTCTTTCTCGCACTCAAATAAAGAAATGTTACGTTTTTTATCGCATTTATACCGCACTCAGAAAGTTAAATTTAATGTCAATACATTAAATTCCATTAAAAGTCGTATACCGTTGACATTTAACTGAAAACGAGACAATTTTGTATCTCTAAGCTTTTTTTCACGGACACCGGAGCGGATTACTAGAAAAAAAAAAGTCCCGTTTAGGTTATTCATTAAATGAAAGTGTTATTTTTGAATGAATCTGAGCCTTGTGTTAAATGTCCGTGCCAATCTTATTTGACGATAAGGCGTGGTTTATACAAACAAATTGGAAACGTAGTATTTAATAGAGGTATAGAATAATTTTACAAGTATTGGAATGGTCCCTATTCCAAACGAGCGAAAAGTTCTGAGCCGATGGCGAGGACTATGGTTTGCGAGTGTTGAATGCGCCATTCTAAATATGTTGTATATATACTTTCTCCAACAAGATTTTAGAAGCTCACTAATATTTCAGAAAAAAATATTTGAATTATGAAACGTCAAACGCGATGCAAGAAATCAATACTTGAATTGTTAGGAAGTAATCATGGTAACCAAATTAACAGCTTCTAATTCGATGAAAATGATGATTGAATGATTCTAAACGGCAGACGGAATTATATGTAGGTATGCATTTTTGCAATATGTAAACTACAAAGTTCAGTCTGTATAAGTAGTAGGTGGATACTTGTGACTTTTTCTTCAAAAAATTCATTAGCTTATTATTGTGTGCAAATCGGCCTTGATGCAAAATACTGTAAGCACGGGCCTGTTACCTACTGTAAGTAGTCTAATTAAATATTGTGACGTGCGAGAGTGGGGGAAGCTCGTAAAGACGACGTAGTATCCTTTCGTCCTCGTTACGCCGCGCCGCGTCGCAGCACTCACCCCTCCCAATGGAAGCCTCTAGTAATATTCTAGAAATGAAAAGAGTCGAGAAATAGAACATTCGAGAAATCGATATTTCTCTATATAAGGCCAAGCAAAAGACGTGTGGAAAAGAATAGTAGTAGTATTACTGGTGAAATGGAACTAGAACAGTGAATATCGAACAGTGAAGTGAACAGTGTATATAAATAGTTAAATATAAATATCTGCGAGTTTGTTTAAGTTAGAATTAAGTGATCAATAAATAAATGTAGTGTTATTAGTGACATCAGAAGAATAAAACTTTTATTTTCAATTTAAATTATTAAATAGTGACTTTTATTTAATCACAAACTATATTTCTTCAAGCAATAAACATTACAATATGAAATATTGTATTATCAAATTGTAAAATAAGTATAAATTGAGCCTTCAAAAATTATCTGGTACTGAATTATTGGCTTCAATTTTTTTGAAAATCAAGGTTGTGAATTATTGAACAATTAACAGGCATTCACTTTAATTGAATGATAAAACAAAAAAATATTTATAATGTGTGGAATAATCATTGCATAAAGATGTAGAATGTGTAAATTAAATACATAGTTAATGATTGGAGCTCAAAAAAACATTGTATGTAAACCAACAGTAATTTATAATAAATTAACTTTTTTATAGCTTTTCGTACGATGTGAACACCGTTCTTAATGTTATAATTTATCGACTTTTTGCAGCATTTTCCACCTGAATTAACATCAGCAAATAGAAGAGATCTCATTGTTTGAACGAGAAAGATAATTCATTTTAATTTTTTAATCGCATTCATAACCTTGCTTTGAGAATAGATCACTTATTAACAAACACACACATCTTCTTCAAGTTCTAAACAGAGAATATAATACTTCCGGGCGTCTCTGAGAAAAGATGACTGAATAATATTGGGAAAAAAATTATCAACAATATTATTCTGTTGTAATTTCACTTAGATCGTGAAGTCTCAAGGACAAACAAATTTTTAATAACAATTAAGGGCGCCATCGATATATCTGAAGTTTGCCCAACCCACAATGAAAAGAAAAAAATCTCATAAATAATATAAATACCAAATTGTGATTTGTCTTAGAAATTATTTATTGCATAAATGTGATTGATACGTGTCGAAAATTGGAGTATTTATGCTTCTTGACATTGAATTATTGTGATTGTGTGAGAACAACAAAAAAGAAAAAGCAAAATTAACAGAAAATTGCCACGCTGACCTTGATCTGAAGAATTAAAAAGAATGACTTTATGGTATTTGAGATAATAAGGCATCTTTATTGATTCCACAAACGTCTACTTTGAAATAAAACATTGTAATATCATGATTAATATGAGAAATGATAGAAAAAATCAGGCATAATGATAAATATTGATAAGAAAGATGGGATTAATGTCTGCAGCAAAATATGTATTAATCAGAAAGTATTTTTTTAATCCTACCAAGTTCAACACTGTGTTGGGTATCTTTTCTTAAAGCGAGTATATTTGAACCCTTGTAACTTTGATCTGGATAAATCTTCAGGTCTTAAATCTCATAATTAGTCTAGGCAACAAAGGAAAATTAGCGGAAAAAATTCATGTAGGAGCCAATTTTGGAACAGATGTAGGGCGAGGTGTCCTTGATAACATACTAAAAATTCTGATGAGTGGGAGTGAAGCTAGGGGAGTGGGGATAGTTTGAAGGTCTCTTTTTTTTCAGTTTTTTGTTAATCACTCGAAAGCTACTGCCTCTAGCAAAATAACGTTTATATCTTACATTAATTGAAAAAAATATTCTACACTTTTTTGTTAGGATCAATACTCAAGAATGTATGGAGGATGGGAAAATGAAAAATTATAAATAATCGGTTTCAATTCTTAAAAATTGAATAACAAGTATTCAAAAATGGATCTTGTACATCAGTTCTCGTCATATTTTCATCATCATCGATGCTGCCTTTGATGGAAGCTCTGTTCGTACATGAGCCGAAGCACACATCACATATAGGGAAGTAAGCAATCTCTGTTCTGCGACAACCGCAACGCATCCCACACCCAGTCTGATGTTGCCACAGGATCGTTCGTGGTAATTGGGTTGAGGATCCCATCGTCTCCTCTGGCTCAGTCCCATTGGGTGGGTGATAGGAGATAACCGAGCCACTGTTGTATCTATAAGAAAATAATCATATCAACATTGATATTATTCTATTTGTAAATCGAAGAAACCAGTATTTAACAACTATATCGCACTATGAATATAGTCACAATTATTTTGTGAAATCTACTTTATTTACATGCTCGCACTATGAAAATTATAGGGACATATTTAAGAAAAAGTGCTTCGAGCTAGGCCTAAAACATGTTTGGAAGCTATGAGTGAAGATGGAAGCTAGTCGATGTAGAAAAGAAAAGCGTGTGGCCCATTTTATAAGGCCTAGAAACTTCAATTAACGTTTTCCAGAAAACTGCATCTCTGGTGGCCATATTTGGGCTTCGTTATCGCTTTAAAAAATGCCGAGTACCGATGTTTGTTCAGGATGGGGGCATCGTTTTATTAACTTATTGCTCATTTGGTGAATACAGATAGAATGATTTGTTTTTAATCAAATACTTAGCACTCGAAAAAACTAAACCTAAATAAAAACCCTAGGGACATTTCACCTTAAAAAAGTCCACATAGAGTGAAAAAAGATGAATCTAGGAGTAAAATCTCCAACCTAACATCACTGACGAGCATGGCTAGGAAGGGTATAAGTACTGAATAGAGTAAGGAGGAAAGCTCTGACTTAATTCCTCATACAGACGCAAATTATTGTGATCCTCAGCACACAATTCCTCTGTTATACAGAGTGATCAAAAATGATTGACTGTGCCGCCTTGTTCTGATTCTTTCTTTGCCGCCTGCTTAAAATAGTGAAATGCAAGTGACAGATGACAGTTTCTATGAAAACTTCATTCTAGCCTGACAGTTTGAAAAAATTATAATACATTTCCAATAATCACTCAGTCATTCACTTACTTTTTTGTTTCTTGAATCAGATTATGGATGAATTTGTGTCATAAAACTCAAAATCTATATAAAATGTGCAAAATCCCCACATGAATATCACGTGGAACGTCCCTGTGTCCTTTAAATGTCGGTAACGTAGCTATCCAAATAAATAAATTTATACTAACTTTATTCCGTAAAGATAGTTTTGATCATTTTTTTTTTTTTTTTTTTTTTTTTTTTTTTTTTTTTTTTTTTTTATTATAATTTGTAGTTTATTTACAATCTGTCTTACAGAGACAATAAGTAAATGTTTTATTAGCTACAAAAATAAGGGACTTAAACCCATTGGTTATTTCCCATTCTTATATTTATTACATATCAATTAGAATCTATTTGGAATGTCCAGAGGTTTGTATCTCTTTAATCTTCTTGTTTCCTGACTGTTATCTAAGAGATTTATCGCCGTGTGATTAGGGTGGTTTTCGAGTTTTTGCAGATATTTTTCACTGGCGATTTTTGCCTCTTCTTTCACTGTACGTATTTTAAGATCGAGATGTAATGCTTGATTTTGTATATACCATGGTGATTTAGTGATGATGCGTAGGACTTTATTTTGAAATTTTTGAATAATTTCTATGTTTGAATTACTAGCCGCTGCCCATAACTGGATTCCATACGTCCAAATAGGTTTAATTATTACCTTGTAGATAAGTAGCTTATTTTCCAATGCCAACTTTGAATTTGGGCCTAGTAGCCAATAATACTGTTTTAGTTTGAGGTTTAGCTGCTGTCTTTTCATTCTTAAATGCTTTTGCCAGTTTTGACGTCTTTCAAGGTGCATTCCTAGATATTTAGTATGATCAGCCTGTGGTATTGGGTTATCATTTAAGTATACTTGGGGACATGTTTCTCTTCTCGTAGTGAAGGTAACATGGGTGGACTTGTTTTCGTTAACTTTTATCCTCCATTTACGTAACCAATTCTGTATTTGTGTGAGATTTTCTTGTAGTTTCAGTGAAGCATTTATGGGGCTGTCATCAGTTGCTAAGATTGCTGTATCGTCCGCAAATGTCACAGTTTCTATATTTGTAGTTGTTGGCAGATCATTTGTGTACAGCGTGTATAGGACGGGGCCCAGAACACTACCCTGTGGTACTCCTGCTTTTATAGAATGTAGGGATGTATATTCGCTTTTGAATTTTATCTGGAAGTATCTTTCGCTGAGATATGATTGTAAGAGTAAATACATATTATTTGGTAATAGTAGCTTTAGTTTGTATAACAAACCTTCGTGCCATACTTTATCAAAGGCTTGCGATACATCTAAGAAGGCAGCTGAGCAATATTGTTTATTTTCAATGGCCTCGCTGATTTTGTTTGTTAGTTTATGGACTTGTTCTATTGTTGAATGATGTTTTCTAAAGCCAAATTGGTGATCAGGAATAAGATTCTTTGTCATTATTATGGGATTCATTCTTTTCAGTAAAAGTTTTTCGAGGACTTTGGATAGTATTGGTAGTAGGCTTATTGGTCTATAAGACGATACTTCCGTATTAATTTTTCCGGGTTTCAGTATCGGAATAATTTGGGCAACTTTCCATTGAGCGGGAAAGTAACTTAACCGGATTATCGCGTTAAAGATAAAGGTTATGAATTTCGTAGCTTTATAAGGCAATTCCTTCAGAATTTTTCCGGTAATTAAATCATAACCTGGTGCTTTGTTGGCATGCAGATCATGTCTTATCAATGTTTCAAGTTCGCCCACACTTATATTTTTGATGGGTGGTAATATCTGATTTGGTGATTGGAGATATTCATGTATAAATTGCTCTTCTGCTTCTGAGATTTGTCGTGGAAATGGTTTATAAACATCCTCGAAGTGATTTCCAAATAATTCTGCTTTCTGTTTGTCACTTTTAGCCCATGTGTTGTTCTGTGTCCGTAACGGAGGAATTGCTTGCTTTGGTTTTTTGATTGAATTGGTTGTTTTCCATAGTGAATATTCTGTTAGCTGGTTAGCTGAGAGTTGTGATACGTATTCCTGTATATTATTGTTATTCCATTCAAATAAGAGATTTTTTAATTCTCTTGCTGCTCTGTTAAACCTATTCTTATCAAGGGGAGATCGTGTGTTGTGCCATGTTCTTCGAAGTTTTCGTTTGTTTCTTATTTTTAGTTTGATGGTTTCTGGATAATTTGGTATTCCAGTTAGTCTTTTATTTTGGAGTGGTGTTGTCTGCCAAGAAGTTTCTTGTATTGCTTTGGTTAGGTGCTCTATGGCTTTTTCAATATTAGAAGCAGTTTTTAAGGGTAGTTCAATATGTAGTTTTTCTTCTAGGATATTTCTAAATGTTTCCCAGTCAGTGTCTTTATTGTGCAGTATCGGTTTTGTTGGTGTGAGAATTGCATTTGTACAAAGAGTTATGATTACCGGCGTATGATCTGAAGAGAGATCCAAGTTGCTTTCAGCTTGGATGTAGCATTGAGCTATATTTTTTGTCACACAAAAATCTAGTAGGTCCGGGATTTTTTGGATGTCCGTAGGCCAGTATGTTGGTTCGCCTGTTGTGGCGTGAGAGAGATTATCATTTTTGATAGCTTTTAAAAGCTCTCGACCTCTTGTAGTGATTAGCCGTGATCCCCATTCGGTGTGCTTAGCATTGTAGTCTCCCCCAGCTATGAATCTATTGCCGAGAGTGGTGAAGAATTCTTGAAAATTTTCTGCCTTGATATTATGTCGTGGAGGACAATAAACAGCTGACATTGTGATTGGTCCTGTCCAGTCTTCCAAGATTATGCTTGTGCCTTGCAAGTGGTCATAGCGGTATTCAGGTAGCTCATAGTGTTTTAAACTATTTTTTATTAGAATGGCTGTACCTCCGTGTGCGGTTCCATCTGGGTGCCTGGAGTTATATAATGTGTAGAACGGAATTTTGAAAAACGATTGTTTGGTGAAGTGGGTTTCTGAAATGAGCATTATGTCTATTTGGTGCAAGTGAATGAAAGATTTCAACTCTTGGCTTCGTTGAGCCAAGCCATTAGCGTTCCATAGTCCTATTTTTAGGTGTCTAATCATTATTGAAGCTTCGTGATAAGTGCGGTGATCAGGTTTAGCATTGTATCCATTTTATTCATCAGGTTTATCATTAGATCTTCTATTTTGTTATTTGGCGTGGAATCAGCCTGATTATTATATGAAGTGGGTCTTGTAGAGTTGTTCATTAGTGCCTGGGCATATGTGGTTCCTGGGGTAGTTCTCTCCGTTTTGCTTGTTTGTTGTTGTTGGTGCTGCTGTGGAATTTGTATTTCTCGTGTTCTTAACGGCGGATACTTTCTTTTTTGTATTTCTTTATGAACTGCACATCCTCTGTAATTTGCAGGATGGTTTCCTTCACATAATGCACATATAGCTGGTGTAAGTTTGTCTTTTGTACAATCTTTCGTAAAATGATCTTCCCCGCACCTTACGCAGCGTGGTTGTCTTGTACAGTAACTTTTGGTATGCCCGTATCGTTGGCATCTGCCGCATTGTGGCAGCTCACGTTTTGGATTAGGAGGTTCCATTTGTACTTTAGTATATTGAAGAGAATTTATCTGATATATATCTTTGTTATTTTTGCTTTGAGCCAGCTCAACGATAAATAGTGGCAGTGGTTTTTTGGTTATTTTTTGCTTAATGTTATATATGCTGATAACCTTGTGTCCCTTGTCTTCTATTTCGGTTTTCAATTCATCTAAGTTTGTGGTGTGGTGTAGGTTTCTGATAACTACTCGATAGCTTCGGTCTATTTTAAGCTGGTATGTGTGGTACATGACTTTTTCATTTTGTAGTGTTTTAACAATTTTTCTGTAGCTATCTATATCGCTTACCTGCAATTTCACTTGGTTGTTGCTTATCGTCTTGAGGAAATAGTTATTTCCTATTGAATTTTTGATGGTTTCTATGAGGGGATTTACGTCAGTGACCCCGGGTATGAAAATTGGTGGTGGCTTTGATTCTTTATCAGTCGTTGCTAGCTCCATAGATGGATCATTTTCGTTTGAAGTAAGAACGGCGAATCGATTTTGGGTTTGTATTGGAGTTGTTGCATTACTTACCTTAGTTCGCACATTTCTGCTTTCTGCGCCCCCTTCGTCTTTCCTTTTATTGTTCAGGTTGACTTGTTGCCATATGGGTGGATTCATGTTTCTTGCACTTGGGCTAAAAAGCCCTCGTGCTTGTGAATTGGCTCGTATTCTCCTTTTAGTAGAATGAATGTAATAGTTTATAATTCGAAAGATTACGAATACCCACTGTATTTCGTAATGATATTAACAATATTAGTTAGTTACACACACTTTAACAATAATGTTTATTTGATTATAACACTGCTCGGAGAGCTCACTGTAAATACGTCCGTACTCCTCGGAGTCCGAACGATCAATTCCAGTTTTGATCATAATGCGAACTTTTGCGAGTCACGTGACAGTCAGTCATTTTTGATCAGTCTGTATATTACATAATTACACTTATTTATAGCAGAGTCATTAATACGTGGTCTGAGCATAGTTCATATAACATTGAAACTTAATTTTCAACAATAAAAACTATTTTTCTAATAATTTTCCATTTTCCCCCTTCCATATCTTCTCCAGTCCTGATCCTAGTGAAAAAATGTCTGGAATGCTTTTTGTAGAAAATTTTCTTCGAATAAATTTAGTATATCAACTTTATTTTGCTAGAGGCAGTAGTTTTCGAGTTATTAACGAAAACTGAAAGAAAGACATTTAAACTACCCCCACTTCCTTAGCTCCATCCCCACCCATCAGATCTTTTAGTATGTTATATATTAAGGATGTCTCACAGTACATCTTTGCCAAAATTGGCTTCTAAATGATTTTTTTCTGCTATTGGCCTATTTCTGTCTTCTTTGCTTGGACTAAATAGGATGGAGTTATCAAGCGTATGCAATGTACTATATTTCATATTCTATAGCCGTCTACTATGGAATTTATTAAAACAAAAGTTCATTGATTCCGTTACACTTACAGATGATCATCAAAATATTTTTTCCCTTCACACTGCTTAGTGGGCAAAGTTGTAGAATAAAGAAGGAATCCCCAAGTACTTTGCATGCTGATTAAATTTAGAATATAAGCAATCTACAAAAAGAATTGAGATTCCACAGTACTAATTCTAGTGATAGTCTCGTGATGGCATGGCAATAGAACGTTATGAGATCTAATATTATCTCGTCCAATTAATTGTGAATACTCATGTCGCTTTCTGAATTGAAACGTTCTCAATATCATCGATTTGAAGAATGTACTGACGGTTAGAAACTATTTGGGGAGGTCCATATTTAGCAGTTATATGAAAATATCAATTGAATCATATCAATAACATCATCACAGATGAATACAACCTCCCACCATCAGATCACTTTTAAACTTCAGGTCCGCCGATAAATACATCGATGGTATTGTACTAATTCTATGAAAGAAAGCTTTTTTTGTCAGGAAGTGCTATGAGTACTTAATTAACTGGGCTGGGTTCTATTAGATCTTAAAACGTTTTACTGCTACAGCATCACAAGATTTTGATTGTTTTGTTGGGATTTATATTATCTAGAACTGTTTGGCTACAGATGCATTATACATCAAACTTTATGTATTCGAGACTACCTTTAGTGCAGCTATAATTCATTCTTCATTTATGTTTAAAACAAACAACAGATGTCACCTAAAAGGCTTTACAATTTACTCACATTAGATGCAGAATTCAATAAGAACTTTCTTACAATCAATTTATTGAATAAAAGTGGCAGATATATTGAAATATTAATTGAAGTACGATTATTTTGAATCTTCAAATTGTATTAACATGTTATGAAACAATAATAGCATCTGACAGTTCAGGGGATTTTGGATTTATGAAAAATCAAATATATTTTTCTGGTGTAAGTATGCAAAAAGCTATCAATTGATTGTCACTTCAAAATTTTAAATTTATATAGCTTGCAAAAAAATATATTTCAAACATAAAATTGTTACAGTCACATTGAAGTATTTGACTTTTGTATGATAGCTATTTTTATTAGGATCTTTCTGAAAAATAGTCTCCATCATAGTACAAATAATATATTATTTGTCAATATTCTTGTCTTTGGCCATAATTATGCCAGTTGCACCGCAATACATCAATTTTATGTATATAATGATAATTATATTAACAATTAACTGTATAGTAGCTACTACATATATTAGTTTTCTTAGTGACGGTGGTGCAACCGGCCATTAGTTCCTTATGATTTAAGCGTGAATCCTAATATTTACCTTTATCAGAGCATTCATGCTTTATGGAACGGGCTCCAATTTGTAAAAGTAAAATGACATCTATTTACTCAAATAAAATCAAACATTCTGTAATGTACGGGAGATTTAGGTTGTAAAAACAAATATTTGTTAAATATGCTAAAAGCATAAGTCACTATACAGGAGTTAACGTCCCGATAAAGTGTTTACCAAAATTAAAGATGACCTCAATTTTTACATACACTAAACAGAACATATTACCAAAATATTAAAAGCAAATAAAAAGTTTACATCATGAAGTACATTTTATGTTAGCTGAAGGAAAATATTTCACTAAAAAACAATATTTGATCGCCTGTTTTTCAATTTACATTATGTATTTCGTTTTGTATTGATTATTACAGAAATGTAAATATTCTGCAATGATTTATATAATATTTTCGAGTTTTCTGTTTGTATGGTCATCATTTTTATTGAATTAATAGCTGTTATCCGCGGCTTCGCCCGCATATAGACGTCCCTTTTGAAACAACCAAACCTAAACAAAAACATAACAATCATTTTGACACTGATTGAAGAATTATTAAGTCTGATTTTTGGTGGAGCATAGAATTCACTTGTTTATGACTTCATTTGTAATTAAAAATAAACGCTCTCTTTATTGCAAATTATATAATTAATTGAATAAATGGAAAACAAACTTAATCACTTGCATAAAACTTTTTTACATAACAATATTCATGCTCTAATTAGTAAAATAATACTTAACGCAAATTGGACAGGTTTGCCTTATTTAAAATCTAATAACATTGATAGAAATGAAGTCTTTATGGATACAGAGGTGTGTAGAAGCCATAATTATAATCAGGGCGGTAATTTTAGTGAATATTTACATATTTGTATATTATAGTATATTATATAAAATGATTTATGAACGAACAGTGTAAACTTTCGAACAAGGAGACACAAAAGATCATTTCATGTTAATCATGTATATAAATTTACGCTCTAATTTGTTCCGAATCTCAAGAAAATGCTTTTATCATAACACCCGTGAGTTTGGTTAGAGAAAATAGAATAAATATTTGATGAATCGTTGAAAATCAAAACCTAATTACTTCAAAAAATTACAAATTCAGAAGTCGGTTTTTACAGCATTATCCTGAATTGGCGGCAACTGTAAATACGTATTTCATCTTTATTAGGACATAGCAATGATTCTGATGTCACAGAGCCACTCAGACTGATGAGTGTTTGTTAAATAAATTAAATTTACTCTAGATGCTAATTAACTCAATCTTTAATAAAACTGGCCATAGGACAATTGGAAAAAATATTATTTGTGTCTCAAGAATATTCTATCACACGAATAATGTTATATATATTAAATAATATACTCATATAATCAAGAGATCAATGACAACCTACAACAGGTCTATGACAGCAAAAAAAAAGAAAATTGGAGTCTCATTCAGGTGGATCATGATTTAATTTTTAGCTTTTCTTGAATAGAATAATCCACATAGATAGTACATGTTCACTTCGCAAGCACAGCTAGTATTTCAAAAATTAAATAAAAGGATGTTCGCTTTGCGATCGCAATATACTTTGAGCTCGGAATACAGCGAGAAATTTTTCAATTGCTTTTCCATCTTCTTACGTTGTGGATGAGGGATTAACGCAGTTACCAATCCCCAAACAAACTGGCCATTACTAACCGAGGAGATTTGGAATAAACCTAAGTAAATTGATACAAATTGTTGAAAATTTATTATTGAAGTATGAGGTTCATCCTTCCCACTAAAAGCACTTATTTTTTGCTCAGTTGTTTCATGTAAAAGACATTAAATTTCAATTTGACTTGTTTCAATTTGAATTGCATTAGAATATTTTACATTATTTTTTTTAGTGCATCATACTACACTTCACTACAGTAGGAAATCCAAATCTTTCGGAATAGCACTCAAGAATTACTTATACTCTGAACCAAAAATTTCCAACTTATTTTGGACCTTTACCTTCTTCATAGAAGTACAAAAATTTCAACGCACCGTCTCCTGTTCATCCTAGTCTCTAAGTCCCGACATTAACAGAAATCATGAAGCAGAAATTAATATAACGACGGGCGATTGTCAACTGCACCAGTTCAAGTATAAATTTCTTATCACATTGAGCATCTGTACCAAAGCTTGAAACAAAAATATAAATCTGACGTGGAATATAATCAAACACAACATCTCATCATTCCACGGCTAGTCGGTTGCTATGGGACCAGTATGTCATCATTCTTATGTCACAACATTCCTAAATACTGATTTCCAGGATTCTACGGCTAACAGTTCTGAATTTATGCGCAAAATTCCAAGATCGTCAAGTATAGTGCACTTTCGACTCAGTCGATCTCAATGAAAATAGGATATGAGCATCTAGACAGTACTATCATCTTGAATACTGTATTCTTATATTCTACGTTCAATCGTTTTGAATTTATGCGGAAAATTAAAAAATGTTTCGAGTAAACTGCACTCCCGGCTTAGCCGATCACAATCATAATGCAAGGTGTACAACTAGATGCTATAAAAGAGCTTAAGGCGAGTGTCTTGGTGTAGCATGGCTTGATAAAAACGCTCATTTTATTTTGTTATTTACTTCCCTATCATACCACTTAGAAACCTAATTCAAAGACATTTTGGAAGAAATAGAGTGTTTACACATAAATCTCACCTTACTTTTTTGATACAATTACCCATTTGTTGAATAATTGTTGTAAAAGTTACAACAAATTGCTGTATTTCAAATCCAGTTTTATGCGATACTGAGAATCAATTTCAAATTTCTACTTCTGAGCCCGTGTACAGAATTTCGTGAACTTCACACTGTTTTTCTGAAAAAAATTTGTAGTGTATATTTTGAGTAAATTCCATAATAGTTTTAGTGAAAATTCGAATATTTTGTTAAAATTTGTCCACAGCTGAGTGGCGACACTAAGTGAGAGAATTAAGAGTTAAATAGAACTCCGCCTTTAGGTTTATGACACTACCTGCTAGAAACTGGATTTTAGCAAAAAATTCAGATTCACGAAATCCTTAGCTACAAAACTAAAAATTCAATATTGAACAAGATATTTAGTCATAGCATAGTGCCTATACTTACGAATTTTCGACGGAAATTTTATATTTAAATTTTTGATCAAAAATCCAAGTTGAAGTTCATAGAGAGCTTTTTTCAACCAGTAGTACTTAAACTTAATTGAAGGAACTTGTCAGTTTTTTGCGTTTATTTTATAAACGGTAGTATTTATCATAAAATATGAAATAATCAAAACTAATTTTTAAATAATTTGGCACAACATTCATTAGCAACATTTTTCTAAATTATCGGTGATTCATTTGTTATTATCGAAATTTTAATTATTATAGAACTCGTTATATTTTTTTAAGCCAGAGAAACAATGAGCATTATTATCACTCATATTTTGACATCACATGCAAGCGTTCGTCAATTGTTTTTGAAAATAAGTAATTTTGCTTTATCGTATTTGGTATCAGAATAAAGCTCTTGTGGAGATAATGCTAACAGAAGTGTCAGAAAGGATATTTAAACGATTATCAATTGTCTCTATCACAAGTCATTTACATGATGTCTAGTTTGGTATCAATTTCAAGCTGTCGGGAAGATAGGCTTAGTAAATATCAAAAACTAATAATTAAGTAGTGGAACCCACGTTACCATCTTAAAATTACACTTCCGGCGGTCAAATGTCGGAACTGTATACTCCAATTAATTGAAAACCTCAAAAATATACAAAAGAACTCTCTATTCACAAGAATACTAAAAAATAACCGCCTTCTGTCACTGCTGTCACTTTGATAAAGAGTTTTTTTTATAGATTTTTGGGGTCTTCAATTCTTCATTAATTCCCAAAAATCTATAAAAGAACTCTTTATTTATAAAAATACTTATTTTATGTGAGGACCAAAAAAATAACTGTCATCTGTCACTTGACCAATGACAGCTGTCACTTTGACAATGACAGCTTTCACTTTGATATATGCAATTAATTGATACGACACTCTCTGAGAATGAATATTTTCTAATTCATATTGATAAAATCTGCTGCGTCCACCACAGTACTTCCCCGACCATAAATTTCATGTCCAGTTTCATCGCTGAAGTTTACTGTAGAGAAAAGTACCTACTTATAATATATAGATATTGTCAAATATAAATATTTGTAGTTTCATTGTAGGTATCGAATTATAAATTTTTCTGTCTGTGTTCTACAATTATTACATAGATTCCCTTCAAAATACTCGAACATTTAATTTTTCACATTAATTTCCAGAAATGTAACATTCGGGAAAAAAAACTAATTCCAAATTGGGAAGTGAGAATCGCGAATACACAAATAAAACGGAGCCGAAATTAGAAATAAATGTGCAAGCATTGGAAAATGTAGGGATCCTCCACATATTATTCATTATATGATAGTATTAAATCCCTTTCAAAATTATTATTATTGTTATTTGAAAACAATCGGCAATAGATTGAATGTCAGTCCGAGTTGATTAATTGCTTATTCATTTTTTAAAATGGTGAATTCAATTTTTTATATGAATTCACGATGATGATAAGTAATCGACATGAAATCGAAAACAAAACTGAATGGATTATATATATATATATATATATATATATATATATATATATATATATATATATATATATATATATATATATATATATATATATATATATATATATATATTATACATCAATTTCGAGCCAATCCATACCGCGAATAGGCACACATTTTTGTTTGATACATGCAGCTGACCCTGAATTTTAATTTCTATAAAATTCGATATATTTTTACATCACGTGCAAACGTTTGTGAACATCGCAGAATAAGTAATTTGGTTTTATCGTGTTTGGAAGAGCTATTTTAATGATGTCCAGTTTGGTATCAATTTATAGCTCTCAGGTAGGTGAGCTTAGTAGGAATATGAAATAAATAGACAGTGGAGTCCACTTTTCCATCTTTAAATTACACTTCCGACGATCAAGTAACATAACTGTTCGTTCCAATGAATTAAAGACCCCGTAATCTAGATGAAGACTCTTCATTTTCAAAAATACTCATTTTGTAAGGATTAAAATATAACCGCCATCGGTTACCATAACAATGACTGCTGTCATTTTGACAATGACGGCTGCCACTTTGACAATGACGGCTGCCACTTTGACAATGCCAGCTGTTACTTTGACAATAACGCTGTCACTTTGACAATGACAACTGTCACTTTGGCAATGACAATTGGCACTGACACTTTGACAATTGGTAAGACACTCTAAATCCATGAGACAGTGATGAAACTTACCATGAAATTTATGATCGGGGAAAAACTATGAAGGCCATAGCAGATTTTGATATTTTCATAATAGATTAATAAATGCGGATTCAAAAAATCAATTGTCAAGATATCAATAATAATACTTTCTTGTCTTGTCTTTGAAAATAAAAAATACTTCTTGTCTTTCAATTTCAAGACAAGATCAAGATTATTTCCTGATTCTTGTGTAACACTAGAAATAATTGACATTTTATCTTTCAAAAAATTTATGACTTTTGAGAACGTCCCTTTTTGTCATGAAATAACCAATTGTGGGGTATGTTCAAAACCCTTGGAAGCTGCGACATACGTATTAGACAGTTAGCATTGCTCACTGCAATGACGTACATCGAGTGCTTACTACTTACTAGGGAACGCCCTAACACACCTACTTTTATTCTCCCCCTTTACACTTGCAAGACCGGAGATGGTACAAGATTGCAAGACACTAGCCTTAATACGAAATCTCAATATACTGCGACTGATTATTTTAAATTTATGAGAAAAATTCGAAAAGTCTGTAATATGAAGTGCACTTCCGGCTCAGTCGATTGAAACGAAAATAGGAGAGGATCATTTGGATGCTACAGCAATTTCAAATACTGAATTCCAGTATCCTACGGCTAATCATTCTAGATTTTTGCGGAAAATTCAAAAAAAAGTTCAGGTAAAGTGCACTTCCAATACAGACGATTGCAACCATAATGCGAGGTGCACATCAAGATCCTAGATCCTATACCAGTCTTTTATACAAAATTTCAGCATTATACGTTTGACGAATTCTGAGATTTGCGAGTTATGCACATACACCCATGCATACGTACCGACATTAAGCCAAAAATAGTCAAAATGGAATCAGGGATGCTCAAAACGGATATATCCATCAAAATGTTGATATGTGGATTTTGTCGGTTTCACAATATTTTCTTGTACTTTTAGACCGTCAGATAATCGTGGATTTCAGTGCCTCATTTTCTTTTTCATGGCTTCAAGTGGTTTGATAAGTATGTATATTTGGAGTTCAATAATGCTGAAATTAAAGATGGACCGTGTGACCAACATAATGAAAATTAATTTCAAATTTGTATGAAAAAGCATGTTCTGATCCTATTTTGTCGCTTTTGGCATGCTTACGAAATTAAATTTAGGGAAAAATATTTTGACATTCAAAATATCAAACAAAATTAAATAATTGACAACAGATTATCATTGCCTACCTTATCATTTCAATTTAACTGATTGTTTCATATCGCAAACTCTGAATGTCTGTTATACTCATAAACTGCACTTCCGGCTTGGCCGATTGATACAAAAATAGTAGATAACTATTTTGATGCTACAACGAGTTTAAACACAAAATTTCAATATGCTATGGCTGACTTTTCTTGATTTATGCAAAAAATTCAGAAAAAGTTTCAAGTAAAGTGCACTTCCGGCTTGGCCGATTCATACAAAAATAGCAAATAACTATTCTGATATTAGATCAGATTCAAATACTGAATTTTAGTATCTTACGGCTGATCATTCTGGATTTATGCGGAAAATTCAAAAACAATTTCAAATAAAGTGCACTCTGGTACAGGCGATTGCAACCATAATGTGAAGTGCAAATCAACACCCTATACCAGTCTCAAATATGAAATTTCAGTATAATACGTTTGACGGTTTTTGAGATTTGCGAGTTACACACATACGATCGTACCGACATCAAGCCGAATGCCGAAAATAGTCAAAATGGTTTCAGGGATGTTCAAAACGGATATATCCATCAAAATCTCGATAGGTGAATTTTGTCGGTTTCACAATACTTGTTACTTTGTACAAGTAAGTAAAAATGACCAACTGCACCAAAGGACTAATTCCTAGCAAACGGAGAACAAGTACCGTGAGGGATCTCCCTTTATCTAAATTCTGATTGGTCAATTGGTTATTTTAAGATTAATATATTGGAATTTCTCACATATCAAGATTATTTCAGTGTATGTGCATATATATATCTTGCTCTATTCTTTGAAACCTATAGAAAAATTCTTAGGAAACATAGATGAGTAAATAATCTGTTATAATTTGTTCTTTCATTAAATAAAATGAAAATGAGATCTAAATATTATTGATATTAATACAGCCTGTCCTAAAGCACTTTGTATTAGCCTTGAAAATTCTTATAGATCTTACTTATTCTCTGAGAAACAAAATGTGTGGAATGGAGTAGTGTTAGTATGTACTTTGATCATACGCATACTAGCTAGTTTGTGGCGACGGCCAATTTACAGATACGAGGTGCTAGCAGTACGTGAAGACATTACTCACTTTCCTCAAGGTCTTGAGTGCTGATTTTGAGGTACGTTTCAGAGAATATTGTTAAAAATTGATAATCAACACTGCTAGACACTTTTCATCGGTGGTAATTTCTGCTAGACTCTTTAAAGCTCACAAAGAATAACATGATCTTGCTTATAGTTTGAGTGCTAATTTTTATATATGACATTCAGGGTACAATTTCAATACTTTTGTTAACAGCTAGATTAATCGTAGGGCTAAACATCCGCCAGACACATCTAAAATATCGCTGTGAGTAAAAGCGCGAGGTCACTATTTGTAAGCTTGATAGTACGTGAAGTATCTATGGGCATCTAACTCTTCCTTGGTCTGGCTATTTATAAAAAGTCTTGAAATTGCTCACTGAGTATTATATATAAAAATTAGGACACAGACTTAAGTGAGGTAACGATAAATTTTTGCGAGCTTCAAAGCGTTTAGCAGGAATTACTGCCGATGAGAAGTGTCTGGCAGTGTTGATTATCAATTTTCAACAATATTCTCTAGAACATACATAAAAATCAGCACTCAGACTTCAAGAAAAGTGAGTATTGTCTTGATGAACCTATAACACCTCGTATCTATAAATTGGCCGTCGGCACAAACTAATAAATATGTGAATGATCAAAGTACCGACTAACACTATTCTAATCCACAAATTTTGTTTCTCAGAAAATAAGTAATGTCTGGCGGGTCTGGGATCTTGGACTATTAGAGTAGTGATCAAGTGCAGGGGCTTTCATTTGGTGCGAATGTCCATATTTTTGGATGGGATCAAATTGATGATCGGATTAAGAGCTTTTCACTGGTGCAGAATGTGCAGATGGTTTACGACCAAAACGACAACCAAATGTTCAATAAATTTGTTTATCAAAATTTAAAGAATAAACACAAAATCAATAAGAAATAAAAAATAATGAACGATATAATATTAATAATAGATAAAAAAAATAATGAGATGGTTGAGGCTAGTGAAGTGTTGACAGTTTGTTAATGTCGGGCTCAAATTTCGTCAACATCAATCGCAGATCTCCACATTCAATGATGTGTAGTCTATTTCTCTTATTCGACAATAAATTAGTTACTGCACTCAATACACTTTCTGTCATATAGGACGAACAAATGCGATTCATATCTTATGTGCCCACAATCCAGAATAAAGAACTGACATTGAGTTTTGAAGTTAAAATTCCTGGTATCCATGTTTGAATTTTGCTTTGAATTCTCCGTTAGTCGTAAATTCAGTATATGTATTTGCAAAAGGATCTAGAACCCAGCTAGGTATATGCATGTTTAAAATATCTTGGAAACGCACTATACAATCAATATGAAGAGCTTCCAAGTGTTGGCAGTGAGTAAGTGAATCTTACGGTTTTGCAGAGACTGCTGATAACGTGAGAAAATGGTTGTACTCACCTCTACCAACATTTCGTTTAAATAGAAGTTTTCTTACAAAAGCAGCTATGGTGTTCATTGTTTTGATTAAATTCAATTCAACACCTTGCAATTATAAATTCACTTGATTGAATATTTTGAACAGGTCTGTCGAATAAGCGATGCCATTCTTGACGTAATCAAGTTCTGGAGCAGTTTTACTTTAGTACTGAGTAAAATAGATTAAGAAAACGATTCGGATGATCACCTTTAGAGAACCAATGAACCTCTGTGTGCAGCAGCAAGCGATTGATTTTTTCATCATTTTCATTACAAGATTTATTAAATAATCGGTCATTCAATTGATTTCTTCTAATCTTATTGATTGCTTCAATAACATATTGTAGTGATGTATGCAGACGTTCATTCAAAATTTTTGCAACCAAATGCTTAGCATGAATAATACAATGTACAGCGAATATGTTTGGTACTACTTGCTTCAAATACGCTATGGAACTCTTATGCCACCCTGTCATTGTTGGAGCACCATCAATAGAAGCAGATAAAATAAAGCAAATAGGAATTTCTTATTCTTGAAAAAAATTTTGCATGGTATTATATCAGAATCCTAATTTTTAGCAAATAGTAATTCTTGATGAATTTTTTCTTCTTTTATAAATCATACTTATGATGATATTAGAGCTTCATTATTTGGTAGAGTTGATTCATCGAGGGGATTGGAAAATTTGCAATCCTTCAAATAATCACAATTTCTTCTTTGCACTGAATTATTAATAAGAGGATTTTTTTCATGATATCCGAAGTTGTCTTATGATGAAAAACAGTTTTTGATATCTCCTCAATTGCCAGTAAAATTAATAGTCCAAGATCCCAGACCCGCCAGACCTTACTTATTTTCTGAGAAACAAAATTTGTGGATTAGAATAGTGTTAGTCGGTACTTTGATCATTCACATATTTATTAGTTTGTGCCGACGGCCAATCTATAGATTCGAGGTGTTATAGGTACATCAAGACAGTACTCACTTTTCTTGAAGTCTGAGTGCTTATTTTTATGTATGTTCTAGAGAATATTGTTGAAAATTGATAATCAACACTGCCCGACACTTCTCATCGGCGGTAATTTCTGCTAAACGCTTTAAAGCTCGCAAAAAAATATCGTTATCTTACTTATAGTCTGAGTCCTAATTTTTAAATATAATACTCAGTGAGCAATTTCAAGACTTTTTATAGACAGCCAGACCAAGGAAGAATTAGATGCCCATAGATACTTCACGTACTATCAAGCTTACAAATAGTGACCTCGCGCTTTTACTCACAGCGATATTTTAGATGTGTCTGGCGGATGTTTAGCCCTACGATTAATCTAGCTGTTAACAAAAAGTATTGAAATTGTACCCTGAATGTCATATATAAAAATTAGCACTCAAACTATAAGCAAGATCATGTTATTCTTTGTGAGCTTTAAAGAGTCTAGCAGAAATTACCACCGATGAAAAGTGTCTAGCAGTGTTGATTATCAATTTACAACAATATTCTCTGAAACATACCTCAAAATCAGCACTCAAAACCTTAAGAAAAGTGAGTAATGTTTTAACGTACCGCTAGCACCTCGTATCTGTAAATTGGCCGTCGCCACAGACTAGCTAGTATGCGTATGATCAAAGTACATACTAACACTACTCTATTCCACACATTTTGTTTCTCAGAAAATAAGTAAGGTCTGGCGGGCCTGGGATCTTGCTCTATAAAGTCTTGCCAATTGTGTACGTTTTCCTGCTTTTGCTATTAACAATGAAACCCTTAATGAGGCTCGTAGTTCATCATCATATTGCCTGGAAGACAACGGAAAAAGCTTTATTATAGTTGGCTGTTTTAAATATTGCTTTTCCAGTTCTTCTTAGCAGCATGCATTCTATTTAAATGTTCACGTAGGATGGAAGGTTTCATAGTTTCCAATCAAGAAAAAATTCCGGCAAATTAGACACACAGGTAATGATTGGTTTATAGAAGAGTACGTAAATCCATATTTTAAATACTCAATACTGTACTGCCCGGTATTCTTTATATCAGTGGAGAAATGAATAATTATATTATATTAAATAGTTTTTGACTTAGCAAATTTCAATAAGTTTTCTATAATTTCTACCTCACATTAATATTTTGATACTTATGTACAAGGAAAGAGTCTTATGATATGAAGGCATTATGATAACTGCAAGAGAACTTCCGTATGTATCAATTCCATTCCCTGCATTCACTCTTTATGAATTTCAGTTCAATTATAAAAAACGACTTTACTATCTAATCTTCAAGTTCATCTCGTCTTTCAGATTTGCTCTTTGAACCAGCTCTTGATCTCTTTACTATGCAAACAATACTAGCATGGCATTCGCCTCTACAATAAACCTCATCCAATTCTCGGATCTTTTACCAGTAATAACAATTTGCGTATAACACTACATCTCTATGCGGTGGTGAGTCACGGTTATCTGTTCGGTTGCACATTGCAACATCACGTTGTGTTGAACTTGAGGCAATCGTGCAGATGCAGACAAGATATTTGGTTTTGATATGCATGAAAATTACTAACCGAGGCTAAGCCAAATTATGCAATTCTTGCAGAGAACAGAATCTCAGAATATTACCGCTTGCTTACCAACTTACAACAACAACTTACTTTATACAAAGTTCTGGAAGCGACAAATAATTTGATATGTGTTCGTTATAGTGTTTGCATTTGCTGAAACTGTGATAGACAGAAAATATGAAAACAGAATGTAATATCAATCAATAAAATAAATCATACAAGCTATGTTTCGTAGTATTTGTTTGCTGGAAATGTGACCACAATTGCAATTTTTTTTTTCGTGAAAAAGTTCAGTAATGGTGCATTTCTAACAAAAAGTATGTATGCAACACGAACACTAAACGACCGTCATTATCGTCACGAGAGGTTTTTCACAAAACTTGTGCTTTGCCTTCGTCTTCGTCAAGTGTAGCCAACTTCACCCTGGACAATATTGATGGTCAATTGATTCATGTAGCATAATATACTATTATCTACATTATTAGAATATGAATTTTTGTCAAATTGCATCTAGCTGAAATACAAAATCCCATATTTGCACAGCCTCTATATTTACTCCGAAATCAATGAAGAAAATGGCGCATTAAAAAATAAATTTTTGAATGTTCTTTATGAATATCTTTTATGTCCTCTATTTCTTATCCCTAAGGCTAAATAATTTGTCTTCTGCTATACATCGCAGTGCTCATACTCCGTGTCGGTTTAATAGCACTCTGATTTACCGTCCAACAAGCTATTGCACTCTAACAGCGATTTTGAACTAGTTTCTACTACATGGCCAGTGGTTAATGTTTAATGGACAATGGAGGAATCAAGAAATGGCTGGTGCTCTTGTTCATTGGAAAGAGTTGTAAAATTACTCCTGTACTAGTTACTCGTTTACACTGGGAAGGAAATGCTGATAGTAAGTTGTAGTAATTTACTTTTTCTAATGTTACGATTACAATTTAAATGTAACAGTTTGTATAGTGTTGCACAATATAACGAAAGCTGAGATAACATAAAAGGCACTATAGTTGGATCTTATTTCAAGAATATTGTTTTCTTCTGCTGATTTTATTACAAATAATATTTTTGAGACTCGCCGTTTTGAAACGTATAAGCATGATGACGCTATTACATTCCATCTATCGTAGATATACAAGTATAGCAGGAAGTAGCTTGTTATCGCATATTTTCCAGAATAAAGCAACTTGCTTAATATTTTTTTTCAGATCTTATTTCAAATCTCTTTAAAGTAGTTCTCTCGAACAATAATATACTTGATTACTCTTCCCTTTCATTTCTAAAAAGATCCCCACTACTCCTGTCTCGGAATACATTGCATCTTCAGTCTCATCCTCAGTAACTTTTTTAATCAAAAAATAGCCGAAACTAGTATATTGTCAAATCAGGTTGGTGAAGCGGGTGTTCATTTATTTTAATATAAACTGAAGCAGCAGCTGTATGTGAAAACGCATTATCATAGTATAATAAAAACTCTTTCTGCCTCTTGGTTAATATTGGAATCCTCCCTCTTTAATAAATTTTTAACTGGGGAAATAAATTGCACTACTCAAGTGGTTAAAAGTACAAGTGATGAAATATTACCACTTAAGTGATGAGAATCAAGTGGTAAACACTGAAGCTGTAAGTCTATCGCGATATATTTATACAACACAAAAGTTGACCATTCCTGGTACAGACTATTTTAAAACTATTTTTCGTATTCAAATTTCGTACAAACGAATATAGTTTGATAAAGATGAAAATTCATTTCTTAACCTCAAAACTCTGACGTTTGACGTCTTTTTATTTACTTGTACCAAGTACAAGGAAGTATTGTGAAACCGACAAAATTCACCTATCGAGATTTTGATGGAAATATCCGTTTTGAGCATCCCTAAACCCATTTGACTGTTTTTGGCTCGATGTCGGTACGTATGTTCGTGCGTGCGTGCGTTTTGTATTTAAGACTGGTATAGGGTCTAGTTGTGCACCTTGCATAATGGTTTCAATCGTCTGTACCAGAAATGCATTTTACTCGAAACATTTTTCGAATTTTTCTGATAAATCCAGAATGATCAACCATAGGATGCTGAAATTCAGCATTTGAAATTGCTGTAGCATCCAAATAGTCATCTCCTATTTTCGTAGCAATCGGCTGAGCCGAAAGTGCACTTTAAATGACAGACTGTTTGAATTTTCCTCATCAATTTTGAACAATCAGTCGTAGAATATTGAAATTTTGTATTAGGCACTTTTATAATATCTAGTTGTACACCTTGCATTATAATTGCTATCGATTAAGCCGGAAGAGCACTTTATTCGAAACATTTTTTGAATTTTCCGCATAAATCCAAAACGATTGAACGTAGATTGTTAGAATTCAGTATTATACCGTCTAGATGCTCATATTCTATTTTTATTGAGATCGACTGAGTCGGCAGTGCACTATACTTGACAATCTTTTGGAATTTTTCGCATAAATTCAGAACGATCATCTGTAGAATATTGAAATTTGGTATTTCAGTCTGCTGTAGCATCTGAATGATTGCCTACTATTTATAACAATAATAATAACTGGAAGTGCACTTCAGTTGGAATTTATTTTTCAGTTTTGCGTATGATTGAGAACTGTGAGCCGTAGAATCTTGGAAATCAGTATTTAGGAATGTTGTAGCATGAGAATGATGACCTACTGTTTCCGTAGCAACCGACTAGGCGCATTTTACTTTACAGATTTTTAGAATTTAGATGAATCAAAAACAATTAGCCGTGGAATGATAAGATTTTCTGTTTGATTATATATATCCAATGATGTACAAGTAAGTCACGCGATGTCCACGTCAGATTTTCTGTTTTACAATTTCAAGTGATACCAGTTACTAATCAAGTGTTTAGTTGTAAAACTTTACCAGTTACTATCACATCGACTTTACCACTGCAAGTTTTTGGAAATACCATTAAAATTCGTACCACTTAAATTGCTATCCTCATCACTTAGCTTTCCTAGTGTTTAGTGCTTCGGAAGAAGGTACACGAGATTGTCACCATTCACTAGTCAAATTGAAAAAATCTAGTGTTCACTATTATTTAAAAGATTTGACGTTTTCTGAAAGATTATTAGACGCTCTGCTTTTTGAAAATCCGAAAGCCGATGTGGTTCCTATTTATAGCTTTAACCTAAGCTGTTGATTCAATCTTAATTTGAAACTCCGGATGAGTTGTTTTATTGTCCTTTTCGATTATCCTCTCAACAGCAGCAATGTTTTTTTTTTTTCAGTAAAATCCACAAAAGACTTTTATGCTTCTATTTGATACTGAACAATATCTCTAATTCAAATTATCTATATTAAAAGTAAATAGTGATTATAGAAAACTTATGTTCAATAAAATATGAATCCAAACTATTTTTACACTCATAGAAGTGGAAATCTTTTTCAAAATCATATAAAATCATAATTCGAAAATGTTCTCTGAATAATTATTTATTTCGACTAGCAACCATATTTGAAATAATTAACAGATCAAGATTTAATTAGTTTAACTTTTAGAATTCAGCTTAAAATAAAAAATAAATAACGGGATAAAATGATAGTGCTACTTCTATTCCCTGTGCCCTATCTGATTTCCAATAATTGTAGTGCTATCCTCGTATTTATTGAACTAAAGTCGAAAGTCTTATCATTTTTTAATACCATCATACAAGAGGCTACTTTTGTTTTGATATTGTATTTACAAAAAAATATGTGAAAAACTGAATTCAGAAGATACATACCTACCCTTGCAGAAGTGTTCATCGAATTTGATTACCCGTTAAAATGAACAATATTGAATCAAATTGTTGTCAGTAATGCATAGCGTCGTATTAGATGAGACAGCAAATTATATAGACATTGAATGTGAGGTTTGACTGATAGTTTGAATTTAGAAAAGCGGCATATTCACAAATTTGGCTTGAGAAATGTTGCCATAGGAATAAATAATCAAATTTGATGTAAATACAATTTTAAAATTGTGCTATTGGCTTGTGTTATGTTTGTGGGGTACAGAATTTAAGGATAATAGATAAATACAAGGATAGAGATTGGAATACTTATTGTCTTTGGATTGACTTACATAGAAGATATGTTTGACAATAATTAACAGCGCCCTTACCCAACTGAAGAGAAAGCCATAGATAGTATTCAAAAGTTCGAATCAAATAAAATTGCAGAGGCAGGCAAAGCAGCCCCTCAGATGTTTAAAAATACGACTGCATCAAATCATACAATAAGTTTGAAGAAACGTGACTCAACACAGATTATAGACAAGCGCGATACCCAATTCATAAAAAAGGAGATATGTTGCGATACGAGAGCTACCAAGGAATAACTCTTCTTATAGAGCAAGATCCTATACCCGCCAGACGTTACTTATTTCAACAAAATTTGTGGATTAGAGTAGTGTTAATCGGTACTTTGATCATACGCATATTTGCTAGTTTGTGCCGACGGCCAATTTATAGATACGAGGTGCTATAGATACGATGAAACGTTACTCACTTTTCTTAAAGTCTTGAGTGCGAATTTTCACGTATGTTCTAGAGAATATTGTTAGAAAATAATAATCAACACTGCTAGACACTTTCCATCGGTAGTAATTTCTACTAGACTCTTTAAAGCTCGCGAAGAATAACGTTATCTTGATGCTTATAGTCTGAGTGCTATGATACTCAGGACACAATTTCAATATTTTTTGGTAACAGCCAGATCAATCGTAGGTCTGAACATCCTCCAGACACAATTAAAATATCGCTGTGAGTAAAAGCGCGAGGTCACTATTTGTACACTTGATAGTAAAAGAAATATCTATCGGCATCCAAATCTTCCTTGGTCTGGCTGTTTACAAAAAGTATTGAAATTGCTCCCTCTGAGTATCATATATAAAAAATAGGGCTTAGACTGTAAGTATGATTACTTTATTTTTTGTGAACTTTAAAGCGTTTAACAGGAATTACTGCTGATGGCAGTATCTGGCAGTATTAGTTATCAATCTTCGACAATATTCTCTAGAAAATACATAAAAATCAGCACTCAGACTTTAAGAAAAGTGAGTAATGTCTTAACGTACCTGTAGCACCTCGTATCTACAAATTGGCAGTCGGCACAAACTAGCAAATATGCGTATGATCAAAGTACCGACTAACACTACTCTAATCCAGAAATTTTGTTTCTCAGAAAATAAGTAACGTCTGGCGGGTCTGGGATCTTGGTCTATTAAACACTGCACACAAGACTTTCTCAAGCTTGCCATACATTTGGCAATTTTTCAAGCCTTATATTCCGGTTGGAGCCGCGCTGACTGCCACGCTGACTCCGATGCTAAAAACTTGGTTCTCTGCTGGGTGATAGGCTTGCCACGAGATTTGTTTTATAAGATAGATTCGGTGCTATTTTTCGCACTTGCTTCTTTGTTGGCTGCTATCCATGACTAATCAGAATAGGCATCGAAATTACGTGGCTTTTTGTCGTATCTACCATGCCACGCTGCGTATTCGATTATTTATAATTAATTATTTGATCCTGACCATCTCTCCGAACCATGGTTTTCAACTCATTTTCTACAATTAACTAGATGATGCAGCGAACTCAATCAAACAATGGAAACAATTTACTCTATCATGTTATGTTGAAAACATGGCTTGAAAATACCATTTAGATCAATTGATGCATTGGAAATATATTTTGAACCTTAACAATCAACGTAAGAAAGAAAAAGTAAACATGAGAAAAAATCCTGTACCCCACTTGAAAAACTAAGTGGTAGGGAGAATAATTTAAGTTGTACATGTAGCATTTCAAATGGTTTCAAATATAAGTGGTAAGGTCGATGAGATAGTAAGTGGAAAGGTGATGCAGCTTTAAATTGTAAAATTTAACTACTTAAGTGATAACCGGTACCACTTGCAATTGTGAATTAAAAAAACATCTAACGTCAAACTTTTGAGATTGAGGAATGTATTTTCATCTTAATTGAACTATATTTGCTTGTAAAAAACTTGAATACAAAGAATAGTTTTTTAACTAATAGTCTATATCTATATCAAGAATGGTCATCTTTTGCGTACATAAAATCTACTTTTCATCTCAAAAATATGTTGCATTCGATTTACAACTTCGTACAAATACAAATTCAAAAAGACCTTTTAGTCTTTATTGTTAAATAATAAATAATAAATAAATCTTTATCAATGTTATATAAAAGAAAATCCTGAGAATCTGGTGCAATTACCTTCAACATTACAGATTGAAAAAAATGAGTAACGAATGGTCATCTACTGGCCTCAATTGATCATAAAAACAAAAGTTTATTTCATTCTGTTACTAACATCGAAAGCCGCATGTCAATATCTTGTGTATCTAAAATGAGTAGTAACCCATGTCAGTTCGAAATACGGTATGAAATTCAATAACTGTCTTGCTGCTCATTCTGTGCAGCAATTTTCAGATTTCAATTATGCGTAGTTCAGCAGTAACTACCTTTTGAATTTCTATTTAATTTAACCCAAAACTGAGTGTATGAATTGAAAATCAAGCAGTTTTGGCAACCCTACATAATAGCAGCTTTATTTTATTACCAGTTTCAAGCCTGTAAGTGCTGTAAGTGCTGAGAATTTAGCGTCACGCCAGCCAGACAGCCAAAGTGAATATAATAGTGTATTTTTGTTTGCAAAAATGCGCTGAAAATTTTAAGAGCGTGATGTAAAACTACACCTCATGTTTATCGACCTTAAAATTGTGTACGACAGAATAAGGAAAAATAAAGTTTTGAAAGTAATGCATAAACATGAATTTCCTAGTAAAATTATAAAGTTAGCGGAATTATCTACCGAAAACCAGGAAATAGCAGTACATTTAAACAGCACAATATCTGGAAAATTCCGTACGAACATAAGAGTCAAACAATAAGGTGCTTTCCACTTTCATTCAACAAAACACTAGAAAGGGCGATAAGCGAAGCAAAAATAAACACTGAAGAAATAGTATTTTACAAAGCACATTGGTATTCTACTGGTCCATGCAGATGATATTGCCCATAGTAATAATTTAGAAGAAAATCAACTCATAAACCCAAGTAACGACACTATCAAAGCTGTCATTTGGTTCATCCGTTCAATCTTCAAACTGTATTAGCCTGAAAATAAAAATACGTAAAATACTCATAGATACACTAAACACTAGAAACATCAGCAATAATACAATCTTAAGAATTGTATTGACGAAGGTAGCAGAAGCATTGATTATATCACGGAATGATGAAAAAGTGCAGAAAATTGAGGAAAATATAATAACGCAGTGAATGAGAAGAGAATATGGTTGAGAATGAAGTTTAAATTAGAAGTAATGTTCAATGATTGTAACATAATTGGATTCATAAAGAAAACAACTTAGATGGATGGGCCATCTTTTACGCATGAATAGAGAAAGGAACACTAGCAAAATACATAGATGAAGAGACCTAAAGGGAGGCCAAGGCCAAGAAGTCGATGGACTGATGATGTTATTAAATATCTGATAAAACTCTTTATCTTAAACTGAAGAATCATAGCTAAGGAAAGAAACACATGGAGGAACAGTTGGGAGGAAGTGCGTATCCTACTTTGCTAGTCCAGCTAATAATAAGAAGATGGATTGATTTATGAGAATTTAATAACTTTAACGACTACAATTAGCGTAGAAAATTTTGCTCAACTAGGATTAGATATAACAAGAAACCTGTCACCTGTAAGTAGTCATTATAATTCACTATTGTTTATCTTTCGCGTATTCGACTTGTAAATATAATCAAAAAAAGATTATGGATACGGTTCAAGCAAATATTAGTTCTATTAACACAAATATTGATGTCATTGTAATTATTACTACCTTTCTGTGCATAACTGGTTGCATAAATATCTCTTAGTGGGCTTCAAATTATTCATGTCATTATTCTTATAGTCATCGATATCGCTAAATTTTGTGCTTTTGATAATAAATCTTCATGACATACATCACTTATGGCCGATTTACGGATTTTGTGTTGAACTAATCCAGATAAATGACTCATTTCCTTGGTAACAATATCAATTTCCGAATTTTTTATGTCATCTCTGGCCAAACAAATTAATGAAATAAATCGAAATTCAGTTTATTGGTTAACATTCCGTCATTTAAGCCAAGGTAAATTTAACTCTCGGTCATGAAATCAGGAATGAGAAAACTAGATTGCACCACTCAAGTGGTTGAATGTTACCACTTAAGTAGTAAGATTCAATTGTTTGAATTGCAAGACTCTTCCACTTACCATCACAACGACTTTTCCACTTGAATCTGTTGAAGATACCATTGAAATTGCTACCAATACGCAATACCACTCAATTGCTATAATTTTCATTCAAAAAACCAAATCCCTTTGCTTTATAGAGTAACAAAAAGATAAAAGAAATTTACTTAATATGTCGACTCTACTGAAATAATGGCCCGAATAATTAATAGTATATTACGCTACAAGGACCAGACGACTGTCATTTTTATCCAGGATGAATTTGGACGGACTCGGTGAAGACGAGGGCAAAGTCCGAGGTAAAGACAAGGGCAAAACACGAGACGAAGATGAGGACAAAGCTCAAGGCGTAGCTTCGTGTAGCCAGATTTAACCGTGACATTAATGCCTGTCGTTCAGTGTCCGTGTTGCATACGATACTTTTTGTAACAAGTGCATCGATCTACCCCATTTGTGAGCTTTTTAAATAAATTCAGATGTATTGAAACTATCTTATGTCGTCGTTAAAATAAATGATAGATAGAATTGGTTTTAATATTTATATTGTTTTTAACTGTTATAATACTTGGTAACTCGATAATCTTACAACACAGAGCTTAATATTACGTATGTTCTACTTCTTATGGATTTGAATATTGAATATTGAATGCCCTCATATTCCCATCACCATCCATATATCACCTTCTTCCTCAATGAGCCCCCTTTGCTTCAAGATGACGTCATGGCCAATAATGGGAATATTGCAGGCCTCAGCGTCTTCCTGTTTATACTATACTCTTATATGGGCACGTGTAAACAATTAACGCGTGAAGACGATTAAAGTAAACCCCAGCATCTTCTTGCTGGTACTGCACTTCTTATTTGGGCGCGTGTAGACAATTAGCACGCGAAGGCGATCGAAGTACTCCTCCACAATCGGCCCTTCCTGATAATTGAGCCGTCCTCGACTCGATCAGCTCACCTGACATTTATTGAATCTAAAACATTGGTATAACAAACAAAATATTAGTTTATAATCAAATATTCATTTTTTGGATCGGTTGATTTTGTTCCCAATTTGTGTTCCATATTTGGAGTGATCAGTTCCATAAGAGCACAAAACGTAGAGCAAAACAACCAGATGGCGCCTAGGAATGGTACATGGGTGGAATTTTGGTACTTTTATGGGTATTTGAGCTGCCAGCCTGGCCAGATGCCACCTTTAACTAAGAATGCAGCTCCATATCTTAATCCGTGGTCACCTGACTCCGACTGAGTGTTCAGCCTCCGCCAGTGAATCCCTTTTTCACGTACTCATGACGAGTAAATACGCAGGAATACTACTGACTTGACTTAGTCCAGTCTCCGCCAGTGAATCCCCTTAACACATACCCGTGACCAGCGGATACGCGCAGATACTACTGACTTGACCTAGTCCAGCCTCCGCCAGTGAATCCCCTTAACACATACCCGTGACCAGCGGATACGCGCAGATACTACTGACTTGGCCTAGTCCAGCCTCCGCCAGTGAATCCCCTTAACACATACCTGTGACTAGCAGATACGCGCGGATTTCACCCGACTTGGCCATGGCCCTCATTTGACATTACGTCTATGGCCATTATTCAAACAAACATCCAAAAGAGTCTTCGGGACTTATCATGAAAGTCTTCGAAACTCATCATAAGAGTCTTCGAAACTCATCAAATGAACTCGACATTTTCCAAGAAATACCCATTTATGTAACTTTGAACAGCCGTCACATTAGGGAAAATGGGGACTCTGTATATTTTTCATGGAGTCTCCACGATCTCAGCATTTTTTTTTTTTTACAAATCCAATTGGTATTATTATTTAACCTTTTTTTCAAGTGAACTGGTTAACTTGACCCAAAATACCAACTGTCAATCACATTTAGTACCATTCACTACCCAAGTAGATATGATACTGACTATTTATTAGATCTGTAACTAAATGCAAACAAAATGACAAGAATTAATCTCACCTCATTTATTATTCCAATGCGTCAAATGTTATCCATTTACGCATACTGTCTACTGCCACTACAGTTTTACGACCTCGAGTCTTGTGAAGCTCTCTCAAGTCCTCGACTTCATAACGGTCATTTGGTAGTGCAGCAGTAACCTTGAATGGACCTTTGGCTTTCGCAGTCAACTTTTTACTTTGGCCAGTAGCTACAGGCTGCGCCGACACCAAAACGATATCCCCTGTGGAATACTGTGGAGGTTTGAACCTTTTACTATCAAATCTAGTCTTTTGTTTCTGCTGTTCTTCATCAGTGGCACGTTTTGCTTCTCTTCTTAACTCTTTCAGATCAATATGATCTAATTTGCTTTGTATTGCCGAAAGCAACACGGCATCTGCTGAACTACGAGGTTTATAACCATATAACAATTGTGCAGGTGTTTTCTGAGTAGTGCGATTCACAGTACTATTTATAGCACTTTGAACTCTTTTGACATAGTCATCCCATCTGTCCTCAGGTGTACTTGCACTTGTGGCAGCTAGAGAGCTGAGAAGTGTAGAGTTAAGTCTTTCGACTTGTCCATTTGCCCTTGGTGTGGCAACTGCATTAAGTATATGCTTAATACCATACTCCTTACAGAAATTGTTAAAGCGCTGTGAAGTAAAACTTGTACCCCTATCGCTAATGATCCGAGTAGGCACACCAAACAGTCCGAAAACCTGTTCAAGGGCTTTTAAAACCCATTTGGTTTTAGTATTCTTCACTGGCTCCAGTATACAAAATTTTGTGAAACCATCCACCATGGTCAATATGTAACTATTTTTATGTTTACTTTTTATAAATGGACCCACATGGTCTATGTGTAAAGTGTGAAACGGTATAGCAATCTTCTCAATAGGGTGTAACAAACCAGGCTTACGTCCCGATGCGGTTTTATAATAAAGACAATTTAAACAAGACTTGACATATTTTTCAATAAATTTGTTCATGCTTTTAAACCAATAATTCTCTTTAATTTTCTCACGGGTTTTCTCCACTGAAAAATGACCTTGATCATCATGATGCATTTTTACTATATTAAAGCGAGAAGCACGGGATACCACCCATTTATTCCCGGTTTCTGTTCTACGGAATACTACCCCTCCCCTCAGGTCGTAGCTCTCAAAAATATGCTTGGTCTGTGGTTGTCTGTCTCCTGACTCTAGTATTTTTCTAATGATTTCAATGTCAGGGTCTTGTATTTGTGCGACCTTCACCCATTCACTATCAGTAACGTCAACAAACATACAAGAAATTGGGTTACGACTTAAATAGTCAACATGTGTCGCTTTGCTCCCTGCTCTATAAACAATGTCGAAGTCATAGTCTTGCATAGCCGCCCACCATCTAGCAACGCGATGATTGATATCTTTTTTTATCGCGGTTGCTCTAACGGCAGTACAATCTGTTACTACAGTAAATTTTATCCCGATAAGATAAACACGGTACTTTTTCAAAGCTTCGGCTACTGCAAGCGTCTCCAAATCGTATGAGTGATATTTCTTTTCGGTTTCCGTGGTTTGGCGACTGTAATATGAGACTACATGTTCAAGATTATTTTTCTTTTGTATTAAGATTGCCCCGAGACCAACTGAACTTGCATCAGTATGCACTTCAGTTTTTAATTGTGGATCAAAAATACTAAGTACAGGTCTCTCCGTCAAAATTCGTTTCAAATCATTTACTGTTTTTGTCTGTTCAGGACCCCATTCCCATTCACTTCCTTTTCGTAATAATTTAGTAAGCGGTATAACTAACTTTGCATAATTTTTCACAAATTTTCTGAAATAATTGGCAAGTCCGAGGAAAGATCTCAACTCTTTTAGATTTGTTGGCTCTAAAGCTTTTATAACAGCATCGATTTTATGAGTGCCTGGTCTTACGCCATTTACAGAAATTTCTCTACCCAAATAATCAATCGTAGTTTGTAAAAATTTACATTTAGCTAAATTTAACGTGAACCCATGTATTCTTAGTGCTTCTAATACTAATTTTAAATTATGAAAAGCCTCTTCAATGGTCGATGCCAGTATAAGTATATCATCAACGTATACGAGAGCAACAGTAAAACGTAACTCTCCCAGCGCGCGATTTATCGCCCTTTGAAAAATTGCAGGAGAATTTTTAAGACCAAAAGGTACTCTTAAAAATTCATAATGGCCATCAGGTGTAACGAAAGCTGTGATTTCTGTAGAATTTTGATCAACGGGTATCTGATAAAATCCGGATTTAAGATCTAATGAAATGAAAATTTTCTTACCGACCATTCTATCTATTTGATCATCCATATGCGGTACAGGATGTGGATCTAATCTCATTTTTCTATTAATCAAACGATAGTCCACACACATACGTGTCTCACCATTCTTCTTTTTCACTAAAATGATAGGACTCGCGTATGCGGAGCTACTTTCACGAACTATATCGTTTTGAATCAGTTCTGCAATTATTTCTTTTACTTTATTACGCTCTTCAAAAGATGAACGTCGAGGTCTTTGATTAATTGGTATATCGTCAATTAACTTGATTTTCATAGTTGTGCTATTTACAACTCTTAACTCACTAATATTCAAAGCTATAGCTGACCGATATTCATTTAAAAGTGAAACTAACTTATTTATCATATCTGGGTCATCTATTCCGGGACATAGAACATCTTCCTTGTTAATAGGTCGTCCAGCTGATTTACCTATCTCTACCATGTTTATTCCTAAATTATCATTATTATTTGTTATAATATTTTCTAGTTTTAATCCCGACGCGGTAACTATTGCTTTTACTCCAGATATTGACAAAATGTTACGACCTATCAGTATTGTTTGCGATAATTGATCATCCGGTACTACATAAACATCTATCGCGAATGTTATACCGTCGATCTGGAGACTAACATTTGTTCTTGCAATTGGTGTTACTATTGCATTATTGAACGCCGATAACACCTCATGTGTTTGAATCAATTTTAAATTGAGGCCTCGAGCCTCAGTGTATCTGATTATTGAACAGTCGCTCCCCAAATCAACGATACATCTACTCGCGATACCGCTTATAATACATCTTTTGAATGGCTTTTGGACTACCAGATTATTCACTTCGCAAACATCTAGTCAAAGTTTATTAGACGGACGCTTGGATTTATCCTTGATCCAACAATTGTTTTCTGTATGACCAGTTTTACGACAATGATTACATACATGTTTATTAATTTCACGAAATTTTGTGTTAACATTGCTATCTTTTCTCGTGATGATATTCGACGACTGAACGAGCTGAGGACAATTAAACTTTTGATGTCCTTGTTTTCTACAATAATAACATGTGTTTAAATTGACTCTTTTTCTATCATCACGCGTCCTAATTCGCCCGGTGGCAGCATCACTTGAGGTTTGTTTATTATCGTTATTTTTACATGGGTAAACAGCTAGGGAACATTTAAGTGCTTTCATTGTTTTGCATTGAGCCAATAAGATATTAGTACGTAACCGTTCGTCATGTATGCCTTGAACTATGAAATCAACAATTTTATCCTCTGATAATTCGATATTCAGTTTGTTTAATAATTTTACTTTTTCCAAGCAATATGTTTGGAGATTTTGACCTGGAGAGCTTTCATACAGAACTGCTTCTTTTAGAGAAATACCAAAACTAGATTCTTCGGGAAAATATTCTACAATATCACAAGAAAATACTGGCCAAGATATCTGTGATTTACGCAACCCCTCATACCACATCTTCGCGTTACCGCGAAGCTTGCTCACCGCTATGAGAAGTTTTGTTTGCTCATTCACATCATACATAATTGCGCACTCATTTACTCTATCTATCCAATTGGATGCTGACAAATTCCCCTTCAAAGGATCAAATTCAGGAAAGAATTTCTCAGTCATGAAATTATTACTGGATTTCCTTGTATTTAGTTCTTGAATAGTTATTAGTGCATTCGTAAATTTAGTAAAATCTGACCTTGATACTGGAGTTCCACTCCGTGAAGAATTATTTGTGCCAATATTTCTCACCGAACTGCAACTTGAGTGGTTCCGTGATCTTTTGGAATTGCGTTTCTTTGTGTCATGTACACGCTGGGAAGACTCTCTGTACCTCTTGCTGGACTTCTCTGGGTGCCTATCTCTTCGTTCACATGATCTTCTTCGACCCATTGTGAATATCGATTAGCACTTTATAGTTAGGTGTTTGATTAAGTAATTAATTATTACGTGACACAGTCCACTTTCAAAAATTGTGGGAGTGATTTGTGGTATATCCCACTTCTGATAATCTGTCGTCGTTAAAATAAATGATAGACAGAATTGGTTTTAATATTTATATTGTTTTTAACTGTTATAATACTTGGTAACTCGATAATCTTACAACACAGAGCTTAATATTACGTATGTTCTACTTCTTATGGATTTGAATATTGAATATTGAATGCCCTCATATTCCCATCACCATCCATATATCACCTTCTTCCTCAATGAGCCCCCTTTGCTTCAAGATGACGTCATGGCCAATAATGGGAATATTGCAGGCCTCAGCGTCTTCCTGTTTATACTATACTCTTATATGGGCACGTGTAAACAATTAACGCGTGAAGACGATTAAAGTAAACCCCAGCATCTTCTTGCTGGTACTGCACTTCTTATTTGGGCGCGTGTAGACAATTAGCACGTGAAGGCGATCGAAGTACTCCTCCACACTTATCAATTCTACAAACAAATTTTTGCAATTGCGATCACATTTACAGTAAACCTACTTACATGATTTATTTTATTCATTGTATTTGTAATATTTACTGTGTTATCACATTTACAGCAAATGTAAACATTACAACGAGCTCATCTCATAATACAATTTTTTTCTAATATCAATTAGACATATAACAATGGAATTAAAAAATACTAACGGCATCCATGATCCAAAATTGATTATTGATATTCATAATTTTCTGCGTATGGGGAATTAATGATTATTGTTTTCATGGTTTGCAATTGAGCACTTTCGATGCTGAATCCAGTTCAGTAATAGGGTACTTTCGGCGCAAGTATTACAAAAAAAAATATTTTTATCTATCATTAATAATAAGCGAATTATGAAGTTAACTTGAAAACTCTAAGAATTAATTTTCCACCATAACTCGGGAATAAGTATTGAAAAAAAAGATGGACGATTATTCTAATAGTTTCCCATCATCTCTTCTCTTGCCGAAAATACAAACAATTTAAGTCCTGTATATGATAATAACAATAATAGGCATAGTTTCAACAAATTTTTGATCATTTGAATGTATCTCTTGATATCTTTTAGTTTGTTTTTCGTTGTGACCTAGTGTCTATCCTGTCCATTAATTCTTGTACATACTAAAATACTCCCACATTAGAGGTTGTTTGGTAAGGTAGTCAATGTCGCGGTTTCTCCGGGCTATATCTCGTGTAATAGTGTTTGTATGTTGTGTGTGTATTGCGCTGTCTCGTCCTGGCCTTGACATTGAGGTGCTGCACCCCGTCCCGTGCCTCGCGCCACAAGCAATAAGCAGGGGGCCCTCGATGGGCTACACATACGAGACATTTGAAAGGGTTTTGCTAACACTAATAAAAAATATTTTATGATGTTCAGTTATGAGATAAAAAAGAAAATTAATATAAAATTACTTGAAGATTTGTAAATTTTGAGACAAATTACTCAGAGTTTCTGAATAAAAATTAGGTCTACAAAATCTGGATCTCGGATGTTGTGAAGCATAAAACAAGCATCAAAATACAAAATTATCTTGCAGTATACCTGAAATTGAGAAATTATGGCCTATAATAAATCTACACACATAAGTAAAATTGAAGTGTCTACGTGTGATTTCAAAATAAATGCGAAAGTGTATATTTAAACGATACTCAATCATAAATGATTGTTTTGTAGAGATTTTGCCTATTTGTCTGTTTAAAATTTGGTTTTGAATAGACTCCGAAACGACTCAACATATTTTAATGAAAATTCCAGGGATTAAATTAGTAGTTTTAACTTAAATTTTTGTGTCTGTTTCTTCACGGTATCTTGCAAGGTTTAGAAGATATGGATATAATTATATTTAATGAATATAAATATTTGTAAAGCTAGCACTGCCATTTTGCGGATACCATGGCCGATATGCCACACTTGAATAAAAAATTCTCAGCGACTGACAATATAGAACAATAAAAAACATCGATAGTTCAGGGTTGAGCCCACGGTTCTCCCAGGTACTGCAGTCAATTATTTTTATTCTTTTATTGATTTCAAAAAGTACTTGTATATGCGAGCGAATCCGCGGGTAACGGCTAGTTTTTAGAATATAATCGAATTATATTTCTATTTTCTAAATGAGAATGTTAAATAAAATCTTTCAAAGTTATCTATTACCTTGGACAGATAGATAATTGCTTCAAAATTTTCATGTATATTTGATTTGAGTGAGAATTGCTGTACTACATAATGGTATTGAGATTTATTCTGCTAATGCACAATATGAGTAGGTAAGTTGCATTTGTTTTGTTGCGTTTGTTCTATAATCTGATTTCAAGAAAGATATAAATGGCTCTTTAGCATCATTGTATGTGTAATATCTACTATGTTTTACATTCCTTTTATTTGTTTTATCAGTTTTTTTTTAAGTAACTTTCCACCACTACTAATGCCACCTTATCAAATAAAAAGACAAATACTGAAATAGTGTCTAATCCAATGTCTATTTTTACAATTTTTGCAACGGTTTAGAAAAAATAGATCACGTGCAAAATTAGTTTTACTACACACGCGACTCATCCAATGTAACCTTTGTTTCCAACGGACTGTCTACAAGTCTGTACGTAAATAATTACAATTTTACAAATTATAACATTGATAGCTGTGTGTCCATCTGTTATAGGAAATGAACATTGAAATCATGTATAGTATGTATTACTTCAGTGAATTCTTTTGAGAGTTGAATGATTTAACTCGTATAAACGGAAAATCACTTTATAGGTTCACTGATATTTCAAGTTAATTCTGATATAACCGCAATTCATATCCAATAATACAAAAACTTAAAAGATAAAATACACGTTTAAATAAAGTCTAGGGTCACGGTAGCACCTTCGTTAATTCTAGCACTGTCTGTATACCTTTCCTATAAAATATTCAATGTATTTTTGAACCCTCGTAATTTCGGGCGGCCTCGATCTCGGCACCAAACTACCTGTATCTTTAATCCCCTATTCGAACTAGGCACTATGCTATGAATTAGGATTTGTGACTCAATCGTTCTACCTGAGTGAGATTTTCTGGGCACATGTGATTTTATATTAATAATAAACCAGACTCAAATTTAGCCGTACTTTTGAAAGAATCTAATCACACGTGTGACATCAACAACTCAAAAATCCCTCATATCGTAGACAAAATAATTTGTTTCCATTTGATGCAAGAAATTCAAATGTCAAAAATACCTAAAAAAATTTAATGTCTTAGTTTGATCTATACATATTTATATGTTTTTGTGATAATGTAGGTATGTACGGACAATTTATAAAAAAGTCTTTTTTTTAATAATATTTTTTTTTCTGAAGTTTCATTAAATATTATTTGCAGTATTATTTTTGATACAAATTAATTTTAAAATAAAATATAGAGACTTATAAAATTAAATCTTACAGGTAGATCGTGGCTCTATTTAAAAATTGACAGTGCCGAGTTCGTGTGCGCTCCGCGCAAATTGGATTAGCATTGGTGCCAAGTTCATGTTCTTGGTGCCGAGTTCGTGTACGTCCGTAATTTCAGTCTGATTTACATGCCAGGTCTCAAATTTCCAAGGTTTAGTGTTGCCACGAGACGAGAGGAGACGAGACTTTAGTGAGTCTTGTCTCGGTCTCGTGGTGGTCTTGCCTAGCTCAGTCTCGTCTCGCTCTCGCTCTGGTCTCGAGTAGATCAGTCGAGACCCTCACCATGATTTTTCAAAATTTCATATTCTGGCATGCAGGAATCAATTATTTGCTAAGAATTCTACCAAGAATATATATTCGTGTGTTTGGTGCGTTTCACAATTATTCCTATCTTATTGAGCAGCTCTGGGAGTTATGATCACGTGATCACATACAATGCGATTGCGTGTTGAATTAACTTAGCGTATAGCCTATTTCAAATTTGCAATACCAACAGTTCTTCTGGGGTTTAATTCTAATTTGTAAAGACTGTCTCTTGACGTCATTTTATAGACTCTAGACACATGTACCGCCTATCGGACAATTAGAGGATTGATACAATGTCATCATCGTTGAAGATTGTCTCCAGAAGTAAGAGACAGGGTCAAGTCAGTTTTTTTGGATCGATGTCAGATTTGACATTCATATGTCATAAAATAGTAACAATAGAATAAAATTATAATATTATAATTAATAATAAATCAGGAGATTGATTGAAAATTAATTGAATCTAATTTCAAATATCGTTCTTAACTAACTGCCAGCATTAAGCTGTCGATCGTATTGTTTGCACCAACATACAATATTCAAGTTTCTAAAACTGTAATTATGACATAACCACAATGACACAAGCTGTCTCTATAAATTAGAATAGGACCTCTGGAGCTTCGAGAATTCGAGATAATAAAGGAGTAATAGTTTTATGCACTAAATGTGTAAACTTAAGCATTATGACGAGGTTGAGGCTACATATTTCAAGTCAAGAATTACTGAGTTACAAAAAAATTTATCCGAATTTCATAATGCTAGTGCGCTCATGTATTTTACGCCACGGGATATTACTTTCATGATTCTCAATATAAATTCATATAATATAAACTCAATTCAGGTTACAAAAGCGTTCATATGAATTGATGATAGATCTGAGAAGTCTATATGCTCAGTCTACGCATTGTTTGCAATATGTAAACCACCAAATTTAGAGGAGGATAAAGAAAAACCAAATTTTCAAATGAGGTTATTTGAATAACGAGCTATATGATTCAAATTACTGAAATTTATGAAAGAATAGTATTTTTCACTTTCTATGGCCCAGTCCAGCCTAATCTGATATAATTTAGAATTAAATTAGATGAAATATAGAAATATAACCAGGAATTTGAGTGAGTAAAAAGTCTTGGGAATTCAGTCAATATTTCTGTTTTAATTTCTTTCCTACTTTACAGTTTCGGCTGTACCTCAGCCATCTTCAGAAGCGCTACAATTTAATAATTTTTTATCACTAATTATTTATGCTAATTTTATCGGAAATGCTTACAAAAGAACTATATTGTGAAAAATTAAAAATGTACATTGATGTATGATATCGAGCTTGATGAAATAGCGGAATATTTTTTTTCCATTTGTCAAATGCCACAACCTACATCTGTGGAAGACGTTGACTAAGTGCGAGTAAAGAATCGTGCGTGCACGCATTGTCAAAAAATTACAGATTATCACAGGTAGAAATAAGTTAGTTGTAGTGTCAAACAATTAAAAATAGATGCAAGCTTGTGCATCACGTAAGGTGTCAAAAATATAAACAAAAATTAGGATAAGTAACATAGATCTTAAAGAATATTGTTGTATATAGTGCTAAGTGCAATAGTATCTGCTTATTCATTAATATTTTGTTTGTCTTGTTTTATATACAACATTTCTAATGTAAGTCTCTCGTTTAAGTTGATTTCGTTATGGATAATACTAGTTTCATCAAAATTGAAAGTATATCCTGAATCTATGCAATGAGTGACTAGAGCATATTTTGGCGTATTTTTATTCAATTTTTCACTGTTTCGTTCATGTTCATCAAGCCTTGTTTTTAAATATCTTTTGGTTTGTCCTGTGTATTGTGCTCCACAATCATTGCATGGGATTTTATAAATTAAATTAGATCTTAAGTTCTTATCTGTTTTATCTATTATTGTGGAGAATAAATTACCTACTGTCTTGTACTGTTTGAAACAAATTTCAATTCCCTCTTTATTCTTGAATACTTGTTTAATTTTGTAGCTGAGGCTATCTATTTTATCTAATAACCAGGAATCTTATAGGAGTTGATTTATGTAACGTATTATCGGTAAAAATCAATTATAGTATGATAATATTTTCTTCCATTATGTCGATAATTTTCTGTGAAATTGAATGTGTTGTGCTAGTATTGGGATTCGTCCTGTTGCACAATTTTATCATATAAAATTTGCTACGATCTCACAATACTTCTCCAACCGTGAATTCTATAGCCGGTTTCATTGCTGTTTCATAGATTTGGTGTGTCGCATCAATTGCATATTTCAAAATGATAGCTGTCATTATCAAAGTAATATCTATAATATTTAAGTCCGTACATAAAATAAATATTTTTCAAAATGAAGAGTTATTTTCTAGATTTTCGGGATCTTTAACTTATTGGAACCTACAGTTCTAATCACCGGAAGTATAATTCAAAGATGGTAACGTGGATTCCACTGATTATTTATTTTTGATATCTACTAATCTTATCTCCCCGAGAGCTTTAAATTGATACCAAACTAGATATCATTCAAATAACTTGTGAAAAAACAATTGACAATCGCTGAAATATCCTATTTCCTACTTCTATTAGAATTATTCCTGCAGGAGCTTCAATTTAATACTAAAATGACTTACTTTGAAAAAATATAGTTATATAGGACGAATATGAAGTGAATATTCTGAAATGGCGGTTGAAGAAATGATTGTCTCAATTAGGAACTCAGTATCAGTCAACATCTTAATTCAACAATTATCACTGCAGTTTGTGGGTATTTATTTACCTATTGGCTCCATAAGATTGCCTTCGGAAGAAGTTTATTGGATTTGACTTAAAAATGAATATAAAATGATTATGATATAAGTCTCTTGACTCTGGTCTCGTCTCGGTCTCAACTTTTCGCTCGAGACCCATTCTATGGTATCGTCTCGACTTTTTGAAGCGAGACAAGACGAGACCGAGACTGGTCTCTAGTCTCATGACAACACTACCAAGGTTGGATCTCGTCATCAAGCTTATGTAATTTACCAATTTTGATTTCTTTTGTCCAGCTGCTTAAGAATTTATTGATATGCTCTTCATTTACTCATTGATGATCATTCAAACCATCAGATACTGCATATTAATAACAAGAAAATAAGAAAAACTGTGATTTTTCTCCTCCAAGTCCTCAAAAAGAGTAGAAAGGAAATGTTTTTTTTTGTTATCGTAAAATAAGGATTTCCACTATGAAATTTTGTAGGTTCGTTAGATGAAGTGCAAAGGCAATCCGCGAGAATAATCGAAACTTAACAAGATTAAGGCTTGTGATCGCGTGGCTGTAAAACGTTATGAGCTTCAACAAAATCAGGTCCAATTAATACTAAGTATTCATATCACTTTCTGAGAAGGAAGTTGAATATAGATTTTAGAGGACCTTAAATTGGAGTTTGAGGTGGCCTAATCCCAAAAGTGGACTAAGATAACAAATTTTTTCCAATCCGTTAATACTAATTTATTGTAAATGTAATTATGAGATGAAAATACATGGGAAGGACCAAATTTTATTTTCAAAATGGCCATCATTCGCAGCAGCGCTAGCCCGGCAGCGTGTTTTAATATTAGATGAGATATTTGCAAGAGCTGCCTGCTTGTCTTCTATATTTTCTGCTGCAGCTGCTATTCTACCCATCACTTCTAATTCAGTGTTTACTAATGTTTCATGTATAGAAGTCATTATTTGACTCCAAAAAAATAAATCTAGAGTAATTAGGTCGGGATTTCGGGCTGGCCACGTAACAGGACCTCTTCTTCCAATTCACTTATTCGGATATTCTGTGTTTAGTGTTATGACTTCTCGGGTTGTATGAGCCGATGCTCCATCATGTTGAAAATAAAGTCTTCGTCTAATGTTTAGTGGTAAGTCATCAAGAAGCTCTGTAGGGTCCAATAACATACTGCCCCACGATTCCAGCAAACACATTTATTGAAAATCGTCGTTGATGCGCACGAACAAATGTTGCGTGAGGATTTTTATCGCGTATGTTACTAGATTGAGAATTTTATCAATATTTTATTTTCAAAAATCGATCAAGTGGCTTTCAAAATATCGGTCGCCATTTTGTTATTTGATAAATTAGAAAATAATTGTAATACAAATGTATTAGAGAACCAAAAGCAAATACTGATAAATCTTGCATTTTTTCAAATATTCTTGAAAATAAGGGAGTGAAAACGATTTTTCGAGAAATAAAAAAGCGCCGATAACTATGAACTGAGGCTCCAAATAAAAAATTTGAACGAAGGATAGTTGTTTGTTTCAATAGTTCCAGATGTCATTCTTAGATGTTACAATTTAGTATTAACACCCTGTATATTAAGTTAGATAATGATTATTCATTTTCTTCAATGTTTTTTTTTTCAGGGGAAATTAATTCTTAGTTATTTATGAAAAATTGTGTATCCTAGAACATTTATCAGTAATACCCATTCTTCTTCTTTTCTACGAGAATATAGAGGCTAAAATGTGAAGTTAGAGATACAAATATATTCCATAAAAACAGTACAAATGTTTAAAAAGGCTCCGAGGATGTATAGAAAATATTTCAGGTGCCTATAAAGGAATGCATTTTTATTCGACATATTAATGATACATCAATCAGTGAAAGAGGGAAAATGCTACTATTAATATTATCAAAGCTCTATTTATTGAATATTATTGATAAAACGTAACCCTTGTCAAGCGATGAATTCCAATTTTTAGATTAATCCGGGTTAAACCAATTATTATAGGAAATACAATACAGCTCTTTCATTTCTTATGTGATCATTGGCTAATCAAATGAACTGATAGAATAAAATATGGTATACTGACAAATCTGTCCCATTTTAACCTAGATTTATCCCACCCACAGTCATGAAGCCAGGCATCAAAGTTCTTATCTTCAAAAAATCTTAACATATATTTATTTATTTTTAAGATATATTTAAGATAGATATATAGATATAACTGAGTTACTACAACTGTTTATTGCAGCAATTTTTGGATCCGAGATTGAGGGTAGGTCTATGGCTCGGCAGGTACGAAGTTCGAATCGCGTTCGGATGAAGTTAGAATTTTCAAATTCTTTTTCTTTTATACAGATAACCATTTCATCAATATTACTCACTTAAAGCATCATCATTTTCATTTAAGGTATTTTATGTTAGTTTTTATGTGCTAAACATATCTTCTATTTGACTGACGATGACCCATCACTTTCCAACGGGCGCCTTAGGCGCCTTGAATACCCATAGTACTTCTTTATTTAGCAAAATTACTCTACTACATTTAGAGAATATTAATCTAGAAGAGCTTAAGAGAAGTAATTTTGAGGAGTTTGGGTATAGTTTGCACAGGTTAGATTGAAAAATACTTTGATATGTTTTGATGAATCGAGCTGTGTGCCTTCAAGAATCATCGGGAACAATCAAACAATATCATAAAAGATCTCAGCAATATTTTACTTTTATGACCAGTATTTTCAAAACATCAAAATACAATCCATTTTTTCTGTGCCTGATTCATATCGTATGTCTGAAACTTTTATAAACGGAAAAACATTCCGGAAGGTAATTGATCCGTAATGAATTTTTCTGCGCAGCCCCAATATTTTTTTTGCGGCTTCCACTTTCAGATTTACCGGTCTACATATCATTTTCCTTTTATTTTGCTTTTATGTTCCAACGTTAAATCCTGAGTTTTATTTTTTACCTATGCAACATAGCCTTGACCTTCCATGAAAATTTATTTTTATTTTTCTGTCAATGACATTCATTGACACTCATGTCATGTGTATACAGTTTCAGTTTGAAATTATGCACCGACCGCTGCATAACTGCAATTTATGTAATCTGTTTGTGTGGTTAAATGAGCTGTTAAAGATTTATGTGTTTGTTTTGATTCGTACTTCTTACCAATTTATGTATTTATGATCTTGATTTATATTACTTTCTGATTTTCTTATTACTTAAATTGTTGCACTATTTTATCCATATTAAATATTGATATTTTCTTGTTAGATGTTATTTGTTGCTGGATAAATGATTTCAAGAAACGTGTGCCTGGAGAAATGTCTTGAAAGTTAAATGCAGACAATAATAGACTATTGAATATAGTGACAGATTGGATTATATTATTATTTATGGACACAGAATGGATATAATGCAGCCTTTAGAGAAGGAAATCCGGCTAATTTGTGCAGTCGCAAAATAAATTCTAAAATAAGTAGAAATTTGGAGTTTCAAGTAGAATATCAACAACTTTGCTACTTCGCTACAAAATTCCGAATACACATTTTCTGAAAACGTCGCCAACGCACCCGAAACCTAACAACCAGCAGATACGCTTCATTCAATCTCCTTCTTCCGTCATGCAGCATCATGCTAGGTATACTATGTATAATATAAAAACTCATTCTCTTGCTTCATTTCCACCAATACATGAAATTAGTCAGATTTTACTCTCAAATTTCTAGTGAACCTATTCCTTGAAAACGAATCAACAGACACGGTGCCCATACATTAAAATTAAATCATAACGAAACTCTGCAGCAGCACAGTTTCTTTCATTAATCTTTGAGGTATATTATTTTTACAGTTCTATTTTTACTTCGCACATATCAATGAATTTTCTAATTGAGATTTTGATTACAGGAAGAAATGAGAATCTCATCTACCGGATAATAATTGTTAAAAGCTAGCGATTCTAAAATGCAATTTTAAATCATAGGCTATAAGAATTTTTATCAAATATTATTGCTTAACAGTTCTTTTAAAACTTTGATTTTCTTCACTTAATGCATTAAAATTTGAATAAAGAACTAATTCTTACATAAAAATGACAATTTGAGTGATTTATTGCTTATATTTTTTTTATTTAGACTTTACCTGTTCAGAGATTACAAATTTCAGTTGCTCCATGAATATTTTTGTAAGTTGTATGTATGTATTACACCTATCACATTGTAGCTTAAAATATTGTCTCCGTTTTAATTGGTAATGTCTAAAATGCAGTCTTCTATCTGAATATCCTAATCTGTAATTGTTTTCAACTGATGATGACTGCTAATGTACCATCCGAAACTTCTTCAAATGAAAACTCTTTTGAAGTTTCTCCGATTATTGATCAATTCTTGAGTCTGCCGTAGAAGAAGACTATCATATCATTAAAAAAATAATACTAAGTGGACTTCACGAATCACAAAAAATATAATGTTCCCAATAGAAACAACATATCGCGAGGAGATAAGTGGATATACTCCCACTTCAACAATTCAATCCTTTCTTGTTTTGCGTTTCGGAAATTAGAAAACTTTTCAAGATTTCTTTGAATCTATTGAAGATAGCTCAAAGCTGTACTGTAACCAAGAAAATTGTGGAGCAATATGCTTCCGCCGTATTTTGGAAAAAAAAACAAGTCCTGTTAAAAGTACTAAATAAAGATTAATCATTGCCATTGCGGTATTATTCAATTATAAAATATGTTAACACATACTGGATACTCAATTCTATCGCTTGAATAAGACCAACTGTACCAAAAGCATTGATTTTTTTTTTTACTTGTAAAAAAAGTATATCACATTACATAGTTCGTATCTCCAAGCTACTAGTTAATCTAAAGATTAATATTCACTTAAATATTGATTTGATGCATCAATCATTTTAGTGGAACTGGCTATCTCATGTTAGTAGCTCTGAAACTTTTATTCACGATTCCAAGTTTGTTGATATTCGCAGGTTATAGCTCTGTATCCATTCACAAACATAATACATAGGTGAACTCATATATCAGAAATTAGTCAAATTAATTAATATTTGAAATTTTATTTCCACAAGAAAAGAAAATGTCACTACAATTATCAACGATTTGATAATAAAGTGCGATAGAATAATAGTATACTATATAACGAGGGACTTAAGTGCTTGATTTAATCCTGAGGGTGGAGTTTATTGCACAAGACGTAGTCGAGAGCAATACTCACCTGAGGGATTAAAGGAACTTAAGTCGTGTGTTATCTGCGCTATTTTTCGCACTACCGTATTATTTTGAATCACAATAGTCTAAAAGCAGATTAATTAATCTTACAATTTTGACAGCAAACTTGATACAAAAATGTTGAATAAATTCATCATAGTAACAAGGCTGGCTACAGCAGCTGTTAAATAAATAAGCTTGCTGTCAAAAAAATGAGTGAGAAATTTGATATCAATAAGGCTGCGGAAGTGGTAACTGTAAAAGCATTTCTCCAAAAATCTAGAAAATCTGAGAACAACAATACAATACATTTGTAAAATTGTGTCAATTGCGATAATGCTAATATAGATCATCAATAATAAAGATTTGAATTCTTATAAAAATATTAAATTTGACATTTAGGTAAGTACTTTGATTATTCAGTTGTCATAGAAAAATTTGATTATTCCACTTTAGTCCCTTGGGATTTTTGATTATTTTAGATCCCTATGAACTAAACTCAAACTCAAGTCCTTGAAATGAGGGATTAAAAGGGCAGACGACGCTCGGATTAATCCTGGTACCGCTTCTACTGTGATACTAACTTGATTTAGGATTACGTCAATACAAGGTTATCGTTCAATCATTTTGAAGATTGTAAATCCTGAATTAAGGCTAATCGAATTGATATTTTATCTTGTAATGAGTACATACGAAATTTTTTTTGTTTTATTCATTAGGTGAATGAAGAATATCATAGAAATATTCTTAATTCCATTTTTAGCGCATTTTTGCAAAAAAAAAACACTATTATATTTACTTTGGCTGTCTGGCTGGCTGGCGAGATGCTAAATTCTCAGCAACTACAGCACTTACAGGCTTGAAACTGATACGAAATGAAAGTTGCTGTTTTGTATATAGGCTTGCACAAACTGCTTGATTTTTTCTATTCAAACATCCAGTTTTAGGTAAAAAAATAAATTAAAAATTTAAAAGGTGATTGATGCTAAACTATGCGTATTTGAAATCTGAAAATTGCTGTACAGAATGAGCAACATGTCAGTATTTAGATTTTACACCTTAAATTTCAAATTGATATGAGGTTAGTACCCATTTTAGGATAAAAAATATTTATTTCAAAATCCCGCGAGTAACATAAGTTTCTTACATGTAAATTCCGATTTAGTATTAGAATGAATCAAACTCTTGTTTTTATAATCAATTAAAGCCAGTACATGACCACCTGTTACTCATTTTCTTAAATCTATAGTTCTGAAGGTAATTGCATCAAATTTTCAGGGCATTTATTTTATATAACTTTGATAAATATCCAATTATTATTTTAGGATGTAGCACATGACCTTCCGCTAATCAATAACTGAACAATAAAGGTAAAAATTTCTTTTGAGTTTGTACGTGCACAAGTTATGTATAAAATAGTCACAACTTAAAACTGGTACTAAATGAGAATTGGTATTTTACATTTTCTTCATCTTCGCTTCAAGTATTAGGGTTTTGGAAGCCTGTTACGGAACCCAACGTTTTAAGTGGTAGTCTATTACTGTTCATTCTTTCCGAACGATCTTTTCATTCTTTTCTATATTCCTTTATCTTTTCGTTTAGATTAGAAATATTAAATTCGTTCCTAATGTTCTCGTTTCTAAATTTATCCCTTCGACTGCATCCTTTTGCGTTTCTGAGGAATTTAATTTCCTGCGTCTGAATTTTACTTTCTTGTATTTTACATACGTTTGTTAATTCTATGAAGATTACCACGTTTTAGCAATGATTATTTTCGGATCATTAAAGCTGTAAAAATATATAAATTATTATGAAATTACAAAAAAAAAAATATGAAAAAAATATTATGATTTTTTTTTTTGTATACAGCTGTAATGATCATTAAAGAATTAATAAACGTATGTAAAATACCGACTCCCATTATTAACATTCCTACATATTACTATGGATATTTTCATCAATAAATGGTACTAAATGAAAGCTGCTGTTTCGTAGGTTTGCCCAAACTGCTTGATTTTTAGCTCAGTGATTGTAGAGGATAGTAATTTGCAAAATCTATGATCTGAAAACAATTCATGAACTGCCTAAAATGCGATTTGATCATTAAGATGATTCTTCAATTTTTTTATATTTGAAGGAATTCAATATTATTGATAAATTGTTAAAAATTAATTTCACAAAATTACAAATATAGGAGTTAGTTCTCACCTTCTCACACCATCTTCCTGAATAGAGCAGTACAATATAGCAGTATAGCAGATAGTTGGACTTGCAGCCGCTACAAATGCTACAATGCCAAACATGATTTACTTACAATAAATGCGAGATTTAGAACAATCTGTGTGGAAATTAATTCAAGAAATAAAATAGTAAATATTCACATATTATCTGAGTTGATAAAAATTCAAATCTTCGAACTGCACAAATTTATTTATGATGATTGATGAACGACTGACAGTTGAGACAACTGACAAATAGCAAAGTACGTTTTTTGTGCTAATGTATAATTGACTTAAATCGTAGTCACATAAGAGCTCTTCGACCGATCTTAACTGGAATAGATTGTAATGACTATTTGTCAAGCGGCGCAGATTGCTTGGAGCCCATCAACGAAATCAAGTAAGCAATCTAGCAGCGAAACAAGCGTCGTGTAACGTGGGCTTTACAATGCAATGCATCTATCTCAATCAACTCTGGGATGTGGAAAATTATAATGTACTCAGCAATATTACTACGTAATTCATGGATGCAATATGAGCCAAGCATTTTTAACATCTAATATTGCAGTCATACTTAATAAATTATCTTCTTGGTGAATTTCTGCATAACATATATCCTTTCGTATTATAGTTTCATTGATTCAAATTTATTGACTTTTTTTTTATAATTCTACTGAATCATCTGACGTACAGGTATAACTATACCAGTGTAACAAAATTTGACGTTACATATTATAGGACGCATTGATCATGAAACAATAGTTATTTGTGTATCAAGAATCAAGACCGTAAAGGTTATCTTTTCTGGTCGAATCTGATGTTTGCGGCCGAAGCATAGCTGTGGCTGCAATTCAGGTGAGACCAAAAAAAAACTGTAAGCCGAGGTGCACACAACGTTTTTTAGGCGATCATCACGAAATAATTCAAAATTATAAAATTTTATCTATTTATTTCTGAAACATTGCAATTGTAAATCTTACTTACCATTGAAATTGTTTTATTTTATTGTCTTCTAATCAAAACGACATTTGTAAAAAGTGCAAATGCGTATCAATTTCTTGAATTGCACGAAGCAGGCATGAGCTATGAAGGTTGACGGAAGAATATAATAAGTATTTCCGCGAAAAGTGTTTCTTAAAGAGTTCATCGAGCAGCCCATACAGGTAGGTTTGAAGTGTTTATGAAGTAGTTTTTGACAGATCAGTCCCAAAAAAGTAATATTTGATAGATCAGTCCCAAAAAGTAAAATATGACAGATTTGTACCAAAAAGTGTAACTTATTATTTAGTTTTTTTTCTGTTTAGAATGACGTCGCTCACATAGTCCCAGCCGGCCGCACTTTATATTCCCTGCTCGGACTTACGGCCAAATTGTATATGAACCGATCGAGTATTTAGTGGTTAATAGAATGCTAGACTTTATAAATGCAAGGTCCTATCTTAAGTGTCGAAAAAAAGGTCAATTATGGTAAAATTTTTCGACGCAGCGTCCCTGACAGAACTTATGATTGAAACTAGTACCAATCCATAGCGAAGGTCAAGTACTTTAAGAAGAAATCAGGTTATCACCTTCTGTCCTATCCAGAAGGGCAGTAGCTACCCCTAAGTGTAACCCATCAAAATAACCCTCTTAAAATCTATCCGATTTTTAGGTCCTCATGTTCAGGGAGGTTCAACCTTCAAATTGATAAAAATCGTAAGTTCTATGAGAGAAGGTAAGTACGAAAATGTGTTACATTTAAAAGTGACTGCCGCTCTCTTAGATAGGACGAGAGGCAGCACTTCGGTTTTTTCGTTTTCAGGGAGACCCAAGCTACAATTTATGAAGAATAATCGTGCATTCGATGAGAGATGTACAGCTGCGTTCGAATTTGGAACCTGAAAATCTGAAAGATTCTAGGAGTGGCTGCTGCTTTCCCAGACATGGTAAGAAGTAGCACTTTGGCATTTCCATGTTCAGACAGGCTCAAGATTCAATTTAAAGAAATAATCGTCCGTTCGATGAGAGAAGTACAGCTTCTTTCGCAATTGGGACCTGAAAATCGGATAATTTTTAGTGTAAGTGCCGCCTCCTGGACAGGTAGAGAGGCAGTACCTTGTTTTTTTTGCGGTCAGGAAGATTCAAGCTTCAATTTGAAAAAAATAACTATCATAAGATCGATCATGGAAGTTTAATACAAAAATGAGTCACACTTAAGGGTGGCGCTGCCCTCCTGAATAGGCCAAAGGATGGCATCCTGGTTTTTTTCAAAGTACTTGATCTTTGCTATCGATTGATACTAGTTTCAATCGTAAGTTCCATCAGGGAAGTTGTGTCAAAAAACTTGGCAAGAATTGGTCTTTTTTCGACAATTAGGACAGGACTCTGCATTCATAAAGAGATATTCATATACAGTTTGGTCATAAGTCCGATCAGGAAACATGAGGCATAGGCGGATCCAGGACTAATATATAGTATTCTACTCGTCAAATATTCTCATTTGCTATTCATATCAAGAGGTTTGTAAGAAAAAAGGTAATCCGCCATTTTGAACAAAATACCATATTGTGTACACTCGATTATATTGCCAACAACACCAAGAGTGTATACAAAATTTCAGCAGGACTAAATCATGGAAAGTAATTTCGAAATCGATTTGACGCATACGAAAACAACAACGAATAAGCATGATAATGAAAATATTTAGCTGTTGGCATCTGACAAAACATTTCATCAAATCAAGAAACCCTCACTGTATGTAACACAAGAAGATTGTTATTGAAATTAGATTCCGACAATGGCTTTTGAAAACAAAATCCTTTTCCTTATTTGTTCATATGATACCTCTATGCACTCAATAAATCTAAACTTATATTTTTAGGGTCTCAAGTATTTGTGCTTATATTTTTCATCTTTTCTCTTATTAATAAAATAATATTTAAGAAAATAAGACCATAAAGCATATGTACAGATATTAATTAAGATGTTTGATGAATACGTATATTAGTGTTCAAGAACATTGAACATTTCATATTTCAGAAGTCTTTATCTGGTTGTCATCGCATTAATCTTAACACTTCTTGCAATCTCCACCAGTCTATCAGCCATCATCTTGAACATTAATAGCGAATCTAAGTCTGCACAGACCATCATCATCAAATCATCATCATCGCCTGGTGGAAATAACGTCGTTGACCGCGGCCGTACTTCCGCCGCGCGAATTCACCGTTACTCGGCGTTGCATGGTTGCGATCCTTCTTCTTTCTCTTGCACAAACTCACTGAAATTATTCATCTCTCTCTCCGCGGCGTTCACCTGCTGACGCGGTGGCATCGGCCGCGAACATTAGGTTAACAATGCCCTGTGGTTGCATCTCTTTCCAACAAACATAAATAGGAATAGATGTGTCTTTGTTAGGACTTCAGGGAACGTGTGATTTTCTTCTGTCTGCAGCGAAGCTAACTTGGATGTTTGTTACGGTGTTATTGCGCTGTGATATAATGTAGATTATGGCTCCAACGTGAGATCTTTTCTATTGCTTTATCTTGGAAACTGGAAGCGAGGTTGATTCATGGTAATGCTGTGATCTTTCACAAATTCTCATGAAGTTGTCTTCCAGCGATGCTGGTAAATTGATACGTCATAGAACAAAATTTATTGTAAATATTGTAGAAGGCATTTGAACTTATAATCATACTGACTTATTATATCCTACAACAACAACAGATAACTTAGTGATCGAACACTTACTTTTAAACTAGGAATTCTTCATATCCTCACCTGATAACTTCTGCAAAAGAAAAAATTCTTGGAATCCTATTTTATATCATTTCAGGTTTCGTGAGGAAAAATAATACTTATTTTTCAGTGGATATAATTTCAAAATGTAGAGAAACTCATCCTATATTGTTCAATTATAATATAGGATATCTATGTACCTATACGCTGAAAGTCATGGTAACACAAGGCTGTCAAAACCAAATTGGCTAACTATAGACATAATACATATTTAGGACAAATGAATACCATTAACTTGACCTTTTTACATATTTAGAACTTAATAAGATCCGTCTATTAATTGTCACGTGTGCGCAATCAACGAGTCAATAAAACATTACACTGAAAATTGTCTGAGGGCTGTTTCCAGTTGCTAAGCAACTAAGATTTCAAAAACCATGCTTATCTAATTGAAATTTTACTGATTATACGTTCAATAATTATATTTCAATACATATTTACGGATCATATTACCAAGTTAGACAAGTCAAAATAGAAAAAAAACTCCCGAATTATCCTTCATGAATGAGACACCTTGTATATATGTTCTATTTGTTTCAATTTTGCTTGTTGAAATAATGATAAGTGAATGATATTAACCATCTCGATAAGAAAAAAATTGTAATCGATTTTTTCAAATATTTCTTGTAGTCCAAGAGCCCGCTCAGAAATGGCTACCTTGAATAGTTAGACTATACTTACGTATTCTAAGCGATTCTTCGTGAGAACATTACCCTTAAAAGTCAACGATGCCATCTTTAACTCTGCCAAAAGCAATTAATATTAATTATTCATTGTGGGAATTGAACACACAATCTTTTTATCGTAGACTGTTGGAAAACACTGGAACGTGTATTTTCATGGGTAAAACAATAAAAAATCACGGTGCCGAGTCCCACTTTACCACAACCCTTGGCACCGTGTTATAAAAGGGATTGGAAAAATAGTTGAGGTATCTTTTATTATTAGACGAAAAAGTCCTGTACAAAAACTGTAGTCAAAGACCTGACGAATTGAAATAACCAACGGTGCCGACTCTCATGTTGCCAGAAGTCCTCGGCACCATGGATCAAATCGCGCGGACCTATTTTTCCATAGCATATAGAAGTTTTCTGAGGTGACTATATGTCGCAGCGTCATGATATTTTGGACCGAGTGTCCTTGGAAGGTCTTAGAAACCGGTTTTCAAGAGAAGTTCACCGCGGCAAATGCGTAAAGGTCGACTCACATTATACGAAACGTCAACGTAACGTCACAGCACAAAAACGTCACGTCAAATTGGCCAGATATTCACATTAGACTGTCACGTCACCGTCTAGTGTGGCATGTAATGGCGAGCAGAACTGTGAAAATTGTCGAATATATATTTTTTTCAAAATGCCAATATTTAATCCAGAAGAAGTTACTATGATTGCACTTCTTCTGGATGAAGAAGAAGTGCAAGAATAGGCGAAAAATTTGGATACAACAAATGTTGGAGATAAGAAAGAGTGTCGAAGAATACCACACACTCTTTAGACAATTTATTAGAAGATGACGATATAGGTTTTAACCACGGTACAAGACATAGTAGGTAACCTAACTCGCCCCGAAAATGCGTCCGCTGAGATGGTTATAGTTCGCGCTGTCGCCGCTAGAGACGCCTACATCAGTAAGGCCTGTTTTACAACAGTGTTTAATGTATAATTACACTAAACTTACAAAATTTTACGAAATCATTTATATATTGAAGTTAACCGTATATGTAATGTTTACAGCATATATTTTACTTTAATTAAAAATGGATAATGATGTGAGTAAATTTGAATGAGAAATAAATTCATTTATGAAACTGGACCTAGTTTAATAGTTATTTATACAAGTGAATTAAACCACTGTTTATTTGCGAGAAGAAAGTTCAAAATCACGAGCGCGTTCAGCGCGAGTGCTTTAATTCTTTGAGCAAATAAAAAAGTTTAATTCACTTGTTTGTATACATAATTTTATTCAATTGCTTTGTCCCAAATTTCTATCATGTCAAGTGGAGCTCTAAAAACACTATATTTTATCTTACAACTCTCATATCCAGAATTACAATTCGGGACAAAACATTTTCCAGGCATTTTAATTGAATGTTCATTTGTCACACGGCTATCACTTTATTAAATTATTATTTATTTACTATAATCCGACTGTATTCAACGACACAAACACTAAAATCAAACGCTTTTCAATTGGCAACTAGGCCCTACATATCCGCCAACTTGAAACATTTCCTCTCACCTCTCACATCCACATGCTTGACGCAGTCAGCGGACACATTTATAGTAGACCGGCAATGAGAGTTGTGGGGGCCTGGTTTTAACAAATATCGCAGAATGTCGAATATTAATTATATATCAATACTTGCCGTTGATGGTCCAGTTCAAAGCTTGGCAAAGTATTCGTGAAAAATACTTTAAGTACAAGTACCAACTACTTGAGTGTTTGTGAAAGTACTTGAAGTACAAGTACTTTTTTAATCGTCCAAGTACCAAGTACAGTCAAAAGTAATTGACAATTTGGGTACAAGTACTTCTTTAGTTTTTTGTTACTTGCAAATATCAAGTACTGCTGTAAATACTCAGTAAGTACTTCTATATTACAGAATTGGGCAAAATTTTCCGTGAAAAGCACTTTAAGTACAAGTTCGAAGTACTTGAATGTTTGTGAAAGTATATTTGGAATACAAATTTTTACCACACGGTACCATTATAAGGTATTCTTAGTTTATCACATATCACCTTCGTTGCTTATTCGAAATAATTGAAATAAAACGATCATTATAATTGTAACTTGAAATTATGATCAAATTATTAGATATTTGCATTTAATATATCAAAGAAGTTATCTAAGCATCACACCTTGACACTGCAGATACTAGAGAGGCTAATTGCACTGATAAAGACTGGATATTTATCACAAACGTCAAGCAAAACAAATCAAAACTTATTCATTTTGCACAGAAAAAAAGTAGGTACTCGAGGCACATTAAAAGTATTTTGAGTACTCTGAAATTACTTCAAGTACATTTAAAGTATTTCAAGTACCTGAAAAACTTCAAGTACTTTTCTTTGTACTTCAAGTAACATTTTCAAGTAACCAGTACCAAGTAAATAGAACGAAAGTATTTGGACCGTCAGCATCACGGACCAGAACGTCAAAACATTCTTTGCGAGAATGCTGGACGTGATGTAACGTTGCTGTTAATGTGAATGTAGTCATTTAAAAGCAAATGGAAAATATTTTTACGTGACGTTTCTGTGTGTTGACGTTACGTTGACGTTCCGAATAGTGTAAATCGACCTTCGTTCTTCTCCTGTCACAGAATTAGTGTCAAATTCATTCTAAGCATTGAGGACATAGAAATCGCATTGCATCCCCCCGAATTTGGATAAAATGCCGTGTTTTCTGTGCCACGGAAGTGATAGGAAAAATATCTGATCCATAAATATATGCAAATTTAAATTAGACTGAAAATGAGCCTGCGCGAACGCCGATTTGAGCCACGGTGCCGAGGACTTCTGGTAATATAAGAGTCGGCACCGTTGGTTCTTTGAATTCGTCAGGTCTCTGGTTGCAATTTTTATATAGGACTTCTTCGTCTAATAGAATTAGGTACCTCATAGATATTCATATAAATAACATTGGGAAGGAAAGTGTCTTTCATGGACTGCAGTACAATAATATATATATAATATAGTGAAATCACGGGAAAAAAAAAACATTCAAAGAAATAAGGGATAAAAAAATATTCAAGTGTATGTAACCGTGTGAGATTAGACAGATCTTAAAATATAAAAAAGAAGTTTTGATTTTTTTTTATTAAGTCAATGGTTTTAACTAGTGCTGTTAAAAACCGGAATAAAATGGAACCGGTTCCACGGTTCCAAAACTAACCGGGTACCCGGGTACCCGGTTATCGAGTCCAAATTCGATTCCGATTCGAATCTCGATTCCGGTCCGAATCTCGATTCCGGTTCGAATCTCGATTCCGGTTCGAATCTCGATTCCGGTCCGAATCTCGATTCCGGTTCGAGTCTCTATTTCGGTTCGAATCTCGATTTTGATCCGAATCTCGATTCCGGTCCGAATCTGGGTTCCGATTCGAATCTCGATTCCGGTTCTTAATACCGAAAACCTTTCTTGGCAAATATCATTTCTCTACTGCGTTTAAGTTACAAATACCTTCTGGGCTTTTAGTTGAGCGTTTTATTTTATTATACTGACTCGTCCCAGAACAAACAGAACATTTAGAATTTTTAAGAATTATATTTTGTACATTATAGTTGCCACACATAACTACATTTACTTATTTCTACTTTACTCCTATCGGTGACACTGCAGACTTTGAAACATGAATGAACGTAAAGTTCTGAACATCAAAGAGGATTGCAAATTATCCCGAATATCAAATATTACTATTTTCTAAGAGATCCGATCTTTCTATTAGTTTATTGAGCAAAACAATTACATTGAAATGAACTGAAAGAGGCTAAAAATGGTAGTATGCCATCTGCTCATAATCCGGCCATAAAATTAATCTTACCCAAAACTAGAAATAGCAAGCGGCATCATGGGTAGTCTTTGATACTAAAACTACCTGATTTTGTCAATACACTCAATTATTATTGTCATAATATCTCTAAATTTTCATTACACTTTGTCGTCGATTATAAAATTAAATAACTACATTATACACTATATATTTTTGTTTAAGATGTTGAAATATTTCACACATACTGAATACTGATAGTTCATATGTTCAATGACTGATTCGAAAGGCTAAAATTAGTCTTCATAACATAAAACCAGTATAGGTGACGCAAATTAATTATATGTGAAAAAAAAAGAAAAAAATGCCTTTTTTCGGTTCGTTTCGAATCTACTAATTCGAAACAGTGCATCGGTTAGGTACAGAACACATTATTTTTCAATGGATACTGAAAATAACTGTCTAAAATCGGAATTTCTCTTCTCGGTTCTGGGATCGAGTCGAAGTGAACTGGGAATCGAAAACAGAATCGGAAACCGATTCTGGAATTGGAGCTGAAAACCGATTCTGGAATCGAAGGAATCGGAATCGAAGGAATCGGAATCGAAAACCGATTCTGGAATCGGAATCGAAGACCGGTTCTGGAATCGGAACCGGACTCGGAACCGAGAACCGGTTAGTTGCATATTCAAATAACCGGGTACCCGGTTCTTACAAAAACCGGTATCGAATAGTACCGATACCGGTTCCCACCACTTTTTAACTATATGGTGTGAGATTCCGAAAAAAATTGAGTTGCAGAGCAGGGAAAAGTACTTGTGAAGAGTACTCCACGTACAAGTACCAAGTACCTGAGTGTTTGTGAAAGTACTCTTTTAATTTATCAAGTATTTGAATGTACCAAGTGCTGACGAATGTACTTGAAATTTGGGTGCAAATACTTCTTCAAATTTTTGGTGAATATCAAGTCCCTTTATAAATACTTAGTAAACACTTCTACATTACAGAGTTGGGCAAAGTACAGAAATTTGAATCACTTAGGAACTTTTTTCAAATTATGAAGTTGGTACTATTGATTTTTATTAGAAAAAAAGCTATACCATTACCTGCACTTTGGCAATGAGATCTTATCATTTTATTCAAAAAAACTAGCAGGAGATAGCTCCACAAAAAATTAGATAAGTGAGCAAGTGACATACATACATGTAACAATATGAAAAAATGTCATTTATATCATATATGACCCCTGTCCGAAATTTACAGACATATAACCAAACATTTAGCCTCGATGATGAAATTTGTTCATGACGGTGCGTCGAAACTGAGTAACCTAAGGCCCGTATGACACTCTCAATTCTTTCGTTCATTTCTCAGTTCGATGTTTTGTTTGTGAAAAAATTGACTGTTGCAAACAGGTAATATCTATATGCACTATATCGCATTGCGCTGTCAGGGGCAGCCAGAGACAAAAATTACACTCGTATCATTGCGATACATCTTCTTCAGATATCAATATTAGATGAAAATAAGAATTAAACTATAGGATCTTAGTGAGGTAATAGAAAATAACAAAAAAAAAAGCAAATGAGGATATAAAGTATGAAGAGTGGAGTCAGCTCAGGTGTTCAAAATAGTTCGCTTAGAATTGTACTTGTAAAATGAAAATTAAACCTGCCCACAATCATATTTGAATTTTTACATCCAATTGTATTAAATTTCCAATGTGAATCCTTCATTTTTGTTTTTGTTGCACTGATTGAAAAATAATACAAAATGAAACAATGATTCAAAACGTGATATGGTCTAGAACAGTGGCTGTTAACCTTTTATTATAGTCGCGGCTCCCTTGAAATCCAAAATTATATTCGCGGCCCCCTTGAAATTCAAAATTATATTCGCGGCCTCCTTAAAACCCTTAAAATCCGAAATTATATTCGCGATCCCCTTAAAATCAGAAATTATATTTGCGGCCAGTATCCTCACCCCCATCATTAGGTGAAATTAAAATTAAACTCAATGCATTGTACATTTTGATCAGCGAAATGAGTATACGTTTATATTAATCAGATAATCGGATGAAATCATTTTGGCACTACCTCATCAAAAAAACTTGAATCCTCACGTATGGATTACTGGCGTTGGACCGGAAGTACACGCTTGTCATAGCGGAAGTGTCGTAATCACTTCCCTAACACGTTTCTACCTGCATAACTCTTAACCAGCACGGTGCATTACCTGCTTATTGACCTTGATAACACTTTGCTATAAGCGAACAAATGTATGTGTGTGTGAGTGTTTATATTAACCCTCTTCAAGAGATGAATGTTTTTATTTGAGCTTCGTGTGTGTTCACTTTTATTTTAAAATTTTATTCTTCGCTCTGTTCTTCTTCTCTTTATGTTTCGTGTTTCTTGTGATGTTAGTTCTCATCTAATGAGTACTAATGAATTCGGAAAGAAAAAGAGATTTACTATTACATAGTATTAGACAAGTGTACCTTATTTATGTATAAATAACAAGACGTTGCCTACAAAAGGGATTGGCGTGTACCTCTGAACATTAAACTCATCGTACTTAACGAAACAATGATTTTTTTGAGGCAAACCTTCTATAATTTTTACTGTCAATAAAACAACTTTTTGCTATTGCTAAAGCCTCATTCACAACACGAAATTAGTAGTTAGTGTTAGTAGTTACGGTTAGTGCTAGATGTTTGACATGTACAATCGTATGTTAGCGTTCATAACAACAAAATTAGCCCAGCGTTGCTCTACGCTAATCGTGGTTAGCGCAAGAGTTTGCAAGCTCCAATGTTTTTGGGTAGTAGTTGGTGGCTGGACCAATCAGAAAAGGGAGAAAAAGGGATATATTTTCTTTTTAATTTATTTGACATTTGAGTTCTATCTATTTTTGTTATGAAAAGTATGAAATCTGTAGGAAATGAATCAACATCTTTAGAAAAATATATTACGTACTTATGTTGATCATTTGAAAGAACTAAATTAATAATAAAATTGAGGTTAGTTCATAACTTTCTTGTCCTAAATGTTTTATTCTAACTTTTAATACTAAAAACATCTGAAAAATTTTCTATTAAGTCCTAAATTGGAGCCAGAGTGCAATTTATCAACGAAAGAAACTCTAATAGTCCAGGCAATATAGGAAAAATAGAAGAACTAACCTGTGTATTTCCAATTTTTTCAGGAATGTCATGAGGAAGGTCCCTTGAGCAAAATGTAATAGCAAGAAGTGGAATCACCATGCCGCCCGGGGGAGGGGGAGTATTTGAAGGTCCGTTTTTCAACTATTTTGCTCATAACCTGAAAACAGTACGTCCTAACAAGAAATTTTCAACATAAAAATTAAAGCTTAGTGAATGTCCTATAGTTTTGTTCGAATACATTTTTTTGAAAAAATGTATAGTTCCGGAGATATCCGCTCTCAAAAGTAGGCAATCTGCGAAAAAACGCAATTCGCCCAGAGTTTTTCGTCAAACTTTTTCTTCTAGCCCTTCTTCCGTTAGTTTCACAGAAAAATCCTGAATAAAAAGTTTGAGAGCATCAAATTTCCTTCAAGAATATGTATATACTATGCATGTTTATGTTCCATAGGTCTGTGGTTGGGAGGTTTCCAAGATTTTGATAACAAATCGTGACTTGACCAGGAAAACTCTGAGTCCTATTTCTCTATAATTGATGGCTATAACGGTCAACATATAAGTACAATATAATAAAAATATGAGTAATAAATGTAATTTATCACACATAGTGAATGTCGTGTTGATGGGGTCCGCGTGTGCTTGTAGTGGATCCTATTTTATTCAGAAGAGTAGTAGTAGAAGAGTTTGTTCCAGAAATTGTTTTTGAATTGGCTGGTAGACGAAGCTGATATAAGCTCCAGCCGGCCAACCCAACATACAAATCCTCTCTGCCTCCTCCCATGGCAGCAATTTCTTGTCCATTTGTGAGCAGTACGAATCGTTTATCATCAATCATCACGGTGATAACTCTGCTGTTGTCTTTGATGGGTACGGAGACGCCAATTCCACAAAACATACTGAACAGAAACGGAGAGAAGCATCTAAATTTTCACTGGAGGTGAACTTTTCTGCCAATATCGTGGCCACCGTCCAGCAGGAGAACTTCCTAGCCAATGATAAGAATAAAACCAAGCTGATCCGGCTGCTTGTCAGCAGACTGACAGCAAGAGGGGTAGAGGCCAGTGCCGCCACTGGAAATGCAGATCGCTTCATTGTGACATGTGGAATTACGAAGGCAACTTCTCATTCCTCTGTAGTTGTGGTTGGAGAGGATGTTGACCTGCTTGTCCTGCTTGTAGCGCTCACACCACCAGACAAGAGCATCTTTTTCATGAAGCCTGCGCGAGGTAACACAGAGATGAAGACATTTTCTACCACACAATTGCAGGAGCTTCCCTTCAGTGAATCTATCCTCTTCATCCATGCGTTTTCAGGATGCGACACCACGAGTGCAATATCTGGCAAAAGAGAAGCGTCCATTCTGAAAACATTTGCAAACGAGTTTCAGACGTTTTTTACAATCCAACGTCAAGTACTGCAGCCATCACTAAAGCTGGAGAGAAGATGTTTCTCGTCCTGTACCAGGCTTCACCCAACAAATAAGATCTTAACCATCACCGGTAAAGTTCTTTCGTAAAATCCTCGGCCAAGGGAAAAACGAACTTGCCATCCTTACCACCTACCAAAGGTGCGGCTCAGCAGCACTCGCTAAGAGTGTTTCATCAAATCCAACAATGGCTTGGCAATAAACTCCTAGATCCACAACGATGTGGTTGGGTACGAAACGAAAATGGAGTACTCACTCCTGTCAAGACTCTCGAACCTCCTGCCCCTGCAATTGTCCTGGAGTCAATTTTCTGCAGATGTGGGAGTGGTTGTGGATCCAGGTGTAGATGCCAGAGAACAGGCATCCACTGTTCACCAGTATGTGCCTGTGAACAGGCATGCTTGAACGCATCCTCTTCAGTGCTCTTTCTCGAGGAAGATGACAGCGAGGGAGAGGACAATATTACAGAGTTCGTGTGGGGTGACACATTATATAATAAACATTCAACTATCACTCTTATCACTTTACATTTAATTCACAGTTATTTAGTTTACATCAATTACTTATTTCTTCTCAATATTTTTTGCATGGCTTGTACTTTTCCAATAAACATTTTATAGTATGAAATTGTACTCTTGTCACTTCCTTTAGCGGACGACAGGAAATAAATTTATATATATAAAAGAAAAATTTGACGAAAAACATTGAACGAATTGCGTTTTTTCACAGATTGCCTACTTTTGAGAGCTGATATCTCTGAAATTATACATTTTTTCAAAAAAATGTATTCCAGTAAAACTATAGAAAATTTATTAAGCTTCAATTTTTATGTTGAAAACTTCCTGTTAGGATGTACCGTTTTCAGGTTATGAGCAAAATAGTTGAAAAACGAACCTTCAAATACACCCTCTCCTCCTGGCGGCATGGTGATTCCACTTCTTGCTATTACATTTTGCTCAAGGGACCTTCCGCATGACATTCCTGAAAAAATTGGAAATACACAGGTTAGTTCTTCTATTTTTCCTATTTTTGTCTATATAGCCTGGACTATAATGATTGTAAGGCGTTAATTTGGAACATTGTGAACGCTGTTTTTAGAACTCAAAGTATAAACACTAACCATATAACTACTAATTTCGTATTGTGAATGAGGCTTGAATTTTGAATGAATGCCATTCCATTATAAAGATTCTCATACAAAATTGTGACCGTGATACATGTATTTAATTTCAGATAACTTAAATACTACTGAACTACCCAAATGTTGTAATTGATATACTTAAAAACACTGCTATTTAAACGAACTTATCTTTAATCCTGTGCAATTATATGCACATAAACGTATCTCCAGTTTGTGTTTCCATGCAATTGTTGAACAAACCATTTCTAAAATTTACTCGACAGTAACTGGAAGCTAGATACTGAAAAATTATCCATTATCTATCCAAATATGCACTGCGTACCAACTCAATTTGATAAGGGCTGTCCGATCTTCGAAATGTTTTTGATCTGCTATTCTGTTGGATCCGATGGTTCAGAAGATGAGATAATAATTGAACACAGAGGTTTATGATTATGACTATGATAACATAAAAGTCACGCATCGAAACGTCAGCAATCACAAAATGCTTATGTTAATCAAAAATTCCTCTAACATCGATTAATCGTTGGATTCGTAAATCAAGTTGATCAAGAAAAACAATGAATCAAAAATAATATTGATCAGAGTATTGATTGACTAGATGATTCAAACAATCAAATAGATTCAACATTAAAGTCGAATCTGCCAAACGATCTGATAAATTCGATCGGTCTTTTTATCGAATGAATCTGATGTCTGATGGAGATGCTAATTATTGTTTGCAACAAATTTTGATTTTCCCTACTTGATTTACTACTAGATATGAACTGGAAAATAAATTATATCGAATCAAAGCGATTTGAGCTCCCATAACTCTGGTTTGGATATATCAGGATGAAAGGATGCCAAGCGTATGTAATGTATCAAATTTTATTTATTTTCAGTCAGGATACTGTAGTTAATGCGTTATGAGATTGAATGCAACCAAGTTCAATTGATTGTAAGTATTTGTGCCGCTTCCTGAGAAGATGATTTTTTTTTCTAGTACATGATATACCCTGTGTATAATAAGAAAGAATTTTGTCAACGAAGCAATACCCATTGGATTGTATAATTTACATTAGTCTTTCTTATTGTTAAATCACGTCCCTTTATCAGATCATCCGGTACACTTACAATTATTGGATTTGGTTATATTAGATCTAATAACACTTCACTCCTCTGTGATCACGTAACTTGTATAACATCAGGTAAAATTATCATCGCCTGATTTCATAAGTTTATCAGTTTATTAATTCAATTAGTTAAGTGATCGCTCATAACTGGATGATGAGTCTTATGTCATTCTGGCAGTTTAGTTTTATCATTCAGATAGTGAAGACATGGGTACAGCAGAGTTAGTGAAGTGATAGTACTAGTGCTAGGTGAGCTGAGTTACTGGGTGTGTGAGTTGAGTTACTCTGCGTGTGAACTGTGAGTTGAGTTACTCTGTGTGTGAGTTGAGTTAATCTGTGTGTGAGTTGAGTTACTCTGTGTGTGAGTTGAGTTATTTTGTGTGTGAGTTACTTGGTGTGAGAGTTACTTGGTGTATGTGTAAGCGAAGAGTGTTTATGATACAGCTAGGAGCTTAGAAAATGCGAAAATGGAGTATCTATGGTACAGTCTGGAGCCGGGTATATGTGATGCGACTGCGGTGGGTTATCGACGGCTTAGCGAGCAGTTTCGGGTTGTAGCGTGCCGTGGCTGGCCGCCAATGATGCAGCGAGCAGCTTTGGGCTGTAGTGATCCTTGCCAGTTTACCAAGGGCTAGAATTAAGTAGTGGGACTGCAGCAATCCTGACCAGGTTTCCAACGGGAGAAAACTGTATGTAACTATATGATGTGTGTTGGAACTGTTGACACCAGTAATTTTTCACTGAGATATTTTAACACTTTCAGTATTTCGAACTAACCACCAGGTTCAAGAGGACGGAGGATTCATCCAGAAGCAACACCGCAGTTATGTTTGACACTTACAGGGGATCAACAGAACATATTGGGTGAGAATCTTTAGAGTAATATATTTCTATCTACGATTTTTCATCGCTTTCAACACTTTTGCTGCTATACTTCCATAGGGACTGTTTTTTGTGATAAACATATTTTCTGGATAGTTAAGTCGGAACAATTTTGAGTCATGTTTTCTCTCCAAATAATCATTTTGTTATTCTATATCAGCTCTTGCATAATCAAAATATAAGGTGGGGTATCGTTACGCATGGCTTCAGCCCACACATAAACAAAACAAACGCAAAACATCAAGAATTGCTAAGCGCTAACCCTGACATCGTACAAATAGAGGTGATAAGGCCAACATACAATGGCACAATATGCAGGTTACAAATACACGCGTAATCCCAACATTGAGATATCTTTGTCATATTAGTATTAGAGCAGGTGAATTCTTAACAATTATAGTACAACGGAACAAACAAAGCAATCAGGAAACGAATAATGATTTGTTATATCTTGTATCAATAGATCTTAGTTTTGCTCAAATGTGGTAATTATTAATAGAAATCAATCAAAAATCAGAATTTTGTGAAAAAATATAAGCTCATGATAGAACATCCCGATTTGTAACTACGGACGTTATACTAAAGTTACTTTGATTTATCATAAAATCAACCATAAGTTTTTCAGTTATGGTTAGGAGTCAATTTAAGTGAATAGGAAGAACGTAGCTTGGGGTAACGTTTAGTTTGTTATTGAATAATGGTAAAAATAAAGATAATTTTTCCAAAATCATGTCTCTTTTAGTCGCAAACGTATCAGTTTTTATGAAATCTTCAATAATAATAATAATAATAATAATAATAATGATAATTTATCGCCAAAAAAAAAAAAGAATGAGTGATAAGACAACTATCACGAAACAATATATCAAAAAAGAATTTTACAAATTCATTTACACTGTTAGACCGCGCAATGAATGAATGGGGATGGAAAAATCAAAAGTAGAAAATTTAACTTTGGAACTTTGTTTGAACTAGTTAGGAGATAAACATACTAAAAGTTTCCACTTCTCGGAGGTAAACCCCAGGAGGGAGGGCACAAAGAAGATCCCGTTTTTTGGTCTGTTGCTTATATCTCGAAAACGATGCATCTTATGAATTTTTTAATCATGCATTATGGAAGCTGATAGAATTCTCACACACTTTTTACCTATTCCCTATTGTTGTCTGGATATGAGCTCCATTCGAAACAGTTAATATGTGAATATTGTCGGTTATTTTGTACAAGTAAGGAAAAACGTAGAAAATCAACCGCTTTTCGGAGCTCATATCTAGACAACGATTAGGAATAGGTAAAAATTGTATGGAACCAAAATTATAGAGAATTTTATCAGCTTCCATAATGCATAATAGAAATTTTTGAGATGTAAACAAAAATCCAAAAAACGGAAACCTCTTTGTGCCCTCTCTCCTAGGGCTAACCTTCGAGGAGTGAGAACTTCTTGTATGTTTATCTCCTAACTAGTCCAAACTAATTTCCAGTGGTCAACTTTCTGCTTTCGACTTTTCCATCTACATTCATTCATTGCCTGGACTAATATAAGCATTTAGCTACTAAAAAAGACTTCAAGCTGCCTTTAAACTGAAACAAACTAGTTTTTTTTTTTTCTTTATATGAAGGGTATAGCATTATATACTTTTATGACATTATAATAAGGTCCTTTTTCATACATACTTGTTTTATGAATCGAAATATAATATTATTGTAAACATCTTTATTCAGAGTGAACAAAAACTTAGTTTTTCTTGCAAAGACAGCTAATTCGTAAATATGAAGCAAAGATGGTCACTATTTTAACATCAATAAAAATCTGACGTGGACATCACGTGACTTACTTGTACATCATTGGATATATATAATCAAACACAACATCTCATCATTCCACGACTAGTCGGTTGCTATGGAAACAGTAGGTCATCATTCTTATGCTGCAACATTCCTAAATACTGATTTCCAGGATTCTACGGCTAAAAGTTCTGAATTTATGCGCAAAATTTCAAGATCGTCAAGTATAGTGCACTTTCGACTCAGTCGATCTCAATGAAAATAGGATATGAGCATCTAGACAGTACTATCATCTTGAATACTGTATTCTAATATTCTACGTTCAATCGTTTTGGATTTATGCGGAAAATTAAAAAATGTTTCGAGTAAACTGCACTCCCGGCTTAGCCGATCACAATCATAATGCAATGTGTACAACTAGATGCTATAAAAGTGCTTAATACGAAATCTCAATACCGGCCGATTGATTATTTTGAATTTATGAAAAAAATTCGAAAAGTCTCTAATATGAAGTGCACTTCCGGCTTAGTCGATTGGGACGAAAATAGGAGATTATCATTTGGATGCTACAGCAATTTTAAATACTGAATTCAAGTATCCTATGGCTAATCTTTCTAGATTTATGCGGAAAATTCAAAAAAAGTATCAGGTAAAGTGCACTTCCAGTACAGACGATTGCAATAATAATGCGAGGTGCACATCAAGATCCTAGATCCTATACCAGTCTTTTATACAAAATTTCAGCATTATACGTTTGATGAATTCTGGGATTTGCGAGTTATGCACATACACTTATACATACGTACATACGTACCGACATCAAGCCATGAATAGTCAAAATGGATTCAGGGATACTCAAAACGGATATATCCATCAAAATCTCGATATGTGAATTTTGTAGATCTCACAATATTTCCTTGTACTTTTAGACCGTCAGATAGTCGTAAATTTCAGTGCCTCATTTTATTTTTCATGCCTTCAAGAGATTTTATATTTGGAGTTCAATAATGCTGAAATTAAAGCTGAACCGTGTGACCAACATAATGAAAATTAATTTTAAATTTGTATGAAAAAGCATGTTTTAATCTGATTTTGTCGCTTTTTCCATGTTTACGAAATGAAATTTAGGGAAAAATATTCTGACATGTAGAATGTCAAACAAAATTAAAAAATTGACAACAGATTATCATTGCCTACCTAATCATTTCAATTAGACTGATTGCTTTATACCGCAAATTCTGAATGTCAGTTATACTCATAAACTGCACTTCCGGCTTTTTGATGCTATAACAAGTTCAAACACTGAATTTCAATATGCTATGGCTGATAATTCTAGATTTATTAAAAAAAATTAAAAACAGTTTCAAGTAAAGTGCACTTCTGGCTTAGCCGATTCATACAAAAATAGCAGGTAACCATTCTGATACAACAACAAGTTTAAATTCTGAATTTCAACATCCTACGGTTGATCATTCTGGATTTATTAGAAAAATTCGAAAAAAGTAAAGTGCACTTCCGGTACAGACGATTGGAACCATAATGCGAGGTGCACAACTAGACCCTATACCAGTCTTAAATACAAAATTTCAACATTATACGTTCAACCAGTTTTGAGATTTTCGAGTTACGGAAGCACGAACGCACGCACGCACGAACATACGTACCGACATCAAGACAAAAATAGTCAAAATGGATTCAGAGATGCTCAAAACGGATATTTCTATCAAAATCTCAATAGGTGAGTTTTGTCGGTTTCACAATATTTTCTTGTACTTAGTACAAGTAAGTAAAAATAGGTTTATAGTGCTCTTTTAAAATTACTCGTGCAATTTTCGTGAGAATAACCACTGCTAACCCAGAAAATTATAGAATATCTTATTCTACTCTGAACATATGCATGATAATACGTTATTAAGGTATTAATAGATACATAATTACGGAGCTTATAGAAAAAATAACAAATCTTGGATAATGTCGAATGTAGATTATCATTTTCGGGTAACCAACTTAATTCATTATCCATAAATGCTCCTAGAAACTTAGTCTGTGGTGGGACAGAAATTGACTGATTTTTTTATACGTACAAGTGGATTTTTGTCATGATCTTAACGTGTATTAAAGATCGTTACGCAAGTTTTATCAGAATTTAATACGAGTCCATTTCTATCACACCAATCAAACGTACTTTTAAAAGCAGTGATAGAGAACGATTCTAAGGGATTAGCGCTAACAATACAAGATGTATTATCAGCAAATTAACAAACTTTATCCCAATTAATTTGCAGAACTCAGACATAAAGCAAGAATAAAACTGGTCGCAAAATAGAACCTTGCGGAAACCCCTCTATTAAGACAAGTCAAGACAGATTTGACATTCTGATTATTACTCTTGTCATCACAGTAGTTTATATTAACATATTGTTGCCTGTTTGACAGATAAAAAACAAACCAGTTGTAAGCAGCGTTACTGATTCTCATTGAATCAATTTTTACTTACTTGTACTAAGTACAAGAAAGTATTGTGAAACCGATAAAATTCACTTATCAAGATTTTGATAGAAATATCCGTTTTGAGCATCACTGAATCCATTTTGACTATTTTCGGCTTGATGTCGGTACGTATGTGCGTGCGTTCGTTTGTAGTTCGCAAATCTCAAAACTGGTTGAAGGTATGATGTTAAAATTTTGTATTCAAGACTAGTATAGGGTCTAGTTGCGCACCTCGCATTATGGTTTCAATCGTCTTTCCCGGAAGTGCACTTTACTTGAAACTTTTTTCGAATTTTTCTAATAAATCCAGAATGATCAATTGTAGCATGTTGAAATTTAGTATTTGAACTTGATGTTATAGCAGAATAATTATTTGCTATTTTAGTATGAATCGGCTAGGTCAGAAGTGCACTTTACTTGAAACTTTTTTTAAATTTTTTGCGTTAATCTAGAATGATCAGCCATAGCATATTGAAATTCAGTGTTTGAACTTGTTGTAGCATCAAAATAGTCATCTACTATTTTTGTATCAATCGGCTGAGCCAGAAGTGCAGTTTATATGTATAACAGACATTCAGAATTTGCCGTATAAAACAATTAGTTTAATAATTGAAATGATAAGGTAGGCAATGATAATCTGTTGTCAACTTTCTGATTTTGTTTGACATTTTACATGTCAAAATATTATTGAAATTATATCAATTATTATAATCTGGAATGACAGAAAACTTTATTAAATAAATTTGTGTATATATCAAATGATGCAAGTACAAGTAAGTCACGTGATGTTCACGTCAGATTTTTTCTAATAATTTCTGATGTTCCATCGTATTAAATGCTTCACTTTAATCAAAATATACCATGCCAACAACTCCTTTCTTATCAATGCATTCTGAAATATAAAAAACAGTATGAAATATCACTCTGTGATACATTTTCGTGGTAGAAAATCAACATTAAATTTATTCAAGAAGGACATAAGGCGAATGTACATAATTTTGTTCAATGACTTTGCTAATAGCCATTAGTTAAGAAACGGGGCGATAGTTATTAATATCACTTTTCTCTGTCTTTTTTATGAACAGGTTTTACTTTAGCTGGTTTTAATTTATCGGAGAAGATCTCACTCATCAAGGAAGAATTTATAATGTCATATAAAGGTTCAGCAATTTAATCTGCGGCTATGCGTAGCAAGGAACACGGTATACTATCTGGTCCTGCAGAAGTTTTGGTAGAAATTTGAAAAACAACAGACTGTAGGCATTTGATATATCTCTTGGATCAGTGTCTTGAAGATAAATATAATATAACCAAACTTTTGTGAAGAGCATTGTAAATTTGTGAAAATGCTCATCGCAGAAGTTTAGCTATGTTCTATTTATCTCTAAGACACTGATGAGGGTATAATTTAAATCGAAATGTTTGCAACTCAAGGATATATAACTTCAATTTTTCTCATCCTTTTCATCCATCATCGAATGACTTTCTGAAAAATTTAATTTGCTGGGTACGATCACTGAAAAGCTATTTTGAATTTTCAAGGCCGACATTTTATTTCAATAAGTTTACAACAGTATTTTTCGAATTGATATAATTGTTCATCTTCGCTATTCTCTTTCTTCTTGGCAATAACTTTATGTATTATAACCTGTATTTTTATGGATAATTCTGACTTTATTTCAATTTGATGTAGGATTTGAATTCGAATATAGAATGATTGGTAATGAATTATTGCATTTGAAACGCGTATTTTGACCATATTTTATACAAATAGTTTCTATACTCGTCTAGGATTCGTGTTCTGAAATTTAATATCGATGTGTAAAATAAGGCTGCAACCTACCATTTCTTGATTTAATGGTTACTAGCATCAAAAATACGGGTTTTAGATTTATTTACGGGAGACATTTGAAATAGCATTGTTTTGTGACAGAATCTCTATATTTATTGTTGGAGGAAGCAGCTTTTAAAAACGGTAGCTTGGTTTACCCCGTATTTAATTTTGATGATTATAGGTTCCTCAATTGTTGTGGTACGAAAAACGGGGTAATATGTTAAATACGGGGCTTCTGGCAAGCCTAGTGTGAAATAATCTACATTACACGCTTATAAGCTCATATACTATCTCAATTTGATTGGGCTTTTGATTTGTCATAGATTTCGATCCAGTCTAAATTTTATGAATTACTATTTCCATAAAGAGAAATATTAAGGACAGTAAAATAAATAGTTTTAAAGGCAAGTCACTAAAATTCACTGGAATATGAAATATTCGTACTGCACTCGTATTTTTCTTCGAGCACTAACAGATTTATCACGAAAGTAGACAAAATAATAGTAATTTATTGTCTTAGTTTGAAATGTGATATAATATAAGTCACGAAAAATTAAATTTAGCGAGTGGCTATTCTTCTTGAGTGACTATCCACATTTATACGTTTTATGCAACAAACATGTGAAGTTGAGCATTATGACATTATGCCAAGTATTTGGTGACAAGGTTTACCGAGTATTGTTGGCCGAATGTCATAATGCTCACTTACACTCGGATTGAAAACAATTTATTTTATACGATCCTCAATTTTCATGTTTTGACAATTATTGAGCAGACATCAATGTAGCCCAGAACATGTATTGACATTTAGATTCGACAAATACTATCCGAACTAATGAATCAGTGAGAATTGCTACAAACATGAATTCTCAGACATTCAATTGCTACGCGTTTGAAAAGTGATAAAACTGAAACGCCAAAAAGACTAAGAATCGATAATTTTTTCCAAATATAAATTTATCGATTCAATTTGATATGTATGGTCAATGAATTTTTTTCTAGAAAATGTCCATGGTTTCTTACTGCAAATTATTATGTATAAAAATATTCGGAAGGACAGTAAATTTTAAAAATTAATTTAGCTATGTCAAATTTGGTCCATTTAAATCAGAAACACGATTTACGTATAATTTATTCTATCAATAGATTGATAGGAAACATGATAGATAGTGTGAGCATGTAGTATGCAATGTAATGTTGACTGAAGAATGTAAAAAGAAAAAAAAAACGAATAAAGGAATGACAATAGAACAAGCCCAATTATATTTTTTGCAAACCTTATGAGCTCTCTTCGCTTGTATAACCATGAGAATTCCAAGGCATGACTCCAACCTCCGAATCAAACAGATCATTAGCGGATACGCAAGTTTTCAACTCTGAATGATGGTTAGCATCTGTCATCATTTGTTTCCAGCCGAAGTCAAGACGGCCATGATCATGACAGCTGGAGATTTGAAGATGCTGAACTTGAATGCATGTATTGGAGATGAATGAGCTTTTCACAGCAGTTTATAATAGCTTTTGATATTGTAGTAAGTATTCACCAATAGAAAGAACTTTTGATGTTAACAAAAATCATACTTTCTAAGAGATTCTAAGCTATTGACTTTTTCTTGTGTTGTATTTTTCTGTAGGAACATGGAAATGTATGATACTCATGAAATTCTGGCATCCGGTATATGAAATTCTAGTTTTCTTATAACATAGTTTTCTATGAGCTAATTATTATTTACATAAATAGGATCCACATGATTTATTGATTTTATATGCCTGTTATAGACATTCTTTCTGAAAAACTAATTTGAGATGAAACTCAAGATGAAATGAACAAAATAAAATTTAATTAGGACATAATCGCAAGTAATAATTAAATTCATGAAACAATTATTGCCATCATGTATTTCAAAACCAAAGGTGGAAAGACAAGCATTTATTAATTATAAATAATATTTCTACAATAGTGCTGTATTCTCATGTAAGTTAAAATAACTGTGCTCTTAGTTCATACATGATATTTTTAATTTATAGTCAATTTAATAATTACTATACGGTAGAGTTCAATGCATAAATAAAACTGATAGCATCATCGGATTCAAGTTGAACGGACTTTTGAAACTAGTTAGTTTCATTAGACTAATTACTTGATTTAATTTCTGAATAGTAATTAGTTGAGATTCAGGATGATGTGCAACTGAAATGTGCATATTTTTCACATAAGATATTTTAGTATACTTGTTCATTTTTATTGCTATCATATGCATCTTGGAAAGGTTGAATTTTCATTAAGGAAGTATGTTTATAAATTTTAACAGAGTACAGATAAGAAAAAGCATTATAAATGAGGGCTAAAGCTCCACAAACTTCTTGGTACCGATTGATTCCGTTAATTTGGTGGAGAATATCTAATTTTGTGGCCGGATCAAGAGACATTACATTGGTGCAGATGGCATACTGCCATTTTCAACCCATTTCAGGTCATTTAATCTTATTGTTTTATTCAATGATGTGCAAGTAAACTGGGCACGAGACCCTTATAATCATCCTGCAGTAGCCAACGGTCGAAGCAGGGGGCGTACACGAATTCGGCACCAAGAACATGAACTCGGCACCGATGCTTAGCTGATTAGCGCGGGGCGCACGTGAACTCGGCACTGTCAATTTTAGATAATCTGGCGACCACCCTGGAAGATCTAGTTTCAAAAGCGGGTACAACTTTGGAATCACATATTTTGGGCTGAAATACAGTCTCTAACAATGACTGTGGGCTTGCTCGCTACGTTTACGCTTTTGAAAAACATCCCTAAATATTACCGAATTGCGCTGCGCGCGCCTGTAGGACAGGGCTTGAGCCCAAGACAGCTGAGAAGGGTGCACTGAACTCCTCATGTTGGGTCGAAATTCAGTTGATAAATGAGTGTTCAAATGCACGGATTTATTATTAATATAAAATCCCTTGTGTCCAGAGAATCTCACTCAGGTAAAAAGATAGTCATTAGTCCTAATCCATAGTATATAGCCGAGTTCGAGTAGGGGATTAAAGATCCAGGTAGTTTGGTGTCGAGATCGAGGCCGCCCGAAACAGGTACTTTAATCTAGCAATGTAAAATTGGGCGCTAATCCTGATATTATAAGGATCTTGTTCTCTTAAATTTACAAAATTCTTGTTTATTTGTTTTGGTGTGAAGCACCACCTTTGAAAACACAACCACTTTCACAAGTTACGCAAGATATCACGTCAAGCTTGTTCATAGCGGGCGAATCCCGCCCGTTTGTTTTGGTGCGAAGCACCAGCGGTTAAAAACAAAGCCACTGTTTCAAGTTACGCAAGATTCCAGCTTGGTCCTATTTATGCATTATGCACTGAAGGGGATTATCGCAAGTTGTCATGCTCAGTTTGTAGATAAGAATTCCAGTATAGGTTTCTGAAACGATTCGATGAACCAGACCTGGAATACAGGATCCCAAGAACCGGCTCTGATGAATGATTTCGATTCTAAGAACGGCTCTTGATAATCGAGATTCAAATCGGAGTCGAAATTTGAACCAGAATCAAGATTCGAATCGGAATCTAAATTTGAGCTGGAATCGAGACTCGATCCAGAATAAAATTTGGACCGAAATCGAACTAGGACCCAATAACTGGGTACCTGGTTAGTTTCCAGTTACCAGTTTCCCGGTTCCAGTTTATTTTGGTTTTTGACAGCAGTACTACTATCCAAAAAATAATACAAAAAGCACGGTTTGGCGCAAGCCCAACTTCATCCATCTTTTTCAATTCTGTTACTTCAATATATCATCAATAGAGTGTTAAATTCTTGGTTCTGATGAAGAAAATTATCAACGTTTCTTTCCATTTTTATAATTTTGTTGACTACTATCGACTTTTCTTTGATGAAAACATTGATGGCATTAGAAAAAATTCTGATGGGTCCATGAAAAAAAATATTTTCTGCTATATGTTGAAAACAGTCCTTCAATGTTGACTATTTGGCTGGTTTCCTAGTAAAATCAAGACTGTAAGTGACAAGTTCAGCGAATGAAAGATCTATCCCTTTTTAAAATACAATTTGAATTCAATAGAATCAGAATTAGAAAAGTAGCATTTTCACAAATCTAATTTCATTCATTTATCTGTTTTTATTACGAAAATTAGCAGTCTAAGAGACATCTGCATCTATATAAATAATTATTTTTCATATTATTAGCTTTTCTAGTGTTCAGGATGGCTAAGAGTTCTATCCGTGTCAAAACTTGGCCGAAGAGTTGAAAAACAGATCATTTTCGATATTGTTGGTGGTCCTTCAAACAATAAAATATTGAAATTTATGCCAACTGCCGCCCGTCATTTTTGAGGTGTTATATGGGTCCACACTTATCCGAAGTATTAAAACCCAGGCCACTTCCGGTATTGTTGGTAGATCCTTAAAGGCACGTGCGTAAGTTGTTACAATATCCGCTGGATACTTTTTGCGAGAACAAATTAATCTTATAAGAATTGAAATAGAGCGAAAACATGCTCTCTCACATTGGCCCAAGAAATTTTGCGTTTAGAAAGGAAAGTTTTTGGAGCAAAAATGAAGTATACTTCATAGATTACTTACAACAGGGCAATGTGGTGACTGAAGGAGATTATATTTTTTCATTAACAAAGTTTGCGGCAATTAGTGTTAAAATTATTGTTTTAACAAGACAACGCAAAGCTCAAGTCGTTGTTAGCTTTAAAAGAAATCTGTGAAACAGGCATCACCTGATTTACCACCATCCAACTATTATTCATTTTTAAAACTGAAAATTCATTTGAATAAACACAAGTTTTGATCAGATGGAGAAGTATTAAGTGTTTCTGGATACTGGTTTGGAAAGAGGAATAGACAATTCTAGTTTTTGAGATCTACTCGATCTTTTCACTTTTTTTAAAACTAATTTTGAGACCAAAATTAATTTTGATGATTAAATTCAGGTTTTGGGATATTTCATTTTATTTATAAGATGGATTGTCATTAATTTCAATTATTGATGTTCATAAATAACTCATTACTGCTACTACAATCTTAGGTAGTTTATTTGTTACGAATAGTCGTATTTGACAGACATGCAGTAAATTTGTTTGTTAATTTAGTCAGATGTCTTTTTATTGTTCATGATGCACGTAATTTCGATAAAACTCAATATTGCTCGGTCATTATTTAGGGCACTTGTATACATTCTTCAGCCCTGTATGAGAAGTGATAACTCATTAATTGTTAAATATAGTTATACACACTGATCTCTATATAACACTGGATTGGGTTTAGACCGTATTCTGCCATCTGAAAGCGGCCCCGGTTGAACGGCGGCCTTGACAGTAAAATTGAGGCTTTGTGTTCCTATTCGGCGGCAAATTCAAAACACTTATAGAAGACACTCGATGAAATTCAAAGTATAATGCAAGTAAGATGAAGAAATTATTCTCAATATATATTAAAATACATACATTAATAATCAACAAAAGTTAAAAATTGTTATAATAGTTGAAATATTTATTAATAGTTAAAAATATTTGTGAACTTTTTAGTGTCAGTGTTTTAACTATTTTTTTAACATTGTAGTTTAGTATTATTTAATCCGTTCAACAGTTTTATAAATTTTTGTTACCTAAAATTTAAAACTATGAATTTACCTATATGAATAAATGAAGTGCATTTCTGCGATAATATTGCCTATTCAAAACTAATAATGTTAAATATCTACTACACATGATAGGAGAATAATAATACATTTAATAATCAAGATTTTATTGTTCGTAAGTAAGCACAAATTTGCAGTCCAGCGATTAATTTTGTGAGCAAGATATTTTATATTAAATTTGATATATTACTCAAATTTGTTATCAAAACTTACTTGTGCAGCGTCAAATTTCTTAATGAATCGGCTTTATTTCCGCAGAACATGCATTTGAACACCATGATTTAAAAATTGCGTCCCAACACCATACTGAACTGTCACCAACATATGTCACCAATTGAACACAGAACCTCATTTTTGCCAAGATGGCGACATTCAATTGGGGCCGCATTCCAGCGACCTAAACCCAATCCAGTGTTATATTCAGATCAGTGGTTATACATCACAACTGAAGAGCGAACAGAGACACATTACTAAGCATATATAGGGCAATAATACGAGCAAAACTAGAGTACGGATGCTTCATCAATGGAAATGTGAAAAACAGCATATTAAAACTCCTAGACCCAATACACAACGTGGCAATAAGAATGATAATAGAAGCATATCGCACGAGCCCAACAGCGAGTACATTAACCGAAGCTGGTGAACTAACACTTGAGGACAGAAGGAAACAGCTTCTATCTAATTACGTTATACAAATAGCTAACCAACCAAAGCACCCAACTTATAGACCAATTTTCGAAAGACTCACAAACATTCAACTGAAACAGCACTAACCTCTTTTTACCCAAATCCAACCACTTTTTGATACAATCAGTATCCAGACAGCAGAAAGCTACCCCATTCCTGAAGCCCTAGACTTCATCAACTTCATATAATATATCTTGAATTCCTACCACAAATGTCCTATTATCATCCGAATCAGAGAACTACTACATCAACTAGAAACTCACAATACACAAATAACGTTCGTATGGATACCATCTCACAAGGAAATTGAAGAAAATGAAAGAGCTGACCAACAGACAAAAGAAGCAATGAATCTAGAAACGACCAACAACCTACATATCCCTAAAAATGACATCAAACAAACAATAAAAATGCAATTTGAAGAAATTAGACAACAAGCATGGACCGAAACAGGAAACAACAAGCTAAGAGTAAAAAAAGAATCTATCGAACCATGGAAAATGAAAGACGACAGACGAAACCAAATAACCTACATAAGACTTCGATTAAGACACACAAAAATAACCCACAAACATCTTTTTGATAGAGCTTCCTCACCAGATTGCGATGTATGCACAACACGAAAATAATAGTTAAACACATTATCATAGCCTTCGTAAAATACTCGCAACAAAGAGACATCAAAAAAGCTTTGAAAGAAGACAAAGATGAAGCTAGAAAAATAGAATTTATAAAACACATAAACTTATACGAACACATATCTTTCATCTGAAAACTGTCTGTTAAAAAAAAACGTTTATTCAGTTTTTTCTTTAAACTTACACTTACACAGAGAAAGGAAAAGCGATTTTTCCAGTCCTCTTCACAAGTCTGAAGTTGACTCACAATATATTGAAGCATTCATGTGTATGTACTTCATTGTTATCTTTAAACAGTAGTTTCTTTTTGTTTCGAACTTTCTTACAGAAGTAATACTAACTCTATCAAAACGCAAATAGCCGACAAGCTACTACGTTTCATTTTATACATGAAAAAAACATTCAATTTACCACTCATCAACTAATCAAAGATATATCTACAAACACTGTACAACTTGCAACCGTTTTATCACAAACTTTGAGTAAATAACATTTTATTGCTTCAATAATATAAATTGAATTAATAGCAACAGTATTTCACGGCTAGCGGAAAACAGTAGTCCATCGAACTCACTTTGTTCGAAAAAATGAATAACGATAAACTTTAAGTGATCGTTTGTCATTTGTTGATTGCTATGATTACTGAATATTCCGGAAGCGAGACATTGAGATGAGATGGCAAGAACGGTAACATCTAGTTCCGTTTTAATGGAACGAAATGTCCCTGCAATGAGATTAACAGGGATATTTATTTTCTTGTAATGGGAAGTTTACTGTGGTATTTATTACTTGAATGTGAATTACTGTATAGTTAATATTGGATTACTAATGGCAGTGGAAGTTGATGGCAGTGATTTTTTCCTGATGGCAATAAGGATAAAATGATTTGATATATTTCATTCAAATCACTTCCGACTTGTATGATAGCTCTGTATCGGCATTACACTAGAATTGCTCATTTGAAAATTGTTAAATAGCTGTACATTCCATAAAACATGAACTTGAGCTATCAGGTTCAATCTCAATAAATTGAAAGAACCGAATGAGTACGAATTGAATTTGAGCATTAAAAATTCAGTACATTCTGATCAATACTACTAAGGGTACCAGTAATTTTGTTTTTTATTTTTTTTTTGGTTTTGTCCGTGGTTGATTCAACCAATTCGCCATTCAAAGCAAAAAAATCTGTAAAATTCTACTTATTGCTTGTTTTTCTAACAGCTTTTTCTTACATCCTTCATTTTCTCAATATTTTATTGATTAAAGCGTTTTCACGCCTTTAGCCTTTACATGCGCCTTGGAGCACCAAATATTTTATCATTAAACAATTTTTTTTTCTCGCATCACGATGTACAAAAAACTCTTAATTGAATAAACAGTCGATAAAAGTCAAAATTGGGACAAGTTTTGAGATTGTTCTCTCAATTCACCAATATCTGTGCACGCTCAATTAACACTTAGAATTGAACAAAAAATAAATAAATCCGTTCATTGAAGATTACATTTTGATATGTATCACTGAATTTAAAATAATAATAAACGACCAATTCAGCTTTTACGACTCACTGTATGATTCTGTAATTGTTCAAATAATCGTGATAGGTATAACAAAATTCTGCGCATGGAAATTGTGGGACAGATAATTCCCTACTGAATTGTTTGAATGCATTTTCAACACAGAATCAACAGAAAATTGGAAAAGAGAGAGTTTAAGTCTTTTTTCTTACTTGTACTAAGTACAAGAAAGTATTGTGAAACCGACAAAATTCACCCAACGAGATTTTGATGGAAATATCCGTATTGAGCACCCCCGAATCCATTTTGACTATTTTTGGCTTGATGTCGGTACGTATGTTCGTGCGTGCGTTCGTGCGTACGTAACTCGCAAATCTCAAAACTGGTCGAACGTATAATGTTGAAATTTTGTATTTAGGACTGGCATAGGGTCTAGTTGTGCACCTCGCATTATGGTTCCAATCGTCCGTACCGGAAGTGCACTTTACTTGAAACTTTTTTCGAACTTTTCTGATAAATCCAGAATGATCAGCCGTAGGATGTTGAAATTCAGCATTTGAAATTGCTGTAGCATCTAAATGGTCATCTCCTATATTCGTACCAATCGGCTCAGCCGGAAGTGCAGACTTCCCGAGTTTTCTTCATAAATTCAAAACAATTGGTCGTAGAATATTGAAATTTTGTATTAAGCACTTCTATAACATCTAGTATTACATCTTGCATTATGATTGCGATCGGCTGAGCCAGAAGTGCAGTTTACTCGATTTTTTTTTTTATTTTCCGCATAAATCCTAACCGATTGAACGTAGATTGTTAGAATTCAGTATTCAGGACGATTATGCTGTCTAGATGCTCATATCCTATTTTCATTGAGATCGACTGAGTCGGCAGTGCACTTTACTTGACAATCTCTTGGAATTTTTCGCATAAATTCAGAACGATCATCTGTAGAATATTGAAATTTGGTATTTCAGTCTGCTGTAGCATCTGAATGATTGCCTACTATTTTCATGACAATAATAATAACCTGTGAGCCGTAGAATCTTGGATATCAATATTTAGGAATTTTGTAGCATGTTAATGATGACCTACTGTTTTCATAGCAACCGACTAAGCTAAAAGCGCATTTTACTTGACAGATTTTTAGAATTTTTTGGATAAATCAAAAACAATTAGCCGTGGAATGATGAGATTTTATGTTTGATTATATATATCCAATGATGTACAAGTAAGTCACGTGATGTTCACGTTAGATTTTTTATGATGGTGAAATATTCACATCCCTCTCGAAGTAGAAAAATTGATCAATTACATGTCGGACCACGCACAGTGAAGGGTTCCGTAGAAGGGAAGAATTTTCACCGTTTCAAAGTTTTTCTCAGATTGTGAAAATAGTATATTGTGCAATAAGTGCGACAATTGACGATAGCGCACGAGTTGCAGATTTTTTATTACGAATGCGGGATAAGTACTATTTTGTGATTGAAATGAAAAGTGAATCCCGAAAAGTCTTTCTTTGAATTTTCAAGGCCTATTTAGAGATACTCCATATGATTATATGCACTTGAATTTTTTTTCGTCCCTAGTTACTTGTAAGCTTTATCACCTCGAATTTCTTTCTTTTGTAATTTCGCTACACCATTTTATAACGGTTCATGAATAACACCTTCCTTCCAATATTCATCTATTTATTGTCAATCGACTATGACATACGGACATGGCAAAATTATTAGGATACTGTATTTGCCATTCGACTACGAAACCCTAAAAATCTGACGTGGACATCACGTGACTTACTTGTACATCATTGGATATATATAATCAAACACAACATCTTATCATTCTACGGCTAGTCGGTTGCTATGTAAACAGTAGATCATCATTCTTATATGCTACAACATTCCTAAATACTGATTTCCATGATTCTACGGTTAACAGTTCTGAATTTATGCGCAAGATTCCAAGATCGTCAAGTATAGTGCACTTTCGACTCATTCGATCTCAATGAAAATAGGATATGAGCATCTAGACAGTACTTCAATTGTTTGGATTTATGCGGAAAATTAAAAAATGTTTCGAGTAAACTGCACTCCCGGCTTGGCCGATCACAATCATAATGCAAGGTATACAACTAGATTCTATAAAAGTGCTTAATACGAAATCTCAATATTCTGCGACTGATTATTTTAAATTTCTGAGAAAAATTCGATAAGTCAGTAATATGAAGTGCACTTCCGGCTTAGTAGATTGGGACGAAAATAGGAGATGATCATTTGGATGCTACAGCAATTTCAAATACTGAATTCCAGTATCCTACGACTAATCATTCTAGATTTATGCGGAAAATTCAAAAAAAGTATCCGGTAAAGTGCACTTTCAGTACAGACGATTGCAACCATAATGCGAAGTGCACTTAAAGATTCTAGATCCTATACCAGTCATTTATACAAAATTTCAGCATTATACGTTTGACGAATTCTGAGACTTGCGAGTTACGCACATACACACATACATACATACATACGTACCGACATCAAGCCAAAAATAGTCAAAATGGATTCAAGGATGCTCTAAACGGATATATCCATCAAAATCTCGATATGTGAATTTTGTCGGTTTCACAATATTTCCTTGTACTTTTAGACCGTCAGATAGTCGTAGATTTCAGTGCCTCATTTTGTTTTTCATGCCTTCAAGAGGTTTGATAAGTTTGATATTTGGAGTTTAAAATGCTGAAATTAAAGCTGGATCGTGTGGCCAACATAATGAAAATTAATTTCAAATTTCTATGAAGAAGCCTGTTCTGATCCAATTTTGACGCTTTTGTCATGCTTACGAAATGAAGTTCAGGGAAAAATATTTTGATATGTCAAACAAAATAAAAAAATTGACAACAGATTATCATTGCCTACCTTATCATTTCAATTAAACTGCTTGTTTTATACGGCAAATTCTGAATGTCTGTTATACTTATAAACTGCACTTCCGGATCAGCCAATTGATACAAAAATAGTAGATACCTATTTTGATGCTACAGCAAGTTCAAACACCAAATTTCAATATGCTACGGTTGATCATTCTGGATTTATTAGAAAATTTCAAAAATAGTTGCACGTAAAGTGCACTTCCGGTACAAACAATTGGAACCATAATGCTTTGTGCATAACTAGACCCTATACCAGTCTTAAATACAAGATTTCAACATTATACGTTTAACCAGTTTTGAGATTTGCGAGTTACGCACGAACGCACGAACGCACATACGTACCGACATCAAGCCAAAAATAGTCAAAATGGATTCAGGGATGCTCAAAATGGATATCTCCATGAAAATCTCGATAGGTGAATTTTGTCGGTTTCACAATACTTTCTTGTAGTTAGTACAAGTAATAATGGTCTCTGATAATTTTTATGCGAAAAAATTACCCATTTATTTGACAAGAAGGTTTAGTCCAGAAGCCGACCGCACTTTATCTTTCCTGATCGGACTTACGTCCAAATCGTATATGAATCTATTATGGAAATATAGTGGTCAATAGGAAACCAGACTCTATGAATCCAGGATCTTGTCTTAAGTATCAAGAAAAAACTTATTTCCGGTAAATTTTTTTAGGGTAAACTTGAAACTAGTATCAATCGATAGCGGGGGTCAAGTATTTCAAGACAAAATTAACCACTGCCAGTCCTGTCTTTCGGGACAATTGCATGTTCGATCAGGAAAGTTGAGAACACACATGGGTTACACTTTGGGGTGGCTGCTGCCCTCCTGGTTTTTACTTAAGCTATTTGATCTTCGCTGTCGATTGGTTTTATTGGTACTAGTTTCAATCGTATGATCTATCAGGGACAGTTGATCCAGAAAAAATGACCGGCAGTAGTCTTATTTTCGACACTTAAGATAGTACGATCATTAGAGCAAGGTGGATATAAAAGGCTGTTCTTTTTTTTGTATATTTCAATCGAATAGAATACATCTGATCTAATTTTTTGAGAAATATCTGACGTATAGTTTTTGTGTTATAAATTTTTCAAAACTGTGTATTTAACATGTAGTCAATGGGAACTCATCTCTTATGCTCTGTGAAACGCACATTTTTCATCTTATTCAACCACAATTTTGGATAGAGAGATATAAAAAACTGTTATTTATATTTGCCAATTCTCGTAGATCACCTTAAAACTCTAACAAGAAATTCTGACGTGCAGTTTTATAGATATTTCAATCCAAACGATCAGAGATTCACGAAAATATTTGTCAGCCATATTGGAATTGGAAGCTTGGCGACGTTGGATAAAAATCCTAGCATTATTGCTCATTTTAACGAGTTTAGTTTTTCTTAGTTAAATACTCAAGTTTATTATGCGCACAAAAATGTGATTTTGTAGGTAATGAAAAACTATCAAATGTATTAAATACTTAAGATCTGTTTTTATTCAATAAATTAAGTATTGTCATAAAAAATAAAATAGAAAGAATAATAAGAATAATAATATTCTGTTTGTGCATGTAGGAAAATAATATAAAATCTGTAATAGAGAACAAACAATACTTCATCTATTTTTGATTTTTTACCGGAGTTCCTACATTCTAAATGATTTTCTTCATAAAATCACTTGTACATTTATTCCATGTTATAATTTTTCCTTTTGCGAATCTTCCTTTATGTCTAAATTGAGATGTTTTATTATTAATTTTTTCAATTTATGAATAACAGTTACAAGAACACTTTAAATGACAACAAACATTTGCTTGGATTAGCTGCACTGTTGCCAGCTCTTTTCTTGCAAAAAAATACACAAGTCAAAAGACATTTATTTAATGTTTTTAGTAAATATACAATGAGATGAATTCATTCATAAGTTATCTTAAGTGACATCTAAATTCAAGTTATTAATTTACATGTCCACATTTCTGATTTTAGTTGAGAAATGAAACAGATTTTATTATGACTTGTGATGCTACTTTCGGTGGTGCGTCTCGCTGGAGCTGCTGTCGGTCGGTGATGCTCGGGCGCCAATACGGTGCAGCTCTTTGGCGATGTTTGTGCCGGGTAGCTAGTGGGATGGGAAAGGGTTTGTTGACGAATGAAACTGAAACGTGTAGTAGGACAAACAGTATTTATTGAACACACAAAAACAGGTAGACAACGGTTTGAATCAAAACGGATGATTTAAATTACACTGCAGCAAAACGAGGATAAACGAATACGGTACGGTCAAAACGGGATTCCGGTACCCACGTTACGAGGGCCACCCAGAAGAGGTTTCTTGTAACCCACGTCACGGGGGTCACTAAAAAAGGGGTTTCCTGTAACCCACGTCACGGGGGTCACTCAGAAAGGGGTTTCTTGTAACCCACGTCACGGGGGTCACTCAAAAAGGAGTTTCTTGTAACCCACGTTACGAGGGTCACTCAAACGGAAGGTTTCTGATAACCCACGTCACGGGAGCCACTCAGACGGACGGAGTTCACTTACGGTACGGTTCGGACTTCGGTTGTACTTATAACTTCGCTGGATAATACTCTGGGCTCAAGTCTCAGAATAGAGTCCTGTACTGTCTGATTTTGGGCTGTATTTATACCCCGATCTTTTAGATATATATATATATATATATATATATATATATATGCTTTTTTTTTGTGTCACCAAATATATTATATATTTTATCTATCATAAATATTTTTTTTAGAATAGTACAATGTGATGTATAGAGTGACGCACAGTGTTGCCAAGCATTTCTGTTCATCGTGTCGGCACGTATTTTATATATAAAATGTTCAACTTTGCGTTCTCATATCTAAACAATGAGATGGTCAATAATTTTTTCTTTATTTCCAAATACGCATAACATATTCACCAATTCATAGCTAGTTTTTTGAAAGAATCTGAATGTTAGTTTTTTCATCAAAAATTAAAACTTATATAATTAGAGCCTAAAATATATACTCTCCATTGCTCTCCATGTTAAAATTTTCAATTTTAATTACGTTTATCTCAAGTTTGAGATGGTCAATCGACTTCAAATTTCAAGGATAATTTTATAATAATATTGTTAATAAGTATACAAAAATTTGGAGTATTCTGATACTATGGCTATAGCACGACAACTACCTTAAGTGATGACTTTTTAGTACGGTATTCAATATTTGAAAAATTGCAGATTATATTCCAAAAAGAAGACTGCTTCGTCACAGACTTTCGTGATAGTAGGCGTTCAACCTTAAGACAGCTGGATTTATAAAGTCTGGCACCCTATTGACCACTATATTCCCGATCGATTCATGTACAATTTGGCCGTAAGTACGATCAGGGAATATAAATTTCGGCCGGCTCCCCGACTAGTTGCTACGTTCGGAGAACTAATTTGCAAACTTTATTTGCTTATATTGGACGTTGACAGAATGACGTTAATGTGGAATAAATATACGAGCAACTTCATTTCATCTTTCGACTCAAGTCACTGAGAACTGTATCTTGAGACAAGACTTGCTTAATCACATAGAAAAAATTATTCTTGTATTCCTCATCCCCTGAATTTTTTCTTGCAATATTGAACGATTAACAGCACGTTCTACTTTGTGAGTCATCCTGAACAAAAAGTACATTATAGTGAGCTGCAGAATTACTTGCTGTTCAGACTTTGGACAGACATAACAAAGCAGACAATCGAACGATGGAATACATTACAAGACCGGATCATGGATCCAGAATGTCTTGTCTATATTTTTTATTCTCTGCTTCTGACTTTAATAATGACTTGAACAATACTTCCATATAAAAACACAAAGAATAATGAATTTTGAGATGAATTTGGTTCAGACAAGACCAAATGTTAATCGATTGTTTTCTGGTTACAGATTGATCGATATTATGGATCTTAGAGGTTTTTTCTATCATGTCAAATGAAGAATCGAACTCTACAATCATATCAATATAGTTACTTGTTCAACAAGAACAAAAAATGCTAGATATTGGGATGAATAAGAAAGATCTTACGAATCCCAAAATCGTATTTCTTGTACATATTGAACATAATATTTTTTCTTCTATCGTACTTTATTATTCAATCACTAAAAAATGTGGTGACAATTTCTTTCTTTGATTATATTATCATATGTTCATTCTGCGGTTTAAAATAATCAATAATAATTACCAGCATAAAAGCATGATGGGATAGCTAGTTCTATTAAAATAACTGTCACATCAAAAATCAAACTGGTACATTTTTCTTACTTAGCCTCTTACGCAGGAAAGAACTGATCAACAACCATATTTTTATCCACCATTTGAAGTTGAAAACCTAAGGCATCTACATTGGAACACATGCAGCAAGTTTGAAAACTTCGGAATTACGTTTTCCGCTTTCAATGAGAACAAGATTTTGTCTTTTCGGATGCTTTAAGATGTATTCTATGAGACTAGGTCAAATTAATCAAAGCATAATTCAATATAACACTTGTATTACATCCAAATAAAACATTACAATAAAACAATATGCATGTATAATTGATGTTCAGCGGCCACCGGTCTCAGAATGTAGATCTCATGACTCCTGGAAATAAAATACAACATAAGCAAACGACTGGCTTAGTGAGGAATCACATCCACACACACGTTATACGATCATAACCACCAACATCAAATTACACTCTCTGGTATACACATAGAGAGGAAACGCACAAAGTGCGAAAACACATAAACAGTATTATCAGGGAGCTCGGCCGACCAGTCGACCTGCTCAAACCACACTGGGAGCGCCAAACTGTCGACCCGCTCAACCTCTGCTGGGAGCGTCAACACTACGTCTAGCTTGACCAGCTCAACCCCGAGTCCTCAAGACGACGTCAGCCCTACTGGCTCGTCCGTCTGGGAGTCGAGAGTAACTCAGTCACGTCTGCCCTGAGTATCCTAGCTGCTGTCACCTCACACCGGCTTCACAAAGGACTTATGAGGCGTTCGAAAAGCCAAAGTAAAACCCTCTGCCCCTACCGTATAGTGACCCAGCGAACATTTGCACACAAGGCTAGCAATTGTGCACACACATATGTCGTCCTCTTGGCTTACGCTCTCCACTCAGAGCTACGACCTCACAATAACAGCACAAGGGATATCACATAGGCTCAACGTAGACACAAATAAAGGCATACAACTATACCAACAATGCTCACTCTCAAACGCTCTCTCAATCAACACACTGCATACTCACACACCTAGCAACTAAACTCACACCTCAACCTCCTGATTCAACTCACCCTCGACTCTGCTGAAATATATCAAAACACTATAGAACTTATCTCGCGTAAATAATAACACAAAGTGAGGTAACAAATGATTGTCGAGCTGTTTAAATAACTAACGCATTGTGTAACTCCCTGAAATATGTTAGAAATGATATGTTTATTGATCTTACGTAAAGCCATAGAAAAATATGCGTGACACTCGTCTTGATAACATCTCTTTAAAAAAACTAAAACCTAATAGAACAGACAAAAATATTTTTGACAAATAAAAAGTCAAACCAAATTATATGATGGTCTACTAAAGAATATTTTTTCGAATCAATGATTTCAGCTACTGTACAATTTTTTTCTTATAACAGTACTTATTATTTTAACTTATCCGGTATTGAATTTTTATTTGAATCCATCCATGAAATATTCTCCTAAGATCTACACAATTAGAAAAAATAGTTTATCAAAAAGAAATCATAATCTTGTTTTGTTCACTTCCTCCAAAATTCACTTTTGCTAACTGTAAACTTTTTCATACTTCAAGTTTTTTTAAACAATCATATCCTAATTCCGAGCTTGCTTTGTTCTAATGAACAAAATAGCGCTATGGTTTTGCTCACGTCAATGCCCTTGTGTGTATTCCGGAAGTAGCTGATGAACACTTGTGAGTAAAGCACCGAAGCACCGCATTTTGCGCAGAGTGCGGTTACCGTAATCTCTGGGAAAAACAGCTTCACCTAACATTCATCTTGTAATGAGTTGAACTCCAATGCAAGGAGCAATTAAAAAGATGAATTAATTGCTACAGATAGCGACAGAAGCAAGAAATTTCATAGAGAGTACTCGAGTAAATAAACCGATTAGGTCATAGTTACTGAGTCTACTGCTTTTTCATGTTTAGAACAGATCAGATGTCGCCTCGAAGGCAATACGATTTACATACATCAAGATCTAAGTTTATGAGCATTCTTTGAAAACTCCTTTTTCACCTATTTCTCCTTTGTCCATTTTTTAATGTCGAACTAACGTGAATGAAAAAATAATTTAAAATTCTCTTCAGCCTCACTTTTCAAAGGAATCTTAGTTTGAGGCTATTAGACCTTTAGAGCAATGTGAAGATATATGGATATATTCAACTTATTTTTGTCATAAATATTGGACGTTTGGCTTTTGAATTTTTAATTATTGAAAATTTGGTTCTTAATGGACCTTTAATGAGAAAACCTACAGGAAATATATATTTGATTAATTTTTAGCACAACTGCTGGAGATAAAAGTACAAAAAACTATAATTTATATTAATCAGTTCTCGTAGAATATCCAAAAACATTGGAAAAGTAATCATGAAAAATGCCCGAAAATATTTCAGGACCAAGAGATTGAAGCTCAACAGAGGCCTTATTTTTGTTAAAATAGTTTTGTGGGGCAACATTGTATATTACATATGAATTTCAGCGATATTATTGACAAGAAAGTAAGAGTAAATAAAATTTATGATAGAATGAAGGAGATACAAATAAACACACCATCACACATTTGACTTCGTAACAGAGGATTTTAGATTGTGAAGGTGTGTAGATGTAGAACCATCCCCGTGTCAGATATGCCCTGTAATCTAGCAGGCAGCTGTTATATATGCTGTTTCCAAGTTGAATTCACGTCAAAAATACTGAAATCAAAAGACACTTATTTGTTATTGTTAGTAAATAAATAATGAAGTGAATCCGGTTAAATTTTATCTCAACTAATATCTGAATTCAAGTTATTGATTTCGTTGCATCGACAACAAGGGCGAGCACCCTAGGGTGCAAGTCGCGTGCTCGCGCCACTCTTGTTGCCGATGCAACAGATTCACATGTTGATATTTCTTATTCTAAAATAAAAATATAGATTTTATTATGACTTTTAGGGTACTGGACGGAAAACCGTAAGAAGGTTCTAAGACACGTTCATAAATTTGGACCTAAATACATGCTTCGAAAAGAACTTTTCAACTATCACTTTAATGAATAAAAGCAACAAATATGTTACGACAATTTTTGAATACAATGATTTGCAAATATTTTTCTGCTTTTAAATAAAATATTCATTAGTTCAAAATTCATCATATGATTTGACTCATTTCTTTGTCTTCAGAATGCGAACAGATTCTCGACATACCCTGCTTCGCCAATATGACTCAAAAACCGTAGTATACATAAAAACTAGTTTCAAGTAAACAACCCTAATCACTTCCAAAGTCAAGCCTAGCAGGTAGCGTGTACTGCACACCTTTGCGTCAGTCTAAAGTCGAACTTTGAGCGTGCAGTTTATCTGTGTGATGCATTGTTTACTTTAATTATCTGAGCTTAAATAGCTATCATATTATTCAATTCAGTGTTGAGAAGTAGCTGAGAGCTTCTATCAATTGATGAATTTGTCTGTCATTGAGTTTTATGAGTTTGGTATGTCATGTGGTGACGTCACGCTGAGTGTGCGTGGGGTATGATCCTTTTCCTTTAATATTGGTATATCCTCAGCTACTGGGGTACCAATGCCATCGGTGCACACACATTGTGATTGTTGCCAACCGCATGTACTCTGTGTTATTGCGGTGAAGGAGTTGTTCCAAGAGTGGATAAATCAACCATCTCGCGTGTGTCGCAGGCATCGGTACAGCATTACAGTACTGATAGCCATCTGTAGGTGTCGTCCAACGTAGGATAAACAGTGCTGGTGAATTAGCTATCTGGGAGCTAGTACCGCCGATGCTACATCATTCTGCCGCGCTGGAATATGTATATGCAACTGCATGTACTGTGTGTTATTGTGGGTAACAGGGTTGTTCCAAGAGTAGGTAAATCGATCAACTCACGTGTGTCGCGGACTCCGATGCTCACTATAGTACTGGCAGCTATCTATTCGGTGAGCACAACGGTCTATCTGTCAACCAGATGTCCTATCCAAACTCTGAGGCAGGTGTATCATTTTTATATCCGTTCTAGTTGCCGAAACTCAGCCTGAAATGCCTAAGTGGCGGTGAATTGATGTATGTAACTCTCTGACGACATCTCACAGAGCATTGTGGCTTAAGCTCATATTACTTCCAGGAGAATTCGGTTTAATTACTCCCAAATAACTGACCAGCTTTTTACTCCTAACGGCAAGGCCACAAAAATCAATGACAAACATAAGTTTGTTATTTTTCATATTTTATTATATCTATTATCGATTATTAATATCATCTAGCCCCTTTAACAAATATATAAACATATTCTGAGCCTCCAAATTTAGAAAATGATAATTGATCATAAGCAACTGATTGTTTATACACGTATCCGAAAGACGGATACGATTTTTCTGCTAGAGTAAACTGGTAGAGACAATTTTTGAGAAGCTATATTCATTTTGAAGTTCCGGAATCTCAAATCCTAACAAATGATGGATTTTTCTGAAAATACAATTCTCTCTCAGCATTCCCATTCATATTTCATAATAGTATAACCGCATACCGCGACCGAGACCGAGACCGCGCGACCGCAAACAGCGCGCTGTTTTGTTTTGTTGTTAGTGTGATGAAAATCGCTGAATCGCAGCAATGTTGGTTGTTTATTCGTTGTCTGGTAACGAATGTTATAATGTTATATTGTATGTTGAGTCGCGGTTACACGTGCGTGTCGAGTTATGAGTGTGACCGAGAATAAATGAGGAAACTATGAAACAAATATAAGGAGTCAACATTGAATTATTATCCTTTCAATGAGATTCCTGGTAATTTGCGCTATGTGGTAGATGTCCTGGAGAGGTTCAGTTCAAACGTTGAGACTCAGACAATGAACTTTGAACTTACAGAGCGGATTTGCATTTAAATGGCCTAGACATTTCTGCCTTACCAAAGTATAATTATATTATATAGTTGGTAACCGTCGCTTTTTTTCATCAACGAGAGCCAGAAAAACTTTGACAGACTGAATAAAAACCAGTATTGAAAATTGCAGATTGCTAAGTCTGCCTAACTGGTTCTGCAGCTAATATTGAGAATTGTGTCACCTCCGGCAAATTTTTCGTCGGATTTCTCTTATGATATTAGAATAAATGATATCAATTGAGTTTCCGGCTATAAATGCAATATTATAAATGACATAAGATCAATTTTATTAAACTTGTTCAGATTTTAAAAGTATATTGATATTCATATCTCATTGGTAGCATTGACATTTTTTTGAAATATTTGATAAATATGTCAACAGAACAAAATTGGTTGCTATTTGAATTATCATATTAAGCGGAGGACGGAGATGGATCAAAGGTTATTGAAGAACTCCACTTTCCTATTCTTCTTATTTCTGTAGAATTACAATCCTTTGTAGATTTTGGCTTGCCCCGCTACTTCTTTCCATTCTTTCTTGTTTTCCACCTTCGCAGTCCAGTTTTGTGCATTCATTTCTCTTAAATCATCGACGAAGTCGTCCTTCCATTTTTTTCTCGGTCTTCCTTTTGCTCGTTTTTCCCAAAGTTCACATACAATAAGCTTTTTTGCCGTTTTAATCCTCCTATCATGTTATATAATATTAGGTTTAACAACTGAAGTACATCCATATTGAAGATGATCCTGCACGAACATTTGATGAAGAGTATGGTTAGTGAAAAATGGATGCCAAGAATGTTGATGCCTTTGGATGAATAGAATCGTGTTCTGACTTCAACGGAAAATTTTAAACAATTCACTGAAGGCAGTAGTTTTCCTATTTTTGTCTACTAAAATCATAACAAGTATCAAAACCTAGATTCATTGGTCAAACTGTCGATATATTATTTCACCCCCGACTTTGATTGGATTTAGCATTATAAATAAAAGAAAAAATAATAACTACTGGCAATCAGACCCGGTTAGTGGTATCACTATCGTACACAAACACATACGGTCAACCGAGCCTGACCGCCAATAGTAAATATTTTTTCCCGTATTTTTAATGCTAAAATAAACTTTTCGTAATACCTGCATTGAAACAACGCGTTTCAACGCCTGTTTTGTCAGTCGAAACAAGACAATTGCAGACAAATGAAAGTGTAGCCGGGCTGGAACAAGCTTGTTTCTGCCCGAGGAGAGAAACAAGCTTGTTTCTGTCCGCTGAATTAATTTTTTTCATCGTTTTATCCCTGGCAGAGTCGCATTTGTTCATTGTCAATCTCTAAATGAAAATCATTATAACCTTAGTTAATTTGACAGTTGTTGTATTCGGAACTATAATTAGATTGAAAAGACGATTAGTTTCAAGAAAAAAAAGTATTAATACGACAATTTCAAGTACACCACAACATCTTATTGATGAATCACAAGCAGCTACTCTCGACTTGCTACCTGCAAAATCAAAAGAAAAATATTCACTTTGTTATGACAAATTTGTAATGTGGAAAGTTTCAATGCAGGTATTATGAAAAATGCAGTGTGTGGCACGGAACAAAACACGATTTCAGCCGAGGGTGATGCCGGCCCTCGCTTCGCTCGGGCAAGCAACGCTCATCCTCGACTGAAATCGTCTTGTTTCGTCCCTAACCACACAATATACTATTTCACCAAGTTTCGTCGAAGACGGAGGTGAAGAAGTACGTCGACAGTTTGACCGATTCATTATTGGATCCTAGAGACAAAACAAAAATTCGTGCAGTGGAAGCACAAAAGTTTTCAGTAACCGAAGAATTTCGTGCTCAGCTGTCCGCCAAGACGATGAGAGCCACAATTTTTTGGACTATAAGGTGTGATTTTGACTGATTATCTTCACCACAAGAATACGATAACAGAAAATTAAGATGATGAAAAATTTGAAGACAGCAACCTTGGACAACCGACGAGAAAAATTCACTCTTGATAATGCTCCTGTAAGGCATTGCATCAGCTGTTGTACGTGACTGTGGATTTCAGGAGCTTGATCATCCTGCTTACAACTCAAACCTTGTCCCCAGCGACTTCATTTTTTTCGACATTTGAAGAAGCACCTACGAGAAAGAAAATTTCCAACCGAGAAGGATTCATTTTTTTTTCAGACGATATCAATGCCGTTCCAACCAATCGGATTTAGTGTATCGATATAGGATATATTGAAAAACAATCAATAAGACTTCAACGAAGTATCTTCTTCCATATTTAGGTAGTCAAGTTTTGAATCTTCCCTCATACCATTGTAACTCATGTGATTTCTACTGTACTCTTTTCGAAATTCCACACTCGTCTTCTAGATCATCTCGTCCTGAAATATCTTATTCGTACCGTACAACATGAAAAATTTTCAGCATAGTTGTGTGGAGACAATGGTACCAAGCTATAATTGAATGAGAAAAATAACCTGTCTAGCATATTACAATATCATCGATCCAAAACTCGCCAATTATGCTTTGCTCGAGACCTGTCCCAGTTTATATCTATTCAATTATTCAATTTGATAATACACTACTCAACAGATTGACCTTACCTTGGGGTAGGAGCAATAATTAACCATAAGAAATATAAGAGAAACAAGTTGAAACGTGAAGTATAGAACATATGAAATTAATAAAAATCAAATCACTGATCTCTGATCAAAATACGCTGTAAATTTGGGAGAATAATAAAAGGTATCGAAATATACATGTTAAAAATAGGAGATCGTAAAAGCATATTGGTTCTGGCAGATGTAAGATGAAATGTACAAGGGTTTCTGGTTTATTGATGAGGTATTACGCATTTGATGCAAGGATAGAAAGTTAAAGATTCTTAATAAAATATCGTAAGTGTCCCTGAAGTTAGGATAAGGATTTTAGTTAAATGGGGATAAGTGCGATTTTGTTCTAAAATAAATTCTTATAGATCATTAATTATGTTAATATCAAAAAAAATATTGCATTCCACAAATAGATTATACCCAATTAACGAGGAAAACGTTTCGAACAATAGCAGATTGTTTGAAAAGTAGAGAAAAGTGAGAGTTTACTAGCGAGTGTAAATATAAAATTTACACGAGCAAAGTAATATCGCTTTTCTTACGTGTTGAACACGCTATTTTTTGTACACTTGATGGAAAAACTTGAGTGGAAGACGCCAAGAAAAGGAATAATTCTCTACAGAAATACTAATCAAGGTCGTGTTCTTGCAAAAACGTAGTAACGGATTTGATGACTGCTAAATAAAAGCATAGTTACAAATAAACAATATTAAAAATTGATTTTTCAGAAGCGTCAAAAGCTAAAAATGCTCGTAAAATTCTGGATGCAGCTAAAGAAGCGACTTTACATTTGTTTCCGGCGGAATCAAGAGAATTTTGGTTTTTTTATATATTCAATCTGTGATTTTTTCTTAATTAGGTCAAAGGTGTCACCTGAGAGTGACGTGTCCAGATTTTCACCTCTATGATACATATTCGATAAATGATATGAAAGTTGAATTTTTACAATGATGCTATATTTGATTTTATTTTCCAAAAATACGTTGCATTCCTCTCTTTTCAAAAGTAGGAATTTTGTGTTATTATTCTTATAGTCTAATATTATGATAAAAATGTCTTTCTACATCACTTAACAAGTAATTTCCACTTGTTTATTGGGTAAATTATTCGAATAACGCTTATTCAATGATGCCATCATGAATATGATATGTAGAATTTGAAATGCTCTGAAAAAATTCGCAACGCTGCTTTGTCAATAGGTGTTTCAATTTCAAATGCTGCTAGCAGATTTACTGCATCCCTGTGAATGGGGTACAGATTCTTTTCTTCAGGATGTGAAATTATCTTTGTTGATTTACATTCCCTATATGAATACATATTAAAATATCCCAAGCTAGTCCACTTTAATATTTTCCATTCTCATGGGAATCTTGGATATAAGTTCTTATTAAGATTACAAGTACCGTCTCAGATGAATTGGTTTAGTTGACAGAAACATATTTCTTAGCGAAATTCAGCCACTTCATGAGGAAATTTATTAAAATTTATTTATTTTACTATTGACCTGGAGACTGTTCATTTAATTTTCACTTATTTAACTATATTTTAAATAACAAATAGGAAAACTCTATTCATCTTAACATATTATATTCACGCTCATCACAGATTCACTGATTCACTATCGCTCTAAGATAATATATAGATATATGTCAGTTACAGCAACAAATTATTATAACAGTCTATGACTGAAAGGTGGAACGTTGTTCTATGGTTCGACAGGTACTCAATTCGAATCGCGTTCGAGTGAAGTTGAAATTATAATATTGTTTTTGTAACACATGCACCGAAAGTACCCTATTATTGAGCTGAATTCTGCTTCGAAAGTTCTCAATTACAAACCATGATAACAATTTTCATTAATTCTCTGTTTACAGGGAATTAATGGGTATTAATGTGCTCTGGGTAAAAATGAAAATTGTGGATCATAGAATCCGTTGGATTTTTCTATTTCATTGATATTATATTAAATTGATATTTGAAAGGTATTATAGGATGTGTTCATTATAGCGTGTGCGTTGATTGTGAACGGAATAGCACAGAACATGTGAAAATATCAATCAATAAAATAAATCATGTAAGTTGTGTTTCATTATATTAGTTTACTGAAATGTGATCGCATTTGCGAAAACTTGTTTGTCAAATCGATAAGCAATACATCTAAATTGAATTTAAAAGCTCAGTAATGTAGGTACTTCGGTGCACTTGCTACAAAAAGTATCGTATGCAACACGGACATTGAACGATTGTCATCATGGTCACGGACAAATTTGGCTGCATGAAGCTATGCCTTGGGCTTTGCCCTCATCTTCACCTCGTGCTTCGCCCTCGCCCTTGTCTCGGGTTTTGCCCTCGTTTTCAGCGAGTGCAGTCAAATATATCCTGGACAGAATGACAGTCGTTCGGTCCTTGTATCATAATATACTATTTTCTTTCATACAGATAATCATTTCATCAATATTACTTACCTTAAGCATCATCATTTACATTTAAGGTATTTCATGTTAGTTATTATGTGCTAAACATATATTCTATTTGATTGACGACCTATCACTTTTCAACGGGCGCCTCAGGCGTTTTTATATTGTCAAAAAACAGATTACTAACGAAAATTAAATAGCAAATGAACTTTGCGTTATACCGCTTTCAATCGACTATCTACCTCCTTGATACGTTTAATCGAGTGTCAACTGATGTTCAGCGATCAACTAGAGTAGAATTGCTCCTTACTTTTTGGAGACTAGTACGTAACTCTGTAAATTTATATTCACGCTGTGATCGTAACATCTTTTTTATGATATATGCTGCGACAAGGCTTCGATTAGCAAGAGATCTGGATTACTGGATATCTACTTTGAAAGTGGAATTTTGTATATGAGCAGCATCAGCTTTTCCAAACATACATGTGATACCTTTCGGACGAATCTATCGAATTTATGTCTTTATATCCATTTATCAGCGTTCTTGATGTCGTCTACAAAATCTAATAAATTGTCGCTCTCTCAAATTGAAATGGATTACCAAATGAGCCCGGGAGTTGAAAAAGAAGTTTTTCTGGGACAATTAGTGTGACAGATTTCTTCTCGATTTCTTAAAACTCTGTTCCGGCTATTATCAACGTAAACTTCAAATCCAGCAGACTTCATAGTATGAGTCTCCGTCATTGCATATTATGAAGTGATGGAACTAGATTTGAGATTATGCTTTGATAATATCCGAAACAGTGTCATGAAGAATTGAGAAGAAATTTATCACACTAATTGTCTTCAGGAAAACGTTTATTTTTTCAGCTTCCGTGAATATTTGAGGATCCGTTAACTAAAAAGGTGACAATCACACTTTGTAGTCGACTTCATGAACGTTGAAAGATACTTCAATGTCTTTCCAATCAAAAGTTATTTTTGAATGTCAAATTCAAATAGTTTATAAATCGTTCCGTCAAACATAAAAAAGTTGTGGATAAAATTTTACATTAATTCGCGTTTAATCAGAACACGAATAAGGCTTCGTTCTTATATAATATTGTCTACAATCTACATCATACTCTCAAATGGCTAAATTTTTCCTTGAATAATATTAGTAAAGATTATCGTGAAAGTGGCTCCACGGGAAAAACTTATGTCGTAATTCTTTATTTATGAAATGTACCACTATTTTAATAATAGCTTCGGTAAACAGTAATCTCAAATATATTTATAAAATTAAATTACATATAAATATCCTTGTCCATAAAAATATAGTCAACCGGAAATTGTTGTCACGCTATAGCTAAAGCCGCATTAGATAATTGAATCCAATACATTACGTTCCGTACCGCATGTTTTACAGCACTCAGATGCAAATGCAGATGCAAAACGCAAACAAATGCAGGATAGAGTAAAAATCCGATGAATTATGGTGCAAGAAAGCATGTATGCACAGCGGGCCATTATGTAATGTATGAGAACGAACATGATAACATGATAAATGTAAAAGAGAAATGAAAGACAGAGAGCGAGAGAGAAAAGAGGATGAATCAGAGGTATGGCACGGAGAATAAATTAGTGGAGTATTTAAATGGACAATAAGAGATAATTGCAAATAGATAGTGAGTATGGAGATTCCAACAAAACAAGAATGTTGAAAATGTATTGAACAATTTTTTACCAAATTATTATTGGGATGAAAAAGAGTTGAATGTTGATGAAACTGATTGGGCTAGGAACAATGCATTTGAAAAATAAAAAGACTATCAATGTCAATGATACCTGCTAAAATAACATACAATGTAGGTAAAAAAAAAGTATAAAGTGCAACTGGGAATAATAGCTCCCAATTACAGATTTGCAATAATTCTAGTCAAGAACTCTTCAGGAATCACAAGAGTTTAAATAATAATTCTTGTTTACATCATTATACTGGAATGGGATGTATTATGAGAATAATTAACTTTTACATATTCATACAGAATGGCTGACGTGAAAATTATCAAATAGCTTATATAACGACTCAAGAAATTATCCAATAACTGTTTTCAAATTAGAAATTACGAATGTTAATTTGAAAATTTTGCGCCTGCTGTATTTACACGTAAATAACAAAATATTTGAAACTGTTATTCATTTTACAAATAATTTCACGATAATTTTTGAAAATCGTTAGATTACAGCTATCGCAATTTCTAGAATATTAAAAAACCAGCATAATCATGGATCGGAGATTTTTTTCTGTCATCATTAGCAATATAAAATACTATTGGACAAAGTCAGTTTTAAATACTTACTGATATAATTAAAACTGTAAATTATTAAAAATTTTGATTCAAATCAAAGCTAGAACTTCAAATAGTTATCAAATTGAAGATTTCAGCATTCAATGCAAGAACAATATATCGTAATGTACACGAAAGATCAGCTGCGATAAGTTCATGTAAATGAACTAAAGACTGGTTAATGATGGATTTAATTCAGGAATTTTCATTCTGAAATTCAAGTCCAGAAATATGAAATACGCATTAACCTATGTGCTGGTTTATGATGGACTTGATTTACGAATTATTTGAAGCACCAGCCATAGCAATCATATATTAGTGAACGGCAAAAACTGCAGTCATGAACAAATCGTTGCGATCGCCTGCTGGAACGTACTCTTAATAGAATATAATGAATCCATACTGATAGTAAGATAAATTTCACCTATCTTTTTTATTCTTAATATGAATGTACACATTACGTTAAATATTTCACGCGTAAATAATAAGTGATTGGCCACATTTAGAAAATTTAAATATACATAAATCAGAACAAGATCAACGAATTATAGATAAATGTGAACTCCTGAATTCAATTCATCACAAACCAGACTCCAAGAATTGGTTTATAATGGAATTAATTCAGGAATTTACATTTAGAAACTTAGATTTATAATTCGTGAATCTTGTTCTGGTTCATGATGAATTTGAATTTTCTAAATGTAGCCAATTACATTTATTATTTACACGTGAAATATTTGTCATAATGTATACTTCAAATCACGAACGAAAATAGAACAAGACAATTCCACTGTGGTATTTATTTGTGATTCAACGGATTTGAGATGTAGATTTAGAAATTAATATTTCAAATATAAATTCGTAAATTTAAGTCCACTATAAACCAGCACATAGGTTAATATGTATTTTATCTTTATAAATGTAAATTCCTGAATTAAATCTATCATGAATCAGTCTTTAGTCGTTGAGAATTATTTAATTCTTCCTATGCAATTTAAGAGTAATAATTGTTCCAAGATACCATCAATAACAATTTGTATTAAGTCTTTTATTTGAATTCTATTTGAACTAACAGAGGAATTCATACATTTCGCAGTAGAATCTTGAACCATCAAGAAAAATAAAATTCTAATAATTGCTGAACTGACATCCGACGTTAAACTGTTTGGAGATTTATTCATCATTCAACTTAACAAAAAATATCCGCATTTAACAGTAGGATATAGAAAAATTCCTTAGCTGAAGATTAAAATTATAAAAACAAAAAGAAGAAATATACAATTAAGATAGTGGGATTATTATTTACAATAGATACAACAACAGAAAAAAATACATATTTGCATTGAGAAGCGTGTCTATCAAATGCTGTTGATGCACTATTCGTATATAGGTGTCAATACTGTCACAAATATGAAATATTTGTAATAATTAGGTCACATAATTATTTATTTGAGTTCGCTGTAACTGTAATCCTAGTTAGTACTGACAAGGTCGATGTTCAATTGTCGGACATGATTGACAGGCTATATTCACTAGATGTTTGGTGGTTGCCAGGCAACAATTGTTAAACAATTGAATGTTGGCCCATTGTCGGCTTGTATATAAGAGCATTAGCTAGGAGAGGAATTAATTCAGTCAGTGAGTCATTCAGTGATTAAGTACGAGTAATATTGAGTGATATTGTGAACATAAGAGTTCGAGACATGAAGATTTATGTAACCTGTATTAATAAATTATTCACAATTAAATTTGTGACAATACTATAAAAAAATTCAAAAGAAGTGCGGTCGGTTATAAATAGAATTTTTAAGAAATTTGCAATAAAATCCCAGTTCTACTGCAGGATTAAATTTAGCATTTAAAGTCCTATTAAAGTACAAATTTTGAAGCTCACCAAGAATTCAGAAGATTATTTTTACCATCCAAATTTCGACCAATAGAATTGCACCATTCGACGTCACGTGGTACAACCTACACGGTTTTCAAGTGAAAATTTTTTGAAAATTTTGTCTGTTGGTTATGTATACAAAACAAAGAACATTCAGCCGCGTTGATTCAGCATCTGTCAAACTGACAGACAGATTCTCTCAAGGTTCCCTGCAAACAAATCAACTTGTCAAGTTTTCCAGAAAAATCACTCGCGCTACGCGCTCGTGATTTTTTAACCTGGAAAACTTGACACGTTCATTTGTTTGCAATGAACCTATCGAGAAATATTCGATAGTTTCGAAGATCTTGTGGTATTATATATGAAAATTTTAAAACTTTGAAACGTCAAACGCAGAATCATAAATAAGTATCTGAATCGTTAAGACGTAATAATAATAACCAAAGTGATTCGTTGAGTACGTTCCACTAGGCGACCGCAACTATTTGCTTACGACCGCAATTTTTGCCGTTCCACTAACATAAGATTGCTGTGGTTGGTGCTTCAAGTGGAACGATGCGAATGTCTGATAAATGTTAAATATACTGTCAGTTCATGGTTAAGATCAAAAAATAAATAATGAATAAGATTAAACTAACCTGTATCAAAAAGAGAATATGAATGGAATGAATCCAATACGCCTGTATAAATTAATCTCTCATTAAAGTAATTAATGATGATAATGAAAGACCGTGAAATTATCTGTCATGCTGACAAATGAATTTTTTTGAATCAACGACATAATTTAGAGTCGAAAGTATTTACAAATTGAAAAGATATCTCTTCCATTAATTCATTCAATATCTTGGTGATTTCTGCAAAAATGAACCTTTCAATCGCGGGCATTGCAAGCTTGGAATGGTCGCGATTAATGACGTCATTTATGACGTATTTATCTTGGTCGCTAAGACCACAATTGTCTTGTGGAACGATTACTGGGGTGATATGAGCGTTGCAACCGCCTAGTGGAACGTACCCGTTGGAAATGAAAGTGATTCTAGTTTTCGGAAAGTCAAATTGTATATGCATCGATCGGGAATATAGTGGTAAATATGGTGCCTGACTTCACAAATCTAGAATCCTGTCCTAAGTGTCAATAAAATCTATTTCCGATCAATTTATTCAGAGTCAACTTCTACGATAGAACTTACGATTGAAACTAGTACCAATTGATTGCGAAGATCAAGTACTTCGAAAAAAACCAGGATGCTATCCCCTGACCTGCCCGAAGGGACGCAGGGACAGGATTCTCGATTTATCAAGTCAAGCACCCTGTTAACCACTATATTCTCGATCGATTAATATATAAGTAAGTCTAATTAGGAAAGATAAGGCGCGGTCGGTTCCTGGACTATAAATGAAGTATTGGAATATTACTTGTTCCAACATAATCTTTGATTGCTGAATGTACAGATTCCAAAACAGTGTTGTAGAAAATATTTTCACTTTCATGATATTCAGTTTTTCCAATGTGGACTCCAAACTAATTCTCACTACATGTGACCATACCTATTACAGATATAAAAAATGACAATGAATAGTTTTCATGTTCCATTGTTAGATCTCATGGACATATTTATGCATAATTTCAACATATTGTACTTTAAGCTTATGTGACGTAATCGCCAAACCAATAACCCAAAATATACTTGTTACAGTGACCGACCAAACGACGACTAACGGACCATCCTCGAAATGGAGATTCACTGACCGAAAGAGAAGTTGATAATGGTGAGTGAATGAGTCATTCTACTTCTTTTTAAGTGTCGTTAAATTTGTAACTGAACATATTCAAGATATATTTTCCAAAGAATATTATTTTTGAAGCGCTTTAAATTTCAAGTAGATATAGAAATATTCGAAGAAATTGTACATGTTTGATTGATAACGGTGTATTTGCACTATCATAGTCTAAGTTCCGTAGGTAACTATTCATTGTGACGTCATTGGATGAATAGTTTACAAGTTCGAATAAATTGGCCGACAATGTGTGATTTGTCGTGAAAATGAAAAAATACAGCCACTTGCATAATACTTCCCAACACACCTTAAAATTATGCTCCAATGGCACGAAATTCTGATTGGCAGTACGCGCTTCGGTGATACTGATTATAAAGGCCCAAGCCTATCAAGGGCTGATGGGCTATTGAAGAAAAAAATAATTCTATAAACTGAGTGAACTCCTTGGAATATATATTTTCTTGCAGGAATTAAATCTATCAGCCAGATAAAATAAGTTTTTGCACACATAATTTTTTGTCTTATCCAAAAATTGTTCCTATTCTTCAATGTATGATCTAATTATAAGAGCAGTACAAAATGATAATCAATGCTAAAAATATTTTTAAATGAGTATCATTAAACGAGGCCTGCAGATTCAAGAATATTGTTCTAGAGTTGGGATGACCGTAGATTTTTTTGTAACTATGATTTCATAAAGTATTACATTATTTAATGAGCAAATGATGTCAGCTATTCCTTAAAAGGAAGAGATTTTGAATACGAGCCAAAGGCTAAAGTTGTGATCATCCAGTTGGAAATAGCTATTATTCCCGAGGCAAATACTTTACCTAGAAATATTTTATTTCAATTGTATTTGGAAACTTTTTAAATTTGACATTTTGAAATGATGTCTCATAGAGATCTACATGACCTATCATAACCATGGTAACTGAATCAAATAACATTTTAAACACATCTTGGCAAGTCCGTGGCTTCGATCATTCTAGGCACGACATAAAGTTAACAAAGGTCTATTGAACAAGGCTGAAACTATTTTTAATCATTTTTGATGACAAATTTTGCAATTGCTTGCTAAATAGATTCTTTAAGTTGATTTTTGCTGTCTCAATTTTCGTTTATAGAAAAACTATATGGGAAAAATATTGAATGAATAGTACAATGTCATGAATGAATAATAAAAGATTTTAATTCTAATTAAAGTTAATTAACTGCAAAAGAGTATCACAGAAATCAGATACTGTTATTGAGAATGTAAGAAGTTTAATATATACAAATATTAAGATTAAATATCACAAACGTCAAACACTAAAATAATGCTGCAATAAAAAATATTAACAATCCGAAAATTACCAAAAAAACAGAGATTGAATGCAGAAGAATATCATAAGTCAAATACGATTGAGAATATAACAAATATGAATATGTTAAGTGTTTGAATTGAAAGTGACAATTGATCTGTAAACTAAGTGTGAAATAGAGAGTGAATAGTGCTACCAATTAAAATACCCTTAAAAACAGCAATCTGCATTTTCATTTGAAAAAATAAATATGAGAATATGTGTATTCAACCGGCATCACTTAAATATATTTCTCGATAAATTCCTAATATGCTAATATACAGGGTGGAATGCGAAATTGGAAACACCTTTTTTCTCGGAAGTTATTATAGATACCAAAAAATTGTTCAAATAAAATTTCTTGTACTTTTAATAAGCTAACTAATCCTCTGTATATTATTGCATTAATGAATAAAAAATAATTTTTGCTTTGAAAAAGTACAAGGATTCTTACCTGCTAAACTTGATAGTTTTTGAGATATTAACAAAATATCTAAATGTTGCTTCACAAAATCAAGTGTGCGTTCAGAACTAAATTTTTTGACAGTTGAGTTATTTTGTGTTGTATTTGCGTTAAGAAAAATTGTGTTGTATACACATCATTGATATTTTTGTGTCAATAATATTACTGTTAAGTACACAACGTTTATATTTTTTAAATTTAAATATTTTTGCGCGCTCAGATATTTGCACATCATCAAGAACGAAATGCATAGTTCAATTACTATTAAAAACAATGTACAAAATGAACAATTTTATTATCATAGTAGAACATAAAGAAGTACGGAATAAATGTTATCGAACTACACAAAATGTTCAAAATTTCCACCGTTTTCTCGGACACATAAATAAAGTCTTTTGAATAAATTTTGTTTTATATTAACTGTATTCAATTCAACAACAGCTTGTCTTATTCGGTTTTTCAATTCATCAAGTGTAGCAACGGACATTACATAAATTTTGTTTTTTGTAGCTCCCCATAGAAAAAAATCTAAAGGCGATAGATTTGGAGATCTTGCGGGCCACGATGTAGGGCCTCTGTTGCCAATCCAGGAATTTGGAAATTGTTGATTCAAATACGCAGTTACATCCAATGTATTATGCGGAGGTGCGCCATCTTGCTGGAATATCATTCTGCGTCTAACTGCCAATGGTATATCATCTAGATAATCTTGAAATTCATTTTGCAGAAAATTTAAGTATCTCTGTGATGCCAAAATGCCCTCATAAAAATATGGACCCAAAATAGTGTTGTTTATCATACCGCACCATACGTTAATTGAAAAGCGTATTTGAAAATTTGAAATAAATGTTTGACGTGGATTCGTTTCTACTGATTGCCAATAATGTGAATTATGTCTGTTTAGTATTCCATTGTTAGAGAAATTTGTTTCAACTGACCATAAAATTGTATCTAAAAAATTAGGCTCTGCAATATTTTCCAGTATTAAGTAATTACAAAATTGTAATCTTCTCACATCATCGCCAGGATGACAATTATGAATTTTGTAGATTTTATAGGCTTTGTACTTATGCTTTTTCAGAATCTTAAGAACCTTTGTATGTGTGGTATTTATTTCCAATGCAGCTTCTCTTATTGAATTTTTAGGGTATACATTGAAATATGCCAATATATCAATTTCTAAATTTTCATCTATTATCTCACGTATTTTGTAATTTCTTGAAACTGACCCAGTCCTACGCAGCTTCCTCTCTAATTTGAAAAAATACGAATGATTTGGATAAAAGCGTTCCGGATACTGTTGTTTGTATAATTGCAGAGCTTGTCTCGAATTATTATTTGATAGATAAAACATTTTATCATATCTAACTTCTCATTGATTGAATAATCTGCCATTATTAACATCAAATAATAATAGTATGTATGCAACACAATTTTTTGTAGCGCAAATACAATACAAAATAACTCAACTGTCAACAAATTTTGTTTTCAAGGCACACTTGATTTTGAGAACAGCATTTAGATATTTTCGTTAATATCTCAAAAACTATCAAGTTTAGCAGGTATGAGCCCTGAAACTTTTTTACAGCAAAAAATATTTTCTATTTATTAGTGCAATAATATACTGGGTATTCCATTTGAAGAAAGTAAAAATATGGCAATATATACGAGAATTAATTTTTTTTTACAAAATTCACACAGATTCAGTTAGTTTATTGGAAGATCTAGAAACTTTATTTGAACAATTTTTCGGTATCTATAATAACTTCCGAGAAAAAAGGTGTTTCCAATTTCGCATTCCACCCTGTATACTTCTTCAGTTAAAATTTGTAGCTTCATGACATAGTTATTTAAACTTTGCAGGGCTGGTATTGGAGCATTATGACGTTCCTCATGCCCGTGACGTCATGCTATTCGTTCAATATTTTCTATTTAGTATGTAACTTGTTTTATAAATAATTCAGGCATGCGCTACTTCAGGTACGCGCTACTTTATGCACTCGCTTCGCTAGTTCCTGAAAGTTTTTATATTATTGTAGCACTCAAAAATTTCAGATATATTTCTAGGAACCAGTTTTTGGGTAACAACTATCTCAAAATTTAAAAACTGATATCTTCTTATGGGATCACATACTTATCCGTTCTTCTGTTTGACGCAGTAAAATTGGAGAAATCACCAAACAGAAGGCGTTGTTGTGAAGATTATCAATCTGCTAATATTTTAACGTTTAAAACTGAAATGCATATTTTTGTATAAAAAGATTAACCGATCACGAGAATTTGGTCAAAAATGAAGCAATTGTAAAAAATTCACCAAATGATGTAAGATATTCAATTATGTCATTTTGAAAATCTAATTTAAAGATAGTAGGAAGATATATAAGATTTTAATGGTTTTCAGGCTGTTTTGAAACATATAAAGAAGCAAAATTTTGAAATTCATCAATACATCTCATGCAATACGATAGAGAGCGACTCCATCAATGAAATGAGCATAAAAAATTTCTTTCATACATTTTTCCGTTTCATATTTGGTCAAAAAGTGAAGATCAATGAGCAAACACTCAAGGATTTAATTCGTTCGGACGATAAAATAAATTTAAGAAAAATTGGAACGATGGATTAGTAATTGAAAATTGGTTATGAAACTATAGCGAAATACTGGAAAGTAGTATTATATAAGACAAAGTTTTTGGTGGAGAGACTTGCCGATTCACTAAAATTGTTGACTAAATGTCATTATGATTATTTATACTCATTGTTACATACAAGATTTTTTTTCTTTCTATTTAGATATTTCCACAAATCTTTATCACACATGGGAACCCAGAGAACAAGTTGATATTTAAATTCAACAAATGGCTAACAAAATGCTAAGTGAGATGTGCCACAATCCACAAATATAGATAAACAGAATAACTAAATACAAGTTGTTTCAGTTGTTTGAATGGTGGTAATGCTGAGACACAAAAAAAAAGTTTACTGTCTCTTTACCTGCAGTCGCAGAATTTTTTTTTATGCAATAATTATGTAGGTTTCATCTCGACTCATCTCTTCTTACTCGACTTCATAGTGTAGGCTCCTGTGACAAAAAAGCTACTCCATCGAATACCTTGGAATTATGAATTGAGAATGGCTGAAAAACATGTAAAAAAATATGTTACGTTCGCCATATTAGTAAAACTTTGTCAATTTTTATTTTTTATGAATTTCATACAATTTGTAGTAAATGAAGTTCAAGGTCTTTTCAATCTATTACAACTTGTCTGGCTGACAATATTTATTAATTAATTTCTGGCAGACCATTTACTATAAAATATTTATTTTCTGACAATGCACTTTATAACACCTCCTTGTTTTTTCTTAATTATGTTTAAGATTTCTGCTATCTATTGAATCTTATCTGCCTGACAATTTTTGTTAATTAATACCCCTAATATAGACAAGGGTTTACGCCGTTGAGTCTACGGAATAAACCCACAGACTCTATGGCGACTTCATTCAATTTACGATTAGTATATGTCAAGTATTCGTTCAAGAAAACAATAGAAACAGCAGTGTTTCAGAAAACTTTATTAAACATTCTTTTATGTAATTTTTGTAGTATTTATAATATTTTTACTATATTCACCATTTTGATGAGAAGAAAATGCCAGTATATAAAAAGGATTTACAATATTAATTTAAAATTATGAAAAATTAAAAAAATGTGATCGCAGCACTTGAAAATTGGAGTTTACCAAAGTAAAAAATATTTTTTCGCTGACAGAACAATTTTTATGCATGAAGTAGATGTCCAATTTATCAGAAAAAAATAAGGTGATGTTTTGACGCGGCTGTTGTGAAATCTTATTTTTATAATAATAAAAAAAATTGCGACGCTTGAAAATGAGATCAGACAAATGAAAAGCAATATTTCGATGAAAAACGTATTCCAGTATTTAGAAGGGATCTACAATATTAATTTAGAATTGTAAAAAAAATTATCTCCAGTTAGCAAAGACTACCTATACCACATTTTTATTAAAAAGAGTGGTCGCAGCACTTAAATAATTAAGTCTGATATAGTAAAAAACATTTTTTCGTTGACAGATCAATTTTCATGGATAAAATAGGTGTCAAACTTTCTTTCAGAAAAAAATTTAGGTAGTGTTTTGACAAAGCCCTTGTGAAAGCTTATTTTTTTGGAGAAAAAAACGCTGTCACGGCCCTTAAAAATGTGGTGAAAAGTTTTTTTTTAATAACAGGCATAATTTATGCATAGAGGACATCCTAAGCTTCAGTTTTTTTTTTTAACCAGGTGCCCTGAGATGCCCGTGATTGATCTTGATGTATTGATGCTACGCATTCAAAATTAAGTCAAAATTAATAAAAAATGTCAGCCAGCCAAGTTGTAATAGATAGAAGAGATCTCAAACTTCATTTGAAGAAAAAAAAAAAAATAGGGAGGTGTTGTCAAGTGCATTAGTACTTTAGTAGTAGAGAAGAGATTTCATATAGACACTCAGTATAAAAAAAATTCTAGTGTGTGCGTATGCACTCGCCCTGTGATGCGTAAACATGTAATATCGATCGATCAGCGCTTATGAGCTGAGTTTGATCGAATCTGCTTCGAGCACTCCACACTCCGGTGTAAATGTTAACACATCAAAAACTTGATCGGCTGTGCATTTGATTGATCAAGACGTGACATGAAAACCTAAAACTCTGCTTCGTTATATTCTTCATATAAATTAAAAAAAGGTCTTCCTATCCCACGTCAATCAAATTCAACAGAATTGTTTTTAGGAATAGGTATGAGATATTTCGCTTACAACCCAAAAAAGCAGAACTATTGGGACGAAAATAGATATTATCAATTTCTTTATTGTAATGTACTTTTAACTATCAATATTCGTAGTTCCAAAGGATATATTCGTATCTTGGATAAATAGTCTTTGACAAATTTAAATGTAGCCACACAAGCTGGACAAGTTTACCCCCCTGAACTTTCACATTCCAAGTTCACCTGTCGGGGACCTTGTACTTGACAGAGACATTCAACATCTCTCCATCTTCCTTTTCTCGCAGTATTACACAAACTCGCGCAATGTGAACGCGGTATGGCAGAACTCAGAGAGTTGAACACAGGTTCATTGCACCTGCAGGAATGGCGAGTCTTCGGCCACTGACGTTCCCCATTTGGTACCGTTAGGTTTCGGCACATGGAACCGCGCAGGGAGAGGAAGAGAACGGTGGCTATGTGATAATGCGATCCGCTAACATTTCACGCGCTCATGCGAACAACCAGTGAATTCACTCACTAGTGGAAATTATGAGAATAGAAAACAAATTTGGTAACTTTTTTATTGCAGAGATGAAAAACAGAAAAAATGTCACGGATCTATGAGATTCATGGAATTGTAAATATATTTATATTATTTTTATTTACCGTTTACAAAAAGGAGAGAGGATATTGCTTTTTATTAAGTAAAATTCTCCAAAATTATTTTGAAATCCTTCAAATGTTTGTTCACTATAAATTTTGTTGCAGGAGTCTACCAATTCTGCATCACTGCATCCATATTTTCTTCAAATTATCTTGAATGGAATGAATTTAACTATTTATTATAAAAAGATTATCAAGTGAGGAAACCATAGTTTATCGCTCGAACATGAAAAATCAATCAGATCCTATTTGTTCCAAATAATTAAAACTAAAGAAAAATTATATTGTTTCTCAAAATAAATCATAAATCATAGATAAATAAATAGGAGTAGTGATCTATTTGCTTGAAACCATTTATCATCCATATCGTAATTACTAATTTAAATGACTTGCGAACAACTTCATAAACTACTCAAGTTGCTACATTTCAAAGAGAAATTCTTTGTTTTCAAACTCAACCGTGAACCATAAACAGTTGTGTTATGCAATTTTGTGAAATCTCAATCTCAAGTTGAATGTCATGGCTCTTACGTAGATAAAATTCCACAAAGGAATTTTTTTAATTAAAAGCGGATTTAAATTCAATTGTGAACTATGAATCGTGAGAAGTTTTTATCTTCTAAAGAAAATAAAATTTATGTACCAACTTGAGTAGAATTTTCTCGCTGCCATACAATAATTAAGTTTGTCAGAGATATTTAATTGGTGAGATTTATTTTACACAATTCCAAAGATTCTGATAAGGTGATTAGAAAGATTTTTAGATTCTTCCTATTACAATGAAATCAATAAGCAATGATTGTCATCTGTCGACGTTAAATTTATATTTTCCGGTGATGGATTTGATGATAGAATGAGTGTCTGGTAAAGATTTTTTAGTGTAGTTGGTCAAATTATTCGACAAGATTGAAATTAATTGGTTTCTCCTGTTTGTTCGATAGTTATCTTCAGATTTCAAGTTTATCAATTCCACATTCATTTTGTAAGTACAGTACGGTGGTGCTCCGTTAAGTCCAGCACTGTCTATATGCTATTTTTAAACGTTTAAACGTTCTCTAGAGGGTAAAGACTAACGATTATTTAGAAATATTTATTGCACCTGAAAATTACAATGTATTATGGATGAACGATTAGGTAAAAAAAACATACAACTTCAAAAACCCAAAAAAAAATCAACAATAATAATAATAATAATCAGTTCCCTAGATCCTCAAAAATTCCCAATGTAGATTAGATTCTGCTGCATCACTGTCGCAAAAGCAAACTGCAGATCGAACAATTCAGCCAAAGCGTGTGCGCTTGGTCACTGGGCTTGCGCTATCTGTTGTATCATTATTCGGTGGATGAAACACTGGCTGTTCTGAAAAAGCCGAGAGATTATTATTTTCAGGATCAGCGAGAAGAAAGACTGGCTTCAAGCAATCCGCAGAAACTACCATTAGACGATCTGGAAGTTGAATTCGGAAAGTCTTCTTACGGTGTTCTAAGAGTTTGTAAAGACCTACATAAGGAGGAGTTAATGGAAGAACAACATGATCTAGTCTAAGAAAAACATGTGGACACTAGTTCAACTCTTTGTGCCGAAAACATGTTCTTGAGCTTGTGCGAAACGAAGCAGGACAAAGATTTGCCATAGACTCAGCAAACTCACGTACGGTTCTTTCAGACAGCGTATAACCAGGAGTTGCAGCAAAAATTTCTTATGTTTTTTGGGTTCAGCAAGGTCTAAAATGTGAAAATTCATCAGGATCTCGAACTATCAAAAAATCACAATTTCAATCCGTTCCCTATTATATATGAGTCGGGGAAATAGAAAGTATCTGTGACTATGATTTTCAAAACAAATATTTGATACATATTGAAAGCATCAGTCGTCAGTTTCCGGTGATTGAATCGTTTATGTAGAGGAGAAATGTATAGGTAGATTCCCCAATATTCTAAGAAAGTCTTAGCAACATTACTATATCATACAACAAATAATAATTGCAAATACTGACTGGAACATGAAAATGACAGACTTTTCATTTAACATAACTGACAGGGAGAATAAAGGGTAGACACTAACGCTAAACTGAGTGTTCGGATTGGATAATGCAATAGAGAACGGGGTCTCTCCATATATGTCAACGTCAAGATCAAGAAATATCAAGAATTCTTGACACAAGACAAGAAATGCGTCGTCAAGAAATGGGCAAGACAAGAAGTTTTTTTTTCATTTTCTTGCCTTGAGAATCAAGATCTCTTGTCTTGATGAAACATTACTTGCTTCCGTCGAGTGTTACTTCACCCTGGTCAATAATGATGACCGTTCGGTCCTTGTGGCATAATATACTATTCTAATTCCTTCCAAATTTTGAATCCAAGTACCAACATACTTATGACAAGTGCGGTTTGTCGGACTCACCGGTAGCCCCAATATTCATGTCGGACAATATTTTTTATCCATTTTTTAAATATAGTAGGCGAATTCAATGCCAGAGTTGGGAGACGGCACGATGAGGATACAACAGAAGTCATAGGCAAATATGGTGAAGACAGAAGGAATAATAATGGCGCTCGGCTAATTGACTACTGTTCATTAAATGATTTTATAGTCACAAATACATTTTTTCAACACAAATTGATTCACACATACACGAGACACGGACCAGAGGGCGGATCATTGATATACTACATACTAGTGGAAAGAGGAAACAGAAAATTGATAAAAGATGTCAGAGCTAGAAGAGGGCTAGAAATATATAGTGATCATTTTTTGGTAGTAGCGAAAATAAAGAAAGAATACAACAAGCAAGGAAATCTAAGAGAAAATGTATGTAAGAGAGAAACGTCTTATGAAACAATGAGAACCTACAAACTAAAATCGCAGGAAACAGCAACAATGTACGAAAAAGAGGTAACAAAACAAATAAAAGAACTCACAATGGATAGTGAAACTGATATTGAACAAAATTGGTTAACGCTCAAAACAATTCTAACAAACGTGGCAAGAGAAGTTTGCGGAACTTTCAAAGTGATAAGAAACAAACACCATGGTGGAACCAAGAAATTAAAGGAGAAATAAAATGCAAAAAGAGAGCCTGGATGAAGTACCTTAGCAACAGAACTCAAGAAAACTACAACATTTACAAAGAGCAGCGCAAAAAAGTTAAAAATTTAATAAAAATAGAGAAGGAGAAAAGTTGGATCACATTCGGAAATCAAATGGAAGAAAATAGCAAAGCAAATCAAAAACTATTTTACAAAGCAATGAAACCTTTAAGACAGGGAAAAATAACAGACAATTTTCCAGTAAAAGACAAGACGGGATCCCTGATAACAGAAGAAGACCAAGTAATGGAACGATGGAAAGAGTACTTCGCAGAATTATTAGATACAGCAGTCGAAGAGAGAAACATAGAACTGCAAATAAGAGGTGAATTGACTGCAATATCTACAGAAGAAGTAAAAGAAGCCATTCAAATGCAAAAATGTGGAAAATCGCCTGGTCATGACAGAATAACTACAGAAATGCTAAAATACATGGGTGATGAAGGTGATATGTTGCTATTAAAAATATTTAATCAAGTATGGAAAAAAGATACAATACCAAAATTTCACTATTAAGTACAGCACTAAAATTATATGAAAGAGTTCTGGAAAAGAGACTGAGAGTAATAATAGAACCATTCCTAGAAGAAGCTCAAAGCGGATTCAGGAAAGGAAGAAGTGTACAAGATCATATTTTTACCATAAAACAAATAGTCCAGAAAACCTTATTGACTAAAAGTAAAGCATGCATGGCCTTCATAGATCTGGAAAAAGCATTCGACAGAGTGCAAAGACAAAGAATCTGGAACAGTTCAACAAAGAGAGGTGTGAATGGGAAATTAGTGAGTGCGATCAAAAGTTTATATAAGAAGAATTTGAACTATATTGTTAAAAGAAACCGAAAATCAGAAATATTTGAAACGAAAAATGGCCTTCGCCAAAGAGGAATTATGAGTCCGGTTCTGTTTACAGTATTCATGGATGATATTATACACCTTGTCAGGATGGAGGAAAATAGACCTGTAAAGAGGACTTGGACATCAAGGAATATACCGAAGAGAAGCCGAGGAAGACCGAGAGAGAACTGGGATAACATCATAGAGAAACTCCTGGAGAAGAAAGAAATCACGCTACGCGAAGCCAAGCAGACTGCAAAAATCAAGAAACAGTGGACAAAATTTGTGCACGAATAAAGAATAAAGACTAAAATCCCTACACTTAACGGTAAAAGGGAATTGGACTATATATATATATATATATATATATATATATATATATATATATATATATATATATATATATATATATATATATATATATATATATATATATATATATATATATATATATATATATATATATATATATATATATATATATATATATATATATATATATATATATATATATATATATATATATATATATATATACTTTATAAATAGAAATCTTTCGATTAGTGTAAAGATCAGTATTACGGTAATATTCTCTCAAATAAACAAATCCATTTCAAATTAAAATTAAGAGCTTTTCCAGTTCAAGCCTCTTCATTAAGTCTTCCAAATTACATCGACGATATTGTATTGGTATTGAGAGAAAATCAGCTTATCTTTTAAATCACCGGTAGAGTTGAACATTTTAAACCTTATTGAACCCAAAAAACATAAGTTTAAATGAAATCGGTTGGTCTGTCTGTCTGAAAATATAATAATTAGAGAACCCGTACGAATTTTTGACTGAAATTTAATAACATTCGAGTTTTTTATAAGAAAGCTAGGTTTAAATTTGTAAATGATCTTTTTCAACCAGAAAATCTAGAAAAAGACTTGCCATTTTCAAAAATACTTATATTGTAAGGACTAAAATATACCCGCAATATGTCACCATAACAATGACAGCTGTCACTCTGAAAATGACGCTGTCACTTTGACAATGACGCTGTCACTTTGAACTGTCAGTTTGACAATGACAAATGTCACTTTTAAAGTTGATATGACATTCCTAAATTCATTAAACATTGATGAAACTGGCCATGAAAATTTTTGGTGAGAAAAAACTGTAATGGCCATAGCAGATTTTAATATTTTAATAATATATATGCAGATTTGAAAAATTAATTGTCAAGATATCAAGATTTCTTGGCAAGAAGTCTTGATTCTTGATAGTACTTTCTTGTCTTGTCTTGGGAAATAGAAAATACTTTTTGTCTTGGTCTTGTCTTGATTTCAAGACAAGATCAAGACAAGATCAAGATTATTTCTTGATTCTTGTGAAACACTAGAAACAAGTGCGAAATCCAAGGCATAGCTTCGTGTAGTTAACTTTACTCGTAACAATAATGATAGTCGTTCAGTGTCCGTGTTGTATACGATATTTCTTGTAACAAAAGCAGCGAAGTATCCCATTACTAAACTTTTTAAATTTATTTCAATGTATTAAAACTGTTTCATCGATTCTACAAACTAATTTTTGCATTTGCCATCATATTTACAGCAAAACTGAAACAACGAAACATAACTTACATGACTTATTCCATTGATTCATACTACATTAATTTCTTTTATATTTTGTGCTATCACGTCTACAGAGTGTGAAAACACTATAGAAAATACTGTAGCAAATACATCCCATAATATAATTTCCTCTCAAAATATCATCTTGATAGATAACAAAATAAAAAAATGCCAATGGCATACATAATTCACAATTATATTTTTCCCCTCTCAGCAGGAATATAATAATCATTTTTCTTGTCAACAGTGAGTTAATTATAATTGTTTCCATGGTTTGGAGTTAAGAACTTTCGAAGCTAAAAACAGTTCAATAATTATCATATCTACAGAGATCTGCTCTTCCCCTACTAATTTGAAGGGTTGATGACTAAAGTTTTTGACTAAATGTACGCGAAACTTGGTCAGATTTTTCAGACCACGTGATTATCAAAATCATTTGTGAAAGATTAACGAAATGGAAGAAATTCAATTGAAAATAAACCTGATCACAGAGGTGGAACTCAAATTCATTAGATAAGTTTGGTGACTATCCTGTCCAGAGACTTTGGGACCTGAAATGTCATCCAGGACTAATGTTACGACGCCGACGGGTAAAATATACTCCGAATTGCTCTTGTATCAGAATATAGTCTACATTGGCAATTTTTGAGGATCCAGCGAACTGATTATTATTATTGTTTTTTTACTGCTCTGTCTTATGAAGACTTACGTTCAAGACTGAGGGAATACGGAAATTATTAGAGGATAAACAGTTGGGTGATCAAAAGCCATCTCAGTTTCTACGTGAAATGCGCATGCTTGCTGGAAGCTTTATATCCAACGATCTTTTGCGTAATCTTTAGTTGAGAGGTTGGCCCAGATGTATGAATTAATTAGCTCTTGCTAAAAACCCCCCAAATCCAGAATTTTGCCAAATGGAAAAGTTGTCGGACTCATCGCAATGAAGCCACTCACAGAGTCTCAAGTGAGCGGTTATCAACGAAAAATTTGTGCGCTATCTCACGGACTATAAGAAATTATGTATGTTCACAGTGGTCGTAACGTAAAATATTGAAATAAAGTGTTTTTTTCATTTTACGTTGGTACAAATTAGGGTTATTGATGTATGGTGTTGGTTTCTCTGACTATCATTTTCAAATATTCTGTTGATTTCGATTCTGTTTCGTGTTTAATGTTTTCTTTGGTTTCAGTTTTATTAGTCTGGAGTTTAGTTTGTTTTGTTTTATTGTATGATGTCTGAAAAAGATCTTGCGATTGTTTCATTTTTATTGAAACTGCGTTATAAGAGTCGCCAACGAGAGAAATATTAAGACGAAGAAATTTTTTTTTTTTTATTAATAATTCTATGTCAATCATATTTAAAGCCCAGTTCGATCCAGGGTGTTGTCAACAAACTGTCCGATGAAAACATGAGTTTAAAGGTGACGCATGGGCTATTAGTTGTTTCGTACGTAAACATAACATAAAGTTAAATTTATCTAAGCTTTACGTTTTCATTACGTAGCTCTTATGTCAATACATAAACGTAAGAAATACGTGAGAGTATTGTGAACACGGGCATTTAAATACAGTAGTTCAACTTTACGTTTATGTTTACGGTTACGTACTCCTTACGTTTACGCACATTGTGAATTGGCACTTAAGACGATTATCCACTCACCGTTTGTTTGTAAGGATAATCCAGCGCCTTCGAGATATAGGATATGTGCGACTTAATTGTGGGAGAGATGGTGACCGCCAGCATCAACACGATAATATGGTTAATGGTATCTTAGATGCTGTACATGCTGATCCAACTACTTGTACCCGAAGAGTATCTCAACAATTAGAAGTACCACAAAGGTTAGTATGGCAAATTTCAAGAGATCATAATTACTATCCATTCCATTTTCAACGGGTATGGTTTCGCAACTGGTTTTTACAAAAACATACAAGAAATCTTAATTTCTCCTCGTACATCATATTTTCTAATGAGGCAACTTCTAGGGAGGGAGCTCATAATTATTGTAACTCTTATTATTGTGTTAATATAAGTGAATCTGCACGTTGTTGTAGTAGTTTTCAGCATCATTTTTCGATAAATGTTTGGGCAGGTATTGTTAATAGAATGTTATACTTGGACCATACATTCTATCGAGTTGGGTGACTGGAGCTAATTATTTATAATTTTTGCAAAATACTTTACCAGATCTACTTGAAAATTTGCCTTTAAATGTGCATCAGCAGGCATGGTTTCATCACGATGGTGCGTCACTACACTATGCTCTAAATGTAAGAGAACATTTCAGTGATGTAACGAATATCAATTTTTAAGCATTTGCGAATGCGATTACGAATGCGAATATCTGACGCTGATATTCGCGAATGCGAATGCGAATATTCAGATTATTAAAAGATGATTATTTTATGAAGATTGATAAATGATAGAAGTTTAAAACAGGAATAAATTTTTGTTTTTTATATATATTATATATTTTTTCCGCAGATATCCAAAAATGATAACATTTGTATTAGTATGCAAAATGTCGCTTTGGAATTGTTTGTCATGACAACGTGCACGAAGTATTTAGTGTACTGATTTTTGTATTTCAATATGATTTTAATCATTCTTTTCAATCATTTTTTGACGTTTGAAAAAATGCTGTATGCAACTAATGCGCGCAATTTCTTTGGTGCTTCCGAATGATTTGTACCTTGGTTACCGCCTCGACAAAAAATGTCTTTTTCTGAAGCACTAAAGTATAATTTCACGTATTAGATACATAAATAATCATTATATTTCATAATATCTATTTTATTAATAAATGAGAAGTTGATCATTTATAATTTTCAATATCATGTATAAAAGTGAAATCTGTATTTTTTCTAACGTTCATATTCGCAAAATATTCGCATTCATTTTGCGAATGCGAATGTCAAAAACAAAGCGAATATTCGATACATCACTAGAACATTTAAATCAAGTATTTGAGGACAGGTGGATTGATCGTGGTGGTCCTGTAGCTTGACGTGCTATATGCATGCCCTGACCTAAATCCGCTCGACTCTTATTTCTAGGGTCATTTTTAATCACTCGTATTCGAAAACCAAATTGCGCCGGAAAACGAAAAAGAGCTTAGGCAGAGAATAGAAAATTTAGCAGAAACAATATGAGTACAAAATTCGTGTCAAGGCTGTACTAGATCATTAATTCAACGTGCTGCAATGTGTGTAGGGATGAATGGTGCAAATTTTGAACTGTATTTTTAGTTTTGTGCTTCAGGTATGTGTTTAGTTATTTCCTAAATTCTTAATATTAAATACAATGCATTAATATTAGAGATTATTTTGTATTCAAAACAATTATTATCTCTAAATCTAACCGTAGATGATCATCAAGACAAGAAAGCTTGTCTTGATGATCATTTCTTGTCTTATCTTGATTTTCAAGATAAGAGAATAAAAATTTCTTGTCTTGCCCATTTCTTGGCAACGCATTTCTTGTCTTGTTTCAAGAATTCTTGATATTTCTTGATCTCGACATTTAGGGAGAATCCTCTTTCTCTATTGCTTTATCTAATCCGAACACTCAGTTTAGTGTTAGTATCTATCCTTTGATAGTTATGTTATGAAGCGATTATAGCAACGTTTTCCAAGATTGCCACCAATTTAAATAAACGAGAAGTCTGTCACTTGCATGTTTTAATCAGTATTTGCAATTATTATTTGTTATATGATATAGCAATATTCAAGATTCTGATGAATTTTCACATATTAGGCCCTAATGAATTCAAAAAACATAACTTTAAATGAAATCGGTCGGTCTGTCTGTCTGAAAGTACAATAATTTGAGAACCCGCACGAATTTTTGACTGAAATTTAATATTCTTGGGTTTTTTTCAAAAAAGCTAGGTTTAAATTTGTAAATGAGCCTTTTCAACCAGAAAATTTAGAAAAAGACTCTCCATTTTCAAAAATACTTTTACTGTAAGAGCTAAAATATAGCCGCCATCTGTCACCATAACAATGACAGCTGTCACTTCGACAATGACAGCTGTCACTTTAAAAGTGACGCTGTCATTTTGACAATGATGCTGTCACTTTGAAAGTTTGTATGACACTCCTAAATTCATGAAGCAGTGATGAAACTGGCCATGAAATTTATTGACGGGAGAAAACTGAAATGGCCACAGCAGATTTAAATTTTTTAATAATAGACAATGATGGTACTTTCTTGTATTGTTTTGGGAAATGAAAAATACTTCTTGTCTTGGTCTTGTCTTGATTTCAAGACAAGATCAAGACAAGATCAATAATACTTCTTGATTCTTGTGAAACACTAATCTAACGAATATTATACAATGTTTCTTCTATAAATTATTTTATTTAATATTTTTTTGTATAACGTATGCTACTACAGTGGACCAAGAATGTCTCATGAAATAAACTACTCTTAACTTTACGAATTTAAAAAAAAAACTAATTTTGTTTCATGATCAGCATGTCTTACAGCATATACCCTTTAATTTTTTATCTTAATTTGTGAAACACTCTGTATTTTAGAATTGTAGTAATCTGCAGGCCAAAACTAAGTGGTTGGGGCTACATATAGAAACTGAGACGATTTTTGTCTCTTCAAAATTTCAACTGTCAACAATCTTGAAAACGGTGAAAATTTTAATCTTGAAATTTTGGTAGTTGTTTCAATTTTCCTTTACATAGCTCCGAAGATGACTCGTGCTTGCTAGTAGAGTTATGAACATGTTCAAAATAATTCAATATCTTCTAAGGCTATAGGGTCCTAATCCTGTGGTCTGAAACAACGCGTACAATTCTTGAATGATGGTGAGCCTATTGATTTACTAGTGGAATTAAGTGTCAGTGGCATTAAAACAATTGTCTTTTTCTATTGCAATGACTGTAGGCTAGCTCGCTACACTCGCACTTTTGAAACACAGCCCTGATGAATAGTATCGAATTGAAACACGTGCGTCTTTGGGGCCAAAGAGTGAACTAATCTTCTCGTGTTAGGCCGAAATTCATTCGGTTTGAGAGCTACTGCGCGTAATGACAAAATAAGTGGCCTGGGTGTAGGCGCCAAATTGTATATGAATCGATCGAGAATATAGTGATCAGAAGGATGCCAGACTTTATAAATCTAAGTATTGAAAAGAAGCTACTTCCAGTCAATTTTTTCAGGGTCTTATTCTCTGATAGAACTTATGATTCAAACTAGTACCAATCAATAGCGAAGGTCAAGTACTTTGAGAAAAACCAAGGTGCCATCCGCTGTCCTGTCAGGGATAGAGGCAGCCATCCCTAAGTATAACCTATTTTCGAATTCGAAATATCTGATCGAACTTACAATAATTGTCGTTTTTCCTGTCCCAGACAGGTCAGGAAGTAGTATCCTGATTTTGTTTTAAAGTACTTAATTCGGTTATCGATTGACACTATCTTCAGTCGTAAGTTTTATCAAGGAATTTGACTCCGAAAAAATCAACCGGAAATAGCCTTACCTCTAAGGACAGGATTCGGGATTCTTAGAGTCTGACAATTTAGTGACTACTATATTTCCGATCGATTCATGTACAATTTGGCCGTAAGTCTAATCAGGTTAGATAATGTGTGGTCGTCTCTGCACTAACAGCACTTGGACCAAGCCCTTACAAGAAAACATTTATAAAATTAATAAGCCCAAGACATCAAAAGAAATTTATCAAAATAAAACAAACATTAGATAAGTGAAATTAAGGATTCGCCGTCTGCCGATTTCTAGATCATTTTCAACAAGTACACTGTGTAGGAGTAAATTACGGTAATATTATGATTTTATCCCAAAATGATCTGCGTTCTAAGTAAGTGAAGATTTCCATTCATAAAAAAATTATTTGTGGATATATCCACTTTTTTCAAAAAAATGTTAACTCTTGGGAACGATTAAAGTAACGAATAGCAATAAGTACAAATAATCGTTCACATCTGTCAGATTCTTGAATACTCTAGCGTTACAGTATTCTGTATTTGACACTTGGTTCTCCTGGTAGAATAACGCAGCCTTCAACATATGGCGCATTTCAGGCTTGAAGTGCTTAGCAATCGCAAAGAATGCTGGGAAATTCTTAAAGTTTTTTGTATTTTTATGACAGTCTATGAAAAGAATTGTGCAGCAAAGTTCATTGCCATTTTAAATTGTCTAAGATAGAAGTTCAAGTTGGTAAAGCTATTGTCCTGTTTATTGTTAACTAATTGAATATTTTGATGGCTTGAGAATTTTTACAACAGAATTTGAACTGCTTATTATAGCTCTAACAATTGAAAGTATATATTACAGATAATAAGAAACCGAAGCTATAATTTAGTTAGATTAAAACATACTCATTTCACAAAATGCGAATTTTTCAAAGATGTCAAAATTGAGTGTTGCGGAGTACCTGCTTTGTTGTATGGAAAAATAAGCAGTAATATACCTCATAAAATTATTATAAGATAATGTATTTATCAAGTCAAGTGTAACAAAATGCAGCATAAAATCTCCTAGAAGATTATAATTAATCAGCAGCTCGGCGCTCACTATAATGTGTTTGTAAATCCTTGTAGATATTCATTCGAGTCAAACATGTTCTTCAGCGTCAGATGGCACATTTGTACTAAGAAATGTCAAGTCTGCAACTACCGGGTTTGATCCTTTCTTTGTCTTTTCTTCTGGGACTTGACTGACAACCTCCGATAACCAACTGTACAGTATGTATGACCAGTTTGATAGATACTTCTTTGGCGAGACGCAGGTCACTTGATGATTGCTTAGAAATAAATTACAACATGTTCGCCGGCTATTGTTAATTAAATATTGTGATAAGGAAGCACGATAACATTTTATTGCTCTTGTACAAAAGGTTTCTTAAAAGCGTTTTTTAATAAAAGAAGGACTTTATTGAGGTGTTGTATTCGTTGCTAATGATTGTGGTAGTAATTAACGGAGCTCTGCCAATGTTTTGTATTATCTATCTATTTCCAAAACACTTTTCTTTGGCTTTAATGATAGATACGAACAGGAAAAAATATGAGCATACTACTAATGTCCATTTTATTTCCTCCATTCCGTTGTCATTAGATATCTTACTTTTCTACAATTTACTCACTTTTATATGTATATAAGCTGATATTTATTGTTAGTTAAATGAACAAGTCTGATGTAGCTAACCTACAACACCATTCCGCACGAATAAAGTTGAATCTCATTATCCGTCTAGAATCCGGTATGCAAGCTTCCGTTTTCGTCAGTTCCCATTATGTTCTAAGAAAAACTACGTATTGAAATAATAAACATCTCAGTTAGTCGAATGCTTTCTGAGCTACTTCAATTTGTTTATAACTTTAAGCTTGCACATTACACAAATGTTCAAATATAATAGTACTTTGCATTCTTTTACTCTATTAGTATACGATTCACACTTTTCGAGATACTTAATTTATCGAACTGGACATGATTCAGCAAGTAAAATGTTAGTTTTCTCGTGTCCTGAACGTTTTATTTATATCTGCAGAACTGGCATTGATTCAAAGATGGAGTTTTGTTTATTTTCAACATATAACAATAATCATATGAGGCTGTAGACTGTACTGAAGAGACTATAAGGATGAAGCACGTGCCTACATTTGCCGCCCTATTTGGATGACGGTATAGGAACATACTACTAAATTTGTATTTCAGTGAGAAATCAAGGCCACGAATTTCTAATAGTTTATACTATAACAATAACTCAGGTTCTATAAGAACTACAGTGTCCACCTTTGGAGTGAAGTTTATTACGTTAATACTCATTATTTTTCTGCAGTTTCTTAATGATATCTTGAGTTTTCCGGATTATATCCAATATAAAAAAATTGTGGAATTCAGTGTTCTTACTAGTCCAAACTAAAATATTTGATCAGATCGCATCTCATAGGATTTTTAAACTCAAACAAGTTTCATGAGCCTTTTCGACCTAAAGCTCATGATAAATAATAACGAAAATACCAATGTCACACATTCGTTTCTCCATTGTTTATTTTTTCCACTGAAGAATTTTATGCGCAACACCATATTCTTATTCTAGATCCATCAGACTCTGGAAATAAACTTTTTCAGAAAACAAATGTCTTATGAATTCATGTGATTTGAAAGCTGTATCGATGGAACTAATGGAACTTCATTTCATACTACAGGAAAAATGGAGTTTCAAAATCAAGTTGTTTCATTCATTAACAGAATAGTAACCCTTACTTAATGAATACAGAAATAATTTGGATTTGAAAATAGTAAGTGATTCCGAGATTTTAATTTCCTCGGGCAATTTGTTATATAACAGAGCACCAGTATAAGCTACACATTTTTCAAAAGGAGATAATCTATGTTCAGGTAACTTGAAATTGAGATTGTTCCTTGTATAGTTATTATTGCAGCTATGTTTCTCAAAATCTTGAATACTCTTAAATATATAAGTACCATATCTGGTATATATACGAACAAGAAAGTGATAGTATGTTTTATTTTAAAAATAACTCTCTGCAAGACACAATATTGCTAACATTAGCCATACATCGAAGAATGCGCTTCTGCATTTTGAAAACTCTTTCAGAATTATTAGAATTGCCCCAAAATATTATAGCATATGAAAGAATAAAATTGATTTGTGCATTATAAAAAGTACGTAGAGTATTCCAGTCAACAGAAAAACGTATTCTTTTCACTGCAAAGCAAAGACTTGATAATTTTTTACAAACATAATCACGGTGTTCGGGAAAATCTAAATTGATGTCGATAAACAATCCACATACTTTCGTATTTGTTACATTTGGAATAGATTTACCATTCATTTTAACTAAATAACTTCCGTTCAGTATCTTCCTTTTGGTACAAATATTGAGTAATGCTGATTTACTTGGACTACAAATAAGGTCATGGTTAGAACACCATTCAAATAATAAATTTAAAGACTCATTGACAAGATTAATTGTATGTGATAGGGATTCATTCGAAAAGCATATAGAGGTGTCATCAGTATACATTACTGTTTGACCATAGTTAAAAGAATCAGGAAGATCATTAACATAAACAATAAAAAATAACGAACCAAGGACAGACCCTTGAAGAACTCTACGCAAAACTGGTAGAACTTCAGATTTTACACCATTTATTTCAGTAAATTGATGTTTATTAGACAAATAGAATGTAATCCAGCTTGCAGCATTATCTCTTACACCATAAGCCTCGAGCTTCTGATTGAGAATTTCAAGATTTATACAATCGAATGCCTTACTGAGATCTAAGAAAACAGCACGTGTGCTGTTACCCTTTTCCAAGTTATTGTACAGATACTGAATTAAATCATTTAATGCGGACATAGTTGATTTGCCGGGTTTGAAACCATGCTGCTCATTTTTAAAGATATTATGTTTAGTTAACCAATGAAAGAGTTTCTTTGCCATAACTGTTTCAAGAATTTTTGAGAAGATAGATAAAACTGAAATTGGTATATAATTATCTAAACATGTTCTTACACCTTTTTTGTGGATAGGAATTGTTTTTGCCATTTTCAAATCTACTGGAAAAGCATCAGTTGCAAATGATTCGTTGATAAAAAAAGTTAAGGGTGACACTATAAACTCTGATACTTTTTTAAGAGTAGCGGAACTGATTCCATCGTAACCAGTGGAGAAGGATATTAGACCGTCAGATAGTCGTAGATTTGAGTGCCCCATTTTTTTTCTTTGCCTTTAAGAGTTTTGATAAGTATGTATATTTGGAGTATAATAATGCCAAAATTGAAGCTGGACCGTGTTTTTTTTGACGATTGTCGGAACATTTTATAGCTTATCGGCCATATGATAAATGTAAGATACACCATTCTAAAAACTTTTTACGTGTAAATGTCCATCTCTGAAAATAAGTGATAAAGGTAGCAATTTAGGTTGCACTGGTACCAATTTTAGTGGAATTTCTAACAACTTGACGTAGTAAAATCGATGTAATGGTAAATGGTTAAGTCTTGCAACTCAACTCAAGTAAATTTTTCACCTAAGTTGTAAAACAAATTATATATCAAACATCAAAATTTTGGGACTAGGAAATTTACTTCAATCTTAATCGAACTATATTTGTTTCGCGCAAAATTTGAGCACTAAGAATAATTATCAAACTAATAGTGTATACACGGGGGACCAACTTTGGTGTATATAAGATCAGTTTTAACACTCAAGTAATAAGACTTTACCCTTTTCCTAACTATTTAAGTGGTGCAATTTAGTTTGGCCAGTTTAAAACATTTAATTGTAGTTATTGAATCCAGCACAAGATTGACATTGTTTTTAAATACCTGCGAATAAAAATTATATGAAATGTAATCTTCTTAAGCTTTGAATATAAGTAACAATAAAAAAATCCATGAATTATCTCAGTGAAAGATACTCTAACAAGGGATCCTTGAGAAAGTTTTTGCTGGATTTTGAGAGCCACTGGTTTAAACAAATATCTCACAGCCGTTTCTGAATTTACCAGTTCACACATCACGAACAATTTACGCATTCTAACCCTAATACCAATAACATGTGACTCAATTTTCTCATAAATTTAGTTTGTATCTGTGAATGCTGATCAAACTTCACGACTATATCCAATCTATTTGCTTAATTATTAGTAAATTCTGAATGTCAACTTCTGCACCTTGCCGAAGAAAAATCTAGTTCTCAGCACGTGTTAAACGGGCACTATGACATTCAGACAACAATTTTCGTTTCGGTGAGCGTTATCTTGAAATACTCTGCCTTGGGTTATGATGCTCAAAGTGACAAATTTCTATTATACTCCAATAATGTGATAAATGGATCGGTTGTAGAGGTGTTGTGTACAGAGTTATCAACATGTATTCATATGTAAACTTTCAAGCAACGAAATTCAACTGCCAAGCAATTATTTTGTAATGTTTCAAAATAAAAACAAAACACTATTATTAAAAGATAACTATATAAAGTTCATTAAATAATGCAAAGCACTTGAAATACACTATAAATATCATATACCATACTTAATAATAACAATGCAGGTAATATCCGTTGTCCTGTTTATCATCCGAACGTTTGATTGATTCTGTATCCTTTCAAGTAAACGGTCGATCTTTTAAATAGGCAGTGTTTGTTTATCTAGGATGGCCTGAATCAGTTCTTCAGCATTCCTAAAGGCAGCTAGAATTATCTTGAATATTCCAATACTACTATAGATACATACAATAGATCGTGATGTGTATTTGGAAATTATTGTCAAAAAATCAATGTATTGATACTTGACCTTGAATATTTTTTTTTCATAAATTTTCTATAGCTTTGATAATAAAGCTTCTTATACACTTTATGTATTATTTTAAATTGATTCAAGGCCCTTACGTGAAAAGTAAAAAAATTCTAGTCTTGGGAATGTATTCAGCTTCAACTTTATCGGACATTTAGTAGTCAAGTATGAATATCTATTGCATCTTCAGAATAAACTAGAACTACAAACGTCATAAAAAGAAAAATTTTAAATACAATGTCATAGAATAAGGAAGAAATATTTTTTTCTTTCTGATTGAACAAGCTTAATTAGTTTTATAAGATTATACTAGCTAAAGGCATTATTCTATAAATTAATGAACTTAGATCTTCACTACGTCAAATTATAAAATTCTTGAGATTCCTTCCAGCATTTTCAAATAATTTATTCTCTGTTCAGCACGCATAATTTCATGATCTTGAAAGTGTATTATTTACTGACGTTTCCACACCATTGGCCATCGACCATTGTCTTAGCCATAGCCACAGGTGATGAGAGAACAGCAGAGCACTGCTATTTCATGCAATTTATCACCTACCAACAGGTATTCTGTCACTTTGTCGTGAAGAATGGATCTGCTTCACTGCCAGGACAAATTACCTTTTAATATATGTTGTTATACAATCTTTCGACGTGCATTGTGCCTAATGGAACAAAAAATGGGTATTCTTTCAGATTTCTAGAAATGGATTTTTCCAGGTACGGTCAATTCTGAAATTGATGGCTTATATAATGCAAACAGTACGTAAACTAAGCTCTACAACTTGAGAATGCTCCTAAGATCCGGAATCCAAATAAAGTTTTTCAGTGAATTCGTGTGGATAACATCATGCATAACACCTTAAACATTTGTTGGGTTATTTCTGAAGCTTATAACGTGTGTAAACAAGTATTATTACATTTCGACAACACGTGTGACGGAAGTTACTGAAATAAAAACGAGAAAGAAATAGAAAATTAATCAATATACAAATGAGAATAATATTAAGTTCATGGTTAAATGAAGTAAAAAAACAATTACTAATCAGGCTCTAAAATTAATAACAAATGAATTGATTAAACTGATGCCGATCAGATTATCAATAACAAATCGCTTCGTCACTTATCATAACAACTAATTTATTCCTTAGTAACCTATTAGTCATAAATCATAAATAACAAACATTTTATCAAAAAATCAATTGTTATAATTCTATTGTTCGATTTAAAAGTGTGGGTTTTCAATTACGCACAAGAAAAAACTAAAACAATCAAGAAAACAGAGATTATAAAAAATTCATAAGCATAATTCTTTTGTTAATGGACTTGTTGATGTCATTTGATAGATATTCTGCAGAATACACACCCATGAAGAAGTAATGTTCATGAAGAATGAACTTCAGTTGTTTTACAGTGTGATTTTATCATGGCAAGTCGTGCGAAATACGCCGTGATTCAACTTTATATTCAAGGTGAGGGGTCAATGAATAAGCTTGTTACATGAAACGGATTTATATCAATTGGGAATGATCTTATACCTCAATAATCGAATGTGAGCCAAGATTATTTTCATCATGACTCGAACATAAAGGAGAGTTTCAATTCCAATATTAGAAAAAAAAATATTTTTCCCTTTTTGTTATGTCTTGGCTCTTCAGAAACTTTTTTTTCTGTTGAATGCATATTAACCTTCAAAATTGTGAAAATTGAAGTAAAGTCCTTATATCTGATTCCAGTTATATTATTACGTATAGAGTAATGCAAGTTGATTGAATTTCAATTTTTTGATTATTTGAATATCGTTCTGTCCGAAGTATGGAATCACAGAATATTTTTGAATAATGGTGTTTTATGATGTTCAATAAGAACAAGTAAAAAACTTTTAAGTTGAATAGTTTTATTCAAAATCATCAGCTATACCAAAAACTACAGAATAATTTGTACACAAACCTGGACTTTCTTGAGAGTCTGACGTCCATAAATAAATCGTGCATTTCTAGTGTCGGATGCCAAGGGACATTTTTGTCGCTGCGTCAGCGGAATAAGTATACTTACATATATACGCTGCCTCATCGGAATAAGTGATAATCTGGAACTATTAACAGACTACAATGAAAATGTAGGGCGCATTTTTAATATTCTTTTCAGTGGGCCTAGAAACACATTTTTCTTGACAAGTCATTCTTATTAAATCATATAGTCGTTATACAGAATATTACGCGCCCCCCCGTTTTTGTTTTAGTTAGTTAAAAATTCCTGATTATCATTTATTCCGATGAGGCAGCGACACAAAGTACTCCTTGGCATCCGACATGAAAAGACAGCACTGTTAGTACGATTTGTTGCCAGACTTCAGAATCTCAAGAAGTTCCATGTTTTAATATAAAACCATTTGACTTAAAAGTTTTTCAGTTTTTTGGTTTGATTATGGCTCAGATCATCAAGTAAACTCCTCATCTTTTCCAACTCTCTCATCACATCTTTGTTCCACGGTTTCTTACCTTGCAGTTTCTGACAATCAAGGTCCTCAAGGTTTCAAAGAACTTACGCGACTCAATGTTACATACGTTTGACCCTCCTCAAACAGTCTGGAGCGCAAATGCACAACAAAATGGTCAACAGTATTTTATGGACAGGAAAGGCCTATGACAAAATTATTGGCGACATCCTTCTCTTAGCCGGTACATCATTAAATTATGCTGGAAATTTAATGGTCTTAGAATGGATAAGGTCTCAAAATCAACCAAATGGATACAAACTCGAAGTGTATTTCATGAGACACTCTCGTCAAAATCAACCAAATGACTCCATACCCGAAGGGATTATTAGTAATCATTGAAGAGATGTCCACCTCTTGACCCCATCATCAGGTCTTCGTCACCCAAATGTTCTAATCAATAAGAACATCGTCAGTCAGCTACCAGCCAATTGTAATAATGACATTTTGCAACAATGAACCATAATTCAAATATCTATTAACCAAGAGAAACACCCTGCAGAATGTTCTTAAATGCCAACTCAAATAATAGGTAAATAAAACAATTATAAATACGAACAATGAAATGCCTTAAGATTTTTAATATTTGTGACATTGCTCCTCCCTTATGGTTTGACATCTTCGACAAAAACAAAATTTCGTTCTCAACAGGACAATCTGTCATTATGGGTGATTTTTGATCTCCAATTTCTGTCCTTTCGTATCCAAAATGCGTCATTCAGGTGAGATATGCCCAACTCGGCACACGGGTGAAAACAAAACCACTGTTGCTACGCAAGATTCCGCGTCATCCTTTCACCCCCGCTGCCCTCATAGAGCAAGATCCCAGGCCCGCCAGACTTTACTTATTTTCTGAGAAACAAAATGTGTGGAATAGAGTGGTGTTGGTACGTACTTTGATCATACGCATACTAGCTAGTCTGTGGCGACGGCCAATTTACAGATACGAGGTGCTAGCGGTACGGTAAGACATTACTCACTTTTCTTGAGGTCTTGAGTGCTGATTTTGAGGTATGTTTCGGAGAATATTGTTAAAAATTGATTATCAACACTGCTAGACACTTTCCATCGGTGGTAATTTCTGCTAGACTCTTTAAAGCTCACAAATAATAACGTGATGTTGCTAATAGTTTAAGTACTAGTTTTTATATATGACACTCAGGGTACAATTTCAATACTTTTTGTTAACAGCTAGAATAATCGTAGGACTAAACATCCCCCAGACACATCTAAAATATCGCTGTGAGTAAAATCGCGAGGTCACTATTTGAAGGCTTGATAGTAAGTGAAGTATCTATGGGCATCCAACTCTTTCTTGGTCTGGCTATTTATAAAAAGTCTTGAAATTGCTTTCTGAGTTTTATATATAAAAATTAGGACTCAGACTATAAGTGACATAACGATATTTTTTTGCGAGCTTTAAAGCGTTTAGCAGGAATTATTGCCCATGAGAAGTGTCTGGCAGTGTTGATTATCAATTTTCAACAATATTCTCTAGAACATACATAAAAATCAGCACTCAGACTTCAAGAAAAGTGAGTATTGTCTTGATGCACCTATAGCACCTCGTATCTATAAATTAGCCGTCGGCACAAACTAGTAAATATGTGTATAACCAAAGTACCGACTAACACTATTCTAATCCACAAATTTTGTTTCTCAGAAAATAAGTAAGGTCTGGCGGGTCTGGGATCTTGGACTATCAACTCTCAGCCTTTCCTTTCCATAAGTATCTGGTTTATAGGATTATCGTGTGCCGAGATGAGATTTGCATTCGGCATTTCGTACGGTCTCTCGCAGTTTCTCTGCAACTTGAGACCATTGTTTCTTTTTCCCTGAGAGTTGTGGAGCCACACCAAATTACTATGCTTGAACAGAGAACCATTGGCTTGCAAATTGCATCGGACCTTCCTTCTGCCACTGGCAGTTCGTATATCCTCTTGTTTTGTAATAGGCAGAGGTTCCGTATGTCCACGACCATTTTCGCAAATGTCTACTCCTTTTTTCTACTGCACCATTTTCACGCTCTGTTAAGTGTTGGACTCCTTGTTTGATTCACAGCGTTTGCAAGCCCTGCAGTATCATTCGACATCTTTTTGAGAGCCGAATCAGTATAAGGTATTCCAAAACTTTTTCCAGGGTCTTCTTATAGCCAAAGTGTCCAATGTCGTTATCATTATGCATGTGTCATAATTTGTCTTCCTTACTTTTTATAATAACTGGATTCCGCGACATCAAATCTGACGGATGAGAGAGAGGGCATGGTTGTCAATTGTGAAATCGGACAAGCGGGTGATGGTCAAAAATCGCTCATCCTCACGCACCATCCATCAACCTTAACCGTGCATTGTTGCCTAGTTCAAACATCACTGTTCTCACTTATACTGTGCTGTTTTATGTTTTTTTCACTTACCCAATTAAGAGTCGCGAACTTCAAATCATCCAATTTTGTCCGCTTTAGATACTCAGTGACGATACGGAGCCCTCTTGCCGTGATTCTTTCATTCTGGCGAGGATTGTAAATTCATTTCAGCTTGGGTCTTAGACATATGTGATAACTTATGGAGCTCATTGAAAATCATCTCTTCGAAGCGAAAAGATACCAGAGAGTTTCTTGAAGCAACAAAATCTGCCATATTTTTCTCCGCACCTTGGAGCTTTCGCTGAAAGATCCAGCCTGTCTCCGCTTCTCAAGATTAGCTGATTTCATTTTTCCCGACGATACGTTCGCACCACAATCGACGGCATGCTTGAAGATATCCTTTCAGACCGAACTGCCAAAATCTCATCCTTCTAAAACTTGGAATTTTTTTATTTTTCTTCCGACGACGTTAATTTGCATTGGACGTAACATCCAAAGATGTCTATTGTTTTCTTATCATACGACGTCAGTTTCAAGGTGGAATTAGCAGCAACTTCTTTAAAACACTCTTTATTCCTGGGATTGCACCATCACTATTGAGACTATGATTCTGCAGTTTTTCAGTGACAATTACATCTAATTTTGTTCCAAATCGTGTAAAACTTGCTTGACGTCCTACCTCAGTAAATAAAATGCATTTTATAATATAAAATATAGAACAGTGTGAACAAGACTTGTAGGAGATTTTATAAAAACTTATCAATATTTGAATAATTGCAATTAAGCTAGATTGCTAGATGTACAAAAGATGGTAACTGAAAGATGTTTTCCCAAAGTGCGTAATGAATTTTCAAAGAAAAAGATTGTTACATTATGATGAAAATGTATCTATGAAGACGGATGTTGTAACATTCAAGTTATTGAAAATATAAAAAAATAATAAAGAACTCGCCAGACTCATCTGATTTGGCAAAATATGTTTTTGACTTGTTTTAGGCTTAAACAACATTCTACATTTAAATTAAGATTGATGATGCAATTTTTCATTATTTTGAAAGTATTCCGAAAGAGGAGTGCAATTGAGAGCTTTTAAGAAGTGGAAGGAAAGAACGGTTCAAGTTATCATTGTTCAAGGGATTTGTACTTTGAATTCACTCAAAATAGTAGTGTTGAAGTATATGAAACAAGTTTCTTTTTATTTCCCATTGGACAAGTAAAAGTCAACTAGTTAAGTAGTTTGCCACAATTATATTGATAAATATCATTTTGATCAAGACCCTTCATCTAATTCTACTATATGTTTTTTATCGTGTGCTCACTAATATGTAGATATTTTTATTTCTAAAATATGTATGAGAACTGGTAAAATGAGAATTAATTCTTTTGTTTATTTCATCAATCCCTGATAAATATTTATGTTGTAAGAGGTCAGTGACATTCCAGTTCAAAAATTTCCTTTCAAAAAATCCCACATCTAATAATTTCGCATTCTTATTCCTGTTGTTCAAGTTTTCAAATATAATTGACCCATTTTTTCTCCACCTTCGCGAAAATAACAGTAAACTGCGATACAAACAAACAAAACACACTCGGGTATCTGACCGGCACGCAAACACACACATGCGCACGCACAGACATTCATACACTGACAATATTAAATTTTGGACCAGGCCCATGTTTTGGTCTTTCGTACCTGGTACGTACGGATCCAGCCAGGAGGCAGTGGTCCCACTTAAGGTTTTGTTTTTGTTTGATGACAATGAAGTTTCAGAAATTCTGAATTATGGATCCAGTGAACTGGGTGTGCTGTATGAGTTGAAGTGATGATGTAATTTCTGCCTGCTGATGCTGTTCAATATGAAGATTTTTGATATGAAGGAACCACCTACAAAGCATTGCAGGAGGTTTCGGTTTGATTTGCAGTTGTGGATACAGGGGTGTACTGGATATTTTCAATAACAAAACTAACTTCCATAATTTTTTAGTGAAGTGGATTGGAAAATTAATATTTTCAGTTTCTTTGGAGCGTTGCCTTGTCATACGGCTAGTCTCTGCAAAACAAAACACAATAACGTTGGACTTTCATGGTTCATATTCATTGCGACTCAAGTTTAATGATCTATCTCAATATTGCAAATACTTTTTAAACTCTATGGAACACTACGAATTTTGAGATTGAGAGTAAACTCGTAGAGCTAACATTAAAAACATCAAAATGTAAAACTATTTTTCTCTTTCTAATGACAGTTTGCTGGAACATAGAGAGGGCATATCCCAAATGTTTTACAATTTTCGAAATAAACGGTGGGAGAAGGTATGCAATAGATGCATGCAATTTCCTCACCAAGTCTAGTCTGGATTGAAAAGCCAAATGATAAACAACAGGGCGCAAGTAACGGCTCTCGTTGTAAAATAAATTTTATCTGTAAAAATATCATATAAATTTAGGCTCCTTTCAGCTCTTCGAAAATGAAAATTGAAATCGGAAATAACAAATTATGATCTAATAATGAAATCTCTAGAACAGCAACAAGAACATATTACATCCCATTTAGAACCTCTGTCGTCTATAGTGTTCACTTACTTCATGTATGCGACTTCGCAGACGCCTCTGTGAATGCCACCTCCGTTCTCGACGTTTCCTGAAACCTCTGCAAGAGCGAACACTCGCAAAGCCACGGCCAAGGTATCAACGACCTCTCGTTGCCTAGTGAACCAAACCCGGGCCCCTTGCGTCTTCCATCTCTTCTTGTGCGACCACCAGAGCCTGATTGTAGATATTTGCTGGAGAAATAGATGCAGAAAACAAGGAATACTTGGTGAAAAACTTATAGAATGTGCGGAGGTTGTGGTAATTGCTCAAGAAAAAGTGAAAATATGGTAAGGTGGAATGATACCGTTGGAAATTTAATTGAGATTCATCAAGTATTTTATGAATTAATAATTTGTGTAGATATTTCACTGTTTATTAGCAACAAAGTAACAAAATTAAGTGATACACGTAAAAATGCCAATAATATTAACTTGTATTTTATTATGCAACAGGCCCCTGGGCGCTAAGTTATGTTTTGTCGCCAAATCATAAAGCCATACGCTGCAATCGTGAAAAGCGATAAATAATCATTTATTTAGCTATGTAGGGAAGTAACTGATTTACTGCCGCGGTTGACATTTCATGACTAAGACAAAACATCAATTTTGTGACTCTAAATACTTATTTCAGTGTCATTCCGAGCATATTATATATTGTTTTGTTGATGCAATTTCTATTCAAAACTAAAGTTTAAAAACTTTCATATTTCACGTTTTGAAGCTATGTAGAAAGGGTACCATTTGACCAAACTTTTTTTAATCAGACCGGATTTCGCCAGGATTCCATCCTACACTCTTTATTATAGTCATGAGGTTTCGTAAGATTCCTTCATTTCTTCTCGGAGATAGGTCAAGAATATGACCGTAATATCTAATTTCATTTCATATTTTGGAATCTCAATCAAAAGATAACAAATAAAATTAGTTCTCGCTATCTTGGACATGTACACTGAGAAAACTAAGTGGTAAGAATAGCAATTTAAGTGATACAGGTAGCAATTATAATGGTATCCCTGACAACCTGAAGTGCTCGATGTGATAGCAAGTGGTAAATTTTTGTAACTAAAGTGGTGAAATTTTACCACTTAAGAGCTAACCGGTACCACTTGCAGTTGTGGAGCAAATAAGGTCTTGAACATTGAAGTTATAAGGTTAGAAAATGCATTTTCATTCTTATGAATTTATATTCGTTTGTACTCGGCACATTTACAGATAGTCTCTGCTAATGACTCCCCATCTCGGCACATACGAGTATCTCAGGTACCTGCAGTGATACCCAACTCGGCACACTTGCAAGTAGTCTCTGATGATAATGAAATGACTCAGGTATCTGAACAAAAGGAGGACTGGGCATTCTAATGTTTTTAAATAAAATAAAATCAATTTAATAGTTTCTTTTTCATAATCATACAAAATTTGACATACAATACTTAATACAAAATCAAAGAATAAGTAAGTTGCATCATACAATAAAAATCATAATTTCAGCGTGATCGTGGATAAACCTTTTTGTCGTTATTACTCGATCTCTGGACTTGATCATAATATGGAAAAATGCTTTGCACTTTCGATTAACATACCGCTACTTCACTTCCCCAGATAAAAATTTTCGATTTGATTTACTGAATTTATGTTGCTCTACAATCAGTAGTGTTTTTCCAAATTGGCTAGTTATCTCGCAAATTGATTTCTTTGATGTTGTTGATTGAACTGTTAGATTGATAATAGATAGCTATTGAACAAAACATTTTAATTTATATTTTCTCAGGTTTTGAGTCGATAATTGGGATGGGTTTTTCTGCAAACACTTGTCTGAAATATGCCGAGTTGGTCATAAGGATTACCACCAACCCTTGACTGATGACCCATCGGGAGATTAAATGTGCCGAGTTGGGGTGTGCCCGTTTGTACAAAATATGAATACGGAGAATAGCTCTAAGACTAGTGTTTCATCAAGACAAGATTTCTTGTCTTGATGATCATTTCTTGTCTTGTCTTGATTTTCAAGACAAGAAAATAAAAATTTCTTGTCTTGCTCATTTCTTGACGACGCATTTCTTGTCTTGTTTCAAGAATTCTTGATATTTCTTGATCTTGACTTTTAGGGGGAATCCCCTTTCTTCATTGTTCTATCCAATCTGAACACTCAGTTTAGCGTTAGTGTCTACCCTTTATCCTCCCTGTTAGTTATGTTATGAATCGATTCTAGCAACTTTTTCCAAGATTGCCACCAATAGAAATAGATGAAAAGTCTGTCATTTCCATGTTTTAATCAGTATTTGCTATTATTATTGTTATATGAAGAATCAACAACTTTCTTAGAGTATTGAGGATTCTACCAATACACTTCTCTTCTACATAAACGATTTAATCACCGGAAACTGACGACTTATGCTTTCGATATGTATCAAATATTTGTTTTGTGAATCATAGTTTCCAATACTTTTTACTCCCCCGAATAGGTTTAAATCTGTAAATGAGCTTTTTCAATCAGAAATTTTAGAAAAAGACTTCATTTTCAAAAATACTTATATTGTAAGTCGCCATATGTCACAATAACAATAACAGCTGTCATTTAGACAATTACAGCCGTCACTTCGACAATGACAGCTGTCACTTTGAAAATGACAGCTGTCACTTTAACAACGACGCTGTCACTTTAAACTGTCAGTTTGACGATGACAAGTATCACTTCGAAAGTTGGTATGATACTCCTAAATTCATGAAACAGTAATGAAACTGGCCATGAAATTTATTGACGGGAAATAACTGTGATGACCACAGCAGATTTCAATATTTCAATAATAGAATAATAAATAAGCAGATTTGAATAGTTAATTATCAAGATATCAAGATTTCTTGACAAGAAGTCTTGATTCTTGATAGTACGTTCTTGTCTTGTCTTGAAAAATAAAAAACACTTCTTGTCTTGGTCTTGTCTTGATTTCAAGACAAGATCAAGACAGGATCAAGACTATTTCTTGATTCTTGTGAATCACTATCTAAGACTGAAATTTTATTACTTTTGTGTACATGAGACCAACATTTATCTTAAAGATGTATCACGATCGATTTAGACTGCCGGTCCATTAGAAGCAGAGAGCTACAGAAAGTTCTCAGATCAAGTTCATCTGAATTCGCACGAATGATCCAAACGTGTGGCTTGAAAGGGAGCCGCGTCCACCTGGCCCGTATCGTTCGTCGATACTTTTGCGTACAGCTGCGAAATACAAACCGATCCCATTCTGTTGTGATTTTACATGCGAATTAGTGCGAAACACACAGTGCAAAACCAACAAAAAAAAATAAAAAATAGAATGATTCCTCAATCACATATACCGTGCTAAACAGGTAATTATTCTTTAAAAATTGCTGCATTTTTCAAATTTACAGGAAAATTTCTTAAATGTGCATTTTTCATTTCGGAAATAGGAAAAATGATTGTCATCGTAGATTTATTGATCTCGCCAGAAATAAAAAAAATCACCAAACTTCTTTCTTCCATTATAAATATGATTGACTCACATTCTCCGTCTACTGCGATATAGTCTCTGTGATGTATGTCGAAGTATAATGCCAGTGCTATGAATTTTCCATTAAAATCATCGCATATATAGTTTCCAAGTGCCAATACTATATCGTCTGTATAAATTCTGGGTGAATACTGCAGTAATGGACGATGGACATCAGTACGAACTCGTGCTATGGCATTCGCCGAATTCTTAATTTCGCAGTTTACAGCTTTCCGCTCCTAATGGACGGAAAGCCTTACGATTTCAATTGTTATCACTTGACTTTTACTATTCAAGTTTGACCATTACAGTGGTAAGACTTTACCACTTATACTTTTAACCACTCAAGTGGTGCAACTTGATTTTCTAAATGTAGTATTAATCCAGCAATGCGAAAGTGAAATCTCAATACATCTATTTCATATTCTGAGAGCAGGAAAGACATATTGACTCAGTGATCATTGACCGATTAGTGGGTACGTAAATCAAAGCGGTCATATGATTCAATCATTCTCAAATTGAAATTGTTGTGATAATGATCATTTTTTCAATGAATTGGTATTCAACATAGTTCTGTTTCAAAATAAAAAAACTAGATTTTTTTGTTTTCACAAATATCAAGATTTTCATTGTCTCGCAACTGGACTTTAGATTTTAATATCTTTTAACTTTTTTTTTCAATTTTTTGTTTTCCTTGAAGATCCTGTCTCGATGATATGTATTGGAGCAATGATCCAAAATTGAACCAATCCGAATGCCACTGACGTTTCGATATATTTTATATCATTTTCAAAGCGTGAAGCACTCCAGCAATTGACACAATCCATAAAAAATGATGTTTAAATTATGATAGCAAAATACAATAAATTATCACATGTTGACTGCAAATAGGAAATTATTTTTTCATAATACCTGCATTGAAACAACGCGTTTCAACGCCTGTTTTGTCAGTCGAAACAAGACAATTGTAGACAAATGCAAGTGTAGCCGGGCAGGAACAGGCTTGTTTCCGCCCGAGGGAAGAAACAAGCTTGTTTCTGCCCGCTGAATTAATTTTTTACATCGTTTCATCCCTGGCAGAGTCGCATTTGTTCATTGTCTATCTCTAAATGAAAATCATATAACCTCAGTTAATTTGACAGTTGTTGTATTCGGAACTGTAAATTGAATTAAAAAGACGCTTAGTTTCAAGAAAAAAAGTATGATTACGACAATTTTAAGTACACCATAACATCTTATTGATGAAGCACAAGCAGCTTCTCTCGACTTGCTACCTGCAAAATCAAAAGAAAAATATTCACTTTGTTATGACAGATTTGTAATGCGGAAAGTTTCAATGCAGGTATTATGAAAAATACAGTGTGTGACTCGGGACAAAACACGATTTCAGCCGAGGGTGATGCCGGCCCTCGCTTCGCTCGGGCAAGCAACGCTCACCCTCAGCTGAAATCGTCTTGTTTCATCCCTAGCCACACAATATACTATTGCTGACTGTAAAAAAACAGTAGAAGCCTACTTTTCATATTGACTAGCAGAAATACTCAGACTATCTTTTGCAAAATGTTCGACAAGCATTCGTTTCGTTTGATTCCATGATAGTATAGAACTAAGCTCATTGGAAAAGTAAAATTTGCTCTGATAAGGTGAAGAAATGAATATCAAATTTTCATGGCAAATCCCAGCAAAATTTTTTTCTGGTGATTCGATAAGTTTTCTCTAGTAATTATAATGAATGACCATGCAAAATGTAATTGTTTGTGAAATATAAATTGTTTAACTATTAATTAATGAGAAAAATGAATAGGCAGTTATCAAAATTGGTCAAGATATGGATGGATTCATACAAACAGACCAACAGATGGAGACGCATGCCATTCATAGAAGATCTTTTATAAAAAAGCTATATTGAGAGTTGCTTGCTTGTAAAACTACCTAAGCTATAGTTTCTTACATAGTCAAAGCTCGAGGCTAGTGCATTGGTGAAGATAGGTGTGCGCAAAACAAGATACTCCCGGTCTTGCTGCAATTTTCTCAAACAACAAAATCTTTAAATTTGTATCAATCGATAAAGTGTCAGGCATATTATAGTAATTAAGGTATCAAGGGTGTTAAAAGGACAATAATTCCTGAGGTCAACAGTGTACTTTCCGAGGGCCTCTGGCCTGAGGTGTGTACGTTGACCGTAGGCATTATTGTCTGTTCAATGTTTAATGTCCAATTTTTGTTGTATTTCAATCAAAATTTTGTGTAATGTATGTCCTGTCATTGTGATTTCTGTCAGAGAAATTACTCTAGTTACTTGCTGTAACTAGGCAACTTGTTTGTTATTTTTCAAAATAATGCCCGAGGGCATTATTTTGAAACATAATGCCCTCGGGTATTATTTGCTACGTAACTACCCTGAAATAGTATATTGTGTGGCTGGGGACGAAACAAGACGATTTCAGCTGAGGGTGAGCGTTGCTTGCCCGAGCGAAGCGAGGGCCGGCATCACCCTCGGCTGAAATCGTGTTCTGTCCCGAGCCACACACTGTATTTTTCATAATACCTGCATTGAAACTTTCCACATTACAAATTTTTCATAACAAAGTGAATATTTTTCTTTTGATTTTGCAGGTAACAAGTCGAGAGTAGCTGCTTGGGCTCCATCAATAAGATGTTGTGGTGTACTTAAAATTGTCGTATTAATACTTTTTTTCTTGAAACTAATCTTCTTTTTAATTTAATTCACAGTTCCGAATACAACAACTGTCAAATTAACTAAGGTTATATGATTTTCATTTGGAGATTGACAATGAACAAATGCGACTCTGCCAGGGATAAAATGATGTAAAAAATTAATTCAGCGGACAGAAACAAGTTTGTTTCTCCCCTCGGGCAGAAACAAGCCTGTTCCTGCCCGGCTACACTCGCATTTGTCTGCAATTGTCTTGTTTCGACAGACAAAACGGGCGTTGAAACGCGTTGTTTCAATGCAGGTATTATGAAAACAATGTTATTATGACAGCAATAATAAACTAGTCGGACATTAATAAATATTTTTGCTGCCACTTCTCACCTTGACCGAAAATGAGGCAGTGATCACGAAGTGTGAATTATTTACAGGGAAGGTTCCATGTAGATTTATTCGTCGTCCTCTGATTATTTCACACAAAACTCAAATACTGGAAATTGAATGCATAAAAAATGATAGTGTCAACGTTTTGTTTGTGAATAAAAATTCCATAAACAATATTATATTTATAATATTGAAATAAATATCGGAAGACATAAGATCAATGCTATAATACTTATTGGAGAAATTATGTATTTAACATAGCAGGAAATCAGATTTACTGCCTTATTTATATTTCTAGCCTTAGCTGCATCTCAGCTGTAGATCAATTATTTCTCTGATTCTCTGCCTAGTTGGATAGAAAGCAATTTATTGACCAATGAATTGGATGACCATCCAACTTTTGTATAAGCATTTAAAACTCTTCTGGAGTGTTTTAATTTCATGAAAATATTACCCTATTCTCGAAGGATCTCTTGACACACTGCTTGAAATGCTGTATTTTGCTTTGCATTTTGGTGCAAAGAAATATGAACTTTCATATTTTGTTGCTTCAAAATTGAGAATCAAAATTCAAATCAAAATCCAATATTTAATACAGCGAGACTTCAATGCCCGAATCTTAGATCTTCAGAATTGTTCATAATAATATACAAAATTTGGTTTTCAATTTTTGCAGGAGAGTAAGAAATATTCAGAGATTATTCCTAAGAAACAAATTAAAGCATATAAATACAGATAGAGACAGAATGCGGATAGATAAGTGTTCTGATGAAATCTACATGTTTACTGTTGTAACTACCCTGCAAAATTAATAGAATTGTAAATTGTTACCAAAATTTCAATGAGTCTAATAACCTTATGGATAGATCCATATTAATCCACAAAAGTTTACAACAGAAATGTACACAGAAATCTACAAATAATTCACTAGTATTTTCATTTCACATTCAAAACACTTCATACAAATATAGACATTATACACCTACACTCACATCAGTTCTCAAATAGTTACTAATACGATAGAATAATAATAAGTCTAGCACAGAAATGGCAAGCAGATCTCAAAAATAAATTTTGATTATTCAACGCAATCTACTTTCAACATCAACAATATAAGGTTACAATCAACCTTTCGTAAAAATTATTTGTTTTCGCCTGCAAACAAGTCTACAATAATACTTATTACCTCTTCACATGTTTTCTTTTTGCAGAGCTACCATCATCTTGTGAGTAAGCGTATTTTCTTGTTAAAACAGCAGGCCTTTGTCCAATTCTATTCGGCGTTTCTCAGAAATATGCAAGCGAAATTTAGTTATTTATAATTATTAATATTCCCAAGTCACTTTCCTGGCTTCCTGTTCTGTTGCTGGTAGTATCTAATAAGTACTCCATCTCAGCCTAAAAAATTAAAGCAAGTACTTTTCTGAACGCGACACTTCTTGATTTTTCAACTATTCCTTTATTCCTCCATCATAATGAGAACTTAAGTTTTTGACCTCATTCGATCCAAATAGTTGAATGATCAAAACGAATACAAATTAACTTGGAATCCGTCTAGTAATCCATTGGAAAAGAGATAATTTTCACTGTTCGATTCTGGTCGATCACATTTTCCAAATCCAAAAACTAATTCACCAAACTTTATATAATTATTCACTAATTGCAAGCTTCGATCAATAGCAAGCTTTATTTTTTGTTAATAAAAAGCAGTCAAGACCACATATACTCTTTTATAGACGGAGAGCTGGCTACATAAAAAACCTTGTTATCATCGCTATATGGCTAATTCCTTTTGTAAATTAATCTTTTTGGGTAGCCAAGTTCGAATCGTCTTATCTGCCAGTGAGATTTGGACATTTTGAACTTGATATTTTGATTCAAATTTCCAAGAATTTTTCCATCAATTTTGACGAAAACAATGCCATTCATGATATCATTTCCTCAGTTACGAGCTATTACTGTCGTCAAACTGACATTTACAGAAGAAAAAGAATTCATGTAAAATTCACTATATTCCACGAAAATTAGGACGATCGAAAATAATACATTGTAAAAATTCTCTAATGCACTCACGTGCACTCAGTATAAGAGCTGGCTACATGAAAAAGCTTGTCATCGCTACATGGCTAATTCTTATTATGAAAGGATTCTTTTGTGTAGGCAAGATCAAATCGTATTGTCTGTTAGCGGGATTCCGTGGTTTATAGTGGGGGTGGTCGGTCAAATAAGTGAAATTTCGATCGCTGCAAACGCTCTATCACCAGCACGCTTGTAATATCTGTCTGCCGTAGTTTTAGACCTGATTTTTGTTGTTTGCCATTTTGCATATGACTATTCTAATATATAAATATAACATTTAGTCAATCGGCACGCATGTATATGATACATTTTTTATTTGAAATTTTATTCCACTTTCGCGCTATCTGCTAGCACTTTAGCAGCAAGCAAACATCCAACAAATTTCGTGTTTTTCAAGAATAAATAGAAGCTATTTTCATAATCATAATACATGTTGCATCTTATAAAAATTTAATATTGAAATTTCACTTATTTAACCGGCCACCCTCAATATAAGCCACGGGATCTCGCTAGCAGACAAGACGATTTAAACTCGCCTACACAAATAGATCCTTTTACAAAAGGAATTAGTCATGTGGCGAAAACAAGGTTTTCCATATAGCCAGCTCTTATAGCCAGTTGCACCGCTATCTCTTAAATTTTAAGTGTCGCTTAATTGAACAATATCGTAGCAAGACTCAAAAGTCAAATGTGACATAAAAATTACTGTCATTATTTCGATTCGATACTTTTTGTTGAAGTGATACTTGAAATTTAAGCTAGAGCGGTGCAACTGGATATTAGACTATCAGTTGCAAATATAAGTAACAGTGCGAATTTTTCCTACAGTGCAATAGTTTCTAAAACTGATAGACACAATACTGACATATTTGCTACTTGAATACAATATATCATATTAATAGTGAATTTCCTTGTTCAATTCTGTTTCAAATGTTGTATGACTCCTGATGATTGAAAGAAGGATGGAGTTTATCCTTTATTCAAAGGCAAAGGCAGTTTGAGTTAATGCTCTAATTTTCGAATGATAAGTTTGTTGGGTGTGGTAGGCAAATTGTTGGAAATTTTTTTCATCCATAAGGTGCGAGCCTTATCAATTTCTCCAATAAGTGATGTGCAAGAAAGATTCTTGACTGAGAGAGAATGTACTGATCAATCATTTTCTTTTCATTTGATTGTCAAAAAGTCACTTAAGAAGAATCAAAATGTATACTGTGGTTTTAGTGTATGATAGTGATCTTTGAGAGAAACTGTGGAATTCGCTTGTTGAGTATGATATAAATGGTAATTTATTATGTACGATTCGTGCATCGTATGAAAGAAGGGCAGCTGCTGTCCGAGTGATTGATAAATTAAGTGAATGGTTTAGTATTGATATTATTCTAAGACAGAGTTATTGTTACCTCTCCATGGTTGTTCAATTTGTATACGGATATGATATTGAAAAAGCTTTGAATGGTTTAGATGGTGTGCATATTGGTGAAAGCGTAGTAAGCGTATGCAGATGATGTTGTTGTTTCGAGGAAAGTGAAGAACAATAATTGAAAAGAATGATTTATTACAATCAAATTGGGCTGCGGAACTGAATAAACTTCTTCTAAGTTTTCCGCAAACTCTAGCTTTAAAATTGCCAAGTTCAGTATTCCCGAAAAGTATAAAAGAATAGCCCAGGGCCGGACTGGGTAGTTGTGAGGCTAGTTTTGACAAAAAAATATAAACTTTACGAAAACAAATATACCGAACGTTACGTAACGAATTTAAATTAAACAAAAAAACTAGGGCGCCACGCAATTGATTATTTCTCCGTCTTCAGGCACACAACTGCGAAAGTACCTGTAAAAAAAAAAGATGGTAGGATGGACAAGTAGAATATTGGAGTTGAAGGACAATTAGATCTGTCGGCGTCGATCGAGATACCGCAGAACATAAAATAAAACAATATCTCAAACAGCGATACTTACATACCAGCTATAAAATTGAACACTAAATGAACCACTTTCTGAAATTAAAGTGGTAGCTACTTTTCTACAAAATAAATGATAATCAAATTTACCTAAAGATGTGAATATTTAATTGAGTTCATTCAAAAATGAATATAGGAAAATGACAAAAGTAAAATGATTCAATTCAGCAAATTGATAAATGAAATGTAAACAAAATGGCGGCGATTCGCAGACTTCAGCAAGTCTTAACAAAATTGTTATAAACCAAATGCTTATAAACCTACTTCAAAAAAAATATACAAAAGAAATAAAATTAGACCCGAGATCGATCGACCTTGTTCACAATCGGACGTAGCGTTTATAATGTAACAAAAAAAACATAAAAGGAAGAAGGCGACCACGAATGCATACCGCAGAATTACACAAAAAAAAAATGAACAACAATCGTGGTGAAGCCACGAGATGCCTAATTACATGAATTAGCACCAACAAACTAAAGCTAAAGTAGCAAAAAAAGCAAAACTGAACCACTTAGCTGGTAACGTCGCTGGAAACCCTGATTGACTCGTCTGCCTGGCGTCTGGATCTTGGCCTTCAGGTCTAATTTTGCTGGATTCCAGGTGGTCAGGAATTCCAGGGTGGGAGTCAGGTACTTCTACAGCGTTGTGCCTTGGTCCGGGCGACAATAAATCGCAGATGATAGCGTTAGAAACAAAACGGAGCGACCACTCACAATTTATACTCCCCAACACATGAGCTGCTCCGCCGATTGAAAACAAATGGCCAAACTGCCTCAAAACACTCGGCCGGAGCACAGGTTTAGGGCTAACTATCTACTCAAGTTAAGTCAAATTGGAAAAAGACCGTTTTTCATTAAAAACAAAAAAAAAACTGGCGGATGCCTAAGTAGCTAAGATTCAAAAAAACTCAGTAACGTCACTGATTGCAGCGCACACATTGCAACAGCGACAATTTCAAAGAAAAATCTTGAACTAAAATTAATTGACAAAAGTAAACAATAAACACGCTTTTAATATAACCAAAAAAGAAAGATGAGCTTGAAGAAAAGTGAAGAAACGGAACTAAAGATCTAAAATAAGAATGAAATTGTCAAATATGAACCCAAAAATATTTTTAACTGAACGTAAGTAAATGAAGTTAACCAAATTGACCCAAATTAACCCATACTATATTTCAGAATTTAACTCAACAGCCAACAAAAAAATAGATTAAAACCCAAATTGACACGTAACAAATCGATAGAATACATGAAGTTAGGAAAGAAATGAATCTTATGTTGCAATTCTGTGCAAATCCATAAGTCTCAAAGATCTATGAATCTATAACAAACTGATAAAAGCGCATCGAATTTTGTTGATTCATATCAATTCGTTTATATGAATGAAAAGTTCATTACGATTTTGTTCATAATTTACATATTTATGAATTTAAAAGACTAATGGATTTACACAGAATTGTCACATTATTTTGAATGTTGATAAATGTAAAGTTTTAATGTTTGAAAGAAATAAATCGGTGACTGTTTGCAATGTTTTGGTAAATTGTGTGAAATTGGAGCAAGTGAATAGTTTGTGTATCTGGATAGTGTAATATCGACTGATGGAAGAATCGATGAGGAGATTCAAAGAAGAGTATCTGCTAGTTGTGAGATTTTGGGTGCTTTAGGGACTTTAGCATAGAATGCGAATTTTTAAAGGGATGTAAGATTGCGGCGATTCCCAACTCGGCACATTCACAGGTAGTCTCTACTAATTACTCCCCAACTCGGCACATACGAATATCTCAGGTACCTGCAATGATACCCAACTCGGCACACTTGCAGGTAGTCTGGGCATTCTAATGTTTTCAAATAAAATAAAATCAATTTTATAGTTTCTTTTTTATAATCATACAAAATTTGACATACAATAATACAAAATCAAAAAATAAGTAGGCTGCATCATACAACGAAAATAATAATTTCAGCGTGATCGTGGATTAACCTTTTTGTCGTTATTACTCGATCTCTGAATTCGCTCATAATATGGAAAAAATTTTTGCACTTTCGATTAACCGCTACTTCACTTCACCAGATGAAAATTTTCGATTTGATTTATTGAATTTATGTTGCTCTACAGTCAGAAGTGTTTTTCCAAGTTGGCTAGTTATCTCACGAATTGATTTCTTTGATGTTGTTGATTGAACTGTTAGATTGATAATAGATAGCTACTAAACAAAAAAATTTAATTTATATTTTTCTTAGGTGTTCGAGCGATAATAGGGATGGGTTTTTCTGCAAACACTTGTTTAAGATGTGCCGAGTTGGTCATACGGATTACCACCAACCCTTGACTGATGTCCCATCGGGAGATTAAATGTGCCGAGTTGGGGTGTGCCCGTAAGATTGAATGTATATAACGGAGTACATGTACCTAACCTGCATTAATGTATGATAGTAAATGTTAGGTGTGGCTGCAGAAGCATAAATGGAGAGTGACTACCGTGGAAATAATATTTTTATGTGGTAATTGAGGGTATACTACAAGAGAACGAATATAAAATAAATCGGTGTATGGAGGATGTAATATTGAAAAAAAAATGTAGTAGAGAGAATGGGAATGAGTTAGTTACGTTAGTTTGGGTATCTGGAACGAATTTCAAATGAAAGATTCATGAAAAAGATTTGTTTCGTTGAAATTGAAGTGAAAGGTGGATGGATATGATTTTTGATTTGTGGCACGAGAGAATGTTTTCGAACATGAAAAATAAATATGATTATGAATGTGGATGATGCAAAAGAAGTAGGTTTGATCAAGGGTATTTGGTGGAGAAAAATTGCTAGTTGAATGTTAAATGGGGTTTATGCGATGTCAACCTCATTTTGTGTAGTAGGCATGATTTATATGCATATATGTATGAAATATCTATTTTCTGCGTAAATAAAGTAAAATTTGATTGTAAAATTTGAACCCAGTCATTATCATCATGCAAGAAAATGTACCATCAATTAGTTTATCGTCAAATATGTACGCAGTTTCTAAACTATAAAGACATTTCACCTGCTTGCAATTATGAGTCAATTTTATCTTTTTATTTTTAACTGCCGTAGGCAAATTAATTAAGAAACATGAAGAAGTTACTGAAAACTTTAATAAGCAATACAAATTATTCCGCCTCCATAATTTCAAAAATTGTTGGAAGCGAGCTGATCACATTCCATTCTGTGATGGACTGAAGACGTGCTTGTTATTGGTGTTTGTATGTAAATGTGTGAGTGGATTTCACCTTTGCACGCCCATGCCAAAGGCAATACGTCTTCCTAAAAAATAGAAGGCAAGAAGAAAAGAAGTTGAGTTGTGTAACAACCGAACAATAGCACGATGAAAATAATACACGAGAAATAACTGAAACTGATATAATAATGTGTTGGATTGTATTATATTATATCACTTCTAGCTTCAATACAGTTTGAAGATAGTATAAGAATGAGTCGAAAATGATAGAAGCTATCACAATTTTAGAGTTTGATATAAACTTATCACAAGTAATCTTTTAAAAATCCAATAGAAGTTATAAGGCAACGAATTGAAATAGCAAAATGTGATAAACCATCACATATCCCCTACTGACCGAAATATGTTATTAAAGATCAATTACTACGAGGAAAACTCCTTATGAGGGAAAACCTATTTGTTAACATCTCATTAAAGACGTCAGAATATGTTATTCTAATTCACTACCGTTTTGTTTCATTTTCTAAACATAACGTGAATCAAGGTCGACTCTGAATCACGGTAAATAAGAAAATGAAATTCTTAGAGAAACCTACAAAATAACGGACCTCACATCGGAGACATCCAGCAATGTTATTCATCTTTTGAGTATGTTAATATTTTGTTTATGATGTTGGATTCTTTTGAGGTAAGTCATGGGAAATAAGACGCATTTTGTAATTCTACTCTACAGCTCTTTGCAAGCGATGACAACAAATTAAAATATAGTTAGACCGAATTAAAATTACAAGAAATATAATTTTACCGTTTTAAATATACAGAAATAGGTGATTTTCCTACTACGATTCATTTTCTGAATATTGAAAGCACTATACTGAATTCACTTCCTTCATTAACTTAAGAAGCTTTATTAATTACCAAGGAAATATTTTCGCTCTCATTCTTATTTATTTATTCAAACATACTTTGTCTTTATTTATGATATTTTAGTGAAGCTTCACTTAGTAGTGAAGAGAGCTGAATCGGGCTTATTATATGTTGTGAGCACGTGAGAGACTTCGATGCTCGATGAGAACGCATTTTAAAACCTTATTTATTCGTAACTTGATCAATATGCAAATGGATGAGGCAATATTAGAAAATCCAATAAAGTTAGCATGTTATCTCTCATTTTCTTGAATCAACCTCTTCTTATGGATTTTTATTATTGCTTGAATTTATACCTATAGAAAACAATTGGTGTCTACTGAACTTTAATCACTTCTTCTCAGGGAAAGGCGGGAGATAAACGTAAGTGCTTTATCGCGAATTGCAATAATAATTTATCATATACATTTCCTAGGATGGATTATATATAGATATTAATTCCTATAATCTGTTTCTCTATTACCTTGTTGAGATCATATCGATGGGAACAGTTTTAATTAATTTATTAATTAGATGAGATAAACAAGATTATGAACTTCAAGTTACTTCCTCATATTAAACTGAACACGCGCACTGAGTGAGATAAAATCAACATCTTAATACCATTTAGGAGATATAATTATTGAGATATATTTGATGCTCAAACGTTTGCAAAATTTATATGTATTCTCCACTGAAATATATTGTAAAATTTCCTTTCTTAATATCAAGTTTGGATGAATAACTTTATTATCTGCCATATATTAAATCCAATACACAAAGGTGCCTTGAAAAGTCCGTGCAAACTCGTAGAGGCAGCATTACGAGATTGACAAGAATTTTTGTTTGGTGATTAGGCTTGTACTTATTCGTCACGTGTTCATATGATGGAAAAGCTGTGTGCGTGAATACAAAGTTTATAAATCATTTGCGATTTATAAACCATCAACTTTAAAGGTGGTTGTAGAAAAATTATCAGTTTTTTGACTTGAATAATATAACAGCTACACTCTTGTTTGGTAGTTCATGATTTTCTGGCGAAACAACAGAAAAAGCTGCACGAAACTCATCTATAGGAATGACAATCAAACTGAAATAAAATCCTGAAAATATATTTATGAGTTTAAATAAGAATATGAAATATAATTTCATTATTGAATTCGAAATTCATACAACAATGTTACTATACTCACTGATAAGTAAATCCATTGTAGTAGTCATACTACTAAAAATTATAATACACAACACTTCCTGCAAAATTCCAATGAATCCAAATTTGTACCTTAACAAACCACGGAAGTTCTTAGTCTTCTCATTCGAATTATAGTAAATAGGCCACGGTACATTGTTCATACAAACCTGTGGAAAAAATTAAAATTCTCCTCACATATTTCTCGTTAGCGCAATTACAGTGTTTGCTTACATTCTGCGCATCAAAATCACACACATTGCGCAGACATTCCGTTATTCGACAGACGCACAAACATGAACAGGCGCGACATTGGCAAGCAAATATGAATGTTTTTCTGTGAGTTCATAGTTGTATAAAGGGATACTTTAATATTGATTGAATTATTTATCTTCTGTGAATGAAAATGGACTTCTTCTCAACATACTCGTAGTTCCGTGGGTTTAAACTTATCTCAAAGAGATAATTTATGGAGGTTGGGACATGAGCATGACAGAAGTGGAATATAATGGCCACTGGGCTCACACAAATGGCATTCAGAATATTTCATTCTTAGGTCCGGTTTCACCAAACTCAGTTAAATTTATCAAGGGGTTATTTTGAGTCTGTAACTATGGTTACAATTGTATCAACAATACTTTTCGTATAAAATAACCTTTGGATAAATTTAACTAGCGTTGGTGAAACTGGGCCTTAATGTTGCCAAAATAATCAATAGGATTAAAATTTAAGGATGCATTTTGTAACCATGGCCATGTATACAAAAAATGCACCATAAATGAAAGGTCAACTTGATTAAATTTCAATATTTCGCCCAATATCATAGGCTTCCTTAGAGAGAGAATTCTTTTGACAAGTTAAAATTTTTCGAAAATCCAGATGAACTCATTTCATTTCTCATATTACATAACATTTTAAGATATATATTTCAAAATGTTGTAACGTAATATAGAACAATAATTCTTCTCAGTTTTTCGAAGATTTTTAACATGTCAAAAAAATGTTCTCCCTGAGGAAGCCCAAAACATTGGGCAAAATATTGGGATTAAATGAAATTGACATTACATTGATGGTTTCATTTATCAAGCCTAGCCAAAGTCATCGAATGCATCCTCAGATTTCAATTCGGTGTGACTACCCTTCTCAAAATAATGAATAATTGGAAAGTTTAGTACAGTCCTAATGCCAGTATTCATTATTCATGAAGATATTCATGAAGTTGTCCTTGAATTTCTTCGTGAATTTATTGTCAAGCAGAAAAAACGTTTTTACACACATGAAGATTTCCATCAATTTATTGTGAAGAATTCAATAGTACCAACCTAAATATCAATTGTCATTTTACTGTCGGTAATTTTTGAATTGTGTTTCTTGCAAGTTTCTGTAGAATCAGAAATACAATGAAATTAGAATTTTCACAGTATCTCTTTAGAATCAAACAAACTTAACCGCAAAAAAGGTTGGAGATAAACAAAGACAATGTCAAATTCAAAGGTTGGAAACGACAAAATGTGGAGAAAAAACCCTAGAATTCCCTAGAAAGTTGTCGAAAAATAGAACACGTTCTGATTCGTCAATAAATTTATGAATTTCTTCATGAAGAAAAAATTCAGAAGTGTCTCGTATTAGCCGATCCAATAAATTCAAAATAAAACTTCGTGAATTTATTGATGAAGAAATTGAATCGTGTAATACAGGCATAAATTATGTACTTGTTACATGAATAGTTATTATGAAGAAAAATATAGAATGCTATCAAAATGTGATATATCCAACTATAAAAATCAGTAACCTGTTTTTAAGATACTTATAGGGCTCTTTTCTTCAAAATAAAAATCTGACGTGAACATCACGTGACTTACTTGTACATCAGTTGATATATACACAAATGGCATAGGAGGATAAGCATTATGAAAGTTCCCTTAGACAAAAAATTAATTTCAGCTACATGAGTTCGTTGGTATTGATGAAAGGTAATAAGCGTCAAAATCTTAGACGTTTAACTCAACCGGATCTCGATTAAACCAAGAAATACTTAGAAATGAAAATAATTTTTTTTTCGGAAATGACTGTACCGATTTCGGTGAAATTTGAGTATGTTATAGGCACATGTAAAGACTCTCTTAAGACAAAGTATAAGCCACATAAAATTTAACTATTCAGTAAAAAGATAAAAAAAATTCTGAATGTCTGTTATACATATAAACTGCACTTTCGGCTCAGCCGATTGATACAAATATAGTAGATAACTATTTTGATCCTACAACAAGTTCAAATACTAAATTTCAATATGCTATGGCTGATCATTCTAGATTTATGCAAAAAGTTTAAAAAAATCTCAAGTGAACTGCACTTCTGGCTTGGCCGATTCTTTAAAATAGCAGATAACCATTCTGATACAACATCAAGTTCAAATGCTGAATTTCAACATCCTACGATTGATCATTCTGGATTTATTAGAAAAATTCGAAAAAAGTTTCAAGTAAAGTGCACTTCCGGTACAGACGATTGGAACCATAATGCAAGGTGCACAACTAGACCTTATACCAGTCTTGAATACAAAATTTGAATATTAGACGTTCAACCAGTTTTGAGATTTGCGAGTTACGAACGAACGCACCCACAAACGCACCCACGAACGCACGAACGTACCGACATCAAGCCGAAAATAGTCAAAATGGATTCAGGGATGTTCAAAACGGATATATCCATCAAAATCTCGATAGGTCAATTTTGTCGATTTCACAATACTTATTTGTTACTTAGTACAAGTAAGTAAAAATGCATTATTGAAAAAGGATGCCCAGATTTTATACTCAATTTAAATTGAGCGACACACATGACACCTAATATCTTGATTGATTAGCTACACAAATACCCTAAGCTTGATTTTATTTATACGTAACCACAAACAGATGAGTTTTTTTGGATTTTCAGAAAATTTCCCTTTGTGCGGTGTACAATTTTCACCAAGCAAAATGCTTCCGATAGATATCAAAAGTATTGAATAATTATCGATTACCTATTATCTATAAGAATTCTCTCGGATACAGTTTTTATAAAAACGTAACACTATATCAAAATCATTTTCTATGAGGTCACCAAGATACACTTTCTGTTTTATTTTTTATCTGCCGTACTTAGTTACATGTTGAAGAATGACCGTATAACTGAAGCCATTCCACGCAAATCTAATTCTATAATTTATTTAAACTGTTGTATATTGAAGTGTATTTGACATTCATTTATATTTTATCCATTGAATCAAATGCAATAAACGTGAAAATTTCTTGATGGAATTCAAGCTACAATACAGTATGATATTATTAAAAGAAACAGAGATTAGAGAGAATCAAATAATTAGGGAGGCAATATTAAAGATACTGCTTCAGTGATTTGCCTGAAAACCAATTTGTTTAGTGCAAGGTGATGGTAGGGGAGGTGAAATCGACGCCAACATTAGCTACAGATATTTCAGGCACCGAGAAATTTTTGATGTATGAAATACATGTGATACTTAATTTGAATATTTTTCAAAAAACGAAATTAAATGAGCAACCGAAGCTACTGCGCTGTAAATTATAAAAATTATAACAGAAAAATAAATTCTTGATTGCAAAATATGATTTAAATTTTAAAAAAATGAATAGATAGCTGCAGTATCAAGGAGATAGTGATTATCACCAAAACTTTATCTCTGTAATAAAAGTAACATAAAAAACAGCATACCTACATCAAAGAATCTACAGGTTTTTATAGACGATCAATCATCATTTTAAAATTTAAAATAATGACAGAGAATTATAGTTTTTTTTTAACATCAAGTTTTCCGAGAGTGCGTAGTAAACTTTTACTCAAACTCTGATATGAATGAGTTGAATATTTGTATATCTTTAGAACCCAATATCATACAACTCAAACGAACGCACATTACATATTGAGCATATGACGTTTGCATATGACGTTTGCAGTTAGATTGACCATGATCGGTAGAAACAGACAAGTGACAGATATCTATATATTACACACTTGTTTCCGTACAATTTTGTTGCATCAAATTAGGTTGTATTTTTTAGTTATTCATCAAAGTAATGGTAAATTATACTGGAAAAGAAAGTTGACAATAATAAAGTCTTATCGAAAATAACAGCACTGGAAATGAAAGATTTTTCCTTCTAGTTGCATGATGATGGGAGACTTCAATTTTCTGATGCACCTATTATTTAAAACTGCTTGAATTGGAACATGAATCTTGAATGAAACATGAAGATCGAAGCATCATAACTTAAATATAAACAATTTTATACGAAATATGCCCGATTATACAAAGGGCAGAATAATTTAGTTCTAAATTAAATAGAATCGATTATTTGACAGCAATGATGCTGAGGTCATAAAGAAACTGAAACTGATTATAATTTGTTAAATTAAGTAAATTTACTTGCTCTTTTATAAAACCGACCATTAATGGAATAATAATAGGATAATATCTTCATGAAAACATCAACTCCTAGAATTAAATATCGGTTCAATACAGAAAATGTTCCAACGCCTGAATAAAAAATATTATGCAGAGTAAAAAACAATTTTATGGAACCTCACCATATTGCATATTTTTTCTGTCATAATTTTTTCTTAGAATAAATAAGATTTTTTGGTTTAAATTTTTGGAGTGTTATGAGTGAATTATAGACCAATAAATTACATATTGAAGCTTTCCAACCGATTCGTAGATAAACTACTGGTTATTACTTTATTCAGAAAAAGTAACATTAATGAATCTAACTCGCTTATATGAGGCATCTCTCTAACCGAAACTTCAGAAACAAGAAATATAGCCCTCGGAATGAAATTCGGATAACAACAAAAAAAAGCATACGTTATTAATCGCCAAGCATTTGGAAAAGTATGACTCTGGGTCACTTATTTGGCTACAAAAGCTACGCCTAAATTTTTTCATCTCTAAAATGAATGGTAGTATATGTAAAACACTCCATTTAACAATGAAAATCATAAAAAGTACAACAGATTGATTTTTTGAAGAGAATAATGACTTTAAAAGAAATATGCAATATTTTTGTCTGTGAGTTCATATTATTCTGCATCCAACTTCAAACTCTTAGGCTTGATCCACACTATAGGTTTATCTTTGATACGCTCTCGGTTCGATAAAATATTTTTACAGGATAAACAATGAGCCTATTCACACTGTCGTCATCGATCAGATCTTGGTCCCATAACACTCCTTTTGAATTATACTGTTCTCTATATTCATTATTGATTTATAGATGCTTATTGAATAAGTTGAAATTAAGCCAGCAATACACGATTTAGAGTTATCATTATATAGTAATAATCAATTTAAGACAAAAATCTATTTCTTCAATTGATAAGTTATACATGCCATTATTAGTAATTATATGCAATTTTCACCTGCATCTAGCCTGATGATGTGGACACAGCCAGATTTTATCGAATCGAGAGCGAACCGAAAGCGTATCGAGGACGAACCTATTGTGTGGATCAAGCCTTAGGCTTACCTTCAATAAGCTCTCGGCTCACTCTCGGTTCGAAAAAATTTCTTTACAGGATAAACAATGAACATATTCACACTGTCGTCATCGGTCAGGTCTCGGTCCCATAACACTCCGATACCGATACATCTCAAAGAATATTTTTTCGAAGCGAGACTGAAGCGTGATCGGACATGGCCTGATGATAATGTGAATACGTTTGCGATCGCCTCTCACTGCGGTATTAATCTGTCGTACTTGGACCATCAAAAAGTGAACATCAATTTTATTATGACGAGCGAATAATTGTGAACAACTGAAAAAGATAATTATGAACTTTTGTATTATACTGCTCTCTATATTTTCTTATTGATTTATAGGCTATGTGCAAGGGGGCGGAGTTTGAACAAATATCGATGCGAGCGCTCATGGTGAGCACCAGTGTAACCATTGAACTCCATTTCTCAGAATACGTCATCGAGCATTGTAGTTTAAAAGTGAAAATAATTGCATATAAACCTTAGAAAAAGGCTTGTTCTGTTTCAGGCTGTTGTGTTGAGGATGATTTAAGTGAAATGTAGTTTCATAGATTTCATGTACGCAGTTATAACATAAAAAAACGAGTGTAGTGGATCAAAGCGGTAAATAGAGTATTATCTGTCTTTCATTATTAATCGATACAACAAAGATGTTTGTAATTCAATTGTGAAATTTGGAAAATTTGTCATCTATTTTGGATTCATGAATTTACCTCTATCTCTAATTTGTAAGGTGTTTCAATGATAGAAGTTTGTAGGATGCACTTCGCAATAACTTCGTTGTTAATATTGTCAGCAACATATTTAATATGGCAAAACTAATTTCACGCTTTTCTTCAATGCTTCTTGGGTAGAAGGGATACATACAAACCCAATCTGCAAAATCATCGACGTCATAATTTGAGGTTATCCTGTCAATTTGGAAGAATTAAGACGTTTTCTCCAATAGGTACGTTATAATTGAAGAAAAAAATACTCAAAATAAATAATTTCTACGTACCTTTCATGCTATGCAAGTTATATTATACGCACACAGCTGAATTAAATAAAATTAGTACATTTAAAGAATTATAGGTATGAAACAATGATAAAATGGGAGTTCAATCGTTCTCCATTGCCCGCTAGAGGCGCAAGTAGACTTTATGCTCATAGCCTATAGATGCTTATTGAATATATAACCATGGCGACGTTTAATAATCAGATTATAACACTGTTTTGACATGTTGTCATGGTTATGCGTAAGTCAGACTTATGGCCAGTCGGTTCTATAAAATCTCCTTGTGTTCACATTATCGGTCGCGGTTCATTCCGTTCTCATCAACACCACAGGCTAGACGCATGTGAAAATTGCATATAATAATAGTGAAAATTACTTATTATGGCATATAACTTTCCATTTGCAAAACTAGCTTTTTTCTTATACTTATTATTTCCATAATAAAAATTCTAGATCGTCTATTAATGGCTTACTTTCAGCTTTTTGAATTTTCAATAGGCATCTATAAATCAATAAAGAAAAGATAGAGAAAATTATAGAACAAAGGTATATAATTATCTTTTCAGTTGTTCACAATTCTACGCTCGTCATAATAAAATTGATGTTCACTTTTTGAAGGTCCAAGTACGACAGAGCAATACCGCAGTGAGGGGCGATCGCAAAAGTATTCACATTATTATCAGGCCATGTCCGATCATGCTCCGGTCTCGCTTCGATAAAATATTATTCGAGATGTATCGGTATCGGAGTGTTATGGGACCGAGACCTGATCGATGACGAGAGTGAATATGTTCATTGTTTATCCTGTAAAAATATTTTATCGAACCGAGAGCGTATCGAAGGTGAACCTATAGTGTGGATCAAGCATTATCCTTTTAAAATATTTTATCGAACTGAGAGTGAACCGAGAGCGTATCGAAGATAAACCTATAGTGTGGATCAAGCCTAAAAGCTCAAATGATTTTTTCACTATAGTAACAATGATGATTCTTTTTGCTTACAATAAGATGTTATTCCAAAATATCTAATTGAAGTAGCTTCCAAATACATTTCAAACATTAAATAGTTAGTAGTAGTGTAGATAATATCACCTTTGATGTGTGTTCCAAACTACATACTTTTGGAAAATAGCTTATATCATGAGCTCATTAAATAATATAACATTATTTCAGTTGCGTTATGGTTGAAATATCAAATTTCCTTCTTTCATTACATTGAGTATTCAGTTACTATTGTAAGCAATATTTTATATAGTTTTTTTAAATGGTTCAATGTCTCAATGATCTAAAAAATATATATAATCCACTTCCCAGTGATTTTATAAAACATTTTTACTTGGTACAAATAATTAGTCTTCATTTCTTCTTCCAAGAATATTCATTCAAATTCCTCTGTAAGTTATATTTAGACTATAAAATGTCATTGAAGTGTCATTGTTATTGTAAGTCCCACTCATCTGTGCCGAAATTAATGACGCAATTATATAGTACTAATATTTCGTCCTCTTTGACCGCGAATTTAGTGAAGTCGACCTGAGTCAAGGTTAAACGAAAATATTGCAGGAGATTCAAGTTATACGAAGATGAAAAAGGTTCTACGACCGGATGTTGGTAGAAAAAAGATAATGAAATACGAAACTATTTTTGACAACTTGAATTTCTTTATATTTGATTTTGATGACAAAATAAATACAAAGTATTATCTTTCAAATGGTTTTTGCTGTGGGATGGAATTTACCTGCAGTTAATATTGACAATAAAAGTTGTTAAATAGAGGTATTTATCTGTTTTTGGATTGAAATTTTTTTGCACTGTCTGTGATTTATTCTATTCGTACCGTAATTTCTTACGTAATAATGTCGGAACAATTGTTACTATAGGATGATTAATCTACGCTTAGGATAAATCACTGTCCTATATAAATGCTGAAGCAATTCGTCCCTATATTAAATTAAGTGGGATGATCTGGATGAGAATAATTATATGACTGATGTTGAAGAAATTAATATTTGAGGAACAATAGAAGTGATAGATACAGTAATACTTTCAAAATATTAGATTCCAAAATGTTTTCTTGCTTGTTTCATATTTTAAATTACAACGATATTTTGAATTATTCATAAATAGAATATGAATAATTTGTCTTTTGAAACATCTCAACTTTAAATCATAAATAATTGAATGAAATGATAGTGGTACTTTTGTTTTTCATGGCCTATCTGATTTTATTTTTCTCAATAATTATGGTGTTACCTTTGCACATCAAGCAAATTGGAATGATTTCCAAATAACTATAATTTGAAGAGAAGACTGTTGCGTATTTTATCGCATTCAGGTATACAACAATTTTTTCAAATCATGGCTTCATTTATGGGTTACCTTTTCGTTTGTTGGAAGTTAATCAATGTTGGAGTGTATATTTTTAGATAGGAAATGTTATCAATAAAGTATTGCTCTTCGATACCAGAGAATATGCTGGTCAACGTTCACGAACCCTGTTGCGTTTTAATCAAAAATTTCAATTATCAATTGAATGAATAAGACATTATGTAGTTATATTATCGACATAATGCTAAGTCATTCTTAATGAATTTTTGATTCATTCTTAGTTTATCATTAGTATTCATTTTAATTTTACCGTTAGCATTTCAGACAAGGACACGAAAAAGTAAATGTGACCAAATATTATACTGACCGAAACGATATTCTTGTATTGTATAACTGTTTGACGATAGCCTTATGCATAATCAATCTTGTATAATAAAAATATGCTAATAGTTTGTTTGTCTTCTTTCAAAAATAAATTTTCAAGAATTCTACAGATCTTTGTTTTGATTTATATTAGTATGAAAAAACTATGAAATTATCACAAAAAAGAAGCAAAAATTCCTAGCATTTCCTTTAAAAATATCGTATTTCAGTAATTTGTTTTGTGTTGCTGCATAAATGAATCACACATTTGTTTTCGAGAACAGAAATAAAATCAGTAATGATAAATAAAATACATAACGGTATGTATCACACTATTAACATATGAATATATTGTCAGATGACAGGAAAAACCAGATCTTATTAAATTATCTCAGAAATTTCACGCGTCCTTTGACCCCATTTCGAGTTATAAACTTGTTTAAAACTTGAAGCTGGACGAACAAGATCAATATCTTTATTGAAGTATATGAAAATCATTTTAAAGACCAGTGATGAAATTGTCATAGCGTTGATAAAGTTCACTGTTTCTGATAAGACGATGCAACAGTTAATGTTACTATAACAGCGTTAACAAAAAAATAAAGAAAAAAAAAACACGATTATACTGGAGGAGGACGGGGAAATCCTGTCGCAGCGCCAAAGTTTAATAAAATTTCCAGAAGCGCGCTATCTTTCAAATTCAACTGATCGTTCAAATTTGCAATGAAATGTCTGACCACATTTATAAACAGAAGCATATCAAATTGAAAAATAAAATTGCTGGATAACTTAGAACTAGAAGAAAATTAAAACAAGAAGCCGTTCAAAGCAACTATTTTGAAAACACTCACAAATTTCATGAAACAGTGACAAACATGTCTAATGTAACTTTCGATAATAATGAAACAGCTTTACTTAAAAAAGGCCTTAAATACAATTCAATAGATGTACCAGATATAAAACAATTAGAACATTTCATTGCAGTCCTTGAGAATTTGACAACTCATATTAAAGACAATAATATTTTATTAGATTTGACACACACTTTAAACAACTACAAAAGAACAAATATCGCGACTAAAAATATCAATTCAAATAATTCAGAGATTAAAACATTGAAAACCATCAAACGAAAACAAAGACTTAAACTTAAACACCACCTCTCCTTTGAATTCTCAAGACAGGACAAGAAATGATCATCAAGATAAGAAATCTCATCTTGATGAAACACTAGAAGTGCTGCAAGCTAAAATTATATACAGGATCCTATTTCAATTTTACATGGGTAGAAAAATTGAGATACTTAAAGTTTGTGAAGGGAGAGAGCTTTAAATATATATAGAGTGTCCAATTCTAATTTACCATTGAGAACAATATTATTTTTTGCAGGAATATATCGAGAAATATGCACCGATTGGGAAAATTTCTTTTCTCTTCCGATGATTGGGAGGAGAAATTCACTTCAATATCAGAAATTCATTCGAATTCCAAGAGTTTGTCACTCAAATAACTTTAGATAATGATTATGTTCTTATTTCATTGGATGTGGTCTCTTCATACACTAATATTCCAATAGACCTAGTGCTTCAAGCTGTCGAACAAAAATATAATATCATATCGAAACGGACAGACATATCACTCGATGAGTTACTAAATTAAATTACATTTTTTTTTTAAAGTTGTTTCTTCAAATTTAATGGTGAGCTTTATCGACAAGTGTGTGGTGCAGCAATGGGGAATTCAATGTCTCCAGTAGTGGCAAATTTGGTTATAGATTTGGTTCTGAAAGAAGTTGTTGCAAAGTTGTCATTTGAGGTTCCGTTCATAAAAAAATACGTGGATGATTTGATTACAGCAGTGCCAGAATCTAAAATAAATGAGATGGTAACTATTTTCCGTAGCTTTAATGCCCATATTCAATTCACAGTAGAAACAGAGGCTAATAACACCTTACCTTCCCTTGATATGTTACTGATTAAAGAAGAATGTGGCAACATTACCACCAAATGGTACAAAAAGCCTTCAGCAAGTACGAGGTATCTAAATTTTCAGTCGAATCATCCAAAAAGTCAGCTTCTCAATGTTGCTAGAAATATTTTCAGCAGAGCACTTAAATTGACATCTGAAAAGTATCATAACGAAGTTAGCAGCACAGTAACTGATTTACTTCGTTCAAATAAATACCCACTTGGCATCATAAATGGTATCAAAAATCAAATTATGAATCTTTCACAATTCCGTACATAGATAGCGTTAGCTACAAAATTAAACAAGTATTCAAAAATAAAGAGGGAATTGAAATTTGTTTCAAACAGTACAAGACAGTAGGTAATTTATTCTCCAAAATAAAAGATAAAACAGATAAAAACTTGAGATCTAATTTAATTTATAAAATCTCATGCAATGATTGTGGAGCACAGTACACAGAACAAACCAAAAAATATTTAAAAACAAGGCTTGATGAACGAAACAGTGAAAAATTGAATAAAAATACGCCAAAATGTGCTCTAGTCACTCATTGCATAGATTCAGGACATACATTCAATTTAGATGAAACTAGTATTATCCATAACGAAATCAACTTAAACAAAAGACTTACATTAGAAATGTTGTATATAAAACAAGACAAACAAAATATCAATGAAAAAACAGATACTATTGCAGTTAGCACTATATACAACAATATTCTTTAATATCTATGTTACTTTTCCTAATTTTTGTTTATATTTTTGACACCTTACGTGATGCACAAGCTTACATCTATTTTTAATTGTTTGACACTATAACTAACTTATTTCTACCTGTGATAATTTGTATTTTTTTGACAATGCGTGCACGCACGATTTTTTACTCGCATTTAGTCAACGTCTTCCACAGATGTAGGTTGTCGCATTTGACAAATCGAAAAAATTTTTTGCGCTAATTTATCAAACTCGATATCACATTTCAATGTACATTTTTAATTTTTCACAATATAGTTCTTTTGTAAGTGTTTCCGATAGAATTAACATAAATAATTAGTGATAAAAGATAATTAAATTGTAGCGCTTCTAAAGATGGCTGAGGTACAGCCGAAACTGTAGAGTAGGAAAGAAATTAAAACAGAAATATTGACTGAATTCCCAAGACTTTTTACTCACTCAAATTCACTCATCCAGTCAGCTTCATCAATTTTATCTAATCATTTTAATGTTTGAATCCGTCATTTTAACATAAAATAGTGCTTTTTATTTTGGATTTGTCTGTAATTTTATGATGATCATATTGTAAATTTTCAGTTACGATATTTATGAATAAAATTAATAGGAGAGGACAGATTTTTAACCAAGAAGTTGTACATAAAATTGACGGTTACTAAGGAAGGAAGAGATCAAGGATATTAAGGAAGCAAATGCATGGAGAAATTGAACGTTGTATGCCTAATCATATATTTGGGACTATTCCATAAATTCTAAATAAATATTAATTGGAGCATGGTAAATTTGAATTTAATTTCAATGATCAACAACTCTTATTTTCCATTAATAAAACAAAAGATTAATGGTATAACGGAGGTTAAAGATCACTTTTAGTTTTCGTTACAATTTGTGTCATCCCCGCCTTCTTCTGCTTCAACATTGTGCTCTTTCTGTCTTCGTCGAAATTAAAATCATCAACTTGCGATCTTCAACTGTTAACACTCGCGAACGCGAACGATACGAAGAAGAGGAGACATCAAGATCAAGAGCAAGAGAATGTCTCATGCTGCTGAAAGTAACGGCAAGCGCCGTTAGTTGGGATTTCACCCGCAAGAGGCGTTGTTTTATGTTGCGTTACATTGCGTCATACCATGGTGGAGGCACTGTGTTAATGTGCTAACTGTGTATGGCTGTTATGTATCGTGACGTATGAGGACTTTCTTCCCAAATAGAAAGATGAGAGCTCAATTTCGGTAACTTATATACCTACGATACCTCATATGTAAAATACGATGTTGACTTCGATCAACTTTAATTTTCAATAATAGTAATAACAGTCATTTATTCTCGAATATACTGAAGTATCTGAACAAGCCAAAAACATAAATGAAACACTTCAGAATTTGATGCTACAATATTTTAAATTTTCAAAGATGACAAATAAGCACTAGATGCTCAAATTGAACCTCTGAGAGCATCTCCAATTGAGCATGGGAAAAATGTAATGTAATAAATACTAGTGATGTGTCGGATATCTTTATTCGTATCCGTATCCGCTGATATCCGAAAAGAAAAAAAGATCTGGATCCGTATCCGTATCCGTGACTTTCTGGCGGATCCTTAATGGATCCTTTGGATAGAATAATTCAATTCAAAGCTAGCGCCGAAACTTCGGGCATCATTTACAAATTAATCGCCATTTAAATAATCTTTGCACACAGAAACGACACACCGATACTAACTTTGAAGGAGATGTCTGATGTTTTTCTTGCAATTATCTCTTTTCGAGAAATCAGAATCAAAAGGAATATAATTGCTGCTTGCCATTAAATTTAGAAGAATCATTGATAACAGTCTGCGCCACGACACCTGGTGTCGTTCTCAAATTATCCTCAATTCCATGATCTTTTCACTCAAGAAAGTCTTTGCAAAACTTATAGAAATGTTCTTCGAGAATGACGTCAACTTTACTCGCAATAATTTTTTCTAGCAGTAAGAACCAAAAAATGGAAATGGCTATCAAGTTGATTAGGCGTTGTTCACGTGAAAAATTATGACATTGCTTTCAGCTAGGATCTCGTAGATCAATGAAGAACATGTTGCAGAATGATCAGTGATAAGTCAGCGTTGCGATGATGGACGTCATTTTCCAATTACCCGAAATATTGTAACCTAATCACTTCAAAAAAGTAATCAAATATTCTTTTGGAGATCATAACAAAAAAAGGTGTTTCTATGGCCCTTTTTGCGGCCGTGAAGTTTCACTTCTTGGTACACGTCTGTCAAATTTTACTTTTTGGAACTGTTCTGTCAAATATCACTTTTTTGGAACTGATCTGTCAAAAACTACCTCATGAACACTTCATACCTACCTATATGGGCTGCTTGATGAACTCTTTAAAATACAATTTTCGCCGAAATACATATAATATTCCTCCGTCAACCTTAATAGTTCGTGCAATTCAAGAAATTGATACATATTTTTTACAAATGTCTCTTTGATAGAAAACAATAAAATAAAACAGTTTCAACGGCAACTAAGATTTATAATTACAATGTTTTAGAAACAAATAGACAACATTTTGTGATTTTGAATTATTTCGTGATGATCGCCTAAAAAACATTATGTGCATCTCGGCCTACAGTTCTTTTTTGGTCTCACCTGAATTGCAGCCTCAGATGCGCTTCGACCGCAAACAACAGATTCGACCAAAAAAGATAACCTTTACGGCCTTGATACACAAATAGCTATTACTTTAGATTAAATAAATGTGATGAGGGGAAACTAAATCGTTTTGATGAATAGTAATAATGTTCAGAGAGCAAATGAGAGTGAATATATGTTTGGAATACGAGTAGAGCTGACTGAGATATCGATGAGAGTGACATTAAGGGTGAATCGATGTGACTTGAAAGTCATACCGACGTCAACTTCGGTTGCCAAATTTGTTTGACTTAATTGTAAGACGATTATATTAGGGAAGCAATGTGCGTGAAATCATAAGCATGACTAAAGAAATGCGAAAACATAGTGCAGGCAAATAAACCATACTAACGCACGAGCGAAGCGATATTGCTTATGTAGACAATACTGCCTGTATAGGCTTTCTTGCTGTCTCACAACGAAGCCTAGGGTTTAGAACTGAATGTCAGAACGCTAATATATAATATACTCTCCTTTGAAAAAGTGATCGTGCAACACAATTTTACATATTATATAGGCTATGTGCAAGGGGGCGGAGTTTGATCAAATATTGATGCGAGTGCTCATGGTGAGCACCATTGTAACCATTGAACTCCATTTCTCAGAATACGTCATTGAGCTGTCATTGAGTATTGTAGTTAAAAGTGAAAATAATTGCATATAAAAGATAGGAAAACGCTTGTTCTGTTTCAGGCTGTTGTGTTAAGAAAGATTCAGGTGAAATATAGTTTCATAGATTTCATGTACGCAGTTATAACATGAAAAAAAACGAATAAAGTGGATCAAAGCGATAGATTGAGTATTATCTATCTTCCATCATTAATCTATATTATAAAGATGTTTGTAATTCAATTGTGAAATCAGAAAAAATCACCATCGATTTGGGATTCATGAATTTACCTCTATCTCTAATTTGTAAGGTGTTTCAGTGATAGAAGTTTGTCGGATGCACATCGCAATAATTTTATTGTCAATATTGTCAGCAACATATTCTTAAACATGCTTAATGTGACAAAACTAGTTTCACGCTTTTCTTCAATGCTTCCTCGGTAAAAGGGATACAGTGTTTGATACATACAAGCCCGATCCGCAAGATCATTGGCGTCATAATTTGAGGTTATCCTGTCAATTTGGACGAATTAAGACGTTTTCTGTAACATGTACGTTATAATTGAAAAAACAAATACTCAAAATAAATAATTTCAACGTACCTTTTATGCTATGTTTAATTAAATAATATTAGTACATTTAAAAAATTATAGGTATGAAACAATGATAAAATATGAGTTCAATCGTTCTCCATTGCACGCTAGAGGCGCTAGTAGACTTCATGCACGTAGCCTATAGACAGGGATAAAACAAAACTTCAAATGTACAGCCGGTGAAACTAAGATCAGACAAATAAAAACAGAAAATGTCTTTGAAGAGTCGGTCTGTATTTTGACACATAGTGTGAATTGTTGAAATAGTGAACCCTGCAAACATCAGTATGCAGGATGGGTAATTAGAAATTTAATGTGTTTCTGGCTGCTAGTCTGGACACACGTACCTACTAAAATACATGCAACTAAAAAGGGACAATCGTTCAGCAATGACCCTAAGAAGTTCGCGCTAGGCAATTCATTTTGGTCATTCTTCAAGATGGATAAACCTTATCTCTTTTGAAAGACAGGAATTTCAAAAATCTTCTATGTATGCGTTCGAGCGAGAGACACTGATATGAAAGAAGAGTACTAAACAAGTATAGCATATTTCAACTTACTTACTACCAGCGTAAAATATAATATTTTATCAGAGACGTATCTTGGAATAAACAGTGCACGCATTTTCTGCTTGAATCGCAAAGTTGAAGTTGGATGTAAAAGTTATGTCCACGTCTCCAAAAGGCGATTTGGAAACAAAAGATGTCCCAGACATTTTATATTTGTTGTAAGTGATGAGAGTTAAACGTCTAGTATATGACATTGCATGTCATTTTTCATTATTTATTTGTAGGGCAGTTGCATCACTTAGAAAAGAAATAGCAAATACAGCTATCAATTTGGAAATCATCAGCATGAGCAAGGATCGAACACGTAAATAAAAGAAGAAGTTCATTAATAAAAATCGTGAATAATAATGGGCCAAAATTCGAGCCTTGAGCACGCCTGATGTTACTGGAAATCTGAATGATGAATAAACTATTATATCACTCAGATAGGATTGAAATAGTTTCAAAAGGGAGGAAGTTGCACCAAATGTACTCATTTCCGTGAGCAATATCCCATAATCCAGTGAATCAAATGCCCGTGAAAAATTCGTGTAAATCAAGTCAATCTGACTCCAATTGTCAACATATTTTGAGACAAATTTAGTAGAGTACATGAGATTAGTTGTTGTCAAGCTACCATTCATAGAACTATGTTGTTCTGGTGAGATTAGATTGAGAATACCGCTATATAATGAATTACACAAAATTATCTTGAAAATTTTTGTCAACTTTGTTGAGAATTAAAACGGGGCGGTGATTTTTAATACTTGTCCTAATTTATTGTTTTTCTTCCAAATGGGAGTTATTCTTGCCCTTTTTCATCGTTTCAGGATGTTACATGAACCAATTGCGAGATTTATTATTGTACAAAGAGATTTAGTTAGAATAAACTTAGCGTCCCAGATAAATAACAAGAAATCTTGTCCTCGCCAGCAAGGCCGTTTTAACATGCTAGAGCGCCCTTGGGATAAAAAATTTTGGCGCCCTAGTCCAATTATTTGAGAAATAGGCACATTACATGGATAAAAAATCATTGCAAAAAAATTTATTTCAAAACATAAATTAAACGTTTTCTGATTTGTTTGTTTTTTGTGGCACTTGTCTTCTGAAAATATAATAATAATTTTGTCAACATCTACATAGTCTATTATATTAAATTCTATAGATAAAAGACTTAAATAATTTAATTTTGTTTATCCTAATGATGATCGAAGATTATTTTTCATTTTTTTTGTTGTTGAAAATGATCTTTCTCCACCACAATTGGTACACGCAATACTCAAAAATTTTTTGAAAGTTGTAGCTTTTGAAAGTGTGTTATCACTTATTATTAATGTGCTCAAAATGAAGACATGCTTTAACTAATCCTGGTTCTAAATCCATTTTATATTCATTAGATAATGCATTTGCATTTTCTGTCATTATCGCTTCGTCCCAATTTTCTAAATACAGTAAAAATTCAAATTTGGAGGCTACACTATCGTATGCAGAATTCCTCTTCTTTATTTCTTAACTCTCGCAGACACCCTCCAGCAAACTCGCTGTAGTGCACGTTGCACTTGTGGCGTTGTGGCCTGATAAAATTCAATTGTTATCATAAAAATGTCTGTTTAATTTTCATTATTAAAATAATTTAAATAAAACAGACTAAAAAATCTTATTCTGTGAATTCTGAAGCGCCCTTGAATCACTGGCACTCTTGGGCTATAGCCCATTTAGCCCAATGGATAAGGCTACAACTGCTCTAGCTGGAGCCTTGTTAGGAAAAGTTTTGATTAGAGCATTGATTTTATAATTATATTATAAAATCAATGATTATAGCTATTAGATCATCTTCATCAACTGGACTTATTGAGAACGAAGCATAATTGATCATTTTGTCATAATTACTGTTGAAGGGCAAGCTTTGACAAAAAAAACCTCAAGAAAATATGTGGCAAATCTATTAACAATAACTTGAGGCTTGTTGAAAATAGTTCGCCCATCGTGTAGTGCTCCTGGAATACGTGAACCTCCTCGTTTTGAGTGGATGTACTTCCACAAATCACCTGGATTATTTTAGACGTTCACTTTGGCTGTACGGACGTAAGAATTATAGGCTCTATCAATTTGATCTTTTATCAAATTTTTCAACCGTCTGAATTCAATTGGTCTTTACCAGGGAGGAAACAGTTTTATTTGAAGTTTGATTTTGGGACAGAAGTATCAAAAACGGAATAAAGTCAGATTTTCTAGACACGACCAGTCTATTTTGCAAAGATCATCTTACAATACGTAAAAATTCGATCTTCTAAAGTCATATCCTTGATGGAAAAATAATAAAAAATTATTCAGCTTTTGAGTAACAAGCACAGAATCAATTGAAAGAGAAGAGAAATAATCTTTGTCTTCTGAATCTAGTTGAAAATCAGATATTTCAACTTTCATAGAGTTAGGTAAATCAATAATAAATAGATTTTTTGGATACAATTCTGTATATTTCTTCTTATTTTTTGACGCTTCGATTCTCTTTCTGAAAGTTTTCATCAGAAAAAATTATACAAAAATAAACAAGGAAAGTAATTATCATTATGATATAATTTTGAAAAACATGTATAGATCTTTGGGTAAGTTAGATAGCATCAGATCGAATATGTTTTAAAATTCATTACAAATTGGATTATACTGAGAGAAATTCAGCAAATCGCAGAAATTTCGAATTAAGGAAAATTTATTACAATGTACAGAAATAGCAGAATGGAAAATTTAAAAGTAGGTAGAATATTTAACAAGAATTATTATATGGAGTTGATTCAGTTTTTATATTTTCCACGTTTGAACTTTTCCGAGTATCAGCATAATTTTCTTTATATTCGGATGAATTAGGATTATCATCTGCTGCTCTGGATTTTTACTCAGTATACTATGGTAATCTTCAATTATTTTAACAGAACGCCCGGTTATGCCACTATCAATTTTCAAACTTCTCGGAGTCAAATTCTTTTTGAAACTTTCGATTTCATACCATTCTGACTGATTTAGTGAGCAAGAAATATGTAATGATTTCATTATACAACTGTTTATTTTGTAAATATACTCAACTCACTTACTTAATCCTAAAGCCTATCTACCTTTCAAGGTGTAAGGCTAGTGGTTGTTACTTTTTTTGTTTATTCTGCTTCTTCTTCTTTTGGTATCCGCTTCCATTCCTCCTTCCATTTTCCTCTCATTTTGCTCAAGTGAACTGCTTCTTTCCATTTACATCCCCTCTTTTCCAGTGTTTTCTTCACTTCTTCTTTCCATATTTCCCTGGGTTTTCCTCTCTGCTTTGTTTTTGTTGTTCTTGCTTCGTACATTTTTCTTCTTGTTCTTTCTTCTCCCATTCTTTGTTTATGTCTCAACCATCTTAATTATCCCTCCTCTATTATGTTTTCTATCGGTTTTACATTCAGTGTCTCTCTTCATTCCTTGTTTCTTATCCTGTCCAAGACTGTTTTCCCTTCTATTTTTCTCAGGAATCTCATTTCTGTGCTGTTTAATTTACTGCGTTGTCTTTTTGTTGCTGCCCAGGTTTCTGATCCGTATGTCAGGATAGGCACAGCTACTTTTTTGTATACTTGTGTTTTGATTTTCCTTGGTATTTCTTTATTTGTTAATATGGGGCTCTTCAGTGCATCAAATAGTCTACCAGTGGCCCCTGTTCTTTCCCTTATTTCTTCATCTAGCTTTCCATCATAGGTCAGTACTATTCCCAGATACTTGAACTTCTCGACTTGTTCTATAGCTTCTCCTTCTATCTTGATTGTGTGATTTTTCCCGTTTCTGCTTGTGACCATCTACTTGGTTTTATTGCGGTTTATCTTTATGTTTATTTTTTCCAGGTGTCTTCTAAATAGTTCTACATTCTTGTTTAGTGTGTCTTCGTCTTTTCCTATTAGTATCATGTCGTCTGCATAACATATCTCTGTTATCTTCACGTTTTCCATTTTCCACTTTCCTATTACATATTCTTTCGCTTTCTTTTTTGCTTCTTTTATTGCTTTGTCGGTCACTAGTGTGAAGAATAACGGGCTTAATATACAACCTTGCCTTACGCATTTTGTAGTTTCGAACATGTCTGATATTTCATTCCTTGTTTTTATATAGTTTTCGGTTTTTTTGTATAAGCTTTGTATACCTCTTATTATGCTAGTATCTACTTCTCTTTCTCCTAGCGGCCTCCATATGTCTTTCCTATCTATTCTGTCGAAGGCCTATTCTAGGTCTATGAAGCACAGGTGCACCTTGTCCCCTTTATTGTTTCTCGCTCACTTGTCTCATTATACTTATTGTATCGTTAACTCCTCTGTTAAGTCTAAAACCTTATTAGTTATCTTCTAGCGATTTTTCTACTTGGATCCTCAGTTTACTCTCTGAAATTCCTGCGGACACTTTGGCTGCTGTATTTAGGAGTGTTATTCCTCGGTAGTTTTGGCAATCCTTTATATCCCCTTCCTGTCTATATATGGGGCATATTATACCTATTTGCCAGTCTTCCGGTGCAATTCCTGTGCTTACTATTTTATTGTATATTTGTATGACAATCCGAAACTATTCTTCGGGGTGATAGAGAAAGGGAAAGGCACCAATGTTACATAATATTAAAAACAAGTTCGGAGAACCAAGGACAAAAGTGGAAGAGAAAATGGAAATGTGGAGACTATACTTCAAAGAGCTATTAGAAGGAGAAGAGATAATGGAAAAGAAAGATATAGAGGAAAAGAAAAAATTCATATCACAAAAGAAAAGGCTTAAGCAAGAGGAGGAAATAACATTAGATGAGATAAAAGAAGCACTAAAGAAAACCAAAGTAGGTATAGCCTCAGGACATGATAAGATTACGGCAGAAATGCTTAAAACAGCAACAGATACAATAGAAAGATTGGAGCAAATATACTCAACAATATTGATAATTCTATAATTGAAATTTGATCTCGAAAACCCAGTAGAATTAGCGAACTTATAAAATGTTTGAGAACAAATCAGTTTTTCGCATGTTATTTCCATAAAAAATTTTGATGGGAAAGCGAACCACCCCTATAGTTGCTATTAAGAGCTCAAATTTTCAGGGATTTTTTTTTTTGATCAATTTGGAAGTGATTAAGCCCTTGTTCAATACTCTTGTTAAGTGTCATCAACGGTGATGCATAGAATTTTTACAGACTATAATATATCAGGAGTTGATCAGCTAAGCTATCTTTGGAAGCAACATTCCAAGAAAGAATGCTGGAAGAGTCATTTATTTGTCTTTAATAACAAAACAAACAATGGAAAAGTGAAAATTCAGATCAGTTTGTTTCAAATAAAATCAGTGATTCTCATTTTGTCTATCGCAGATACCTCCTGCTAGTGAAAAATAATTTTTGAACATTGGAAATTTTAGTTCACTATATTTTATACCTACATATATTTTATTTATATAAAACTGCACGCGGCTCGTGAGTCGCGCTATGACCATCTCTACTATATGTATATTGGTATGCATAATTTATAATGAAATAAATTTTACAAGCACCCATTCAATACTCTGATTTTATTTATACAAAAATTATCAAGAATGGTAATATTATTGCCTAGTTAAACTTAAACAACATATAAACAACATTAAACTAAAATAAAATAAAAATTCCCTCAATCAAATGCGTATAAACTCCGATGAATTCACAGCCTCGGATTTAAAAATAAAAACATAAAATCCCACATAATCAAATCGTATTAGTCATTTCGATAAAAATATTTCAAAAACATTTGATTTTACGAGTTGCACTGGTCAATCCTGTTTACAAAACCAGCAACACATGCGCACTCGCAACCATGCGTATTTGCAGACACATATGTTAGGTCGATGACCTATGCGCATAAAATTTGTCTTGGTCATCCGCGGACCTAGAATGGCTGCTACCTCCGATTTTGGGAGATGAGAAGTGAACCAAGATGAACTACTACATTAGATGCAATCGATTTTTTGATAGCTTTGATTATATTGTCATAAATAAATATAAACTGATTAGAATTATAGAATTTGTTGAATAAAAAATTCTATTCTACAAGTAATTTCACTTGGCCCTGTCTTAAACCAGCCATTATTTTCTCTAAGAAATCGAAAATTAGGATATAATTTAGATCACTCAATCAGACAAACTATCAATTAATCAACGTAAATAAATTCGGAAAAATACAATTAAATTTCAATACTTATCTGTGTTAAAGAGCTGCTAAAACCGATGCACCATACATACAATGAACTTATGAGGAATTATTTACTGAATGTATAACATGCATGCTAAAAATTAGTTACAGAAAATTGTAAATATATTAACAATATCAGGCGTAGAATCGCTCCATGAAGATGGTACTCGTAGAATTACCTATATATGAATTTTAATTGAGAAATGCATTTAATGAAAAACGGTACTAAGATATGAGATAATGCTGATACCGTACATAATAATTTAAAACTGATAGATTTATGTTGTATTAATTGCTTTAGTCTTGTATGTGATATATGATATACGTATTTTTTCCACAGTGTTATCACATCTTGAAACTTAGAAATTCTGTGATAATATGAGCTATTAATATTCCATTCGTTACACGGCAATTATAGTGCGGAAATTAAATCTCCACGAATTTATTTCCAACTACACGGAGAGTTTCCAATAATCATTATTTTTTGATTCATTTATTTTTCTGCTAGCTGAGCTGGAAGAACGAATGAAATTAATAAATACAAGTATGACCTGAACATCAAGGATCTCGAATTATATGTACACAAATGATCATATTTCTCAATAAATATATATTAATAGAATAATAATAATGAAAAAAAAAAAACTTTTCAGTATGATTTAATTCTGAAAAACATGTATATTTCTTATTCATTAGAAGTGATTCTAGTTGCCAAAATTGATAACAAATGGAAAAATCTATTCCAGCAAAGTTTTTGCTTGATCCAAAATTCATATGTCACTCTATACAAATAAATAAAAATATAGTGTCTTTGGATTCACATTGAAAACTTTTTCTCAATATAGCAAAACCCAGACACAAGTTATTCAAATTTTTGTCTATCCGTTTGCTCGTTCGAGCTAATCTTTGAGACGACTGGATCCTGGATCGATTGAGTTAAAAATTTCTTCAATTTTTGCAGGCACTTTTGTAAAGATTTTTATTATAGTATCATCAACGTACAATAAGTGGCACGCGTATCGCTCATCCGATTAAAATGAAATTTTATACAGTACAGTAAAGCGCATGAGTTGTATTGGATAACTGTTTGTTAGCGTATCGTCTATCCGATTGAGTTAAAACTTTGAATAGTTGTTGTTGACACTTGCGTGAAAATTTCTGGCATAGTATCATCAGGGTATTTGTCATAAATTATAAGCCTTCCTAATTGTCAGATTCCGAGAATAGAAATTCAACATTGTTTGAAGCATAATTATGCAAATAAAAGAAATTCATTTGTCGCCTTGAAGTGAAAATTGACACAAAAATCACATCAAAAATCTGTTGTTGCCAGCACAGTACTCTCTCGACCATATTATATGGCTAGTTGCATTACTATCTTATAAATTTAGAGTGTCGTATCAATTGAGTGCATATTTCGAAGGGCACACCCCAACTCGGCACATTCAATCTTCCGATGGGACATCAATCAAGGGTTGGTGGTAATCCTTATGACCAACTCGGCACATCTTAAACAAGTGTTTGCAGAAAAACACACCCCTATTATCGGCTTAACACCTAATAAAAATTTAAATTAAAATGTTTTGCTTATTATCAATCTAACGGTTCAATCAACAACATCAAAGTTATCAATTCGAGAGATAATTAGCCAACGTGGTAAAATACTACTGATTGTAGAGCAACATAAATTCAGTAAATCAGATCGAAAATTTTTATCTGGTGAAGTAAAGTGACGGTGTGTTAATCGAAAGTGTTAAACATTTTTTCATACCATGAGCGAGTCGAGTGATCGAGTGATAATGACAAAAAGGTTAATCCACGATCACGCTGAAATTATCATTTTCATTGTGTAATGCAGCCTACTTATGCTATGATTTTGTATTATTGTATGTCAAATTTAATATGATAATTAAAAAGAAACTATAAAATTGATTTCATTTTATTTAAAAACATTAGAATGTCCAGTCCTTCTTTCGTTCAGGTACCTGAGTCATTTTATTATCATCAGAGACTACCTGTAAATGTGCCGAGTTGGGAATCGCCGATTTCAAAGTGACAGATGGAGGTTATATGAAATTATTATTTTATTTTACAATAGTCATTAATTTCTTGTCCAGTTGCTTCAGTTGACTCCATACTTCACATAATCTGGTTAAGCTGTGAAAAGCAACTAATAATCAAGGAAATTATCTATTTTGGATAAACTAGACATCATTTAAATAGCTTGGAGAAGAACAATCGACAATCGCTCAAATATCCTCTATGATATTTCAACTAAAATTATTTCCGCAGCGCAGGAGCTTTTATTTGATACCAAACAAGATAGAACCAAATAACCTATTTTAAAAAAACAATCGACGAATGTTTGCATATGATGTCTAAATATGACTAATAATAATTCTAATTTAATATTATGATTCTCATTATTTCTCTGCTTCAAAAAAATATAACGAATTTTATAATAATTTTAATTATGATGATAACAAATGAACCGCTGATAATTTTGAAACATATTTCTAATAAATGCTGTGCTAAATTATTCAAGGATCAATTATAAATATTTAATACTCCATGAATAACACTACCATTCATTAAAAAAACGCGAAAAAATTAATAAGTTCCATTCATAAAGTTTTGACTGGTTGAAAAAAGCTCATTTACGAACTTAAGCCTAGCTTTCCAATAAGAAACTGGAATATGAAATTTCAGTCTGAAATTCGTATGTGTTCTAAAGTTATCTTGCTTTCAGACAGACAGACCGACTTTTTGAAAATTGTGTTTTTTTGGTTCAGTAAGATCTAAACTGTGAAATCTTGAACCATCAAAAAATCACAATCATAATACTTTCCGAATTATGTAAGTCGGGGAAATAATGACGGTCCAACAAAATTTCCTTTTCCTGAATTTTTATTTCATTTCAAAAACATATTGCACCTAACCTTGAGATTTGTCCCTTTATGTTATTGACACTGAGTAAAAGGGAAGAGAAAAACATTCCCTTGAACTAGCGGTAAAGATCCGATGTAGATAACCCTTCTTTTTTGTGGAATTCTAAAAAGAGGAATCCATTTTCAATTTTTGAATGGCTCTGTATTTGTTCGAAAGCCAAAAAAATTTGTCGTAAAAATGTTTTATTACTTATTATTGCCATCCAAAGTTATAGTTGGTTTCTCAAACTTGCCGTCAAAATTTAAGTTTTCAACTTCAACCTACCTTTAGTTTCACCAACGGCAGTAATTTATCTGGAAGTTATTATGAGCTAGTGACCATGACAAAAATTGTTAATTTCAATTGACGTTGGTGAAACTGGCCTCTAGATGTATGAGATCCTAAACTAAATAAAATTCAATAATATAGAGTACGTTCCACTAGGCGATGAATCGTTATACTTGATACGGCTCCGAGTGTCTGTTAAATGTCAGCAAAAGTGACAAATCATGGTTAATATCAAAAAGTAGATAATTATAGTAATTAAGGTATCAAGGGTGTTAAAAGGACAATAATGCCTGAGCTCAACAGTGTACTTTCCGAGGGCCTCTGGCTCGAGGTGTGTACGTTGACCGTAGGCATTATTGTTTGTTTAACTCCTGTGATGCCTTCAATGTTTAATGTCCGATTTTTGTTCTATTTCAATCAAAATTTTTAGCAATGTATGTCCTGTCATTGTGATTTCTGTCAGAGAAATTACGCTAGTTACTTGCTGTAACTAGGAAATTTGTTTGTAATTTTCCAAAATAATGTTCGAAGGCATTATTTTGGAACCTAATGCTCTCGGGTGTTATTTGTTACGTAATTACCCTGAAATCAGTGTTATTATGACAACAATAATAAACTAGTCGGACATTAATGGGATTAAACTAACCTATAGCAAGAAGAATATTTGAATTGAATTAATTCAATACGGCTGTATGAATTAATCTCTCATAAATATCAAATAATGATAGTAGATACCTTGGAAGTATCTGTGATCTTGACAAATAAAAAATCTTGATGCAATCGACACTATTTGGACTCGAAAATACAAACTGAGAAGACACCTTTTTGATTGATTCAAATTTTTTTTGACGATTCAATCGCGGGCGTTGTGAGCTTGAAGTTGTTGAGATTAATTACGTCATTTATGCGTCTTGAACACAAATGCCGCGATCATTTTGTGGAATGACAATTGGGTTGAAATGATCGTTGCGGTCGCTTAGTGGAACCCATAGAAACAACATTCTTTTAGACAGTTTTACCACAAGAGTGGTAAAATTTGAGTAAAACTTAAGTGGTAAGAACAGAAGTTACTAACAGATCGCGACACATCCTCAAGATGAAAAGTAGATAGTACGTATACAAGAATTCGTCACTCCTAATATAGACTATCTTAGTTTGAAGAATATTCTTCAAATTCAAATTTTGTACGAACGAATATACTTGGATGGAAATGAAAATACATTTCATTTTAATGTTTGACGTTTTATTTGTTTAACAACCGCAAGTAAGCTATCACTCTAGTTACAAGACCTTACTATCACATTGACTTTACCACTTCAATTTGTAAGAGATACCACTAAAATTTCTATCCGTTACCACTCAAATTTTCACCCTTACCTCTTAGTTTTCTCAGTGCAGCGTATTTAGTAAGCCGCACATTTATAAAAGCAGTAACAATATTTTGATTCTCTCTATTTCATTTCAAAAACAGGATGATACTGTTTTATTGAGTATAAATTAAGAATTACAGACTAATTCAAAACATTCAGTCGACTGAACAGATCAGTTTATGTAATTAAACATATCAAATAATTCGATATACTTGCTTAGCCAATTCATAAATCCATTCTTGCGTTAGTTCATTTACTTATTACTGAGCTTCTATTTAATTTCTGTAAACTTTACTTGTACGCCTCTGCATGTGTACTGCGATAGTATTTTTTTTCCCAGGAAAGAAGAAAATATGCGGTTTATGTATGATGAATGAACTTGAGTATTTTCGGAAGATCCATCCATGTTCCATTATCATGTTGTGGGAAACGTCAGATCGGCAACTGGTAAATAAAGTAGGCTGTTTATAAGTCCATTGTAGTTCGAAATACCTAACTCTTTATGTTCTGCCATATTGCTTACTTTGTGGGAATATTTTCTGTTGCTTAGAGCAAATCCGTCATTTCTTTAGATTATTTTGAAACTTAAAATTATTGATTTAATTTAATTATCATTTCACAAAAATATTCTCACATTCTTTCATGACAGCTTTATGACTTAATTTGTTTATAATGTATGTTTACTATATATTTTTTGTCTTGTTGATGTAACATCATGATAATATTTTTTTCCAGAATAACTGTTCTGAAAATATTATGCTTCAAAATTCTTTTTGAATAATAATTGAAGATCATACATTTGTCAATGTTTTGACAAATTCAAGTTGAAGCTAATAATGAAATATTTTCCAGGTGCATACATGCGTACTTATATTGGATTTGAAAATACATCCCAGAATAGTCTACTAAGATACAAGTTTCATAAGACAAATAATTCTACAGCTCTCTTCTTCCATGTTTCGACAATTAATTAGCACACACATTATGAAGACGGGATAGGCGAGAACATTCGAGCACCTGTCTTCTGCCCAACGATCCTCGCGATGATCCAAGTAAACCGAGTTCGATTTCAGGTAGAGTTAAAAGTTGCAATGGATAAAAGCATTGTTGATATTGATTAGTTTGACGTTTAGATCTTGGAAACAATCTTACAAATGGATCGATGATAGATGCTATGTTTAGTGCTGCCAACAAGAATTTACAGAAAAACCTAATTCAAGCTACTAAACTTTTGCCATTTATTTATATAGTGATGAAGATGAGATTTGTGAACGCCTAGTTTACACATGATTCGTGATGTGTAAGCCACTAAGTTCAGTGGTCGTGTAATAGATAATGTATTTATCTATCAGTTATCAATTATCATTATTATCTACTAATTTTCATAGGACAAAAAGCTGGTAAAATTATGAACAAACTTTTTAAGTAAGAGACAATGAACCATTTGCAATTGGATTTTATAAATCAATCTGCTTGTCGGGCGCTTTAAATATTACCCAATAGATAAATTAATGCAAAAGCTGGCGATGAAAACATATAGATGAAACCTGGATCCATCACTTCAATCTACTAAGTAGGATAATATGATCAGTATACTTGAAAATTTCATGCCGGTAACATCTTGGCGATGTTTCTTTCGAACTTCGAAAGGATTTTCTTATTGATTTATACACAAAGTAAGTGATGCCTTGTCCATTGAGCTAAAGGAGCTATAGCCCAAGGGTACAATTGATCCAGGGGCGCTTAAAAATTTAAAGAATAAGATTTTTCAATCGTTTTTATTTGAAATGTCATGAAAATTTTATTGATTTAGAGCCAGGATTAGTTCAAAAATATCCTAATTTCAAGCACTTTTATTTGATAAGTGATAACAATTTTTCTCAAAAGCTCAACACATCCTAAAGACAATAAATGAGTCTCAAATCGATTGCACGTTCCACAACACACTACAGCTTCAAGATTTTAGTATTGGGTGTACCAATTATAGAAAAGAAAGATCATTCTAACATTAAAGAATAAAAAATCTGATATTAATAGACATGCTAATGAAATTATTCAGAAGCGTTTAATGCATGTTGTTTCGAGATAAACTTATCTGCAATAAATTTTTTTATTATTTAATATGCCTATTATTTAAATAGTTGGATTAGGACGCTAAGCCTAAGGGCGCTCGATATTGTTAAAACGGCCCTGCACAAAATGGACATAGACATCACACGCCAATATTAAGCCAATCTTGTAATGAAATTTGTGAAAAAATTGAAAGAAAAACTAGAGATACAAGTGTTTACTTAAATTTTGCTCTCTAAATGTCATATCATCCATTATCCCTTAAATATATGGCGTCTTGAGGTAGATGTAAGATATTTATCAATTAGATGTGGAATTTTCGGATCAAACTTTTAATCATGTCAAGTTTCGCAATAATTTTGCAATTGCAATAGAATTGCAATAGAACAAGCAAAGTTTGTCTCGTATGATAAATGTATCAAATTTCTCAATTGTTGTAAGTGACTCTTATTATTATAGTTTTTGAAAGGAGAATAGTACCGAAAGGAGTCATGATGACTTAAGACTTAAGAGTCTTAAGTCATGTAGACTCATTACAATTACTGTCACTTAATTATGTTGTGTTTTTTTTTTTTTTTATTCACTTTTATTATCAAAATGTTTTAATTTTTACTCCTTTTTTTTCAACTTGAATGAGCTGATGATGATTTAATATAATCCAGCATTTAACATGACTCCTTTCGCCAATATTCTCGTATCAAATTTCTGTTTTTATTCCGTCGGCGCCAGTGAAAAGCTCTTAATATGCTCATAAATTTAATCCCACTCGAAAATATGGACATTTGGGCCAAACAAAAGTCTCTGCAGTTGACCGTCAATCAGGTATTTTTGTGGCTTATACGAAGGATTTTTGGGAAGTACTATATTAAATTCCAATAATATTTAAATATCTTTTTATCTTATTTATTAAAAGAACAAATTATATCACATCATACCTATGCGTCATAGGAATTTTGCAACAGATTTTATTGTGAATAATTTATGATGACAGGTTACAATGTAAATATTTATTTTATAAACTTGTATGATCACAATATCGCTCACAGTTACTCTTACTCAAATGACTCCTCTCTTGCTAGATTATAAGCCTTATATACCCTATTCCAACAATGGGCCAACATTCCAATATTCTCAGTTTAACAACAATAAACTAGCATTCAAATGCCCGACAACCACCGAACATCAAGTAACCTTAGGCTGTCAATCACGTCCGACTAGATTGTTGATCAATGCTAACTAGGATTATAAATTATTGAATAAATAGCGAATTCAAATGGATATTAATGTGAACTTATGACTTGAAATATTTCACATTTGTGACAATATCTATTAGAAAAAATTAATAAATAATAAAAGAATAAAATAGTATTTCACAGTTAAAAATATTGCAGTACAACAACGTGAATACAGAATATCAGACTTCATTCATGGAACATAAGAAAGAGCTCAACAAGAAAAAAAAAACTAAAATAATACATCGAAGTTAACATTTTTAGATAAAATAAGAATTTCATAAACACTGAGTAATAGAAAACTAAATTTTATGCATTTTTCAGAGTTTGTATATCTTTGTCTTTAGTTTAAGCAATCGATATAATTTCGTCAGTACTGAAATGAATCTATTCCCGAAAATCCAAACTTTATAACTTAAAAAAAATTCTAAATCTAAATAACTAACAGTGAGTATTAATTTATCATACATGCAATGAAACTCTCATCGCAATAGATTCTTCCTGTACCTATTATATTCTTATGATATTGGAATCTATTAAAGTAACAGTGAATTCCATTCATCTCTAATTTTATTTTAACGATTTCGATTATTTAATGACTATCATCCAACTAATCTATAACAGTATTTTATTTCCTACCAAAACAACTTTCAATTTTCTCCAACTCCGTCCCTGATACCAATCAATCCCTTTCAATTCACAAATAAGAACAGCATCATTAAACCACTTTCTTTACCTTACTATTAGAAAAGGGTTACCTACATCTCCACATCAGGTGTTCTATATGTCTGTACACTCTGCATCTTTATGCTGAGGAGTAGGGGGTGCCTAGTTCAGGGTGTGGGAAAATAGCACAGGTGGTGCTCTAGACAGACCCTGCAGCCTCCTCTGATAGATACGACCAGCGTGGGACGGTAGGATATTGAGAGGGTCGTAGACTATTGTTCAATATTTGGGATTCGGAATAGGTTTGGTGAATATTGAAGACAAATAATTGTGATAAGTTGAATTTTTTCAAATAATTATTTTTCCAAAAAAAAATTATATAACAATGTTTTCAAATTTTCCGCATGAATTCAAAACAATCCGTCGTACATTATTGAAATTTCGTATTTCTATAACATTTAGTTGTACACTTCGCATTATGATTGCGATCGGCTGAACCGAAAGAGCAGTTTACTGAACGGTTTTTCAAAATTTTCGCATGAATCGTTCCTATTGAAATTAGATTAGATGTTTTCATGATTGCAAATGTTTTTCAATTGACAACAAATTATTCCGTTTTTCATGAATTTCAATTTTGTGTAAATATTACATAAATCAGTTAGGAAATACGAATTGGTTGTAAATTTATTCTCATAAAGCTTATGATTCATAACGAATAAGTAAATCTTTCCATCACTTGAATAAATTTTTGTATGTTAATATATCCAATGATGTACAAGTAAGTCACGTGATGTCCACGTCAGATTACGTATTCTATAATAAGCATTATTATTCTGGTCCACCGTTTCGATAAAACAGCCGTAAGTAGAATCATTTATAACAGATTTCAAGCATTCTAAAATAATGATAGAATGACTGGACAATTTAATTTTATCAGAAATCAACAGCCTAGCATTATTTTTAATTACAATGATTTCCATTTCAATTTTGGTGTATAATTTGAGTCAATTCCGTCGTACAACAAAATTCGCCGTTGTGTTGTTCATTTCCTCGGTTTGCAAGCTTCTTGCTCTTGTTATTGTCGTGATCCAACAAACGAAACACGAGTCATGGACCCTGGGAGGCGTGCTACTCTATCCACAAGCACGACACCGAAATAACAATGCAAGAGAATCACAGGAGCGCGGAAAACGAGCAAACTTATACGGTGTAGAATCAGAGTAATGTACCTTAAGAATTTATGGTAGCTACAAGCGATAGCAATTCAAATATCATGTCAGTCTGTGTGTCAAGATCCGCAATATTCACTCATTTTGTTCAATCAATTCAAACAAATTTTTAGTTATTTTCTGTATTTTTGACGGAGAACGTATTTCCCGACATTTAAAATCTGTTCATATGATAATAATTACACTAAATCGCATTTTAATGGTACATTTGTTAATCTATTTTCTCTATTACGTACTATCTGGGCAAAAATTTTTGGCATAGACCATTTGAGCACGGCAGTCAAATTTTTAATCCGTATAGCAAGGTCTTCCGTAATCCCTATGTACCACTTGAACACGGCAGGAGCTTAACAGATTATTGGATAAACCATAAACAAAGATAGTAAGTAAAATATAAAATCTTTAATGTAGTCGAAATGAACCAATCACGTTAGAATAATGAAAAAAAACACTCAAATTGGACTATTTTTGCAAATGAATAATGGAGGAGTAAGTATATAAATTGACACCAAAATATAACATTCTCATTATTATTCATTTATTATTATTATTTACTATTACACATTGAATCTTTAAAAAGGAAAGAATTTAATAATAATTTGATACAATTATACAGAAAAAGGAATAGAACAAGAAATGATTTTATAAAAGCTATTAGTTATGATTTTTCGAAAAAGTTTTTAATTTAATTCAATATAGTAAAATGTAAATATGTATATATGACGAGTTTTCAACGAAATGAATAATGTTAGCTGTAAGAAATAGTAAATATGTTATATTTTTTCTACCTATATAGTTTTTATCAGTCGTTATTTGTTTATGATAAAATAAAATGAATTATTATCCAAGTTCGTTTATTATATTAACTCACAATTTTTGGTATTTAGAGAAGATACATCTATTTGGGAGATTGAAGTAATAAACTTGGCTCAAACGATATATAGGGATTAAGAGAAAAATGCTCAAATGGTCTATGGGATTAGGACAAAACTGACTGCCGTGCTCAAACGATATATCCCCAAATTTTTGGGTCAATAATATTCCGACTAACGGGATCTTTCACTTTTTTCTACTAAAAAATTTGGCTTAAAACTATAATTTTAGAATTAGTTGAACTTATCAAAGCTTCTTAGTTTTTCTAATCGTTTTTAGGTGACAGAACTGTGGTCGAACTACAACGAATTGACATTGATATTGACTTGAAAATTACTGTCAATTTAGAATAAAAACAGGACGTGTTCTTGATTAGAATTTATCATAAGGACATTACAGGGATCAAATCGGGTCATCCTTCCAAAATAAGATCGGGATCAGGTGATCAGGATGACAAGGATTGGAAGCCCAAGACAAGATGAGGCTATGTCAATGTTGATTTGATATGGTACCAGGTTGCAAACGACCTTGATCTGAATTAGAGTTGGTTGGCATGTATGTATATAAAACAGAATTACATATAGTTTAACCATCGAATGAAAGTTGACTCCTAAATTATTTTATAGATGTGGTTTTCTTTCAAAAAATTTAGTTATTACTCGAATTGTAAATAAAACTGACCTTTACAAGTATCCACTGAAATACTGGACTAGGAATCTCCAGAAATACATCAACATGACTGTTCTTAATACCACTGGATTACTGGAGACATTGAAAATGATCTTAGCAACAGGGTTTCAGGGATGTATTACGACTCATTTGTCTTATTACCAAAGTATCAGGCAGATAGATAACTTAGATGAAAATTTTTAAAATATGGCAACCGTGGGTCTTCGGTTATTCCAATATAGGAGTGAATCTTCTTTTGAACCATTTCTACAAGATATATACAACATATTTTGTTAGAATCAAAATAAACTATAAAAAATACGTTCGATGCACCCCTGTCTTGTTCTCCACTAGGATAGTGTAAATATCAATCATCCATCTATTTCAAGCAAGTTATACTAATGTATTTATGTTAATTCCTTATTCAGTATTTGAATGGGTGCTTGCAAAAATTCTCGGGGCCTGAGTTCTAATCTTTGCTACCCATTCCGTCATAAAGTTTAGTTTTCTTTGAGATTCGAATAATAGCTAAATGTTCTGAAAGAAAACCACATCTATAAAATCATTTGAGAGTCAACTTTCATTCGATGGTTAAACTATACTATAAACAAGTGAACTGAAAATTTAAAACAGTGAGGGCGAAATCGCTGCATCACAGTGATAAACGAAACCTCTAAGCGTGAGATTTGCGTATTGTTCGTCTGTTGGTCAGTTTCAGCCCCTGTTTACATAAATGAGACCCTGTTGCATAAAACTCATTCTCAGGTTCGCAATATTATTTAGAAACTCCTATTCTTTTTTTCTACAATATTGATCGTATTTTTTTGATGTAAAACTAGCGGTTTCGAAATTATTCAATCAAATTCTAACTCCAGAATGGCAGCCTTGTTTCCACCTGCTCATTTAACAAATTCTATTTCCAAACTTACTGGTCTACAAATTCATTGGGAGAAAATTATAGACCGGACACTCGTGATAGAAAAAAAAAGGATATATTTTACAGGCTGCCATTTATAGTGAAGATACAACTGTAATCTTAGGAAATTTGCATTGAAAAATCCTCGCTAAGTTTTAATGACTAATGTAAATCGAAAAACTGATTTTAACTAGCAACAAAAAATAATTTCTTGTACAACTTTTTTTGAGCGTGAGGCAAGTTTGCTAAATCAAATAAAGTTTATCGGCAGACAGCTACATAAGTCAAAGAATAAAATATATTCAAGTAAACTTATAATTTTATTGCGTAGCTCGGAACATTTCTCACAATAAACTTTGGGTCGATTTTGAAAACTTGCTTTTCATTCGAAGAAATGGCAGACTGCAAAAGAATGTTCTAGGAACCTTTCTTATTGTTGCTAATTTATATCAATTTTTCAATATGCATCAACATTCAGCGTGAATTTTCAAATGTAAATATCTCAAGCTTACAGCCTATAAATGGCAGCATGTAAAAAATTGATCTCTTCTTTTTATCACGAGCGCCCGATTACAAAAGAAAAATTCTGAATCTTACAATTCAAAATATCTGTACGCTATTAACAAATTAATAATATAACAGTGTCTGCGAATAAATCAGAAATGTAATCAGAGGAATCACATTATAGTAATTAAGATATCAAGGATGTTAAAAGGACAATAATGCCTGAGCTCAACAGTGTACTTTCTAAGGGCCTCTGGCTCGAGGTATGTACGTTGACCGTAGTCATTATCGTCCGTTCAACTCCTGTGGGGCCTTCAATGTTTAATGTCCAACTTTTGTACTATTTCAATCAAAAATTTTAACAATCTATGTCCTGTCATTGTGATTTCTGTCAGAGAAATTACTCCAATTACTTGCTGTAACTAGAAAACTTGTTTGTTATTTTTCAAAATAATGCCATCGGGTATTATTTGTTAAATAATTACCCTGGAATCAGTATTTTTATAACATCAATAATAATCTGGTTGGACATTAAATACATTTTATGATTTATTTGGGCGATATTTCACTACTGATGTCAAATATTCCACAAAGTCATGTCTTTTGCTCACATTTTAAGAAAAATAGATACATTTTGAGGTGATTATGGTGTATAATAAATAAAACAAAAATATTTTGCGTAGTTGTCGTTTATTATTTTACGATTTGATTGATGGTTTGAGTACATGCGGAAAGCAGATATCCACGAACGCAACAAGTCGAAAAGTCAACTCATTCGGATAAGCGTAGAAGATGAACTTTATAGGATGGGCGTCGAGGATGAATTGATTTCAAAGCATCAGAGAAAACAACTTGCAGGATTTAGAGGATTCCAAAATAAAGAAGATATACTACAAAAGAATCTAAATAGTTTGCAAATGTTGGTATTAGGAAAAACTAAAGCAGTAGATTCTGAGCAGGATCTTGACAGGATTTTGTAGCCGGAAGCATGTACAGTGGGCCATAAAATATTTACAAATGACAGCTAGAACATTTGGAGTTTATAATACTTGAAAATAATATGTTACAGACTTGAGCTAAAATATTATAGTGTCAAGTGAGATACGAAAACTTAATAATATATATATACATGAATGTGTTTATGTGTGTGTGTATATGTATGTATGTATGTACATAGTTTGAAGTATGTGGAGATATCCCCACAACTTCAATTCAATTACTCCAACAAACTTCTGCAATTTTAAATACGACATAAATACACTAGTTTTAATTTTTGTCAGTACCACATATCTCTGTCGCTACCTTGTAACCACTATAACCATGCTACTATTACTTGGTTCAAACCGTGGAAACGTGGAAAAATAGCATCTTGTGAGTAGGTAGTTCGTTTACTTCCGCGTTGCCTATACTTTGCTATAAGTCGCTTGGTAAGTTGTGTTCTCCAGGCTCTCTTTTAAGTTGCCGCGCCGGTTTTGTTGTTGCGACATCGCGCAGGCCTTGACCGTGACCAGCGCCGCCCCAGGCGGTGCGGACATGCGGGGGACCAGCCGCAGGATCTGCACGAGGGGAACTGACCGGGAAGTGGGGCAATGTGGTCTGAGCGAAAAACAAAACGAAGAAATGTTATTATTAGCTTAGTAGCAAATACCTTTCATAATTTTTGTGCTTCTGAGAAGATTAAAATTGTTACAGTAGATCCGGAAAATCCAAAATGAAATGATGGATGTCCAAAGCCTTGAATTCAATAACAAGACATTTAAATGCCGACTTAAAACAGCAACTGTTCTCAGTCTGGTGACACAATTTCATTTGGAGTGTATTTAGTATTGACTCGCCAACATATTTGCAATAATATGTCAATATTGTATATGACACAATGAATGTTGCTAGTATAACTGAACATTTAATAAAACAATGGTGAGAGAAACGGGTTGGTACATTCTCTGGTAAAATATTGTCAATCAGACGTTTTTATCACTTACTAAATTTTGAACATCCACTGTACGAAAATAGATTGAAAAGAAACAAGATTGACATTGACAAGTATAATAGGTATAAACATTAAAGAAAAAAGCGCTGAAATTGTTTTTTGCTTTAGTACGTAAATATTTTTTGAACTTGAGAACTCTTTTCACTCTATGAGGGTTCAACTACACTGAGAAAAAGGTTGTTTTGAGTCAAATGATTTTCTGTTTTCTCAACTGCGCGGCACACTTGGATACGGCGAAATTCACATGGGTGCTAACTCAATTCCTCAGCGCATTTGAAAGGTTCATAACAGCAATTCCGTAAGGAATTGAGATATATCATTGGGAGTTCATTCTAATACTTACTAATTTCATTTGATTGCTATTATTATTCAATACATTAAGAAAATATTTGATACAAATAAAAAAAAATTTTCGGGTAAAATGATTTACTTTTCTGGCAATATAAAGAATTGTTTATTTAATATTCTCTCCAATTTCCTTGAATTCGTGTTCTATCGATTAAATATCAAAAAGTGTTGAGAGAGAATATAAGAGTGTTGGGAGAAATATGTAACTAATTATTTCAACCGTTGTTTAGCTTTGAATTAGATGCGAAAGCATTTGAAGTAAAATCGAATATATTCGAGAAAATAGAACCATTTCATCGAAAGAATCACAATTACGGCTTTCTGAATTTCATACCTAATTCCAAAAAGTATTTCTCATTATTAATGTATAGGATTGGGTTATTGATATTATTATTCATTAATGTTCAAGAAACTTTTTTATTATAAAATATGGAACATGAATCTACACATATATACATGAATGTCATATCCATTAACATTAGCAAGAGTAAAATACTCTTTATAGTAATCTGAAAAGCATCAGATGAAATTAATTGATGGTGGCGTGCATGGGAGGTTATTTTTCAATACTTCATGATTTCTGGAAAAGTATTGTTGTATTCCAGCCAAGCACAGAATCTTTTATTTCATCTGTAACGAATAAAGAATAAATAAAATAAGCAGCTAGATTTATTCGCATTTTTCATCTAAAATACACGGTCTGACAGAATAATACTTGCCTGAAAGTTCTATTCGGACTTTTCTTGAGACGTTCGATTGTTTGAGTACCCGCTGATGGACCCTGTATCGTTGTGATTTAATAGAAAATTCATTTCCAAGTCCGCCTTGTATTTTAGTGTGGGTATTGTGTTCGCTATCCCTTTCTCATATAATACACAATTCTCATTATCCTTATTGTTGCTATTTCCATCAGACATCTGGAATTGTTATGTATCATATAAATATTGTTACTATATTATTACAGAAATTATAAAACAGTGTCACTTACATTTCCATTATTATTGGCTAGGTTTCCGAAAGAAATTGACTGTGTAGGACGATCCTCATTGGCTGCATCTTTTTGAAATACATTTTTCTATTCGGAAGTAAATTCCAGCCAGTAATCAATAATCGGAATCAATTCTTTGATAGACGAATTATCTAGGAGCTTCAGTCTATTGATGTTTTTTTTTGTGCCTGAAATGCAGTCACTGATTCAGTTATTCATTAATTTCACATAAATTCAAATGATTGAATACAGTACGATAAATTACCTTCAAAATTAGTTATGAGCTCTAATATTCTATTCCATCAAAATCTCTCGCGTTTCTTCATCTGTTATTCCACTATTTTGTAAAACAGTATCAAGCACTGGTACAATGCGTTTTCGATAACAGCTCAAAACTAAATGAACTCTCCAAAAATTAAATAAAACGGTAAATATTCTTCAAGAAAACTTAAGGGTAGGGTGGATAAATTTTTGTTTTGTGATTGTTTGGAACAGAGGTCCTCAAACTTCTCCACGCTCCACCAAATCCTGAGATCGAAAATATGAATTGATCGTTGAATAAAAACATCTTTGATAATAATTTTATATAATTTACCCACATTCTGAATCTTTCAATGTGATCAAAATAAACAATAGCGGGCCGATTACCGGACAAGTCCGAACCGCTATCAGGGACCAGATTGGTGTGCTCGCGGGCTGGTGTTGGAAGCCCCTGGTTTATAACACAGGCTGTGAAATGGACAAACAGATGTGCGCCAAGAATTTCAAGTAATAAAACCCAAAGTACAAACAAATGTAATATTTTGTTTAACAAGGCTTATGGATTCATAGCTAATTCAAAAAAACGAAAAATTCTGAATGACTAACATAAATTGATTTATTTAAGTGAGCACATCAGATTCTCTCACAAACTTTGAATAAATCAACCTAATGATCTTAAATGGATGCAATTTTTATTTTAATCTAAATTAAATAGATTTTAAATGAACAAGAAATGCTAAGAGACCAAATTTTTCTTTGAATAAATTGGCTTATGTATTCATGTATCGGAAAAAAAATTGAATCAGTTCTTTAAATCAAATTGATATTACGTCAACAAGCATTTTTAAGAAACCTGTAATAAACAGATTCATCATTTTATTATTATTCACCATTTTCATAAATTATGACATGGATAAATGAATTATACTAGAGAAATTATATTAATTACACTAATTAAAACTCATAATATATATTTTTTACATTTTAATTGTTACTATGAATCAAGAGATTACTTGAAAAAAATTTTCAAGAATTTTTGAAGCTCTCAGTGAATTTAACAAAAAATCAATTCAAACATAGAAATTTTCATGTCAATCATTGAAGGGTTATTCATTTCACTATATATTTTGTTGCATCAATAAATAAATTCGTTTATCCAACTTAAATTAAATCCGCTCAACTTCACGAGATATTTAACTACAATTCCTTCACGCAGTTGGTTTTAAGGATGCTGAACGGTTACACTGATTCTGACAGACTCGCGTGAAGCATGATTCTATAGACTCGACTCCGAGAGTGTCAATTCCGCGCGGAGTTGTCATAATTTCATAAATTTCTCTCAGTGTAGCTTTTTGATGTCACTCTTCCAATGAAATAAAATTATTTTTTATTAGGCATAATTTGTCCTGTATAGTTTAACATTTCGGGAAGCAGAAGTTCGACGGGTCGCTGGCTGCTGACCACTAAATAAACAAACTATACTATAATATAAATTGTATGCTACACTATTAATATCGACACTTCTTCTAAATGACAAAATCAAGAAAGTTTTAATATATTCACATTCCCACACTAAGAAAACTGAATTACACCATTTAAGTGATTGAAACCATAAGTGGTAAGGTCCTACCACTTGAGTAGTAAAGTTTAAGTATTAAGGCCCACGTGATAAAAAATTAAAATGCATTTCCTACCCTCAACTTTGACGTTTGACGTCTCATTTGTCTTACAACTGCAAGTGATACCGGTTACCACTTAAGTGGCTTACCATTTAAGTTGCAAAGCTTTATACTTACCTCCACACCGATCTTACAATTTCAATTGCTATTCTTACCACTTAGTTTTCTCAGTGCAGTATTTGAATTTATTTCAAGAACTTGTGATCTTTTATTTTCGGACATTGGTAGTCAAATCCGATGATATCACCAGCCCTCAAAATAATTAAAAACATCGGTCGCGATTTGAAAGCTCTCCCGAAAGTGTACGGATACCATGAAAACGAGAGCTATGTCTGAAAAAAGAAGACAGATGAAAATCCTACCCACAGGAAACAGCCCATTATAATATGTTATGTGAATATTGAAGGATCTGTGCTCCAAAGTCGAATAATCAAGAGCGAACAGCACTTAATGTGTGGTACAATATAAAACACATATAATGTAAAGCAAAATTACAACTCTCATTCTCTCTTACAGATTTGTATTTTTTTATTTTTCGAAAGAACCATTTTTAACTCATAATATTGGTTACATACAAAGATCACCTTTTCTTCACTTAATAATTTTATTCACTAATGTAACATTTCAGTAACCAAGTTACCATCTCCGAGGTACTCTCAAGATGACAACTTTGTTACTAAAATGTTACATTAGTGAATAAAATTATTTACTGAAGAAATAGTTATTAATGTATCAAGGCATTGAAGTTGATTTCTCCTTCACGAATGTGGAAATTAGCTGATAATAAACCAAATGAGTGATGAAAAAGAAACTATTAGAGAGAAAATTACATCGACATAACCTAATTTTACTTAATTCTAATTGACTATTATTGACAGTTGTAAGCGCTACCAACACCAATAAAGCATTTTTATTTCTGGAAAAGGTGTTAGTATTCAACAATTTTTTGATGAATGAAAGTAAGAAATTATTAAAATATATACAAAAACAAAATAAATTATTCAGAAATGTAATTAATTTTATATAAAATGAACTAAGAAAGTAATTATGTAAGTATGAATTATGTAGTGATGAGCAAAGCAAGAACAAGACCAGTATTTAAAGGCGACCTTGTCATAAATTGTCCAAAGAATGATATCTCTGGTTTTGAGAGGCTATCACTGAAAACTCGAGAACCTACCCTTTCTCCAACGCATAAATTGACCTTTTAATGAAAAAACACAAAAAAAGTACTTGAGAGAAATAAAAATATACAAAAAAACTTTCTTTATACTTCAACCATGTGTTGTCTAGAAAAAGAATACTTACTCCAAGAACATTCTTGTAGATTCATTTTTTTTTAAACAGTGGTAAAGTTTGTTTTATTCATAGTCAATGTTAAAATCTAGTATAGCAAACTGGCAATTCCAAATAAAAAATATTTTGTTCCAGGAAGAGCATGTGTTGACACTGTCTCAAATATTTTAACTCATTTGTGCTCTGGAAGTAAGAATTTTCAGTTTATTCCTGCATACTAGGTCTTGTTCTTGCATATTTAGTATTGGTATTGTTCTTGTTCTTGTTCTTGTCCAATCAGTCCTGGTCTTGGCCTTGCTAGTCTCTGGATAGTCTTGATCGTGATCTTGCATTTTCGCAAGATCAAGACCAAGACCAATTTTGCTCATCACTAGATTTATGTCGAACGGCACTAGTGATTACACTGCACATCTGGCATCTTTGTTTATGCAATCTAGCAACAGGAATCGTATAATAATGAGCTACTTTACTGCCAATTTTTCTTATTTTAATGCCGATTTTTGGCCATTTTACTGACGATTTCAAAAAAGTATTTTTTGTATTGTAAGGGTTTCCCACTTACAATAAATTTATATTTGATAGATTGGGTTCTTTGCTGAACTGTGAGGATATTATATTTTGTACTTATCTGCTCTGTTGTAATACTTCTGAAAGGGGAGAATAACCTGCACAGGAACTTTGAGTAATTTGCACGTTTAACAAATAATAAAATGTATTTAAAAAGAATAAAGAATATAAAGAATATGAAGATGAAGTTACCAAACTCCGATTAATCACCGGCTTTCAAACTACATTCATGAATATCTTACAAACTTCTAACTTCTCAACACACGCACTAACTAACTTATCACTAACTAACTACCCAGCTACTTCTTCTACTCACTAACTCTCTACATCTTTCTTGACTAACTATCTACATCTTTTCTTCACTAACTCATAACTTGACTCATAACTTGACTAACTATCTATAAACTCCAAAATGCCAATATAACAATATTCGTTATTGACGTCAATCGTATTTACAAATAGTTCATATACCTCTATTGCTTGCTTACAAGAAAAGCACATTCCTCAATTTCGTCAGAGTTCAGCAAACTATGAATTTGCTGACTCTTACAGTATGCTACTTGTGTCATCTTCACGTAGCTCACCCATATTTATAATATTGTTGGTGAAAGGTGTCTATAATCTTGAAATGAATACGTTTATAGGGCATTTGCCAAAGGATACTGTCAAGTCTTCATGATAATAGATATTCAAGCACTACAAGCGTTGTTGCTCATGAGAATTCGAACGATTAGAATCAAAATATTATTTGAACCTATAGATTTGCAATAGACAAATTATGAAAATCATCCTAACAATCTGAACCACTAAGGCCCGGTTTCACCAAAGAAAGTTAAATTCATCTAGAGGTTATTTTGAGTTAGTAACTATAGTTACAATTGTATCAACAATAGTTTTTGTATAAAATAACCTCTGGATAAAGTTAACTGGTTTTGGTGAGACTGGCCCTAAGAGACGGCTCCACCAACGTCATTTCTTGCCCAGAATTTATTTTATATGAAAACAATTAATACAATTGTTACCATGCTTACTAACTGAAAATATCCTGCACATAAATTCAACTGACGACGGTGAAACTGACCCTCAATAAAATTAAATGTAATGATAACTCCCAGAAGAAAAAATGGAATTGAAAATGGCAATATGTTCATTCAAAAAATATAATAACAACTATATTTTAATAGTAAAGTAGATTTGATATTTTGTGTTACATTATTTATATTCATAATGGAACTGTTACTTTGATCTAGTTGCATTCAATTTTGGGACTTTACAATTAAATAACCTGTAATAATTCTGTCATTGTTGTATTCGTGCTGTATACTGAATTAATTTTTTCCTTGTAGTCTTTCGACCTGATGAAGGCAATTAATTTGTCGAAACTGGTTGTTTAATAATGAATAAAATAACAAAAGTTATAAACAGAGAGAGCAAAAGTTAAGACGTTATATCTAATATCCTGAATTCTTCCTGGTAACCTTCAATATGTACTAGGTATATTTTCAATATAATAGAATAAGATTTTTTTATATATACTTTAAACAACCAGCAAGAAATCATGGAGACTACATAAGAAGCACAAACTCCATGTATACAAATGGCTTTCCAAAATAAGACAACACTAGTATTCCATTTGTCCCGAAACAGTGGAAGTGTGATGTTCAACATGTTATTTATCTACAATTGTATTTCAAGTGACAGTTTTTCACACTTTTAATGTAAAAATTAGGCTTTTGTGGAAAACTGTGCAATAAAATTTTTATAGCACTCTTTCAATGCACGATTTAAATGGAGCATTAGTTCCACTTATCAGTGTTTAAATATCTGCGGGTATTTTGAAATTAATCTACAGTTCTGAAATTACTTTTAGGCATTTTAAACTTTCAAGAACATTTAACCTCAACAAAAACAGTTCAATACATAATATCGTTCTCTTAGTTACCAATAGAAACCATCAAAATGACATCTATACATAATAGTTATTTATGTATGAACTGCACGGAAATTATACTTTGGTGCTTGAGAATGTAAGTTTTTTGTCAAGGCGGCAGCCGAGACACAAATCATTCGAAAGTACAAGAGAAATTTCGCGCGCGAGTTGCATACAACATTTTTTCTACAGACGTCAAAAAAATTTAAAAAAAATATTAAAATCATATCAAAATGCGAAAATTAGTGGAGTTGTTTATTAGCCAATGGGCACGAATTACTTTGTGTACGTTGTCTAGATAAAATCAGTGCACGAAATACGTGATAAACTACTACATTTCACATACTAATATTGATGTACAAATGACGTCTGTAGAAAAAAAATATTGTATCTAAATTACTTACATCACATTTCGTGCAAACATCAACTTCTAATTTGTCAATGTTTTCGGGGTATATTATGTTAACCCCTCCGTAAGTGTCCGGACTTCTTGTGTAGTCCCCATGCAAAAAATATTGAAAATATATACAAAGGCCACTATTTTTATCTAGAAATAGCTCATTAACTTTGTACATATTATTATGCAACGAAGGCTATATAAAGTATATCAAATAATGTAGCAAAGATGTTATTAGAGAAAAAAAAGAATTACAATAAAATGGAGCGTTTTCTATCATAGAGTTTAATAAGTTGACGCACAACGTTTTTTGTTCTTCTTCATTCCCTTCTGGAGTGATTTTCTCCATCGAACTCCTAATACATGTTAACTACCTCAATTGCTCCTTTACACAAGGAATCGATTTTCAAATTATGTCAATTTATGGCTAAACTGATAGCACTGTTATAAAGCAAAGCATTATTATAATTGAAACTTCATTTATCTGACTGATATTACTCACTAATTTCCTTTTTTTCCTTTAATTCTAGAGAAATAAAAAAGCTCGAAGGATCTAAATCCTTCACAAACGGCAGAAGTGAAGATATGTATTATTTCAATTTGATCAATTCTTCAACTGAAAAATACCATTTGAACAATGCGTTTTTACAATACAAAGACATTTTTTTGATATTCCTGTACGTTTATCTGAATTAAGCAACCTTCAGTCCCTCTAAACAATGGGCCGAGCTTATTAGTCACAATTTTTGTTATCTCTAATTATTTTTCAATAAAATATCATCATCGTAGCAAGAGGCTTGAATCGTAAAGTTGACAGCTGATTCTTCGTATAAATTTCTAATGCTTGGACTTCGTAGTTCATTCTAGTACGACATGAAAAAATCAAGGTATGGATTGAAAAACATTAGAATTTTCGCAATGATCTACTAAGTATCGGGCTCGAATAATGTTTTGCTTTTGAGTCGAGCGAATGTGATATCAATTTTCACAATGCATTTTGATAACTAATTCACTATCTGTTCTGTCTCACGTATTTTATTCGGTGGCATATCATGGATTTTATAATTTATTTTGTCTTCATAGTCGTTTTTGAATATTCACAAACTTATCCATCCATTAATTCCCAGGGCTGGAAAAAAGGTTTCGGAATATTGTCTGCCACAAGGATCAATTTTTTCAAGTATCCAAGTATTTGCGTATGTCTTTGAATGGAAAATCTTCTCCTTGTAGACTGGGACTAGAATCAGTTCATCAATTGAGTATGTGTGGCCATATTTGAAGTACGTCACTCGAATCGTGGCGAAAAATAAAAGATCTGCAACATTAAGGACAGAGCTAAACCTCAATTTTAATTATTTTTGTATTTTTGTCATCAAAATGTTAGAATTTGATTACAGCTTGAATCTCAGTTTTATTCACGAATGATAAAAGATGTTAATTTTATAAAATTTTAGATTCTTACTTTTATAAAATTGTTAGAATGTTCCAATATGTTGTAGAAAAGTAATTTTTAAGCGGTTTTTTTAAAGAATTGGCAACCTACCTCCTTACTTCAAACAGTGAGAATTCATCAAATTGATTGACTTGACAGAGAAATTCAGCAAATCTAATCATGGCAAATGTTTCATTCAATATTCCAGATTTCTTTTCCAAATAATAAATTAGAAGTTACACATACGTAATACATCATTACTCCGAATTATAGGATACCCAAGTTACAAGGGAAGCTTGTCATAATTCATGATTAAATCTGACTTCCCAAAGCAACGAAATCTGAAATTTAAATTCTTTAGAAAATTATCATATCATTTCAACAAAATTCAACATCATGATGGTCTGAATTATAGTAAATTATACACTTATAAAAATATTTAGCAAGAATAATCATCTTATAAACGCAAATTACACAATTTGTCAAATTATCCTGAAATGGAAATAAATTAAAAACTACATTTTCTGGCATAAGTTTCCGCAATCCATCACGTTGGTCACAGAAAATCAAATAATTATTCACACTTTAAGCTCAAAAGATAAGAATTCACCAACAAATTGCTTACAAGCACATTGTTAAAGTTAGAATCACGTTGTCTGCGAAGACGTGCTCCGAAGCGTGCGTTGGAATTCTTGTTTTTACTCCATGCAAATGCCACCTCCGCCCTACCCGCATCCTACTTCACTGTTGCTTTGCTGTTTACAGTTATAACAGATAGTAAAATGAGTGTGTCGGATAACAGTTTTGTAAAATTGAAATCTGTGCCCAGCGAAAATAAGATTTACTTTTTCGCCGCTGCTTCGCGTTCCACTGATGAAATTTTTACGTAGGTGTGTAGGTACTCTCATTATAACATTACTACTGCGTTAAGGATGATTTGTATCAATGGTAACGGACACAAGAGAAAGCTTCTTTTGTTTTTCATTCATAAACAATGTAAAACAACAAGTAAAGAGATAACACAAAATAATTACAAAAACAATTATAATTTTATGTATTCTTATAAACAAATAATTTTGTGATAGATTACGAGAAATGTGTAATTTTTATCATTTTATTTATTATTTTTGAGTACCCCTGGAAAAGTGATAAGTTGTATCTTGAATTATTTTTTGTTAAGGATCAACTCATTCAATGGTCTCATATATGTATAGTCAACTTGACAAAATCTCCTGAACATCTGACTGAAACAAAGTAAAATGATGTCCGAAGACTTTTAAAACCATGTTCCTAAACTGGACAGCTTTTGTTTTTTTTTTCAATTTTAATTTTGTCCGACAAGAAACGTGAATGCTGAAATTTTTCGATCCATCTATATAAAGGTCAGATTGAAACCAAACGACAATGACATTTTTTGACATAGTCTTTTAGTACCAATACACTTCCGACATTTTGAAAATAATATTCCAGGTGCAACTGGAGCTGATTTCGACATTTTTTTTGAAGCCGCGGTATAAACGAGGGCTTTCATTTTGGTTCTGCATACTGGTTCACAGATGACGCCATCAATAAAATGTTGAACAATAATTATTAGCCTCCATAATTTAGTCAAGTTGAATCCAAGATTCCAGTACTATACGTGAAATATTTTAGTTATAGCGAGTTTTCAAAGTTCACAATTTATCAGAAATATGAAATTAACCCTAAAAATTTTTGTGCAATAAATATTTAAAACTCTCTAAGAAAATTATCTTAACTAGAATGCCACGTCGAGTTTGTTTCTGTTTGCGGTTATGACGTACCTCATCAGTCGACAGTTTCTCGGTGATATGGAAAATTCAAACGTGGACGAATAAGTTTTAGCGACAGGCCAAGGACAGCTTCCTGAAAAACGGCAGTCAGTCAGGAAAACGTCAATGCCGTGCGCAAGCTCATCAACGAAGACATGTGACATATTACGAGATTGAGGTATCGTTGGGAATTTCATGGATATTAATTCAAAAAAATTTGCATGATGAATTTTGTGTAAGAAAATAGTTTCCTGTTAGATACTTCATCTGTTGACCGAAGAACAGGAAGAAACTAGGGTCAATTATTGGTGACAGAAAACTCAAGGCCGATCTAACGCCGCCAACTCTAAAATCGTTATTGGTGATGGATTGTACATTTACTCTTATGAAGCTGAAAATATTCATCAGTCGTCTGTCTGACTGTCTGGCTGTTCTAAGATGGGAAAAATTGCTACAAAAGTCATCCGTACCCGAAGTGTGTCCAAAAAGATGATCGCGACATTTGTCTCAAAAGCAGGTCATATAGCAAAAATTCCTCTGCAAGATCGAAGGACTGCTACTGCCAACTGGTATCTGCAACCATCTATTTTCCAGAAGTGATTACTATGCTTCGAGAAACCAGTCCTGAACGACGGATCATCTTCCACCAAGACAATTTTTAAAGCAGCAAAACGTCGAATTGTTAGACCATCCTCCTTACAGCCCCGACCTTAGTCCCAACGATTTTTTCTTACTTTTCCCACAATAAAAAAACCTATTTGGACACCACATAACTTGTACACTTTTTGACTGAATAATTGATAGTTGACACTGACATTGACATTAGACAAAATAGGCTGCAACCAAAACTTGAGATGATCATTCAGATGTTGTAATTCAAACGCTGTAGCAGTCTCAATACTGAATTTTATCATTCCACGGTCAATAGTTTCGAATTTATGCGAAAAACTAGAAAACTGTTAAATAAAGTTTACTTCCGGCTCAGTAGATTGCTAGGGGATTATAAAGTTATCATTTGAATGCTACAATTGCTTTAAATACCAAATTTCATGATTCTACAAGTGATTGTTCTAGATTTATGCGAAAAATTCGAAAAACGTCCGATGCAGCCAATCGCAATCATAATACGAGGTATACAACTAGGTGTTATAGTAGTACTTAATACGAAATTTCAATATTCTGCGGCTGATTGTTTTGAATTTATACGAAAAATTCGATAAGACTTATACAGGGTGTATCAGGACTAGCGTAAAAAATAATAGCATATTCCTAACATCATTTCGAGTAAAAAATATCATATGAACATAAATTCTATTCCTTTCAATGACCGAAATTCATGAGATCAAAGTTTTATGAATAGCAACAGATTTCAACAATCTTTAAATCAAGATAGGTTTGAAATAATGTAAGGAACAATAAAAACAATGGAAAACAGTGCCAAATGAATTTCAAATTCACAAATTAATACAAACAACCAATTACTAGGAAGAATAATAAACGCCTTAATTGTTATTCGTAGCAAACCAAATACAATTGATTCAGTTCATAATTCCAAGATTCGTTGATGCTAAATTTGCTTCCGAGTTCAATAAGCACATTTTGGATATTTACTATAAGATATAAGATGAAAATATTCAATATTTCCATTGTTTCTCACTCTGTTTTAGTTCCAAATTTACTGCTATCTATATAATTTTGATCTCTTGTATCTTGGTAACCAAAAGGGATAGGATCTATATTTATATAACATTTTTCATTTGGAATGACGTCAGGAGTTTGCTTTCATGTCCTGATACACCCTGTATAAAGTGCACTTCCGGTTCAGCCGATCGCAATCATAATGCGAGGTTTACAACAAGATGCTATAAAAGTGCCTAATACGAAATTTTAATATAACTAATTTGGCTATTGGTTTTTGTTTTTGTTCGGGTTTGATTCTAAAATTTAATTTGGGTTAATTCGAGTTAATCTGATCTCATTAAAAAATAATAAAGGCGACAATGAATGCCTACCACAAAATTACACAATTAAAAAAAAAAACTAAATACGTTGTGAAGCCACGATGTGCCTAAACACCAAAAAGGCAAAACTGAACCTCTAACTGTCCTTCAATTCCAATATTCTACCTGTTCATCCTACCACCTTTTTTTACAGGTACTTTCGCGGTGTGTGCCTGGGGACGGAAAATTAACAATTGTGTGGCAGCGTGGCGCCGTAATTTCTTGTTTCATGTAAATTCATTTTACGTAACGTCCGGTATTTGATTTGGTAAAGTTTATGTTTATGGAAGCTAGTCTCATTACTACCCAGCCCGGCCCTGGGATTATTATTATTTTTTTTGTAAATACTGAGCTCGGCCATTTTGAAGATAGAGTTTGCGGAAAACTTAAAATTAGTTGATTTTGTTCCGATAACCAGTTTTGAATGTTGCAAAGACTGATCGATAAAGTGCACTTCCGGCTCAGCCGATTGGTACATGAATAGAAGATAACCATTTAGATGCTACAGCAATTTTAAATACTTTTATCCTATGGCTAACATCTTGGATTTATGCAAAAAGATAAAAAAAAAAGTACCGAGTAAAGTGCACTTTTGGTACAGACGTTTGCAACCATAATACGAGGTACATCACTATAGACTTTAGACCAGTCTTAAATACAAAATTTCAACATTGTACATTCAATACATTATATAGTCAAAATGGATTCAGGGATGCTTAAAACGGATATTTCCATCAAAATCTCGAAATGTTAATTTTGTCGCTTTCACAATACTTGTACTTTGTACAAGAAAGTAAAAACGGACTGCGTAATGCAATTTTGTCAGTACCAGTAAACGAGTGGAATAACTGTTTCCAAAGTTGGTTCAAGTGAATGCAAAAATGCTTCGAGATAAGAGTTTGACGAATGCAGCTGCGCTATGAATAGTGAATTCAATATTTAGCCAATAGATACTAAATTTTGGTAGTCCAGGTTCCATTGTACTATTTTCTAGAATCTTCTTGTTAGGACATTCAAAAGAAAAACTGTACGACATTAAGTGAAAATTGATTTCTCTGCACCACTTCAAGAAAATGGATTACCAATTTCATAAGGGAAAGAACTGATACCGAAATCACAGATGAATACCGTACTCAAAGACCTATAAATGAACGATTTTGAAAGATCGTCCAATAGGGCCAGAGCATATAGTAGTGACTTCAGATATATCATATGCATTTGTTTTTTATATTGTCTAAATTAGTTCTCTTATATCTGGATTTGACTAAAAACACAATTTTCATTTATCTAGCTCCTTATATCAAATAATTGTTATGGATGAAACTTGGGCTCGTCATTATACCTAATAATAAAAACGAAGGACAGTCGAGAAAGCAGAAACATGCTGGCTCTTCCTGGCCCAAGAAATGTTGCTCACGTTGTTGAAAAACTTCAAGAAAAACTAAAGGAGTGCTGTTTTGCAAATGCGTCTGCACACAAATCATTGTGAACTCTGTAAAATATTAACCAAATTAAGCTTTGATTGATCATTTCCCATAATCTGCCTCATTCAGCACCATCAATCTATTACTTATTCCTGAACCTGTAAAATAAATTTAATGAGATAAAGATTCCTTTGGATGAAAATGACTTCTTTATAAATGTTATCGAGGACTGATCAGCAGACAACACTGAAATACTGTATCAGGGGTTTGTTGCTGAGCTCCATTCACAATATGGTCGTATTGCCGATGCCGCTACCAATTCTATTGCATTGAAATAACATTCATAGCTGTTATTTATTTACCTTCATTTTCACTTGGGTAATCTACATTTTATTACACATAACTTAAGCACGCTGTGTCCATTTATTCAAATATGTGCCACATCAGGCTTTCCTGAACTTATCTAAGATAAGAAGACATCAGGGGGCGAGTTTCTTAGAACTCTCTTAATTTTGATATTACCCGATAAAATTCCTAGATGTATTGACTGCAAATTACCAAAATATTTTTGATTTTTGGAAAAGAGAATCTCATTATTTATTTTTCAGGGAAATATTCAGATTTTGAAATTGGTTCACTGAAATCATTGATGAGGCGGAAAATGTACAGTACATTTAATTATCTTGAAATAAGTGTTATTGAACCTTCCCTGTACTTTGTGGACATTTTTTAAAAAGAGCTCTTGTAAAATCTGTCTGAAATAAAAAACTCTGCGGGATGTTCATAATTATTCAATAGCTTATCTTTGTTGTTTACATTTATATTTGATATACTGGTTTTACAACACAACCATGGTTGTTACCTTTTCAGTAAATTTTATGCTTATCACATGGTGGCTCTTGGGTCAGTAAGATCACAAGTAAGCTCAAAGACCTTGCGTTGCAGACAAACAGGACGACACTCGCATGTGGGCGTGTTTAAATTAGCCACAACATTGCCCATTCAGCATTAAACATCACGTATGCATACTCCATAGTAAAGACTATAGAAGCTCCCCATAAGGAAGAGCTGTAAAACAGAAATGTTGCTAGGTAAATAGAACTCAACGCGCGAATCTTTTACGCTATGTTAGGTCGCTTCGTGGCTCTTTACGAGTATGCGTAACCATAAAATTATTTTAATTTGATGCGTTGAAATGAGGTTAGCCAGGAAATTCCATACAATTTTGTATGTTGTATGTTGACGAGGAACATTGTTATTTGTCAAAGAGTGAAATATGAGCAAGATTATTTATGTGACAGGGTTAGTAACTGCTAAACATAAGAATCTAAATAGATAATTTGTTTCAGTGGAACTAGAATATTCTTTTTGATGATTTTGCTAAAATTTTAATATGAAAAACTATGATGCACAAAAAAATATAAGAAAATTCAATAAGAAAAACAACGTTCTCAGCACGTTCTTTATTGTTTTGGTGCTTTTCTGGCAATTATTAAATGTGTGAGTAACTCTTGACGATTGAATCTAACCTCTAAATCTCTGTCAGAACAATGGTTTGTAATGACAATTTTGTGTATTAGGGAGTGGAGGAAAGTGGTACTAAGCTTAAAAATGCAAATAAGACGGTGCGGATTAATTCTTGAATGTCCTTGAAAATCAGGAATTGTGATATAATATGATATACCTAAATTTAGGTACTACCAGAAAAGCATGAGATCTTGGGAACTAGTTGGAGCCTACAGCGAGAAGTAGCCTACTTTTACGCGGAGTATCTAGAACTAAGTCTAACCTCATCCTAATCATTTGTAGTTCGATATAGCCGGTCATTGTCATTGTGAGCTAATATAATTTTCATCTCAAATAGCGACGTTCTCAGGGCATGTTAATGTATTTTGCATAAATGTTCATTTCAATGACCTTTTGGACTGTTCAGAAAATCCATATCAAAATATATTTAGAATAGACGAAATCATCGACTAGTATATTGCATGCCGTATAAAGCTACAAGAGATCTTGTCAATATTTTGAACTACAGCTACCTCCAGCCGACTCGATCAACTGATAAAAATGATCATAGTTAATCTGTGCATCAACCGAATTCTAAACTCGCACATTTAAGTACAATCCCTAATGTCAAATTTCTAGTTTTCCATTGTATTTGCTGGTATTATACCCTAGATCTCATTAAGTCAACCCATACAGCAGTATGATTCAGGACTATTGTAACAAAATTCAACAGATTAGTCCGAAAATTATTTTAATGTATCCATAAATTTTATTTCTCTCTTAAATACCTCAGAGTAAGCAAAGAGAAATATGGATGAATTGAAACAAAAATTATACTCAAAATAATCGTCTTAGAGTCGGTTTCATCTATATATTGATACGTGATAGTCCAAGAGCTCGCTTGGAAATACTACCTTGAATCGTTGGACGATTCTTACGTATTCTAAACGATTCGTCGTAAAAAAATTACTCTTAAAAGTCAACGGTGCCATTTTTAATTCTGCCAGAAGCAATTAATATTAATTATTCATTATGGGAATTTAACGCACAAACAACCTTTTTATCTTAGACACTTGGAAATTACACTGGAACATGTATTTTTTTGTGCAAAACAAGAAAAACTTATACCCACAGCCCCCGGCACCGTGGCTTCAAAGTGGTTGGAAATATCGATAAAGTACCTTTTTCTATTAGACGAAAAAGTCCTATACAAAAATTAAAGCCAGAGACCTGACGAATTTAAAGAATTAACGGTGCCAACTCTCATGTTTCCAGAAATCCTCGGCACCGTGGATTAAATCTACGCTGAGAGAAAACTTTGTAACGCGCGCACGAAGAAATGTGAGATTTGAGATACTTGAAGTTCAAATAAAGAAGAAGTGAAGGAAGCTGAAATTATATACAGGATATCCTATTTATATCTTACGCGAGGAGAAAACTTTGTATCGTGCGCACGAAGGAGTACTTGATTTGGCATACTTTAAGTTTAAATGGAAGAGTGCGGATAACTGAAATTATATAGAGGTTATCTCATTTTAATTTTGCGTGGAGAAACAGCTTTGTACTACGCGCACGAAAGAATATGAGATTAAACATACTTGAAGTGCAGGAATCTTAGAAATATATACAGGTGTCCCATTTGAATTTATCGACGGAAACAATATAATTTTTTGCTGGAATATATCGAGAAATATGCACCGAATGTAAAAACGTCTAACGCAAAAGTTTAACTATTTTCCCTTCTTTCGAGAAGATAGTGGTGTCCTGCAAAACAAAGCTTATGTGTGCCTATTGTGAGAAAAATGGATATTTGACTACAGCACCATCATACATAATAATATGTCAAACGTAGCTTCCAAATATTTGGAATAATCTGTTCAGTTTTGATTTTCAATAAATTACTGTGTGAAAAATTCCAATTTTCAGAAAACACTAAGCTGGAGTCCATTTGTTATCACTTCTTGGATTCAGATTGCCCTATCCAGTTCTTATTACAGATCAGTGTTAGTATTGCATTAATATCCAATACAATATAGGAAAAATTGAGCTATCGGATTGGTTTGCTTCTCAATTAATTGTTCAGTCATCTAATTAAAGTGAATTTGATTCACTCGGAAATGGAATTGGTCTAATCTTTTTAAAACTAGGCATTAAAATTGTAAAAAAATTTCACATTGGAGAGACACTAATTCTGATTATTATTATTACAGTGTGAATATCGTTTTCAAAATGTTTCCTAATATCCAAGATTCATATCTGAAATATTTGAGATTTTTGATATTAGCAAGAAACAAGAAATATTTTGTTCTCAAATCAAAAAAATGTAAGAGAATATTAGACTACGTATAAAGTAACAAAAATCAGTTGATAAATTGTTTTCTCAAGCACAAAGATAAATGAGAATTATTGAATGAGATTTAATTTTAATATCTCTATTACAAGATTACAACCTCTAATAGAAGATTTAATAATTGATTACTTTGATTCAAATCACCATGCTGAAACAATGCTAATTTAAATACATACAAATAGTGATTGAGGTACTCATTTATTAACAAAATTAATAATTGAAAGAACGTGAAATAATTCCATTTATATTTCGTATACTTAACTCTTTACCATTCTTGGCGCTAGCTTCACCTAAAGTATTCACTTCCTTCCCACCCGGAAATATCTTAGTCAATTTCCTGTTCGCATATTCTATTTGTCAGTCAGCAGGAGTGTTTTGTTGCGCTCGCTGCGCCATCTAGGATAACAAGCACCCGTGCGCGAGTAGCAGCAAGAACCAAGAACTTGACTCCGCCTCGCACAAGAACTTGCGGTCGCGCTCAGCGAACGAGAACCAGGAAACAACCAAATTACACTTCACAAAATACGAAATTTATTCACCGAGATAATACGTGCTATTTAGAACTGCTGAGATTTGAAAAAAAAAACAAATTGTATGGTTAGAAGTTTTAGGGCAACAGGAAATCTCTATGATTTATAGAATAGAGATGAAATACTGAGTAGCATTGTTTGAAATTCGTAAAAAATTTAAAAAAAAAACGTTTAGAATGGAGCTGATAAATATAAGATACAGATATAGAATTCAATCATACCTGGCTTTACAATACTGTTGAATTTTAACAAACTATTAAATTATTTGACATTCTACTAAATTCAGTGCCAGATGTTCCTTCGGATTCCCTCCAAAAAAAGAGCCACACAAAAAAATTACACCAGAACATTGCTCTTATTATTTAAAACCTCTTCTACGATCTTTCTTCCAAAATAAGGCTTTGACCGTGCCCATTGGTTTTTATTTTGCTTCTCGCTAAATCCGGCACAAATATCCGTTTCATGGAACGTTGCTAAAAATGTTTATCAAATCAATTGTTGATACAATACGTACTTTGAAGACAAATTCTGAACGAACTGCCAAGGTTAGTCAAAATTTGAAAAAAAAATTCAATAATTCTAGATAATGGCTTGTTCTTTCAAATGCCTGAATTCAATGAGTTGAAAGATTCCATTCCTGGAGATCATAGATACGTCACTATTTCAAAACATATTATGCTTGCATATCAATAATACGTGCTACTCCTCCATTATCCATACAAAATGAATGATTAAAAATTCAAATGAGGGTCATGATAACAGACAACAGTGTTTATATTCCAAAATATTTATAAAAACAAAACAAAATTTAAGCGATCAATATTTTAAATACTTATGGTTTATATTCTCATATTTCTTTTTCAACAGCTAAAGACAGGTAGCGTAAATATAACAAACAATGAGATTGTGTTCCCGTGTAATATATATAATTATGTATTAATTAGCGATGAACTGCGTGGCGTGCGAATTAAAAGTACTGCCCAAGCATGAATAACTGTCTTAATTAATAGCAGTACGGACCTGTAATTTGTAATTTAATGGATTTTGTGTTGCTGAAAATTTATGATTAACAGTTAACTCCAGTTTTTATACGTTGAAAGAAATAAATAAGCAATTAGGCAATGTTAAATGGAGTAATTTTTGGTAGGGCATTAACACCTCTTTACTGTTTTCATTTAATGCATTATGCTGCAGTTTTTGATGCATCTATTAATTTTGGTAATTATGTCTTGCACATTTTCAGTTCACAAGAATCAGATGCTTACTAATTTGCAGTTCTACATTCCTGACTTTATAAGTGAATTGTTAATTGGAAAAATATAAAATTCATATTGCTATTCCAGGACGTTTCTAAGAATCAAAATATTCATATGCAAAGTGGAAAATAACATTTATTTCGGGTGAATGTATCGGTTATTAGCTTATGAATCATGAATTCAAGTTTAAAATGACATCAGCGATCAAGATACTCCAACTAGGTCTTGTCTAGCGTTAGAATAACATTTCCAAGTCGTTCGTTTGTGTCACGGGATGAATTAATGCGCAGTAATATCACTTTTACATATGAATGACATTCATCACGTGGATTGTATAATACGGCAACGAACTGACAGTGTCAATGTCAAAGGTGCCATCATGCAAGAATTACTGTTATTGTATGGAATGTTTTTTTTTTTTCTATTTGGTTTTATAATACCTAATACTAGAAATTCACGTGTAAAAAATGACGTTTCGATCCTTTGACCAAGGATCTTTTTCAGAAAACAATGATACAAAATAAAACAAAGCAAGTAACTAGATTTCAAAAATATACAGAATATTAGATGTGATAACGTGGAGATCTCATCTAAACAAAATCATCTGGCATTCACCCAAGGCTTGAGGAAAAACCACGTGAAAACCCCAAACAGAGAAATATATCCTACTTGGTACAGTTCCGTACACATCCCAAATCACAAAATACACGACAATTCAACAAGACAGCGTAGCGCTAATCTTTGCTATTGGTTTGGCTCACAACTGCATTGTCAACTAGTCTTCAGTGTACTTTATAATCCAGAATATACACAGAACTACACCAACCAAGACATAGTCATTATGTATGTGTGTTATTGATTATAGAAAGTCAAACATCTGATAATTCAAAAGCAAAACCATCAGTATGGTTGAAGTTATTTGGATCTTTAAGTATCTCAATTGCTTTTCTGACCAACCTACCATGAATCGATGAGCATCTTGCGACTATTCTTGTTTCTTCAAACTTGATGTCATGCAAAAACTCAATGGCATGACCAGCTACATAAGATTTATTTGGATAGTTTAATCTTATGCATCTCCTATGTTCATCAATGCGAGTGTTCACAGTTCGGCCCGTCTGTCCAACGTAAACTTTCTCACAGGTACAAGGGATCTTATGAATGTCCGAAGATTGTAGGGGAATCACGTCCTTTACAGGTCTCATGAACTGCTTGATTTTCATTACCGGAGCGCAGAAAACTTTGAAATTATATCAAATTTATTTCAAATTTATGCAAAAAATTCCAAAAGACTGTCAAGTAAAGTGCACTTCTGGCTCAGTGGATCTCAATAAAAATAAGATGTAAGCATCTAGACAGTATAATCGTCCTAAATACTAAATTCTAACAATCTACGTTCAATCGTTTGGGATTTATGCGGAAAATTCAAAAAATGTTTCGAATAAAATGCTCTTGCGGCTTAGTCGATAGCAATCATAATGCAGAGTGTACAACTAGATATTATAAAAGTGCCTAATACAGAATTTAAATATTCCACGACTGATTGTTCAGAATTTATGCGGAAAATTTCAAAAAGTCTGTCATATAAAGTGCACTTCCAGCTCAGTCGATTGTTACAAAAATAGAAGATGACCGTTGAGATGCTACAGCAATTTCAAATGCTAAATTCCAGTATCCTACAGCTGATCATTCTGGATTTATGCAGAAAATTTAAAAAAAGTTTCAAGTAAAGTGCACTTCCGGTTCAGCCGATCGCAATCATAATGCAGGATGTACAATAAGATGTTATCAAAGTTCTTTATACGAAATTTCAATATGCTATGACGTATCATTCTATATCTATGCAAAAAATTCAGAAAAAGTTTCATGTAAAGTGGATTTCTGGTCTGGCCGATTCTTACAAAAATAGCAGATAACCATTCTGATACAACACCAAGTTCAAAAACTGAATTTCAATATCCTACGGTTGATCAATCTGGATTTATTAGAGAAATTCAAAAAAAGTTTCAAGTAAAGTGCACTTTTGGTACATACGATTGGAACCATAATGCGAGGTGCACAACTAGACCTTATATCAGTCTTAAATACGGAATTTCAACATTATACGTTCAACCAGTTTTGAGATTTGCGAGTTACGCACGAACGCACGCACGCACGAACGTACGTACCAACATCAAGCCAAAAATAGTCAAAATGGATTCAGGGATGCTCAAAACGGATATTCCCATCAAAATCTAGATAGATGAATTTTGTCGGTTCCACAATACTTGTTACTTTGTATAAGTAAGTAAAAATTAAGAAATTGGACGTCAAACAATGCTGGAATAATTTAATAATATCTGGAGAGAAATTCCTCTCCAAAAGTTTTGGGGTATCTTTTATTGGAACCTTCGTAAATAAAGCAGAAACATCAAAACTATCAAGGATGTCATTATCACACAACCGTATGTTATTAATTAAGTATTTCAATAAAATGTTTAGAATTTTTAGCATACAAGGTAGAATTATTGATAAATGGTCTCAGTAAACTATCAAGGTATTTAGATAACAGATTAGTTGGCGAACTGATCCAACTGACTATTGGTCTAAGAGGGACATTTTATTTATGAATCTCAGGTAAACCAGAAAATCTAAGTACAAGTAGAACATACTCCTCTGTTTGAGGTTTCCACGTGGTTTTTCCTCAAGCCTTGGGTGAATGCCAGAGGATATTATTCTTTTTGTTTAGATGTGATATCCACGTTATCACATCTGGTATTCTGTATATTTTTAGTATCTAGTTACTTGCCTTGTTTAATTTTGTATCATTGTTTTCTGAAGAAGATCCTTGGTCAAAGGATCAAAACGTCAAAGTTTCAAATAAATATACAGAATTTAAAATCAAAAGTAATTTTTATTCAATAAAATTCTGGAAAAGGATATGAATTATTAATTCAGTATCTTTTAACAACGTAAATAACTCACTATATATCAATAGAGGAACAAGTAAAGGCTGGTTTATGATGGATTTAATTTACAAATTTAGATTTTTTCAATTATAAATTCAGCCAATCATAGACATTGGTTGGCATGTCTGAAATTCCAAATTGACAACTGTCACAGAGAAGATATTCAAATCATGAATATGGTGGAAGAGCATACATAATATATGATCAAAGTAATGAATCAAATCTAAATTCAATCATTTGAGCAAATACAACAATTTTGGCGATGTAAAATGGCTACTCAGAAAGTCAATTTTAGGTTATATTTCGAAAAAGGAACGAGAACGAGGATCTAAAACTATGAATCTAGATTTCTAAATGTGAGTCTCTGGATTAAATCCATTATAAACCAGCCTTAACTGTTTGTATCCTGTAAATCGTTAATAACGAATTTAAGTGTACCAAAAAAAAAACAATAAGATTAAAATTATAATTTTTTGGGATGAGCTAGATTAATATCTGAATCGTTGTGAATCAATTATATGTTAAAAATTCTCCGAATTTTAGAGATATGCGTATACTCAACATCAAGATTAGAGATTTCATGAAAATATTGAAAATATTCATGAATCTATGTATAAAAATTGATAAATAATCTTTCTTATTGCCTCGTTGAAGTCTCCATAAGACATTTACATGAAATGATATTTAAGTCTTAGTGGATGAGTGAGATTTTTAAATAAATTGCAAAGTAGCAGTCTATTATGTTATAAGCTGTCGTTATAGGTTGGCGTAGAGCCGAGGTTATTCAAACTAAGCGAAATACAACAGAGTGTTCTATTCCGGAAAGCATCACTTACTATTTTTCCTTCAAGTCTATTGAATTGAAATATCTACCAAATGAGTTCTTCAATTTCTTGAGACATTTTATTCAGATAAATTTGAGGAAAACAGCACAGCAAAACTGATTGTTGACAATAATGTAGATATCAAGTCAAGCCATCTGTGCCTGCTGGGAGGTCCATTTATTGTGACACTCAAATTTTAATATTAATCTTACAGTACTACTGTTATTTTGAACAAAAATTTCAATACGTCATCCGCCACTTGAATGTTCAAATAACTTGTATTATTTTCCTTATCACTTTATAACTTCATATGAAAATTTTGCATATTTTCTATGCTGAAGTGAAAATTATGTAATTATCATTTGATTCACTAGCCTAAACTTATTATTGATATGCCTACACATTTATTCAAACATGTACATACATAGTTGCTAAATACTATAATTTAGTCTTTTCTTCTCAATAAAATTCTTACCTATTCTATTCTTCTTCTTTATGCGTAGTTGAATGCTTCTTGGAATTCTCAAACATCTAAATTATCCTGAAAACAATGCATTGAATTTGCGCGCAGTTGTTATCAGTTGTATAACATCCCAGAAGGCTATGGTAGAATGCGCATGTGCACAATTCCTGCGAACAACAACGCGCAACAATGCTTTGCTCACGTCAGCGTCAACCAACCTATATATCACGATTATGTATAACCGTTAGAATCATACCAAGCGTTAATTACCACTAGCTTATTAGTGTGAATTGTCTGTCTCTATAAATGTGTTTGCATTCGTTCATTTTGTTCCACGGTTAGGTTATGTTATTCATACAGGCTGACTCAAATTACTTGTCTGTACAGGGCATCATTGAAACCAGTAGTGAAAGAAGAAAAATAGTATTATAGTCACTATATCTTCTTTAAGACTTGTCCAATGATAGAATCAAAATTCTGCTATCGTCTTTCATTGTAAAATTTTGGCAGAGAATTGACTCTTTTGTTCATGCATCTATGCGTCTGACATTCATCAATGCAGACACAAGTAGGTATACTGTTATAACTTTAAATTCATTCTTCCATTTCATTTCTCATCCTATAACATGATACTAATTAAATGTACAAACCCATTCGCTTAATCCAGTTTGACGTCATTAACCAAAACATTACTATCAGTACTGTTTTTTTCCTCTCAAACACCAGAACTTTGCAAAAGATTCATATCCTTTCCAAAATTCATATCTTTTCTAACTGCTATTAATTCATACTCATAGCAACATGATCAGCATAATTATTAACGCAGTTGCTAAACTTTGCAACAGCTCATCGATATAAAAATTAAAATGAATAACACGAAGACAAATAACCACTCTATTTCACATTAATATTGAGTCAATCACTTAATATTCAAATAAAAGTTTTTTTTTGCTCTATGTATCATTAATCCATAATCCATATTAAACCGGACGTTCGTAACAGAAGAAAGAGAACAATTTCGTACAGGCTGCCATTTATAAGGATGATACTTACAGCTCTAAACTTCAGATATTTACCTTTAACAATCTCTGCTAGGTGTTAATTCGTATTATAAAATTTTATTTAATTAGTAACAAGAAATAGCTTCTTTGAACAACTTTTTATAGTCTGTCATTCTTTCGAACGTAACGCAAGTTTGCAAAATTGACTGGAAATTTATTGGCAGACGGTCAGCGAGTTCATATTCAAGTAAACTTGTGAATGTATTGCGTAACTAGGGAAAATTTCTTAAAAAAAGTTTTTAGATTTGCTTTGAAATTAGAAGAATAAATTCAATTTTTCACTTTGCCGTTGATTTCATAGGAAATCAAATTTCCCCCAATTTTGATCAGTAGCAATTTGTTGTATCCTGGTTATTTAAAAGTGCAAAGTAAAGCAGTATAAGTTGAAATATTCAACTAGATCGTTTTTCAAAGATCGTTGGATGAAATTCAGTGTATTGTACTTTCAATTTTATCTATTCATTATTCAACTTAATAATAATTATACCGGCACATTTTTGATCATTTTTGTCCATTTTTTAGCTGCATCTCCTGGTTTTAATCGTTATCCAATTATTAAAACAAATTAAATCCTCTTATTCCGAAACAGTTTGGCGGAACCAGATATTTGATTGAATAGGAAGGTGGATATTGTAGTCCATATGTTCATTTGAATCAATTTGATGATACTCTATACTTGAATGTTTCGAATGGCATTCCAGCCATCTTTAGCCTGATAATACGGTATTCAAGTAGTAATATTGTTGTACAGCAATAAAGTTGATTTTTCAGATTATCTAATCTGATTATTCACAATTTATAAGCTCTGCTCAGAGCCAATTTCAGGAGCCAGAAATGATTCCTCTTAATTATCTAAAATTAAAAAATGGCTCTGACATTTTTTTGGCTCATAAGCTCCTTGTTGACTAGACTATAGGCCTGTTGCGTATCTTTGAATTTCGACGAAAGCGCCGCGTATTATTCAAAAATCACAACTTCGAGGTGTGATGTCACCTGTCAATGTTTTGAAATATGTCAATCTGCTTTAAAATCAAAATGAAATCCATCATGTATCATCTCTATTCCTTATAATAATATTGTATTTAATTTATGACAACATTTGTACACAAAAATATTCTGAAAGAAGCGAATCAACCATGGTCATTATTATTTTTCATTGCTTATGTGACTCATCTAAAGGTAATCAATTACAGTTAGATTTATAATATGTTATATACGTACAGAATTTGAGCGAAATCCTTGGGGGGAAAGAGATTTTGTCATCTTGTTTATCTTTAAAACAATTCTTGAATTTTGAGAAGGAAAAATATCAAGCAAAAATTTGGTGCTTTCAGTAAAGGATTCTGAGACTAATTTATGTGATTGTTCAGTCAATTAATCAACTTATCCAAGTGGTATTTATTGAGTTTCTTTACAATTATAGTATTTAACTTCTCTTAAAGATGGTTGATACTGAGAATTGAATGATATCTAATACATTCTTATAGATTATTGCATAAAATCACATTCGTTTAACTGCTGTTATCCACATTTCTCTTTGTTTCGCTTCATAATTTCTTCCCGGAGACCTATGAAAATTAGTTTTGGGTTTGTTTTAGTTTTAGTACATCCAACAACACAACAACTTCTAAGTGAATTATTTATACTCATGATTATCGAATAATGATAGGGATTCTAGAACCAAGCGTTAAGTCACGCCAGCGTTACTTAACGTCAATAGTTTTCACGTCCTAATGTTAAAATGGTATTCTAAAATGTCAACGTGAAAGTTTAACGTTAATTCAAACTGACGTTAGATTAACACTAGCGTTAAATAATTCATTCCGAATTCTATGAAATGCGTGAAATTCAGCCAATCAAATTACAAGAAACTGAACAATTTGTTGTCATATTTCATTTTGACATTTCATACTTTTCAAACCTGTGTGAAAAATGTACTGTGTGATCTGGTTATTATGAAGAAAATAGAGGAGAGGAAAGAGTTGATATTAAGGAAAATATTTGACATATTCATTTAACCAATAAATGCTTCAAAAAAACCATTTCTAATCTATATAAAATGTTACACAAGCTTCCAAACTATAAATCATTTATTTTCCAGCATATAATCCAGCATCTTTTCATAAACGAAAATAGAAGAGAAAAAAAACAAGACATATTTCAAGAACGCGGTAGTATATCCTGATTTTTCAGTAATGATTCATGTAGAAGCTCAACTAAATCTTGATTTAATATTTGAACTAGAAATCTAGATCCACGAAAGTTGAGTTCATCGGTTATAAAAATTTACTTCAAATAGACAAAGCGTACCATTCTGATGAAGCTGTTAATGACAATAGTAGTATCTATGTATGTGTATGTGCAGAGAATTGATTTTAGTGAAACCATAACAAAGCGAAGAAATCAAAGTTAGAAGATTTTGAGTTTTTATTTCAACAATCAATCTCTTGATTACAACAGTGAATATCTTAATTGGAAAGAAATATTTCATTATAATAACAAAAAGATTGGAATCAACGAAGTAAGGAATATACGTTAAGATATCTACATTTGAAATTTTCATTTCAACAATCAACCTCTTGATGACATCAATAAATATCTTGATTAAAAACTAAGATTTCATTTTTATTTTATTGAACTTCAGTCATATCTGTACGTTGACAAATTTTAGGTGTCTTCCTAGTATATATACTGTTCAATTTATAAGATACACTCATATAATTATCTGATCTTTGTTCATGATCCAAATAAAAGTGATAGATACTTTATACATCGAGCTACGTTCAAACTCGCACTGAAAAATTTGACATACTTCTTTGTTTTGTAAATTTGGTCTTGGAGTGATTGCTCAAATCTTGAGTCTGAGAAAAATTTTCAATTCTTGAAAATTTAATGTTGCTATGTAAGATCAATGTCGAATTTGTTCATCTTTATCGCTGAATGACCTATTTTGTAAAAGTAGTTGGATATTTCTACTATTCTTATATAAATAACCTGAAAACGTAATACTTAACGCTGTCAAATGTCTAGCGTGACTTAACGTCGACTATCGGCGTGAACTTGAATCAACGTTCAGGTTCAGAATATGAAAATGACAAAACGGGAGTTAAGTTCACGTTAACGCTCGACGTGAATTAACGCTTGGTTACAGAATCCCTATGAATATGACATACAAAAATGACGTTTGACAATTTGACATTTTTGACAGCACACCTCGTAGATGTAAAATTTAACCGATAGAGCGGAGCCACTGAGGATACGCAATAGGCGTATACAGAAATGCTACAACATGTATTCAATATTAAAAAATGTGACGTGAACATCACGAGACTTACTTGTACATGATTTGATATACACACAAATTCATTCAATGAAGTTTCCTGTCACTTCAGATTATAATTATTGTAATTTTAATGATATTTTGACATGTACAATGTCAAACAAAATCAAAAAATTGGCAACAGATTATCATTGCCTACCTTATCATTTCAATTAAACTGATAGTTTTATACGGCAAATTCTGAATGTCTGTTATACATATAAACTGCACTCCAGCTCAGCCAATTAATACAAAAATAGTAGATAACTATATTGATGCTACAACAAGTTCAAACACTAAATTTCAATATGCTATGGCGGATCATTCTATATTTACGCAAAAAATTAAAAATTGGACAAATTCGAAAAAATTTTCAAGTAAAGTGCACTTCCGGTACAGACGATTGGAACCATAATGCGAGGTGCACAACTAGACTCTATATCAGTCTTAAGGCGGGTCTCTGCGTAAAAGGCGATAATTGTCACTTTTCAAATCGTTATACAGCTTTCATTTATCATTGGAATGGCAAATGTTATATATTATTTTGAAGATTAGGGGCTTATAAACAATTAAACGTATCAAAATTTCATAATCTTTTCTAGTTCCAGAGTAAAATGCCCCTAAGCATAGTACTAATATTGATTTCTAGGCTTTTCAAATCGTTTTAACTCAAACATGATTTGAGTTACACTTATGAAAATTAACTATATGAGAGATATTACTGTTAGCTTCAAATTAGCGTATGGAATTTTCAAAAAATTATTCCAGTCTTCGGTAAAAAAATTATGAAATTCACTAAAATAGGTACTTTTCAAACCTATTTTTCTTGTATGAAAATCAGATAATCAGTTCAAATACCTATATGTTGATTCACTTTCAACCTTTATCTTTTATTTTTTAGCCATATATTTGTCAAAAAACCCATGTATTCGGGGTAATTAGCAAAATAAAATTGTAAATATTATTTATTTTGTTGGCCCATAGATGGCGTTAGTGAAGTGATATATTTTCTGGAAGACTAGCCTTTGGCATAACTCCGCCTCCCAATTTGTTTCCATAGCAACGAATTTTTGAATGAACTGTTAGGTACTCGAAAGTAAAAGCGGTATAAATGTGAATTTTGTTGATTTTTGAGGGATTTACCAGGATTTTTACTATTCGTCACTCGATTGCCGATTGAAAGTGAAAGTGGTTGATTTGTGGATGTTGTTGGATTTTGATTTTTCTAAGTGTTGTGATATTTTTGAATATTAAATATTTAATACAGTATTAACAACGGTTCGCTTAAGCAAGACGAGAATTATAATGAGAAAATTAATTTCAAAAAGATGGTAACCATCTTTTCTATGAATATTCTCCGACGAAGTATGAAAAAAATATAATACCAAGAAACAAAAGCATGTATTCTGCATAAAATCTAGTCTCTGATGATTCTTGATTTCAAATACAAAAATATTCAAACAAAGAACTGATATGGCACGCCGTTTTGCTATTTAATAGCAAGAATTTATTCGAGTTAAATTTAAATTATACATTTATATTATCTTGCTAGATAATTCTAATTCATTAAGTTTTTATGATTGAATTAAAATTATGTACATAATGAAAATTCAGAAATATTATGATCTTGCAAGATAATTTTAATGCATTGAATTCTTTGATTGAATTAAAATTATGTACATAATGGCAATTCATAATTATTATTATCTTGAAGGATAATTTTAATGCTTTGAATTTTTATGATTCAATTGAAATTATGTACATAATGCAAATCAGAAACTCTTATTATCTTGCAGGATAATCTTAATTTATTGAATTTTTTCATTGAATTAAAATTATGTACATAATGGAAATTCATAATTATTATTATCTTGCAAGATAATTTTGATACATTAAATTTTTATGATTGAATTGAAATTATGTACACAATGATAATTCAGCATAGAGACTATCTAGCAAAATTATACAGAACCGTTGAATTTTTATGATAGAATTAAAATTATGTACATAATGAAAATTCAGAATTATCATCTTGCAAGAAATTTTTATGATTGAATTAAAATTATGTACATAATAGAAATTCAGTATTCTTATTATCTTACAGAATAATCTTAATTTATTGAATTTTTATAATTGAATAAAAATTATGTACATAATGGAAATTCAAAATAATTACTTTCTTGCAAGATAATTTTAATACATTGAATTTTTATGATTGAATTGAAATTATGTCTATAATGGGAATTCAGAATTCTCATTATCTTGCAGGATACTTTTAATTCATTGAGTTTTTATGATTGAATTGAAATTATGTACATAATAGAAATTTAGAATTATTATCACCTTGCAAGGTAATTTCAACCAATTGAAATTCTACGATTGAATTAAAATTATGTCCATGATTTTGATTTTATTTATATTCAATCATAAAAATTCAATGGATTAATATTATCTTGCAAGATAATAATAATTCTGAATTTCTATTATGTACATAATTTTAATTCAATCATAAAAATTCAACGGTTCTGTATAATTTTGCTAGATAGTCTCTATGCTGAATTATCAATATGTACATAATTTTAATTCAACCATAAAAATTCAATGTATTAAAATTATCTTGCAAGATAAAAATAATTTCGAATTGCCATTATGTACATAATTTTAATTTAATCAGAAAAATTCAGTGAATTATAATCATTCTGCAAGATAATAAGAATACTGAATTTCTATTATGTACATGATTTTAATTACATCATAAAAATTCAATGCATCAAGATTATCTTGCAAGATAATAATGATTCTGAATTTTTATAATTCAGTCATAAAAATTGAACGATTCCGTATAATTTTGCTAGATAGTCTCTATGCTGAATTATTAATATGTACATAATTTTAATTCAATCATAAAAATTCAATGTATTAAAATTATCTTGCAATATAATAATGATCTGAATTCTTATTATATACATAATTTTAATCCAATCATAGAAATTCAATGAACTGAAATTATCTTGCAAGATAATGATAATTCTGAATTACCACTATGTACATAATTTTAATTCGATCATAAAAATTCAACGCATTAAAATTATCTTGCAAGATAATAATAATTCTGAATTTCCATTATGTACATAATTTTGATTAATTCAAAAAAATTTAATGAATTAAAATTGTCCCGCAAAATAATAGGAATTCCGAATTACCATTATTTACATAATTTCAATTAGATCATAAAAATTCAATTCATTGAAAATAATTATTCTAAAGTTCCATCATGTACATAATCTTAGTTCAATCATAAAAATTCAATGAATGAAAATTATTCTGCAAGATAATAAGAATACTGAATTTCTATTATGTGCATAATTTTAATCCAATCATAAAAATTCAATGCATCAAATTCATCTTGCAAGATGATAATAATTCTGAATTTTCATTATGTTTATAATTCTAATTCAATTATAAAAATTCAACGGTTCCGTATAATTTTGCTAGATAGTCTCTATGCTGAATTATCATTATGTACATAATTTTAATTCAACCATAAGAATTCAATGTATTTAAATTATCTTGCAAGATAATGATAATTCTAAATTTCCATTATGTACATAATTTTAATTCAATCAAAAAAATTCAATGAATTAAAATTATCCTGCAAGATAATAAGAATTCCTAATTTCCATTATGTACATAATTTTGATTCAATCATAAAAATCCAATGCATTAAAATTATCTTGCAAAGTAATAATAATTCTGAATTTTTATTATGAACATAATTCTAATTCAATCATAAAAATTCAATCAATTGAAATTATCTTGCAAGATAATGATAATTCTGAATTACCATTATGTACATAATTATAATTCAATCATAAAAATTCAATGCATTAAAATTATCTTGCAAGTTAATAATAATTCTGAATTTTCATTATGTACATAATTTCAATTCAATCATAAAAATCCAATGAATTAAATTATCTTGCAAGATAAAAAATATGTACAATTTAAATTTAAGTGGAATAATTTTTTGCTATTAAATAGCAAAACGGCGTGACATAAACTGACGTGCGTCCACTCTGGTTGATGAGGTACTAACGATCCTCCCTCCTTATCAGTCAATACTTATTTTTAACCCTACCCACAATGCTGCTTTCTGTTACCGTCCCCTTTACACCTGCAAGACCTTAGATGGTCAATGATTGCAAGAGACCCCCCTTAAATACAAAATTTCAACATTGTGCCTTCAACCAGTTTTGAGATTTGCGAGTTACGAACGAACGCAGGTATAAGTAGGGAATAGATTAAACTATATTTTATCAGAATCCGTTAAAAAAATAACGTGAATTATGAGCAAAAAACCAAGTAAATATAACAGTAATGCTGCGTTTACGCATGTTAATAAAAGTTGTATTTTCATCTTACGTTTGACATGTTGCCATCAGAATCATATCTTGGGCACGGTTTTTCAATACAGGCTCAAGAATAATTCGATTGAACTTAGTTTATTCACTGAGGAAACATTTATTTCAACAAATGTAGCTATAGTAAAAGTAATGAACTCAGTTCAACTGAACTGTGCATAAACTTGTATTAAGTGACCGAACCTGAGACATTAAAAATCTCAATATTTCCACCAGCTTTTGGAGCATCTTATTCATTCAAAGCCTTTCTGCAAGACTTATATACATATAAAAAATAAACGACATCAAAGATACACACAACTCTTCTCTTACAATGATCTAATCGCTTAATTTTCTATCAATTCTTACAGCATTCCCATCATATTGTAACGTGCAATAATTGACTAAGCTCTGAATCAATCTCTATTGTCTGCGCGGAGCCTTTTGTCCTCGTTGTATCGCACCGCACCGCACCACACCGCCCCGCACGATGGAAAAATCTAGTAACGTGCTAGACTAAATCTGGAACATTTTGGGAAACAGAGATCTGTATATAAGAGCAAGCAAACGACCTGACGCAGGATAGTAAAACATTGAACAGTGAACTGAAACAATGAAACAGTGAAATAGTGAGTGGTCAATGTAATAAATGAATAGTTAATAATAAATATCTGCGGTCTTGTTTAACAGTAGTAAGTGATAAATAAATTATATAGTGTGTGTTAGTAATATCTGGAAGAATAAAACTTTTATTTATTTTCAATTATTAAATAGTGACTTTTATTTGATTATAAACAACACTTTTTGAAGCTATAAACATTACAATATAAAGGATAAATCCTTAATCTATACTAATTTTATCTTATGTATCCATACTAGATGTATAAAAATGATGTAAAAAATATATATTGTACAAATTTTGTATTGGTTGATAATTGGTTGTTATTTTAAACTGGATTCATTCAAAATTATAATTGAATTTCAATTTTCAAAAATTTGGGTAACAAATGTTGGAGGAATTATCCTAGCAAGTGCTTTTAAATTTCAACTGCATTTTCACTTCACTATGTAAAGTAGGTGGCCAAATTATTAGGGACAGTATAGGAGAAGAAACAAACTGCTTTTTAAAGAATTTATTTGTGTCGTATTGTTTCCGGTATTATTGATTTGAAAGGTTACAATACTGATGGTTAGCTTTATTTATCAAAAAATGCCATAGCTTTATACTATTTAGTTTTTTTTCTTATCTTTTTCAACCTCTGAGTTGTACTGTTCTTCTTTTTTTTTCATAAATTGACCTAAAATTTAACCAACAATGTAATAAAAACTCAACTTCTACAAAAGTGATATTGGCGGGCCATTTCGGCGCCGAAACACCCTTACTCTCTTGCCACGTATTCTGATCGTTAAATTAATTTTTCCTTATTTGTTTCTTCTTCAATTTATATTCATCTTCCGTTATTCATCATTTGAATATCTCAATTAAACACTCTTCTATATAGAATAAAAAACAGTCAACGTCTTCCACAGATGTAGGTTGTGGCATTTGACAAGTGGAAATAAAATTTCCGCTATTTTATCAAGCTCGATATCACACATCAATGTTCATTTTTAATTTTTCACAATATAGTTCTTTTTGCTTCTGAAGATGGCTGAGGTACAGCCGAAACTGTAAAGTAGGAAAGAAATTAAAACATAAATATTGACTGAATTCTCAAGACTTTTACTCACTTAAATTCACTCATCCAGTCAGCTTCATCAATTTTATCTAATAGAATAAAAAGTCAGTAAAATTAGAAAGTACAAAAATGTATAAACTGCTTCTAATAATTTGGCCACCTACTGTACATTACGAAATTGATCAACTTCAACCTCCCACCTTCACTAAAAAAAAAAATAGATTGGACAATTGCAAATACATTAATTTCAAAAATCAAAATTATCTTGTTATTTTCCAAAATGGAAATAGATCGAAGTGCTCCATTTTAAATAAAACGAAGATATGAAAATAAAACTGAAATTATTTTCATGTGAACCCAGTTCAAAAAATTTCAATTCATGGTCATTTAATTTTCATTAATGCTAGCTAAAATTGAAACTTATTTGATGAGGCTGTTCCTACTCAATAATAGATGAATGCACAACTCATATTCGATATCTTAAAAATACGAAATTTCAAGGTTATAACCAAATTTGATCCCCAATATTCCTTATTTCTTACTTAAAAAATATATATATAATTGGAAAATGTTAGACAAATCAGTATGTCTTTTCTTCCATGTTTCGCATATTTTTAGCTTTAAATACTTCCACTAAAAACACAACAAAACTCAAAAGTACTTCAACAGTTATACAAGCCTCTTATCTACTCTTCAATTAAAGATAATAAAATAATGATACGATTCTGATTGGCGGATTTCGCAAGTATAGGATAGCACAACAGGAAAATTATATAGTGTTGGCATTAATTCTACCCTTTAATTCAATTTCCACCAACAATCGCTCATAAAATATTTTTTTAAATCATCCTCATGTCTGGAATGATTATCTTCAAGTCAATACACAATGACTTGGTACTCCCACGACTTGTACAGTTTTTTTATAGTAAGGATAAAAAGCAAGACATTCAATAAACGCTAACCAATTTGCGATCACACGTAAAGGCTTTCAATTACTACGTGCGAGGATTATATTCGAACTGCCAGTGGCGTAGGAAGAGTTTTTGTCTTGTGGTCTAAACAGTAGGAATAATGATTATAAAAAGTTCATATATGACTGATACCACAGATTTATCAATCAAACATATTGATTGGCTGTTAAAATTTTAAATAAACCTTCTTCGTGTGACCTTGGGATGGGGCTTCACTTAATCATATTCGAATAACAATTTACAAACTTTGTACGAGAAGATTAATTTCCTAGTCAACATTTATTTGAAGTACATATGTGCAAACATATACCTTCTACAAATCCTGCAGATATATTTTTACAATAAGTTTATAGTACATAATGTATTGAGAAACTGGATACTCACAGTTTTGTGAGAATACAAAAATCTAGTTATTTATTCATAAGCCACACTTTATGAACCATCTTCTGTACTTCACTCGCTATCTCTAATTCAAACATGTCAGCGTGACTTCCAATCCTCGGGCATCACGCTCACGTCTCACGTTCTACGAGCTCTTCATCGTCGTGCTCAACTTCACCTGCAGACCTGTACATTTCGTGCACGACCGCGTTCCCACAACATGCGCGAAAATCACACACAAAATCCAATCGGTAATTGTTGAAACTGATGCCGTAAATACCGCTTAACTTATTGACCACCTCATGTCCTGTGGTGTTGTTGTTTTTGCTAACGGGACGGGAACAATTAAATTATAGAAGGAAACGTAGAATTATTATTGGAATGACCATGACTAACTTAACGTACTGTTTACAAGATTTTATGTTATTTCAAGACAAATGTGTTATTAGGAAAGGTATCTGTTTCCTGAATGACATCTATAATTCATATTTTATTATTTCTGTTGTCTAAAATTATATGAATGATCATAATTGTGCTGAATTTTTAAGCAAATAAGATTGATAGTCATTAGTCATTACCATGCATATACGAGTAGATGCTACAAAATAATCTCACGTATTGAAAATTGTACTGAGTATTGTGAAACCGCCATATTCACATTTCGAGATTTTAATGTAAATATTCGTTTTGAGCATCCCTGAATCCATTTTGACTATATTCGGATGACGTCGGTACGTATATATGTACCTATGTATGTATGTGCGTATCTACGTAATTCGCAAATCTCAGAAGCCGTCGAACGTATAATATTGAAATTCTGTATTTAAGACTGGTCTTAGGTCTAGCTGTGCACTTCACATTATGGTTGGCAATCGTCCGTACCAAAAGTATTTATCCCAGAATTTTTCTTGAATTGTTCAAATAGATCCAGAATGATTAGCCGCAGGATGTTAAAATTCAGTATTTGAAATTGCTGTAGCATCTGAATGCTTGTCTTCTATTTTTCTACCAATCAATTTTTCGCATAAATTCAAAAAAATCAGGCGTGGAATATTGAAATATCGTATGAAACACTTCTATAACATCTTGTTGTACACCTCGCATTATGATTGCGATCGGCTGAACTGAAAATGCTGTTTACGAGAGAGTTTTTCGAATTTTTCGCATAAATCCAGACCGATCAGCTGTAGAATAATGAAATTTAGTATTTAAAGCAATTGTAGCATTACAATCATAACTTTATATTCTCGTTGCAATCTACTAAGCCGGAAGTAAACTTTATTCGACAATCTTTTTTAATTTTTTGCATAAATTCGAAACCATTGACCTTAGAATAACAAAATTTAGTATTTGAAATTGCTACAGCTTTTTTATGAATTATAACATCTGAATGATCACCTCAAATTTTGCCTCATGTAAATGTCAGTGCCAACTGTCAATTAGTCAATCAAAAGTTGTAAGGAAGACTTAGATGAGTTGTGACATAGTCGATTTCATGGAAACTATGGACGTTAGCGAACGTTTGCTGTTTCTGAGATGCGTTATTTAACGCAGCAAGCGTCAACATTGCACATTAAGCGGTTGTGTACGACATCTGCATACGAAAAATTGCAGAATAGTTCATTCTACAATAAGTATTGGAATGGCCTATATTCTGAACGAGCGAAAAGTTTTTAATCGCGAGTGTGGAATACGCCATTCTAAACATATTGTAGACTATACTTTCTCTAACAAGCTTTTGGAAACTCACCAATATTTCAGAGGAAGCTTAAAAAATTATTAAATGTCAAACGTAAATCCAGATATGAGTACTTGAATTGTTAGGAAGTAACCATGGTAGTAGCCAAACTAACAGCTTCTGATTCGTCGAAATTATTCTGATGTCATACAGAATCATTCTAAATGGCATACGGAATCATTCTAAACAAGTTTTTGGAATGTCATTCGTTCCAACATAATTTTTGGTTATGGAATATGCAAATTCCAAAACAGTGTTGGAGAGAGTAAGTTTTTTACCTTATTGTTTTTGATTGCTTATATATCGTTGAGTATTATGTTTACATTGTTATGGTATTGTTTTCTCAAATGCTCTAGTTTTTCAAGTTTCATAGCGTGATATTGTTTTTTTTTTGTGTCGGCATCTTGTTTCAAAATTACAAAATATTATTCTAACCGGTTCACAATTTTTTTCAACGAGGCGAGTTGTGACAGGTTTTCACAGCTCTCCTATCTTCGTTTAATTTTTTGACAAGATTCTTTCCCTGTCTTGTGGTGCGATTTTGCATGCTAAATGCCAAATGATTATAAACATAAGACTTATAGGTACACGGCTACTATCGAAACTTGAACTACCCTTTGAAGAAATCATTATTTCATGCCTAGTCAAGTCACTGATCGTATTTTGGTCCAATCCAGAAGTTGAGGAAAACCTAGAAGAAAGAACCCTCAATCCAAATCCAACTATCGGTATTGTTGAAACGAGGACACTGCTGTCAGAGAATTTAATATGGAAGTGAAAACTCCACTCCAAGTACGTCTATACAGATCAGAAAATTACATCTTCCAGCAGTTTAGTTCCTCTGAGCAATAATGCCAAAGAGCCCATTACCTCCATCTCTACGACCCGTAATCCTCTTGCCATTATTTCTAATGTGTTCTTACCAGAATCACTGTGCTTACTGACTTACCTACCAAGGTTGTTATTGCTGTCATAGAAGTCAGCAGAAAGATAAAGAATGCGAAAAAGTGTGTTTCAAGAGAGGAGAAGAAGAAACCTGAAAAAATTAAGAAGAAGACTAATAAGAAAAGTAAAGTTGATGATGAAGAAGATGAAGACGAGGAAGATGCAGAAAATAATTATTTCTTCTTGTGATGCATTGAGCCCTTTGCCAATATCAAATCAAAAGAGAAGTGGGTTCAGTGCCTTGAATGCCAAGGCTAGTCTCACGAAGCTTGCACTGGGCTTCAATACATTGTTTGTCCGAATTGATTGTAATTTCAAGACTGATTTTAATATAATAATTGATGCCATATTTTATTATCTAAGATTCTAACACTTTTTATGTTATTTTAGTTCGTGCAGACATGCCAAGTAATAAATCAAGTACTTTGTTACAAAACAAGTATGTAATTTTATGATTAGTAATTAATATAATGGTATTCTTTATTTACCAAATGATCTAAGTACATAGGTGTCACAGCTTACCTCAGTATTAGAAGAGTTGTGACATGGGAAGTAGTCTCTGTTTTTGTGGATTTTCTCATATTCCTTAATACTTTCATTAATTTTGTTGATTACTAATGAACAGTATGAATTGAGCTACGTTGACTCATACAGCTCATAGATGTAGAATGTTTCTCAACTCAGATTTGTTGGTTAAAGTGAAAATTGTCACAACCCTCCTCGGTCTTCCCTACAAGTAAATAATGTGGTTTCCACATCAAATTTTTTTGTTGGGAGACTCCAACAACACCGAATGTAGTCTGTTTTTCGATGTTTCGGTAAAATTTCAGGACATACAAAACCCTGTACCATCATGAATTGTGGGGGAGTACCAACTTAAAATAGAGTATTTTGTATCACTAGCATAAAATATTGTTTTACGTGAGAGCTCATAATATTTATATTCTTTACTAACTCGTTCTACAGAATTATGACAATCGCGTGAAATGATTTACGCCCGTGATATGAACATTATTTTTTTATACGAGCGATGGATCTAAGCCGAGATTTATTTTTATTTCATTATCACTTATTTTTATATGCTGGGGCCTCATCTTCGTCTAATGCCATTGTTAAGGCTTTATTCGACAATAAACACAGGTCCTGTATTTCTCCAAACCTGCTACCTCAGCCGCATTATATTAGATGGCACTGCTGCAGATATATTTCTCTGCATGCCATGTATCAATTCACTTTTCATTAGCTTCGCGGCTAAAAGTCCGACTATCTCAGGCTTGCTATACTGTACTAAAGAGTACTAATAAGGACGAAACACGTGTCTATAGTTGCTGCCTTATTCAGCACGATGGTATAAAAACCGAATACTGAATTTGTAATTTTATGAAATAATCAGGTTTTGATTTTTAACAATTTATCAAACACATTATCAATGACAATAGACGTTATTGTTCATCAAAAATTTTTGTAAATATTCCATCATTTGATTATTTTGCGTGCAGCGAAATACCTTTAGAGTTTTGAAATAATGTATGTAGAGCATGCTTTAAGGAATGAATTATTCGAATGTTCCATCAGGGCGAATTCGGCTAGTCAACTTTCATACTGATATAAGAAATTACTGGAAAAGCACAAGAGTTAGTAAGGAATCTAGTATATTTGAAAAATAAGATAGTTGCAAAGAATTTTTTTCTGTAAGTCCACTCCTATATCATATTCAATATACAAGTGATTATTAGACAAGTAGAAAATGTTCATATTGATATGATTTCCAACTGGTCAATGACGTGTTCTCTAACGATTTATTTATTTGAATATATGAAGCATTTCGCAATATTCTGCAACATGAGCAAACTACCAATTTCAAGAATTCCAAAAAACGTCCATCCATTCCTTTTTTACGAATCAGAATAACGGTTTTCACAAACCCACGAATTCTCCGAATTTGTGTTGTTGACTCACGTAATTTTGCGCTAAGCCTCTTTTGATACAGTGACACAGAGAGTGTGGTGATCAAATCACGTGGTAGGATTCCCCTGTCCCCTGATGTCTTGTCCTTTGTGTTAAAAGTGGTATGAGATTGGATGGGCAGAGGTGCAGGCGGGGGTGGTGATATAGATGTTGAATAATGCACTTTTGTTGTTATTCTGGTATAAGGCATTATGCTGGTAACTGGTTTAGTAGTAGGGATTGGAAGTGATGAGAATCTTGAAATTCAAATAGCTTTATTCGAGAAGCTTCGGAGACATTTGAATAAACAATTTACATCTAGTTTATGTGGGTGTATTCTAGATAATAATTTATCAAAGAATTGGTAATTATAAATGATCCAAGGATATCATATATGAAAAATTGGCATGTGTGCTTCAATAAAACTAACCGGTTATAAAATTATTATTTTATATATTTTTATTGTCAAATAAAAGCGCACTCTTCATTGGAATAGTATACGTAGTAAATACTCACGTATTGTAATTGTAAATGTATTTGTGATGTAGTGTCCACTACGTGGTCCGATGAAGCGATGTCACATGACGGACACGACCAGTCATTGACCCGTCATCAGACATTCGCTGCTAACACTCTACGCACCATGTTCTGTGAATGTATTAAATATCTGAATTTTTAATTCTTAATCGCAATATGAACGTCAAGTCAAAAATAGGATAGTGCACATCGAACGCAGAAAAGTCCTCATTACTATGCTGGTATGAGATTTATGGAACAAGATATGATGAAAATGAGCTTGTAAAACATTAACTAATTGACCACAAAAAAACTTTAAAGAGAGAGAATGGATTAGACTTATTCACAATGAGATGTTAAAAATATCGAATTCGAATACATATTCATTCAATATTATTATAGATTCATAAGTTGACAGTTGACAATGATAGGCAACAACAATTTGAAGGGAGGAAGCATTGGTGCACTCGACCTGCTATAAATGATTCATAAATGGAAAGAAAATATTTTACTGAAAATTAGTAATAGGAAAAGGATTGTGAGTGCTCTGATGATGACAGCTCTGCTGTTGAAATGTGCATAAGTGTTTTGAATGAAGAAGTGGAGTAATGACAACCAGTATTGTGTAACTCTCATTATAATTTAAATGTTTCACCAAAATAATAAGTGAGTCAAAATAAATTACCTAATAACCTTATATGTCATCAGGAAAATAAATTTTTATGATTAATTATCTCTTCGATTTATTAGGTACATTCATTATCCGTTCCTAGAATCAGATAAGAGCGACGTGTGTGAGCATAGATCATAAATTTTGTTACACTTGATACAACAAATAAATTGGAAAATAAGATTTTATCTTTTGTTATAAACCAAGGATAAATAGGAAACCCACATTGAAGTAAGCAAAAAAAAAAAACTCTTATTCAGGACAGGAAATATTTTGACCACCATATTCCTGGATGTCCATGACATAATCTTCATATACTTGTTGAAATAGAATAGAAAAACTACCATAACTCGATATTTCTTTGTTCTACATTCTATTTTGCTCTGATTGATACAGATTACTGATTACAATTTCAAATATATATTTTTATGATTGGCAACCCTTATTTATCACAAAATTGAAGAATTACTATATTTAGAAAAATCTGTACATTCACAGCACATTCTAGGGCATTTTTTAGTTCTGTTGGTATATGGTGATGTTGTTTTTTATGGTGTATTTGACACAGCCAATAATAATGTGTTGTACTGTGATGTCTTTATTACAAATGTTGCATATAGTGGGTTGTGTTTTTTGGAGTAAGCAGTTGTGTGTAAGGTGTGTTGTCCGATTCTAATGCCTGTATTACACGATTCAATTTATTCATAAAGATATTCATTAAATTGTCCTTGAATTTCTTCGTGAATTTATTGTCAAGCAAAAAAATGTTGGTTCGTTTTTACACACATGAAGATTTCCATCATTTTATTGTGAAGAATTTAATAGTACCAATCTAAATATCAGTTGTCATTTTACTGTCGTTAATTTTTGTATTGTGTTTCTTGCAAGTTTCTGTAGAATTAGAAGTACAACAAAATTAAAATTTTCACAGTATCTCTTGTGAAATTGTATACCATTTTATAATATGAAAACCACGACAAGCTCAAGAACAAACACACTTTAGAATCAAACAAACTTAACCGCAAAAAAGGTTGGAGGCACGCCTATGCAATTCCCTATCTCAACTGTGTTGCAAAAGTGAAGCCAAAAATGTAATATTGTTATAGAGAGAAAGTAACTGAGAGATAGGTTGAGCCGGGCTCATGTTTGTATGGAGTTAAATGGCTAGGTTCGGTTTATTTAATATTTTCAAGTGAAAATATATTGTAAAATGGGGAGAAAATGTTTTGTGACAAATTGTGATACTGGGTACAGAAATTTTCTCTTTTTTCTGCACCCAAAGATGATATTCAATTAAATAAGTGGCGAGGATATCACACAAAAAAGAATGCTCGTCTGGAGATGTAAAAGTGAGGAGAAATTATTCTAAAATTATATCAAAATTAAAGGTTATATCAATGTTTCAAATTGTTGAACGTATCTAATCTAAACTTTTAGTGGAAAATTCAACTTTAATTTATATTTTGGAATCAATAGAAATATGATAAATGTTTTCGAATCCACCGTACAGTATGGAATTTTTCAATTATGTGACAAATATATTATTACAAATACCGTTCAAATATTTCCGACTAAAAGAAAATGCATGTCCGAGTATTTTTCCAAAATGCCCGAAATATTTAAGCGTCTCTAAAAAAAACAAGAAAATCTTTTATAAAACATTCTGTTTGTTATTGAAATGAAGATAGAGTTCATCTTCTATTTATTCGATAAAAATAATATTTAATTTCACAAAATACATAAACGCTAGAAATAAATTTGAATCTAAAGCAAAACTTGGATTCAGAGGACTTTGATTTGAAAATTATATCCATCGAAGAAAATCAAATTTTCATCAATGAGATCTTGGAGACAGAATACAATATAAAAATGAACGGAATTTTCCCATGAATATCACGGATGTACGCAATTTAGGAGATTTTTACTAAGTTTTTTGTTAATATTTTCTTCTGGGTATGTAAGAAATTGTTTGTATATATTTTTTCAATTTTATGTCGGCCATTGTGATATGAAATATTCATTAAATTGTTTATATATCTTTCATAATTGGAAAACTCTTATCAAAAGAAACGTTTATGTAACATGTTTCATAATAATGCACTTTTTTATTGCAGATTTTAATAAATAGGAATGGTCATTTTCTTTTACTTTTGCCTTTCATTTAATAAATAATGTAGTATTTAACGTAATGAAAATATTGAATTTATCTGGCAATTGTTTTTCACTGAAAAAATTCAAATATAATCTATTTTTTTTTTATGAAGCATGCAAAGCTGGGCCCACTCTCGCTATCTCTCTCGCGTCTGCCGCATTACATTTTAGGCTTCATGTATTTCAACTGAGTGTCCGCTCCTCTATTATTCTCCTTCGTGGTTGGAGGTAAACAAAGATAATGTCAAATTCAAAGGTTGGGAGCGACAAAATGTGGAGAAAAAACCCTACAATTCCCTAGAAAGTTGTCGAAATATAGAACACGTTCTAATTCGTCTATAAATTCATGAATTTCTTCATGAAGAAAAATTTCACGAAGTGACTCGTATTACACGATCCAATAAATTCAAAATAAAACTTCGTGAATTTATTGAAGAAGAAATTGAATCGTGTAATACAGGCATTAGTCTGAATATGATTGTTTGGTCTTTTCTATGTTCGGGGCTTCCCATTTTGACGTGTCTTCTTTTATTTGCCTCAATTTGGAGTTGGATTTGTTCCGCCATTTTGTCTGCCACATTTCTCTTAATTTTTGGTTCTTTTCTAGTTTTACGTCTTGGGCTGGTTTTGATATGTTGTAGCTGCTCTTGCGGCTCGGTCAGCTTCTTCACTTTCTTCTGAGCCCACATTAGAGGATGTCTATATTATTGTTATTTCTTTGTTTCCATTAGAAATAGCTTCGTGAATGTCCTCTTGTATTATATGTTTGCTTATCTTTACTGTATATGTTTGTTAATTATTGGATGGAACCGAGTGATTCTGAGTAAATGGCAAATTTAGTATCATTCTTTTCTTTGATTATGTTTGTTGCTTCTTAGATGCTATAGCTTTCTGCTGTAGCTTTGCTACATGCAAGTGGCAGTTCAATTATACTCGTCTACCTTTATCACTTACACAATAAAGCAAATTTGTTTGTCTCCAAGAAGTCTTCTGAGAAGCTCAAATAGATTATATACAACATAAATTACAAGGCAAAAATTCAAAATCCGTTGGTACATCATCAAACCTTGTATTCAAAATTACAGCAATTTTTCAAAAATATTTGCGTATTGTACCGGATTACCTGGTCAACATTTTAAATGTAGTCTAAAAATATTGGTACATCATATATCAATCTTAGTAAAGGTTCATATCGATCCTTGAAAAGTATTTTATAATTATTGCTCCCAAAAAAATCTGAACAGTTTTGGACGCTTTCATTAATAAAGCTGGCAATAGGTATCCGGTAACGATACTACTACAATAATAAATAATTTAAAATTTCTTGATAGTAGCTTCTCAATTATATTCAAAGAAAATACACATTTCTGTTTGATTGATCCTTCTTTCAAGTTTTCTTAATTTTTTTCTAGTTGTATTTCTCTTTGTTCATGAGTTATAGATTCTTCGCATCTACTGAATGATATGAAAAAAGCTATAATACGAAAGATACATTGAATAAAATAAACATGAAATCATCATCAGGCAAGGTGTTAGTAGAGTAACCCAAGCTACTAAAATCGGCAATTAATGGGCGGATTATTTTATCAAGGTTATTTGCTAAAATATGGTTATTGGACTTTTATCTCAAATTTCCTCTGAATATAAATCATAAAAATTGATTATCAATATTTTATATCCCGCAAAATAATAGAGATATCGATTTTTTCTGGATTAGTGTTTCCAATGTCAAAGACTAATCGTATAATAGCAACTTTGCCGCCACGCAAAGGATATAACATTTGTTAAAAACAAACAAAATATTACTTACCTCTCTAATAGTGCATACTTTCAATCTTTTGTTCTCCTAATTCGACTCCCGCGGACTACCATTCACTACCTAACATGAAAAAAAAATCTGCTGTGGCCACACAGTACTTCCCCGACCATAAGTTCTGTGACCAGTTTCATCGCTGTTTCAGAAATTTAGAGTGTCGCATCAAATAATTTTATATTTCAATGTGACAGCTAGCAATGTCAAAGTGACAGCTGGTATTGTCAAAGTGACAGCAGTCATTGTCAAAATGACAGCTGTCATTGTTTAAGTGGCAGATGGTGATTATATTTCGGTTCTTATATAAAATAAATATTCTTGGAAATAAAGAGTATATTACAGAATTTTCTATGTCTTCAATTCATTGGGACCACAGTCTTATACACTCGTCAGTAGTGGGGATATCCCTTATTGAAGTAGTTTACTAGTTATTAAAACTACCACAAAGAAGATAATTGTGCGAGAGAATCAGAGGACGTGCATTATTGGTGCATTAGAAAGAGAAGAAATAACGATAGGATTAATTAGGTTAGGTTTTATAGTTTCTGTCTTTCTTCAATACACACTCTTCATCTTTATCTTTCGCATACTCTTCTCGATCGTAGCACCTCTCTCGGAGCAAATAATAACTAAATACAGCTTCAATAAGAGTCAACCCGCAGCAATGGTACTGGATGCTAGTGTCAAGACCTGTGTATAAGACCTGATTGGGACATACAGTTTCGACATTTGATCGCCGAAAGTGTAATTTATAGATTGTAACTTGGACTCCGCTGATTATTTATTTTTGATATCTACTAAGCTTATTTCCCCGAGTAAATTGACACCAAACTAGATATCATTTGAATAATTTGTAGAAGAAACAATTGATGAACGTTTGCACGTGATGTCCAAATTTGAGTGATAATAGTTCTAATTTCACATCATGATTCTACTGTTTTCTTTGCTTCAGATAAATCGAGTTTTATAATAACTCGAATTTTAATAATAACAAATGAGTCGCCGATAATTTTGTTTCAGGTTAATAATATGTCAAATTATTCGAGGCTAAATTTCAGTTATTCCATATTTTATGATAAATACTTCCGTTAATAAAATAAATGCGAAAAAAGAAATAGAAAATTCCATCAATGAGGTTTTGATACTACTGGTTGAAAAAAGCTCATTTACGAACTTGAGCCTAGCATTTTGATGAAAAACTTGAAATAGTATATTACATCTGAGGTGGGAGGTATTTCATTACAGCCGAGAGCTTATTATATGACCGAGAGGCGAAGCCTCAAGGATCAGATATAGCTCGAGGCTGATATGAAATCCTCACCGAAGTATGTATACTATTTTATTCCTTAATTTTCCGAGAAATAATTGATCCAATTTCGTTCTTTTTTCAACAAGGTAAATTGATGTAGTAGTCTATGAAAACAAGAATGTTTTGAAAAATTAAATTAATTTGACATTTGTAGGATTTATGATTCATGAATCATGTTATATATCCATTGAAATTGTGATAAGTGCAGATATCATAAGTTATAACAGTGAAATGGAGCTATACACTTGCCCCGAATCGAACGAGAGTGCTACGTATGTGAATTCATAGCGATTTTTTCATAATGTAATGTTTATTGCTTGATGAATCACTCTGTAAATAAATAAAAGTCACTATTTAATAATCTAAATGAAATAAAATCTTTAATTCTTCTTATGTCACTAATAACAGTATATTTATATATTAATCACTTAATTCTAATTTAATCAAAGTCACAGATATTTATATTTCACTATTTATATACACTCTCACTTCACTGTGACTGTTTATTATTTATTTCCACTAATACTTTTATTACTGTACTGTCCTACGCGTCTTTGGCTTGGCTTTATATAGCGAAACACCGTCCTTCTCGAATTTTCCATTTCGCGACTCTTTCCATTTCCAGGAATCGATAGAGGCTTCCATTGGGAGGGGTGATGCGCTGCGACGTGGCGCGGCGTAAGAGGCGACAAGAAACCCCTCCCCATACTGCGTCGTATTCACGAGCTCCCCTCTCACTCCCGCACGTCACACTGCCCTCTTCTTAAGAATGTTTCTTCCCGAAACACATCTTCATGTCTATGCCGGAATCGACACTCGCCGCCCTTAGTGCAACCAGTAGTTTGGTAGAAGTAGCAGTCGACAGTTTTTGGTTCGATCGGGCCTGCTGGGTGGAAACAGCAGACCAATATTTGAATTCCGCTGTTCTGGAATGTTACCTCTATCATATTTCGAACGATCTTCCAATCTAATCCATCCAGACCGCAGTCCAATTTTAGTATTGCCAGTTTCAGGATGTCGTTCTGCATTAAATGGCCTCGCATGTCTTGCAGCGTTTCCCACATGGAACGGTAGGTTGATTTATGATGAAACTTATCTTTCGTTACCATGTGGTAAATATAGCGTTCCTTGGTTGTCGTATTGTCCCGCAGACAGATGGTCTTCCCTACTGTAGGCTTCTGGTGTTCTGGTCTGCCAAACTTCTTCTTGAAAACTGCTGCTATTCCTCTGGACATCTCCAAATCTCCTGATACACAGTGGGCCAAGGAGTAGTCGGCCGGGACTCTGAATAGATCCTGCTGCACTTCGGTAGTTATTCCGAATCGAGCCCGACGTCCACTTGAAAAAGTCTTCATGAACTCCTCAAATGAATCTTTCTGCGCATGGATCTTACGAGCACGTGCGTCGTTGGGATCTTCATTATTGTCTCCTGCAAATGGTGCTAGCCGATTGAAGTGCACCACTCTTGATTTGCTCTTGGGGTTGCGTCTGATTTCGTAGATTATGTCGTTTATTCTTCTGATGACTTCGTAAGGCCCTTCCCAAGATGTCTGTAATTTTGGAGACAGGCCACGTCGCCGCCCTGGGTTATAAAGCCACACAGAGTCTCCTGGTTGAAAACCGCTGTCTTGTGCCTTGACGTCATAGGTCTCTTTCATCCGGTCGCTGGCATTCTGGATGTTTATACGGAATCGAGAGTGGATATCGTCCATCTGACGCCTTAAATTAATGACATAATCTTCACCAGCCAGGTCTTCTCCAGGTTTGCAGCCGAACCTTAGGTCGCATGGTAGCCGAAGTTCCCGTCCAAAAATAATTCTTGCTGGAGTCTGTCCGGTTGTTTCGTGTACGGATGAGCGGTAGGTCAAAAGGAACAGATGGAGATATTTGTCCCAGTCTCTCTGGTGACTAGAGACAACTTTGGCCAGGTGTCTGTTGATGGTCTTATTCATCCGTTCCACCATTCCATCAGACTGCGGATGTAATGCAGTAGTTCTGGTTTTACGAATATTAAGTACTTCGCATATCCCTTGGAAAAGTGTAGATTCAAAGTTTCTTCCCTGGTCAGAATGAAATTCCAAGGGTACGCCAAAACGACAGATCCAATTCTTCACTAGGACGTCTGCAATAGTAGCGGCCTCTTGATTAGGAAGGGCATACGCTTCCGCCCATTTACTAAAGTAGTCCATGACGACAACAATGTATTTATTTCCTACGTCTGATTCGGGAAATGGCCCTGCTATGTCGATGGCTATCCTCTCGAATGGACTACCGACATTATACTGTCGCATCGGAGCTCTTGGTCGTTTCTGCGGTCCGTTGCTTGAAGCGCACGTAGTGCATTTCCTGCACCATTCCCTAACGTCTTCTTTGCAGTTTAGCCAATAAAACCGCTCACGAACTCTCTACAGAGTCTTCGTTACCCCAAGGTGTCCTCCACTCACTCCATCATGGAGATGTCTCAAGACCTCCGGAACTCGACCTCTAGGAACGATCAGCTGTTCTCTACTCTTGGTTTCATCCGGATCTTTCAGGACACGCTTCAAGACGCCTTCATCCAGGATTATGGAATCCCATTGCGCCCAGTATGATTTGACCGTCGGGGAGTATGGTGCCACCTCTTGCCATGTCGGTCTTGTTCCTTTCTTCCTCCATTCCTGAATAATTCGCAACTCTGAGTCGCCATCTATGTCCTTTTCTATCTCTTGTGGTTGCCAAGCATCGTCAATGACAGTTGTTCGGAACGCCTTCGCTTCAACCTCAGAGCAATGATGACAGTCTTTTGGACATGGTCGTCTTGATAAAGCATCAGCATTCTTATGTGCTGTACCGACTCGATGTTCTATGTTGAAGTCGTATTCTTGAAGTCTTTCGATCCATCGAGCGACCTGACCCTCAGGATTCTTGAACTGTAGTAGCCATCTCAGAGCAGCGTGGTCAGTTCTTAACAGGAAATTCCTACCATACAAATATTTGTAGAAATGCTCGATGGACTTGACTACTGCCAGCAGCTCCCGTCTTGTGACACAGTAGTTTCTCTCTGGCTTTGACAAAACCTTACTGAAGTACCCGATTACTCTTTCTTGACCCTCCTGCAATTGGGACAGGACGCCCCCAATACCGACGTCGCTGGCATCTGTGTCCAGAACAAAACGTCCTTCCGTCTTCGGGTAACTCAGGATTGGTGCTTGGACTAGGAGTAGTTTCAGTCGCTCGAAAGCGACTTGGCAGTCTTCATCCCAGCTGTATCTGCGATTATTTTCCGTCAGTCTGGTCAGTGGTTTGGCGATATTGGCGAATCCATAAACAAATCTTCTGTAATAGGTACAGAGCCCGAGGAAACTGCGCAGCTGATGTTTATCCGCAAGTACCGGCCATTCTTGAATTGTATTAATCTTTTCTGCATCAACTGCTACGCCTTCTTTGGAGACCACATGTCCCAAATAGTTCACCCGTTCTTGGAATAAGTGGCATTTCTTTGGACTGAGTTTCAATCCTGCTTTCTTTAATTGTTCAAATACCTGCTCCAGGTTCTTCAAATGGTCTTCAAATGATTTTCCCATCACAATTATATCGTCCAGGTATACCAAGCAAGTTTTTCCCGATAGTCCTTTAAGTACGGTCTCCATAAGCCGCTCGAAGGTAGCAGGAGTATTACACAGACCAAATGGCATGACTTTAAATTGCCACAATCCACTGCCGATGATAAATGCAGTTTTTTCTCGGTCTTTCTCATCCATCGCTACTTGCCAGTATCCACTCTTGAGATCTAGGGTCGAGAAGATCTTTGACCCGGCCAGGGTATCTAAGGTGTCATCAATCCTGGGCAGAGGATAACTGTCCTTCTTGGTAACGTTATTCAGCTGGCGATAGTCGACACAAAATCGGGTAGACCCGTCCTTCTTCTTCCCAAGTACCACCGGAGAGGCCCATGGACTGTTCGAGGGTTCAATGATGCCATCTTGCTCCATGTCTTGAATGATGGCTTCAGCGTCTTCTTTCTTCGCAATCGGGAGTCGTCGTGATGCTTGTCGAATTGGTCGTGCATCGCCGGTGTTAATTTTGTGATGGACAATATTTGTTCTTCCTTTTCGCCCCTCACTGGTTTCGAACACCTCTTGGAATCGGCGTATCAAATCTTCTGCTTATGCACGTTGCCGATTGTCTAATTGTTGACCCTTGGATAGTAATAGGGTCGTTAATTCCTTCAAAAGTTTATCGCAGTTAGGCTTTATTTTGGTGTCTTGTTCGGTGAGTTTTATTCTTGCGAGGCGTTCTTTTTCATGTCTGGAGTTATCTTTGGGTAGCATCTTCAAAGGTTCCTTGCATTGACTTTTTGGATTACCTAGTTCTCCACAGTTCCAACACCGAAGTTTTCTGGAATTCTTGAGATCTTTCAGTGCTTCCTGGACCAACCGCTGAACCTGGGCTTCCAAGCTTTCCGTGGTATCGGAGTCGCAGGTAACCTCTCGCACTCGGGCACTGCTTCTGGACGCCTGCTTTGCCGCTTCGTATTCCAGTGCATGAGCCAATGCTTCCACCAGCTTCTTCGGCCGCGCCAAACGTAGGGCTTGCTGCGTTTCATGGTATCTGATGCCGTCCACAAATATCCTCACAGCCCAGCTTTCCAAAAAATCATCCGGGCCAGTTGGATAGGCCAGTCGAACTAGGCGTGCCACATCAGCTTCGAACTCCTGTAGACTCTCGCTGGGACGTTGGTATCGGTTCTTGAGCTGCGTGTGATACACTTCCTCCAAGTGTGCATGGCCGTATCGCAGCTCCAGTCGTTTGACCAATTTTTCATAATTGTTGTCTTCTTCCGGTGGAATAGCCTGTAAAATGTTTACCGCATCTCCTCGGAGAGCAACTGTAAGTGCTGAAACTTTCTCAGTATCATTCCAGCCATTAGCCTTAGCAGCGGCTTCAAATTGTCTATGGTAATTAATCCAAGATGTTTGACCATCAAAGGTTGGAGGTTTGACACGCATTTTTGTAGTTGAGTCAAGATTTGGTGCGGATAATTCAATTATCTCAGCTTTTGAAGCTTTTTCAGGAGATAAAACACCAAATTTGAATTTTTCTTCAAAAATCTTCATTCTTTCATCCAATTTTGCATCCAATTCTTCTTTTAACATTTTACAATTATCTTCAAATACTTCCTCCCATACCTTTGAATTTTCTCTAAATTTTTCCAGTTGCTGTTCAACTTTCTTTGAGTTTTCCTCCATCTTTCCATGCAGTTCTTCTCTCAAGTTTCTAGAATTTTCTTCCAACTTGCCTAATAAATCTTCTTTCAAACTCGTAGAATTTTCTTTCAATTTTAATTCTAAATTCTCTTCCAAACTTGTAGAATTTTCTTTTAATTTTGATTCTAAATCTTCTTTTAAAAGTGAACAATTTTCTTTCAATTTTGATTCTAAATTCACAGAATTTTCTTTTAATTTTGATTCTAAATTTGTACAATTTTCTTTTAAATTTATTGCCAAATCGGTTAAAGAAAGTTGAACCTCAAACAAATACGTATCAGGGTCCTCACCGTCTTCAGTCATAGCTCCTCGAAGTCGTTCCATTAAAACTTGTTTGCGGCCACTGGTTTCCAAATCCCGCTCTTCCAATTGATATTTCAACTCTGCGACCTTCAAATCTTTCAACAGCTTCGTAGACGCCATTATCCAATTTTACGAAACAGCAATAAACAAAATACTGAATTGTTAATAACAACCCCACACCAGACACCACTGTAATGTTTATTGCTTGATGAATCACTCTGTAAATAAATAAAAGTCACTATTTAATAATCTAAATGAAATAAAATCTTTAATTCTTCTTATGTCACTAATAACAGTATATTTATATATTGATCACTTAATTCTAATTTAATCAAAGTCACAGATATTTATATTTCACTATTTATATACACTCTCACTTCACTGTCACTGTTTATTATTTATTTCCACTAATACTCTTATTACTGTACTGTCCTACGCGTCTTTGGCTTGGCTTTATATAGCGAAACACCGTCCTTCTCGAATTTTCCATTTCGCGACTCTTTCCATTTCCAGGAATCGATAGAGGCTTCCATTGGGAGGGGGGATGCGCTGCGACGTGGCGCGGCGTAAGAGGCGACAAGAAGCCCCTCCCCATACTGCGTCGTATTCACGAGCTCCCCTCTCACTCCCGCACGTCACAATAATTTATGAATTTATGCAACATAAATCTGCTTTTTTTCAATATTAATTGTTTTATCTGGATCATTAGATTATATGATCGGTATTTCTGACAGCACGGTCTATTTTACTCCAACAAAAATTTATGACTGATGCTAGGCAACCCTGCATAAACATTTCCCACCCAAGAGATGGAAGTATCGCTTCCGACCCGTGAGCTAGTCATTGCAGTTGGAAATTACATACTTCCCAACCTCCAAAAGGTTAGGAATTGCCATATTACTATAATGATTGTGAATAAATAAAATTTCAGTCGAAAATTCGTACGCGTTCTCAAGTTATCGTGCTTCCACACGGACAGACAGACCGACTTTTTTTAAAACCATGTTTCTTGGGTTCAGTAGGGTCTAAAACATAAAGATCCATCAAAATCTTGAACTGTCAAAAAATCACGATTATAATTCTCTCCCTATTATATAGGTCGAGGAAGTAAAAATGGCTGGCGGGAAAGAAATACGCATTGGATAATTTTATGAGTTGAACAAATAATACAATATGGATGGAATCAAGAACACAAGAACATCAAGTTTCAACAAGCAGATTTGAAAGTACAGTTTGTTGAGAGATCCAAAATATGTACTCTTTTATTTAGAAGTGTATATTCAAAAAGAGATTAATTACTTTTCTGTTAGAGAAATAGATATTCTTTTAGTTTTTGAATGATAAAAATGATCGCTTCGTGATATTTTGACATTGCCCGTGGACAAAGGAGCATGTTCACTATTTACATTTTATAGAAAGCAAAGTGTATCTCTTTATAATAATTATAATAATGTATTATACAAGGCGTACTTTAAGCTCCAAGAAACTCAATTTTGCAGCGTTTATTGAAGGTAATGAATATCCAGTTGAATACATAATAGGTAAAAGAAACATTTAAACGCGCACTTCCAAAACTGAGAGATGTATTAAGATGACTGTCATTACGTAAGCAAAATAGGTATCGCTAGCCATATGCTGTGCGCATTAAGTATACATGCACAGGGACGAACTTAGCAAGAAATTTATCCATCTCTCATTCCATCCACTTACTGAACCTCAATAAATATTTATTTCGAAGTCAGTGAACAATATTTACTTGAGGTATGAATAAATATTATCACAAATTATCACATTCTGCTTTCATCATTTCAGTAACAGTTGATTTATGATAGTGTTGAATATATGAATTTCGAGGGCCACGTTATAATTATTCATAATGTGAGGGATATTTTTTTTTAAATTATATGACTGAAATCCCAAGACAAATATTACTCACATTATTCACATATCCAGTCAGCGTCAACCATTTATCCAATAATTATTCATATTCTTTGAGTTTAAAATTTAAAACTGTCGCTTGAACAATAAGACTCATGAAAATTCGCTCCTTCCACACAATGTGCATCAGTCTCATACTCAAACAAAAACTCTCTATTCCGTGAACTTTTTGTAACCTGAAAAATATCCGAAAGTTGCACTGACCAGATGAATATGGCGTATATTTTAGAAGTACAGGGTCATAATAGTTCGATGATTTCATCTCTTCACGTTCTATTTCCCATAAAAATTTCAAGTAATCTCCGAACAGAATGAAAATTCATTATAGCTTATAATATATCCTTTGAAGGAAAGGATTGCCAGATAGATGTTAGAAAATTTGGAGCTCCTTCATTATAAAATACCATGGAAAACTTCTCGGAACTAAGCCACGGTGTTATACAAAAATTCTGCATTGGATTATTAATATTTTCACACATATTGAATGCTTCTTCTTCTAAATTCATTATACTAGCAGTAAATTGAAGCTGAAGAAGGCGCACGTTCACGAAAAACTGAATTCATACTCTTTTTACATTTATACGAGCTTACACTTTTTTCTAAATCATACAAAATCATTATTCGAAAGTGCTATCTGGTCAATTCCATATTTTGACTAGCAATGATGATTTGACACTCAATTAAAAATGTTATGACTATTTTTAAATTCAATAATTCACAAATATTCTCTTGCTCTTAGAAACAATATTCATTAGTTCATTTTATTTTAGTCTTCGGAATGCGAACAGATTCTCAATGCATCCTGCTCTACCAATATGACCCAAAAACTGTAGTATACATAAAATCTAGTTTCGAGTAAACAACCCTAATTACTTTCAAGATCAAGCCATACAGGAAGCGTGTACTGCACACATTTACATCACTTTAAAGTAGAATTTTGAGCGTTCAGTTCATTTTCGTTCACATTATTTATCTGACCTTAATAAGACATCATATTCAATCCAGTGTTGTGAATTAGCTGAGAGCTTCTGTCAATTGGTGATTTTGTCTGTCATTGAGCTTTATGAATTTGGTATTTTTAGCGTCACGAAAAGTGTGCGTGGGGTATGATACTTTTCCTTTGAAGTGTTGGTATTCTTAGCTGCTTGGGGTACCAATGCCACCGGTGCTCACACCTTGACCGTGTGACGGCAGTGATTGTTGCCAACCGCATGTAATTTGTGTTATTGAAACAGTGTTGTTCTAAGAGTGGATAAATCAACCAAATTGCGTGTGTCACAGGCATCGGTATGGCATTACAGTACTGATAGCCATCCGTGAGATAAACAGTGCTAGTGACTTTAGCTATCTGGGAGCTAGTACTACTGGTGCTACATTATTTTTTCGATATTGCGCGGTAATATGTGTATGCCAATCGCATGTACTGTGTGTTATTGTGGGCAATAAGGTTGTTCCAAGAGTGACTAAATCGACCAACTCGCGCATGTCGCAGGCCTTGATTTTTACTATAGTATTGGTAGCTATCTATTTTGGGAACTCAACGGCCTATCAACCAGATATCCATTCCAACCTCTAAGGCAGGTGTATCATTTTTATATCTGTTTTAGTTACCTGAACTAAACTCGAAATGACCTGATTTGTGAAGAATTGATGTATGTGACTCTCTAATGACATTTCACAGAGCATTGTGGCTCAAACTCATGTTACTTTCAGGAGAATTCGGCTGAATTACGCACTAATACTTGACCAGCCCCTTACTTCTGACAGCAAAGCCATCAACAGCTCATGAGCCAAACATGAATTTCTCAATATTTTCTGCTTATATTTTATTAAATCTATCATCAATTATTATTATCATCTCAACCCTTTAACAAAAATGACAAATAAAACACTAATGATGAAGTTTATTTTTTCTTTCAATAATTATAATGTTACGCTCCTACAAACCAAAATTTTCCTCTGTAGTCTCCTAATTTGAATCTATCAAAAACCGGTCGTTACGAATATGTATTTATAATTAATAAATTTGTTCTATTTCTGAGACTCTAAATTTGATATTTCTAGAATGATTGCTAAATTGTTCCAAATTTGTTTCATTTTCTGGTTTAACACAAATATAGGAAGTTGTTGCTGTTCGTAGTAGCCCTCAAACACACTGGCTCGTACCACAAGCTCTGTTTTTGGCTATACTAGCAGTGTTATTTTGAGAAGAGTTTTAAGGCAATATAAATATTTAAAGCTATTTTAAAAGAAAAGATTCAAATAAATTTTGTAGACATATGTGTTTTCCGTAATTTGTATGTGATGATTATTTTCTAAAGTATTTGGAAAAATTTTAATTGCGCTAAAACACATCTTGACACAACGCTCTTAGTAGCGCCAAAAACAGAGCTCGTGGTACCAGCCACTGAATTTTAACCCAGCATGTCGATAGTTTACGACTTAAGTTCGGTCCAAAAGCACGTGCAGAAATAACTCTTAATTTCATCGAGAAAAAGTCACTGCTTTACTTCCACTGACAAAATTATATCGAAACAAGCTCAATGGTAACGATATAATGAATAAAAAATTTCTTCGAAAACAAATTACTCGAAATTAATGAATATATTTTTCAGTCTTATTGATTGTTTTGCTAAAATCCTCAGAAGCATCTACTTTTTGGTATCATAGGTCGATTACCTTCTCCAACATAGCGCAGTTTGGTAACTACTGTTCTCTTATTATTTAACTGCTTCCAACATAATGGAATCATTCCATGTGCAATCCGAGAACCGATAAACACTAAAATTAACTGATTATTTTGAGATTTATATAATGATAATAATAAATTCAAATGAAGAGTTCATTATGATTTAAAAGTCATCTCCTCGATTGAACTAATTTAAAAAATTGCCATTGAATCCATTATCAATGGGAATACCAGCAAAATTTCGAACTGTGTTTTATATTGTTGTGAGTTTTATAATTCTCGGTACGAAAAACCTTGTTCTGTACTCCGGTCCTGCTTTTTTCTACAATTGAATTGAGTTCAAACCTACGTCTAACTAACCAAACATCTAACTTCTAACAACACCGCAAATATCTCCAAGTTCGAGGTTCTTGACTCTACATCAGCCATTTTGATGACGTCACAAGTCGCGAAGCAGTGAGAGGAACCTTGACTTTGCACTATGCTTACGATTATGCTTCAAATAATAGTGTATTTATAATTAGTGCCGCTACCAGAATAACGTTATGTAACGCAAATCATTAGTAAATGAAAATGATGACTGAGACCACCCTACACAAATATATTGATGGAATCATCAATCAATATTGCCGAAGCTTGGTTAGTTGATACCTTCAATGAACAAAGGATTTTTAATAGATATTTCTCAATATTTTGGACGATTTTTATAATTCACAACATATACAGAAGATTTTAGATTACTATAGTAAATTGTAATTCATTCATTAAGCGCATATAAAGTTGATGTTCAAACAGGAGCCGAAAGCTTATGCTGTAGTTACTGCAATACTAGAATTACAGCTTAAAAAGCTTAAAAATCAAGCCAAAACTCCAAGTATTATTAATAAAAAGACATGGGATGATCATTACAGAGTATCTTTAGTGGTATTAGCAGTACGGCCTCATTGTGGATAGTAATAATTATTTGGAAAACTGAAATAAATAGTAACCCCAGAAATGACACTCAAATGTAAGAGTTTATAAAATCAATTTTTATTCAATTCCAGTGATTGAAAACACAACTTCAATTAAGAGACGCACCAATTATTAAATTAGTCCAGATGGCTGCATAACCTTTAAACTATTACACTCCTGTTGATTGTGATAATAGCACAAGCAATCAACAATTCAAAAAGTAGTACTTGGAGAATAAGATGAGCCAAATCAATTAAACTGGTGTTTCCATCAATCACAACTATTCCAAACAATTAATAGTAGTTCAATTATTCTACCTACTTGCAATGGTATATCTCAGGCGCCAGCGGTTAACTCCTTAAACTGATTTTTTAATGTTTTATAGCTTGGACTTTCAGTCTAATAAATTGTTACAAAGATAATGGGAATGAAAATGATTTTTGGAGCTGAGGATTAACTCGAATATTTAAAAAAAAAAAAAAATTGTTGAACCCAGGGATATTTTATTGATTAACTTTCAAGGAGCTCATAACTACAAGGAAAACGCTAATCTCAAATGGAACCAAGTTTTGAGAAAGACGTGAATAAATCTACAAGAAGGCTCTTCTCCAGAGCACTAAGTTAAATGATTCACCAAGTTGATAGCTGTTTCTAATAGCACAATCCTTGAATAACTAGAAAACTAACAGAAATCGAAAAATTTATTCAATTTGAAAGCTTCATTGCTAACAAAATCACCCTCTGAGTTAATATAGCTGCTAGAAGCAGCAGGAGCCAACAGTTCCTTTGACTTACATATTTTAAGGGTCTTTATGTTTCCTAGCTTGCCTCAAGACCTCATTGTTGAATTTATTGCGGAAAGATGTGATTTGTTACCTGAACACACTGATTTGAATATTACAGTTTCTAGAGGGTGTCAAGCTTTGTTTTAAAAGTCCTGTTTTTGTAAACAAATTGATGGATCGCCTATGGGATCTAACATTAGTAACTCTTGTTTCACAAAAGCTGGAGTATTTAATTATTTCCAATAATGATTTTAACATCTTATATTATAAACGGTATGTCGATGATTGCATTATGATAGCCCATTTTGAGAAAATAGTCAATTTTTAATAGTTTCAACAGCTTCCACTCAAGGATGAAGTTCACGATGGAACATTCCGGAGACAATCAAATCAACTACCTAAACATCACTCTTGGAATTAAAAATTGGCCAGTTTTCACCAATTGGCTCCAAAAGTTGACTGCATCTGGCAGATATTTGAGTTAAATTTCAAATAATGTCATCAACGCTCTTGTAGCCAGAGGTTTTCATTTATCTGCCCCAATGTTTCATCAAGAAATTTATGATACATCATTATCACCTCACTGTCAACTGTGGATAAATTTGCATTGAACAACTGGCCCATAGAAAATCAAAATAGTTTCTAACAGCAAGAAAAAGTATTTAAGACTAAACAGACTTCAGATCTTAGAACACAAATTAGTGTCACTTCCTGATGGCTTTCGGATGAAAGTGATTAATTTCTAAGGGGATTTGAAAGTCTATTTTCCCACATTTTAGGCACATGTTCATCTGATTGATTTTTCTATGTGAATTTATTTTATTTATTAATTTCAGTATTAAATATTGATATGACTCAGTGAAATGATCAAAATAAATATAATACAAATATATAGAGCATATCATCTTTATTCCTTTCAAAAACATATTGTTAAAATAATAGTAAACGTAATTCAGAACCATAACAACAAAGATAATGACCATGAAATCGTAAGAGAAACGTAGTAAACTTATTACGTAAATCTTATAGCATAATCATTTCGTAACTCGCATTTCTCTAACTTTCTAGTTCTAGTTCGTAGCATTTCATTTGATTCTGCTGCAGGTCAAGGTGACATTTACATCTCGGAAATGTCTTAGACCATTGACCTTATAAATAGAAAATAAATAACGACGTTTTTCATGAAGCCGAAATTTTTAGATGACTTATTAAATCAAATATTTGAAATAAAAAATTGACAATACATAGTTATCCAGGTATCAGAAACAGAAAGTTCTTGGTCACTTGGGATGATTAAATGATTGCTGTTTATAAATCTGCACAGTATCTTACTCAAAATTTATTAATACTCAAGAAAAGTATGAACAATCTTGATTATAATTAGTAATTTTTTTTTATTAGTGTGACGAATTCTTCTCTCAAAACTTCGTCAGAGTTGCACATTCTAGAGCCTTCCATTACCGTCCAATATTTCGAAGTCCATCACATCCAGTTTTCCTATCTTGCTTGCCCTATAAATTTTAAAGAACCGTAATTCTGTTTAAACACTACCCCACCACTTATCTTAACATCACCAGCCATCAGCTGGAATAAATATGTATTAATTTTTCACATCATGTGGTTGAGTAAGATTATGTTTTGGAAATCTGAAATACAGCTCTGTACTGTATGGTCTGTGTTTGTCTTGTACTCACCGTAAATGTATCCTGAATGTAATCAACCGTTGTTCTGTAAAATATTTTTTGCACGATTGGGCATTTTCATGTGTTTACCGGCCCTTTATTTGAGGTGGTATGTTGATTTTACCGGCAAACTATGGTTTCTATGGTTATGCTGACTTACCGCCCATGGGCAAAGGCGGTAAGTAAAAAATTGTGAATTTTCACAAAAAAATACTCATTTATTTATCTTCATTTGTAATTGAATATTCAGAATAAAATGTCAAACTTGACAGGTGACAGCAAATAAACAATCATCAGTAGTAATTTAATTTGAAAAAGAAAATTTGGACCCATATTTTGGATTTTCCAATCGTGCAAAAAATTTTGTAAGCATAACGGTCAATAAGTACAGTACCGATTTCGTATAATATTTGAAAACCTCGCCAAGGCTCGGCCTCCAAACTATTATTCTCAATCGGTAAACTGTACTTACTGACCTTAATACTTAAATAACTATTGTTTCTGATTTTTTTTTTCGTGACCCTTGACATATCAAATAAAGATCTGACACTTGACAGTTTTGACATTACCGACAGAGGGCTAAACTACCGACATAAACAAAGAATTTAGTATAACAATAGTTTAATGTTTTCAATTCACTATGAATGAAATGAAATCGGTATTAAGATGTATATAAGCAGAAAAAGAAGTTAGGAAATTTGTTGTACAGAAATTGGTATTTGTAAAATGACTTCTTCTTCTTTTGCATCTCTTCTTCACATTACTCTAACAGCGCTAAATTGAAATTAATTTGAAAGACACGTTAAGTAAGGTTTCATTTAACTTTAAGTATAAATAAGGCCTTGAGGCCGATTTAAGTCACTTCTTTGAAAGTCCAGTCTTCCGAGTAGCCGTTCCAAAGTGCGCTTCTAGCTGTGATTCCGAATGTCATCTTCAAAGTGTTTACCGTCCAAGTGAAGTTTTGTGCTAAATCCGTTAGCACAACTGTACGACATGATCTGTGAGTCTGTTTGTTTTTTTATGAGTCCGTAAAAGGAACTTAGATTTGTTTGCTTTTACTTTTTTGAACTTGGAATTATTTTGCTTGTTGCTGTTTAACTTAGAGTCATTTTTTGTTTGGAATAGCGTAGCGTCACCGCTGGAAGAGTCTTTGTTGATTTCACAATGTTGAATTTATTTAACGTAGAACCACCGCTGAAGAAGTCTTCGTGATTTCGCAGTGTTAGATTGATTAACGTAGCATTACCACTGGATAAGTCTCTGTTGATTTCACAGTGGTGGATTAACTTCACGTAGCGTCGCCGCTGACGAAGTCTTCGTGATTTTTTAGCGCTATATCGTTTTAACGTAGAATCACCGTTGAGGAGGTCATTGTTGGCTTCACAGTGTTGAGCAAGTTCAACGTAGAGTTACTAAATGGAAGCCAATTTGGTTTCACAAGCGTTGAAGATAAGTTAATCCACCGTTTGGGAAATCGCTTCCCCGATTTTTTTTTTAAGTTTCTCGCCGTCCGCGACCGCCTGGATCCGTAATGCGACCGCTGGTGTCGAGTGTCATGTACAGCCGTCCCTTCACCGTCAGCCTCAAGCTATACCGCCATCAGTGCTTCCTGCAAAATATATGTTAAATGTTCACCGTCGTCGTTATTTGTGTGCAAATAAATCTCATAGTGACACCTACCTCCTGATGATTATTTTGACAACCCTTCTGAGCTATCCAGCCGCCTGCCTTTAGAAACTGTGTTACCGACCGCACTGGCGCCCGAGCACACCGTCGGCAGTTTTGACCGCGACGCCAAAGTTAACAACCTCGCCAGCAGCGAGGTATTGTTACATTAGGTAGAAACATTTGATAATTGTTTAAGTCCAAGTACTAACCAATCTTCTTATCGGCAAATATTGATTAATAATATGTAAACATTAATTACTGATTTTTTCCTATCAGGAACATCAATAAAACTGTTCTTTGCATGGATGCAGTTTTCCAAAAAAAAAAACTGAATATCACAAATACAAATATTTTTTATTCTGCAATAAAATATTATATAAATGAGCTGTCAGATTCTAAGCTTGACAAATTGTCCTAACCAAATAAGTTCGTTAAATTATCGCGCTTCAAGGTTTTTTCGCCATTTTTTTGTTCTAATTCGAAAATCTCTTTTATCATTATTTAAAAAATGAGCAAGTGTGAATGGTTTATGTTAGCAGGTTTAGGTATGGTCAATGATTTATCTTCAAACGGTTACCAATGACTTTTGTTACAAATATTTCAATTTGTATGATAATGAAAATCTTGTCCTTGCCTGCTTTGTTTACATACATCGATCAGCATGCGTTACAAAAAACTTTAAATTTATAGTTTTGTAAAATTTATTGACTGTTTAGTGTTTCTTTATCGCTTCCATTAACATTCTTTTGTTGTTATACATAATTTGTTTTTTTTAGATTCGTTTTTTTTATTTATTTATTTATTTTAATAAAGTCAAAGAATTATTCTGGGATAATAATAATCGAATGATAATTACGTGTTGAGTTTTCATTTAATAGAACATCAAATTTGTCATCCAAGGGGGAAAGAAATATTGTATGTTGCTTCGCAGGTAATAGCTCAACACCAAAGGTGTTATGTTCGGTATTATTCATTATAACTATATTTATTATTATAGATTTAGGGGTACTCGCAATTATGTTTTTTCAAATGATCTTAGAAAAATGTCAGTGTAATCTTGATGTTATAAGTCAATTTCGCAGATATGCCCATGAATAGATGAATTTGATTTGATTTTGAACTTGTCGAACTTTTCAATCATTTTAACCGTAATAATTAATAATCATGAAATATTAAATTCTTTACGCATCAATTCAAATTTTGTACTCTTAATCAGGTACAATTAGGTGCAATACTAAAATTATGAAATTATCATTTTGCAGTGAAGTAGGACTAACTAAATACATAAATATAGTCATAAATATGAAATGGAAGAGATTCTTCTCAACCAAATTACGGAATTCACAAGCAGTTACTAATTGAATAACAAGTTCATTACCGTGTGCTGAGTGGAAACACACGATATATTTCTACATTTACCAATTTTAACTTTCATTAGCGAGATTTTCTCAGACTGAGAAGGAAATGACGTAAGAAATACACATTAGCTGAGAATGCGATCTGTTTCTCCGGTTAATTATCTCTTAGTTCCTGTTTATGCTTTTTGCAAGATTAAATTTGAATTGTGAAGACCGGAGATGAGTGCAAAATGAGATGGCTAAAATGAACAACTCTCAATTTTAATGAAGAATAATAGGTACTTGATGTGAATTTAATCAGTATCGAATAATATAGCATCGGTTGTGCTTCATTCATTTATTTGTAAATTGAATACGAAGGACAATCTCACATGAGGGATAAAAATGTTTTTCTAGGGGCTTTTCTCACATTTTCACTTTATGAATTTGATTTTCAGCTATAATATCCTTGAATCATTGATAATTACGATATGATATGAATATAAATGACACTTTGTTCAACTATATCATAGCATACAAAAATAAAAACAACTAGTATCCCATTATGGCGGAAAAACAATCTTGTACACTCGATGTCTTGTTATCACCCATTCTAAGCTTCCTCTAGTATCTATTAATAAAACAGCAGTGCTAAATAATTGGCAAGTTTCTGACTCCTACTGTTAGACTTCCTGTGTAATCTTTATGGCATAGAATGGTCTGGGGAGGCTCTTAAATAATTTATAAAAGTTGGCTGGTACCACAAAACAGACTGACAAACAATCGAATACAAAAAAACAAAGCTGTCAAAGAGTCGTTGAAGAAAATTGTTCCAAATAGGGGAAGTGGCACCAGTAGTGTGCTGTTCTTGACATTATCTCACTATTTACGAGGATAAAATGAAAATTCACCACAAATACCGAATAAACTGAAAAAATAATTGAAATTTCTCAACGACAAATTGTTTATTTTTCTCACTATATTATTGAAAGTTTTGTTGAATTAGTTTCATGATATTAATCATGAAAAATTATTCTTGATGGATAACTTCATTACACTATTCAAAACATTTGTTTTAACGATTCAGTAAATTTTAACTTTGATCTGGCGCATCTGGTCAAATTTTGAACTGAAAACGAGAATATAGAGGAGAACGATTGAACATGTGTGACGTCATAGTTTTTCGTACTCATTCGATAGATGCACATTGTCTTTGTCATCGTGTATCAAACTTTAAAAGCTCACAAAAAGTGTTTCTGCTGTCAATGCTAGATGGAATAATAGTAGATTGTTTGACAAGTAGAGAAAAGTGAGAGTTCACTAGCGAGTGTAAATGTTTCAATTTACGAGCGAATGAATTAAATTTACACAAACAAAGTAATATCGCTTCTCTTACGTGTTGAACATGCAATTTTTTTGTATACTTGATGGAAAAACTTTAAATATTCCATAACCAAAATTATGTTGGAACGAATGATATTCTAAAAAATCGTTTAGAATGATTCCGTATGCTGTTTAGAATCATTTCGACGAATCAGAAGCTGCTAGTTTGGTTACTACCATGGTTACTTCCTAACAATTCAGGTATTCATATCTGGTTTTACATTTAACATTTCATAATTTATTAAGTTACTTCAGAAATATTGGTGAGTTTCCAAAACCTTGTTAGAGAAAGTATAGTCTACAACATGTTTGGAATGGCGTATTCCACACTCGCGAACCGTAATCCGAGCCAAAGGTGAGGATTACAAACTTTTCGCTCGTTTGGAATAAGGGCCATTCCAATACTTATTGTAGAATATACTGTTCTACAGAAATACTAATCGATGTTGTGTTCTTGCAAAAAAGTAGTAACGGTTTTGATAACTGCCAAGCAAAAGCATAGTAACAAATAAACAATATTAGAAATTAATTTATTGGAAGCTAAAGATTCTCGTGAAATTTTGGATGCAGCTAAAGAAACGACTTTACATTTATCTTCGATGAAACCGAGAGAGTTTTTGTTTTCTTATATACAGGGTGTATCTATACCTATGTAACAAGCTTTAATGGTATATAGTATTTGGCGTATTAATCATGAATCAAAAAAATTTTTTTTTAATTCTTCATTTTAAAAAAGGGTTTGAGTAAATTAAAAGTTTCGGGACACTGGTTTGATGGCTATTAATTAATTAATTACCTTGAATTCATTGAAATAAACTACGTTCATGAACATTACATAAAATTGTGATTATATTTTCGGATATGAAGATGAAAAACAGTGGTACCTAAAATTCTCATGTTCTAAGTACTGTTGATTTTACTAATTTTGAAAAAATCTTTTTGATTCATGATTAGTATGCCAAATATTATATACCATTGAAGTTTGTTACATAGGTATAGATACACCCTGTATATGTTAACACGTAATTTTTTCTTAATTAGGTTGAAGCTGTCTTTTGGGCGCGTGTCATAGTGGGTTGTTTTTTGTTGCTAATTAGTAAAGTGTTGCTGAATGGTAAACTGGCACTTTTCTTTACTGATTTCTACATATTAAACCTAATGTATGTCGTCAAGTATACAAAATTAGTTATGTACTTATTATATCCATAAAAAAAAAACAATCACTTCGAATTAGCAGCTTCCCAATTCTAATTTTTCGTAGTGTTTGTTTGAACTGGCTCTCCATTTCTAAAAGTTCAGTTTGTAGTGAAGTATCTTCTAAATGATGACAAAAATAAAAATTTAGTACTGAAATCAAAGAAAACTCGACAGTACGAAACTGATCCTTTTTTCATTTCAGATGCAAATATCTCTGTGAGTATAGAATTTAGGCAAGAAATATATGAAACATGATATTTTCTTCAAGAAATGTCTACCGAAAAGGCATCTTTACATTTTCAAAAAAAAATAAAAATCTGACGGAGACGCCCCATGGATCACTTGTACATCTTTTGACTGTATAATTGACAATTACAGCCAAAATTTAAGGTGATTGGATGTTACTATTCTGTAGCAGTCTCAAATACTAAATTTTATCATTTTATGACCAATAGATTCGAATTTATGCGAAAAATTCAAAAAGATTGTCGAATAAAATTCTGGCTCAGTAAATTGCTATGAAAATATAAAGTTATCATTTAGATGCTACAATGGATTTGAATACTGAATTTCAAGATTCTACAGCTGATCGTTCTGATTTATGCGAAAAATTCGAAATAATGCTTAGTAAACTGCACTATCGGTTCAGCCGATCGCAATCATAATGCGAGGTGTACTACTGGATGTTATAGAAGCGCTTAATACGGAATTTTAATATACTACGATTGATTGTTTTGAGCTCATGTGAAAAATTCGAGAAGATTTTTATATAAAATGCATTTCTGCCTCAGCCGATTGGTACAAAAATAAAATATAACCATTTAAATACTACAGTAATTCAAATACTTTAACATCCTACGGCTAATCATTTAGGATTTATACGAAAAATTCGAAAAAAGTTTCAAGTAAAGTGCACATCCAGTACAGACATTTGTAGCCATAATGCGAGGTGCTCAACTAGGCCTTAGATCAATCTTTAATACAAAATTTCAATATTATACGTTCGACATATATACGTACATACCGATGTCAAGCCGAAAATAGACAAAATGGATCCAGGGATGCTCAAAACAAATATTGTACAAGCGAACAAGTGAAAATTCAAATATATTTCCACATTATTACCATTTCCGAAAACTCAATGATTCAATAGATAAAATTTTCGATCTGTTTTTCTAGAGTTTAGAGTTCAAAGCTAGATCTTATTTTAAATTTATGGTTATGTCGTAAGCCCTTTTTTAAATAATCTTGTTTTTGGAAGTATTAGATGATGCTGACTGTTACGTGAAATGAAGAAAACGATGTATGGGAATTCAGTCACAAGTTTACTATTCCCATCCTACTCTACAGTTTCAGCCCCACCTGGACCATCTTCAGGAGTGAATTCTATTCACTCCTGAAGATGGTCCAAGTGGGACCGAAACTGTAGAGTAGAATAGGAATAATAAACTTGTGACTGAATTCACATACATCGTTTTCTTCAATCTTGTTTTTGTTGAATTGTAAGTGTTTTTGATTGATTGATTTCAACTTTTGCATCATTTTTCGCAAACAGCCTCTCTTATCTTTTCTAAATGCTACGGATACTCTTCTCAACCTTTATGTAAGGTCAAAAATCAAATCCAATTTATTCTAAACATATCTAGCAAGTTACATAACATGTCAGTTATTTGAACGATCCGACAATTATTGTTTGTCATCTCAGTTGTGGTTTGTGTTAACATTCGAGCGTGACAAGCTGTGTTATCATAATGTTTTTAGCGTATATTCACGGATAGTAAGGGTAACTTGATTGAGAGAGCGTGTGTTGAGTTCCTGTAATGTAGTGTAAGTTATAATTTACTTTCTTTGTCGCGCTTTTCATTATGTAAGATGCATGGATCACTGCGGGTGCTTCCCAGAATATAGTTTCTGCTTTTGTAAACCTTATAGTAAGATTTTGTATTGATAATAATTAGTACATAGCCTATGTGTGAACGAGGTTCCTCACTAAGCCAGTAGTTTGCTTATGTTGAATTTTATACATCATAATACATGAAATCTGCAATTACTCTTTAGTTTTGGTTTTATTATCATAACTATTTTGCTATATTCATATACATATATTTGATTAAATGAGACTGAATATTAATGAATCAATTATATTGAGTTTGATATTCCAATTCAGTCCTGAAAACCAAAATTCTCTTCTATAAAATTTTACTCGCCATTCAAAATATCTTTCAGAATAAACTGTGTATCTAATAACTAGTAATTTATCATATTTACTCCTCAATAAAATTAGAAATATGATTGATAATCTTGAAGCTACAATTAAATTACTTAGTAGCCCATCAACCTATTAATCTCCGCTTTATACTACAAACTATCCTCCTAATGTTACTAAAGTTAATCTATCTTTTCTGTTACAGTCCGGATGGTATGGAAGATCACATCTGCTCGTTTCTCCCACACTAAAAGGGTTTATTCCTACCCTTCTTTCATGGGATCTGCACAGCGGTAAACATCAGGTAGGTGTTTACTTTTGAATGTGTCTAGTTTATTATATTTATCTAAAAATCTAAGGGTTTTTAGTATCTTATCGGAAATCTAATCGTAGAAGTGTTTGTTTTGTGAAAAAGGTTGCTTTCAAGAGATGGAAATAATATATTGATAATTGAAAGTGAAAATTTAGTGTGATTTACAACAATTTCTATATTTTATCATTAAAATACAGATGAGAAATATCTAGTACTCTCAAGTAATCTACTAATGGCCAGTTGCACCACCGTCACTTAGCTTTAAGTGGAATTCAATATCTATGCCAACTATTGTATGCACAATTGTTACCACGGGTACTATTCTTCCCTTAAAATTCAAGTGACGGTAGTGCAACTGGCCATAAATTTATGTTAAAATTGCGAACTTTGAAACAAATGTTAGGATATCTGCTAAGCAAAACAAATTCAACCATCACTGGTTCAATATAAACTGTTGTTAATAAATTTAAGTTGAATTCAATTAGTGATGATAGAATTAAGCTTTGTTTATAAATTTTTTGAATAATGATGAAGCATACTCGTTTGAGAAACAAGCAAATTTGATTGAATGGTTTCTGAATTTTCAATTATTAAATTGCAATCATTACTTTATGCTATTACCCTTTACAGATCTTCCAATATTATTATTATTTTTTTGAAGATTTCGCTGGAAAAATTGAGCGTACTTTTTATTATCAGTTCATTTGTGTTGTTCATATAACATCTGCATGATGCATTATCATCCCAACAAAAGCTTTCTCAAACCACCAAAAATCTAGAGTTTCACAAAATTCCAAATAAAAATCCAGTCTTATGCGTGCTAAACAAAAGCCTAACATTCCATTGTCCAAACTACAACGCCTTCGATAATGATTGATCGTCCTGGACAAATGAATAGCCCCGACATGGTCGGCACGCAACATGAATTGAGAATTTTTATGTTTCATTTATTGATTGCGTGCTCTATTGGAAATGAATATCGAATTTCGATGTTTAGAATTTTTTGTTCCGCTGCGGGCATGGAATTATTTTTTGACGGGATTATGGACAATGGTCAAAAATTAGTTTTTGTGTGGGATTTTTTGGGGTCTTAATTGTTGAAACATATGTTCGTGAACATTGTTTAATGTGTTCTGTGATTTATTTGTGCAAAATCACTCATTCTTGGTTTTTAAATGTTGGAACAGACAGACAGTCAGCATAAGTGGTATGGATTATTTTGTGTTCGAAAATAAGTGGCATTATTTCACAATATTCACAATATAACATGATTTCTATTCTATTTCAAATCGTACCCCAAAATTATTGATTTTATGAAAATAAGGTTGTTACATAAATTGTAGGAAATTTTCTCTAGTTTAGTTCTGTATATAAATATTCTTAGAACCAAATGACTGTACCATGAAATATTTATATTGACTTAAAACTCTTCTTAAAACAACACTATTAGTAAATCTTGAAATAGAGCTTGTGGTACCAGCTTCAGAATGATTAATTCAATCTATATACAAGCTCACCAGTAAAGACACATTCAATAATCTTAAATCATTAACTAACTATTTTCCGTCTGTCAAAATTCATTTCCTTCAAATTTCAATTCTCCTGTAATAATAATAATTTATTTACATCTGCATAATCTTATTAGTATCTCTTGGAACAACCACCTGTGTGTATACAACAAGGACAGCACTATCACATATAATGTGGGTGAAACAGTGAAGAAGAAAAAGATAGAAATGAAATACGCCGAGTATTTAATAATGATAATAAGTCGTTGTGCTGCACGGGAATATGTACAATGATGAGGTTCCCATACGCTTGCCGCGTTTTTGTATATGAGAAATAAGCAGAGATGTATTTAGGTAAATAGCTAAGTTATTCTTTAGCTGGAGAAATTTTATAATTACATATGTAAATGACATTAATTTTATTAATATAAAGTTGTGTCAATATTTTACGCTCAAACAGTACTAGTTGTTTTTATCCAGAAACAGTACTATGTTTGTCTAATTTATTCTAATCTTGTTCTGAAGTAAATCAGATTTACGGAAATTCAGCGATTATGGCGAAATAGAATTGTTCACAATTGAACTCACAATTTTTTTTTTCACACATGAAAAAAGTCAAGCTGGGACCGAAACTATAGAGTAGAAAGGAATATTAAAGAAAAATTACGGAATTGATGCCTACATTACCTTTTATATCGGTAATAGGGTCTTCCTGAAAAAAATTAATATGATCTTTTTGTGTCTTGACGTAAAGTTTATAACCTGTAATTGAACATCCTGTAGATATAACTTTTTTTTCTATTGCGTTATCTCAACAACAATATCATGAAATTTTCTAATTCGATGAAACGCTGTTATTGGCAAGGCGCCGCTGTGACGTCATCACGCACTAGGCCTATCAGCAGTTAGTGCTTAGTAGATAGGGACCGAGGATTAATTCGACTTAAAATAGAATCAGACAAAAAATGAGTTCTGATGGGTTCATAAAGGGACAGTCGAATAATCTGCCAGAGGTTCACAAATTAATGATTGCCGATTTTTTCTTGAAAAGTGCATTTTTTAACACAGCTGAAACGATTGTTGTCAAAGCTCAGAGGTGAGTTTTTATTATGGTTCTTTCTTTTGACAGTGCATCATCTATTTTTATGTGCGAATGTACTAAAATACTGTTTCAGTGATTCATTATTCTTAACACGTTATATTGAGCCACTGAAACGTCTTAGTAAATATCCCATGATAACCTATAAAATTTTGTTAGCACAGCATTTGACCATGTCGCGTCAAATACATTAATAATAATAATAATTCAATATTCATTCGATGAAATTTGGTAAATATCATTTCGATTGAGTAAATTTACAATTGTCATGTTACAACCAACTAACCTAATATTTCAAATGCATACAAAATAATGAATAATAATATGTATCTTAATAGATGTCAAGTTCGTTATCCATTACTTGTTTCGAGAGTTTCATATAGTTGAATGTTTTTTGGAATCTCACAGTACTTTAAAAACGTGATAACTACATGAGAGGTATTTTGCTTTAGTCTGAAACCCTGACTAGAACTCTCAAAGCTATTCTGAGGTTATCGTATTAATTCTGATGGCAGCTAACTATGCATATCGATTTTTGTTAATAAAGAATTGGAAATTTATATTTACCTTGAAATGGTCGTCAGGTCCTCACAACAAGATAAGTAAAAAGTCAAACACGACACGCGGTATCACGTCTCGAATTTGTCTTAGCCTCTTTTTTCGTATCTCTTCTATCAAGAAATCTAATAAAAAACTTATTTGGTTCGCGATAACTGCTGCTATCACACCCAAGTACAATACAATACTATTTTGACGGTTTTTCTTTAAAACTGAGGTTTTATTTTGCTGAATTTATTGAAAGCGATGCTACAGCTGAGCGTCAAAAGTGCGGAGTGACGTCACAGCAACATAGCGGTTTTTCTTGATCTTTTCAAACGTCATTCATTTTGAAATCGTGTTTGCTAATCATAACGATTCTCCTCAACGAAAAAATTAGTGCCAATAGTTTTTTTAATGTGCTCAGAGTTTATTTTCGACATATTTGAAAAATCGTGGAAGACCCTATTTTTGAATCCTTGCGTGAACTACAGATACAAATTATTTATCCAGAATGTTTTTTGCAATATACAAATATTTGTTTTTGTATGACATCGTTACACAGTCTTTATACTCTTTGCATGCTATTTTTTCTGCCTGTTACATTCGACCTATATCAACATTACTACTAGGACTGCCAATTCAGTGGATTAAAATTCCAAAAAACTTGAAGCATGATCGTCAAAAAAACAAAGGCATTAAGAGAACACACTCTTTGCCCTCGCCTTTGTTCTGCCTCCTAAAAAGGAACCATCAAGCTAACAGAAAAAGCATATTATTGGAATTGTCTATTGAGGGAAATGAAGCTCTCGACCTCTGTTGTGTCAATGGAGACTTATATTATATTACTGTGCTCAATGAAGGAACTGTTATTACCAAAAACATTGAAATCCATTTCAACATTCAAATGTCTGCTAGCATTCGAATGTCCGACAACCGAACATCTAGCAAGAATGAACCAGCATTCACATGTCTGACAACTGAAGGTGAATGCTAACTAGGACTCATAATTACAATAAATTATTGAATAAATAACGAATTCATATGAACATTAGTGTGAACTAATAACTTGGGATTCTTCATATTGTGTTCGTCGTCCTCAGCGAACACAATCTTGTTTTTGGTAGAGCCGCAATCTGTCACCGCGAATGATCTTCGATCTTCCATTTCTGTCTCTCCGTATCCGGTATACGTCATTCAGGCACCTCACAGTGTCGTACGGTCCCTGCCAGTTTCTCTGCAATTTGAAACTAGTGCTTCTTTTCCTCTGGGAGTTGAAGAGGCACATCAAATAGTCTTGCTGGAATCGGAGACAACTTGCTGCTGGCAGCTTGAATATTCTCCCGTTCATCAATAGGTAAAGTGCTGACGTACATTCACAGCCATCTTCTAGAACAGGTATCCTCTGTATGTATTGCTGCATCTTAACATGCTGTCGAGTATTGGGTCCCTTGCTTGATTTACAGTGTTCGCAATCCCTGCAATACCGTTCGACATCTTCTCGACAGCCAAACTAGTAGAAGTGCTCTAGAACTTTTTTCCAGAGTCGTCTTAGTGCCTGAGTGTCAACTGTCGCAATCATCATGCATCTGCTTTATAACTTACCTTCTTGATTTTCTCGGCACTATCAGCTCATTTCCATCAGGATTTGTCCATAAACGGTATGAAACGCCGTTTCTCACTCTCGAAAAATGTCATTGTGTTGAGTAGGCCTTAATAATGGTGCTCAAAGCTGATGTTTCTTTGTAAGTGGACATCCTGCTGTGCGCACTATAGCTCATTCAGTGATGACATGGATCTCTTTTGAGGCGAAACTTCTTACCGAACGAGAACGAGATGAGCCCTGGGAATCTTTGAAGCAACAGAATCCACCATCTCTATTCTTCGCACTGGGCAATCGATAACCTTGAGGCTCTCAATGAGGTATTAAGCCAGCTACCGCTTCTCCAGAATGACAAACTTCAGTTTTCCTGGCGATGCACCCTCACCACAATGAACGCTGTACTTGGTGCAACAATTAGCTTAAAGATGTCCTTTCTGGCCGCACTGCCAACATCTCATTCTTTCAAATTTTTGTTGCAGAGAAACTTCCAAGGAATTTAGTTTTCAACCAGCTTTCGCTGAGGAAAGGCACTTTTGTGCGATACTTCCCTTGAAGATTACAAGGATAAAAACAAAACAAAAATGGGATTTGAGCCAATGTAAGCTCGACTCTCAATTTTTTAAATATAAGTTTATCAAATATGCAAATTTGATAGATCCGTAAACGCTCATATTCTTTACATAACGCTACAAGATCAATCCGAACTATGAAGAGGCTATGCCGCGAGTGAATTTTTGAGAAAAGAAGTGGTAAAAATGAAAAAGTTTGATGTTCGAATTCTCATTTCGGTACGTCCGCCAGAATAAACGTCCGTCGTAACGAACGTTTAAGAAGCGCTCGTGTGACCCAGCCTAGGGATCAGTTTCACCAACGCCAGTTAATTTTAACCAAAGGTTATTTTATACGGAAACTATTGTTGATACAATTGTAACTATAGTTATTAACTCAAATTAACCCCAAGATAAATTTAACTGACTTTGGTGAAACCGGGCCTAAAAATGGTAAAAATGAGCGGGTTTGATAACAGACGTCACTATTGACGTTCGTATTTTCGTTTTAGTACGTCCGCCAAAATAAACGTCCGTCGTAAACGTTTAAAAAACGCTCTTGTGACTCCAGCCCTAACGACATACGTGATCTACTTCATCTCTCTCTGTCTTCTAAGATCCTTCTTCTTCTCCACACTATCATTCATGTTTCGCAAAAAAGGGTAAAAAATATTTTTTTCAAAAATCTTTGCTGCGGTTAATCTTGTCAATGCAACTCACCAGAACAATTTATGTGCCACCACCATTCTTGCACGACTAAAGTGACGAAATTAGCCTTACTTATTAGACATTCATATTCTCATAGGGTCATTCAATCAGCATCAGGTGTGTCTAATCATAAATGCTACGTCACCACAAAACCCATACAAAAAAATATCAATTATCTATGCTTCAAAAATCAATAATATAACATTCATCATAATCATATAAATAAATAAATCTTCACATAAAAATATTATGAAAGCTGGCGGTTGGTGATCAAAGTTAAATCCATATTATTAAAAATTGTTGCGTAGGCATTCACTATTTGGTTAAAGCAATAAGCAATAATGATAAGATTACTCATAAAAATAATTGTTTTGTAATTAATAGCTATTAATAATAGCTAATAGCGTACAACTATAAATAATTCAAAAATTATCATTCCGTAATAGAATCAATTGATTTAGTACAATGCAGCATCAAAATTCAAGGCCACATGATTTAGAAGTCAACGGTTTCAAGTGATATTTTGATATTGATTTGTTCCACCCGCTGTGAACCCACTCAAGAGTACTTCATAATTTATTTCTACAACTATTATTTTATTTCATAATGCATGCGATTTAATCCGCACGTGGGTCACTTTAAACTTGACCATGAATTAAAGATGGCGCCTGTGAGGGCGGAAATTGAATTTAAACTGGTTTTAAACGTCAGGAAGAGGATTTATGTGATGACGCCTCAAATGGAAATTAGAAATTTCAATGCTGGGTTAAAACATGGAAAATGGATTTGAATCGCTTGTTGTAGAATACCTATAAATTACGCTATCTCCTCAAATTAAGTTGATATGATCCTTATATAACATCCAACCAACAATCTTCCTTTTCCCAACCAACATATCTCTCTCGAATTGCAAACAAATTGAATCATTTTGTTCATAAAAGCTCGTTTACTCTTCCCATTGGAAAAGTTTGTCACATGAAATTGAATAACTATGATGTGAAGAGATGGAATAAAATTTCTTTGAGTAATGTCTTCTCGATATAGCATTTTCTTTGATTTGCATGTCGTTTATGTTTTCATTTGCTGTAATAAGTAGGTTCATTTTAGTTCCCAGTCAAATCAAATCAAATTTATTTCATGATTATCTATTCTTCTAATTCATTATCAATCAAAGTAGTTAAATGTTGTTCTTTTGTTACTATTTGATGACATAAAAATGTCAAAAACTGACATCAAGGTAAAGAAATTGGCTTGATCCTATTTCTGGAAGACTATCTTCAACGATGACGACATTTAATCATTTCTTCAATTGTCCGCTAGGTGGTTCATGTGTCAAGAGTCCTTAAAATGATGTCAAGAAACTGTCTCTACAAATTAGAATTGACACTAAGGATGAATCAAATGATTTCCAGGAAATGGATAAATAAGAATTTCGTGTGTTGTTGAAACATTATTTCTTAAAAGACAAAATGTCTTAGGAAACTAGAGAGATTAAACATTAGGATGAATCTATGCTCCTCCGTTCAGAAGTGATTTCAAAATTCACGTGATGGTCTTAGGATTACCATCTGACCGGATAAATCAGATCTTGATCGAACTTTCCAGGCTATGACCGGATTCTATTTTAAACTGATTTTTGGCTAGACATTCGTTATCACAGACTCTGAGAGAACTAAGTGGTAACAATAGCAATTCGAGTGGTCCGGGTAGCAGTTTTAATGGTATTCCTGCCAACTTGAAGTGGTAAGATCGATATTATGATGAAGTAGTAGAGTTATGCAACCAGAATGATAAAATCTCTCCACTTGCAGTTTTAAAACAACCAAGATGTAAAACGTCAAATTTTTTGAGTTAGGAAATGTATTTTTAACTTTATCAAAATAAATTCGCTTGTACAAAATTTTAAAACACAGATCTACTTTTCATCTTAAAGTGCGTCGCGATGATCGACTTACAACTTCGGTTCTTACCACTTGTGCTTTATTACTTGAGTGGTAAGACGTTAACACTTATATTTTCGACCACTTGAGTGGTGCAATCTAGTAGTAAAAATAACAGATAAAATGGTATTCAATTTGGTCTTCTTTTAAACCAAAGGTCAAATTTTCTTTGAAGAATCAGATGTTTTATTTTCTTTCGACCAATCTTTGAAAATCATTGAAAAAATCGGCGATCAAGTGATGGATGATCGGAAAGTGAAGGTGCGTGAGATCACAAGTGCTGTGGGCATCTCGAATGAATGTGTGTTATATAAAAATAAGAAATCCTTCAACAGCTCATAGTTGACCAAAAACGGAATTGTATGATTGTTTCTTGAGCATAATTTTGGGACTCACTAGAGATAGTCCTCGAGGACTACTTGAAAAAGAGTGAAACTGTAACAGGTGTATACTGTGCGTCGTTATTGAAAACCGACTTGCTAGAAGAATGTCTACGATTGTCCCACAAAAAGTCCTTTCCCATCACGACAACGGACCAGCCCATTTCCCATATATGTCTAATTTTTGTTCATGCAATGCCTGTGACCCAAGATTTTACAAATTTGTGATAAAAAACACATGTAATATGTAACTTATGTGCAACAACCCTTAATTAGATTTGTTAAAAGTAACATTGAAGTATATTATAAATTATAATAAAAATGGTGTCAAGGGTATTAAAAAGACAATAATACTTGAGGTCAACAGTGTTCTTCCCGAAGGACTCTAGCCCGAGGTGTATACGTTAACCGTAGGCATTATCGCCCGTTCAACTCCCGGTGGTGCCTTCAATATTTAATGTCCTACTAATGTACTATTTCAGTCAAAATTTTCAGCAGTGTTCCTGTCATCGTGATTTCTGAGAAATTACTCTAGTTACTTGCTGTAACTAGGAGACGTGGTATTCTTGTTAGATATTTTGAAAAATAATGCATTCGGACATTTTTTGTTACATAATTACCCTGAAAATAGTATCATTATGACAAAAGTTATAAACTTATCAGACATCAAAAAACTTAATCAATCTGATATGATCCCTCTTCGAAACTACGGTTCGTCAACCAAGAAAAAATGCTCACACTTTTTATTTAATAGCAAATACATTCGTAATCCAAAATACTTCAAATTTTCTAGGAAAGCACGATTACAAGCCCAATCACTTCACACAAGAAAAAGGCCAAAATCCCAAAAAAGCCCAACCGAAGATTTTTATCGGGATTCTCTTTATTTTGACATAACAAATAATTTCTAAAAATTCCATGAAGCCAATTGGACGGCTACAAAAGTTACAGAAAACCAAACATAGCGACCATCTCGTAAATTATCTGTTTCACGTTAATTTTAGTTATCATAAAACTAGTTTTTGAGGTAAGACTGCGTAAAAAAAATCCCATACAAAATCTGCGTATATAGTACCAATAGTTTTTGAGGTATTGAGTTGAGGAAGCTCGTAGAAAAAGACGTATGTGTATAGATAAGAAACCTATGTTTAAACATCGTTTTTGCATAGGGTACATTATCAGGTTCAAATTTGCCTGGAAAAAGATTTAGACACTCAGCTATTAAATTGGACTTTAACTAATAACTTATTTGAACAATAACTCTGATTTCCTCTAAATAAATTTCTCAATTCTCTATTATACAATTACACAAATGGTTATGAATTGAAGATGCAGAAAAGTAGAATTGCCAGGCCTAGAGTGTGACTCTTGTCGGGGCCAATCGTTTCTCGATGCAATTGTTGAATTTGAGTTGAACGATGATGAAGCCGATCTCTTTCCGTTATTTTTCGCTAAGATTGTTGATATAAAGATGAAAATATTGAAGAAGTGAAAATAAAAGGGATAAACGGAGATAAAGAAGAAGAAATTAGCGAGGACAAGAACAAAATTATATTAAAACTTGTAATCCATGGATCAGGCCTACAAGGGATACCAAGTTAAAAAAAGCTGACGCGAACATCACGTGACTTATTTGTCGTCATTTGATATATATATACAAATTTATTCAATAAAGTTTTCTGTCCCTTCAGATTATAATTAATATAATTTTAATAATATTTTGACATGTACAATGTCAAACAAAATCAAAAAATTGACAACACATTATCATTGCCTACCTTATCATTTCAATTAAACTGATTGTTTTATAAGGCAAATTCTGAATGTCTGTTATACATATAAACTGCACTTCCAGCTCAGCCGATTGATATAAAAATAGTAGATTACTATTTTGATGCTACAACAAGTTTAAGCACTAAATTTCAATATGCTATGGCTGATTATTCTAGATTCATGCAAAAATTTAAAAAAAGTTCCAAGTGAAGTGCACTTCTGACTTGGCCGATTCATACAAAAATAGCAGATAACCATTTTGATACAACATCAAGTTCAAATACTGAATTTCAACATCCTACGGTTGATCATTCTGGATTTATTAGAAAAATTTGAAAAAAAATTCAAGTAAAGTGCACTTTCGGTACAGACGATAGAAACCATAATGTAAAGTGCACAACAATCCCTATTTTAGTCTCAAATACAAAATTTCAACATTATACGTTCAACCAGTTTTGAGATTTGCGAGTTACGAACGAACCCACGTACACACGTACCGACATCAAGCCGAAAATAGTCAAAATGGATTTAAGAATGCTCAAAACGGATATTTTCATCAGAATCTCGATAGATGAATTTTGTCGGTTTCACAGTACTTTCTTGTACTTAGTACAAGTAAGTGAAAAACTTGCCTTGCTTTTATCTCAAAGTTGCTGCGGAAACAAATGCAGTGCAATGCCCGAGTTTCCTCAGCCTGTATCTCAAAAACTATTGGTTCCACGAAGATTTTGTACAAAACCTTTTTACCCAGATTCATCTCACAAATTAATATCATATCAACCAAAATTAACGTTAGATCGATAATTTACGAGATATTGTAGAAGAACTGATTTCCATAACTTTTGATCTTTTGTAATATTTGTAGCCGTCCAGTTGGCTTTATGAATTGTTGAAAAATAATTTTTGACGTCAAAATTTCAGTAATAATTCTATTGGACGCATAGTATATCATCCCTAAAATAATAAAACTATCTCCTGTCCTGAAACATGAACAAATGTTGGAATCCTACTGCCTATAAATATATCGCGTAAAACTAATGAAACAACAAGTTTATTGGAAGATCATATGATGACTACATACGTAATCAAGATTTCACAATTAGTAAATGAAACATTCAAATTCACTGCTCCAATGAAAAAAATATATATTTAGCGAATAAATGAAGATTAATTTGAAATTTGAACTATATGTATCAATTCAAAATGAATTCATATGAATTAATTATATCCTTGTGAGGAGACCGTAAAATTATACTGTTATACGATGTAATTAAAATAATTGAATATGCAAATAAATCTTCAAATGAGACTGTTTCTGTTGAAACTTCAAATATTATATATGTGAGTTTATTTTTTAAATTCGTAGCTATTGAAAGTTGTAAATCTATTTTCGAAATTCATAATTATAATAATTAACAATAAAATTATCTTCTATTCAATAAACATTTCTGAAAGTATAATCAAGATAAATTTAGTATTTTTAAAGTGGTAATAATTTTACATAATTATTATTAATAATTTCTACAGCTTTTTTTTCATATAACTACATTTACAAAATAGATATAAAAAATGGATAATGTGATTTATGTTATAAAACTAGCCTCTTTTAATTGATTGATCGACACAAAATTAAAGAACAAATATCTCTTCCATTTTTATTCAAGATATTGCAACGAATTTCCCTAATTACAGTCAGGAATAATTCTAGCAGCCTCTTGAAAGGCGGTAGATTTGTTCCAGGCCAACGTAAGATGACAAAAGGGACCCATCCGCGTCGCTTACTTGAGAGATCGAAGTAAATAAACTACGGAGTAGATCAATATAAATTGGAGTGATATGAATATTCCTAGAAATACACACGTCATATGCATGTGATAATCTAGTATACGAAAAAACTCTCAATGAGAGAATTACTATATGAGAGAGCAAACCGTCAACAAGATAAATGATGGAAGCACGTTTTTGTTTTCCTTTTGCTTAATTTCGATTGAACATCTAATACCGATCATCTAGTTCATCCTGCGGTATTCTACTTTGCTTTCATTTATTTGTTTATCATCTTCCTCCGTTACCTAGCGACGTACAGGGAAAGTGACGCATCTCACGCATACATCCGTTATAAGTCTGCGTTACGGATTATACTAACTGTTCACTTTACACACATACTTACTTACATAAATACACACAGGTAAAGTAACGTCAAGATAACGGGGATAGAATGGACGTAGCAGGCGATGATTCAAAGGTTGTGTTATCCGTTTTTTGTAAGTATTGTTTCAAAGTGAATTTGGTTAGTTTCGTTTTCGGTGTAACGGGGGTTTATGAATGTGGGCTTACGGTAATTTGAGATTGAAATGGGAAATGTAAACATCACCAAATATAGGTGTTGGGCTTATGTCATGATGTTTCATATCTTATGTTATAGGTATCATACAAAATCGATTATATCAGGTATTTTTTGTGAAAACTAGACATTTAAAAATTGGCATTCAAAGTGTTTTCATTCCATTAATAATCATCAAAACATGATCTTTCTTTCATATTAAATAGACAGAACTAAACTTTCATTATCTGTAAAAAAAAATCTGACATGAACATCACGTGACTTACTTGTACATCATTGGATGTGTTTTTGTGTTTGATCGTATGTATCATTGGATATGTATATTCAAACACAAAATCTCATCGTTCCACAGTTAATCGTTTTGGATTCACTCAAGAGATTCTAAAAATCTGTCAAGTAAAATGCTCTTTCACCAAGTCGGTTGCTATGGAAACAGTAGGCCATTATTCTAATACTACAATATTCCTAAATACTGATTTCCAAAATTCTACGACTACCAACAGATCTGAATTTATGCGAAAAATTAAAAAATAAATTCCTACTGAAGTGCACTTCCGGTTCAGTCTATTGTTATGAAAATAGTAGGCAATCATTCAGATGCTACAGCAGACTGAAGTACCAAAATTTCAATATTCTACACTTGATCGTTTCGAATTTATGCGAAAAATTCCAAAAGACTGTCAAGTAAAGTGCACTACCTGGATCTCAATAAAAATAGGATATGAGCATCTAGACGGTATAATCGTCCTAAATCCTGAATTCTAATAATCTTACGTTCGATAGTTTTGGATTTATGCGGAAAATTCAAAAAATGTTTCGAATAAAGTGCTCTTCTGGCTTAGTCGATAGTAATCATAATGCAAGGTGCAAAACAATACAAGGCAAAACATCAATTAAGAATAAAAATCTTGTCATGTGAAGCACTAATCAATCACATCAACACTCGGAAAATTGTATTATGATCAAATAATTCTAGTCCAAAATACAATTTCCATTTTTTCAAGGAATTGCACTTTGAACGAACAAATCTTTCAATCACTTAGCACATCCTTCTTTTGAATTTTTATTCAACTAAAACTATATGTGGCATGGCAGTTGGCAATTTGGTTGAAAAACTGTTTAAAAGAATAATTTTGAAGTACATCACAGTCGAGTAGTAACATAGAGAAAAAATTAGGAATAAAAATTAGATTGTATTGAACCAAACATAACAGAATTATTGTTAACTTTTTAACTCATCTAAGACAAGCTTAAGTATTCCATCATGTATCTGTAATATTGCCTGATTCCAGAAATTGTTGCATATAAATTTCAGACAGTCGTAGATGACCAAATTGACTTTCGTACTATTGGTGTATGTATGTATGTCGATCGCTCACTCTTCTAATCTTTTATAGAGCTATTTCCCCCTTCGCTTTTCAACCGACTTGACTAGTCTACTAAATCTCCCTATTCTTGTCGTTAATTGAGTATTTTCAATTGGTATGATGGCTGTTGACTTCAAATTAGCAATAACTATTCATATAGATTAGTGCAAACATGCTTTCTTTGTGATCCGGAGGTATCGGGGTCGAATCCTATCGATGTACAAAGAATCAGTAAGATTTTCACTGAATTATAGTGTATTCTGTGGCATACCTACAGTCTGACAACTGGTAACCATTCTATGACTATGAGGAAAAAGCAATCAATCTACCAAGTGCACTATAAGTATCTGCCACACTCGTACCATATAAAAAGCGTGATTTTTTTGCATTATCTTCCAAAATAAATAAAAACCAGCATATATTCCATATTCATTCCTACTTACTGTTCTTTTGATTACGTCAAATTACAAGTTGTCATCAGCTAACCAGTAATCCTTCCAACTAAGATCATTGTATTAGAAAATAGTGAAATACCAGTGATAGCTCTTATTTCTTCGTCACTAACAGTGAAATTATGCTTGTTTTTACTTAAATTGCATAATCTATAGTTTGTTTTTCTATAACAACAACTTTTTAGTAATCTTTTATAGTAGTTTTTTGCCTGACTTGGTTCATCATTCTTTCTATGTTTCTTGTATTTCTTCCACAGACCCCTGAAAATAACAGTGATCAATTTCTTCTAGGCCAAAAAACAGGTTGAGAATTAACTTAGTACAAGACATGAATGAAAAAATATTAGATATGTCATTGATAAGTTAGATTGCTGAAAACTATTAAATCAGGCTAGGAATTGCCACAGTCTATACTCTATAACAGAGGCTCCTAATCTTCTCGCGACCCATAGATTAAGAATCGCTGCTCTATAGTACCATAAATAAAGAAACAGCTCCTTTCATAATTACATATTATATCGTGCAACAAGTGTAATATGTTGTCGATTGCTCACGAGAGCGAAGTTGGGCGCACGACAGACAAAAAAAAATAAATGAAAAGTTACAACATTAATAACGGCAGAAATAACTAATTTTCAAATGGTAAGCATGGAGCTACAATAAAAAGTAACTAATTATGGTTATTTTCATTCAGATATATAGAAAGATTTCAACAATTCGTAAAAGTTATGGAATTGTATCTAAATCTTCGAAGTCAATATTCTCTTTGTCTTTCACTTTGAAATTCATGGGTACTTCGATCGTTCTTTCAAAATTTTGTTTAACTAGAATTGAATCTTCTCGTGAAGTAGATGTCCTGGCCAAAATAACACAAGCAATATGCTGGACGATTCGTTTTTTATTGCCCATGGAATCTTCAATATTTCCTTCAGCGACTGAACTAGATTTCCATTTTCCGTGTCTTTTAATAATAAGTAATCGGCACCAGAATCAGCTAACAGAGTAGCTGACGTTCTTCTGAACGTATGAACAGTAACTCTGGAGTCTGGATTCTCCAATTTTAGATAATTTGCTACGGTTTTAAACATACTGCCAAATGTGTTGATACCAATATTTTGGGACTTTGCAGTTCAGATAATAAGTCTTTTTGTAGCCAAGTTGGTAGGACATGAAAGGGCATACTTTTTATAAATATAGAATTCATCCGTAGCGACAAACTTTGTTAACGACTTTGGATTAGGCCACTTACGGCCGCACATTCGGCTAAATAGGGTCGAAGATCTGACCGAAGCCAAAAGTGACGACAATTCACTTGAACGGGACGAGCGGTTTATCATAGAAAAAATTATTTCATTTATTTAAAATGGGTATTTTCAGCTCAGAAAAATCAGCATCATAAATACATGCACACTCGAACGAAAAAGATAAAGAAGAAAAGAGTAAAATATACGACGAACTGTCAAGAATATTAAGCCTAATTCCCAGATATGATATCAAGATGATTATTGGGGATTTAAATGCTAAGATTGGGAATGAGGAAATATATAAACGTGGCTATCACCGAATGGGCAGGTGTGTAATCAAATAGACCAATTACCAATCAAAAACAAACATAGCAGATCTATAAAAAACTCGAAGTCCCGAAGAGGTGCAGATGCAAATTCCGACTACTCCATAGTAGATGTTATAGCTTCACAAAACGTACCATTTTTTAGTAGAAAAGCAACAAATAGAATACAGAGAATGAGTAGAGGTGCTTTGCAAAATAAGATGCAGGTAGAAATTTCCAGAATTGCTCACGCTCACGGGGTCACGCTTTGAAAATCAGGGCCGTGTAAATCTTAGGCCGGAATTGAATATTATGAATCTGTGAATAGAATTTTATAGAGTATACTAACCTGCAGCAGTGAAGAAAATAATATTCCTTGAAATTGCATAGAATGCGACTATATGTTTGAGGATGTCATACAAACAAGTACATTTTTCAAATTGAACTATCTAGTAGGAAAATTGGAGAAATTATATTCTGATTCTTTGCTACCTGAAATAATTGATCTTAGGAAAAAAAGAAACATGGAATTACGGGATTAATTAATTTTATGTTCTACTGCCGGTGCCCTTGAATATTTTAAGAACTATTTTCTCATTTGATTGATACTATCATGTTATAATAAAGATTCTGATGCTATTTATTTTAAACTTTGCTCCAATTTTTATATTTTTAGCAAAATGAATCAAATTATAACTCATACCATGTAATTATGTATGTAAAATGCAATGTTGTAATTTGAAGACAATATCCATGCGAATGTTTAATGATTTAATATGTATATTCTATACATCTACACTGTGTTCCAATAAAATTAGGATTCTGCATTATTTATATTGATTCAAGTGTTTTTCGAAATGTTTTATCATTCTCTATTTGTTAGTTTCATTATTTCTTAATTTTGTTGCAATAAAAATATGGTAACGTTTCACTATTTTCTAAATCCATGTGTTTTTTTTTCAGTATAAGATGATTATATATGTAGAATATATATGAATACAAACTTATTGTTGGTTAAATGAGCAAGTTCATTGATTAAAAGTATTATTTTAAACATATTTCAAAAAATATCAATCGTGGAAAGTGGCGAATAAAAAATGTGACCTTTTATAAGCTAATTGTTTAATAATTAATGCCTTTGCATCATCATAATTATAGATAAACATAGTTCACTTGATTGTGATAAAAATTCATTTTGATATAATATGAAAGTGGCAAGACGAAAATAATCGAATTAAACACATAACAATAAATTTATCGCTTTTGCATATTCGACCGCTCTGAGAAAGGTGTCTCATAAAAGAACAGGTAGTAAGGGATTATAAACATGTGTAAGTCAAAGTCACAGATAATATTGACAGCTCCAAGGAAAATGTCAAGCTGGTTGCAGGGGTTGAGTATAACAGGCGAAATATTTTAAGAAATATATTCTGTTTTTTGGCAACAAATTTTTGCGTTTATCTGAAATTACAGTGGAATGATTGAAAATTGGAGTAGTACGTTCTATAGACTATTCTTGGAGGTAGGCATATGTCAATTTTTGCATCTTAAAATATGATAGAATGTCGTAAAATATCATTGGTTTATTTCAGTTAATGTGCTTATTTTTCGAAAAATATAAACAATTTTAAGATTCCGCTCACATGATTCCATAGATATAGTGATTTACAATATACTGAGAAAAAGTTTTTCAAAACAGTAGTCTCATAAAAGCAGAAATTTGGTATCCGTGTGATGCTCAATTTTCCAGTTTTTTGTTCATATATTTATAAATAAATAAAACTGGAATAATGCGTACTCATTTTCATATACTATTAACGTATATACAATATATTATAAAAAAAGATCTAATGAAATAATCATTATATGCAACTTACAGCAAAATGATTGAATTTATATGAGAAATATATACGTAAAAATTGCAAAATGTATGACTCTTTTTACAACAAATGGATGAGAATTTCAAAAATCGGGGAAGCAGGTTCCATGCTTTGAAGATTTATCTATCAGAAACACTACTTGATCATTAAAAATAATGTATGTGACGAGAAATAATTTGATATGCGTAAACCATGTTTTCATGATTTAGGTAAACGACACCCTCAAGAGAAGATAATTCTAGAAATATCGATGAAAAGTAGCAAATTGTAGAAGGGATGATACAAACGGCTTCGCATAATAAAGTGCATGCAGAAAATAAGCTTAGGAAAAATAATTGGTTCGATACGGAATGTGAAGAAGCCATAAAAAGAAGGAGTCAAGCGAGATTTGCGCACATAAAAATCGGAATGAGCAAAATAAGAGTAATTATATAACTGAGAGGAGGAAAGCGAAATCGATGTGCAGGGAGAAAAGACGGATAAGGATGCATGAAAATTGGTTAGCTCTAGAATCGAATTATAAGAACAGGGAAATTAGAAATTTTTATCAAGAATTGAAAAAGAACGAAAATGGATATAAACTACATCAAATATACTGTAAAACCAAAGATAACGAACTGGTTACTGGGGAAGGAAAAATAAAAAGATAGGCAGAATATTTTCAAGAAGTCCTGAATGAAGATGTTGCAGAACAAGATATGAACCACAAGAAAGTCGAAGAAGTGAATATGAATGGAAGTATGGGCGAGGAAGCGAACAATGACACACCAAGTTCAGAAGAGATCATAGAAATAATTAAAAAAATTTGAAATGGAAAAATCCCGGAGAAAACGGAGTGACGACTGAATTAATTTAAATGGAAGGCGAACAATTGTAGAACAAGGTATATGAAATAATAAGAGATGTGTGGGAAAACGAAACAATGCTAGAAGGATGGAATGAGGCATTGATATATCCATTATTTATAAAAGGTGATCAATCTATATTATCTAGTTGTGTCGGATCCCGAGACTTTCGGGTCGAGACTCGAGACTCTTCAATTTCCAAGGAGTCTATGTCTTTTAAAACTGCACTTTTGCCTCGGTCTTCCTCTCTTCCTCCGCGATGTAATTCCTCCTTCGAACAATTTAGTTACTGCTCTATATCCTTCGGCAGCCTTGCTATATGACCTTACCAGCGTAACCTTTACGCATTTATTACTTGCACTATACTTGGTTCACCGTAAAAGTCCCTCACTTCTTTATTTGTTCTCCTATACCATTGGACTCCGATTCTTTTTTCCCCAAATATTTTTCTCAAAACCTTCCTTTCCCACACTTCTAGTTTAATCTGCACATCTTTGTTTAAAATCCACAACTCACAACTATGTAGAACTGTTGGCCTTATAACCGATTTGTAAATTTCAAGCTTAGCACTTCTTGACATGTTCTTATTCCGCAGTATTTTGAGCAATTGACCCACACATTTTGACTCCTTAATCTGTAATTTGTTATTAGAACCCCTAGATAATAATTGCACTACTTCCTCAAACCTGTATCTCCTACCACAATCCGTTTCGATCTCCATATTCGTTTCATCATTTTTATAACCGTTTCTTAAGGCGGGTCTCTGCGTAAAAGGCGATAATTGTCACTTTTCAAATCGTTATACAGCTTTCATTTATCATTGGAATGGCAAATGTTATATATTATTTTGAAGATTAAGGGCTTATAAACAATTGTACGTATCGGAATTTGATAATCTTTTCTAGTTCCAGAGTAAAACGCCCCTAAGCATAGTACAAATATTAATTTCAAGGCTTTTCAAATCGTTTTAACTCAAACATGATTTGACTTACACTTATGAAAATTAACTGTTAGCTTCAAATTAGCGTATGGAATTTTCAAAAAATTATTCCAGTCTTCAGTAAAAAAATTGTGAAATTCACTAAAATAGGTACTTTTCAAACCTATTTTTCTTGTACGAAAATCAGATAATCAGTTCAAATACCTATATGTTGATTCACTTTCAATCTTTATCTCTCATTTTTTAGCCATATATTTGTCAAAAAACCCATGTATTCGGAGTAATTAGCAAAATAAAATTATAAATATTATTTATTTTGTTGGCCCATAGATGGCGTTAGTGAAGTGATATATTTTCTGGAAGACTAGCCTCTGGCATAACTCCGCCTCCCAATTTGTTTCCATAGCAACGAATTTTTGACTGAACTGTTAGATACTCGAAAGTAAAAGCGGTATAAATGTGAATTTTGTTGATTTTTGAGGGATTTACCAGGATTTTTACTTTTCGTCACTCGATTGCCGATAGAAAGTGAAAGTGGTTGATTTGTGGATTTTGTTGGTTTTTGATTTTTCTAAGTGTTGTGATATTTTTGAATATTAAATATTTAATACAGTATTAACAACGGTTCGCTCAAGCAAGACGAGAATTATAATGAGAAAATTAATTTCAAAAAGATGGTAACCATCTTCTTTATGAATATTCTCCGACGAAGTATATATAATATAATACCAAAAAACAAAAACATGTATTATGCATAAAATCTAGTCTCTGATGATTCTTGATTTCAAATACAAAAATATTCAAACAAAGAACTGATATGGCACGCTGTTTTGCTATTTAATAGCAGGAATTTATTCGAGTTAAATTTAAACTATACATTTATATTATCTTGCTAGATAATTCTAATTCATTGAGTTTTTATGATTGGAAATTCAGAAATATTATGATCTTGCAAGATAATTTCAATGCATTGAATTTTTATGATTGAATTAAAATTATGTACATAATGGCAATCAGGAATTCTTATTATCTTGCAGGATAATTTTAATTCATTGAATTTTTTGATTGAATTAAAATTATGTACATAATGGAAATTCATAATTATTATTATCTTGCAGGATAATTTTAATGCATTGAATTTTTATGATTCAATTGAAATTATGAACATAATGGAAATCAGAAACTCTTATTATCTTGCAGGATAATTTTAATTCATTGAATTTTTTGATTGAATTAAAATTATGTACATAATGGAAATTCATAATTATTATTATCTTGCAGGATAATTTTAATGCATTGAATTTTTATGATTCAATTGAAATTATGAACATAATGGAAATCAGAAACTCTTATTATCTTGCAGGATAATTTTAATTTATTGAATTTTTTTTATTGAACTAAAATTATGTACATAATGGAAATTCATAATTATTATTATCTTGCAAGATAATTTTGATACATTAAATTTTTATGATTGAATTGAAATTATGTACATAATAGAAATTCAGTATTCTTATTATCTTACAGAATAATCTTGATTCATTGAATTTTTATAATTGAATTAAAATTATGTAAATAATGGAAATTCAAAATAATTATTTTCTTGCAAGATAATTTTAATACATTGAATTTTTATGATTGAATTGAAGTTATGTACATAATGGGAATTCGGAATTCTCATTATCTTGCAAGATACTTTCAATTCATTGAATTTTTATGATTGAATTAAAATTATGTACATAATAGAAATTCAGAATTATTATCACCTTGCAAGGTAATTTCAACCAATTGAATTTCTACGATTGAATTAAAATTATCCTGCAAGATAATGATAATTCTGAATTACCATTATGTACATAATTTTAATTCAATCATAAAAATCCAATGCATTAAAATTATCTTGCAAAGTAATAATAATTCTGAATTTTTATTATGAACATAATTCTAATTCAATCATAAAAATTCAATCAATTGAAATTATCTTGCAAGATAATGATAATTCTGAATTACCATTAAGTACATAATTTTAATTCAATCATAAAAATTCAATGCATTAAAATAATCTTGCAAGTTAATAATAATTCTGAATTTTCATTATGTACATAATTTCAATTAAATTATAAAAATCCAATGAATTAAATTATCTTGCAAGATAAAAAATATGTATAATTTAAATTTAAGTGGAATAAATTTTTGCTATTAAATAGCAAAACGGCGTGCCATAAACTGACGTGCGTCCACTCCGGTTGATGAGGTACTGACGATCCTCCCTCCTTATCAGTCAATACTCATTTTTAACCCCACCCACAATGCTGCTTTATGTTACCGTCCCCTTTACACCTGCAAGACCTTAGATGGTCAATGTTTGCAAGAGACCCCCCTTAACAGCATATATTTGGTTTTGTTTTCATTAATTACTAAGCCTACTATTTTTGCAGCATTCTCTAATTTTTAAACACTTCTTTCAATTCTTTTTTTGTTCGGGTTATTATGGTGATATTATCAGCATACGCCAAAATTTGATGTCTGTGATGATATATTGTACCATTTGTATGTAGTAGAGGAGACTATCAAGCGGGATATAGGAGAAACAGATTCACAGTAGATCAAATATTCACGATAAAACAAATAATGAAAAATAGTTACGAACATAATTTAGCGGCCCAAATGCTATTCATAGACTTCAAGCAGGCTTATGACACGGTAAATAGAAGCACCCTGTGCAGCATATGACGAGCTCTTAAAATACCAGAAAAATTGATTAAATGAATTAGGATGTCACTTTTGAACACAAACTGTAAAGTTCTGATTGATGGTGCTCTTTCTGAAAGCTTCGCAGTAAATAGAGGTTTAAATGCGACTTCATGCGAACGCTCGACGCTCGACGCTCGCTTTCAGCGACAAATTTGGTCACGTGGTACTATTTTAAATTTCCCGGCACTTCAAAATATTCAGCGACAAGATGCTGCGTCAAACAGCGGCTTCAATATGGCTGCTTTGCTTGCAGGGATTAAAAATATCAATATCAACAGTTGACATATAGAATATAAATCGATTCATGAACGCGGATTTATTTTATCCACCTACTCCAGCGCAACAAATATGAAGTTCGTAGATGGAGGATTAGAAAACGTGAGCTTATTCTAGGTGCAAAAAATACGGCTGGCTCTGTTAAACGTAAATAGCCCGTTTAATGAAAATAGTTATTCACGTATAGAGGGCTGAAAGATTAAGTTTACACCCGCGGACAAAGTTTGAGGCCCGAAGCGTAGCGAGGGCCTTAATTCGTCCAAGGGTGTAAATTGTCTTTCAGGCCGAGGCACGTACAACGTTTTACGCACAACTGTGATAAAATTTACTTGTGAATTTCTCGTAAGTAATTAGTTTTTGAGAACACGCAAAAATATTTATTACTTCAAAATTATAAGGTGGCGTATGGTAACAAAAAACATGTCATGTGTTAAACAATTGATTTTGTTTATATGTCAACAAAATTCTGTTGGTAGTTTTCTTATTTTAATAATAATACTGGTGGCCAATTCTCTAGTTTACAGCCCAACGGGCGGTAAATTTTCTTACCGCCCGACGGGCGTAAAGTAGAAGTTACCACCATGATAACTGAGTTGTAAACAAACAATTTTGTATCAGTTGTGCGTAAACATAATTACTGTTCAAATGATCGGATTACCAATTGGAAAAATAATTTATTAGATTCAAAATAATTAATGATAGGAAGAGAAATAGAAAATTCTAATTGTGCAGAATGAAAAATTTTATATAGCAATTTTTATAATATTGTACTTGGACCATTCAGCGCCACGTCGTATAATGATAGTAAATTCATTTATTTAGCTAAAGCTATCAACATTACATAAAGATATAAAATCATATAATAATTATATAACTATAATGCTACAAATAATATGTATAACATGATAGTAATTAAGGTATCAAGGGTGTTAAAAGGACAATAGTGCCTAAGGTCAACAGTATACTTTCCAAGGGCCTCTGGCCCGAGGTGTGTACGTTGACCGTAGGCATTATTGTCTGTTCAACTCCCGTGTTGCCTTCAATGTTTAATGTCCGATTTTTGTTGTATTTCAATCAAAATTTCTAGTAATATATGTCCTGTCATTGTGATTTCTGTCAGAGAAATTACTCTAGTTACTTGCTGTAACTAGGCAACTTGTTTGTTATTTTTCAAAATACTGCCCTCGGGCATTATTTTGAAACATAATGCCCTCGGGTATTATTTGTTACGTAACTACCTTAAAAACAATGTTATTATGACAGCAATAATAAACTAGTCGGACATTAAAAAAATAACAAAACCAACGGATTGACGTTGTATTATCAACATTTTTCAAGAATATATTTACTTTTTTTTTTAAATCCATAATATTGGTCACATTTGGTAAATTATTATATTCTTGTAATCCTTTATGAAATATTCTATGTATTTCTCATTTTCCTACAATATTTGACATTTTGAGAGTGTTGTCCATTAGAGATAAACCTCCTTCTGTTCACTCCATCCATAGCAACAAAGCTCAACTTGTTCAGCTTTGTCGCTAAATATTTTGAAGTGCCGGGAAATTTAAAATAGTACCACGTGGCCGAATTTGTCGCTGGAAACAAGCGTCGAGCGTTCACATGAAGTCGCACCTTAAAACAAGGTGATCCCTTGTCACCAATCTTGTTTAATTTGATCCTTGAATGGGTTTTGAGGATAAGTAAACTACATACAAATGGTACAATATATCATCAACGATATCAAATTTTGGCGTATGCTGATGATATCACCATAATAACCCGAACAGAAAGAGAATTGAAAGAAGTGTTTAAAAAATTAGAGAATGCAGCAAAAATAGTAGGCTTAGTTAATGAAAACAAAATAAAATATATGCTGTTAAAAAACGGTTATAAAAATAATGAAACGAATTTGGAGATCGAAACGGATTGTGGTAGGAGATACAGGTTTGAGAAAGTGGTGCAATTTAATCACCTAGGGTTTCTAATAACAAATTACAGTTTAAGGGGTCAAAATGCGTGGATCAATTGCTCAAAATACTACGGAATAAGAACATATCAAGAAGTGCTAAGCTTGAAATTTACAACTCGGTTTTAAGTTATATATAGTTGTGAGTTGTGGGTTTTAAACAAAGATGTGCAGGTTGTACTAAAAGTGTGCGAAAGGAAGGTTTTGAGGAAAATACTTGGGGAGAAAAGAATTGGGGTCCAATGGTATAGGAGAACAAATAAAGAAGTGAGGGATCTTTTCGATGAACCAAGTATAGTGCAAATAATAAAAGCGTAAAGGTTACGCTGGTTAGGTCATGTAGCAAGGCTGCCGAAGGATAGAGCAGTAAGTAGAGTGTTCGAAAGAGGAATTACTTCGCGGAGAAAGAGAGGAAGACCGAGGGAAAAGTGGAAAAGTGCAGTTTTGAAAGACATAGGTCCATATTCTCACCTCTTGAAATAGCGCTACTTCCTAAAAATTGATGCACTCTCTCTTACCATCTCATGTTGTATCATATAGCGCTATCTCCTTTTATTAAAATTTTTGCTGAAGTAGTGCGATTTTAAGAGGTGGGAATACGGACCATAGACTCCTTAGAAATTAAAGACTGGAAGGACAAAGCGCAAAACAGAATACAGTGGCGTTGCTGATATATTATTATTATTATTATTTTCAGTCTATTAGTACCTTCAGCCCAACATTCACTTGAGCTTCGGCATTGGCTGACAAACTGTCCTTTTGTCAAACATAAATGATGATCAATGCTTATTGTTCTCATTTAGATTTAAAATATAAATATATAAAAATAAATTTTTATTTTATTCTTTAGTTATAGTCAATCTGAAAACTAAGTTAATATTGTTGATGCAAGATTTCTTTAGACTTTCATTTATTTGATACTCCAGTCTTAGTGAAACATAGCAAAGAACAAGAGCTGTCACTCGAAAATTGGGATACATTGAATTATAGAAACAGACAATATTATTCCATACATATCTATATCAAGTGTGGCACTTAAACATTATAATAAATTTAAAAGAATAAATACTAATAATGTGACAATTTGCCTTAGATAACACAAACGGGTTGATAGCACTAAAAATTAAACTGAAAAGTCAAATGAATCAAGAATAAGATGTTAGACAATGATTCAAATTCATTCAATTTGCATAATTCACTTACGATTTAAGATGTATTGTATGTATAAACCAAGTTTCAAAGCATGCATAACTGTGTAACGATGATTAAAACAACTGTTTCACACAACAAATGAAAATTACACCAGAGGGTCTTCCACTCCTCTCTGATGAGACAAATAAAGTCCTTGATTGTAGCTCCAATTATAAATAATCTGTAGAGAATAATATGAACACTAATGTTGCTGTAAATTAGTAATGCAAAAAGTATTGATATGCATATGCAAGAAGCATTATTACAATTAATTTTAATTAATTAGTTTCATTTTTACTTTAAACTAGCTTAGCATGACGCAGCCGCTATAAGTAGAATCAATTAGAAGTTTTTTCTGCAATAGTTCACAAAATTTATTGTTGTTCTTATGAGCGTTCTATAAACATGAGAGTGTAAAGAATAATAAAAAAGAATTTAAAAAATACTTGGGTGGAGCTCATACTATTGAGATGTGTCATTCATTGTTTGCTTTGATCTTAAGAATCATTCAACCGATCATCATTGTATTTTGATTTCACGTACCTTGGGGATGAATATGCAAAAAATGTATGTAGTGGTTCACGATACACGCACATTTGATAAATAAGAATCATAATTGAAAGAACGTTATTTGGTTTAAGAGTTGTTTGATAAAATATAAAACTTCGGCAGTGTCAACGTCATCAGAACAAATAACAGAATAGTATATTCCGATACAAGTGCGGAATGGAGATCATTCCATGCGAATGTGAACAATTGAGCCACGAGACGAAGTCGAGTGGCAGAATTCACATGAGCATGGTATGATCGATTCGCACGAGTGACGGATGTTATTTTTTCTACAGTCAAAGATGTCCGCGTGAATATCTATAATCGAAATATATCGTTTTCTGAGAAAGAGTTTGCTCCATTGATCTCATTCCAATTCATCAAAAATGTTGATAAAATTACTCATATTGACTTCATTTTGAAGAGGAATGAAAAGATAATCAAGGAGAATTGAAATTATGACAGTAATGAAGCAGTTTTTTTTGCGACACCACGCGGCTTTCTTAGGAATCCCTAAGCGTGCGGAATGACCCTCATTCCGCACGCCACAGCGTGTGGAATGAGTATCATTCCAGATAGATTGTAGAAAAAACATATTCCATAATATTGTCCTTTGGACTTGACGTCAATTGCTGCAAGTCAACATGAACAGCAAATTGGTAGCCGGTGAATCCTAGGCTGTTTCAGACAAACTATAAATGATATATTTATTTTTTAAATATTATTATACAACGAAATACTACAACGATCAATTTATTGTGATGACGTAAGTTCTTCTCGCAGGAGTCCCCTGCAAGAAAAGTTGACATATCCATATTTTTGATTTAAAGAGCAAACTATACAAAAACTGATTACAAACTCATTAAAAAACTATTTCTCGATAAGATAATACTTTAAAATTACAATAAAATAAGATCATTCTACGAGCTCCCAGTGAATAATGAAAGGTCGAAATGGATTTTATTGAACAACAAACAGCAGTGTTAAAATTTAAATACCATCACAAATCTAGCGAGAAACAAAAACCACGAAATACATCCTCATTCACAATTATCATCATGTAACTATCGTGTTATTTATGTTCCTAACGTTACATACTTTATTATATTACATATTCATTATACGACCTTGAGTTTCATCATGGTGTAACTGGAATTAGCCTTGAACGAGGGTGACGGCATTTTGCGAAGACGATCAACGGATATGTTAAGCACGTTATTCGTGAGTACTATTCCAGTTCTCATGAGAATTTTTTCAGAAAATTTAAACATAACCAGACACATAGCCGGATTTTAAGAATTTCTACCACTAAAATCAAAGTTACAACGGAAAGAGCATTCCTGGAAAATTGATTGGGCCTTTGATTCCACTTGAGATCAAACTTGGTTCCCTCAGATTGCCAAACAGAAGTAAAATTTAGTATGAATACAAAAATAATATATTCTCTTCTTTCTAAACAATCTGTTTGATATTCATTGGCCTATAAGAATTTGTGGTATCTGAATGATACATACGATGTTCAAAGAAATTATTCAAATGCATTCAAGTGAATGATGACTAATTACTGGAGTAATTCATTTGAACTTGAATATTACATGGATATATGAAATATGGATGAATGATGAATGATATTGTTCTAGATTATTTATAAAACAATTAAGGTGTTACATGATTCAGTTGGATTTTGAATGAAAATTCATTAGGAATAAGTCGCATTTATGCCTCAATCAACTATTCACCTACATTCTTGCAATGTTACTTCATTCTGCATCATTTAAGTTCATACATGGGTACAGTCTGATAAGCCTAAAGAGTTTCATCGGGTAAGTTCGGTAATCGTATGATTTAAAATCGGTTAACCGGACCAACAGTGGTGGCGGTATCTATTCTAAAAACTTTCAAATTTATTGGAGAGTATTTCATTTATTGAATATGCATACGGAATGTATATTTGTATATACGTGAAGAAAAGGAAGTCATGAATTCAGTTATATTCAATCTTCACGTGGCTCAAACCTTATTGATTAACAAAACAAAATTCATTAGATGCGCTCATGGAAGTGTATATACTGAATAGTTTCACGCAGATATACGTTTTCACTGGTACAAAGCGGTAGGTAGGGTTTAAAGAAGACATCAGCAATAAGGGTACCATCAGTAAGAAGGAGATAGATATCATTATGTCAGGCTATTTCTACCTCCAGAACAAAAATTCTCAAGGAAAAAGCTACGTTTGTTCGAGTATACTTCCTTGTTTCAAATGGTATTCAAACAAATATTCTAAAAAAAAGCCTGAAACCTGTAACATGTTTATCAATTTGTAATACAAATTTTCTAATTATTTAAATAGACGGAACTTAAAACCATTTTCAAGAAATTTGCTGTCAGCATTCGCTTATGGTTCTATAAAACATTTGTATTGTAACGTAGAAATTCGTAGAAGTGGAGTAGCTCTGGATCTGGCCCTGTCTGGGCGAGGCCTTTCGTCCTCGTTGTGTCGCACCGCACCACACCGCTCCACATGGTGGAAAATTCTTGTAATATTCCAGACTAGCCGAGAATATCTCGAGAAACGGAAATCTGTATATATATATGTATATATATAAGAAAACGAACTGACTGGAGATAGTAAAACATTGAACAGTGAACTGTGAACAATGAAACAGTGAAAATAGTGAGTGGTCAGTGTCATAAATAGATAAATAATTAAAAATAAATATCTGCGGCTTTGTTTAATAGTAGCAAGTGATGAATAAATGGTTTGTGTTAGTAATATTCGGAAGAATAAGACTTTTATATTATTTTCAATTATTAAATAGTGATTCAATTCAATTATATACAAATCCTCCAAAAGCAATAAACATTACAGTATTTACAGTTATTCTCTATTTTATCAGATATAAAAGTGGAGAAGTTTCTACTCCAATTAAATTACAAGATGAACTTCAACACACTGCAACAATCATTTAAGACAAAGTAGACTTGCTGCCATTGAACAATGAAACAAAAGCCGAATAATAAACGCGTACTTCAAACTAAGTGCACGTGTTTCCTAGTTTATACGTTCATATTTGAATATTTTTTGAGTTTGTTCTTTAGAAGCATCTTTATTTTCAGAAAAATTTCATAAATCATCTCAAAAAGTTTCGGAGACGTTTTTATTGCCTGTGTGCGTATTTTGCATAAATTCTGTATGAAAATGCATAGTTATCAAAACGCTGAGCTTCTTGATATACTTCTGGTTTTTAGAGAGGCAAGGCATAATGCACAAGAATTTCTTAGAACTTATGGAATCGTCGTCAACCGCTGCCACATTTTGAAAAGAATATGTAAACATTTGTCGGAGACTGGAAGTTTTCACCCAACAATTGATAGGAGTTCCAATAGATTTCGTCGAACCCCTGCATTTGAAGAAGCAGTTCTTAATATTATTGAAGATGAGTCATCAACGAGCACAAGAGTAATAGCCAATGGATTAGATGTGAATCACGTGACAGTTTGGCAAATTCTAAAGAAACAAGGTCTTCATCCATTTTCTAAACAAAAGTACAAGTTTTGAGACCTGAAGACTTTCAGCCAAAATTGGTGTTTTATCGCTGGTTTCTTGAACGTTGCAATCTTCAGAGGCGAAGCTTGTTTAACAAGGGACGGCATATTTAATTCTCGCAATAATCACTTGTGGTGTGGTAAAAATCCTCTCGCAACATTTGTCCGTGTGCATCAACGACGTTTTCAGTAAATTGGGCTAGAATCGTAGGAAAGTATGTTATTGGATCCTATATTCTCTCAAACCGTTTGAATGGTAAAAATTATTTCACTTTGTTGAATAATGTTCTGCCAGAGCTTCTTAATGTTTGAACATCAGACGAAGACTGGTTTTGACATGATGGAGCACCAGCTCATACAACCCGAGAAATCATAGCAATACTAAATAGAGAATATCCGAATGAGTGGATTGGAAGAGGAGCCTCGATCGATCTCCCTCAGATTACTTTTCTGGGATCAGATGAAGACCTTTGTATATGAGATACCAGTAAATACCGAGTCAGAACTGATGGTTAAAATAGTGGCTGCAGCAGAAGATAAAAAAGACAAGCAGGCAGCTCTTCCGAGGATCTCTTCTAATATTGGATACGCTGCTGGGCTTGCGTTACTGCAAAAAGTGACCATTTTTCTCGTTAGTTTGTTTGTTTCTGGTTTTCTTTGTTTAATTTTCTTATTTAAGGGCAGCAATCCTACTTTGTTTCAAATGATTGTTGCAGTAAAATTTATCTTGTGACTTAAACACGGATCGAAAAAAAATTATTCAGGCAATTTTATAAATGTTTTATTTTCAAAAATTGATCAAATGGTTTTTAAAATATCTTTTTTTTGAAATTTTTAATCGGTCGCCATTCGATTATTTGATAAAATAGAAAATAATTGTGGATACAAATAAGGGAGTAATGACAATTTTTCGGAAAACAAAAATCTGACGTGGACATCACGTGACTTACTTGTACATCATTGGATATATAATCAAACACAAAATCTTATCATTCCACGGCTAATCGTTTTAGATTTATCTATTAGATTCTAAAAATCTGTCAAGTAAAATGCGCTTTTAGCCTAATCGGTTGCTATGGAAAAAGTAGGTCGTCATTCTTATGGCTACAACATTCCTAAATACTGATTTCCAAGATTCTACGGCTGACAGTTCAAAATTAAGTCGCAAAAAATAGATTCCAACTGAAGTGCGCTTCCGGTTCAGTCTATTGTCAGTCCAAAAGACTGTCAAGTATAGTGCACTTCCGGCTCACTTAATCTCAATGAAAATAGGATATGAGCATCTAGATCTAGGCGGTACTAGCGTCTTGAATACTAAATTCTAATATTTTACGTTCAATCGTTTTGGATTTATGCGGAAAATTCAAGAAATGTTTTGAGTAAACTGCACTTCTGGTTTAGCCGACCGCAATCATAATGCGAGGTATACAACTAGATGTTGTAGAAGTGCTTAATACGAAATTTCAAATTTCCATGGTTGTTTTGAATTTATGAAGAGAAATCGAAAAGTTTGTTATTATAAGTGCACTTCCGGCTTAGGCGATTGATAGGAAAATGGGAAATGACCATTTGCATGCTACAGCAATTTCAAATACTGAATTTCAATATCCTATGACTAATCATTCTGGATTTATGCGGAAAATTCAAAAAATGTTTCAAATAAAGTGCACTTGCGGTACAGACGATTGCAACCATAATGCAAGGTGCTCATCAAGACCCTATACCAATCTTAAATACAAAATTTCAGCATTATACGCTCCACGGGTTTTGAGATTTGCGAGTTACGCACATACATACCTCCATACATACGTACCGACATCAAGCCAAAAATAGTCAAAATGGATTCAGGGATGCTCAAAACGGATATATACATCTAAATTTCGATATGTGAATTTTGTCGGTTTCACAATACTTCCTTGTACTTTGTACAAGTAAGTAAGAAAACGCCTATAACTATGGACTGAGGCTCCAGGTCATTTTGAACAAAGAGAAGTTGTTTGTTACATTGAGTCCTAACTGCTATTTTAGGGTGTTACAACATAAGCTCGCCGCGCACGATGCAATTTTTCAAGCAATTTTGTTCACTTGGCGCCGCGCTGGGTGCCACGCTTGCTCCGATACAAGAAATTTGGTGCGATGCGGGGTACTAGACTTACCACGAGACTTGTTTTTCAAGATAGGTTCGGTGCTATTTTTCGCACTTGCTGCGCCACTGGCTGCTGTCCACAACCAATCAAAACAGACGACGAAATCACGTGATTACATCACTGAGTTGTATGTCGCATCAGAATGCTGTGCCTCATTAGTATACATTGTGTTTTGAGGTGCTTTAAGATACAAATAAGTAAAAATTATGGCTAGTGGGAATTAGGTAATGTTTACGTACCCTAGCTCAGGGTGTATACCAAAAAATTAAATGAAAATTCCCTGACTTCCAGGTTTTCCAGGTTATTTTCAATAAAATTCCAGACAGTAAAAAACAAAAGTTTGATACAAGTTTACATATAATCACAAATTAATGTTGCAATTCTGTGTGAACCCTATAAATCTGTAAATTAAAATCAAAATCGCAACGAACTTGATATCCTTATGAACGAATTTATAGTCCAAGATCCCAGACCCACCAGACCTTACTTATTTTCTGAGAAACGAAATTTGTAGATTTGAATAGTATTAGTCAGTACTTTAATCATACGTATATTTGCTAGTTTCTGCCGACGGCCATTTTCTAGATACGAGGTATTATAGGGAACATTAAGACATTACTCACTTTTCTTAAAGTCTGAGGGCTGATTTTTATGTATGTTCTAGAGAATACTGTTAAAAATTGATAATCAACACTGCCTGCCACTTCCCCTCGGCTTAACGCTTTAAAGCTTGCAGAAAAATAACTTTGTCTTACTTATAGCCTGAGTCCTATTTTTATATCTGATACTCAGTGAGCAATTTCAATACTTTTTATAAACAGCAAGACCAAGGAAGAGTTGGATGTCCATAGATACTTTACTTACTATCAAGCCTACAAATAGTGACCTCGCGCCTTCACTCACAGCGATATTTTATTTGTGCCTGGGAGATGTTTAGCCGTACGATTAATCTATCTATTAACAAAAAGTATTGAAATTATACCCAGAGTGTCATATATAAAAATTAGCACTCAGACTACAAGCAAGATCACATTATTCTGTGTGAGCTTTAAAGAGTCTTGCAGAAATTACCACCAATGGCAGTGTTGATTATCAATTTTTAACAATACTCTCTGAAATATATATCAAAATCAGCACTCAAGACCTTGAAAAAAGTGAGTAATGTCTTAACGTACCGCTAGCACCTCGTATCTGTAAATTGGCCGTCGCCACAAACTAGCAAGTATGCGTATGATCAAAGTACATACTAGCACTACTATATTCCACACATTTTGATTCTCAGAAAACAAGTAACGTCTGGCGGACCTAGGATCTTGCTCTATTACATTGATCGACAAAAGTAAATGTACTTTAATAATTTTGTTTTTCATGAATTTATAGATCTAGAAGACTTATAGATTTGCACAGATGGCCCTAGTATCTTAAAGAGTGAAAATATACTTTTATGAGTAATAATGCATAAATATCCTATAATGTATTTTTTCCAGGCAAATATCAGAAATTCCCTGACGATTACATGACATTTACAGTTTATCTAAATTCCCTGACATTTTCAGGTTTTTCACGTTTGGTACACACCCTACTAGCTCGTCAAACAACATGTTGAAAACTCTGCGGCCTTGATTCCTTCTCAAAAGTCATTCTCTTGACCAAAGTTTTTTCTTCTTTTTTTTCTGTTTCGCAATTCGCAAGCTATAATTGCAGCAAATGCTCCTGCTCTCCTCCGACGATTATTTTTGGCAACATCCATACTTGTAATGTGCAAATCTACCAAGTCTACGTTCTAGTGTTAGAATGAGTGGCGCAGCTTGCATCGTGTGATGCGAGAATAAGGGTCACACCAAGTGTACCTCAAAGTGGCCCAGTGCGCAAGAAACCTTGCTGCAAATTAAGTGAACAAAATTACATAGAAAATTGCCTCGTGTGCGGCGGACTTTAGTATTCACACATAATTGCAATATAAATTTAACTAATGATGACAATAATTAAATTTTCATCAAATTGCTGTCAGTTTGATCTTACCAGATTGAAATTCTGATGTCAAATGTGATTTCACTTTTCTGTTTTTTATTTAGATACCGCCCGCGAGGGAAAACGTTCTAATTATTTACTTCAACGAAAAACTTGTTAAGTTTTACTACAAAAACTATTTCATCATGACGATTCATAATTTTCCTTGAAGCTTATTCATTATAATTTCAATATTTTATTTCGTGCCGCCTGGTTTCTGCGATACATGAACAATACAATGCCCACAAGAGATGTTAGTTGAACAGTTCAGGTGTTAGAATGACAGGTAATTCCAAGAATACAATATAATTGCAGGTTTTAAATATATATCAATCAATTACAGACACGGGAAGTGATCTTATGATTATAGTTTTCAAATAAACTCAAAGACTACAATTAGATCTTTTTATTCAATCTACGAAAAAAAAAATCATCTCGAGAATAAATTAATAAAAGGTTAAGCTCAAATTTTTTAAGTTCTATGATCCTACCATGATAGGTTGAAATCAACTGGAAGGCAATTATTAGGGAAATAATTGCTCATGCAATCATAACACCACTTATTAACTTCCAGTTAAATTAAATCAAAATTTCTTTATTCTAGTGGAGACTTTTAGGCACATGAAAAGTATACTCAGACATGTAACCTTTCTCAGTTCAGTTCGAAGAACCAACCCCAATAAAAAAAAATTACGCAATATTGAGGTAATGCCCAATGGCTGAAAGTATTTATTACACCAATATAATTTTATGGCAGCAACCATCAATTGTACGTAATAACCTAGACTCTAGACCCAATAAAACAGAACTTTTCTAGGAATTTTTATTTTGCTTTCTGAAAATATTATGCTCTAGTTAGTGGCTACTTTGATTGTACTTCCTTGTTGGCGCTATTTGCTGGCAGGTAACAGGTAAAACGGTCATCATATAGTACTATATTATTATCAATATAAATGATCCAGGGCCATATTAAGATGAAATCAGTGTATTATATATCTGGAAAAGTTTACAATCATTTATTTTCATTCAGAAGTTTCTTAAGCGAAACTCTGTATAATAAAAAACTCCAAATGAATGCAATCATCTTGGTTATTTTTCCATGAAAATCTATGTAGAATGTTTCATCGGAATGAATATAATACAATAACACCTTTAAAAAAAATGATTCGGCTGTAGACACGGAATTACATTGTTAAAATTATTAAAAAAGAAAAAAATTGGTCAAGTTAATCTAATTGATTCACTTAAAGTGAATAAATCCTAAAATTTACACAGTTGATATTTAAATTTAATAATGTAAGGATTTATCCATTAATTCAAACAAACATCGAAATATTTCTAAAATGTTCTTCAGAAGAAAATTTGGTATTTTTTCCTTCAATTTTTTTCAAACATTCCGGTACTGCTCACAGTTCCGGTTTAATATGCTCCATGCACTTGCTGGTTCTTTTTCTTGTTATAAAGGTTTTCAATTGGTAAACATGTCAACGAAGGAAGATTTATTTGACAGAAAAATAAGGAAGATGCCACTGCAACTAATTTGAACGTCAGCAAAATAAATTATTTCAAAATTGCCTAATAGCAAATATAAATACAATAAAATGCAGAAAAATGCAAGTAAAATTACTTCTTAAAAGATAATTATCAGAAAAAATTGTGAAATAAACTTCAGCTCATGAGATTATTGAAGTTTAATAGTAATTGTTTTAGATAGAACAAGTTGAGACTATGTAGAGGATCTTTAATAGTTATTTATACAGAGTGATCAATAATGATTGTCTGGCAGGTGACAGGTAAAAGTTCGCATTATGATCAAAACTATCTTCATGGAATAAAGTTAGTATAAATTTATTTATTTTGAAAACTAAGTTACCGACATTTCAAGAACAAAATGGCATATATTTTGCATATTTTATGACGGATTCATCCATAATCTGATTCAATAAACAAAAAAAAGTAAGTAAATAGCTGCATTATTGACTTATTATTGAGAATTTATTATTATTCTTCCAAATTATTAGGTTAGAATAGTGTTTTCAGAGGAACTGTCATCTGACACTTGAAGGTTACTATCTCAAGCAGGCGGCAAAGAAAAAATCAGAACAAAGCGGCACGGACAATCATTTTTGTTCACTCCGTATATCTAGTGCGCGAAATTATACTTTGGAGCTTGAGAATGGAAATCATATCAAAATACAAAAATTAGTAGAGTTGTTCATCATGCCGTGCTTGTTGTCACGTTAAAATTAGTGTGCGAAATACTTCGTGCACATTGTCATGATAAACAACTCTAATACGACATTTTTGCATATTAATATTGATGTACAATTGACGTCTGTAGACAAATAGATAATATTATTTTCTGCGATCGAAAAAAATGTCAGTTTTTTATGTAACTTAAAATGCAAGAAGCAGATTTTTACGGAAAGCTGCAATGAAATTTTTATTGCATACTTTTAATGCCCGATTTCAGTGGGACAGTCCATCTGTTCCAATTATCAGTTTTTTAAACATCTGGGGGATATTTTGAAACTCATCCACAACACTAAAATCACTTTTGGACATTTTAAATTTGTTATTTTAATTCAGATTTCCAAGAACATTCATGTCAACTTCAATTAAACAGTTCAATCATTCATACTATCATTCCCTTAATTTAGTTAATAATTACAGTGCCATTTACAAAAGTGAAAATATTAATTGTAATTGACAGCTTTAGGAAAATTAGAACGATCAAAGATGAAACATTGTAAGACATACGTGTAAAAATTCTCTAATGCACTCAAGGAACTTTTGAAAACACTCGCTTCGCTCGTACTTTCAACAAAGCCGTCCGTGCATCAAGGAATAAATTTTTAAGCTTGTATCCTTAATATCTATTATCTACGATCGTGTGAGAAGTAACAGTTTTTCACATAATTTTCAATATAAAAAGTAGGCTTTTATGAAAGAATGTGCAATAATATTCCATAATTTCAGATATTGGAGGATCCATTAGTAGGATTATCATTTATTATATCATAAGTAGTTGAAGTATTATCGATTATTTTTGTGGTGCTATCACGAATGTTTATTGTGCTTGCGTTTGAATACCACGAGTGTGCAGCACGAGTGGTATTCACAAGCACAATAAACATGAGTGATTGCACCACAAAAATAGTCTATAATACTTCAACTACAAATAGTATATGGAGGACTATTCCAGGAGTCAAACCATTGTTTCAAATTAGTTTTCTATGAATCTAGTAACACGTCACGCAATTTTCATAGGAACGAGTAAACAAACTTCTGTCAAACTGAAAAATTATAATTTCTTGCATTTTCTTTGACGAATAATAGAGAAATATATTGCGTCTTGATATGAAATCTAGTTCAGACAGGTTTGTTGATAGATCAGAAGATAAAATTGATGAAGATATTCAGAAAAATATTCCATTGAATACGAAGAAAGCACAAATTGGAGGTATCCACATCTTTCAGTAAAATACTCACTCTGACCACTAGTGTAATACCCGATGGTATTTCTACAAGTCCAAATACCCACTGATATGCACCGTTTCTATGGCGATTCAGCATTGTTAACCTTGTTATAAATACGGCGAATGGAATAGTCAGTATTGTATCATAAATATCTAAAGTAGCATTCACATAAAAAAATTAATAGCAAGGGCAGATTGTTTCGAATTTATGTGAAAATTTCCAAAAGACTGTCAAGTAAAATGCACTTCCGGCTCAGTAGATCCCAATGAAAATAGGATATGAGCATCTAGAGTAGACGGTACTACTGAGTTTTAACATTCTACATTCAATCGTTCTGCATTTATACGGAAAATTCAAAAAAAGGTTTCGAGTGAAGTGCACTTCCGGTGGAGATGATTGCAATCATAATGCGAGATGTACAACTAAATGTTATAAAAGTGCTCATTACTATATTTGAATATTTTACTACTGATTGTTTTGAATTTATGCGGAATATTCGAAAAGTCTGTTATATAAATTGCACTTTCGGCTAAGCCGATTGGTACAAAAATAGAAGATAACCATTTAGATGCTACAACAATCTCAAATACTGAATTACAGTATCCTAAGGCTAATCATCCCAGATTTATGCGGAAAATTCAAAAAAGTTTCAAGTAAAGTGCACTTCCGGTACGGACGATTGCAACCATAATGCGAGGTGCACAGCTAGATCCTATACCAGTCTTAAATACAAAATTTTAACTATATACGACCTCAAAAATTACAGTTCAGAGCTCTAGCATTTTGAAACACTTTGAACCAAATATTCTCATGTGTTACAATATAATAATTTTTTATTGTGGACGGTACTTTAATTCCATAATTTTGTTGCCGTAACCATTAGTCCTATCGTTCGTATCAATTTTTTTATTGTGATTTCACCTAAAGAGTTATTTTAAAACTTATTTGCAACACTAAGCGATTTTCAAACATTTTACTTGTACAAAATTCACATTTCGAGATTTTGATGGAAATATCCGTTTTGAGCATCCTTTAATCATAAGCTTCAATCCATTTTGACTATTTTTGGGTTGATTTTGATACGTGTGTATGTGAGTGCGTGTGTATATATGTGTGTGCGTTCGTAGTTCGCAAATCTCAAAACCCGTCTAAATTATAATGTTAAAATTTTGTATTTGAGACTGGTATAGGATCTAGTTATGCACCTCGCTTAATGGTTGTAATCGTCTGTACCGGTAGTGCACTTTAAATCCAGAATGATTAGCCGTAGGATACTAAAATTTAGTATTTGAGATTGCTGTAGCATCTAAATGGTTATCTTCTATTTTTGTACCGATCGGTTGAGCCGGAAGTGCACTTTATATAACGGACTTTACGAATTTGCCGCATAAATTCAAAACAATCAGTCGTAGATTATTGAAATTTTGTATTCAACACTTCTGTTGCATCTTGCTGTGCACCTTGCATTATAATTGCAATCTCTGTACAGGAAGTGCACTTTACTCGAAACATTTTCTGAATTTTCCACATAAATCCAAAACGATTGAACGTAGAAAGTTGAAATTTAGTATTTAAAACGATAGTACCGTCTAGATTCTCAAATCTTATTTTCATCAAGATCGACTGAGCCGGGAGTGCACATTACTTGATAGTCTTTTGGAATTTTTCCAATGAATTCGAAACGATTGGCTGTAGAGTATTGAAATTTGGTATTTCAGTCTGCTGTGGCATCTGAATGATTGCCTATTATTTTCATAACAATAGGCTGAGCCGGAAGTGCACTTCAGTTGTTTTTTTAATTTTGCGCATGTATTCAGATTTGTTGGCCGTAGAATCTTGGAAACCAATATTTAAGAATTTCGTAGCAAGAGAATGATTACCTTACTGTTTTCATAGCAATCGACTGGGCCGAAAGCGCACTTTACTTGACTGATTTTCAGAATTTTTTTCGATAAATCCAAATAAAACAATATGTTACGTAATGTTCACGTCAGATTTCGCTTTATATTTTGATTACTACAGTTTCATTCATAATACCGTTTCCTTAGCTAACAAATATAGCTGTCAAAGTGACATTTACAAAGTAAAGAATATTATCAAAATGTTATGATCTATTGGAATTAGGGTGTTGATTCCAACAGTCACGATTGTCGATGTTATTGACAAGTTGAGGATTTAGGATCGTTGGCAAGTAAAGGATTGAAATCCACCGCGGTATTAAATAAAATATTGTTTGAATATTACTAGGTGGTTATTATTATTAAAGATGAAAGTTACAAAGTTAATACAGAACTACTTGTTTTAAATTGATCAAATTTGTATTAGTGATTAACTTCTTTTGTTCGACCTGAACTATCAGTTTAATTCTCAGACTTACTAGTTATTTGATGGATGTTCTTATCAGACTGATGCTAATTTGTCTCATAATGAGTAAAGAAGACTCTGTTAGAAAGAGGGGTTTTATGCTAAATTGCAATTCCCATGGTCAGAACAAAGGAAATTTTCCACATATATGTAAGCATTTTGAGTAAGCAATTTGAGTGAAATTACACAGAATTCAGGGTGAACGTATCATGCTTACACATCAACAATAATTCAGAAACGTGTAAAATATGTTAAACATTAATCATTTTAAATAAACAATAAAATATAAATTATATTAATATTAAATTTAAGAGGATTATAACAAAAATTTTATCGTATTTCACGATAATTAAGATAGTCGAAGATAAAACGTTGTAAGATAAAAAAGTAAAAAGTTTTGAATGCATTCACAGAGTTTGCGAAGGCACTCAATTCGGCCGTATTTTTAACTCGTGCATTAAAATAGCTTTTTGCACTTCTATCTTGAATATCTATGAATGGTCGGTATTGTATATTAGTTAATTCTGTTTTGATTTCGTATTTATCTTGTCTTATCTCTGCTACACTCATATTTTTATGTGATGCGGTTGTCCAACTCTGTTTTTGTCTTTGATTTCTTTGCTTTTTGTAGTATACCTACTGACTTAACAGTCTTCCAAGAATATGCGTCTTTTATTGGAATTTTGAAATTTTTTATTTTTTGTTCTCTATAGGTATGTTTCCTTGGATGATATAAAATTTAACTTTAGAGATAATTAGAGGAACTACTTCGTAATTATGGAGCAATTAGTTTCCAACAATTTGGCTTCCATTTCATTGCAAAACATTTTTTCTAATATTTTCATAAGCCTAATGTTTGAGAACTATTTAGCAGGCATGCCGTTTAAAAATAGATTCAAGATTTTTATTCCATCACCTAGTTATAAAGAAATGATCTATTGCATATAATTGTAATAGACCTATAATTTAAAATATCAAATTACTCATAAAACTTTTTTATACATGATCAAAGTCTCGATAACTTAATAAGCTTTTAGTACGTGTACGTGCTTATGTTAGAAATCTATCTGCCATTATCAGTCTTAAATCTAAAACAGATTAAGGCATCATATGTACGTAGTTATCTCGTTTACATTTCAATGAAATAAGTGGATAATCAAGAATTTTTCAAATAAATAAGTTTTGAAGGACTCAGCACGAATTTACAAATATTTCAAATTGAAATAATAATTAAGAATTGAAATACTTGATAATATTCTTTTGCATTTCCAGGATTCAATTTTTTTCAAATTTAGATTTGAGACTTGAAGAGTACAAAGTATTTTGTCGCTCGTTCAGTATAATATTATCAGGGAGGACCAATATAATCTTGGATATGAACATTGAATGTTTGTCAAACTTAATTTCTTTCACGTTTGACTAGAAACTATTTCTGAATAAATATAATTACTTAAAATATATAGAGAATTGTAGAAAAAAGAAATTGTGCATTTTGAGCATCAATTTTTTTGTAGCTCCATAATTTATGATCGAGCGACTAATATTTATGATTTTGCTACCATTGAAATGGCTAGTAATGGGTTGAGGATAGTGAATAAGAATTATTCTATATTCGAATAGCATTTTCATCTTGAAAATCTCAAACCAACAATAATATCCCACACTTACACACTTCACGCAATCGTTCACTTGCAATTTCACAGCCAGCTGTTATATAATAATAAAATATTTCAGTAAATGAAATATAATAAACCGGAAACAATATTTTTTATTAAAATCGGGGCAAGATCGTGTGAGTTTTTCTCATAAATCTCATTCCCAAAAACGCAAGTGTTTCTTCCTCTCTTGCCAAATATCAAAGCATTTCACATCCGTTCAAACACATTTTCAATTTTTTAAAATAGAAAAATGATAAAAAATCGACACTTGGGTTGTCCATCAATGGATGTTTCCTCCTAACATAGGCAGGTAGATTCTCCAAAGTATTTCCTTTCGGTTTCACGTTTCAAGTTACTTTCACTTTGTAGTGGCACCCCTGCGGATCGTAGTGGGTGCATTGTCCCTCAGGGATAAGGAATTTTCAAAAGAATGAACAAAAACTAAAAGATTGTTTGGAGGTTTGAGGCTAGGACAGGTAGAAACAAGCTGCAAAGTGGAGTTTAATTTGCTGACATTGGTTTGTGAGAAATGAAAGAATATACTTTTGGAACAATTAATTTGCGATTATTGTGTTAGTATCTGTCACTCTCCCAAGTAATTTTCTGTAATTTAAAAGTTGTATTGTGCTTTTTTGAGCTGCTGCTAAATATGTCGGTTGAAAAATAACATTTTAATCTGCCATGATTACAGCCAGAATGAACATGAACAAAATTGTTCATGAGTTGAACACATAATCAAAGCGACTGCAATATTTGTTGCTATTGAAATTGAAATTTGCATTAAAATTTATAATTAAAAAGTGAAAAGGAGCATTCTTCATAATTTATCTCTCTTGATAATAAATATTCGATTTAGATGTACAGAGTAATCAAAAATTATGGAATATAAATTTGCAAAATTGAAAATATTCTAATCAAACTTTCCTAAAGTATCGAAATTGAAGAGCATCGAAGGAAAAATCAAAAAACCAAATCGTTGATGATAGTAACCGCTGCGTTGGACCAAATTTGATATACAGGAATAATTTCATCATGACTCGATCGTATCAGATTATATAGTTTTGTTAATCGAGTACAACTGTGATTCTTCATAAAATGTATAACTTTCATAATATTGAAGATATCGACTTAAAACTTGTGTCATACAAACATGGATACTACCGGAGAAGTACTCATATAGTAATCAATTATTCACATTTGCGATCATATTCGAATTCGCATTTATTGATTTTTTTTTATTTCTTCCACATTCGCGTTCACATTTGTTACAAATTTAGAACCTACACATTTATACTGTTTGGTAATTTTACTCGCAACAGAAACTCATTCAAATACGTAATGCATAGTTGCCAATTTAATTAATCAAAAATACGTCAATATACGCGACATAAGCAAACTCAATTCATTGAAAACTGAATCAAAATTAATTAATCCCACTGAAGCTATTTCTGTTGTATCTGCAACTTGCAGATCATAATTGTTGAGTTGGTGGCGTTTTACTAACGCTAATTTAATAGAACTTCGGACACTGAACACATAATACATATAATTATATATTCAGTGACTTCGGATGTAATTTTCTAAACCTTCGATTTATTCTTTGAGACATCGTTTGACCTTTGATAAAAAAATAGTATATTGTGTGGCTAGGGACGAAACAATACGATTTCAGCTGAGGGTGAGTGTTGCTTGCCCGAGCGAAGCGAGGGCCGGCATCACCCTCGGCTGAAATCGTGTTTTGTCCCGTGCCACACACTGTATTTTTCATAATACCTGCATTGAAACTTTCCACATTACAAATTTGTCATAACAAAGTAAATATTTTTCTTTTGATTTTGCAGGTAACAAGTCGAGAGTAGCTGCTTGTGCTTCATCAATAAGATGTTGTAGTGCACTTGAAATTGTCGTATTGATACTATTTTTTCTTTAAACTAATTGTCTTTTTAATTTAATCTACAGTACCGAATACAACAACTGTCAAATTTACTAAGGTTATATGATTTTCATTTAGAGATTGACAATGAACAAATGCGACTCTGCCAGGGATAAAACGATGAAAAAAATTAATTCAGCGGGCAGAAACAAGCTTGTTCCTGCCCGGCTACACTCGCATTTGTCTGCAATTGTCTTGTTTCGACTGACAAAACAGGCGTGGAAACGCGTTGTTTCAATGCAGGTATTATGAAAAATATAATCTCATAATTTACAAGTAGAGTCCAAAAGCATAAAAAATTAATATGTTGGAACAATAGTATATTGTGTGGCTAGGGACGAAACAAGACGATTTCAGCTGAGGGTAAGTGTTGCTTGCCCGAGCGAAGCGAGGGCTGGCATCCCCCTCGGCTGAAATCGTGTTTCGTCCCGTGCCACACACTGTATTTTTCATAATACCTGCATTGAAACTTTCCATATTACAAATTTTTCATAACAAAGTAAATATTTTTCTTTTTATTTTGCAGGTAACAAGTCGAGAGTAGCTGATTATGCTTTATCAATAAGATGTTGTGGTGTACTTGAGATTGTCGTATCAATACTTTTTTTCTTGAAAGTAATCGTCCTTTTAACTTAATTTACAGTTCCAAATACAACAACTGTCAAATTAACTGAGGTTATATTTCATTTAATGATTGACAATGAACAAATGCGACTCTGCCAGGGATAAAACGATGTAAGGAACAAATTCAGTAGGCAGAAACAAGCTTGTTTCTCCCCTAGGTCAGGAACAGGCTTATTTCTGCACGGCTACACTCGCATTTGTCTGAAATTGTCTTGTTTCGACTGACAAAACAGGTGTTGAAACGCGTTGTTTCAATGCAGGTATTACGAAAAATTATTTGTGCAGCTTCCTTAATCAGTATAAGTTGGAAAAATTGTCCTATCCTTGTTAAATTTAAGTAGATTAAAATTTGGTCTAAAGGATCGGGAGGAAATAACACTCATAATTGCAGACCAATTTTATGAGATTTAATTAGATGTTAATAAAATTGACGTTTCGGTTGTAAAGCAACCATCTTCAGCATGAGAAAAAAATTTTATGCTCAAATCTATGATAGAAAATTGCTGTCAAAAATATTGATGTTTCACATTGATAATTCTTATACCTGTATTACACGATACAATTTATTGGTCAATTCTTTTCAAAAGTTGACCTTCAACTTATTGTTGTGTGTAATATGTCCAAAATTTCCACAATTTTTTCTTGACCAATAATTGACCAAGTTATTTTTGAAATAGAACTGGCTCTATTTTTCACCAATATTCTGGGGTATTCTAGGGAGATTTTTTCGTTGCCAACATTACTCATATTAGTTATTTCGCGTCAAATGATAATCTTAGTGTTGACAAAGTATTAATATAATTTTATACACAGTTGCCCTCAGTATATTAATTTTTTATTGTCATCTCTACTATCTCACTTTCTCTCTAACCACACTTTTTGAAGTTACGTCGAAAATTATAAGTTGGTAGCTCTGCTTTTTCTTGACGAAAACTTGTATCGTGTAATATCAGGGAAATATGATACAAAATATTTTTGAGCTCAACAATAAATTTTTGAAAACTTGACACAAAACTTGGTCAATTTATTGGTCAATAAATTGTATCGTGTAATACAGGCATTACAAAGCACAATTATTCTTAGGCCAGTGAGCAACCTATGGTAAAAAAATATGCCACATGGAGATGTAGAAAAATATTTAATCAGGAATATGTGCTATCACCTCAGGTGACTGGTCAAGAAGATTCTTGTTGTTATATAAAAATGAAAATTCGTATTCCAGAATGAGTTATAGCTCCTAAACAAACTGGATTTCGGCTTAATATGAGTAGTAGACTAGTGACAGCAAAGGATGGAAACAATATTTCAAGGAAGTGCTGAATGAAACAAATCTGGCTATGGGAACTACAAATGAAACCGAAACAACTCAACAAGAAAAGAATAGTATAGAACAAAACCCACCAGACAATACTGAACCAGTTGAAAAATAATAAAAGCCCGGGAATAATCGGAATAACATCAGATATATACAAAAATGCAGGAGACGAAGTAATGCGGTATATTATGGAAATAATAGAGGATATATGGCGGACTGAACGTATGCCTGAGAGATGGAAGGAAGCACTAATATGCCCAATTTATAAAAAGGGAGACAGACTGAAATGCGAGAATTACAGAGGTATAGCACTATTAGACGTGGCGTACAAAATTTTAGCAGGATGTTTAAAAATAGAATACAAAAACAAGCGGACAATACCCTAGGAGAATATTAATCTAGTTTCAGATCGAACAGATCAACTACGGATCAAATATTTGTACTAAAACAAACTATAGCGAATAGTTATGAACACAATCTAAGCCTGCAAATGTTGTTTATAGATTTCAAACAAGCATATGACACAATAAATAAACATAAACTGTATGAAGCACTCGCAGAACTAGGAATACCCAAAAAATTAATAAGATTAATTAAGATGACCCATGAAGAGACAAAATGCAGAATCCTGGTGGATGGAGAAACATCAGAGAGCTTCGATGTAAACAGAGGACTAAGGCAAAGAGATCCAGTATCACCCATCCTATTCAACATGGCGCTAGAGTGGGTTATAAGGAAAAGCAGAATCTACACAAAAGGAACCATCTGTCAACTATTACACCAATGTTTAGCATTTGCAGACAACATAACGTTAATAGCCAGAACAAAAACAGAACTAAAGGAGGTATTCAAACGTTTTGTCCAAACGGCGGAAGCAATGGGACTAAAAATAAACGAGGACAAAACCAAATACATGGAGATAGAGTCGGATCATCAAGAAACACAAGAAGATTCTCTTAAAATACAGGTTGGAGGAGGTAAAACTTACGCATTCGAGAAAGTTCAAAGCTTTGTTTACTTGGGTGTTACGGTAACAAACAACAATAGCGAAGAGCGGGATATTATAGCACGGATAACGAAAGGAAACAGAAGCGCGGGAGCTATGGGGAAACTATTAAAATCAAAAAGTGTGTCAAGAAATGCAAAAAAGCGGTTGTATAAAACCATTATAAGACCAGTGGTACTGTACGGTAGTGAAATGTGGGTGCTAAACAAGACTATGTAAAATAAACTAGAAGTGTGGGAGAGACAAATTCTGAGAAAGATTTATGGTGATAAAAAAGAGGGTGATGTGAGGTTAAGACGAACTAATACCGAGCTTATGGAACTCTATAGTGAGCCTGCAATAGTGGAAGTGGCTAAAGTACAAAGGTTACGGTGACTAGGGCATGTGCTGAAACTACCAGAGGACAGAGTAGCAAGAAAGATGTTAGACGGAGGCGTTGTGAAAAAGAAAGGAAGAGGAAGACGCGGTGAAAAAGGACTTAGAGACACTAGGGAATACGAACTTTAAGCGATTAGCACAGGACTGTAAAAAATGGCGAAAAATTATAACAGAAGCCATGGGCCTACTTGGCCTGCAGCGCTATAAATTATATATATGAGTAGTTTAGCTCATCCATTTCGGTTGTCTCAGACTCAAATTTGATCTCACAGACGCGCGCATTGCAATTATGTACATTCAGGATGTAGAGAGCTAGCTTACAATCATTGAAATAGAAGAAATAACACTGTTTTAGTGCCGCTGCCAAATTTCATTTCATAGGTAAGTCAACAGGATTCACCCTCCACTTTTATCAATCAATTTTTACCATCGCCTTTTTTACCTCCAATTCATTTTACCACCAACATTTTTTCCAACGTGCCATGCCCAATATTTTACAAACCGCTAGTACAGTCATAAAAAGTGGTTTTTGTTTTCAACTGGCCGTGCTTCGCACTCAATTAACGGGCCGACTTCGCCCGCTCTGTCCAGATGAGCTTTCAGACGATTTTGCAAACTTACCTCACGTTCGAAAAAATGGCAGACTTCAAAAATTTTTTTAAAAAAGCTAATTTTCTTGCTAATCAAAAAAAAATTTTCAGTATGCTAATATATGTTAACATTTAGCGGAGATTTTTAAATACAAATATCTTAAGCTTACAACTCAAGTATCTATTCTATTAATAACAGTCTGTAAGAAATTGTATTCTTTTTTTCTGTCACGAACGCCCGGTCTATATGTAGTAGTCTATGAAAACAAATGTATACTGATGTATTTAATTAATTCGATATTTGCTGAAAGTTAAAAGGAGCAATATACTTGTTCAGATTTGAACGAAAGTACTACGAAAGTCGTTTAAGATTTATTTTCTCAGAAAAGCAAGAGTTTGTATATTAAAATTACGTATTAAACTTATTGATTCATCATCACTTTTTTTCAAATATTTGGGGCTATACTGTAGCTCAATCGATAAATTTTTATCGATCATTATCTATTTCAGCCAATGAACGTAGGTAGCACTGACAAAAATTCTGAATATTCGCTTGTTACAATTGTTTCTATTTGTCAAAAATCTTATCGATCGATAATAAGTTAATGATTCTGTTATAGAATACGGCTAATTATTAAATTTCAGCACAGATGGTTTATTTTTTGTTTCATTGTAGTCATTAGATACAACCAATTTTTTGACAGCATGGACTCTAATTTAACAAAAATTTATGACTGATGCTATTTACATCACATATCTCCTCTAAAAAGTGAGTAATTGCCATATTATCTACTATAATGACTATGAATAAAAGACATTACGATTTTTCCATGAATACCCTACTCATCTATATCTCTGAATTTTGGGTGAAAAATATGATTTTACCAATAAGTACACAGAATCGGAAAAAAGAAGGATCCATATTGCAAACCCTACTTTCGTGGTATGAAATAGTGTCTTTCGCAATTTTACCCTCGATTATCAGAAGATTTAATCTAATTTCAGAAGATATTAACATTGTCTTCATAAATTTCTTGTATAAATGACCAGGTTAATCTTGGAATGAGTAATTATCACTTTATCAATAAAAGTCTCATCAGGCTTTTTTTTAATTTTCTATCAAACAATTCTTACATTTATTACAAAATTATGTTATTTCTTAAACAAACATCTAGTGGATATCAGAATATTTTTGTTCTACATTTTGCATTTGTCAATTTTCAAACTCAAATCCATACTTTCTACTCTAAATATTTTTATATGTCAATAGTACCAATTCTGAAGCTCTATCAAGAGTTCTAAAACAGCCACACACACCCATCAATAAATTACATTCATGTAAAGCTATAAAAATTCAATTCTGTTCCCATGTTTTAAAATTGTTTTGAAACTCTTTAATGGTATTAAAACAACTCATAATAACCGCGTGGTATGTTGTTATTTTTTGATGGTATGGAAATAACACCGCCTTACTACATAAAAATACATCATGTATGTCCAAAACAACCTGAACACGGAGTATAAGGTAGTTGATAGTTGGTAAGTTACTGATCGCTGTTTGTATTACTTGAAAAGTAATGAATAGTAATGGATACTGGAAGTCCTGACATGGTTGTAATGGATACTGTTTGGATAATAAACTATTCAACTTGGTGTAGAACAGCCCAGAATTTTTAAATTGATTTTAATGCTTCTGAATAAGAAGCTGCCGCCAAGTATTTTTGTAGTCGCTTGTCAATTGAAAACACGTATACTAGTACAAGATACCCGCAAGTTTGAAATTAAGCTTGTATAATTAATTGAAATTATGATTGAAAGGACCATAACGATATTTTAATTCAAAATTTCAAGAACATTTATGTCAACTGCAACGGAAATAGTTCAATTTATAATATCGTTTCCTCAGTTGCCAATAGTAGCACCGTCAAAGTGACATTTATAAAAGAAAATACAAACATTCACGGAGCTTTCAGAAACACTCACTTCGGTCATATTTTTAACCAGGCTACTCGTGCATTGAAGAATAACCTTTTGCACTAAACTTATATCTTAAACATCTGTAAGTTATTTGTGTTATCTCTCCTTGTCACCAATATGATGCAGTTATTTTTTTATAAAAGTCAGTGCACTCTCCAACTCCATTATTTATACTACCAATCACAACTTTAACTTTGCTACAATTATTGCTCCTACGGTTATTAAAGTGATATAAAAACCAACATATTGTTTTGGTCATTTTGTGAATGAAATTATTATTAATATCTGGCGCTACGTAATGAACATTGCTCATGTGCTGGTGGAATCAGCCTGCTCATTATCAGATGATCACTAGAAAATAGACAAATAAGACCGTAGTGCAAAAAATTAATTCACTTCTTCAAGCTGCTCTTGGAATTTAAAAGAGAATTAATCATTCAACATTACAAATGTATCTTACTTCGTTACTTCTTACTGAAAAAGCTGCAAAATATATACAATTAATTTTTGATGCCCTGGGTTGAGTTTTATATTTGATTATATCTTTTTATTTCCAACTAATACAATAGGAGCTGGATTATAAGAATAGTTGATGAAATTTTTGGCAAATTAAAAATCGAGTGTCTGCGCATGCACCAGTTTCCGAAGTGTGAGTTTTTTCCAACGTGCTAATGTTGATGAGACTTGCAGTAAAAGACTGTGGCACCGGGAAGTGAACTTATGACTTAGAGAGGACGTTCACCTCCCGTCAACATCGCAAAAAAATTGTCACACTCCTTTCATTAAATGTCATATTCAAAGTATTTTTTTTCATGCAATATCGTTCTATATTAACAGATAAAATTGTTATTATTGATACCACATCGCCATACCAATATTTTTATAAATTATTTTTGGCTAGGTACATCACCCTATCGTTAAATATATTTCTTGTTCCGGAAATGTTGGCGTCTAATAATTTTTCATATTAACAGTTACACCAATGATATTCGATAACAGATATATTTGGGGATCATTCATATCTTTTCTACTATACTATAGAAAGTTTGTTTGTATTAGTCGCTTATATCATCTCCGAAGCTACTATCTCTTCCTTATGATCTTGCACATATCGTAGGCTTGGTTATAATTGGTGCATCGCTCGATCAGCGATTTGGCTCTATCCATTTCGCTAGAGCGGTTCACTTAAGTACGTACAATTGCGCGCCAATTTTTCATTACCACACTCATATGTACTGTATGTAATCATATTAAACGCTATTCTGTCTTCTACCATACTTAATTATTGTGACATAGAGACATCATTGGTTATATTCTTTGAATATAATAATACGATAATCAAACACAAAATCCCATCTTTCCACGGCTAATAGTTTTGGATTCATCCAAAAAATTCTAAAAATCTGTCTAAATAGGTGTGCTTTCTGCCCAGTCGGCTGCTATGGTAACAGTAGGTCATCATTCTTATGCTACAACATTCCTAAACACTGATTTCCAAGGTTCTACAGCTAACAAATCCGTATTTATGCGCGAAATTCAAAAAAAAACAACTGAATTGCACTTCCGGTACAGCCGATTGTTATGAGAATAATATACAATCATTCAGATGCTACAGCAAACTGAAATACTACATTTCACACTCTACGGCAGATTGCTTCGAATTTATGCGAAAAATTCTGAAAGACTGACAAGTAAAATGCACTTCCGATTCAGTCGATCTCAACGAAAATAAGATATTAGCATTTAGATGATACAATCATTTTAAATACTCAATTTCAACATTCTACGTTCAACAGTTTTGAATTGGTGAGGAAAATTCCAAAAAAAAATCCGGTACAAACTATTGCAGTCATAATGCGAGGTGTACAACTAGATGCTACAGAAATGCTTTATACAGAACTTCAATATTCTACGACTGATTATTTTGAATTTATACGGAAAATTCGAAATGTCCACTATTTAAAAAGTACTTTCGGCTCAGCCGATTGATACAAAAATAGAAGATAACCATCAAGATACTGCAGCAATCTCAAATACTGAATTTCAGTATCCTACTGCTAGTCATTCTAGATTCACGCGGCAAATTAAAAAAATGTTGCAAGTAAAATGCACTTCCAGTAATTGCAATTATAATGCAAGGTGCATAACTAGACCCTGGACCAGCCTTAAATACAAAATTTCAACATTATACGTTCGATGGGATTTGAGACATACGTACCGAGATCAAGCCGAAAATAATATACATAAGTAACAAACCGCCACTGATCAAAATGCAGCATTAAAATGCAGAGAAAAAGGAGGCATTTAATGCATCGTGTCAAATGGCCTTTATTTACAAAATGCAGAATATGTATTTTAAAAATACTATCTAAACAATCAAATATTTTTTTTTTATTTTACTACTATAATTAACATTTACCTCACAGATTTTACCACAAGTATTTGTTCAAATGAATTATCTTTAAGTTTTCGGCGATGAATTCTCCTTATCATTTCTCCAAGCAAAAATAGTCGTTCTACTAAACAAGTGTCTTTGTACATATCTATCAAATGTTACTATTTCTGTACATATCAATAGAATTTTACTTTTTTGGGACTGATCTGTCAAGAACTACATCATGAACATTTTTTACAAACTTACATGGACAGTTTGATAAATTCTTTAAGAAACAGTTTCTGCCGAAATTCTTGCGAATCTGAATATAAATACCCATTCCTCCCACTTTGTCAACTTGATAGAAGCCAATAAAATAAATCAATTTCAACGGCAATCAAGATTTTCAATTGCGATGTCTTGGAAATAAATAGATTAGATCTCGTGATTTTGTATTATTTCATGCTGTTCGCCTAAAAAATGTTATGTGCATCTCGGCACCCGAATTGCAGCCAACAAATTTGACCAAAAAGATTACCTTCACGGCCTTAATACACAAATTACTATTATGTGAGCATCCATCATTTTTTATTAACCACCTTTACCCATGGGAGGTGAGTGAACGTAACCATATAAAACAGTTTGCATGGTAAAAACAACATACGACTCCGAATAGAGGGCCGATAAAAAACACTTAGAAACCCTCATTGTGTTTATACTTCGCTTCAAGAAATCTATTACAAAATTCTCTTATAAATATGTAATTGTATAGTTCAGTAAAGTTTCACATCTGATAAAAATATTCATGAATGAAATATTACCTATTAAAAGCAAATAGACTATAATAACACTATTTATCAATGTTGAAAACATAAATAAGATTGTGTAAATTTATGGTTATATTTCTGTATTGCCGACAGTTAAACTTATCGAAACAATCAGTGCAATGCATATGCATTTCGCTGTTTGTAAGCAATGGATATTATAACAGTTATAACTTTTAAGGGTCAAAAACATTTCCTTGAATTAATAAATGAAATTAAAAAAAAAAAAATAGAGATACGGGACACTGTGAAGTGACATTTGAAAGTGTTCGGGAAAAAAGCATTTGATAAATTGTTATTGAAAGATCAAAATCTGAGTGTACAATATATCAAATTCAAGAGTTGGATATTACTCCATCATCCTTAATAAAGCGGCAACTGTAGACACGGGTTTCGTCCTTATTAGGACTCTTCAGTATAGTGTAGCCAAGCCTCAAATAGTCGGACTTGTGTACCGCACAATAATGAAAATGAAGTTGATACATGGTATGCAGAAATATAAATCTGCGGCAGTGCCATCTACCATAATGCAGCTGAAGTGGCAGTTTTGAAGAAATATTGGCTACTGTAAAGTGACATTTCAAAATGTCCTGTTAAACAGAATTTGATGAATTATTAGAAGATCAAACTTGAATGTTTCACATTACAAATTCAGGAGTCGATTTTCACACCATCATCCTGAATGTATAATAACACTGGTCAACACAGAAAAATTTTCCAGAATTCTTTTGATCGTTCTTAGTTAAATTGAGGGTGCTGATTTCGAAAGTAGCACAAGTTTTTTCTAGCAGCTCTTGTTTTTGATAACATACAGGCTATAAATTCTTACGAAAATGTATATTTTTACACACTTAAGTTGATTTGAATCCATACAATATTGTCTTTCATAGGACTTTCTGGAATAAGGTGCTTGCCCAAGGTCCCGACAAAGATTCCAGCAATAATATGCGATCATATAAGTGTTCCATCATTCTTGATACCGTTCTTCCATAACTCGTATCTTGATGAAATCTTTCATCCTGTTCCTCACTAAAATCTCCAAGAGTTTTAGGAAATCGATCCAAATGAGAATGTAAATGATGAACTTCAATGTTCTTGTTACACCCAAAATCTCTCAGATTTGACAACATGTCCTGTACCAATTGTAAATAGTTTTCTGACTTTTTGGATTTTAAAAACGAATTATTTCCATGTCCTCCTTTCGAGCTCATGATGTGCTCAACAAAATTTTGGATTTCTGATTAACAGTCTAATTTGTGGACCATCGAGAATACCTACTTTCAATTTTTCTGCACTTAGCTCAGGAGATTTGATAGGTAAGCAGAACATTCACCATCTTTGTTAAGGGCCTTAATAAATTGTTTCCTAATGTCCAGTTTATTATGAAGCGGTGGTAATATAATTCGATCTCGATTCACCAAATGTGGATTCATCCCATTTTGATTAACAATAACTAGTGACTCTCTCGATAGCATTCTTGGAGTCCAAATGTTTTTTTTATTCGTAATATATTTACGATACTGTATTAAGGTATATTCACCACAAATAAAACAAAAACTGTCAAAATCGTTCGTACAAGGTCTCCTCTCCGTAGTCATTGTAATATTCACTATTGAATTAACAGATGTGCTAAGTAAAACAGAAAAAAAATCTACTTCCTAAATGTAAATGAATGTGAAGAATTTAAATATCTCAAAAACTAGAGCTGCCAAGGAAGATTTAGTATGATATATGGAATCACCACATCAAAATACATTGAAATTGACACCAATATTTTTGGAAAATTTTATAAAGTCGTAAATTGTTGACCAGTGTAATTTATCAAAAAGAAAGTAGTTGATTTGGACAATTTCAATAAAAAGCAGTTGCCACAAAATTGTAAAAGCTACAATGATTTGTTCAAAACTATGAACAGAATTTGTACTGCCACCTTCTGACTCTGAGAGATATTTTTGAATTTAATAATTTGATTTCATAAGTATCTGATTAATGGGAGTAAGGGGCAAAGCTCGCTGCAGAGGGCACCACATTACTTACTGATATTGAATTCAATCTTCGTAGTCATGAAGCTATTTGCCCCTTTGTCTCGAGAAATTAAGTAAATTGATTTTTTTTTTTTTAAACAAGAATTCAATTTCCGTGCAAAGCTGATTCTTGAAAATCATTTATTTTGCTCTAGTGCCCTCCACATAATGGATGAATAATAATAATAATAATAATAATTTATTTGTTCGAAGGTAACTTCATACAAAGAATATAGTGGATGAATAATCATGGTAATAATGATCCTTGCTATTTTATGACTACAAGATTTCCGTCTACTTTTTATCTTAAAACCCTCTGTTAATCCTTTGCTTCTTCTTACTCCCGTATCGCAATTTTTAACATCATGTAATGAAATAATAATAAAAATTAAATTATAAAAAAACAACAAGTTCATTCATAATGTCAATTCGTACATTTACTAAATCATTTATTCGTATCTTTAGAAATGAATGAATATTTAATTCCTAACTCACTTACTTGAGGTTATATGTGCTCGGACGCCAGAGTCTTTTCATCTTAAAATAAGAAACAAAACATTAAACTTTTTCCCCAAAATGAAACCAGGAATGAAACCACAGAATGAGTTTTATGAATTCAATTTAAATAAATAAAGAAAGAATAAAACATAATCAAAACATAACTCATAAAATATTGACTACCAAGACGATTATTTAAATACAGCTTATTCTTGGCTCTGGGTGATTCCATTGTTGAACAAGCGCTTCAGGCAAGATGCTAATCCCAATTCAACAACGTAAACAATCAGTCCACGTTTAAGCTTAATTAAATTGGACAATGTAGCGCTCACAAGGAGGTGCTTCCATAATCTGACACCACATATTCAGAAAATAGAAGGGTGCCTACCTGAAGTATTATTGCAACTCTTGAATTTAATTTATAATTCAAATATACCAATTGAATCTATCGAAACTTCACGGCTATAGCACTATCAAATGTTACAAGCGCCATCTCCTATTACAAAAGTATAACTTACAAGCATGAGCGCCATCTTTGATACAAAAGTAGAACTAACAATTACTAGTGTCCTCTTGTTACAAAAGCTTCTGCGCAGTGGCACCACTATATATGAGAAGTATGAAATTTGACAGATATTGAATAATTACAATTATAACTTATTCAAAATTAGTTTTTCTAATTCTTAATTAACCTTTTGACACTCAGTAAAGTGTGTCAGGTAAGTCAGTTTATCTTCTTCCAATAATTGTTTAGGCCCATTATTGTTTGTAGGTTATGATCACAGCACGAGCACCAGAAATGTTTCACAGAAATATTATAAATGTTCGGGTTATGGCCAGTGGCGCCGACAGGCTTTTCTTACAGTGGCCCGAGCCACTGTGAAATGCTCAGAAATTATGGATGAAGTATTTAAAATTGTATTTCATATACATTATATTATTATATTGAAATGAATATACCTATTACAATTTTTGAGTGATAGTTAATTTTCATTTTGGAATATTTTTTTAACGTTATTATTACATCTGTCGCAGGCCACGTTAAAACGTTCTTCAAATGACCATAAGTTAGAACAGATATTGCTTTATAATTGAATAGTTATCTCGTGAACATCATAACTTATTACAGATAACACTTTATAATTCAATAGTTATCTGGTGAACGTCATTCCGGGAACGCTCTTTGAATAACCATAAGTTGGAACAGATATCACTTTTTAATGGAATAGTTATGTCGTGAACGTCACTCTGGGAGCGTTCTTCAGATGATCATAAGTTAGAACAGATATCACTTTATAATTAAATAGTTATCTCGTGAACGTCATTCCTAGAACGCTCTTCAAAAGATCATGAGTTAGAACAAATATCACTTTATAATTGAATAGTTATCTCATGAACGTCATTCCGAGAACGCTCTTCTAATGATCATAACTTATCACAGATAACACTTTATAATTGAATAGTTATCTCGTGAACGTCATTCCGGGAACACTCTTTAAATGACCATAAGTTATAACAGATATCACTTCATAATTGAATAGTTATCTCGTGAACGTCATTCCGGGAACGCTCTTTAAATGATCATAAGATAAAACAGATATAACTTTATAATTGAATAGTTATGTCGTGAACGTCATTCCACGAACGCTCTTTGAATGACCAAAAGTGAGAACAGATTTCACTTTATAATTGAATAGTTATCTCGTGAACGTCGTTCCAGGACGCTCTTTTGATGACCATAACATATTACAGATAATACTTTATAATAATTGAATAGTTATCTTGTAAACGTCATTCTGGGAACACTCTTTAAATGATCATAAGTTAGAACAGATATCACTTTTTAATTGAATAGTTATCTCGTGAACGTCATTTCGGGAACGCTCTCTAAATGACCATTAGTTAGAACAGATATCACTTTGTAATTGTTAGCATTGTTACATAGTCATCTTTTGAACGTCATTTCGGGAACGATCTTTAACTGACCATAAGTTAGAGCAGATATCACTTTATAATTGAATAGTTATCTCGTAAACGTTATTATGGGAACGCTCTTCAAATAGGTTAGAATAGATATCATTTTATAATTGAAAAGTTATCTCGTGAATGTCATTTTTAAATGACCATGAGTTAGAGCAGATAACTTTTATCTCTAATGCAATGATATTTGACCTTGAATCGAAAATTTTTCTTCAGCTTAGTACAAAGTCTAGCGCCGCTACTGTTTATGGCAATCCATCCTTGTTAGCCACGCACGGGAGGAACTAAATGTCACAATCATGTGATTGGTACAGGTTTGTGAGTGGTTTAGATACTGGTAAAGTGAGAAATTCTAGACTCAAAAATTGAGTTATTTCGAAAAAAATATAAAACTTGCGTGCCAACAGTCTCGTACCTATAGTAACGAAACTCAACTCGTTTGTAAGTTTAATGAACTTATTTTCACTCAAGGCTACAATAATATAATTAAACATTTACTGATTAATACTTCTACTTATAATCGACGCTAAGCTATAAACACCGTCATTACATTTACATAGTATTCACACATCAACACTGTCTGCTATTCATTTTATTTATTCTGAGCTACAATAATTTCCTGGCTCGACCTTTCCCGAGTTTTATATCCCAGCCTAGAGTTTCTCGAAGCTTCAAGAAAGTTCTAGTAAGTTTCAAGAAATTCCACCAAACGTCACTACGTCCTTTGCGTATATGACTCAGTTGTGTTTGTCACCTATTTATCCGGCATGTCGAGATGGAAGTCTAACCCATTCGTTACACTACATATTAAAGAATAACGATATTGAAGTTAAGACAGCTCCATTCATTGATAAATCTGAGGTACAAACTTCTGGACCCATGAAAGAAGATGAGGAAAAATTATATCTTTCTGCACATTTTTAGTCATAAACCTAAGACTCCGCAGTAATCAACAGAAAAAAATGGTTCTATTATGTTGAACGAAGCTCTTTCATATCATAATTAGCTCGATCTTAATTCCTCACGTGTAAATTCAGTCCCTTTATTTTTGACCCATTTACAATGTGAATAAAAAAACTATAGACGCGGGTAAGCATATTCTATACTGTTCTACAAAGTCTCAACAGAATTTCCAATTCTTTTTGAAATTATTTGACGAGGAGCCTATAAAACCGAAATCAATGCAATCCCCACGGATTCTGAGCAAGGTAAGGCAAGAATTCAATAATCTGCAGAATAGTTGATGGTGACCATTGCCCAACATATAGCGGATATCTTAATTATCAAAAATATGTCGAAGAAATCAGTAATCAATTGTGAAGTTAACGATGAAATTATTCGTAATTTGTAAAGTGAAATAGCTATCCGAATTTTTGGGAACAGAATAATTTATCCATTCCCAATCCATAATGAGGCGGATGTCATATGACGCGTCCTCTTTCATATAATCGCCTCTTGTATAACATAGTTGGATTTTGACATCTGTCTTCACAGCTTCCCAACTAAGATGTACTGTTTACTTTGTTTTACGTTCACTTCCTTTTCTTACATCTGTAAATATTTACTCGCGTTCAAGGAACTATGCGCGAGCCTTTAGGAAGTTAGAAGCAAGTAGAATATGCAAAAAAAGCTCAGTAGCTCGACTAATGCATAGGAAAATGAAGATAAGTGAAGAGCTGATGAAGAGCACTCAGAAAGAATGCTGATTAGTGCTGACATCTTGAGTGAGGCTTGTAATTACACATGTTAATGCATGCCGAAGATTTTAACCACGATGGTAATGATATACTGAGGGATTTTCTCGTCATATGATAGTGCAAATTTTAAAATTTTTTTAGTAATGAGTTATTAAAATAATTTATTAGTATGATATAACCAGCACTATAATCAGGACCGGCGATCATTATCTGGAGAGTATAGAGCACTTCATACCTCAGAAATATCTGCGCATGGAATTCCAAACTTTAAAAAAAAAATATTTTTGCATAATTTTTTTCAATATGTTATTAGTTTCAAATGTATAGGATCCTTCTTCCAATAATTGGATAGTATTGCCAAAAAAACTGCTGAGGAGTAGCCAAAACAAGAAAAATTTACGTCCGCTATTACTGCACACTGCACATAACTTCTCTGATCCTAATAGATATTTAAGATACAAGAGTAAAAAGATATTATTTATGCCCAGTTGCACCGCTATCACTTAACTTCAAGTACGGAATAATTACCATGGGAACAATTGTCTATACAATAGTAACCATTGATATTATTCTTCCCTTGAAGTTAAGTGACGGCGATGCAATTGGCCATTAATGCACGAACGACTTGACTACGAGCGAAGCTAATGTTTTTGAAAGCTCTGTAAATGAATTAGAAATTTTTTACATGTGTGCCTAACATTGTTTTATCTTCGATCTTCCAAATTTTCGTAAAATAGTCAATAATATACAAATATTTTTTTCTTTTGAAAATGTCACTTTGACGGCTTCTGCTGGTAACTGAGAAAACAATATTATAAGTTGAATTGTTTTCTTTGAAGTTCACATAAATGTTCTTTGAAATTTTAATTAAAATATCGAGTTTAAAATGTGTAAAAGTGATCTTATTGTTGTGAATGAATATGCTCCCCCACCTACAAATATTTAAAATACTGATACAGTCCAACAAATATCTCGTGGCGTTTGACGTCAGAATGCGCAGTAGAATCGTAAAGATTTGTAGTGGGGACTTCACTTTAATACAAACGAAGTTAGTGTCTACTTTGATAGAAAGTACAATCTGAGGCAGAAATATGGAGTTAAAAACGTTGTACGCCTGCCACCATACCATCCAGAATTAAACGAGTTAGTATGGGTATCTTTGAAACTTTTTTATATGAAGAGATACAATGTCGGTTAGCAGTGATTCCTAAAGTGGTCCACAGGAGACTTGACGGGAGTTTACGTTGGCGAGAAAAATTGAGGGTTCACAAGTTATAAGTGAGGGTCTACAAAAAGGGATTTAAGATTCACTGAAACCAGTAAAATTTTTCAATTGTTCAAAAATTAGTTTTTCATTTTCATACTGTTCAAACACAGAACAGAGAAGAAAATTTTATTCCAAAATTCATACTTTTCGTCTTCACAATATTCAAGAGATTTTTTTTTATTCATAATTCATTTGTTTATTGAATAATCAATTGGTTATGAACAACTATAAAATATATTATTATTTTTTTTCAAGCGAAGAAAAAATAACAAAAACAGCGAAGACGAGGGCAAAGTCCAAGGCGTAGCTTCGTGCAACCAAATTTATCCGTGACAATAATGGCAGTCGTTCAGTGCCCGTGTTGCATACGATACGTTTTGTGACAAGTGCACCGAATCACCCTCATTACTAAGCTTTTTGAATAAATTTGGATGTATCAAATGCAATCACATTACAGTAAACTAATACAATGAAACATAACTTATATGATTTATTTTATTGATTGATATTTTTCACATTTTCTGTGCTATCCCGTCCACAATAAATGCACACACTATACAAACACATTCTATAATAAAAATTTCTTTCAAATATCAATTTGACATATATCAATGAAATAAAAAAATCCAACGACATCCATAATCTACAATTTTCATTTTTACCCAGCGGACATTAATATCCATTGATTCCCTGTCAACTGAGAATTATTAATGAAAATTGTTACCATGGTTTGGAATTGAGAACTTTCGAAGCAGAAGTCAGCTCAGTAATAGGGTAGATAGATACTTGCGGTGCACGTGTTACAAAAAAAATACTAATGGAAATGCGTGTATTTTTTGTACTATTGGAGTTGTTGGTATTTTCAATAGTTCATGAAATGTAAGTCGTTAAAGATTGAAAAAAAGTGGAAAGACTGTCAATTTTTGAAAACAAATGCATATAATTTATGAACAATATAGTTAAAAACTTGACATTTGAACATTTGAAAGATAAATTTATAGTCTATGAAGATGTTTTGGAAGTCCATGACCATATTTATGAAAGTTGAGATACAGTCATTAATAGATAAGCAATTGGAATGACCATTTAAGGTTTAAAAGTATAAGAAAATGAAAAGTGCTGAGATAGTATATTATATAACGAGGGACTTAAGTGCTTGATTTAATCCTGAGGGTGGAGTTTATTACACGAGACGGAGTCGAGGACAATATTCACCTGAGGGATCAAAGGCACTTAAGTCATGTGTTATCTACGCTATTTTTCGCACTACCGTATTATATTGAATCAAAATAGTCGAAAAGCAGATCAATTAATCTTACAATTTTGACAACAACAAACTTGATCCAAAAATGTTGACTAATTTCACCATAGTAACAAGGCTGGCTAAAACAGTTGTTGAATAAATAAACTTCCTGTCAAAAAGATGATTGAAAAGTTTGATATTGATACGTTTACACAAGAGGTAACTGTAATAGTATATTACATCTGAGGTGGAAAGTATTTCATTACAGCCGAGAGCTTATAATATGACCGAGAGGCGAAGCCTCGAGGATCAGATATAGCTCGAGGCTGATATGAAATCTTCATCGAAGTATGTATACTATTTTATTCACAATCATCCCTAGTTTTTCGAGAAATTATTGATCCGAATTCGTTCTTTTTTCATCAAAATAAATTGATGTAGTAGTCTATGAAAACAAGAATGTTTTGAAAAATTTAACTAACTTGACATTTGTTGGATTTATGATTTATGAATCAAGATATTTATACGTGTATTCATTGAAATTGTGATAAGTGCAGATATCAATTAGTTATAACAGTGAAATGGAGCTATATACTTGCTCCGAATCGAGCGAAAACTACGGATGTAAGTTCATTGCGATTTTGCTCATAATTTACACAAAATTGCAACATAATTCCGCCTATTTTCAATATTAATTGTTTTATTTGAATCATTATATAATATGATCGGTATTTTTGACAGCAGAGATCATTTTATTCCAACAAAGATTTATGTCTGATGCTAGGCAACCCTGTATAAACATTTCCCACCCGAGAGATGGGAGTGTCGCTTCCGACCCGTGAGATAGTCATTGCAGTTGGAAATTACATGCTTCCCAACCTCCAAAAAGTTAGGAATTGCCATATTACTATAATGATTGTGAATAAAATTATTTTCCCAAAAATCTATAAAATTTACGAACAACAGTAAGATGCATATGCAAAATTGTGTCAATTGCGATAATGCTAATATAAATCATCAATAATAAAGATTTGAATTATAATGAAAAAATTCAATTTGACATTTAGGTAAGTACTTTGATTATTTAGTTGTCATAGAAAAATGTATTTATTTTACTTTAGTCCCTTGGGATTATTGATCATTTTAAATCCCGAGGGACTAAACTCAAACTTAAGTCCCTAAAATGAGGGATTAAATTCGTCTTTTACTCCCGGAAGTGCGAAATAAATTTTTTTCTTGCATATTATTGCACATCGTTGTTTTTATTTTTTCTTCGCTTGAATAAAAATAGCAATATATTCTATAATTGTTTATAAGCAATTGTTTATTCAATAAACAAATGGAATATGAATGAAAAATGAAAAATTGAAGAATCATCTTGATGATGAGACCGCATTTTTGCTTGTTACTTCAGAGATTTCGCAAATTACCATCTCCCACAATCACTGAGCTTGAAATCAAGCAGTTTAGGCAAACCTATGAAACAGCAGCTTTCATTTGGTACCAGTTTCAAGTTGACTATTTGATAGATACATAATTTGTGCACGCAAACTCAGAAATACCTTTTAATCTTTATTGTTTAGTTATTGAATGACGGGAGGTCAGGTGCTGTACCTTAAAATAATAATTTTATATTCATCAAAGCTATATAAAAAAATCCCTGAAAATTACCTCCAAAGCTACAGATTCAAGAAAATAAGTACTGGCCTAAATTGATCGTAAAAACAGAAGTCGAACTCATTCTGATACAAATAACATCGGAAACCGCATGTCAATATCTTGTGTAACTCGCGAGATATTGAAATAAATAATTTCTACCCTAAAATGGTTACTAATCCATATCGGTTCGAAATTTCGGGTATAAAATTCAATTACTGATATATTGCTCATTCTGTGCAGCAGCTTTCAGATTTCAACTATGCATAGTTCAGCAGTAATTACTTTTTCAATTTTTGTTCCAATTTTTACCAAGAGCTGGGTGTATGAATAAGAAAATCTAGCAGTCTGTGCAAACCTACAAATCAGAATCTTTCATTTAGTACCTGTTTAAAGTCTGTAAGTGCTGAGATCTCAGCGTCACGTCAGCCAGCCAGCCAGCCAGCCAGCCGGCCAGCCAGACAGCCAAAGTACATATAATAGCGTATTTTTTTTGCAAAAATGCGCTAAAAATTCTCCTGGATTTTGAAAATAATCGAAAAGTATGAATTTTGAAATGAAAATTTTTTTTCTTAATATATTGATTGAACAGTATGAAAATTAAAAACTAGTCTTTAGACAATTGAAAATTTTTTTGACCAATTTTCTTTTTCACAATTTATAATTTTGTTAAACAAACTATATGACAAAAAAAAAAATCAAAAATATGTAATTAATCCATTTGTTTGAAAAAAAGTTTCAAACAGACAGCTGAAAAAAATAGAATCAATGATTATGTTATAGTTATTTACTATTTCAAAAAAGTGACAACAATCAAATTTTATTTAAAAAAATTGTAATCTCTATTTGGTCTTTTTAAACTATTATGTTGCTTAAATTACTCATAACTGATAGATAATAACAATTGAGAGTACCGCATGCTGATGATTTAATTACATATGGCTACCTAAATGTCTACACGAAGCAAATTAATTCTAAGACCTTCTGTTTAACAGATATCGAGCTTAAAATGTGAATAAGCGTTTGAAAAAAAATCATTACTCAACAATAGCTTCATTTAATAACAAATGAACATAAAAAAAAATTTCCACGATATTTCTTTCATCCAAGTGTCTTGATGACAGTAATTTTTTCAACTTTTTAAGTTGATATTTAATACATGTAAAAATAGTTCTTGTTATTAGCGGTCGAAAGTCAACATTTTCTCTTGTAAATTTTCTCGTCTTTAAGAATCTGTTTGTGAAATTCCTCTTGCACTAATAATTTTTGAGTAATTTTCAAAGAAGTAGATCCCTTTTTTTTGAAATCTTAAATTGATTATAACTTTTGCAATTGTTTATGTGCAGGTTTGAAATTTATGCACATTTTTTTAGACGTCATAACGAGTTTAATTCCAATTCGCGGTAGCAAGAATTAACACGTTTCTTAACTTGTTGACTAGACTATCCATAATACATTTTGATAATATTGATACGATCGTTTACACAGGGCGAATTTTTTTTAACGTTTCAAACAATGAAAGCAAATGAAAAATTAAAAAACTACTTTTAATTTTAAATTCTATATATTTTATTTAAAACTTTGACGTTTCGATCCTTTGCCCAAGACTTCAGAAGAAGATCCTATATCAAAGGATCGAAACGTCAAAGTTTCAAATAAAATATAGAGAATTTAAAAGCAAAAGTAGTTTTTATTCAATAAAATTCCGAAAAATATACAGATTATTGAATGAAAAATTATAAACAGGCTGCTAACTTTGTTTCTTGCAACTGAAGTTAGGTGATATTTCGATTCTTAAAGTTGATTGAAAAAAAGTATTAAAATAAAAAAGTGTAGAAAAATCTAATTTGCACAACATTCAAATAAATCAAAAAATAAAAGTGTTTTTGCTTTTGTCGGGAATCAAATCCACAGCATGTGAAACGCATACGTTAACCATCATGCAATCACAGAGCATGTATTCAAAGAAGCATTACAACCATGATTCATTCATTTTTCTCTTTTTATTGAAATTTATGGGACTAAAATAATAATTAATTGTGATGAAAAATAAGATAGAGGGATGAATACAATAACATTGTAAAATAATGTAGCATGGTATTCTTCCGGAGACTTTTTTATTTGAAAAACTGATTTCCCATATTAAAGTCATATGACAACGAATACTTGGGACACACGGTATATTCATACCAATTGAAATTCCATTCACGTTATCCGTAATACAAGCAAACACAGATTCAAATTCTTTCTTCAATTCCTCAGCTTCTTGTACACAACATTTGTTATCCATATGTTTTTGTGCGTCATCTGTGGTTCTGTTTACTGCTGCTGTTGTTCATAATTGTTAGTTACCAAGCAATGGATACTTGTATGCCGTAATCACTGCTATGAATGCGACATATGCTGCTTCTTGAAAGGGTTGCTAGAAAACTCAACAGGTGTACAAACTTGTCTAGTTTCTTAGTGCGGAGATTATAGCAAGATGGTGTCTCTGATTTATTACATGAGACGGCGATTTAGCTTTGTAGATTCAGGTATATTTATATGAGTTTAAATATTAGCTACGAGCTATATGATAAACTCTGCGGGATAAAAACTGAATTACAGAGTTACTGGATATTTGTGATCAAAGACCGCAATAACAATGATGAGACAGAAAAATAGGAAGTTTTTGCAAGCCAAGCTTGTTATTAACTTCTAACACCAGTAGCGTTCAAATTCTCAAAAGTGGCGCAATAAATTTAAAAAAAGCCATCTCAAAATTGCAAATTCAATACATGCTGTACTTCAGTTAAGGATCTAGAGATCTCTTAGTAAGATAACGTTTCAAATGGAATACGAATTAAGGAATCTGACATCTTGACACTACTTGCAAGACTATAAATAATCCAAAGCTTATAAACCTCCTCAGAAAATCAGTGACTTGTACAATAATTTCGGATTATATTTTAAACAGAAAATAGTTGCTGATATAATATAGCATTTGACTCGCATATAATGGCTATATTTATCTATAATAATACCAGCAAACTTTATTTATCCTAGAATTCTGAAACGCATTTTTGAGTAAGATTCAGATACGCACCACGTAACGTCGATAACAAGCGTAATCAATTTTCGTATGGTTGCGACAAATGGACAAATGCATGAGTCACATTACAACCAATTTGGCTTATATCTCTCGAGATAGTGGAATCCTACATACATACTTTTTTCATTACAGTAAATAAGTAATTTGTTTTGTTCTAAACCTTCTCATCCATTGCTAATTTACATGCAAACTACACACAGCTTAGTAAACGCACACACGCACATATGCGTTTTACAGACCACTCCTCAGCGCCTGCTGGCTTCAAGGCTTCAAATTCCCGTTAGTGCGCAGAAATTAGGCCGCAACGATGACGATTCTTCTTCATCGGTCTTTGCACTTGCCAGCGACTGTTGAAGTAAAAACAAAAGAAAAACATGCAAGGTGTTTTGTTTGTGAGCATTCAATGGCGTTCCACACATACCAAGTTTGTTTTCGTTCGCGAAAACTGTAATCATACAAAAATTTTAATTTGGGTTGGAACATTGGATTTTTGTAGTTGACAATAAAATATAGTAATTAAATAAATTTTCAGTATTCAGATTTTAATTTGATTTATTTTTAATTCAGAACTATATTTACTTCAACTTTGTGGTTGTCTGTGGCATATTTCCTTATTCTCAGTCATTACCTATGATTACACGCACATTGCTTGGCTCGTGTGCTCGATTGATAATTTGATATGTCAGTTACATGCGAATTTTTAAAAAACTGAAGTGATAGTGCAACGGATTATTTCACAGATTCCCTTATATTATTGATAATATCTGATCCCATTGCTTGAAAACAGTTATTGCATCAGGCTTTGCAAGCGGAGTTAACGTTGGTATAGAAGAAAGGCCTCACAACGTTTTTAAGTGATATGATCACAAAATTGCTTCATAGACTCTAACCTTAGCTTAGAGTAATGTCATAATTTTTCACGTGAACATCAGTAGTTCTTCCACAATAATATCAAAAAATATGAAACAGTTATATTTTTCTAAACAGCTTGATAGCCATTTTCATTCATTTGAGTCTCATTAATCGAAAAAGGTTAATGGTCAGAGTGATGGCAGACGTCGCCTCTAAAGCTGGCGTCAGTGCTACTAAACATCTCTATTAGCAGTGCCGTTTCTAGATGGTAAGATTATGAAATTGTGGTCAATTTAGAAACGATGCCTGGCGTTACGACGATGTCTTTGGTCAATAATCCATCAACAATAAATAATTGATTTATTTACTCAGATCTCGACTCTAATATCAAGACGCCTCTTTATATGTCAAAAACTCAGATATAGGTTTGACATCACAGTTATTCTTAGAAACGACGCTCATTGTAGTGACATCGTCAGTAGTTCTACCACAGTAATACTGTATCAAATTGATATCCGCAATTTTTATTCTTTTTGACCCAAACTGCTCTAAACGGCGTCAGACGTCGCAGTTAAAATTGGCGTCGGTGTGTGAATACATCTCCACAAGCTTCGCAATGACGTTTTTGAGTGGTAGGATTATTAAATTGTGATTAATTTGAAATCGACGCCAGGCGTCACAATGCTTGCTCTCGTCAATACTCCGTCAACATCAAATAATTGATATCAGATCTCAGCTCCTTGAGAGCGACATTCAGCGTCACGACACCTTCAGTAGCTCTTCCACAATGATTCAGTAAAACATAAACAGTGATGTTCCTCTATCAACTTAGATATGACTTAGAGTTGACTATTTTTACTTACTTGTACAAAGTACAAGTATTGTGAAGAAACCGACAAATTCATATTTCGAAATTTTGATGGAAATATCCGTTTTGAGCATTCCATAATCCATTTTGACTATTTTTGGCTTGTAGCTCGCATATCTTAAGACTGATCTAGGTCCTAGTTGTGCACCTCGCATTATGGTTGCAATCGTCTGTACCGGAAGTGCACTTTACTTGAAACTTTTTTTGTATTTTCCGCATAAATCCAGAATGATGAGCCGTAGGATACTGAAATTCAGTATTTAAAATTGCTATAGTATCTAAACAGTTATTTTATATTTTTGTACCAATCAGCTAAGCCGGAAATGTACTTTATAAAACAGACATTTCGAGTTTTCCGCATAAATTCAAAACAATCAGTCGTACAATATTGAAATTTTGTATTAAGCATTTCTGTAACATCTAGTTGTGCATCTCGCAATAAAATTGAAATTATCTGTATCGGAAGTGCATTTTAGCTGAAACATTTTTTGAATTTTTCGCATAAATCCAAAATAATTGAACGTAGAATATTAGAGTTCAATATTTATGACAATTGTACCATCTAGCTACTAACTATTTTATCTTCTATTTTTATTGAGATCGACTGAGCCACAAGTACACTTTACTTGACAGTCTTTTAGAATTTTTCGCATAAATTCGAAACGATCGGCCGTAGAGTATTGAAATTAAGTATTTCAGTTTGTTTTAGCATTAAATGATTGCCTACTATTATCATAACAATAGACTGAACCGGTTCCGTTAATTTTTTTCTTAATTTTGTGCATAGATTCAGAACCTTTTGCTGTAAAATCTTGAAAATCAGTATTTAGGAATGTTGTAGCATAAGAATGATGAACTACTGTTTCCTTAGCAACCGACTGGGCCGAAAACGCACTCTACTTTTTCTTTAGAATTTTTTAGATAAATCCAAAACTATTAGCCGTGGAGCGATGCGTTAGATTTTCGTCCAATGATGTACAAGTAAGTCATGTGATGCCTACGTCAAATTTAATCACGAAACAATAAAGGTAGTACAGAATATTCAAAAGAATCATTCCTATTATGATTTAAAGATCCATTTATTTCAAATAATAAGATCAACTTTTGCTCGCTTGAATCAATTGGAAATAGAACATAATTGTTTAATTATTATATTAATTTTTATATATGAGCTTATCTTAACAAAGCCGGCCCTACCATAAGGCGAACGGAGCGATCGCTCCAGGAGCTAAATTTCAGGGGACGCCTTGGTAATAAGAAAAATAAACATTTTTTTTCGTTTTTTGATATTAGGGTCCAAGGGTAGCGCCAAAATTGAATCTCGCTCCATCCTAAAATTTGCCTCAGGCAAATCCAATTCTTACTTCTGTTGCTAAAAATAATATAACTCAACTCCGATTAAAAACAAGAAATGAGTTTGTAATGTTGCCTGTATACGAGTGAATAATTTAAATACAATGTTTGAAATTACCACAGAATTAACTCCAAACCTACCACCAGCTATACTTAAATGTGCAGCTGGTTGCTTGTAGCACTTTGACCACTGAACTATCAAATAATTCTTCATTTAATTAATTCTAATTGATTAGAAATCGACACATTAATCCAAATTGTAATTCGTCAAAAGCTATTCGTATGAAGAAATAGAAAAACAATTTTTAAACTCTAATCTCTCTCCACTAGAAAATTCATTATTGAAATTAGTGAAACAATTTGCAAAATTTACTTTCTTGATAAATAGACTACTCAAAATAATTGAGGGGTCAAGTTCTCCAGCAATGGTATATATTTCAGATGAGGTTTGAGCTTCATTAAGAGTTTGAATATTGAAACACAGAGCTTTTATCCGTTAACACTTTACATAATTGACAGTCATAATAAAAATCATGCTCAAGATTGTAGTGCAATACGTTCAAATCTAGCAGATGGAAGAAACCTTGACCCTTTAATTATTTTGAGTAGTTTAGTTTATCAAGTTTTCCATCATATATCCTTGTCATAGGTTCCAACTCCTTTTACGTAAACATCTGTATATTTAAACTTCACCGCCTTCAGTTATTGACGTTGATTGGTTTACGTTGAATTATGTTTATATCAGCTCTTGATAAAGAGGCCAATTTTAGTGGACTGTATTCTTTACAGAATATTATTTCAATGTTCAAAGCTAAAATACCCAAAATGAGGCGAATCCCCTTTTGGATATCTCATTCTGAAGAAAGATCCTTGACTATGGCAAAAGAACAGTTTATTTACCTCGTTAATCCGCAGGTCTACATTATATTCTTGGGAAGATGTTAGGAAAATTCAAAAAAGCATGAGTAATTCTTTCTTCCAAAGGGGCTAAACCATTCACCATAAAATTTGCCACGTTGATGCCAAAATTCTTTCTTGATTTCACCAGCTCTATCTTCACTGTAGAGTTTTCGATTCAATGAATCCCACTTAGCTCACAGAAATACTATTCCCTTCCACTAGTGGCTATCTTGGGAGTTCGTCAAATAGAACTCAGTTCAAATGCCATCTCCTTTCCCACATTAAAGGAATATAGGACAGAACCTTACAAGCGTGCCGCCTTTGAAGCTCTTTTAACTTGAACTGACGGTTTACATGGCTTTGTTTTCCAAGTAGCCTCGGTTAGTTACTGGAGCATTGTTATGTGACAATTGACATATTATCATTGACAATATGTTCATTATAGAATAACGCCTCAATTAATGACATTAGACGTAAGTGTAGCCCCAGCGTTAAACAAAAAATATCGACTCGGAATAATGACAGCAATGTTTTTGTCACATTTGACTTTTGAGTCTTGATAATGTCACAAATAAGAAATATTTCAAATAGTTAGCTCACATAATTATTTATTTGAATTCGCTGTAACTATAAACCTAGTTAGCATTGACCAAATCGATGTTCAATTGTCGGACATGATTGACAGCCTACGGTTACTAGATGTTCGGTGGTTGCTAGGCATCAACTGTTACACAATTGAAATTTGTGATAATACGATATTGTTCAATAATCAAAACGACACCTAAAATTTAAGGGACAGTGGTACAACTGGCCATTAATATTTTTTGTTCAAAGCCAAGCACCCTTTCTAAATTAGCAAAGGCAATAAAAAGTTCGAGTTTAAATGCTTAAGACCAGTCCCTCTCAATGGATATATTACATTTTTTATTTCGAGAATTACGAGGGAAGATTCAAAAATAATCCATCTAGGCATGAAAGAAAAGACTTGGTCGAAATTTTATTTATTGTTTTTCAATGTAGTCTCCTCCAAATTTGACACACTTGCTTCACTAGCTGGAAGAGTTTCGATACCGTTGGAAAAAATTTGAATTCTTCTCAGCGAGAAACAAAAAAACTGCATCAGCTGCTTTAAGTGACCAACTAACTATGCTAAGGTTTTAAAAAATTTGAAGACAGCAACCCGAGGAAGATTCACCCTTGATAATGGGGTTGAGGCATTGCATCCGCTGCTGTACGTGATTGTGGATTCTAGGAACTTGATCATCCTGCTTACAGACCTTGCCCCAAGCAACTTTTATTTATTTCGATATTCGAAGAAGCACTTACGAGAAGGAAGATTTCCAACCGATTTGCAGTTTCTTCATTTATCACTGAGAATAATTCGATTTTTTTCTGGTGGTATCAAAGACTTGCCGGCCATGAGCTCGATTCCAATTCGTAGAAGCAGCTTCTTGGCGTCATTTTAACCATCTAGCGGACAATTGTAGAAGTGATTCAATGTCGTCATTGTTGAAAACAGTCTTCCAGAAGTAAGAGATAATAGGATCAAGTCAGTTTTTTCAGTTCGATGTCAGTTTTTGATAATTGGATGTCATCAAATAGAACAAAATTCAACTACTTTGATTAATAATTAATTAGAAGAATGAATGATCATGCATTAAATTAGATTTTAAACATCGTCCTCAATTGTTACAAACGTTTATCTGTAGATCATATTGTTTGCACCAGCAAGTCTCTACAATGTAACTATGTCTTGACGTCATTGACTTAAGGCTAAGACCTGTCTCTATGAATTAGAATACAATCTCGAGTGGAGCAAGTGAATCAACTTAGGAAGAGACTACACTGGAAACACTGAATACAATTTCGACCACGTCTTTTTGTTCCATTAATTTTTATCTATTGTCGACATATTTTGAAAAATCAAATGAAATATTTTGAAACAAATCAAGAAGAGTTCTAAAATCTATTTGAAACTTGACAATAATGAGCAGGATAAAATGAAAACAGCATGACTAGGTTGCAGCCAAGGAAACGCCAAAGTGAATAAATGTTCTACTTCAAGAAATTTATAGTGAAAATGCAAGGTAATATAGAAATCAGATTCATGCAAATCTTTATATAGAATCATGTCGGAATTGTGTCACGAAGATCCAATATTTTTTAACATGTCACGCAACATTTGAGTTATTATTGCATTTCCATTAGTGATTGATGACATTTATTCGCAAATTACATCTATTCTGTTTTGTTCTGTCAGTCAGTCGTTCAGTAGATATCGACCAGAGAAGATATTTCTGTTGTCAGTTCATATGAAATCTCTATATTTTCAATATCATATAACATTAAATTATTGGGTATAATTAATAGATGAATAATGTGAAATGGATGAAGATTTTCAATATGTTGTTGAGAGAAAAGAGCAAGAAAGAATTTGTTTTCTGTCAGGAAGACATCGGTATCCTGCCTCTAAAGTCGAGAAAAAGCCACCTTCATATGATTTAGAAAATACTACCGGTATATATAAAATTTCAAATAAGGTAAGAATAACAAAAATGTTGCCATTAATTTGAAATAATTTATCTTATCAACATAATAATCAGGAAATAAATTGGTTGCAAGAGAAAATATTCTCAGGTTTTGATTTATGAAGATCCGGTAATGGAATCCTAACTTAGATCATAGATAATTCTGTATTGTATGCCTCAGTAATGGAATTATAAGACTTAGGAAATTGAAGACAGTATTGATCGGGATTTCTTCTTAACAAAGCATCTATTGATTAGTAAAAGGTGACAGATGAAAAAAATGGCCTTAAGTGATCTCTTTATTAAATAAAATATGAAATTTTTGTTTTCACATTTATCTTAGAGACAATTATAGACGTTTCGAGAATGCAACTGGCCTCATTCTCAGCTAATGCTATTTTACAGGTCGTCGTATTACATTTTCTCATTCAAAAATTATTTAACGAAAACAAAATAATTGTAGGTACATTTTAGAAATGGTGAAAAGCACGTCAGTGAATAAATGTAATTTCCACCAACAACCACCATGGAGTGGTCATCGTCTCTTTGGAGCCTCTCTTTTTTAATGTAAGAAAATGTAATACAACAACCTGTAAAGTAACATTAGCTGAGGATGAAGGCAGCTGCACCCTCGAAACGTCTGTAATTGTTTCTAAAATAAATGTGAAAATAAAAATTTCATATTTTCATGATAATAAAGGGATCACTTAGGGCCAATTATTTCATTTGTTTTCTTTTACTACATTTCTGGATCCACCAATATCACTACAAGACATCTATTGATTAGCGAACATTATTATTATTCATTATTATAAGTATTAAAATTTTTGGGAATTCAGTCTTCCACAGATGTCGGTTGTGGCAATTGAAAAGAGAAAATTACTCTTTTTCCGCTATTCCGCAGGATGGCTGAGGTGCAGCCGAAACTGTAAGGCAGAAAAGAAGTAAAATTATAATAAATGACTGAATTCCCTAAAATTTTATTACTCACATTATTCACATATCCAGTCAGCATTAACCATTTTATTCAATTCATCATTATCATTGTTTTTGGAATAAAAGAGAAATAGTTATTATTGTTTTGACAATTCTTATTTTTAGGTGCGGAGCAATCTAGGAGTCGGAGGATTGGCAAATCTTGCTCCTCGTTTCCCAAAAATGCGACTCGAACAAATACCAGCTCCCAATCAATACGATCTTATTTTTAGAAGAAGATTTTTACAAAATTATGTTCCATTTGGTAAGGGTGCTAAGGACAAAGGATTCATTCAAAAAACACCAGGGTAAAATTGATTTTTGTGGGAAAGAATAATCAAAATCATACTTTTTCGCAAGTTCTTACTACAACATTAAAAATAGAAAGCTAAATTATCTACATTTATTACCATCTATGAATTTATGTTTCTACTTGCTATTTTAAACTGAATTCATGTTCAAATTATTAATTCAAAAAACGAACTTATTTTGTGAGCTATTCAAATATATTTGGAAAAATAGCATTATTTAACATTTATTATTTTGCAGTCCTGGTTCATACCCACCTGCCTGGAAATGTCGACGCACAGCGATGGTACATTCATTCGGTGGTCGTGTTCATATGGATCCGGCTGTTGAAGTTTGGTGCATATCAAAACCAACTGATGAGTGTATAATTTGCAAAAAATTATGTGTCGGAGATTATTGGCAATATCTTCGTACCACTTTTCTCTGTCTGAAATGTATGCAAAATGAAAGGAAGAAACTCACTAAGTTCACTAAATCTGAACTGAATGAATTTAAAGTAAGTAGAAAATAATTGAACTAGTGAGAGGATATACAGAGTGATCAAAAATGATTGTCCGTGCCGCCTTGTTCTGATTTTTTCCTTGCCGCCTGCTTGAGATAGTGAGCTTCAATTGGCAGATGATAGTTCCTCTGAAAACACTATCCTAACCTAATAATTTGGTAGAATAATAATAAATTCTCAATAATCAGTCAATAATACAGCTATTACTTACTTTTTTGTTTATTGAATCAGATCATGGATATATCCGTCATAAAATTTGCAAAATATACGCCATTGTGTTTTTGAAATGTCGGTAACGTAGTTATCCAAATGAATAAATTCATACTAACTTTATTCCATGAAGATAGTTTTGATCATAATGCGAATTTTTGCCTGTCACCTTTCAGACAATCATTATTGATCACGCTGTATAACAGGCTAATAGAAATTGAACATAACAGGTCGATTGTATTGAATTTCTCGGGAATTTGCCCAAAAATAAAGCAATAGTGTTACGGAATATTACACAGATTTCCTAAACTTGCAATATAATTTCATCGAAAAGAAATAATATCCTTAAGTTATTGATGATTACGAGAAAATTTTGACAGATTCGAAAGCGTATTATTTAATAATATTTCTTTCCTACTTTACAGTTTCCGCTGCATCCATCTTCTAAAGTAGGAAAGAAATATTATTAAATAATTGACTAAATTCCCAACATTATTTTACTTATTCAAATTCACTTATCCAGTCAGCTTCAACAATTTTATCCAATCTTCTTTTTTTTATTTGATAGTCTAGTCAACAAGTTGGAAAACGTGTTAATTCTTGCTACTGCGAATTAAAATACATGCGATAGCTCGTTGAATTCACTATTATGTCTAGAAAAATTGGCAAAAATTTCAAACCCGTACATAAACAATTACAAAAGTTATAAACAATTGAATATTCCAAAAAAAAGGTCTACTTTTTTGAAAATTACTCTGAAACTATTGGTGCTAGAGAAATTTTACAATCAGATTCTTGAAAAGAAGGAAATTTCCAAGAAAAAATGTCTACTACCGGAACTTGACCTCAATTGTTGATACTTTTTATTTGATTTTGAAAATAGGTTTCCGCGTGGTGGGCGCGGTGCCTTAACGTTTCCTCGAAACCGACCGCTAATCACAAAAACTATTTTTACATGTCTTAAATATTAATTTAAAAATTTGAAAAAAATACTGTGTCATCTAGAAATACCATCAAAAAATAGTTATTTGTGTATCAAGGCCGTAAAGGTTATCTTTTTTGGTCGAATCTGTTGTTTGCGGCCGAAGCGTAGCTGAGGCTGCAATTCAGGTGAGCCAAAAAAGAACTGTAGGCCGAGGTGCACACAACGTTTTTTAGGCGATCATCACGAAATAATTCAAAATTACAAAATTTTATCTATTTATTTCTAAAACATTGCAATTGTAAATCTTAGTTGCCGTTGAAATTGTTTTATTTTATTGTCTTCTATCAAGTTCACATTTATGAAAAATGCGTGTTTATTTCTTGAATTGCAAGAACTACAGAAGTTGACGGAAGAATATAATATGTATTTCGGCGAAAACTGTTTCTTAAAGAGTTCATCAAGCAGCCCATATAGGTAGGTATGAAGTGTTTATGAAGTAGTTTTTGACAGATCAGTCCCAAAAAATAATATTTGACAGATCAGTCCCAAAAAGTAGAATTTGACAGATCAGTCCCAAAAAGTGAAACTTCACGGCCGCAAAAGAAGCCATAAAAACACCTTTTTTGTCATGATCGCCTAAAAAAATTATTTTTGTGCATTTGTTATTAAAAAAAGCTATTTTTAAGTAATGAGTTTTTTTGTAAACTCTCATTTATATTTTAAGTTCGATAATTGTTAAACAAAAGATCTTAAAATTATTTCGCTTTGTGTAGGCAGTCAGACGTTACTTATTTTCTGAGAAACAAAATATATGGTATATACTTTGATCGTATGCATATTTGCTAGCTTAGGCAGACGGCCAATTTACAGATATCAGGTGATGAAGGGACGTTAGAACATTATTCACTTTGTCTGAGTGCTGATTTTCATATATGTTTTAGAGAATATTGTTAAAAATTGAAAATCAACACTGCCAAACACTTTCCATCAACGGTAATTTCTGATAGACTCTTTAAAACTCGCAAAAAATAGCGTAATTTTTATATGATACTCAGGGAATAGTTTCAATACTTTTTGTAAGAAACCAGATCAATCGTAGGGGCCAAACATCCTCCAAACTAAATTCAAATGTCGCTGTGAATATGAGCGTGGGTTCATCATTTGTATTCTCAGCGACATTTCAATTTTATCTGGATTAGTCCAGTTATTCACAAAAAGTATTAAAATTGTTGCCTAAGTATCATAATATAAATATTAGGACAAAGTTGTAAGGAACCATACTATAAGTAAGATTACGTTATTTTTCTGCGAACTCTAAAGTGTCTAGCGGGAATTACCACCAATGGGAAGTATCTGGCAGTGTTGATTATTGATTTCCAGCAGTATCCTCTAAAACCGACATAAAAATCAGTATTCAGACTTTAAGAAAAGTAAGTGATATCTTAACGGTACCTGGTATCTATAAAATGGCCTTCGGCCCAAGCTAGCAAGTATACATACGATCAGAGTACATACTAACACTATAGTCTAAGAGCTGGCTACATAAAAAACCTTGTTATCGCTACATGGCTAATTTCTTTTGTAAGATAATCTTTTTCTGTAGCCAAATTCGAATCCTCTTGTCTGCCAGCGTGAATCCGTGGCTTTTAGACATTTTGAACTTGATATTTTAATTCAAATTGCCAAGAAATTTGCTGTCAATTTTGACGAGAACAATGCCATTCATAATATCGTTTCCTTAGTTACCAACTACTACTGCCGTCAAACTGACATTCACAAAAGAAAAAGTATTCATGAAAAATTCACTATATTCTACGATTGGGACGATTGAAAATAAAATATTGTAAAAATTCTCAAATGCACTCATGTGCACTTGATCTAAGAGCTGGCTACATAAAGAAGCTTGTCATCACTACATGACTGATTCCTATTTTGAAAAGATCCTTTTGTGTAGGCAAGTTCAAATCGCCTTGTCTACCAGCGGAATCCCGTGTCTTTCAGTGGAGGTGGCCGGGCCAGTGAAATAAGTGAAACTACGATCTTGAATTTTCTATAAGATACTTGTATAATAACTATCGAAAAAACTTCTATTTATTCTTGAGGAACAAGTTGAATTGTTGGCTGTTTGCTTACGACTGGCTGGCAGTCAGCGCGAAATTGGAATGAAAAAACTATGACATACATGCATACCGATTGAATAAATGTTATATTTATATATTGGAATAGCAATATGCATAATAGTCGACTAAAAAATCATAGCTAAAACTTCGGCAGACAGATATTGAAAGTGTGCCTGTGCTAGAGCGTTTACACCCAAACACAGAACATTTTTTATTTTATTTTTTTGAATGATTTCATCCTTTTTATGTTCACCAAATGAATATAATGTACAGAGGTGACGTTTGATAGCTCTAACGTGCTACCTCATAGATGTGAAATTTATCTTTTGTGAATGTCAGTTTGACGACAGTAGTAGTTGGTAACTAAGGAAACAATATTGTGAATGACATTGTTTTCGTCAAAATTGACAGAAAATTTCTTGGCAATTTGAATTGAAATATTGAGTTCAAAATGTCCAAAAGCCACGAATTCGCGCTGGCAGACAAGACGATTCGAACTTGGTTACACAAAAAGATCCTTTTACAATAGGAATTAGCCATGTAGCGATAACACGGTTTTTTATGTAGCCAGCTCTCCGTCTACTACTCTATTGCACACACTCTGTTTCTCAGAAAATAAGTAACGTCTGGCGGGACTGGTATCTTGCACTAAATAATTTCAAACTAATTTTCAAAAAAGTAGATCTCTTTTTTTGGAATTTTTAATTATTTATAACTTCACATTAGTACAAACTGAAATTTTCAATCTCTTATGAATTTAAATAAATATCAATCACGCCTTTTACCCGATACGGGTGTGGCAGACACTTATAGTGATATTTTCTCAGCCGTAGAGTGCGGTTTCCAGTCGTCAAACTACGGGTACTCTTAGTTTTGTGGAGAGTACGCCACATTATAATTTAATGAAAATCTTACTGACTATTTGTCTGTCGGTGGAATTCGACCCCATGATCTCCCGATTATAAACTATTTTATATACCAATCTAAAATTTAAATTTTTGAAGATTGCAATAAATTAAAAAAATTATCAAATCGTTTTTGTATCAAGACTTCCTAGTCCATTTCACGCTTACATAGAAAAGTAATGTGAATATTATTTTTCTTGCAGAGAATGAGAAATTGTTCATTTATGCACCAACACGAAGGAACAACGGCAGCAATAAAACTTCTACCTAAACGAGAAATTTGTACAAAATATCGGAAAGAAAACTATTTGGATTTATTTTTTGACAAGTATTATTAGTTATTATATACAAAATTTAATAAATACATAAACATTTCATTTTAAAATATAATACTTAATCATTAGAAATATTACCAGCACCATCTGGAGCCTGTCTAGTAACCTTATCTGATAAAGAAGTCGATGAAATACTTTGCAAATCTCTAGAACTGCCGCTACTTATAGAATCTTCAACTAAATTTTTCAGAGTTGTACAATGGACGCTGGATATGTATTCAAGGCTGTCCAACCGTGGAGTGGAGTCCAAAGAAGCTGTAAACATCTGTTGAAACAATTGAGGATTGAAAATTAAATCTGGATCAATATCTCCAGAGCTTCCAAGTCCTAAATCTTTGAAAACATGATTTGATGCCTCAGGTTCATGATTTATAGAGCAACCAGAAACATATCTACTGGAAAATGATCTATCAGTCTTATTTTGATCATTTTCACTTGTTAACAAGGTTAATTTTTCTAACAAAGAATCAATTTTTAGTTTTCCTTCTGTTAAATGTGTGTCGAGTTTTGTCAAGTTTTCTTGAACTGTAGGAACGTTTATTTCGCTTACAGCAGCTGATGAGCCGTTTTCGGAATCTAAGTTAATAAGTGAACCAACTTGAACGGACAATAAATCATTTGTACTGTTAATTTTACTACTAGTTGCAATTTCACCTGAATTTTTCAATTCATCATCCACATTTACAGTCATTTTTTCTTTCGAAAAGCTAAACGGTTCTGTTTCAACACAAACTGTGTTTAAATCTCGTTCAAAGTCATCAACAAAATCGTCGTTTGATACATCAGAATCTTCATTTGTAACTGCTGATAATCTTTGACGTAAGCGGTGGGTAATTTCATCCAATTCTGTAAATTTTCGTTTCAAAGCACGGCTGAGTAATTCTGACGGTATATCCTCAGGAACTTCTTGATCCTGTTTTAGTTCTTTTTGTGGTAGCAAATTTATTGGTTTTTCAACTCGAAGTTTCTCAGGAATATTTGTACGTTTGAATTCAGTGAATTTTGAAAGATTTTCCAAAGGTGTCACACTGATCTGCACATAACAAATGATTTGGATTAACAAAATATATATATTTTTTATTTTTTGTTACTTACTTTAATTTGACCATTGCACTTGCTGGAAAAATCTATTATGTTGAACCAGCCTTGAACATTTGGTAATCCAGATAACAATACATTCAAATCCAGTGCTGCAAACCCCAAAACAATGTCCGTTTGGAAATTTGGTTGCAGAGAAGGTCCATTTGCTTTGCGCCATACTTTAAAAATTAATCGTTTCTGATTCTGAAAACAGAGATATTATGACTCAAAAAAAGTGCATGCTAACAATTGAAGAAATTACTGATAATAGTAACACATCATAATATTAAATTATGATGTTGTACAAATTTTTTAATTAATTAATTAATTAACACTTTCCTGGAATGAATTTCATTGTGCATGTTTACTGAATAAGTTAAGTTAAAATTCATGAGATATTGGATACCATCAACGTTGCAATGAACTTCATTTTCAATCCCAGTTCACATGCACACAAAAATTCTTATCTAAAAATGACAATTATCTATAGCTTTAAAAGCGATTCAACACGAAATCTCAATAACTGCTCAACCAATTAAGCTGAAATTTGGCAGGTGGATTAGTATGTGGTGAGTAAACGTCACCTAAGAAAGGATTTTGCAACAGGACCGAATTAAGGGAGGTTTATATAAGAGTTCTGTGCTTTTTCTGGTAGAGGCATGAAATTCAAGAGTTAGCTAGTCGATGTGAAAAAATAAATACCGCAATATTTTTTTTTCGAGAGGATTGGATTGAGGTGACCCAGAGAGGGATAAAATTATCTCTGGTATTTCTTCTGTGTTTGATGTCAAAGACTGAAATTATATAAATTTTCTTCACGATAAATACTATGATATGATTTTTACAACAGGGATGGATTAAGGTTGTCAACGAAATATTAAAAAAACACGAATTACACTGAAGTTTCGCAGGTAAAAAGCTTGTGAAGAGCAAAAATCATTTGAGAAAGAATTTTGGGACAGGGCCGAATTAAGGAAGTATAAAAGGCGATTGCAAGTTGATATATAAATTCTATGATCCGTATTCTCACCCCTTAAAAGTGCGCTACTTCAGCAAAATTTCAATAAATGAGATAGCGCTATATCAGAAAACATGAAATGGTAAGAGAAAATGAATAATCTTTTAGAAAGTAGTGCGATTTTAAGAAGTGAGAATACGGACCTATGCCTTTGTAGTTGAAGGCATGAAGTTAAAATTATTTTTTCGACAAGGATGGATTGAGATGTTCCAAAGGTAAATAAAATTGTCTGTGGGAGTCCTTTTGTTTTCGATATCAGGAACTTGAAAAAGTCTAATGTTTTTATTGTCAATGTCAATTTTTACAACAGGAATAGGGATTTCCAATTAAGCGCTACGCAGTCTGGTGACAAATTTTAGAAGCACAATAAGAGATATTCGCAAAACGTCAGTTATACTCTTTCATCTCTTTCAACTGAATTTATTAAGAATTTAAGCTTTATTATTTGATTTGAAAAGTTATGTCAACTACATATTGTTGTGTACCTGGCTGTAATTCTTGAAAAAAGTGGGATTCAAGCTTCAGTTTTTTCCTATTTCCTAAACAGGAGAGTAAGGTTAAAGTTAAAAATAAATTTAATGATTTTGAATTTATAAGTAGAAAAAAAGTATGAATTGATTTTTTCAAAGTTGAAAAAAGAGTGAGTCCTTTTATGAAATCAATTTTGTGTGGCGGTGAAGTGCCACAAATAATTATGTGTCCAGCATTAAACTTCTTATCCTTCGTAAACTACTCTGAAATTTTAATTTTAATATATCGGAAATATTCTATCAAGAAAAATCTCAGATCCTTCGTCATTTCGCTATTATTCATTGAATTATTTATCTGAAACATAGATGTATTATAAAAGTGAAGAATCAAATTCAGAACAATAATAATCCGTAACTTTATAATTTCTGTTAATGTACAACTTTAAAATACAGCAAATTCTTCGTATATCACTTTATTTCTACTTGTACACAATGCAATAATCTCGCGCAATATCTCTTCTCGAGCTTCGAATTTTACTCACAGTAGCGCTGATAGCATAACTTTAAATCCCTATAGATTAAGGTTGCCAACGAAATATTGAAAAATACGAATTACTTTGAAACTTCGTAGGTGAGTAGTTTATGGGGAACAAGGTCAGTTGAGAAAGTGTTTTACGAAAGAGACACGATTTTAAATTCATAAGAGAGTTCTATGTTTCTGCTGTCACGAAACTTAATATTTGATTCAACGATGTGAATACCGTAATCTCTACAAATAAATAAAATTGAAATGTCTATCTTGAATTTAGCAATAAGGACTTGTTGTCAAATTCATCATCGATTTGGGATTCATGAATTAACTTCTATCTCTAATTTGTAAGGTGTTTTAGTGATAGAAGTTTTTTGGATGCACTTCGCAATAAAATTGTTAATATTGTCAGCAACATATTCTTCAACATGTTTAATACGGCAAAACTAATTTCACGCTTTTCTTCAATGCTTTTTCGGTAAAAGGGATACAGTATTTGATACATACAAACCCGATCCGCAAGATCATCGGCGTTATAATTTGAGGTTATTCTGTCAATTTGGACGTATTAAGACGTTTTCTCTAATAGGTACGTTATAATTGGAGAAAAAAAAAACTCAAAATAAATAATTTCAACGTATCTTTTATGCTATGCAAGTTATACGCAAACAGCTGAATTAAATAATATTAGTACATTTGAAAAATTAAAAAAATTATAGGTATTTTTAGGTTCTCCATTGCCCGCTAGAGGTGCTAGTAGACTTTATGCAGGTAGCATAGTTGTTGTTGGCGCTTGCGAACAAATTTCTGATATAGTAATATCGACGTACAGTGAGTCGTAATTATTCATTAGCGCATCGTTCATCCGATTGGATTGAAACTTTGTACAGATGTCAAGATTTTTGACATAGTATTACACTAGTTTACAAAATTCAACTTTTTGTCTGTTGCTGTAAATTTTATGGTTGATAATGTTCACTTATGACTTGTTTTTGTCAAAAATGACTTAAAATTTTTTTGTGCAGCTCTAGTTCTTTTGTTTTTGATTTTTATCATTCCTGCGTATTTATTCGTCGGTAACGTGCTTATTTCACTGTGTTAAGATTGATATCTGGAGTTTTTGTGACATGAGTAATTCAAGGAGACGTTGTTCAAACAATCCAAATCATTTTTGCTACATATGCAGAGAATATGTGTTCAAAGATTGTAGAAAAGTTTATCAGAGTTGGTTGAAAACACCTATTTTCTGTATTTTGGGAGGCTCTGGAATAAAAATGACAAATCTTGGGCTCCTGATTGTGTTTGTAAATCGTGTGTTAAATATTCAAGATTATGGAAAAGTGGTAAAAGAAATGCTTTCAAATTTGGAACACCAATCATTTGGCAAGAGCCCCGAAATCATCTCGATGACTGTTATTTTGTAGTGTGAACATAAACGGCATAAACGCCAAAAATCGAGCTGAATGGCAGTATCCAAGTTACAAAATCACTCTATCACCATCGCATATGAAACTGCGCATCATAAATCAGTTTATTAAATCACTAGATAGAGACGGGGACTGCTTTTCTTACGTTTGCATAAAAATTCCTCGGCTCACTATTGAAAAGATTAGAGCAGGTATTTTTGATGGCCCCCAAATTAGACAGCTTACGGAAGATACCTAATTCAAAAATTCTCTGACTGAGCTTAAATTAAGGGCTTTGACAGCTTTTGTCTCTGTGATGCGGAACTTTCTCGGAAATACGAAATCAGAAAATTATATTGAACTTATTGAAGACCTATTTTTATAATTAAAAAATATGAGGTGCAATATGAGCATAGAACTTCACTTTCTCCATAGTCACCTGGACAGTTTTCCGGAAAATTTAGGAGATATAAGCGAGGAGCAAGGAAAGCGTAAGCATCAGGATTTACACGTGATAGAAGAACGTTATCAAGGTTTCTGGGATGATGTCTGATTATTGATGGTCTCTGATACGCTATTTTCCCAAGTCTACATATAATGGAAGAGCTCTAAAGCAAATTTTTCAGAACTCAATAATTAATTTAATTTTTTAATGAATCTTTTTCATGTAAATACATGTTTTTTCTGTTTTAAACGCACGTAGCTGAAACTTAAAAACTAGAGCTGATAGAAAAATTCTGCTTACATATTTAAAATAGGGATAACATATTTACTCAGCAACATCTAAAATTTTTCCGGCAACAGATTTACTGTAAACTAGTGTTATCAATGTACAATATGTGGCGTACGAGTCGTATTAGTAGATCACGTATCGCTTATCTGATTGTGTTGAGATTCCATACATTTGTAGCTATCAGTCGCATTAAAGTTTTTGACATAGTAATACCAATGTACAATAGCTGACGCGGGAGTCGTATTGAAAAACTTTGTTCGCAGAACCATCAAAATATGATTTGCGCCGCAGTGATAATATTTCTCTAAATTATTCCGTACAAATAAATGAAATTTCATTATCTCTCTATGATTCCGCGATGAAGACGCCTGTCTTTCAGTCTGTCCCTAATCTTCGAAATGCCTCCATCAATTAAGTAAAAACTTTCTACAGTTGTTGTTGGCACTTGCAGAAGATCTCTGACATGAAACCATCAAGTGACGCACGAGTCGTAATTGTTCGTTTGCGTATCATCGATCCGATTGAATTGAAAATTTGTATAGTGCTTATTGACTCACTCATACTGAACCGCTGGACCAGAATGGCTGAAATTTTGACACTGCATTTCTATAATAACATGGATAACCACTAATTGAGAATTTTTCAAAATTTCATTACCAAGCGGGGTAATTCAATACGTTTGTGTGGAAAAACATATTTTCCGCGAGTATTATCATATTTGTAGAATAAAGCAGCAAAAAATCTTTATAGCATAGGACTACCGCAGTCAAAACCCGTGGTTTACTCTGGTGAACGGATATATTTGAGCAGAGCAAGCTGTCTGCAAGATAGATTCCTCGGGTTCCCACAATTGAATAAAAACTAAATCGTGCGTCGTGTTTCAATGGAATCCACAGGACTTGAGTCAGTTGCTTTGTCACTGTGAATGAAACATGAATACTTACACCGATTTACACTAATACATACGTAATATCAAAGAACAATCTAATAATAGATTGCCAGAAAAGTTTGCACAAAAAACGGCGAGGACCGTTCTTTCAGGAAAGGTTATGGCGACTTTCTTGTACGATTCGAAAGAAATAATTCTCGTCCACTATTTGGAAAAGGATCGAACTATTATAGGTACATATTATGCACCGTTTTTGGATCGCTTGAAAACCATGTTGCAGAAAAACCATCCACGATTGATCTACAAAATATGCTTTTCCATCACAACCAACAACACAGATACTACCTCATTCCTCTGAAGTTTCGATTGGAAAGGTGATGGAGTTAGGAACTCGTTCCACATTATTCTACTCTTCAAATTTAGTTTTCTTCTCAACAAAGAAAGAAAGAGCTGATGGGAAAAAAGATTCCTCAAAGGAGGATGTAATTGCAGAAACGAATGTCTATTTTACGAAGATGAACTATTTCTAATATTTGGAGAAGATAAAAAACTGCAGCAGTGTTAAAAGAAGTTTGAATAACTTACAAATTAGATTAGAAGTAATCGCTCTTCTTTAAGCTCAATTTATAAACTTTACGTAACCGTTCCGTTAACGTTTGTACTATTACAATTGCTGTTCCTATAGTTTGTTTGGATGAATTTATAGACTTGCAGTTGTAGACCGCGGTACAGAACCCCTTTCTCCGGATTATTAACACTCTTTTGAAACTTAGTGAGTGGCTTCATTTTGATGAGTCCGACAACTTTTTTATTTGCGAAAATTTTTGAGACTGCTGCATTTTCCATCGAACAACCTAAAAAAACGTCGATTTTATTATTAATTCTTGATAAATAACATCACTCTCTTTTATAGTTTATTCGTAAGATAATAATAGCAGAAACACACACAATATTTTGTCCGACAAAAATATTGCGACGTTCGGCGTAACCCCATCTCCAATATGTCAAAATTACAAGTTTTGTTAGATTATTAACATTCTGTTGGAATTCTCAGTACTATCAAATAAACATTAGTGAAGTTGAAAAGAATATATGCTTCGAAAAAAATGATTCTCAGAGCAAATATTCAATTTAATCAGTATCAGATTCATCCATTTATGATTTTTCACCATCTGCACGAAAGTCATATTTATTGTCATCAGTAGTGCTACTGTTATCTTCATCCTCATTATTATCTGAGTCTGTAATAAAATCTAAAATATATATTCAAATGAAGTGAAGTATATTTATGAACTAATAACGAGATCACATAGGCCTCGAATCACCAATCTCGATGACACTTGCAGATATGTTTCAAATATGAAAAAGATGGAAAGCGTAGGTATAGACACTAATGCCAGGTAAAAGAAGATTATTCTTTCTACCTTATATGGTATTACATTAGAAAATATCATGGTACTTATCTTTAGGAGTCGATTTCAACATATCATTAGTGAGAATTTGGGAAATAAGTTTTTTGAATTTTTCATGAATATGCAGCAGATATTTTGTCGGACAATCAAACCAATGTTTTCTGTACATCATTCTAAAGGAAAAAACATTTGAAATAAATGAGTGTTAATCAGCAAACCAAACTCATAGAATTGACATTTTCAGAGCTTCGGACTGAAAATATGCAGCAGAAATTTTATCGGACAATATTACCACTCAACTACACTAATGTTTATTTGATAGTACTGAGAATTCCAACAGAATGTTAATAATCTAACCAAACTTGTAATTTTGACATGTTGGAGATTGGGGTTACGCCGAACGCCGCAATGTTTCTGTCGGATAAAATATTGTGTGTATTTTTGCTATTATTATCTTACGATTAAACTATAAAAGAGAGTGATGTTATTGATCAAGAATAAATCATAAAATCGACGTCTTTTTAGGCTGTTCGATGGAAATTGCAGCAGTTTCAAAGATTTTCGCAGATAAAAAAGTTGTCGGACTCATCAGAATGAAGCCACTAACAAAGTTTCAAAAGAATGTTGATAATCCGGAGAAAGGGGTTCTGTACCGCGGTCTATTGCGCTGTCCATTATGACTGAGTGGTAGCTCACATATCGTCAGCTGAGTATTGGTTTGTCTCATGTCCATTTTTAGCGCATTTTTCCGAAAAAAGCGGTATTATATTCACTTTGGCTGTCTGGCTGGCTGGCGTGACGCTAAGTTCTCAGCAACTATACTATTTACAGACTTGAAACTGGTACTAAATAAAAGCTACTGTTTCGTAGGTTTGCACAAATTGCTTTAATTCAAGCTCAGTGATTGTGGAAGATTAAATTATTCAATTACTTGTTTCAAGTGAAACAATGCCCATGGATATATATGACATTAGGGATATGGAAACTAAAATTTATTGAAGTAGATAAAAATTTAGTTATAACTTTAGCCAGGGGTGTCACTATTATTATGTACAGTTGTCAAATCTGTCCGAGATTCATTCAATGACTTGTTTGACGCAAATTTGAAGCTTATTAGAATGAATCACTATTATTGGTTGAAAATTTATTTAATTTTGGTGTATTTTTTTTATATAGCTTTGATAAAGAGCAAATTTTAATTTTAAAGTACAGCACTTGACCTCCTGTCAGTCAATAACTAAACAATGAAGAATAATAGTATATTGTACAACAAGTTTAGAAAATTACCTATTTCACACGAGGTGTGTAATTTTCAGCACGAGACGGAGTGGAGTTCTGGAAACACACAAGTGTGAAATAGGTGATTCTATACGTGTTGTACACTATACTTTTTCTACGATCACAGTTTTTAATGAAATATGTAAGTGAATCATTCGTATAACTGAGATTTTAAATCTATTTTTACAAATATAAAATAATTTAGGCATTTTAATTGTTTGCTCTGCTTATTTATTGTGATATTAATTTTAGTTATGATTTGGAACATTATTAATATATTTTCTATCAGTTGATTGACATTTCATTGTTGTGTAATCTAATTGTTGCAAACTACGGAAAGATTGTATCTGATTGGCTCACTCTCACCAGGCGACCTTCTGATTGGTTCATTAGAGTTTTCTGTGATCTGGGCTAGCGTGTTTTCTAAATTTTCGTCACTAACCATTTTCCAACTGCAGTAATGATATTTGTGGATATCTAATTCTGGCTATGATACAATAATTACATACATAATTTCTCGATTTCAACAGAATGTGATGGAACGTGTTTTGTCTGCTTCAATTTGACAGCTGTGATTCGTAGTGTTGCCAACCTTCGGAATATATATTACAAGAATAAGAAAATAATTCCAACAGAACTAAGTGCAATTTTGTTATTCAAATGAGGCTTATAAAAGAGCAAACAGAGATTTATATCAAGTCCGTGATATTTATCAACAATCTTGCTAAATATATCATATATATCACCTAAAGAATATTCAGAATGAATTATTGATAAATAAGTTGGTCAAACTGGTGTGAGAAATGATTTCTCACGACTTTTCGCACAGTTGTGTGAAATTGTAAGTTTTCTAGTTGTGTTTTGTATAAGAAATATGTTGTTTTCTATAGTGATCGTAGAAAAAAGGTATTTTTGAGTTTGTACATGCATAAATTATGTACCTATCAAACTGTCAACTTGAAACTAGTACTAAATGGAAGCTGCTGTTTCGTAAGTTTGCCAAAACTACTTGATTTCAAGCTCAGTAATTGTGAGAGATGGTAATTTGCGAAATCTCTGAGGTAACAAGCATTCATGAGCTGTAAAAATGCGCTTTCATCATTTAGATGATTCTTCCATTTTTTATTTAGTATGAAGTCCATGTGTTCTATGTCCCCAATTACGACTTGTATCCTGCGAAATAGAGTTGTAGTTCTGAACCAAGTCCTGAAATATATTTTCTGGACTTGGACAAAGCCACAATTGTATTTCTCAGAGTACAGGTCATATTTGAGGACATAGAACACTGGACTTGATACAAAAATTGAAAATGGACATGAGACAAACCAATACTCGGCTGACGATATGTCAATAAGAATACGAAAAAAAAAGATCAGAGTTCATTTTTTCCCAGTTTGTTAATCGTAATGACATAACTAAAATCTTTCGGAAAACACTTCTTTCCAATCTGAAAGACAAATTAAAGAAAACATACACCAGAAATATCATCAAATCTTGATACTTCCGGCAATGAAAACTTAGAAATCATGACTGTTTATGTTCTACTACTTTGTTTCGAGCTAGAATGATTAAGAACAAACGACAAAGCATGAGCTCTTCAGATCTCTACGGTAAGACCAACGGCAGCGGTAACGTAATTTATAAATTATTATTCTATGTCTTTATACGTATTTCAACTTTTGACGATAACGTATTGGCGAATGGTGTCGCTAGCAGTCCGAAAGCATCTAATTTATAAATTCAACCCAAGCTTAGGGGTCAAAAAATATAAAATAATTCACTTTGATGGAATTTTATAAATTTTAAAGAAAAATAATATGATTTTTTAGACATTTATGATTTCAAAAGATGAAAAATTGAATTCTGCTGTTTCATAAATTTAGTGTCGTATCAATTAATTGCATATTTCAGAGTGACAGATGATGGTTATATGAAATGACTTTTCTATTTTAAAATGGCCATAAGGTTTAAGTGCATTGCTTTAGTTGATCCTAAACTTGGCATAATCTGGTTGAGTTGTGAAAAAACAATTAACAATCGGAAAAATTATTTATTTTAGATTTCTACTAAGCCAATTTCTCCAAGAGCTCCAAATTGATATCAAACTAGACATCATTTGAATATTAATGCATGGACTCTTATGGGACAGTCGGACACTGCCATAGGAGTCAGGCTAATCCACTGTGAAAATTAGAATGTAATGAAAAAAATGGTTCACTTATTCCAAAAATCTTGCTTTCCTGAACCTTTACAAATAAGGTAAAAAGAGAAAAATCGAATTTGTGTATTCCGTTTTCAGGTAATAAATGATAAATGATCCAGAAAACAACGATTATAGCGTTGTGACAATCATTCTGTTTATCCAAGCGAAGAAATGATAAACCAGGACCAGTGGCGCAGAGACTTACTTCATTCAGAGGATCATTTTTGAATAATAAACACGAGTAAAAAGTTGAGCATTGTGAAATGAGGCTTGACGGGTCACTAGAATTGTTGGCCCAATGAAATAATGCTTGTTTACATTTTTATTGCATAAAATACAGCCCTCAACTTCCATATTTTGACAATTATTAAGCACAGCGCTGTTGCCACGATATTTTATGATAAATACTATCGATAATGCTGGGGCCACACTTACGTATAATGTCATTAATTAATTAGACACTAATGTCTAATGTCGTTAAGTAAGGCGTTATGTGACAATTAACATATTGTCATTGACAATGTGTTCATTGTTGAATAACGCCATAAATAATGACATTAGACACACTTATGTCTAATGCCGTTAAGTAAGGCGTTATGTGACAATTGACATATTGTCAATGACAATGTGTTCATTATTGAATAACGCCTCAATTAATGACATTAGACATAAATGTGGCCCCCGCATTATAAATAAACGCAAGGAATTAAAAAGCTCCATTAATAAAATGTTTGGTTGGAAAAAGCTCATTCACGAGCTTGAAACTAACTTTTTGATAAAATCTTTGAATATGAAATTTCAATCGAAAATTCGTACGAGTTCTCAAATTATCGTGCTTCCAGATAGACAGACCAACTTTTTTTTTTAATTGTTTCTTGGTTAATATTATTTAAAATATCGAACTATCAAAAAATTACGATCACAATATTCATCCCATAATATATAGGTCGGATAAGTAAAAAAAAATCCTCGAGGATGGCAAAACAAGAATAAAGATTGCAGAAGAAATCAAGCAATGCGATGGTTTTACAGAAATTGATAATAATATTATTAGATATTAAATGGAATGTTTATTAAATTTTGTACTAAATCAGGCATAAGCAACATTTTTTACAAGAAAATTCGTTCCTCAAGTCAAAACAAGAAAAAAAGTTCAAATAATCATAAGTCCTCAAATGCTTCATCATTGGGGTGCCTACAACGTGTCAAAAAATAAGATAAAAATAAAATATTTTTTTAATAATAACAATAAATTGACGAATATTCTCAAAAATTCCACCATCAACTTTAATACATTTGTTGGTTCGTTTATTAATTACTCGGGTAGCACGTTGAACAGAATAAGGACTATTTCTTATAATGCAATCAAGTAATACCTCTCTTGAATCCACTGTTGTATTGCTGTTGTATATACCAACAATTTCATCCATCCCAAGAGACAATAGTCCATTGGGTTGAGATCTGGTGAGAATATCCTTCAATTTATTCTTATAAATTTTTTATTTTTTTGATATGCTGTACCTCGAAGATGAAGCTTCCACGACCTATCATTATATGAGCTTTTTTTGTTTTAATATCATGAATGCATCCTTCAAATATTTCCTTTCCTCCTGAAACACCTTGTATGATGAAAATTTTGAGTAATTTTTTTTTTTTTTCATTTTATGCTCTACATTATGTTTATAAGTATGTAAACAAAAAATTTGTTAAATTAGTAAGAATTAACGAGAATATAATAAATAAATCAGTAGCAAAAGATTGGTTTAAAAAGTTATTGCAATAATATTACTCACATTCAAAAGTAGGTCGGACGGAAGTAGAATATCACATCTATAATCCCACCTCGGACTAGTATTTTTCGGAACAACTGAAGTTATCAAATAATCACTCTGTGGCAGTCCTTTAAAAGTGACGTAAGTACTTGGCAAAATTTCTTCATTATTCTTCGGACTTTTCACCTTATTTCTCTTTGATTTACATTTCTTTCTGCTTGGAAGATGTAATGCATTTTCTATCACAATATGAGCTTTGAAACTGTCATTAATTTCTTTTTCATCAAAATTAACTTTATTTTGCTCGCTTTTATTTACAGAAAAAGCTTTTTGCAGTGAATCTAACAAATCTGATGTATTTTTCATAGATGAATTATTGTCTGTAGCATTGTTTGAAGGGAATGTAGTATTAGAATAAGATTTATTTGTAATAGGATCTTTTTGACCTGTTAACAGTTTATTATCTACAAGGTGCGAATTGCTACGTGTTGTAGTTTCTGGAGTATAATTTTCTGTGTTTGTGCTATTTTCTACGTGTCTATTTTTGTGACTTAAATCACGTGCTGTAAGCAATTGCTCGAGGAATGAATTTAAAAAATCTTTTTGTGCATTTTGGGCATTGTTATCGTTAGGTTTATCTTTTCCAGGATCCATTTCTACTATTTCTGATTGAGTTGAAGCATCAACTTTGCTGCGATTTGAGATTTCAACAATTTTATCAACAGATATTACACTCGGAGTAATTTCAACTTCAGGTTCTTGAACATATTTATCAGATACCAGAATTATTCTCTGACTACTTCCGTTATTCAAACCAGATTTCAATGAGTTGGGTCGATCAGTTGTTTCGTCAGAAGATGCAATTCTATGAATTGTGTTTGTGTCTCTTGTATAATTATAAATTGGTTCTTTGTCTATATCCTTTTCAAAACTTGTCGTTTTATTTATTCTTCTAGAATACTGTGGAAAATAATTTGAATCAAATTTATCGTACGATGAAATTCTACTTAAAATTTTATCATAACTGGTACTTCTGTTGATTCCTTCAGGACGTTTGGAACAAAAATTTGTGTCGTAGGATTTATTTGAAGAGTGTCTGTCAAATTTTACCTGATGTGATTTTTCGGGAAGATCAAATTGTACTAATGAAGCATGCCTTTTCTGAGCTACTTGATCGTGGTGAAAAGATAATATTGATGATGGTTTATGATGATGATTATCTTCAATATCAACTGTTGGAGGTCTTTTTTCTTTTTTAATTTCTCGAGTATGTTCTAAGTTTTCTATTTGAGTTGAAGAGCCAACAGCTACCAGAGCACGTAATTGACCAGTTTCACTACTGGATATTGGGCATGTGACTGGTTCCCACCAATCTACACCCAGAACTGGGTTCTAAAAAGAATAAAAAAATCACATTATTTAGAATCAAATTGATAAAATAACTGAGAAATGAAATATATAAATGAGATATAATTTATTGAGATAGTAAATACAAAGCGATGACCACAGCTCTTGACTTTACCATCATGGAAAATAAAATGTGTAAATAATCTTTCCAAGAGATCAAAAACAGGTAACTAGTCAAATTAAAACTAGCTTGTTATGTAGATGAATGCTAAAAAAACAGCTAAGTGCTTACTTATAATTTGCAAACAAAAAAAATTAGTTTTTGAAGATGTCCCAAATTTAAATTATATACTTGAAAATTAAATTACTATTTTTGTTTATTATTGCTTTTTCCAAGGTGGTACTCCCATCTTTCAGATTGATTTTGCGGTTAAAGTATGTGGGCACAAATTTTATTTTTTAGGGTACTAATTAGTTTTAAATTATAGGCCCTTTTTTCAGTTCTCGCAAAGTGGAAGTGTTATCTTTTTTGACATGTTTACGCCCCTATTTTTCAATGTGTATTAATCAGGCCGAATAGTTTGGCCCGATATTCGGCCACACAACCGACCGAATATTCGGTATTCGGTCTGAGGCCGAATATAGTATTCGTTGCAACAACTCTTCACTAGACAGCTATATCGACTGATGAAAAGATAAATCATTGAATTCCAAGATAATGATAAAAAGATGTGCCTCCATTTGTAATAAAATAGTTTGAAATGAAAAACCTGTAGCACATCTCGCTAAGTGCAGCGGAACTGCCGATAACATATTCTGTAACTAGATCTTGACAGTTGACGCGATTTAGCTGCAAAATAAATAGGTTATCGATTAAAGTATTTATTTTCGCAGAGCTACTCAGCCTTAAAATTTAAAGACCCGTATTTATTAACTCTTCCTTCCACACGCGTCAAAATACCGTTGATATACCTCCGCCACATATTATCACCGATCGCTCTCATGTCCATATGTTTCAAATATTTGTGGACCGTAATCTTCGCTCGTTTGGAATAAGGACCATTCCAATATTTATTGTAGAATATACTATTCTTTGATGATTGTCACTTTGTCGGCTACTATTGATATCTAAGGATACAATATAATCCATTAAACTGTTTTCGTTGAAGTAAATATAAATGTTCTTGGAAATTTGAATTAAAATATCAAGTTTAAAATGACCAAAAGTGATTTCAGTGTTGTAAATGAGTTTCAAATATCCCTCAGATGTTTAAAATTCTGGAACTGATGAACTATCTCACTAAAATCGTGCATTAAAAGCGTGCAATAAAAGTTTTATTGCACAGTTTTCCATAAAAGCCTACTTTTTACATTGAAAATGATGTAAAAAACTGTCACTTTTTATACGATTGTAGAAAAATATTATTGTTTAAAAATTGGCATTCTAATAAATCAGTACAAAGATAATGGAAATGTAATATGATTTTTGGGCACTCAGGATAATTTAGAATATTTTAAGAAGTACCATTGAACGCAGGAAAATTTTAAAAGAATTCTTCACTTAAGTGGCACGAATTAAACTCCCTTACGAGGCTGATAGCTACCATGCTAGTGCTAGTAGTGCTAACCTTAAATGGATCTAAGTTGAAAGCATTAAGCTAGATTAACTACGATGCTTTCCGAAATAGCACAAGCCGTGATTAATTAGTAAGCTGGCAAACTGATGTTTTCTAAAATGTTATTCTTCGATATAGCAACACTTCTGTAGTTGTATACTGGGAGTACATTTTTTATGAGGCTTGCTAGACTGTACTGAAGAGTCCCAGTAGGGACGAAACGTGTCTATAGTTGTCGCTCTATCCAAGATGATGGTATATAATAACAATTTATATATTTTTCATATTAACTTCCTTTCGTGTGTGCTTATTTTTGTCCAATTAATTTTTTTTGTGATCGTTTCTGTTTGTAGTTTAAGCCTGCTCTGATAGAGCAGTGTGGATAAGTCTTTATTCCAAAGTTTATTCGAGAACCCACTTTTCCTTTTATTAATTTCCACACTTGGGCATTTCCCTCTCCTTTCAAACTGGAAAAGATCTTAAGATTTATTTAATTTGGTAGCTCCATTGACAACAAAAGATTCCTCTGGGTTTATAGCTGCTCGAGGAAGTACGAGCCAAAAATTTCTTTAAGTCTACTTATTTATGAAACCTTTTTACGATACTTTCAAGTTTTACGTTTCTGACTAGAAAATAAAGGAATATAATACAATTTATTCCCAACTTTTTCTTGTTCAAAATATATTTGGAACATAATTATCACATTGGTAAAATGACAAGAAAATATCGTCAAAATACAGAATTTAATAGAAGGTAATTTGAAAACCGTATTTTCACCTCATGTTCAAGCGTTATTAAAAAAAAAAGATGGAATAAATAAAGACAGCGCTATAATAGAAATACTAAAACAGATAGAGCATCGAATTTGAGAAGCGCACTTTCAAGTGGTGAGAATGTAGCCATAGATTTTAGTGCTAATATAAATTTGGCTCACATTTTGATCAATCAGAGCTTTAGAATTGTAGTGCTGGGCCATGGTCTATTCTTATGTGTATTAACTAATTTTTTTTTCTGAACTAGATGTATAATTTGAATTTAGATACATTAATATTAATGCATTCAAACAATTGGGGATAAAAGATAAAAATAAATATAATTATAATTATCAGTGCAGTAGTTATTCACGAATAAATAAAGTGGGTGATGTCGAAGACAGAACAAGAAAAAGGAGGAGATTATAGCGCAATATTTAATGAAAGTAAAAACATAATAAGAAATACCAAAGAAATAAAGCAAGAAATAAAGAATTTGAGAAATGAAATGGAAAAGAAAGAGGAAACATGGAAAAATGAGAGACAAACCCTATTAAATAGAATAGGAATCCTTGAAAGAAAAGTAGAAGGAGATGAGAAACAGAAAAGGAGAAATAATATAATAATTACAGGAATTAAAAACATACAGGACCCAGAAAAGGGAATACGGAAGTTATTGGAGGAAAAATTACAAGTGAAAGTAGGAATAAAGAGAATAGAAAAGCTGAAAAACAACGCTAATATTATACTAGCTGAAATACAAAATTGGGAAGAAAAACAGAGGGTGATGGCTGCTAAAAGTAAACTGAGAAATATGAACATATATATAGAAAATGATTTGACTTATGACGAGAGAAGAATTCAAAGAGAAAAATAAGAAGCATTGCTAGAGTAGAAAGAGAGAAAGGAAAGCGAGTCAAAATTGGTTATCAAAGAATTATAATAGACTCTAAAGTATATCAATGGGACAAGCAAGTAGTAGTATTTAAAGAAAAAATTCGGCAAGAAAGTTCAAAAAACTAAGAAATTGGAAACCGGAAACTCAACACACGAAGACGAAACGGCTAAAGAAGAGGATAATGAAAATAGGAACATGGAGTATACAAAGTCTAACAGGAAAAGAAGAAGAACTGATAGAGAAATCCGACAAAACAAATTTAGACTTATTAGCTATCACAGAAACAAAAAAGAAAGGAAAGGGCACAAAAAAGATGAAAAATGGACATACAATGATATACAGCGGAGTGGAAACGAATAAGAGAGCAAGAGCAGGGGTTGGACTATTAATTAATACTAAAATAACACAATCAATAAAAGAATGGCAATGCGTAAATGAAAGGATAATGATCGTTAAGATAGAAAGTAATAACATGAAAGCAAACGAGATGATAATTTATGACCCGTCGGAGGACGAAAATAAAGTAACCAAGGATGAATTTCGAGACCTGCTACAACTAGAATATGACAAATTAAAAGAGCCAATATTTATAACAGGAGACTTTAATGCAAGGGTAGAAAATAAAAATATAGGATTGGAAGAAATAATGGGAACAAATGGAGAGCTAGTCAAGAATAATAATGGAAAAAGGCTGGTAGATTTCTGCATCATAAGTCAACTTCTAATTTTAAATACATTATTTACACATAAGGACTGCCACAAATTTACAAGAGAGGTGAAAAGTAGAGGAGGAAATCGCTAATTGACTACTTTTTGATAAATAGAATACTAAGAAAATATATAAATGATGTAAGAGTCAAAAGAGGCAGTGAAATAGGAAGTGATCACTATTTGACTATATTAAAGTTAAGAGTAGAAAAGGAAAAAGAGACAGAACAAGCACTGAAAGAAGATAATAAAAAGTGAAATAAAATTAAACTCAAAGTACATAAATTAAAAGATACAAAGATAAGAGATAACTATCGAAGTACTATAAAGGATTTGATAAAGTTAACACCAACACCAGATATGAACGACGTAGAAGATATCTGGAGTAAATTCAAACACATTATAATCGAGGCGACCAAACAAGCATGTGGCGAAAGTAAAACAACAAATAGTAGAAAACAGACACACTGGTGGAGTAAGGAAGTAAAAGACGCAGTAAAGAAAAAGAAAATAAAATGGATTTAATACTTAAATACTAAGAGCAATGAGGACTATAAAGACTATAAAGAACAGAGAAAATTGGTAAAAGATATAGTTAAAAAATCAAAGATGGCAACATGGCAAGAATTCGGAGATATTATGGAAAGAAATTTTAAAGATAATCAGAAACTGTTTTACAAAACCTTGAAAAACCACAATAAAATTGATAAAATAAATTTAAAACAAATAAAAGACGAACAATGGAAAAATACTGCATGAAAATAAAGAAATGATGGCACGGTGGAAAGATCATTTTTGAACACTGTTAGAAGAGAAAAACAACACTAACAACGAGAACAGAGAAGATCAATTACAAACAGTGGAAAGAGAAACAATGGGAGATATAGAAACTATTACAGCAAAAGAGCTGAAAGCAGTACTTCAAAAACTTAAAAACGGCAAAACACCAGGACATGGCCAAATAAAAGCGAAGCAACCAAAGTATATAGGCGAAGAAGGAGAAGAAATTTTACTGGTGCTATTAAACAAGATGTGGGAACTAGAAAAAGTACCTTCTGATTGGGAAAAAGGGCAACACAAGAACATGTAGTAACTAAAGAGGAATTTCTTTCCTATGTACAGCTGCAAAAATATATGAAGCAATTATTGAGAGCCAACTTAGAATGAAGCAGAAGTTAGAAAAGGTACAAAGTGGATTCCAAAAGGGGCATTCAACGCAGGACCACATATTTACAATAAGAATATTAATAGAAAGAACAATGGGACATGGCGGTAAACTTTTCATTTTGTTTTTAGATCTTGAAAAAGCATTTGATAGGGTGCAAAGGGATATATTGTGGGAAATCTTGAAAAAGAGACAAATAACTAGAAAACTACTAGAGGCAATAAAAAGTATATATAGAAAAACCAATAACTATGTTAGAACGGGCAATGACATTTCTGAAGAATTCGTAACAACACAAGGGCTAAGACAAGGAGGAGCCTTGAGTCCTCTTTTGTTTATCATATTTTTAAACGAAATATTAAAACAGATAAAAGAAAAGACAAAACAAGTTGAAATTGGTAACTATAAACTAAATAGGATAACGATAGCAGAGTGTGCATTTGCGGATGACCGTGCCATATTTGCAAAGAGCGAGGAAGACATACAACACAATTTGCACATATAGCATCAGAAATTACAAAAGTACAACATGTCAATAAACACCGAAAAATCTAAAATCATGGAGGTATCTAGGGAAGATATATGCACAAATGTAACAATTAATGGCGAAGGAATACAACAGGTAGAAATTTTCACGTACCTGGGCTCGGTCATACATAATAAAGGAAGCCTAGATTATGAAATTAATAATAAAGTACAAGCTGCGAATGAAATATTACAACGAAAATGATACTGTACAAAACAATATATAGACCAACACTTATATATGGAAGTGAAACGTGGGTTTTCAACCAAAGGAACAGAAGTAAAATACAAGCGACAGAAATGAAGTACCTAAGAAAAATAAAAGAAATAACTAAATTAGACAAAATAAGAAATGATCAAATTAGAAACGAGCTACAAACGGAAAGTATACAAAAGACAATAGATAAAAAACAGCTTGCCTGGTACGGGCACTTGATAAGAACGTCGCGTCGGTAAAAAGCAGGCGAAAATCATATGCAATGCTAAAACAGCAGCTAAGAAGAGAAAAGGCAGGCCATGGGAGAACAACATGGAAGAAATATTGAGGAGAAACAAAACCAATAGTCACACTGCACAAAAAATGGCGAAACAGAGGAAAATATGGAAAGATTTTATTGGCAACATCGAATAAATAATTATTGTGAAACTAATCTCGACGTCCGAAAGGATATAAAGGGATGTAAAAAGACTATAATAATAATAATAATAATATATATTTTTCATATTATCTTCCTTTCGTTTGTCCTTATTTTTGTCCAATTTATTTTTTTTGTGATCGTTTCCGGCTCTGATAATGATAATTTAAATAATCGAAACCGGTCAGCATTTGTATAAGATAAAAATATAGAGCAGTGTGGACAAGTCTTTTATTCTAAAATTTTTTCAAGAACCCACTTATCCTTATATTAGTTTCCATACTTGGGCATTTCCCTCTCCTTTCAAACTGGAAAAGATCTTAAGATTTATTTAATTTGGTAGCTCCATTGCTAACAAAAGATTCCTCTGGGTTTATAGCTGCTCGAGGCAGCACGAGCTAAAAATTTATTTAAGTCTACTTATTTATGAAACCTTTTTACGATACTTTCAAGTTTTACGTTTCTGACTAGAAAATAAAGGAATATAATACAATTCATTCCCAACTTTTTCTTGTTCAAAATATAATTGGAACATAATTATCACATTGGTAAAATGACAAGAAAATATCGTCAAAATACAGAATTTAATAGAAGGTAATTTGAAAACCGTATTTTCACCTCATGTTCAAGCGTTATTAAAAAAAAAAAGATGGAATAAATAAAGACAGCGCTATAATAGAAATACTAAAACAGATAGAGCATCGAATTTGAGAAGCGCTTTTTCAAGTGGTGAGAATGTAGCCATAGATTTTAGTGCTAATATAAATTTGGCTCACATTTTGATCAATCAGAGCTTTAGAATTGTAGTCCTATGCTGGGCCATGGTCTATTCTTATGTGTTTACGTATTTATGAAACCTTTTTACGATACTTTCAAGTTTTATGTTTCTGACTGTAAAATAAAGGAATATAATAGTAATGTACGATATATGATAACAAAGGCCATTATACGCGAGCCAAATAATATAATTTATTTACAACTTTTTCTTGTTCAAAATATATTTGGAATATAATTATCACATGACAAGAAAATATCGTCAAAATACAGAAGTTAATAGGGGGTAATTTGAAAAATATAGAAAAGGATTTTACCTCATGTTCAAGCGTTAACAAAAAAATGGAATAAATAAAGACAGCGCTATAGTAGAAATAATAAAATAGATAGAGCATCGAATTTGAGAAGCACTTTTTCAAGTGGCGAGAATGTAGCCTTAGATTTTAGTGCTAATATAAATTTGATCAATCAGAGCTTTAGAATTGTAGTGCTGGGCCATGGTCTATTCTTATGTGTATAACTGAAAATTTGAATTTAGATACAAAAAGTGAGTGCTTTATACAAAAATTAAAGACAAGTTGTATAGTAACGTCACGTAACGTGTTATAAAAATTACTTACAGGATTCTTAAATAAATGTTTGACGATATCTGGATTTCTGTAAGCAACATACAACTGATGAGTGGATAGTTTTGAGAGTCCAATCAACTTCTCTGCTGCACTTTCTTTCTTTTCCCAAACTTCGACAATAATATAATTATCTCTGAGGCGGTTGATGAAATCGTCATCCAATAAAACAGGAATAATCTGGAAAAATAACAAAATAGTAAATATTTTGTAGAAGAGCAAAATATTTGTAAGTACCTGATACAGATTAAAAATAGGTTTAAAGTCATTATAAACCGTTCTACTTGTTACTGTATCATCCCTACTAAAGCCGCGACAAACTATATACGAATTTAGTGGATCTGTTAATAGTCGCACTTCTGATATGTATATCAGTGCGTACAACAAAGGAGGCTAGAAGAAATTAATTTTGTTAAATAATTCTCCTCGTATAAATATAAATATTTACTTCGACTATTCTGATTGTTTCTTTTTCCTTCTTGTTTTGCTCCGCAGTTTTTATAAATTCATTATCTTCTTTTACTGAAACTGGTTCTGGATCTTTGCTCGAGACTTTTTCGTTAACATTTTGGTTGGTTGATACCAATACTTTTTCTGGATTTGATTCAACTTTTGTTTTAATTTCAGATCTACTGTCATTATACATAGAATCAGATTCGGACAGATTTGTATTTTCTTTACAACAAGTAAGAGCCTCTGAAAATTGTAATGTGACAATGAAAGGACGTGAAGTGGTGCTTTCGTATATTGATGTATAAACATGTAAACTCGTATCAGTTTGGTTTGGAAAAAAAATGAGTAAAATCTCGTATATTTATTGTTTTCAAATTTTTTTATACTTGCAATTTTGTGTCATGTGCTCTAAAAGCATAACTATTTTCGCAGTCGAAATATTATGAATCAAACAATTTATAAATTTCACAATGATATAAATGCACATAAGTATTGGGGTTTTTAAATAAGAATGAGAGTCTTGTGGTAAACAGTCATACTATGACAAAGATATAGTTTATGTGGTTTATATGATTTTTCATTACTTGCTTTCTATTTTGTAGGTAATTCTATATAAATTTGAAATAAATTGTCTGAATGTAGATTTTCTTTTCGTGTAAATATCAATTTATTATGGAGGTAATATGAATGTAAGTTAGGTTGGCATGATTTAAATCATGATTTTCAAGATTTAAATCATTGTATTTTTTTTTTGAAAAATCGTTTATACAAGTTATATTTGATTTTTTTTATATTTATTAATAATTTGACTATATTTTTATTGCAGAACTGAATCACGGCTCGAATCAAGTGATTTTTCAATATGTTTAGATGAAAATTTATTCATTTAAGTGAACTACTGAACTCCTGAACTGTAAGCACATTTATTATTCATTTGTGAATAATCTAAATCCAAACTATTTATATTTTGAAGTTATTTCTCATACATATAAATTGAAAATTCGTTGTACGAAAACCAGTATTTTTATAAAATTGATGATTAAAACTTACATTAAGATTTGAACGTTTCGAGAACCAAACCAAAGTTAAGTGTGCCAAACACCATTAATTTTTATCAACAAACATAATTAACAAGAATTAATGATGTTTGGCACGTTTCATTAAAATTTCAAGTTTCAATATTAAATAAAACGCGAGTTATGAATTTTCGAAAAAAAATTACGAGTTTTTTTGCAATTCACCCAAAAGCTGATAGACCGATCGGGGCTTCAAAAAGCTCATTCGATTTGTCTTTTGATTGTGCATTTTTCATACTGGTATACTTATTTTCGTCAGAAGCAAAGGTTTTTTATAAGACGCAACAGTCTGTGTTGCAACGTAGCCGGGTTTAAATGGGATATGTTATTTTCCACGTTATAAACTAACAAATAAAAAAAAAATTCAAGTTATCAATTTTCTTCTCGGATGTTAATTCTATCCAACTACATCTATTTTCGGGCAGATTGAGCGTAGCGCTCTCTGCACGTCAAAAAAGTTAGCACCCCCATTTTGCGCAAAATAAAAAAAAATAGTCTATAATTAAGGACTAATTTAGGACTAATTTGTACCCAAAAAATTAGAAATTATACCCACGCACTTTGGCCATTAAATCAATTTGAAAAGTGGGGGTGCTAACTTGAGCGAAAGCTGGCACCCCCACATTTGCCAATCGAAAAAAAAGTCAGCTCACTACAAAGAACTAATTTAGGACTAATTTGTACCCAATAGGATTTTTTGAAAAAGAAATTATTTTTACAACAATTAGATTTTCTTGCAACTGTGCTACGTGAAATTCGGAACAAGATTTAAAAAATAATTTCAGGACGGGTAAAAGTTTGTAAAACTCAATCTCCAAATCAAAATTTTTGCTATAAAAAAATTATTCATGTTGAAAATCAATTATTTTGGAATTGCGCTGCACCGAATTTCAAGCCATTATAACCAAATAATTTGAGAGTAGGGAAAACTTGAAAAACTTGATTTGGAATTAAAAGTCATTTGTACCCACATGGATTTTGTTATAAACAAATTATTCTTGCTAAAAATAAAATATTCTCGAATTGCGCGAACCAAAGTTAAAAGCAATTTTAGGCAAACAATTTGAGAAGAAAGGAGACTTGAGAAAACTCAAATTTGAATTGAGGACTAACTTGTACCCACAAAGATTTTGTCATAAAGAAATTATCTATGTTGAAAATGAATTATTTTCGAATTGCGTTGCGCAAAGTTGAAAGTTATTTTAAGCAAACTATTTGAGAAGAAAGGAGACTTGGTAAACTTAAATTTGAATTAAGGACTGATTTGTACCCACAAAGATCTTGTCATAAACAAATTATTCATGTTGAAAAACAATTTTCAATGTCAATAATTGATTTTCAGCAAAAGTAATTTGTTTATAACAAAAGCTATGTGAATAAAAATTGGTACTTAATTCTAAATAAAAATTTACAAATTTCCCCTACTCTTAAATTGTTTGCTAATAATTGCTTTTAAACTTTGGACAGCGCAATTCGAAAATAATTGATTTCCAGCAAAAATAATTTGTTTATAACACAATCTATGTGGGTACAAATTAGTCCTTAATTCATATTTAAGTTTTCTCAAGTCTTCTTTCTTCTCAAATTGTTTGCTTAAAATTGCTTTCAACTTTGCGTAGCGCAATTCGAAAATAATTGATTTTCAACATAAATAATTATTTTTTGACCAAATCTTTATGGGTACAAATTAGTCCTTAATTCAAATTTGAGTTTTCTCAAGTCTTCTTCCTTCTCGAATTGTTTGCTCAAAATTGCTTCCAACTTTGCGCAGCGCAATTCGAAAATAATCGATTTTCAACAAAAATAATTTGTTTATAACAAAATTTATGTATGTGGGTACAAATTAGTCCTCAATTCAAATTTGAGTTTTCTCAAGTCTTCTTCCTTTTCAAATTGTTTGCTCAAAATTGCTTCCAACTTTGCGCAGCGCAATTCGAAAATAATTGATTTTCAACATAAATAATTTGTTTATGACGAAATCTTTGTGAGTACAATTAGTCCTTGATTCAAATTTGAGTTTTCTCAAGTCTTCTTTCTTCTCAAATTGTTCGCTTCAAATTGCTTTCAACTTTGCGCAGCGCAATTCGAAAATAATTGATTTTCAACATAAATAATTTGTTTATGACAAAATCTTTGTGTGTACAAATTAGTCCTTGATTCAAATTTGAGTTTTCTCAAGTCTTTTTTCTTCTCAAATTGTTCGCTTCAAATTGCTTTCAACTTTGCGCAGTGCAATTCGAAAATAATTGATTTTCAACAAAAATAATTTGTTTATAACAAAATCTTTGTGGTTATAAATGAGTCCTTAATTTTAAATCAAGTTTTTCAAGTTTCCCCTACTCAGGGTGTAAACTAAAAAAATTGATGAAAATTCCCTGACATTTCCAGGTTTCCCAGCACATTTTTAATAAAATTCCAGACGGTAAAATTCAAAAGGTTTGATAGATACTAAAATATATGCAATGAACTTGATATCCTTACGAACAAATTTATATTAATCAACAAAAGTAAATGCGCTTTAATATTTTTTTATGGATTTATAGATCTGTAAAACTCATGGAATGCACAGAATTACAACATAAATCATTCACTGTATTAATTGTGTCACTGTGGCTAATACGACAGATGGCACTAGTATTTTACTAAGTGAAATTTTTATGTATTTTTATTAATAATGTATAAATATCCTATAATTTATTTTTTCCAGACAAATAACAGACGATTCCATGACATTTCCAATTTATCTGAATTCCCTGATATTTCCAGGTTTTCCAGGTTTGGTATACACCCTGCCTACTCTCAAATTATTTGATTATAATGGCTTGAAATTCCGCGCAGGGTAATTCCAAAATAATTGATTTTCAACATAAATAATCTTTTTATTTGAAATTATTTCTTAAATCTTGTTCCGAATTTCACGTAGCGCAATTGCAAAACAAATCAATTTGTTATAAAAATATTTTTTTTTCAAAAAATCCTATTGGGTACAAATTAGTCCTAAATTAGTTCTTTCTAGTGAGCTGACTTTTTTTTCGATTGGCGAATGTGGGGGTGCCAGCTTTTGCTCAAGCTAGCACCCACTTTTCAAATTGATTTTATGGCCAAAGTGCGTAGGTACAAATCCTATTTTTTTGGGTACAAATTAGTTTTTAATTAGTCCTAAATTATAGACTATTTTTTTTTTTATTTTGCGCAAAGTGGAGGTGCTAACGTTTTTGACGTGCTCTCTGCGCGCCAAATTCCAATTTTTTCAAAATTTGCAAATCGGACTCGTACACATTCTTCATGGTTTTACATATCAACAAAATTTGTACTTTCGTCTTACATTTGACATATTCTAATTAAAAATCCCAATATTATTCAGAACATGCAAGTGCTATGATTAGGTATGAAAACAGTATGTGTAAGAAAGCTTTACACACCCACACACAGGGCTTAGCCGAGTCAATGAAAATTAACGGTATTACTGTTACGATCTAATGCTCAAATTTTTATGTAACCCATACTAAGAGCCAGGGAGTACTCTAAGAGCTAATATGTTGATACATCAAAAATATTATTGAAATCGTGAAAATAATTTACCTATAAATTCTTTTCCAAAATAAAGTTTGTCACATCCGAGCTGTACCGAAACTTTTAAACTCCCTAAAGTTATTGGTGAATTTTCGCAATTTATAACTAATTCTTGCTCACCAGTAAAATATTGATTGGTTGCTAGATAACCTAAATTAAATTTAGCTATTCCTATTAACAATGAAGTTCTTTGTCTTATAGAGCGATAACTTATTTTGAATTGCAGATTAACATTGCTTAAATCAATCAGGCAAATATTTGCAACTTGGTGCACTGATTGTTGTCGAAAATACACTGCGTCATTTTGTAACTTTTTGGAGCAAAATCGAACAGTTTTATCGGGATTCAAACCACTGTTTACTTTAGCTCTAGATTTTGGAATGTTTTTGGTCAAAAAATCTGGTAAAATATATTCAACAAAAAAAGTACTTGCGTTAGTCAAATTTGGTCTGATATTGTCTGTACCCATAATTTTTCTGCTTCCAGATTTATTTAACTTTAAGGAATAAACGTTTACTTTTAAAGAATCAACAAATCGTAGCAATTTAGTGTTTTCATGGAATGTTTTCTTGACAGCCTTTAGTTTTCCTGATGAACCTTTTAGTGAATTTTCCAATTGTTCTTGTGACCTACTTTTTGTAGGCGACACTACATGGTTTTTATTAGTTCTTGAAGATTCTATTGGTGTATTATAGTGTTTATCTTCTTTATGCTTCAACTTATGTTGAATTATATGTTTTTCTGGTTTATTTGTATAACTTGAAGTCTCAGAATCTGCACTTCCCGCTACTTTCGATTCATATTCGTTGCAAATATCACATTTGTCGTTATGATGACACGTATCTTTTACACAAGATGTAGAATGAATCAAACTATTTGGAGACATTGACCGAAGTGTTTCTAACGCCTTCATCTCCTCATTTATGCACATATCTTCACCACCTAAATATCTTTGAACACGTATAATATCACTATTACTATGCAGTTTTTTTCTACCTGCATTATCGTCTTTTTGTTCAGTTTCTACATTTCTACGAGGAGAATTATAACTGTTCAAAACTTCTGTGTTAAAAGGGTCATAATTTAAAACTGTTTGTACCATGGAATTTCTTAACCTTTGCCCTTGTTCTAGAATCTTTTCTACTAAACTATTATTTGAACCTGATTTGAGATTATTTTGTAACAAGGACATTTTAATAAAACTATTAACAATAAATAACAATAAAACTTTTAACTGTCAAACCGTTATAAATGTACGCACCTGTCAATCACTATCCCCACCAGCACAGTGCTGCCAACTATAGATAAGCAAATATTTCGCGAATATAATTTAATAACTAAAAGCAAAATTTATCGTTACGAATAAACTTATCTTGTGAATGTTACTAAAAACATTTCGCAATATATTTAAAATTTAAATTGAATTGGAAGAACATTTGTAGTAATGTTTGTTTGTAAACCGGTCTTCAACGAACAATGCCCCCGCCCGCCTGCTACAAAGGGTGTATTTGAAGCACAAGGGGTAAATAAAGGACGCTGTTAAAATAGTTCAGCGTTATTTGTGTCGTTTTTTACATTTGTGAGTGATTTTCGAATAGTTTTTTAATGTAAGTAAATAAAACTCTTAATATTGACACAATTTTCATTTCGCTCTATCAACAATGTAGCTTTAAATTTTGTGACTCATATTGCATTCATTTGTTTATACTTCATTTGTTTTATAATTTTACTCATCTTGTTTTCAAGTCTTATCTCTGCGGGGATTCATATTCAGCTTCGTAATCAAAATGTTTGTTACATTAGCTGCGTCTCAATGTTCCTTTAATTACTTTATAAAATTACATACTGCCAGATACATTATACATACACTTAATTTATTATCGATTGCTTCAATCAATATAGAAATATGCCATTTAGCGACATTTGTTGCAAGGAATAAGATATAATTCATCATAATTCGTTTTTTTTTTTACTTTGCATTTAAAAAGATTAATTTCTTCCGGTAAAGGAAACGGAAAAACGTAAATATAGGTTAAAAAGTGCGCGTTACTTAAATCTACAGGTAACGATCGTTTTACACTATTTCAGATATTTTGAAAATGAGTACGGATAAAGAAGAAATAAGTGAAGATAAAAAAGACATAGAAATGGAAGAGCGAGAAAAAATAATGAATGCTGAAAATATAGCACTCGATAAAGTAGAAGAGATTGACGAAAAAGAAGTGTCCAAATTAAAGACTGATATTAAAGAAGGTAGAGAAGTTAAACCAAAGAAAATTCCAATTGGAGGAATCCAAATGCCAGGTTTTTTCACCCGGAGCCGTTCTAAAGAAAAATGCAAAGACTCAGAAAGTGAACAAGGAGGAACTGATGCAGAGGGATCCGAACTTATAGAAAATAAGGAGCAATCAGATTCAGATGAAAAACCTCAGAGAATCAAACTTCCGAATCCATTTGGAAAGAAAGATGATGGTGAGTAAAACATGAACATTTTTTTTTCCATTAAGTTTAACATGGATAAATTATTTATCTAGAATCAGTGAGAGATTGATTTCTACTGTTCAGATGTTTCTTTCAAATAGATTATTATTACTTTGAAAGTTATCATCAGATATTGTATATCCAGAACTGCAATTGAAATTGTATTGTAGCAAAGTAAGGAAAAATGTTTTAATTATGCTAGTTGAAGTTGCTTTTATCAACAGAAGCCTTGCTACATTACTGTCGATAAAAGAGGTACAAAATAAGGGGACGTACTAATAGAGATAATAAGCGAGTTGAAATTGTTAATGCCCAATATTGACCATGCAATAATAATAATAAGCAATTTAAAAACTGAAGATTGATGACATCATATTCAGTATTACAGTGTTATAAATGTATATACAAAATATTCTTCCGAAGACATATTTTAGAATTTTATATCATTTTTTTCTGCCAACAGATTAACTGGATAAAATTCTTCTTTTACTTCTATCTAAACATACTAAATCAATAGTTCTACAGATTGATAATATATCTTAACAATTTGAAAGTATTTTTATATATATATATATATAGAAATTGAAAATTTATTGGGTATTTCGGTTAAGTTTTTTCGGGCAATGTAATAATTAGACTCTTTGAAGTTGTCTAGCTTTCGGTATATTTTATACCTTCATCAGGACACTACAATATTAATGATAATGTAAGATACAAAAAGATTTCTAACATTATTTTCTTACATTTCGTGAGGCTTCAAAAATCAGCCAGATTAATAATAATAATTATAACTATCAACAACATGAATACAATCAATTAATTCAAAAGAAGAAGAACCAGATTAAAAATCATAAAAATTAAAGTAGAAATTGTGAAAAAAATTAAAAAATTTGAAAAAACGATCCTTTTTGGAAATGCTTTACATTAAAACAACAGATAATACAATGAATAAAAAAAGTGACATAGATGGCTTGAGTTCAATATATGCCAATTTATTTGAAATATCTAAGAAGTTTAATTAATAATTTTTCTTTTTACATTCATTTTTTGAGTTTCTCTCTATTTGTGTCATTTCTTGGGATTTTAAATTTGTTTCAGAAAATTTTTTTTTAAATTTAAATTTTTATTTTTAAAATTTTGGAAATCAAGTTTTATGTGTAAAATTTTCTTTCAAAAAATTGTTTTTATTTTTATTTATATCATTTTTTGACTGTTCATTTTTATACTATTTTTTCACAGTTTCTACTTTAATTTTTATGATTTTTAATCTGGTTCTTCTTCTTTTGAATTAATTGTCATGTTGTTGATAGTTATAATTATTATTATTAATCTGGCTGATTTTTGAAGCCTCACGAAATGTAAGTAAATAATGTTAGAAATCTTTTTGTATCTTACATTATCATTAATATTGTAGTGTCCTGATGAAGGTATAAAATATACCGAAAGCTATATATATATATATATATATATATATATATATATATATATATATATATATATATATATATATATATATATATATATTATATATATATATATAGAAAAAGTAATCGTAACCGCAAATAAGTAGAAATTAAAAATTTATTGGGTATTTCGGTTAAGTTTTTTCGGGCAATGTAATAATTAGACTCTTTGAAGTTGTCTAGCTTTCGGTATATTTTATACCTTCATCAGGACACTACAATATTAATGATAATGTAAGATACAAAAAGATTTCTAACATTATTTACTTACATTTCGTGAGGCTTCAAAAATCAGCCAGATTAATAATAATAATTATAACTATCAACAACATGACAATTAATTCAAAAGAAGAAGAACCAGATTAAAAATCATAAAAATTAAAGTAGAAACTGTGAAAAAATAGTATAAAAATGAACAGTCAAAAAATGATATAAATAAAAATAAAAACAATTTTTTGAAAGAAAATTTTACACATAAAACTTGATTTCCAAAATTTTAAAAATAAAAATTTAAATTTAAAAAAAAATTTTCTGAAACAAATTTAAAATCCCAAGAAATGACACAAATAGAGAGAAACTCAAAAAATGAATGTAAAAAGAAAAATTATTAATTAAACTTCTTAGATATTTCAAATAAATTGGCATATATTGAACTCAAGCCATCTATGTCACTTTTTTTATTCATTGTATTATCTGTTGTTTTAATGTAAAGCATTTCCAAAAAGTTCAATCAAGTTTTATGTGTAAAATTTTCTTTCAAAAAATTGTTTTTATTTTTATTTATATCATTTTTTGACTGTTCATTTTTATACTATTTTTTCACAGTTTCTACTTTAATTTTTATGATTTTTAATCTGGTTCTTCTTCTTTTGAATTAATTGTCATGTTGTTGATAGTTATAATTATTATTATTAATCTGGCTGATTTTTGAAGCCTCACGAAATGTAAGTAAATAATGTTAGAAATCTTTTTGTATCTTACATTATCATTAATATTGTAGTGTCCTGATGAAGGTATAAAATATACCGAAAGCTAGACAACTTCAAAGAGTCTAATTATTACATTGCCCGAAAAAACTTAACCGAAATACCCAATAAATTTTTAATTTCTACTTATTTGCGGTTACGATTACTTTTTCTATATATATATATATATATATATATATATATATATATATATATATATATATATATATATATATATATATATATATATATATGTATATATATATATATATATATATATATATATATATATATATATATATATATATATATATATTTTATTATGATTATTGTTGGTATTCTCTGCAAATTCATGAGTCTTTCAGATCTATAAATCTTTGTATTTGATAAAAACGCATTGACTTTTGTTGATTCATTCAAATTCGATCATAAAAATATCAAGTTCGTTACAATATTGTTTACAATTTACGGATTTATTGATCTGTAAGGTTCAAGATTTTGCACAGAATTGCTACATATATTTTCTTGGCAATGATTATTAAAAAAAAAAAGTTGTGTGATAGTTCACAAAGTGTGCACATTCGAAATAAATCTTCCTGCTTGAGGTCTTTGAAAAAATGCGTTCCATCTATTCTTATATGCTTTGAATATTTTTATACAAAAAAATGTGAATACCATAAACTTTTCATTCATAATTTCGGTAAAAACAATCGCAGTATTCAATGTTAGTGCCAATTCACAATGTACGTAAACATAAGGAGTACGTAAAAACATAAACATAAGAAATTATGTATGTTCACAATGGTCGTAACGTAAAATATTAAAATAAAGTGTTTTTTTCCATTTTACGTTGGTACAAATAGGGTTATTGATGTGTGTTGGTTTCTCTGACTGTCATTTTCAAATATTCTGTTGATTTCGATTCTGTTTCGTGTTTACTGTTTTTCTTTGGTTTCACTTATGTTTCACTTTTAACAATTTAGAGTTTAGTTTGTTTTGTTTTATTGTATGATGTCTGATAAAGATCTTGCGATTGTTTCACTATTATTGGAACCAAATTGAAATTGCGTTATAAAAGTCGCCAACGAGAGAAATATTAAGACGAGGAAGAAATTGCTGTTTTTTTTTTTTATTAATAATTCTACGTCAATCATATTTAAAGCATATTTCGATCCAGGATGTTGTCAACAGTCAGATGAAAACATGTGTTTAAAGTTGACGCATGCGCTATTAGTTGTTTCGTACGTAGACATAACATAAAGTTGAATTTATCTCAACTTTACGTTTTCATTACGTAGCTCTTATGTCAATACGTAAACGTAAGAAATGCGTAAGAGCATTGTGAACACGGGCATTGAAATACAGTAGTTCAACTTTATGTTTATGTTTACGGTTACGTACTCCTTCTTACGTTTACGTACATTGTGAATTGGCACTTACGTCAGAAATGCAAAAATTTGTATAGTTACAGAAATGAATACATTATATTTAACCAGAAATAGAACTCATCCAGAGTAACAATATTTTTAAATAACTCTTTCCCGAATTCTCAATTTTTTTAGAATATATACTATTTATATTCTAAAAAATACGTGAAATCCCTAAATACAAATCAATTTACTTGATAGTGAGATATAAATATGAATAATAAACCAAATAATTGATCTCAGAGACAAATTTAATCTATCTTACAACATATGCAAAAATAAAATTACCGAGGTAAGCGAAGATCAAGGTATTGTCAAATACAAAAAAATACATATTTTTTTAAACGAATGATTGACATGACTACGATGGTTCAAAGTTACAAAATACTCATTTTAATTGACAGCTGTCATTCTTTCAACTAATGAGAACCATAAGCGCACTGTGAAAGTGACAAAACTTTGATGAATTTTCACTCGATATCCGGAGGGTTTACAGAAAAAAGTTATGAAGAAAAATTGTTATACTTTGACGAATTACGAGTTCTATTACTGGTTAAAATTAATGTACTTATTTCTGTTATTTCCTACAAGCAAATATGCGTGTCTTAAACTTACACTAATTTATACTCTCCACTTACCACCGCCAAATTTTGCAGAAATATGCTTTGTTAATTAGTGCTTCTTACCACGTTTTTTTACATGGCTTTTAGGCGTAGTTTATTTAATAGAAATTAAAAACCAATGAACTATTAGAAGTAACATTTGTCAAGAACTTTAACTTTGATTAAAAAAATCAAAAACCAACTCAACTTTAACAAGCAATATGCGTCAAATTTTTTTCTCAAATTATAATATTGTCGTCTGCAGTTTTAAGCAGGGTTGGAGAAAATCATGATTTAAATAGAAAAATTAAAAATCGCCGATTTTTTCGAATTAATAATGATTTCTCTAATTCTATTTATATTTTCCAACTATTGAAAATTGTATTATAAACCGGAATAAAATTATTCATCATCAGTGACACAACAGAGCTTGTTGGGTCTAGGCCTTTCTAGCCACAGTATAATACCGCCGTACTGCCGATTAGATTTTCATGCCATTGCTACAAATTTAAGGTTTATGGGTAGACAACCTGTAGCGCTCGAATGTGTTGATGCAAGTAGCTGCATTTTTAGCGCATTTTTCCGAAAAAAGCGCTATTATATTCACTTTGGCTGTCTGGCTGGCTGGCGTGACGCTGAGTTCTTAGCAACTATACTATTTACAGACTTGAAACTGGTACTAAATAAAAGCTACTGTTTCGTAGGTTTGCACAAATTGCTTTAATTCAAGCTCAGTGATTGTGGAAGATTAGATTATTCAATTACTTGTATCAAGTGAAACAATGCTCATGGATATATATGACATCAGGGATATGGCAACTAAAATTTATTAAAGTAGATAAAAATTTAGTTACAACTTTAGCCGGGGATGTCACTATTATTATGTACAGTTGTCAAATCTGTCCGAGATTCATTCAATGACTTGTTTGACACAAATTTGAAGCTTATTAGAATGAATCACTACTATTGGTTGAAAATTTGTTTAATTTTGGTGCATTTTTTTATATAGCTTTGATAAAGAGCAAATTTTAATTTTAAGGTACAGCACTTGACCTCCTGTCAGTCAATAACTAAACAATGAAGAATAAAAGGTATTTTTGAGTTTGTACATGCATAAATTATGTACCTATCAAACTGTCAACTTAAAACTAGTACTAAATGGAAGCTGCTGTTTCGCAAGTTTGCCAAAACTGCTTGATTTCAAGCTCAGTAATTGTGAGAGATGGTAATTTGCGAAATCTCTGAGGTAACAAGCATTCATGAGCTGTCAAAAATGCGCTTTCATCATCTAGATGATTCTTCCCTTTTTTGGAAAAAAGCGCTATTATATTCACTTTGGCTGTCTGGCTGGCTGGCTGGCGTGACGCTGAGTTCTCAGCAACTATACTATTTACAGACTTGAAACTGGTACTAAATAAAAGCTGCCATTTCGTAGGTTTGCACAAATTGCTTTAATTCAAGCTCAGTGATTGTGGAAGATTAAATTATTCAATTACTTGTTTCAAGTGAAACAATGCCCATAGATGTATATGACATTAGGGATATGGCAACTAAAATTTATTAAAGTAGATAAAAATTTAGTTACAACTTTCGCCGCGGGTGTAATTATTATTATGTACAGTTGTCAAATCTTTCCGGGATTCATTCAGTGACTTGTTTGACGCGAATTTGAAGATTATTGGAATGAATTATTATTATTGGATGAAAATTTGTACACTTTTGGTGTATTTTTTTTTATACAGCTTTTATAAAGATCAAATTATCATTTTAAGGTACAGCACTTGACCTCCCGTCAGTCAATAACTAAACAATGAAGATTAAAAGGTATTTTTGAGTTTGTACATGCATAAATTATGTACCTATCAAATAGTCAACTTGAAACTAGTACTAAATGGAAGCTGCTGTTTCGTAAGTTTGCCCAAACTGATTGATTTCAAGCTCAGTAATTGTGAGAGATGGTAATTTGCGAAATCTCTGAAGTGACAAGCATTCATGAGCTGTCAAAAATGCGCTTTCATCATCTAGATGATTCTTCCATTTTTTTTTTTGCGACAAATCTCATATTTTCGTTGAGTGGATTCGAATCTGCGACCTTTTGGTCGTGTGACGTCACAGACACGCTCGGCCATTCGCACTCACTAATAAAATTATTAGTATTAATTATTTATATGTATTTAAATAGTATATTATGTAACATGTTTTATAAACGTCTCTTTAGACACGAGTTTAAAGAAACGCGTGTCTAAAGAGTTTATAAAACAAGTAACATACTATACTTTTTCTATAACCGTAATTAAAATGGTACTTATTGAACTGGTTTCCATGACTTTAAATAACATTTTAAACACATCTTGACAAACCCGTGGCTTCGATCATTTTAAGCACGATCTGAAGTTAGCACGGCATATTAAGCACGGACTGAAGATTGCTTTATGTAGTTTTCTTTATCAGAATCTGAAATCGTACATAACCTATGAAGCATACAAATTTAGTGACTGCTGCGTTCAAATTATTTGGAAAATAAAGTTAATTTTTGAGAAATATGAATCAAGAATATAATGAAACTGACGAAGAAAATCTTATGGGTACTCCACCCGAGATTACACAGGCAGCAGCATTAGCAACAACAAATTTTGCAAACGGTCGAAGAAAGTGGAACTGATAAAATTGAAAGAGCTGAAAATATTAATTTTGAGAACGCCGCAAAAACTTATATTAACGAAAAAATATCCAATCAAATGAATGATGACACAAAAATAGAGGTGAAAAAATCTATGATTTCCTATCAACAACTGTCAAAATTTTTCAAATCTAACTGTAACATTTACGTGCCATAATCTTGTAATTTAACTGACAAATTCAAGAATTAGAAGGTTATTAATTTTATCTACGACAGTGCGCTAATAGGTGATTCGCCCACTAATTTGCGTGTCATTATGAATTTCATAATGTCACTAGTGCTATTATGAAATTCATGCATTTTTGTAAGAGAAATAATAAAAATAGAAATTCTATCAAATTTTAAGTTTCTTTTATTATGAATAACTATTAAAACACACATTAATTTATGTTTTATAAACATTTACGACAAGATCAGGGACAAGATTTTCACAATTAGATATGTTTATTTTCTTCAGGATTTTCTTTATAACTTTGACAGCTGTCAAACAAACATATAGTTGCCATAACAATGAATAAAATGCAACTTGATCAAGCTATGACTTTTACACTAAATGTTTTTCGAATGTCAAACATGAAATAAAAAAATCTATTTCAGCAGCAATTAAGGCCGTCGTAGATAAATATTGAACGATACACGTTTGATATAGCTAGTGTAATGAAACTTGAGTGATAAAAACACTCGGTTAATCGCCTCGTGATTTAACATCACACACGTTTCATTACAACGGCTATATCAAACTTGTATCATTAATATCTATTTTGTGATTTCAATTTGCGGTTGTAGAAAAATCCTTTTAGAAGACGATTCGTTTTGCTTTGGAATATTATTCCGCATTTAAAGTTATAGAAGGCATTTAAAATAAAAGTGCTCACAACTTAGGCTCGGTTGCACAGTCTCTGGTTCATCCTAAGTGTAGCTCAGGGTGTAGCTCATTTACCTTAGTTACAATTGTTTCACCAATCATTACCTGGGTAATTAAACTACGTTTAGGATAGACAACTGATTTCTGTATATAGATAGTTGGTACCGCCATTGTCGCCTTTAGAGCACTCACCAGCGCCACGGTTATCGGGAGAGGAACTTAAATGACATTTGGTAAAACCAGTGACCTCTAAACCATTATCATTATTAATTATTATTAAGGTAGTGAGGTGGGATTCAAATCTCTTGAGACAATCCGACCTTGCGATCTATTTTGTCGTTCCTCTGCTTATGGTTCCTCCCGTAAATTCAAACCGTTGAAGAATTTGATGATTTGGTGGAGGGCTGTTTGTTTAATATTTTCGGGTGTAGTGAAACTGTCTCCGAGATGTAATAGTCTTTCTTGAGCTATTTCTGTGCAGCCGCACAGGATGTGTTCCGCCGTTTCTGTCTCTTTACGACACCGGCGACATGTTTCACCTCTAAACCATTCTAGAGATCACTGGGTAAAACAGACTGATCGGATATATGAAAATATTATTTATCATAAACTGTGCAACCAGGCCTATTTTAGTGCTCTACTAGAAACCTTCAAAAATATGTTTTAAAGAATTGAAATTTCACTCAAATATATCAAATAATTACTTGACTTGAATTGTGATTTCGTTCTGCAGTAAGAATATAAATGAATTAATAAAATAACAAAAAAAAAAAAATAATAATTATTTGACTGAATAATTTTGTCTTTTTTTAATGGCCCAGTTACACCGCTATCCCTTAACCTGAACAATATCGTATCCAAAGTCAAATGTGACATAAACATTGCTGCCATCATTCCAATTAGATATTTTTTGTTTGAGTGAAGTTTAAAATTTAAACTAGAGCGTTGCAACGGGCCATAAATTACAAAGATTTGAATCAAGCCAATCATATTGGCAAAAGATACCGAACTCATAATTTTTTTTCGTGAATTTAGTTTTTCATGATTTTTATAGACTTTTGTGATTTCCACATTTTTAATGAATAATGCCTCCCAAAAAAAGGAAAATCAAATAAAAAATATTGACAATATTACTGCCACGGGCAGCGACCGTGATTTCCGGGTGCTGCAGTCATCACTTACTATAATTTCAAGAGAAAGCCCGTTCTGACCAAGCTCGACGTGAAATCTTGTTGGGTTTGATCTGCCATCGTTGTCTCTCTGTGCTAATATGTTTACAACAAATATATAATCGGACATTATGTCTTTTATTTATCAGCCTTGCTCTCCATCCATAAATTGTGACTGTCATAAATGATATACTTCTTACATCAATTTATTATTTTAGGTTGTAATTTTATGAATTCAATCTCTTCATTAATAATAAACTATTACATCATTTTCAGGTGAAAAATCAGCAGACGGGCAACAGAGGAAAAGTCTCATTGACACAATACGAATACCTCTTGTTTCCGTTTTTCCTAGGAAAAGTAAACAAGGTGAAAATTTAGTTGCAAGTGGTGCTGCAGGCCTCGCTTCTATGGAAACTTTGGACGACAACGATAAAAGCGCCGATACAAAAGATGGAGAAATGAAAAATGTAAAATTAGATTCTGATGATAAGACTGACGTTGAAAAACAAAATTCTGAAGACGAAATTAACTGGAAAGCTAGAATTCGTGCTTACCGAGTTGTGATATCGGCTTTACTTATTTTTGTATTGATATTGATTGTGATTGTTGTATTGATTATACCTGGAAAAGAAAATTTTGCGTTACCCCTTAAGGATGGAAAATTTGTTTCGGCTGTTACATCCTGCGGACTCGTGGAAGGGTAAGAAATATTTTTTTATTTATTATAATTTAAAAGTAATTAATTTTTTTATTTTGTTGGTACAGATGCAACCTTACTGTACTTTGTGACGTGTTTTATGTTTATCTATTGTTTTAATATTTTGCGTGCTCGTGTTACTTATTTGTTTTGACTTGATTGTTTGATATTTAAAATATTTTAGTATTGAAAATTATTAAAAGATAACTTTTATCTGCTCTAGAATTATATACATTTTTTTGTTTCAAGAAGCTTTTATGAATTTTCATTTGTACTCTTATTTTAGTTCTTATTTATAACATCGAATCATTAAAATAATTCTGATATTGTGTCATATATCCGGAACAATAATTAAATGCAAACTATTTTCTGCTTTCAATTTTACTTGATATTTTGTTTACTGATTGAAAAATTCTATGATAAAAAACTGGATTTGTATGAACCGAATGGACTTGACAGATATGTCTTAAAACAATGCCTGGCAAACCATAAATTAATTTAAAATTAATTCCATCAAATAATGAATTATAGTGATCGTAATCGTAATATGTCTCCAAAAAAAAAGTATTCCCAGTCAACCAAAGATTTTTGCTTTCCATAAAATATGTAACATATTTAAACTGGAATGCAAACAGATTTATATTTTGATGATCTATACATGCTTTTAGAATTACCCAAGTAACATAAATGACCAGGATACAATGTTGTATCGACGTCACAGACCTGGTCGATTGACGGTCCTCAAGACGTCTCAGCGAGTAGCTTACTGACGTCAAATAGACCATTACGCTAACGTAGAATTATAATTTTTTAATGACGTCAAACGTGACGTTTTTAAACAATGTTATATAACGTTAATTTATGACGTTTAAAATAATAACCCAAGTAACACAAATGACCAGGATACAACGTTGTATCGACGTCACAGACTTGGTCGATTGTCGGTCTTCAAGACATCTCAGCAAGTAGCTTACTGACGTCAAATAGATCATTATGCTGACGTAGAATGTTATATGATGTTAATTTATGACGTTTAAAATAATAACTATTAATAACATACCATTACGTCATTTTACTACATAATTTTAACGTCAAAATTGAATTTAACTGGTAAATGATAAAAAAATTGAATAAAATGTAAATTTTATTATTTATACATATAAACTTACATACAAAATAGGATTCAACAGAACTAAAAATATAATTATTATTACAATCGGAAACGAGAAATGTACTAAACAGAATCAAAAGAATCACTTGTAATTGTACATTAATAGTTATTTGTGTATCAAGGCCGTAAAGGTTATCTTTTTTGGTCGAATCTGATGTTTGCGGCCGAAGCGTAGCTGAGGCTGCAAATCAGGTGAGACCAAAAAAGAACTGTAGGCCGAGGTGCACACAACGTTTTTCAGGCGTTCATCACGAAATAATTCAAAATTACAAAATTTTATCTATTTATTTCTAAAACATTGCAATTGTAAATCTTAGTTGCCGCTGCAATTGTTTTATTTTATTGTCTTCTAATCAAAGTGACATTTGTAAAAAATGCGTATCAATTTCTTGAATTGCACGAACTATGGAGGTTGACGGAAGAATATAATATGTATTTCGGCGAAAACTATTTCTTAAAGAGTTCATCAAGCAGCCCATATAGGTAGGTATGAAGTGTTTAAGAAGTAGTCTTTGACAGATCAGTCCCAAAAAGTAAAATATGACAGATTTGTACCAAAAAGTGAAACTTCACGGCCGCAAAAGGAGCCATAGAAACAACTTTTTTGTTATGATCGCCTAAAAAAGAAGTTTTATATATGAGAAAATATTTACCATTAAAAAAATATATAATTAACTACAAACCGAATGATTTCATAATTTCTACTTCATACACATCCAATTAATCCGTCGCTCTTTGGGAATCGTTTACTATCTTCCAAAGTTTTAACAGAACATTCTTTTGATGATAGGGCCATCTTGCTACTACTTTATTATTACAATACAATCACATGGCATTCTGCAAATAAATAATGTATTATTTAAAATAATTACAGAATATAACTATAGAATTAACTTACTTTGATTTGTCACAATAGAAAAATAATACCTATATCACTTCGTCAAACACGTAACAAGAAAAATCTGAAAGTGCTTGTGCTTCCTTGGCATAGAAAGAGAAACGATGTGACTCATCCCATCCATCTAAAATATTTAGTTTGGGCTCCGTTCAGAGAACTGAAATTTGTAAATAAACATAATTTTAAGAAAGTGAAATAATCAAAATCCTATCCTCTTATTTTCGTGTTATTTACGGTAAACAAGCAGAGCTTGTGAAAAAATTTAATGTCACTCTCCATATTCTTCCATAATTCAGTGAAAAGTATAAAATTGGAAATATTAAAATTGAAAATGAATTAACGTTTAGTGAACGCTTTCTGTTTTTTCCCACTGTTCGAATAATATGAATAATTCTGAGCACACACATTTTCAAAGAAGAAAATGCTGAAAAATTCATGAACAATGCATTTGTTCATAACAATTAGTTGGACAAGTCGTATTAAAAATAAAACAAAATAATTTTGAAATAGCTACATTGCATAATAGTAAAAGTTCATAAAATTTTTTTATAATTTTCCAATCATTTTTTTGTTAATAAAAATTTGGAAAACAAAAGTTAATGATTTTATAGACGAAAGTCTATTCCTATAATCTCTGGGAAATTATTTATTAATCGACAAAAATTATATTTTTAACAAAAAAATACGAAGATTCTTTTGAATGAAAATTGAAAAATATATATTAACTTATTAACATTTAAATAGGTTAAAAATAGCAAGAAAGTTTTTTTCTCATTTTTCCTTTCTATCTATTTGTTAATAACTTTTAAAATAATATGATACACGTGACGGTTAAATCATATTTGTAATAAACGGATGTTTAAACATGGATTGTATGTCACATAACGTTGAAAAATAATGTCAAATTATGACTTCAATACAACTTGAATATGACGTTAAAATATAACATTTAAACTACGTGAATAATGTACGTGAATAAAAACGACGATTCTACATACATTTGAGGTAACAAAATGATGTCTAGGTATCACGTTCATACAACCAATATACAACGTTGATTTTCAGTTATGGTTACTTGAGAAATACTGGCTAAAAACATATGACTAAAGAATCATATAAAGAATAAGTATGATTTCTCAAAACGCTGAAACATAACATCCAATTATAACGTCAGTTCAACATTATATGACGTTATTTTTTGACGTCAATTTATGATCACAATTTGACTTGACGTGTGACGTCAGTTCAATGTCATATGACGTCTAAATATTACGGTTACATTATGACTTCAATATGACCAAAATGCTACGTCACATTTTGGTCGACGGTCAGTCATTGTTACTTGGGAATTGTTAATAACATACCATAACGTAACTTTACTACATAATTTTCACGTCAAAATTGAATTTAACTGGTAAATGAAAAAAAAAACTTACGATCAAAGTAGGAATCAACAAAACTAAAAATATAATAATTATTACAGTCAAAAATAAATATTTACATCAATAAAAAAACGAAAAATGTACTAAAAACAGAATCAAAAAAATCACTTATAATTGTACATTAAAAAAAGTTTTATATATGAGAAAATATTTACAATTAAAAAAATATATAATCAATTACAAAGGCAAACTTCTTTCAATTTACTACAAACCGAATGATTTCATAATTTCTACTTTACACACATCGAATTCATCCGTCGCTCTTTGTGAATCCTTTACTATCTTCCAAAGTTTTAACAGAACATTCTTTTGATGATACGGCAACCTTGTTAGTACTTCATTTCTGGACCGAGAAATCCAACCACTAGAAAATACTGCTATCTCCGAGTTTCCAATAAATTCAATCACATGAAGTTCTGCAGATAAATAATGTATTTCTTGAAAAAATTACAGAATATTGCTACAGAATTAACTTACATTGATTTGTCACAGTGGAAAAATGGTACCATAACTTCGTCAAACACAAAACACGAAAAATCTGAAAGTGCTTGCCTGCCTTGGCTGGAATCAGCCTTCAAGTGACTCATCCCTTAAATCTAAAATATTTTGTTTGGGTTCCATTCAGTGTAATAAAATTTGTAAATAAACATAATTTCAAGAAAGTAAAATAATTAAAATTTTATTCTCTTATTCCCGTATTATTTATGCTGGGGCCACATTTACGTCTAATGTCATTAATTGAGGCGATATTCAATAATGAACACATTGTCTATGACAATATGTCAATTGTCACATAACGCCTTACGGCATTAGACATAAGTGTGGCCCCTGCATTACGGTAAACAAGCAGAGCTTGTAAAAAAATTTAATGTCACTCTCCATATTCGTCCATAATTCAGAGAAGAGTATAAAATTGGAAATAGTAAAATTGAAAATGAATTTTAGTTTAGTGAACGCTTTCTGTTTCTTCCCACTGCTCGGGGGTTGTAGGATTCTGACCACAATAATTTTCAAAAAAGAGATTGCAAAAAAAACCTTATGCAATGCTGTTGTTCATTACAATTAGTTGAACAAGCCGTATTAAAAATAAATAAAAATGATTTTTGAATAGCTTCATTGTACATAAGTACAAGTTCATAAAGAAATTTTTATAGAATTTTTTTTTTGTCAATAAAAATTTGGTAAATGAAAATTATTAATTTTGTGGACGTAAGTCTATTTCTGTAACGTCTGGAAAATTATTTATTAATCCAGAAAATCAATAATATTTTTTATAAAATAATACGAAGGTGCTTTCTTTACTCAAATAAAACATATTCATCAAAAAATAAGTTCTGAAAAGTTTTTTCCTTCATTAAAAAAAAAATAACTTATCAGCATTAAAATAGGTTAAAAATAACAAGAATTTTTTTTTTCACTTTTCTTTTCCATCTATTTGTTAATAACTTTCAAAATCATAATATGGATTGTATGTCACACAATGTTAAAAAACAATGTTAAATTATGACCAATGAAACTTGAATATGACGTTTTAACTAACATTTAAATTACATGAATAATGTACGTATATATAAACGTCGATACTACATACATTTGAAGTAATGAAATGACGTCTAAATATGACGTTCATACAACCAATCAGTGGCGTGCGGTGACTTTCTGTGATAGGTGTGCACAATCGGTGGTAAGGAAGGGGATATATACATGATCAACAATACAACTTATTTTTCTCGCAACAACCAGCAATCCATTTAAATTTTTCATATATTTTAATTTGGAAATTTCGCACGGATTGCTGATCTTTAATTTTGATATTTTGAGTGAGTTTTATGTCTGGCGTTGGTCTTGTTTTCATAATTTCATTCTTCGTTTCGACATCACGGCGTAAAAAAGGATTTTCCAGTAGATCACAAATGATAAATTTATTTTCAGTTGTCATTCTACAAATGATAATTTTAGGAAAATAAATAATTTAGGAAACGTATAAAATAAGTGTTTACCTAATATTGTTGTCTCGAATAACAAATAACAATATTTCAACTATTTTAAAACAAACTTATAGAATGCGTTTGAAAAAGAACTCAGCTGAACGTTGAATATTCAGCTCCAGGTGCAGAAAGTCTGCCTGCACCCAGCGAGAGAGAACGAGCGATAGGAGATCGCTAATTTCGGTATGCTTTTTCTCTGTCAGACTTTATTCCTTCACTTTCCTAATACTGACTATGCCAAACAGACCTTGCTCGCGGTGCAGCAAGAAATTCTGCACCTCAAGCGTCGGCATTCGTTTCAAACATATAGCAGAGTGGCCCGCGAGGCGCGCTCGTATTTCTGGTTGCATAAATAGATAAAATACGCTCTTTCTCTGATTTTATAATGAAAACTTGGGAAACAAAATGAAGTATTCAATAAACCATTATATTAATTTTATTTACGTAATTTCTAATATATTCATAGGGTGTGCAGTGCACACCCTGCACATATGGACTGCACGCCACTGCAACCAATAAACAACATCGATTCAATTGAGGTTACTTGAGAAGTACCTACACTGACTAAAAAAATATGACTAAAGAATCATAATATAAAGATTAAGTATGGCACGCCATTTTGCTATTTAATAGCAAAAATTTATTCCACTTAAATTTAAACTATACATTTTTCTTATCTTGCAAGATAATTTAATTCATTGAATTTTTATGATTGAATTAAAATTATGTACATAATGAAAATTCAGAATTATTATTATCTTGCAAGATAGTTTTAATGCCTTGAATTTTTATGATTTAATTAAAATTATGTACATAATAGATATTCTAAATTATTATCTTGCAGATTAATTTCAATTCATTGAATTTTAATGATTGAATTAAAATTATGTACATAATGAAAATTCAGAATTATCATTATCTTGCAAAATAATTTTAATGCATTGAATTTTTATGATTAAATTAAAATTATGTACATAATGGCAATCAGGAATTCTTATTATCTTGCAGGATAATTTTAATTCATTGAATTTTTTTGATTGAATTAAAATTATGTACATAATCAAAATTCAGAAGTATTATTATAAGATAATTTTAATTCATTGAGTTTTTATGACTGAATTAAAATTAAGTACATAATGATAATTCAGCATTGAGACTATCTAGCAAAATTATAAGGAACCGTTGAATTTTTATGATTGAATTAAAATTATGTACATAATAAAAATTCAGAATTATTATTATCTTGCAAGATAATTTCAATGCATTGAATTTTTATGATTGAATTGAAATTATGTACATAATAGGAATTCAGAATTCTTATTCAGGATAATTTTAATTCATGGAATTTTTATGATTGAATTAAAATTATGTACATAATAAAAATTCAGAATTATTATTATCTTGCAAGATAATTTCAATACATTGAATTTTCATGATTGAATTGAAATTATGTACATAATGAGAATTCGTAATTCTTATTATCTTGCAGAATTATTTTAATTCATTGAATTTTTTGATTGAATTAAAATTATGTATACAATGGAAATTCAGAAATATCATCATCTTGCAAGATAATTTTAATCCATTGAATTTTTATGATCGAATAGAAATTGAATTAAGATTATGTACATAAATTAAATTCAATCATAGAAATTCAATTGATTAAAATTATCTTCCAAGGTATTCATAATTCTAAATTTCTATTATGCACATAATTTCAATTCAATCATAAAAATTCAATGCATCAAAATTATCTTGCAAGATAATAATAATTCTGAATTTCCATTATGTACATAATTTTAATTCAATCAAAAATTCAATGAATTGAAATTATCTTGCAAGATATAAAAATGTATAGTTTAAATTTAACTGGAATAAGTTCTTGCTATTAAATAGCAAAACGGCGTGCCACAAATAAGTATGATTTCCTATAACGCTGAAACATAACGTCAAATAACGTTAGTTCAACATTTCATGACGTCATTTCTTGACGTCAATTTATGACCACAATTTGACTTAGCATTTGACGTCAGTTTCACGTCATTTGACATCGAAATATGACGGTCACATTATGACTTCAATATGACCAAAATGCGACGTCACATTTTGGTCGACGGTCGGTCATTGTTACTTGGGTATATTATAATAAATAGACTTTTTGGTTTTAATTCTGTATATTTTGTTACAAGTTATTTAATTTTTAAAAACAGAACGAAGATCTTGTCCAAAATTTAAATTTGATCTCAAATGCAGAAATTTGCGCAGATTGCAGTTGCTAATTTTTAGTATACAATCTCTTTTATTTGTGACCGGTTTTATGAAAGACTAACTGTATTTACTCCAATAGCCAATTAATTTTTTGTACGCCTCGGTTGATTACGCATTACAAAAATGCGTGGATTAACTATTTGCTTCATTTACGCATCCCATCCAAAGCCTGATTAGATGAAATAGAATATAATGAATTGAAATAGAACACAGAGAATAAAAATATAAAACATGGAATACATAATATAACCCCTTTATGTATCCACAGAGTATAGAATGGAATAAAATTGAATAGGAAATGATAATTTTTATTTCATATTCCATTTCATTCTTGTTCCAGTTAGGTGTGTCTGATACTAACAGTAACTTTTACAATTACAAGAACAAATTTTACGAATTATTCTATTTATGATAACATTTACTTTATTTATTTTAAAAACTTGCATGATTACTATATCCTAATTTTGTTTTTTAATCATTTCTTCTAATTTAAATCACGTAATTTTGGAAACCTTAACGAATAGAATGCTCGACGATGGTGCATTCGCCTTCCGAGGCATCCCATATGCCCGTTCACCAACTGACGATTTCCGCTGGAAGCCTGCTCAGCCTACTAACCGTTTGGAATATTGTTGGAATGGCACGCTCCAAACACATAACGCTACTGATGTTTGCGCTCAGTTAGCCTCTGATGGATCTGTGACTGGCGTAGAAGATTGTCTAACACTTGATGTTGTCACACCTTACCTCCGGTATGACAATCCTATCCCCGTGGTTGTGATGATTGGAGGAGAAAGCATGATGGGAGGATCACCGGCGAAAATGAGGCCCTCTACAAGATATGCCAGATCCAGAGATGTGGTTTTTGTTAGACCAAATTTCAGAATGGGAGCTTTGGGTAAGCATACATCATTTAAAAATTTATTAGCTACTTTTTTTTTTGGCTTTATTTCCATTCTTTGTAATTCAAATTTTTCAATTATGGTGTCTGCCACACCCGTATCGAGTAATAGCCGTGATTGATACCTATTCATTTATTTACGGTTCATTATTAAATGAAATTTATTCTATTAAAATTATTTGACGAATAATAATTATTTGAGATATATATTCTTGGGATTTCAGTCAATATTTTAATTTTATTTCTTTTCTGCTCTACAGTTTCGGCTGCACCTCAGCCATCCTCAAAAGCGAAATGAATTATTGTTTAAAAAATTGAAGTTATACATATGTTAAAACTGTTATTAATATTAATAAGCGGAAAAAAGAGAAATTTTCTCTTGTCCTTTGCCACACCCGACATCTATGGAAGGCGTTGGCTAACTGCATGCAGTTAGCCAACGCCTTCCATAGATGTCGGGTGTGGCAAAGGACAAGAGAAAATTTCTCTTTTTTCCGCTTATTAATATTAATAACAGTTTTAACATATGTATAACTTCAATTTTTTAAACAATAATTCATTTCGCTTTTGAGGATGGCTGAGGTGCAGCCGAAACTGTAGAGCAGAAAAGAAATAAAATTAAAATATTGACTGAAATCCCAAGAATATATATCTCACATTATTTACATATCCAGTCAGCGTCAACCATTTTATCCAATAATAATTATTCTTCCAGGTTTTTTATCGTTGGAACTTCTCTCCAAATCGACTCATCCTCCAACATCAGGTAATTATGGTCTTTCAGACATAATTCAAGTATTGAAATGGGTCCAGTTAAATATCCAACATTTCGGTGGCGATCCAGCCGCCGTAACTTTATTCGGACACCGTGCAGGGGCAACTCTGGTTACTGCTCTTGCATCGACTAAACACGCCAAGGATTTGTTCGCTAGAGCTTGGGCAACTTCTGGAGGTGCTCTTTATCCTGGAAAACACCTCGCTGAATCTGAACAAGCCAATTTGGCTTATCTAGAAACATTAAATTGTGAAGATATCGATTGTTTGAGAAGATTGCCAGTTGAAACTGTTATTCAATCAGTTCCGGATACTTGGAGAAAGCCTCCTCCAGATTTGCCACTTCCGTCTGATATTGATCCAAGTAAAAGACATGAATGGTTGGTTTTGGATGGAAATATTATGAAGTATCACCCAGCTGAAGTTTGGGCGGATGAAAATGGCCTGCCGGTAAAACTAGTTCTTGGTTCGACAGCTCAAGCTGCTGCTTCTGATTTCCTTTATTTACGTCATACTTCATGGACTCCAGAATTAATTAAGGCTCATATTAACGATTCTTTATTGGGTAAATTGAATCTCACAGACGAAGTTTTGAAAATGTATCCCAATACGTATCAAGGATTAATCTCTTTAGTATCAGATATAAGAACAGTATGTCCTCTTCTGGCTATTGCTACTCAACAGAAATCAGTACCATTTTATATTGTGACTCAAACAAGGGGTGAACAAAATATCGCTGATGTTGATTCAGACGTAGATGCAATTTTAGGAAGGTATGAACCCCATTCTCCTGAACAAAGGCGGTATGTCCAAGCTATGCAACAACTGTTTTATCATTACGTATGGCATGGAGAGGTTATACAAACCGAAAATATCAGAAACAAAGTCCTTGTTATTGGGCAGGATATAATTCCTGCGGCAAACTATGCGCACTGTGATTTTTGGATCAAAAAGGATATTGTGCCAAAGTACGCTCAACTTGATTAAGAGTTAGTTTAATTTTTTTCTGAGGCGCGTAATTCACTGGGCAATAGATGAATTTTCAAAAAACAATAATTTAAACAGTCCTAAAATTGAGAAGTATTCCAATATTTTACAGCATTTTGGATTTATTCGGGAATAGGCAAAGAAATTTGTTTTTCTGATCTCAGTTTTAGATTGTTTGTAACTTTTAAGATGTGATTTTATTTAAAGGACGAACCCACCATCTTGTAAATGGCCCAACAAAGTAAGGCCTATTGTATATCAAGATATATTTCTTGATGGTATAAAAAATGAACAGAATACTTTGGTTTCAAGCAACAATGATTTGATTTGCCCATTTGGTCATTCAATTATTGATTTAATGTCCGACTAGTTTATTATTGCTGTCATAATAACACTGATTTCAGGGTGATTACGTAACAAATAATACCCGAGGGCATTATGTTTCAAAATAATGCCCGAGGGCATTATTTTGAAAAATAATAAACAAGTTTCCTAGTAACAGCAAGAAACTAGAGTAATTTCTTTGACAGAAGTCACAATGACAGGACATACATTGCTAAAAATTTTGATTGAAATACAACAAAAGTCGGACATTAAACATTGAAGGCACCACGGGAGTTGAACAGACAATAATGCCTACGGTCAACGTGCACACCTCGGGCGAAAGGCCCTCGGAAAGTACACTGGTGACCTCAGGCATTATTGTCCTTTTAACACCCTTGATACCTTAATTACTATATTGTGTCAGTATTTTTAAGTTATCGAAGAATTCATAAATTTATTATAGAAAGTATCAAATCCGTAATAGTAATTTTTCTACGGCCATCTTTAAACTTGATGGTTTATACATAGGAACCGATGAATTTAATTTTTTACGCATCCCAGGGCTTCCACTATTAATAAAAGAACGGCAGTCATGTTGCGTATCCTAAATTCATTTTTTTCTATAAATTCATGCCGCTAACTCTCCAGAAAACAACCATCACCGACTCACTTGTTTAAACTTCTCAACTTGTGCTGTGTGCTCCTTGCGATTTTGTTGGTTCTTAATGTCAAAATATGGAAAAAAGATTACAAATAAATTGGAAACACACCGTCAAACTCAGTTAAAACTGCAGCTGAAACAACTTTGCAATTATTACCAAGAAAATCAAGATCAATTCATGAAAAACGTTACGAAGAATTATTTCAAATGAAATGCATTACATAAAATTGAGAAATATTCTGAAAATGAATTTTATTTTGAGCATTATTTTCTGTACATTATCAGTAAAAGAGATAATGCGAAAATTGAACACTCATATAGGAATTTCCAGCTAAGCGCTACGCAGTCTGGTGGCAAATTCTAGAAGCTCAATAAGAGATATTCGTAAAACGTCAGTTACATCCTTTTATCTCTTTCAACTGAATTTATAAAGAATTTAAGCTTTATTATTTGAATATTTGATTTGAATAATTACGTCAACTATATATTGTTGTGTATCTAGCTGTAACTCTTGGAAAAAGCAGGATTCAAGCTTAAGTTTTTTCCTATTTTCTAAAAAGGAGAGTAAGGTTAAAGTGAAAAATAAATTTAATGATTTTAAATTTCAAAATTGGAAAAAGAGTGAGTCCTTTTATGAAAGTATTTTTTTCAATTTTGTGTGGCGATGACTGCAACGCAGAAGTTTGCAAACATAAACCATACAATTTTATATTTAAATCTGGGTTGTCACGTAAAGTACCACAAATAATTATGTCCAGCATTAGAAACTTCTTCTCCTTCATAAACTATTCTGGAAATTTAATTTCTTTTAGTATATCGAAAATACTTTAACAAGGAAAATCTCAGATCCTTCGTCACTCCGCTATTATTCATTGAATATAAAAGTGAAGAATTAAATTCAGAACAATAATAATTCTGTATCATTATAATTTATTTTCACTTGTACACAATGCAATAACCTCGCGCAATATCTCTTCTCGAGCTTCGAATTTTACTCACAGTGGCGCTGATAACATAAATTTAAATCCCTATAAGGTTATTGCATTTGACAAAATTTTAATCCAGAACATATGACAAAAACAAACAATATTTTTATACTAACTATGCCTGAGCTAAAGCCCGCCGCACACGAGGCAATTTTTCAAACAATTTTGTTCGCTTGGAGCCACGCTGGCTCCGATGCTATTGGGACTTACAGAATCCGTTGGCGGCGCTGTTAACAAAGCCAATATGGCCGTCAGTAGGTAGAAATTAACATTGCACGTATAGATGCGACGTATTATTTTTGACGTTTCCACCAAATTTAAACAATGTTGTGAGCTCAGTTGCATGAAATATTGAAGCTTTTTCAATCGACGGCCAGTTTGCGAAATATTGTCGAAGCTAAACAGCTGATAAACGCGAAATTAGTGATAATATACGGAACGACTGAGCTGTCATATGTAAAATTAATTACAGATGCGACCAAATTAAATTACAAGTAAATAGACGTCAATTTCACATGAAATTGATTAATCATTTGATATATCAATAAGATTTTTACAGTAAATTAATTGTAAAATGCCAAATTATGTTTCACACTGCACTAACCTGAAAAAATGTGCAAAATTATAGTTAGACATCTGATTGAATTTCTAATGCTACTCAAATAGAATATTAGAAAAAATACTCTTATTATCTGTTTACAAACGTTGAAAATTCAATATTCTACATGAAATTCTATCTAATATTTCTTAAAATGTATTGTTTAAACTTTAATTTTGACATTCAATCATAAAAACGTTCATTTTGCTTGAAGCAAACTTTTTTGATAACATATCATCGTTTAACTTCATTTTCAGTTACGTAAATCACAATTTAGGTCTGTCAATGCGTTCAGGAACTATTTTTTCGTTGCACAGAAGTCAAAGTTTCTTCGTGTAACTCGAGAAAAGCGAAATCGGAATTATCTTCTTGTTTGTCATTAATACAGCACTTCAAATATTTTAGCTATCATTTATACGAATATTTTTCAATTTTTGCTCCCATTCCGCGCTTTGACATTTCTACCTAATGCACGCCATTATTTATAGTACACTTCAAAGCCGTGAGTGGCACATTCAATTCTGTAAGTCCCAACACTCTATTTTTTTTAAAGAATTCTGTAACTAAAAGACTGAGCCACACTGTGAAAAACTTTCAATCTAGTTATTTGACAACTGTCATTTAGCGACGTTTACAAATCGAGATTTTATAAGTATTTATTACAAGTTTTATAAATAATACAAGCAATATGTTAATTATAACAAGTAATAATAATGTGAGCCAAAATTTTAACAAATTTTCGTCAACATAGGTACTCGTTTGGATATAATTATTTGATTTTGACAGTCACTTAAAAGTACAGTCCCATCAAAAGGCATTAGAAGTTGTATTACAAGTACATTCAGAGTGTACAACTAAATATCATCTGTGTAAATTTGCCCGCGATTTAAACCAATCAGAAATCAAGATCAAATAGGCCCTATCTTCTCCACACTGACTTCTTATAGTAATTAAGGTATCAAGGGTGTTAAAAGGACAATAATACCTGAGGTCAACAGTGTACTTTCCGAGGGCCTCCAGCCCGAGGTGTGTACGTTGACCGTAGGCATTATTGTCTGTTCAACTCCCGTGGTGCCTTCAATGTTTGATGTCCGACTTTTGTTGTATTTCAATCAAAATTTTTAGCAATGTATGTCCTGTCATTGTGATTTCTGTCTCTACTTACTTGCTGTTACTAGGAAACTTGTTTGTTATTTTTCAAAATAATGCCCGAGGGCATATTTGTCAAGTAATTACCCTGAAATTATGACAACAATAATAAACTAGTCGGACATTAAGGTTGTTAAGAAGGGGAGTGGGGTCAAGTTGTAGTGGGAACCCTGCTCTATGCTAAATACATAGGATAGAATAAGCATTCATTGCCAACTTCAAATAAACAAAATTTCAATGATTAAAACTAATGGAAATGTTTGTTTTCGGTTGAAAATACATGATTTTGAATAATTTGGTTCCTTATTCTATTCTTTTAAAGAGCTTCCATCGGTTATAATTTTTTTTTCCATATTTTAATAAATCTGCAATATGATGTGTATAGTACGCAACGCTGTAGACATTCGGAAATATTTTTGATGTTTAGTACCAAACAAACTTATGGATGATAAATCTACATCAAAAAAAGAATATCGATGGAAGAATAGATGGGTTACTGAATCAGTATACCGTCCAGTTGGGAAAATAATAAAAAATCTTGTTTATTCCAATCGCACACACTCTTCTCATTTCATCTCATGCGGCGACGTTGCCAAGCGTATGATAATTTGTCAAATCTCAGAAGCTTTTGTACAATTTTCTCTGAAACTATGAACAAGACTTTTTTGAAATTTAGTACACATGTTTATAAGACTCGTTGATATTTTGGCGATTTTTTGCAATGCTGTTATTTCAGATAGTCGAGATAATGACGTATAAATCAATGTGAAACACGTCGCGTGCATTTAACGCAATGTAATAACATGCCACAGAACAGCAACTTTGACATTTTTTATCTCGATAACTAAGAACAAGATTGTGTTCAAACTCTGCCAGAATATTCTTCATTGAACAAATAATATACTGTAAAAATTTAAGAAAATTCTCATATACTTTGAATTCCTTCTCAACAACCTCAAAAAAAAATGAATTATAGAAACTTGTTTGGTGCTGTTCTTGCCACGCGACTTGTTTGACAAGATAAATCCTGTACTAGTTTTCGCACTTGCTTCGCCGCTGGCTGCTATCCATGGTCAATCAGAATGGATATCGAAATCACGTGACTACATGAATAGCTTTATGTCTTAATCATTTGATCTTGACGATTTCCCACAATTAACTAGACGACGTAACGAGCTCAATCAAACAATGGAAATAATTTATTGTAAAGAATTAGCTGGAAGCATGGCTTAGAGATACCATTTAGATCAATTAATGCATTGTAAATATACTTCAAACATTAACAATCAAAGTAAGATGAAAAGGTAAAAATGAGAAAAAGTTTTTCTGCACTCTATACAGAAAATTAAGTGGTGAGGGTAATAATTTAAGTTGTACATGAGCAATTGAAATGGTATTCCCAACAACTTGAAGTGGTAAGGTCAATGTGATGGATGGTAATGGGCTCGTTCGATTTGGAAACTCTCGAAAATTACATATTGCACATGAAAGTTAGTTGTTAATTGTTTATATAAATATAAGAATTATCATGTTTTGTTCAACATTTAACTTGAATTATTAAAATGAAAATTTTCTGCTAGCAATCAGTTGAGATGTTTAGTTAGATAGCACCACTGCAAATTACTCGACTCGACATACGTTCACATTTTATCTCAGCGTATATCTAACAACATTCTTACGATCTAGTGACTATGACGTCATCAGGACTTTATATATTATTCTCAGCTTTGAACATTTTTTGGAAAAAATAAAAGTGACGGAATTTATATTTCAAGATTCTGAATAACATTATGTAAAGCTTACGTCACACGACGCTTTTTTCGCTGCTGGATTTTTTGCATAGTTACGCTGATAGGTTCCTAGCTGGTTGCGCTGCTGGACATTATGATAGATGCTATGTGATATTGGCTTCACACGATGCTAGGTTGGATTAGCAGATCTTTTTGATACGCATATGGCACCAAGAATTATCGATATTAATCAGAGTGAAATGTAGCTGCCAAATTTTAAATAAAACCAACAGATGTCAATTCACCAGAAATTTAATGCATCTAGGATCACTTCTCTTGAAAAATAACGAAAAGCAAACGTGACATTTAAAAAAAATTAAATGTCAATGTCACATTTTATACTCGCGTGACTAGAAGCTAGCTTTCTATTGGTTACCGTTCGAATCCATCAGGCAAACAAGCTTCAAAAATAGCACATGTTCTATCATGGAAACCATGTAAAAACACCCGAACGAGCACATTGGTTAAATGTTGCAGTTTTAAATTGTAAAATCTGACCACTTAATTGGTAACCGGTACCACTTGCAGTTGTAAAACAAAAAGACGTCCAGTGTCAAAATTTTGAGGTTAGGAAATGTATTTTCATCTTAGAACTATATTTGTTTGTAAAAAAAATAGTCTATACCAAGAGTAGTCATCTTTTGCGTACATAAGAGCTACTTTTCATCTCAAAAATATATCGCAATCGACTTACAACTTCGATTTTCACCACTTGAACTGAACCACTTATACTTCTAACCAATTGAGTGGCGCAATTTAGTTTTCTCAGTGTAGTTCGTCGAGCATGTTGAGAATACAGCGGCCTTAAAACCCTTTCAGCTCTCTTGAATATATTTTCTCTATTTTTTTTTTATGTCCGCATTCTAATTGATTCGCAAGCTGAAACGGCTCTTCTTCAACGATTATTTCCGACAACATCCATATTTGTAATAAGCAAGTCGACATTCTGAAGTCACTATAATTCAAAAATACTTACCTTCTTTATGGTATTAAAACTCATCAAGTTTCATTTTACAATACCTTTCTATAGGTAAACAAACTTTTAAAAAAAAGATTTGAATGCGTGTGTTGAAGGAAACAAGATTATTAATATCGGATAAAATATTGAAAACATCAGAGACAATTCGTTATTCATTTTTGAATCGTCTGAAATACATTTTCACAACTGAAGCCTTGATACAGTTCAGTATATTATTAAAAATAAATATTTTCAATATAATAGTTATTTAAGGATTATTAACCGTGATGCTTACAAAATTTTTTGCACGATTGGATCGATCCAAAATATTGGTCCTAATTTGTTTTTCAAATTGATTCAAACTGATGATTGTTTATTCGCTATCAAGTTTGACATTTTATTTTGAATTGTCAATTACAAATAAAGATGAATAAATTTTTTTTTTTTGTGAAAATACACAATTTTTTACTTACCTCCTTTGCCCAAGGGCGGTAAGTCAGCATAACCATAGTAACCACAGTTTGCCGGTAAAATCAACATACCACCTTAAATAGAGGGTCGGTAAACACATGAAAACGTCCAATCGTGCAAAAATATGTTTTTCCTATTCAAAACAGTTGAGAATTTTCAAGTATGGGATTTGTTTTGAAGAGTTATTATTTAGAGTCGCAGAAAAAAATTTGTACGCATCACATAAGTAAACAAGCATAATGAAATTCGGTCAATGCCGGAGTAAGAACATTTGCGAATGTCATAATTTTTTTTTACTACTCCCAACTTCCATATTTTGACAATCATTAAGCACACATCAAGGGAACTAAGAGCAGAAGTTGACATATAAACAACAAATTGATGTTACCAATATGAGTTCACAGAAAAATTCAAATGGTGAAGCTGAGATGCGAAAATCGCTTAATGGTGGCCGTAGAAATACAGTAATTCGTGCAACAAGAATGAAAGTTGAGAATTGTGACATGAGGCCAAGTATTTGTTGACTGACTTGATGAACCACTAAAATTGTTGGTAGAATGTCAAAATACTTGTTTACACTTGTATTATATATAAGTTTCTGTCTACGGTCCTCAGCTTCCATATTTTGACAATTTATTATTCAACACTCAGTAATGGATCTAAAAACGAAGATTATATTCCTGTAGTAAATTTAGGAAATCGCGATTATTGAAGACTAGATTATTTTGATCAAGAAATTTAAATTATCATGATAATTAAAATTTAATATCATCCAGTGCAGTATTTTTTTCTTGCACAATAAAAAATTGTTGTACGAGAAATTGGCATTTGAGCTTGCAATAGCTTAAAGAGAATATTAAAAACTGAACAAAATCAATCTGAATGTTTGAAACCAAAGCTATCTTGTAATTATTTGTGCATAATGGGTTTTCATTTTATGATATTTAATAACGATATTATTTTATTATATTTATTTAGTTAGTACTACAACCCATTCTATAGATACTCCGACTATAAACTGAACGTCCCCATATAATTTTTCCGCTTAACAGAAGCTTTTTGTATAACTAAACGTACATTGTATTAAATAATGCATTTCTATGTCCAATACTCTACCCTTTGATATCTTTGTATGTAAATGTAATATTTATATATGTAATTTTTCAACTTTTCGACCCATATACAATTTAATTATTTATTTTTGAGTGTAAACTTTACAATAATCAATAAATACTGATTGAAATATAACATTGTTTATGAATAAAATTAGCATACTTTAAGATTTATTTTATTGAAGCTTAAGTTACATCATTGCATAAAATATAGAACATTGCGTTAAAAAATATAATATATTAATCTATTTGGTTCATCAGACTTATAAAAATTAAGTAATATGTAATCACTGGATCAATTACGCTCTTTTAGAGCAATAGGGCTGTTGATACGTGGTGTTCGTACAGGGCTGTTAACATTTGGTGTTCGCACAGGGCTGCACATATTTTCCTTATCAATATTTTTCTCACCTTTCGGGGTTTTAGTTTGCTGGCAAATTTTTTGTTTGAGTTTTTCGATTGTGCGGCTTTGTTGCAGTATTTTTGACTCATAATTTTGCTTGCACTGAAAAATTAATATTATTAAGACTGAAATTCATGCTATAAATTTTTTTATAATGGAATCAAAATTTCTGTTACATAATGTTTCTCATATCATGTGGAAATCTCTTGAACTGAATCTGATTTTTCTCAATTTGAAGAAATTTGGGTAACCTTCTCGAACCGTGTTTCAAAAAAATTCGTGAATTTTCTTTTCTCAATTCCAGAAAAAAGTGGGGCTGTCTAGTCCGGGTTTTAATAGCTTTATATTTTACACGGCAATTTGATTATTTTCACTTCTTGTTTTTCCTAATAAGACACTTTCTTTCCACTTTTAAATTTTGTATTACTATCTAATGACAATTCAAATTTTGAAAATTGGTATTGACAATTTTTAAATGAGAAAATATTGTGAAAATTATTTTCACATCGCCCAAAATGTCGTTTACAAATTATTTTGGTCAAATCCGAACTTAAATTTTTATTTGGTATAGTAAATGAAACTTTAGATAATAGATTGAAAGGGTACAAATCATGCCGGTGAACAAATAATTTGTTATATAGAAATATATCTAAAATAACCACAGGTTTGACCTAGTTATTTTAGTCGAAAGATTAACAAAGTCTAGCATATTAATGACGCAATATAGGTATTTCCAAAATCATATATCATCGTTCTTTCAATTTTCGGTAGACTTTTACAATAGGTACCTAGTAGTAGTTATAAAAGTAAAAAGAGATGGCGCCACAGGGATGCAAAAAAAAATCCAGTGGCACTAGAACGGTGGGAACTAATATTTTACCTGTTTTAAAAAAAGCAACCAAAACATAACCTAAACCGAGCTTTTTAGGCCAACTAGTATTGGAAAACAGTAAATCAGTGTTTTTCTTGTTTAAAAAAAAAAACAAAACATAACTAAACCTAAACCGAGCTTTTAAGGTCAAAAAATAAAACAACCAAAACATAACCTGAACCAAGCTTTATAGGCCAACTAGCATTGAAAAAAATCCATTGTTGTCAGCGAGGCACACACTTGTACGTATTTAGATGGAATGCTCTTTGTTTGAAAGCCACTGACTATAGCAACACATGTGCAAGGTACGCGCATGCGCACGTCACTAGGTTCCTAATGTGAAAGTGAGCCCAATTTTCAGTGCAGCAATATAGTCAGCTATGATTGTTCAATGAACCAACTTTTAAGACCCGGTTTTACAGTTTTTAATGTTGCAATTCAATGATAATCCATAAATCCCACAGATCATTGAATCCATAAGAAATAAATAAAAGAATTTTAGTATAGGGAAAATATTAAATGAATAGCATGACGTCATGAATGCAGCGATTACATTGCAACCACTACGTTTATATAATAGTTCTAATTCGATGTTAGATCATCTATGGTATGCTGCTTGCATATGTAGAGATAATTGGTAAATATTTTAGACAAGCGGAAATAATATTTTGATTTCAATTTTAAAGACGATGATTAAATAATGTAAAATTAAGAAAGGTTTAAATAATGAACTATTTATATTGAAAGAATATATATTCAAATTATTAAAGTGCAGGAAACTATTAAGAATGGAAGATTTAAATTAAAATTAATTACTGTTAAAGAATATCAGAGGAATCAGACGCAATAATTGAGAATGTAACAAGTTTAATATAAAAAAATATTGTGATTAAATATCACAAACATCAAACACTAAAATAATGCTGCAATTAGAAAAATTAACAAAAAAATAGAGATTAATTAACTTCAAAAGAATATCACAGGAGTCAAATAAAATTGAGAATACTGGTGTAACTGAACCTTTGTAACAAAATTTGATGGTATATAGTACTGGACGTACTGATCATGAATCAAAAAGAGTTTTGCTGAAATTCGTAAAAACAGCAGTAGTTTGCAAAAATATAGCATTTTGGATACCGCTGGTTGTCATAGATACTCCTATACAAAATATATGAAAAACTATGTTACACAATATTTACATGCGTAATTTACTCTCAGTAAAGCAATTAAATTAATCAAATAAGAATATTTTTATCAACTGCAGATCAAATAAAATTTGTACTACACAAGATATTACATAAATCTAAAGAAAATAATTGGAAGGTTATGAATTTATAAAAATTGCTCAAAATTGTCGCCGTACACAGCAACACACAATGCAGCACGTTGAATGAGGTTAGCGGTACAAGCTTGACGGAGGTAATTGTGTTCTTTTATTATTTCTGCGCTATTTTCAATACGCTGTTACAGTTCATCAATACTTTGCGGCGCATCTTGGTTATCATAAACTAATGACTTTAAATGACCCCAAAAATAAAAATCAAGAGGATTAAGATCTGGTGATCTCGGAGGCCATGGTACAGGATCACCACGCCCTATCCAACGACCTTCGTATGTGTTGCAATATTTTTAAATTCTTTGAGATCATTTTTATAATATTTTTCTAGATAGCGATGAATGTTTTTGAGATTTGAAAAAAAAATAAGAGGTTTTGACGTTAAAAAGAATTGTATGTATAATTTAATAATAAAGATTTAAAAGTGCTCTTATCATTTTGATTTGTATCATTAAATTGGTAGCAGAGCGTAGTTAGTCTGGATTGTATTTTTAGTCGAAAAGTGAGTAATCTAACAGTTCCTCACAATGGATTTTAATTCGGCTAAAATTGAACCATTGACTGAAAAGAATTATAATGTTTGGAGCATGAAATTGAGGCTCTACTTGAAGCAAAACAATTGTTTGAAGATGTAATAGAAAATGCGGAGCCAAGAAAAGATGAAAATAATAAAGACAGTTTGAAGAAATATAACGAATGGAGCAGAAAAAATAAAGAAGCACTAGGAATTATTATTCTTTCGTTGTCAAATGAGCAAGCAATTGTATACAAAAACATTAAGAATGCTAAAACAATTTGGGAAGCAATCAAGACAAGATATGAAGGAGCACTTGAAGATAGTAAACTAGACTTGATACTCGAATTAACAAAATTGAATAAATCTAATCGAGAAAACATGGAAGAATATCTAACAAGAGCACAAGGAATTTCACGTCAACTGATTGAATTAGGAAAACAAATCTTTGAACGGGAACTTGTCAGATACATTATTGAAGGATTACCTGAAAAATACGAATCTATTGTAATTGCTCTGTCAATAAATAGAAGTATTAGTTTTATAGATATGAGACAAACATTATTACATTTTGAGAAAAAAGAATTGGAAACATAAAATGAAACAAAAGTTTATCAAGTTGCAGATAAACGAAGGAACATGAATACGAAGAGATTGTGTTTCGTGTGTAACAAACCAGGACATATTGCAAAAGATTGTTGGTTTAAGGACAAAAATAAACAATTTCATAAAGATAACTTCAACAAAAAAGTTCCAACTAGAGATTTTAAGAGAATAAATATAAATAGAGACAGAAAGGAACATGCTACATATTTAAAAGAAGATCATAAAGGAGAAAGATTAGAGTTACACACAGAACATGCGATGACAGTCAGAGACAAATTGATGGCAACTGAAGAAATGAACTGGATTCTAGATTCTGGATGTACGAAACATATGACAGCAACAGAATGCTGGTTAGAGAATACCAAGGAGGAAGAAAAGCTAGTAAATGTTGCTGAAGAAGGAAGAATGATTAAATCAATAAGCAAAGGAGATATTAGAGCAACTACAAAGATAAATGGAGAAATATCAAATCTCATATTGAAAAATGTTCTATACGTGCCTAAACTGAGAGAAAATCTAATGTCAGTTTCAAGTATAGTTAAAAACGGAAATGAAGTTATTTTGAAAAGAGATGGAGCTTACATTTATTCTGATATAGGTGAACTAATCTGCCAAGGCCAACTTGAAGACGACATGTTTGTTGTAAAAATATCACGAAGAATTGAAGATGGTATGGAAAATGAAGAATGTTTTAGAGTCAATGAAAATTCAATGAAACTTTGGCATAGAAGATTAGGTCATACAAATAATAATTACATCAAAATCATGCAAAATAAATATATGGTCAAAGGATTAGAAATTATTGATGAAGAAAGTGAATTATGTGAAGCATGTGAAGAAGGAAAGATGAACCGCCAACCATATAAGCCAACATACTCTGAGATGACTGAGGAACCTTTACAATGTTTGCATATAGATCTATGTGGACCATTTCAAGTAGAATCTTTAGGAGAGAAAAAATATATGATGGTTGTGGTAGATTCTTATTCTAGAAGATATTTTGTAGAATTTATTGCAAGAAAAAATGAAGCAACTGAGAAAATCAAAAGCCTGATCGCTAGAAGAGAGAACGAACTAGGTGTTAAAGTTAAAAGAATTAGATCTGATAATGGTTTAAAGTTTTTGGATAAGAATTTAAAAGAATATTTCACAAGCAAGGGGATTAAACATGAAAAAACAGTCACTTATTCATCAAGAAGCAATGGATTAGCTGAAAGAGCAAACCGCTCATTATTAGATAAAGCCAGAACTCTCTTAATTGATAGTAAATTGCCACTTAATTTTTGGGCCGAAGCAGTAGCAACAGCTGAATATGTGCACAATATTACACCAACAAAGAGTAGAGATAAAACACCATTGGAATTATATTATGGTAAAAAACCACCTGTGAAACATTTAAAACCATTTGGTTGTCTAGCATATTATAAAGTGGATAGCAACAAAAGACATAAACTAGAACCGAAAGCTAAAAAAGGTATTTTTGTAGGATATTCAAGGGAAAGAAAAGCTTATCGAATTTATAATCAAGATGAAGATAAAATATTTGAAAAATATGATGTTACATTCGATGAAGGAAGAAACGGATATGAATCAAAACGAAGAGAAGAAGTAAGATCAAATTATCTTGACTTGAAATATATAAATAGTACACAAAATTTCAATGAAGACATTTCAACAAATTCTGAAGATGAAGATGTCGAGATAATTAGTCAAACAGAAGAACTAAATGATACAACAAATTTAGAAAATGAAGAAAACGCAGACGCAGATGATATCACTAACGCAGACGAAGATAATATCACTGAACTGATTACAGAAGATGAAAATATAATGAATACCGAAGAAAGGCCAAAAAGAGAGAAAAAATTGCCAAATAAGTATGAAGATTTTCATATCTATCTAACAATTATCAAAACACCTAAAACGTATGATGATGCAATGGAAACAGAAGAAAGAATCGAATGGAAAAAAGCTATGGATGAAGAAATACATTCAATGATGTCATACAAAGTATGGGAGTTAGTACCAAGACCAGAAAATATTAAAATTATAAAAAGCAAGTGGATTTATAGAGTCAAAACTGACAAAAATGGACAGAAATTCAAAGCAAGATTAGTGGCAGCTGGATATGATCAAAAACAAGGAATTGATTTCGAAGAAAGCTTCAGTCCAGTAATAAAATGGGATTCATTCAGATTTCTCTTAGCATTAGCTGCACAACAAGATTCTGTGATCAAACATTTTGATGTAAATACTGCTTATTTGAATGCTGATTTAAATGAAACAGTTTATATGGAACAACCTTCTGGCTATATTACTGATTATAAAAGGGTATTAGATAAAATAGATGAAGCTGACTGGATGAGTGAATTTGAGTGAGTAAAAAGTCTTGGGAATTCAGTCAATATGTTTTAATTTCTTTCCTACTTTACAGTTTCGGCTGTACCTCAGCCATCTTCAGAAGCGAAAAGAATTCATATTGTGAAAAATTAAAAATGTACATTGAAATGTGATGTCGAGTTTAATAAAATTAAACATTTTTAATTTTTCACAATATGAATTATTTTCGCTTCTGAAGATGGCTGAGGTACAGCCGAAACTGTAAAGTAGGAAAGAAATTAAAACATATTGACTGAATTTCCAAGACTTTTTACTCACTCAAATAAAAGGGTATGTTTATTGAAGAAGAGTATATACGGACTACCACAGTCGGGAAGATGTTGGTATTTCAAGTTTAAGCAAACTGGAAAATATTGGATTGCATCCAGCGAAAGCAGATTCTTGTGTATTTATTAAAAGAACTGGAATTTCATATTTGATCGTTGGGATATATGTTGATGACTTTCTGGTTATTGCTGATTCTGAAGAAACAATAACAAATTCTGACAATGTGATCGAATCGACATTCAAAATAAAAGAAACAACAAAGACGAATATATTCCTGAGTATAAAAATTGAAAGACAGAATGGTATAATTACACTTAGTCAGAAGGAATATCTACAGAAAATTTTGGAGAAATACAATATGATAAATTGCAATTCTGTGAAAACACCTGGTACAGTAGGAGATAATCTTGATGATTATGAGAAATCGAATAAATTTTCGATGAAGATATATCAAGAGGCCATTGGTTCATTGATGTATTTATCTATTGGAACTCGGCCAGATATTTCATTTACAGTTAGTAATCTATCACAATATTGCAAAGATCCAAGAGATATACGCTGGACCGCCTTGAAAAGAGTTTTAAGATATTTAAAAGGTACGGAAAATTATGTTTTATTGTTTGAAAAATCTGATGGACAAATTAATATAACATCAGATGCAAGTTGGAGTACAACTTACGATGGTAATGCCCGTACTTATAGTCGAAACTCAATCTCGTTCTTGAGTATTACTTGGCCAAGTCGAGGCGAAGTCACAATAGATACTCACTTGATAATCTATCCTATAGTCGATACTTGAGGTTTCTTGTTTTTGACATATATTTGATTGATATGTTTGACGTTCATGACAGTATTTGCGAAATATTTTTAGTTTGTCTACTGAATTTGATCTATTTTTGGATAATTTGATTGGAAAGGTAAGTTTCAGTAAGTATGTATACCTCTATGACATATATCCATGTTGGAAGTACAAATGTCAAAAATAACTGGCACGAATACTTGAGCACGACTCAAGGTAGTCTTGTAGTAGACTCAAGTAAAGCCGGAGCGAAGTATTACTCCATAGCCAAGTAACGACTATTAGTAATATTCGCATACTTGAGCAATTCTCAAGTCTGAGATCAAGCAAAGTATTGACTATAAGTACAGGCATAAATCATTTGGTGGATATACCATACAATACGGTAAATCATTATTGAGTTGGAGAAGTAGTAAGCAAAAGATTGTCGCCTTATCAACAATGGAAGCAGAATTAATATCCGCATGCGATGCCATTTGTTGTAGAATCTGGATTAAGTCATTATTAAAAGATATAACTGGAAGAGAACCTGACAAAGTAAATATTAATACTGATTCACAAGCACTCATAAATTGGATCGCAAATCCAAAAGTTAGTGTTCGTACTAGACATATCAACAGAAAATATTATTTCATCAAAGATGAACTGGAAAGAGGCACCTTTATCATGCAGTACAAAAATACCAAAGATCTTGAAGCAGATATGATGACAAAAAATTTGAACTCAGAGACTTTATTAAAACATGTAACAAATGTGAACGTGATGAATTGTGTTTGAAAAATTAAAAATAAGAAATATTGATGATCACAAAGAAACAGAGGGATTTGTTGCAATATTTTTAAATTCTTTGAGATCATTTTTATAATATTTTTCTAGATAGCGATGAATGTTTTTGAGATATGAAAAAAAAATAAGAGGTTTTGATGTTAAAAAGAATTGTATGTATGATTTAATAATAAAGATTTAAAAGTGCTCTTATCATTTTGATTTGTATCATTAGTATGCAGTATCTAAATGTTCTCTCACAAATCTGCTGTAGTGCGGAGGTGCACCGTCATGGAGAAACCATGCATGCTGCCGAACATCTAGCAGAATGCCCTCTAACAATTCTAGTAGAGTGTTTTGCAAAAACCCTAAGTAATCGTCACCATTCATACGCGCAGGTAAAATGTATGGACCAAGTAGAGTACCATTCACAATCCCAGCCCAAGCGTTCGAAAAGAATCGATGCTGGAAATGACTTCTTCTAATAACATGTGGGTTTTCTCGTGACTAATAATGTGAATTGTGGACATCATAAATACCATCTTGAGTGAACAAGGACTCATCGGAAAAAATTACATTTAATGTGAAATTTTGGTCTTGAGCATGTTGTTGAAGAAGCCATTGGCAGAAATTTACTCGCTCGAGGTGGTCACGTTGCATCAGATTTTGAACTCTTTGGTAATGGAACGGATGGTACCTTAAGTTTCGAAGAATTCTTCACAGTCATATGAGAAACTTCTTGTCCCAAGTTGCGTGAAATTTGGCGAGCACTAATTGTAGGATCAACATCAATTATATCCGATAAAACATTTTCGAAATTTTGTCGGTATCTTTGACGTCCTCCACCTCTACCAGGATTAAGTCGAAGTAATCCTGTATTACGAAGACGCTGTAGTAGTCTTCCAAACATTCGATGACTGGGATGCCGTCTGTCAGGATATCGTTTCTGCATACAAACGCTGCGCTGCTCTCCCGTTTTGCCCCACTGCTACGTATACTATCATATCAGTTAGTTCTAAATTACTAAATGTAATATCCATTTCCATTTTTTTTTTTTTAATTCAGTAACGATAGCTTCAAACACTGTTTTACGTTACAAACTTGTAAACTTTTGACGACAAAAATCAATAGAAAATTATTTGAGTCATGTATGTATTATGCGATATATTTAATTTGTGATTAGTTGTTGCGTAATGGTTACGAGTAATGTTGTAATTCTAGAAGAAATTTTTAACCCAGTGGCCCAAAACTGTTTATTTGATTTAAGCTATCTCCCAATTTTCGAATTTCAGCGAAATTCTTTTTGATTCATGATCAGTACGTCCAATACTATATACCATCAAATTTAGTTACAAAGGTTCAGTTACACCCTGTATAACAAGTTTCAAGGTGTCAAGTGTTTGAACTAAAAGTGATAATTGAACTGTAAACGAAGTGTGAAATAGAGATTGATTAATGTAACCAATTAAAATTTTCCTAAAAACAAGAAACAATTTCCATTTTTAAAAATAATATAACAAGTGTTCAGTATTTATTATTATGCCGGCATTTCTTAAATATATTTTTCAATAAATTCCTACTATGCCCGTATGTATTTCTGTTAGTTTAAAAAATATGTAGCAACATTTCAGAGTTATTCAAATTTCGCAGGATTGGTATTAGAGTATTATGACGTTTCTCATGCCCGTGACGTCATGCTATTCATTCAATATTTTTCCTATATACGAAGGTAATTAAGATACGCTTAGGATAAACCAAAAATTGTAATACCTTAGACCCGTAGAGAACAATGCAGTTCAATCGTAGAGACATAATAGAGAGAATATATGTTTTTAAAACAATTTGCCAAGTATTTTCGGCTAAATGGGGTTAGTCAAATCAAGATATGAAAATATATATTTTATCGTTTTGACAGCGGATAGAAAGGAAGGTAACTTTTTGCAAGTGATAAAACGTTATTTACCTTTCTCCTAGCAACCAAATCAAAACATTCACTATATTAATGTCATTTGCATTATTTGTCAATGCTTAAACTGCAAAATAAACAGAATTTGGAATATTTTTGAAGAAAATATAAAAGAAAATGTCAAGAAAGGTGTGTCTATAAATACAAAAAACAATAAATCATGTATCTGTAGAAAATTTATCGTATTTTGTGAAAACCAGAATTATGTATTAGGAAAAGGTACGATATGTCAAATTTCAAATATTTTGCTAGATTGTACTTAAAGTATGCGGAGAATTGATGGAGGTAATCTTAAAGAATACTTGGTGGAATGTGTCAAATGAAACGTGAAACGATGTATAATAATTGTACTCTCAATAATTGTACATTTAAATAAACTTTTTCATAAATAAAATGTCGTTAAATTATCTCGCCGAATTACACTCTAGCATTTTATTTTTCTTGGGATAAATTTCAGTTTGATAACTGAACCTGACAGCAATTTGACTAGAAAACTATTCAAAAAATAAAATCACTCCACCTACGGTGTCGTGATTTTATTAGAACAGTTTTCTTGTCAAATTGATAGGTAACAAGGTTTCGTGAAAACAGAAATTTATCCAGCAAAATGAAAAGCTCTTGTGTAATTACTGTTGATAACTACGTTACCGACATTTTAAGAACACAGTGGCGTATATTTTGCATATTTCATGACGGATTATCCATAATCTGATTCAAAAAACTAGGAAGTAAGTAAATAGCTGTATTATCGAATTATTATTGATTATTTTTACCATCCAAATTTCGACCAATAGAATTGCACCATTCGACGTCACGTGGTACAACCAGCACGGTTTTCAAGTGGAAATTTTTTGGAAATTTTGTCTGTTGCTTATATATACAAAACAAAGAACATTCAGCCGCGTTGATTCAGCATCTGTCAAACTGACAGACAGATTGAATTTGAAAATGAGCAGATTCGGAGTCGAGTCTCTGGAATCTATTGATGAATTTGGATGGGAAAAATAATCTTCCGAATACCATTCGTGATTAAATTTAACCTGGAAAAATTTTCAGATTGTTACGAGAGCTTGCTACCAATTTATTTCGTGATATTGATCAAAAATCACTCGCTTGACAGCTCGTGATTTTTCTGTCAATATCACTCAATAAATTGCTAAGCAACAAGCTCTCGTAGCAATCTAAAAATTTTTCCGGTAAAATTTAACCACTCATGATATTATATATGAAAATTTATTATTATTCTACCAAATTATTAGGTTAGAATAGTGTTTTCAGAGGAACTGTCATCTGTCACTTGAAGCTCACTATCTCAAGCAGGCGGCAAAAAAAAATCAGAATCATTTTTGATCACTCTGTATAAAAAAAAACATTATTTGTACCGACTCACAAAAATAACTATTATAAACAAATATAAGAATTTTGAATAAAACTGCATCTGTAGAACTTTCTTTTAGAAACTTGGATAGTTGAAAAATTAATGGAATAAATATTGCGGCTCCCTGAATCAGAAAAATTTCCGATCCTCTGCTCTAGCGGATAAAATGTAACATTCATAAAGGTGATTAAGATATTGGGAAATATCGGGAAAAAGATAGTGGTAATGTTGTTGTGGAATGATGAAATTTTGGGAAAAGCTTCTACTAGACATGGGAATAATCAGAAAAAATAATGACAAGTTGGGATCAGATTCGAAAGATCTTGAAATCATTCATGTTGGGCTGAAATTCAGTCTATAATATAAAGAAGTGTTCATGTGCAACAATGGTTGAAGATTAGCTCGCTGAGTTCGCGCTTTGAAAAACATCCCTGAATATTACCGAATTGCGCTGCGCGCGCCTGTGGTACAGGACTCAAGCCCGAGACAGTCGAGAAAGGTACACTAAACTCATGTTGGCTCGAAATCCATCTATAAATAAGTATTCATGTGTAACAAGGTTATAGGTTAGCTCGCTAAGTGCCCACTTTCGAAAAACATCCCTAAATATTAGCTGCGCACTGAACTCTTCATGTTAAGCTGAAATCTAGTCTATAAATTAGTATTCATGTGTAACAATGGTTTAAGGTTAATTTGCTACGCGCCCGCTTTCGAAAATTACACTGCGCTATTCGAATAGCTCGAGCCCTCAGATCATAAATAATATTTAGATGGAAGGAGTCCTATATCACACAATACATTTTTGTGAACGGTTATGCCAGAAAGAGAAGAAAATATAGGTCAAGTAAGAGGGTCAAAGAAATAAAATATAATGAAAGAAAAGTGAAATGAAACGAACTGCGCATGTCTATCGAATTTCATTTGCTATTTATAAAAGTAATGTTAAGAATGTATTTTGCAACTAGAAAACGGTGAATGAATATAAATATTTTTTACAGAAATAAGAACTCATTACACCATGTGTTTGTCATTTTGCGAGCTTGACAAACCGAAATTTGATTATTGTCACGCTTGCGCAGTTCATTTCCCCAGCTTTCTTACAATATATATTCCATCTCTTTCCGTCGTAATCGTTCGCAGTTTCTTCCATCTAGATATTATTTATGATCTAAGCTCGAGCACCACATGTCATTGTTTTTCTCATAATCTTCATTTATAATAGAAACTTTTCCCCAAATTTGATCCATTCTGGAGCTGGCGCTCCTCATCGACAACATTATCAAAAGATTTTCTGTATTTATTGCAAAAGTTATTGAGAAGTCTGCAGATAATATGTCAACGTCGTTTACAGTATATATTGTTCCATCATAATGAAATTCTGCTTTGTCTGCTGATTGGAAAAAAAATCATTATTGTGGGATTTTTTTTTTGTAGATTATCACAGGGAAAAAATGTTTTTATATATTTTTGCTTTGAACAATAATTATTATTTTGAATTTTTCATTATGAAAATATAAACTTTTAGGAAAAGGATGTTTTTTCAAATTTTTTAAGAATAAAAATAGTTCTTGAATGATTAATTCAAAATTTGAAATTTTAAATAATAATATTGAATGAATTAAATCAAAATTAATAGAAATATTTTGAAAAAAGTTTTTTTGAAATTTCCAATACTCTTATTTGTTTTTGTGTCTCTTCATTAATATTTTTTATTAGTTTTTAGATAAATGGCCCTGATAATTTTAGATTATATGTACCTCCATCAGCTCAATATTTCTTTTTTTCAAATCAACGATATGATGTAATTTCTGCTTGTAATTCTGATGTCCTAGAATTTGTGCATATTTAAGTCCCATCACCTTCGCTTCTTTTTCTGCCTCTCCTTTATGCAATAATAAAATTTGACACTCTCGTTCGTAGTTTTCTAGTTGCTCCCTGAATGGTCCTATTAGGAAATTCTGCTCGGAAATCTAAAAAAGAAATATTATAAATAAAACATCTTTCTTTGCCTCTTCATTCAAACACATCTATAAATTCATATTAGATTGTTTATTCTCCCTTCTCGAAAACTTCCTCATATCTATTCATCTACACACAAATCCACGCAATCTTTCACCTTTAATTTTACCCATACATATTTTTTTTTCTTCAAAAACTTGTCATTCGTTCTGCATGCTCAAAGTTTTTGCCTGACTTGAAACTTCCAAAAATTAATGCTGCATTTTAATGCAAAATGTGCTACTGCAAAATCTGAGTTTAAATGCACAAAATTTTGTGTATGACACGGTGCATTTTTCTTTGCATTGAAATGCAGCATTTAACATATTACGCATTAAATGCTTCATTTTGCTTTGTATTCTGATTCTCTATTTTGAAACAAAGGAAAATGCATCATGCTATATATAAAATGACAGAGCAACGCACAAAATTTAGTGTATGACAAAATTCATAATTCTTTGCATCAAAATGGGGAGACAAAATGCACCAAGTTAAGGGTGGCCAGAATATATAAGAATTTATTTTTTGTTTCTAGTAAAGTTCCGTTTTTTTCAAAAAAGAAACTGTTTATAACTGAGAGCGAAGCTCATACTTGTGAGAAACTAGTGCAGATTATCATAAAATAATTACCTTTGATTCTAAGCATTCACATTTTTTTTCTAGTTCATCCTGCTTTTGTTGTAATTCGTCATAAAGCCTACTTTTCTCAATGTATTTTTTATATATGCTTGCCAGTTCATTAATTTCCAAATCTCTGACCTTCAGTTGATCTTTCAGTTCTTTTATTTGCGTATCTTTTAATGCATCACTTTCGTCATTTCTTTGTGTATCATTTTCAGCTTCCAATCTTGAAATATGTAATTTATACTCAGCATTTTCTTTTTCCAACTTTTCCATCTCGATTTTTGCGTCTGATATTAAAGCGTAGGCATTGTTGTGAACTTTTTGCTGATCCTGTATGTAAAAATGTAATTTTTTTAGTTCTGCTGACTGCTTTTCAACTACAGTTGTAAGTCTTGATATTTCTGAATTGGCTTTTATTTTGAAAAGATCTAGTTTTTCAAGTAATTTTACTTTTATCATTTCTACTTCTTCTTGTAGAATCATCAAAGTTCCTTGACCCGATTTCAATTCTTCGTTTTCTTTTTTAAGTTTCTCATTCTCTTCTAAATATCTTTCTTCAGTTTCAAATTTGGATTTTTCTAAAGCTTCTAATTCTCTTGTGAGCTGTTCAACATCTCTGTCTGAATTCAAAAGACGATTTTTCAGTGCATTGACTGTCTCGCAAGTTTTGTTTAAAGTTATTTCATAACGATGTTTTTCTGCTAACGCAGCTGATTTTTCTTTCTGATGTTCATTTTCTTCTTGCTGTAACTTCGTTTTAATAATTTCAAGTTCAGTAGAAATTTGTTCTTTTTCTAATTTCAAATCGTTAACACATTGTGTAAGTTCTGATTTTTCGCTCATATTGACATCTTGTAATTTTTCAAATTCAATTTTTTTCTCTGTTTCTAAGTCTTTTATTTTAGTTTCATAATCTTTTTGTAATTCTAACTGTAATTTGCTTGTTTCGGTTTCATGTATTCTGTACAGATTTTCAATTTCTGAAAAATGATTGTTTTTAAGATCAGTTTGCATTTGTAGCAATTCTTCATATTTTAATTTGAAGGCCGCATATTCTTCACTTAAGCTCTGGAATTCATTTTCTAATTTGTTGTAAGCTAATATTTTATTTTCTAGATTTTTTTCATTCATTTCAACTTGTATTTTATGTTCATTGAGACATTCTTGTAACAAATTTAGGTTTTCTTGAAACTGCTTCAGTTGAGCCGTATTTTCTGCTTTTAGTTGTACTTTTGTTTTATCATATTCGTCAATCAGTTTGTTATTATCAAAATTCACTTGTTCTACTTGTTTATTAAGATTTCCTATTTCAATTTGTACCTGTTCTACTTTTGAAAGTAATTCATCACGTTCCGCTACTAAATTATTTTTTTCCACACTTAATCTACTTATAGCAAATTTGAGTTCTTCAAGCTGATTTTCTAAATCAGTGATAGTTTCATCTTTATTAATACATTCTACAATTTTTTCTCTAAGAGCTTCTGATTTCTGAGGACTAAATACAGCTTTTCTACTTCCCGCTGAATTTGATATTTTTATATTTTTTCGATGAGGAATTGTTGGTGTTCTAAAGCTCGGAAAACTAAAACTTTCAGAACGGACGGATTGAGCATCAGAAGCTGTACTTGCTGGGCTCTGTGGTTCTGATTTATTATTTTCTTTAACATATTTTACTCCAGGGACATGTTCATCAAATTTTGGATTATATGCACCCGGTGGAGGAGCACATGCTTGAAAAAAACAAAAACACACGATAGTTAAAACAAGTTTATACTGTTTTTTGTCAATTAAACATGAGCAGGTTAAAACACAATAATCGAATTCATTGTACATTTGAAATGAATAAATTTAGAAATTATATTTGAGTAACCTAGTACAATATCAATCACACTTTATTTTTGCCAATAAATTTAACTGAAATAATTAAATGACAATATGTACTTACTTTTGATATCATTGAATCTCATAATCTTCGCTTTGGAGAAAGCCATTATAAATTCCAAGCCAAACACTTACACAAATTACAATTAATATTCAAAACTATGGTTACACTGTAATAATAATGTACATTTACAATTAATTTCTATTAAAAACTGCTGCTAAAATATAAGTTCTGCTCAAGTACGCGCTTTGTGTCTGTAATCTTTGTATTCGTTGACGGTTACATATAAATACAAGATAGCCAATAAAAACACAGACCGGTTTGTTTATGCGCCCCGATTGGTTATAGAAGATGCGCCAAACATGTGTTTTAAATCTTTGTGCAACTTGAAAACAACACGCACAGTTAACGAAAACTAGCTGTCGATGATTCAAAACTAAAATTTAAATTAGTTGATAGTAAAAAATACGAAAATATAAATAACCTGCCATTCAATTGAATTTAATTTTTTTGAGATAAATGCATTCCACTTTTCATTGCGAATAAAAAAGCATGAAATTACTGTCACTCAATATAAAAAAAAAAACTTATAAAGTGGACGTCTCCTCAGCTGTTTAAAATTCCTGGACTGGATATAAGGGGTGCTAACTACTGATTTGGCATGTATTCATACAAGACTCGTAAGTTTGAACAAAAGGATGACATTATTTAGATGTCTACACGAAGTTTTCGATAAAAACCTGTTTTATTCTTTTAGAGTCTTTAATCTGAATTAAGAGGTAGAATTATTTATATTCTTTTTATATTTGAGCAAATGGTTCCAAAAGTTCGAATTTTCGATAATTATTTTATCACTGGCTAGGATAAATAATTGTTCAGTAATAATCAATTAAATACAAAGAGAAAAAAATTTTAAATGACAATAGTCATGCACGAGGCCTATAGTAACTGATATCAGGGTACTTATCGTATATAATATCACAAGGGACTGTAATTTTATCAATAAATTTTTCTTGAAAACGTTGATTACCTAGCAACATCGTGAGAGTCATCTGTCCGATTAAATCACGAGAGCGTAGCTCGAGGGATTTCATCTGAGCAGATGACTCGAAGGATGTTGCTTAAAGGTAATCAATGTTTGGAAGAAAAATTTATGATAAAATTAAAGTCGCGAGTGGTATTTGTGGAGAATATTTCTCGAATGAAATTGCTACTATAAGTATCTATTAAATAATATTAGTAGCAATTACTAACCTTTTTTATTGAAAAATGCACTAAATTGCCTCCATATACTCTTGTATTTTTTAACTTTTTGTTTTCAATTTCATTATTTTCGGCGAAAAATGCATTTCCAATACGATTAAATTTTGACATTTCCGAGAACTGATTGTTTGTTTATATTAGAACTGTGTATTGTTTCTCCATGACAAAGGCAATTTATCGCAATAAATCGCTTGCCAACGGGAATTTACCGAGGTAACGGGAATTTTCAGAGGTAAATTCCCGTTGGCAAGGAATTTATTATTATAATTGTCATTGTAACTATGCAAAATTTGTCAGTATAATTGACATGAGTGAAATAATCTATTAAATTAAATTTCAAACTCTAGATTATTGTTTTGATTAAAATGAATGAATTTGAAAATATAAATTTTGAATAAATGAATCCATTATATTGATTTTTTTAAATGCTAACTTTAGTTAATTTCAGTTGAAAACGGTCCAAATAAGGCTCTAATGAGCCTTTCTGATTGGCCAAAATTCGAACCAATTTCACATTAGCGCCAAAATTGCACGTGGCTATTTGTCGGTAGTTTATCGATTATAAAAAGATCCATGCGGTTCAAAGATTTGAATTTGTACGCATTTCGGACCGTTCTTAATCGAAATAAACTATAGTTTTAAGAATTATTATTTTATCACAAATATTCCTTATCAATAATTTATATAAGATTTAAGGTACAAGTGTAAAATATTATTCTCTAATGCATGAGCGATTTGGTTAAAAATACAAACAAAATGCCGGCAAGCGACGCGTCTATCGCCGGTTAAATCTGACAGCTCCCGTCAGAGCCGGAACTAGGGCGAGGCGAAGGTGGCCTCTGCCACGGGCGCAGATTCCTAGGAGGCGCAAAATTCTATGAGCCGCATTAAACAAATCACTCAAATTCAAATTTAAGAAATGTTTCATGACGAGATTTGAGTGAGAAAGCTGTTATACTATCAGCTACCCATCTCATCTTAAGGTCAATTATAAAATTTTACTTGGGTTCATATTGGATATTGGGGATGTACACTGCTCTATCAGCAAATAGTCAAGCTTCTGCATTTCGTGCATCGTGTCAGGAATGCCGAGCCAGCCACTACGCTTGATTTGTTAGAGATTTTCCATCTATTGCTCAGAATCAATTAATTCTGGTTTTAGACCCTACTAAACCCAAAAGATATAGTTTTAAAAAAAGACGGTCCGTCTGTCGGTTCGTCTGTATGGAAGCACGATAACTTGAGAACGCACACGAATTTTCGAATGAGATTTCATATCCAAGTTTTTCATCAAAAAGCTAGATTCAAGTTCGTAGATAAGCTTTTTTCAACAAGTGGTACCAAAACCTTATTAACGGAGCTTTTCGATTTTTTGCGTTTAATTTAGGAACGGTAGTATTTATCACAGAATATAAAATGACAAGAATTGATCCTCGAATAATTCGGCACAACATTTATTCTAAACATTTTTCGAAATTATCAGCGGTTCATTTGTCATTATTAAAATTTGAATTTTAATGAAATTCGTTGAGTTTTTCTGAAGCAAAGAAATAATGAGAATCATTATGTGAAATTAGAATTATTATCACTCATATTCGGACATCACATGCAAACGTTTGTCAATTGTTCTTTTAAATTAAGTAATTTAGCTCTATCGTGTTTAATACCAAATTAAAGCTCTTGCGGAGATATGTAATTGTAGTGGAAGTGTCAAAGAGGATATTTAAACGATCATCAATTGTTTCTATTTCAAATTATTCCAATGATATCTAGTTTGGTATCAATTTAAAGCTCTCGGCAAGATAAAATTAGCAGATATCAAGAATGAATATTAATTAGTGGAATCCACGTTACCATCTTTCAATCACACTTTCGGCGATAAAATGTCAAATCTTTATGCTCCAATGAACTGAAGACTTTGAAAATCTAGAAGACTATTTATTTTCAAGAACACTTATTTTATGTGGGACTGAAATATAACTAACCATCTGTCACTTTAACATTGACAATCATCTCTTTGGCAATGACAGCTGTCACTTTGACAATAACAGATGTCACTTTGACAATGGCAGCTGCCACTTTGAAATATGCAATTAATTGATGCGACACTCTAAATTTCTGAAGCAGTGATAAAACTGGCCAAGAAATTTAAGATCGAGGAAGTACTGTGTGGCCATAGCAAATTTTTTTGTATTATGACATCGATTTTTGATTCATATATAGATATTAAAATGCTAGTAATATCTAATATACCTGATTGATTATAATTTGGTTTTTATCATGTCACCATTTCGTTTGATATATTTTTGTATTATATCTTTTTTGCCTCACATTCATAAAAATAGGGGCGCAATTTTATGATTCGCCACGGGCAGCCAATATTCTAGTTCCGGCTCTGGCTCCCGGTAAAGAGGTATGAAATTTTGATCCATAAAATCAGAATATAAAAAAATTAATTCAAATTTGCCAACAGTTTTCCAAATATAAGCCCATAATTAGTAATTAGTATATAATATAGAACTTTGTTGGACGAGCCGCTGGTTATGGACGAGCGAGCAGCGCGAGCGAGTCTAATAAGGAAGACGAGTCTATAAAGTCTGTTTATGTACGAATTACATACAAAGCTTTATGTGCGACTGCTCTAACGACGCAGGATATCTTCTAAAAATATTTCTTCATTTCCCTATACAAAAATTCGGTAAGTATAACATGGTGTGCTTTGTTAGTGTTGCTATTGTTACAATTGTATTTTACTGTTTGTTTGCAGATGTCAAAAATTATGTACAATTCAATAGAAAAAATAGATACTTCAGAAAGTGTAGAAGAGATTAAATACGATAGAAAAGAATAAATTGATACTTCAGAAAGTGTAGAAAAGAATAAATACGATAGAAAAGAATGAATGGATACTTCAGAAAGCGTAGAAGTGTTGGCAGCAAGTGCCAAGGAATCACAAAATTGAGAGAAAAATGTTTTTGTATAAGAATTTATCTTGGGGTCTGAATATTTGCAACAATACCAATTGTGTTATAAGCATTCATTACCATAGTAAATAATATGTTGATTTATTTATTTGGATTTATTTCATGTTAATAAAAAAATCTATTTGTGTGACTTTTTTTGACAATGACAGGAACGTCCAATAAAATGAAGAAAAAGTTCTAGTCCAATTAAGTGGCACATTATGGGCATTAAATGCAATCATAAATTACATGACTATGATGCAGTCGAACATAAATTAATTTATAAATTTGCGGTTATCTGTTGAGCAGAGAAAAAGTATGACCAAATTCCTGTTGCATTATTTTACCCCTTATTCTTTGTGAGTTTGATCGATAGATGACTGGATTTAATTTTAAAACAAATAACATAATATTGACTTCATATTAAAAGTTAATTGATAAATCTAAAATTATCTATTTAGGAGAATATAAGCTCTCTAGTAGAAATTTGTTTTCTTGGAAATTGTTAATTTGTGAAAAGATGATTTCTGACGTAACGAGAGTACTAATTGAAAAGTAGGAAATGAAGTATTCCATTTATCTTTTGAAAATAATGTGAGTTTACTTAAAACTTTTTTTTGGTTGTCGTACTCATTTTTGAATGAACTGTTATGAAGTCCAGCAATTAGTTTATATTTCGCTACACAGGTGGCACCATGTAGCTCATTTTAGATGAATGAAAACCAATGACGTATTAACAGTAAACCCAGCACGCGGCGTTTTTTTGATGCAGGAGTAAACAGTGAGGTGAGAAGGGTAAACATCGTTGTATCGCAGGTTGCGTACTTACATATTTTCATTTGAAAAAATAACGATTGTGAGATGAGGGAAAAATCTCGTTTTCTTGTTATTTTGAATCAATTAATATATTATTACTTCTATTTTAACAAATATATACATACAGTACAGAATAAAGGCGCGCACTTCTCAAACATAAATAAAAGTAGGCAAACCGCATAACAAGCATGTTTACTCCCTTCGCTTCTCAGAGCCCCTCACCTTGTAAGTGCCAACATCACATCAAACTGTGGACTGCCATAGGACGCGCTGGGGTCTACTTTAATAATACGTCATTGATGAAAACTAATTAATTTTTTTTGGCCAAACGGCTGATTTCATCAAAAAATTGTGGGGAACTTTTAATTTTATTTATTAATGTTTACCAGATTAGCATATTATTTTTTGCTGTACTACATTTATTAATCATTTGAAAAATAAATAAAACAAAACTAATGTTTTATTGAAGGATTTATTTTATTATTCATACAATAAATCGTTTTTTTCGAAAATTGTAATTGAAAGTGAATATCTACAAGGCAACTACAAGCATGAGAAATGATTATTTTGTTTACAGGACGCGAAATAGGTAAATTGTATTGGTATCATAGCAACATTAAAAGTGACATTGATTGATTCGAAATGTCAAAATTTTCTTTCTAACATTTTTATTAATTCTTTTATTCTCGAATGCAAAAGTGACATTTCGCAATTTAGAATAAAAAATAATTGTTATGATAGCTAGCACCCTCTGGGCAAACGAAAAAAGGGTTTTCAATTTTTAAAAAACTTGCATTGCGGGCATGCCGGTGAAACGCTATGTTATCTCCCTATACCAGCTGTGTTTCAATATCTTATCGCGTTAGAGAGAGAGGTTAAGTGTGTGAAATGGAAGATAGTAGGCAGCTTTCTCAATGCATTTAGCATTTGCAACTATTGAGTTTGCAGCTAGTTTCGTGATTTAAAGCTTGGAATTTTTGATTATTTAACTTTAGAATCGGAAGAAAGTGTTTAAGTTCCAATTGCAATAGTGGGTACCCAAGTTGTAAGGAGTTTTCAATGCTCCGAAGGTCAAAAAGACAATATTGAAGTGAAGACGTGTAATACCGCGAGAAGATTGGTTATTTTCATTTAATTTTTTTTTTCTTGTGATATTTTTGATTATTATTATTGTTATCTTTAGTATTTATTTGTGAATATGTGAATAAAAAAATCTGACTTGAACATCACGTGACTTACTTGTACATCATTTGATATATACACAAATTTATTCAATAAAGTTTTCTGTCACTTCAGATTATAATAAATATAATTTTAATAATATTTTAACATATACAATGTCAAACAAAATAAAAAAATTGACAACAGATTATCATTGCCTATCTTATCATTTCAATTAAACTGATTGTTTTATACGACAAATTCTGAATGTCTGTTATACATATAAACTGCACTTCCGGCTCAGCCGATTGATACTAAAACAGCAGATAACTATTTTGATGTTACAAGTTCAAACACTGAATTTCAATATACTATGGCTGATCATTTTAGATTCATGCAAAAAAATTAAAAAAGTTTCAAGTAAAGTGCACTTCTGGCTTGGCCGATTTATACAAAAATAGCAGATAACCATTCTGATACAACATCAGGTTCAAATACTGAATTTCAACATTCTACGATTGATCATTCTGGATTTATTAGAAAAATTCGAAAAAAGTTCCAAGTAAAGTGCACTTCCGGTACGAACGATTAGAACCATAATGCGAGGTGCACAACTAGACCCTATACCAGTATTAAATACAAAATTTCAACATTATACGTTCAACCAATTTTGAGATTTGCGAGTTACGAACGCACGCACGAACATACGTACCGACATCAAGCCAAAAATAGTCAAAATGGATTCAGGGATGTTCAAAACGGATATTTCCATCAAAATCTCGACAGGTGAATTTTGTCGGTTTCACAATACTTTCTTGTACTAAGTACAAGTGCAATCGAAGACGTATAATACGTTAAGGGTTGAAAATTTAAGGATTGCACTGGTTTTATTCTAAATTGTAATAGATAACCTCCCTAATAACGTTTGCTTCAGCATTATACGATTATTAGTTCAAAAGATATCAGCTTTTAGAGTTATTGCTTCATTTAACCCCTTATATTGGCAAGGGTTGGGATATGAAGGGCATGACACATGACATTCAAATTATCGTTCATTACATTATACTACGATTTTTATTTCCGGAGATACAAGCTTTCAAAGTTTTTGCAAACATCCAACCCCCTATAATACCAGGGTTGCAACTGATTTCAAGATAAATTTCAATGTTTGGTTCATCATTCTACGGTTAATATTTCAGGAGATAGAAGCTTTCAAAGTCGTTGCATCATTCAACCCCTTGTAATACCAGGGTTGAATGATAAAGAATTGAAACTGGTTTTATAGTGAATAGCACTTCATTGGCTCTTAATAATTTTTTTGTTCAATATTATAAGATTATTATTTTAGGAGATATTAGTTGTCAATCCCTATACTAGACCGAAAGCGCATTCTACTTGACAGATTTTTAGAATTTTTTGATGAATTCAAAACGATTAGCCGTGAAAAGATAAGATTTTGAATTTGATTATCATATTATTATATGCTAACAAATCCAAAAGATTAAAATGTATATAAAAATATATTTGATTGGCAAGTCAACTCCAGTTATTCTATTGCATACCTTTGTAGCGCGAGCTCAGTTCGACTCGTCAGACTTAACCGGCGATCGACGCGTAGCTTGCCGGCATTGTATTTATCTAAATAACTCTTGAATCACTATCTGAATAATTAATATATACCAATTATTCTTATCAGAATTCAATGAAGAGTATATTATCGATCAATAATCATTTATAAATTATAAAATAAGCTGAGAAAACTCCTTTTCATTTATGTCAACACCAATATAGCTGAATACATACTAGTTTCTATTGTTTGTCAGAGATGGAAGCACCTAGCACGTTTCAGAATTGAATTTTTTAAATGGCAGAAAATAGCGACTATTTGGCATATTTATTCATACTAGAGTATTTAGAGTATCTTATTCCAAATGAAATTGATATTTTTGAGCGATTGCAATAGCAAAAATGAATCTATTCAGAAATACATTTTTGGTGGCACTCATTGACAGATGCTGCCTCTCGCGGGAAATTTTTGAACCTTACTCCTGACTCGTTGAAAAAAATTATTTTTTAATAGATTGAATGAAAAAATGAAAATATAACTTGATTTTAATAATATATTTACTTTTTAACAATACAAATCGAATTTACATCAAAAATAAAAAATATTAGTTATTATTTTTATTTAGTTTGCAAACTATTTAACAATACATTTATTTTCCTAACTACTCCTGAAAACAATAAAAATAGGTTTTTGGAATAAATAAGACTGCAAATTTTGTGGGAATAAGTTTATTTTGGAAATAAGGAAAGGATACAAGGTTAGAAGATTAATTGTTGAATACTCGATGCTGTTGTGTTGTTGAAAGTCTTGTTTGCGATGCTGTTGCGTTGTTGTAAGCCTTGTTCGCCCCCAGGCAATGACTAAGGGGAAAGAGACAAACTCTTCTCCGGGAATTCTCCCTTTGGGCCTAGGGAAACCCCAGCAAAACCTAGACCAGAGAAGCGCTTCTTCGCGTGCTGCAACTGAAACAACAAAATGATTATTACAAGTCGGAAAATTTAAAAAGAAAATGAACTCACTTGAACTTTGCAAGCGGCGGACAAAATTAATCAGTTGACTTCTTTAAAGTTGAATCTGGAGTCAGGAACAGCTTCTACTGATTTACTGATTTTCTGCAGCTACTGGAGGACTTCTTTGACGGCTGCTGGGCTCTTTTGGACGTCTACGAAGTTCTCTAAAGTCTGGTTGTTACTGCAGCTGCAAGTTGCCATCTCCTGGACTCTAAAATTAAATTATAAATTCAAATATTAGACAAATTATTTTAGCAGTAGTTGAAAACAGTTATATAATAAGCAATATTATTTATTACCTAGTTGGTAACGTGATGATGTTACAACGATTGATGGCCGCCAACCTGAAACAGAAACTCAAAACATATTTTGGTGAATCATATTCAACAAAAAAATATTGAGAGTTGATTTTGGCAGCTGGGCTCATCCTCAGCTTCTCCCACGTTGTCCATTCCCTCGATGTCCATCCACCTCAACAGCTGGGCTCATCCTCAGCAAATGATCTGAAAAAATATAAATTTATTAGAAATCTGCAAAAAAACAATACATAATAGCTGAAAAAAAAAATTAGAGCCTGAAAAGCAAAGTTTATTAGTCAACTTACGTCCTGGTTTTAATTTGTTGGAGGTGGTGATGAAAGAAGAAGCTGAAAGGGAATTTTTTATTAATTACATTCATTCAACATTCGTTCAGCATTCAAACGTGTATTGTGTGTGTTTCGCGCCGTTTCAACGGATTTATTTATTCGAAGAGCTAGCTAACGCGATTGATTGTTGCTTTTTAATATCGCGAGATAATTTAAAAGTGTTCGGTTATATTATGCTACTGATATTGACTCTACTTTATTACCCCAATGAGTGCCTGAGCGCTCAGACACCCAAGCACCGGTGTGCTCGTCGTTTGTAAAAAAAAAAATACGTTGTTTGAATACGTGGCCCATGCATATTCCGAGGCCCGCGATACCGCCTAATTACGCGATATGGTAACCTTAAGTATCGGTCTCAGCTAATGTTGTTTCTTGAACTTAATCAAGGACCCCCGCCAGCTACCATATTTTCCGACTTCCGATAGGTACATATCGAGAGTATGCCGTTACTACCTAGCTAGGCCGCTCGTTCGCCCTAGAACTCATTGCAGCCCCACGCGGTGGTGTTCGCCAGGGGGGGTGCCTCTCGTAGCGGTACCTACGTGTGCACCGATTCCCACGTTGGACCTTTCATTACAGGCCTTTGCAAAAAAACCAAGACATTTTATTTACTTATTACATAATAAAAGCAAAGACTAACATCGCATATCACATGCACCTAACGCACATGCAATTGCGGAACAAAAATCCCAATTTACATATTTAAATACACCAAATTTTGATCTCTACGTTAATAAGCAATATTTAAAACCCCAAATATAACACTTGAACACTTTTAAAGTACTTTAAATCAACGATTTGTTCACGAGTCACGCGACGTACATCCGAACTGTACGAATTCTCAAGCAACAATGCCATATCGCATATAAAAAGCATTGTACGCTGGCCTGAACACCTGCAGCCAAGCAAGTTGAAACTTCGCTACTTAATAAAACCAAATGAGACAAGAATGTTTTAATCAATAAATTTGTATACAGATGTACTTTTAAAACAGAAAAAGCCAATACATGACCTCCCGTTCTTAATATTAAGCAAAATTATTCATTTTTTAATTTTATTGTTTTCTAATATAAAATAAAAGTGGTCAAATCAATTTGAAAATAATTTTCAAGAAGTAAAATATCTTTTAAGATTTTGTAATGATTCATTCCCCAAAAATAATAGAAATTTTATTCTCATATTATTATTTTACGGACGAAAATACATTTTTCATGGGGTGAAACATCCCTATAAATGAAATTTATGAAAGTCTTGCAATAATTAAGAAATATACTTCAAGAATATTGGAAAGTGTCTTTTTTTGATTGATTTCTGAACTATAACCCTTAAAAAAATTAAATTAGCAGGGCTATTAAAAACCTGACTCAAATTTTCTTCCAAATTTTAAATTAAGAGTAGTAGCATTTCGTTTCTCAAAAACTATAGTCCTAAAATTTTTTTAGAATTGAATCTTGTTGGAAATTAAAAGTTATGTAAGTTTTATTCGAAATGTTTGTCCTTAAACTTTTAGTTTTCGAGTTATTGCTAATAATTATATTTGCAATTATCTTCCAGCCTTTGAATTAAGGAAACAATTACATATTATTTCCCAAAAACTATAAGTTTTATAATTCATTTCATTTAAGAACAATCCAAGGCCTGCTATGAGACTGCGATTTTTTTTTTTAATATCTTGAGAAGCTTATAGGGAACAATGATTATTTGACAGAATTTCGGAACTAAATTGATTGAAGAATTAGAAGCGTTCATTTTAAAAATAGGTGTCACATCTTTTAACCATGCAAAAATTGATACAATAATATATCAAATTACAGTATTATTTATTATTACAGTATAATATAATACAGTTTGTGAATAAATTAAATTGAGTAGCTACAAAATCGCAATGTTATTTATCAGGTTCTAGTATTTGTATTTGTGGAAATATTTCAAAAATAATTCACATTACAATAGAATGAATTGTGTAGAATACGATATTTTTTACAAATTTTAATTATCTCAATTTGTTTAGAAACTACTGCGGCACATATTGTATGCTCCTGATTCGGCTATTCTCTCCTCCGTCCGTTACTCGGGTAATACTCCGTGCGATTGTAACGTCCTTACGCGCTAGCACAAAATTCGTTATAAAACTGAAAGTATGATGTTTATAACAACAAAAATGATAAGAATCGATTCTTATTGATAAACTTTATCATAAAATATAAAAATTTTAGGATATTCAGGTCTCATATTTTAGAAATCAAGCAATAAGAGTGATTTTAAGTCGAATTTTTGTCGACAAGTAATAGTTTTTTCACTGTATTTTCATTTTTCGTTGAAAAAATATTACCTAGTTAGAAATATATGACTATTCCATTCATAGTATTTATAACAAGGTTAACAATGCTAAATCGCCAAAGAAACGGTGCATATCAGTGGGTATTTGGACGCGTAGAAATACCACCGGGTATTACACTAGTGGTAAAAGCGAGTATATTACTCAAAGATGTGAATGCCTCCAATTTGTAATCTCATGATTTCTTCGCATTTAAATGAATATTTTTCTGAATATCTTCATCAATTTCGTCTTCTGATTTATCACCAAACTTTTTTGAACTAGTTTCTATATTAGAATGCATTTTATTTCTCTATTATTCGTCAAAGAAGATGCAGGAAATTCTAATTTTTCGAATTGACAGAAGTTTGTTTACTCGTTCCTATGAAAATTACGTGACTTCTTACTTGGTTCATAGGAAACTAATTTGACACGTGACTTACTTGTACATCATTGGATAAATATATATATATATATATATATATATATATATATATATATATATATATATATATATATATATATATATATATATATATATAGATATATATACATATATATATAGATATATATATATATATATATATATATATATATATATATATATATATATATATATATATATATATCTATATATATATATATATATATATATATATATATATCTATATATATATATATATATATATATATATATATATATATATATATATATATATATAATACGATGTGATTTTTTGTTTGATCGTATATATCATTGGATATGTATAATCAAACACAAAATCTCATCGTTCTACAATTAATGGTTTTGGATTTACTCAAGAGATTCTAAGAATCTATCAAGTAAAATGCAGTTTCAGCCAAGTCGGTTGCTATGGAAACAGTAGGCCATTATTCTTATACTACAACATTCCTTAATACTAATTTCCAAAATTCTACGACTACCAACAGATCTGAATTTATGCGCAGAATTAAAAAGTAAATTCCTACTGAAGTGCACTTCCGGCTCAGTCTATTGTTATGAAAATAGTAGGTGCTACAGCAGACTGAAATAGCAAATTTCAATATTCTACACCTGATCGTTTCGAATGTATGCGAAAAATTCCAAAAGACTATCAAGTAAAGTGCACTTCCGGCTTGGTGGATCTCAATAAAAATAGGATATGAGCATCTGAACAGTATAATCGTCCCAAATACTAAATTCTAATAATCTAAATCGTTTTGGATTTATGCGGAAAATTCAAGAAATGTTTCGAATAAAGTGCTCTTCTGGCTTAGTCGATAGCAATCATAATGCAAGGTGTACAACTAGATATTATAAAAGTGCCTAATACAAAATTTAAATATTTTACGACTGATTGTTTAGAATTTATGCGGAAAATTCAAAAAGTCTGTCATATGAAGTGCACTTCCGGCTCAGCCGATTGTCACAAAAATAGAAGATGACCATTAAGATGCTACAGCAATTTCAAATGCTAAATTCCAGTATCCTACGGCTGACCATTCTGGATTTATGCGGAAAATTAAAAAAAAGTCTAAAGTAAAGTGCACTTCCGGCTTAGTCGATCGCAATCATAATGAAAGATGTACAATAAGATGCTATAGAAGTTCTTTGGACGAAATTTCAATGTGCTATGGCGAATCTACATAAATAAAAGTCAATGTTTGTATGTTTGGACCTTATGCGCTCCGAAACCATTGATCAGATTGTGGTGAAACTTTGATAGAGTGTTCTGGGCACGTACTAGACGGTTCATGGCACAAAAAATCTATAAATAAATGAGTTTCTTCTTTTTTAATGAATTTTTCCGCTTTGGTGGAGAGAATTTGTAATTTTAATGCCTCAATACACAAATAATTAACTGTTATTATTACTTCATCAAAGTTCATATCAAAAATTAGATTGATATCAGTATTATATAAAACGAAGTTGGGTTACTTACACCATTCATGAATCGAGAACGGCTTGACCGATTTTCATGATCTTTGATTTCTTGGATTTGTCTTCATCCAGAATAGCAGAATAAGTATTAAAAAATTGGAAGGAGAAATATCATTCTCTCATACATTTTGTATAAAACAGACTTTTAATGATATCATGAGAACTTATTTATCGTATTCAGCTTATAAGATTTGCCCCAGGGTGGAACAAACAAAAGTAGCCGATAGGACCTGAAAATGAATTTGGAAATTTCAGGTCCTATCGGCTGCTTTTTTTCGCCATGCCAACGAAACGAGTTTGGCCAAAAATGAGTCGTCATGCAAGCGAAGCGAGCTCCATCAACGTTACAACGCCTTACTAGAGATGCGAACTTGGTTAACGATAAGCTGCGGTGCCAGCGAAGCAAGCTCGATCAACGGTAAACCACCGCACGAGCAAGAGCGAAGCGAGCTTGGTCAATGCCAGGCTGCTGTGCGAGCGAAAAGAGGTCAGTTAACAAGCTGCCGCGCGAGTGAAACAATCTTGGTTGATTGTAAGCTACCGTGCGAGCGAAGTGAGCTCGGTCAACTGTAGAACGTCGTGCGAGCGGAACGAGATTGGTCAACGGTAAGATGCCCTGCGAGCGAAGCGTGCTCGGTCAAAGTTAAGACGCCGTGCGAGCGTTGCAAACTCAGTTAAAGGCAAGCAGCCGTGCGAACGAAGCGACGTCGCTCAACAGTAAGTTGCCATATGAACGAAGAGATTTTGGTAAACTTGGATTATTTCCAGCACATGCATATTCATTCCATTGTTACATTTTGGTTAGGTTCATATTCAAATAAGCAAGTTATGTCCAATATAATAATTACTTCTATATAATCACTTGAATAAGCATGTTATGTGAGATTCATGTATTTAATGTATAATCTTTGATAAATTAACAGAAAAGAAAGTAATATAAACTCAAAAGACATACAGTGGAACTGCAAAGTCTCGGCCAAATACAAAAATCTCCTATTTCGCTTGATTTCCTACAAAAAAGATCTTCTCACAGTTTGATATGTTCATATTATTTCCGGGCTATAAGGTCCTGTTATAAAAAGTAGGCTCAAGTATCTTGCAATCTGAATTTATCAATTCTGTGGCGTTACGAAGTACGCCGGGTCAGCTAGTCATTCTATATTTATGCAAAAAATTAAAAAAAAGTTTCGAGTGAAGTGCACTTCTGGCCTGACCGATCCTCACAAAAATAGCATATAACCATTCTGATACAACACCAAGTTCAAATACTAAATTTCAACATCCTACGGTTGATCATTCTGGATTTATTAGAGAAATTTGAAGAAAGTTTCAAGTAAAGTGCACTTCCGGTACAGACGATTGGAACCATAATGCGAGGTGCTCAACAAGACTCTATACCAGTTTTAAATACAAAATTTCAACATTATACGTTCAACCAGTTTTGAGATTTGCGAGTTACGCACGCACGTACGAACGCACGCACGCACGAACATACGTACCGGCATCAAGCCAAAAATATTAAAAATGGATTCAGGGATGCTCAAAACGTATATTTCCATCAAAATCTCGATAGGTGAATTTTGTCGGTTTCATAATACTTACTTGTTGCTTTGTACAAGTAAGTAAAAATATATCCAATGATGTACAAGTAAGTAACGTGATGTCTACGTTAGATTTTTTTGTAAATGTCAAAAATTTCTTGATTATTTTATCAATAACCATGGCTACACGCATGGAAACACAATTTGTTACTAACGCATAAATATCAGATGTAACAAAACTGAGCTATCTGATTGGTCTTTTTATTGCTGGATTAAGTATCTTATTTTTTTTCCAGTTTATTTCCTGGATAGATTCTGTATTGAAGTCGTACCTTCATGTGATCTGATTATGTTATCAGCTACACACATCAGAGCCGCAGGGATAGACGGTTTGAGACGCCGAATTTTAACTCGGAGTATGGATGACTTTCAATATAAGTTTGGGCTGCTATATAAACCTTTATACAATTTTAAGTCAATCTATTGATTGGAAATTATTTCTATCATAATAACTCCCTTTCTCTTCGCATTTCAAAATAGACAATCACGTTCGACCAACCTACATTACAACGTAAATCAGTCAACTACTGCCATCTATCCCTGCTCATCAGCACCACAAGTTTAAAGGTCCGCTGTATTTGAATCGGGTAGGTAGATACAAAACGGCTATATATTATCGGAGTTAGTCCATATTTGCGTATCAACCGTGGGCTGGGAGTATTTAAATATCACACACTAGAATACATTCACGCGACAGAATGTTCTTTGTTACCTATATTTTTACAAGCGAAATGTTTGCTGTATAGAGGCTATTTATATTGTCTCACAAGGAAGACGATTTATTGTATTTGAAATCCGAAACTTATGCCTGTAATAATCTTTATGACTGAATAAATATAACTTGATTCTTTTGTAAGGAATAGTCTTGATTTTTGTTATTAAAAATGTTTCCATGTATGTGAAGAGGTAAATTTAATAAGCAATATAAAGTGATAATGAAACAACACAATTATTTTCGTCAACCATTTACCGTTTCCTTGATTCAACGTGCTGCTTTGTGTGTTGCTGTAAATCAATTTTTAAATCAATAATTTTCAGATATGATTCAGTGATATTTAAGTACAAAATATTTTTTGTTCGTTTTATTTATGATTCATGATCAGTATATCCGATACTATTGTAACGAACAGAATCCCTATAGATTGGACTTCCATACAAAATGCCGGATAAAAGGGTGGCAAACGCAGCTGAGCCATATGCGCCAAGGACGTAGTGACATTTGGTGATATTTCTAGAAATTAACTACAAAATTCTAGAGGCTTCGAGAATCTTCAAGTAGTCCAGTACGGACCGAGTAAGACAGAGAATAAACAGGAAACCAGTTGAGATAACTAAGTAGTGAAAATAAATAGCAGATAGTGTTACTGTCTAGATTAGCGTCGATTATAAGTAGAAGTATTTGTTGGTAAATTTCTAGTTACCATATATAAATAGAAATAAATTTATTTAACCCACCAAATAGTTGAGTTTCGTAACACTATATGGCATCAAATTCTGTCTCACAGTAGTTATTGGTCAAATTATGACGTTAGTTCAACATTTTAAAACGTCAAAAAATGATGCCAATTTATGATCACAATTTGACTTGAAAAGTAACGACAATTCGACGTCTTATGATGTCGAAATATGACCGTCAGTTTATGACTTCATTATGACTAAAATTTGACGTCACATTTTGGTCGACGATCAGTCATTGTTACTTGGGAAGACTCTGTATGAATCTACACATTTGTATATAAGTAAGATGTTTCTGTTCTCAAATAAACCCTATTAGTCACATTTTATTTGTTTGGAAACATATATTTGAATTTCTTCTTAGATATTTCAAGTGACTCTTAATTAAGTCGCAAGTATGAAAAAAAAAGACTCTTTCCAGTATGCAAATATTTCTCACCTTGTGAATTGCAATCTAAAATGCATATGCAAATAACTGAATACTGTATACAAAATTATCTACATTTGGTTTTAATTGCGATGATAATGGATCTCTTAGTAAGAAATGATAAGCGTAAAAAGTTAAATTTCAGAGTTTCTGTTTCAAAATTCTGTTGTTCAAACAAACATTTATGTTTAAGGAATATTTTACATATGAATTATTTTAATTAGTTACAGTTTCACGTCTATAATAGTTATTAAAGATACTCGAACGGTTTGACTAAAAGCTTCGTGAGTGCAATAGATACTTTTTACGTGTGTGTCTTGTAAAGTTTTGTCTTCGATCGTGCCAATTCTAGTAAGAAATAATGAATTTTTCATGAATATTTGTGAATTCATATCAATTTTTTACTAATATCACTTTGATGACTATTATTGTTATTAAGGGAAAAATACTATAAATTATACAATTGTAGTTCAAGTCACCAATGATTATATTCTTGAATGTATGAATTGAATTGAAATATCAATTTTAAATTTCCTGATTAATCACAATGATGGACTGCCGATGTCACTACCAATATCGATGTAATTATAGAGGAAATAGTTTTGTTATCTTGCTGGTTGACACATATGTCACGCAAAAAGAAAGTTAATTATATTGTCACAAATTTCAATGTGAATAATTTATTAACACAGGTTACAATGCCAGTATTTATTTTATATACTCGTATGTTCACAATATCGCGCAGAGTTACTCGTACTGAATCACTGACTGAATGAATTCATCTCCTAGCTTACGCTTTTATATACCTAAGCCGACAATGGATCAACATTCAATTGCCTAACAGTTGTTGCCTGGCAACCATCGAACATCTAGTGACCATAGCCTGTCAATCATGTCCGACAATTGAACATCGACCTTATCAATACTAACTAGGATTACAGTTACAACGAATTCAAATAAATAATTATGTGAACTAATTACTACAAATATTTCATATTTGCGACAATATTTTATTCTAAACATCAGATATTAAGATATATGGCAATAATATTGACAGATGGGCCAATAAGTCTAGGATAAACCTGAGCCTGAATCTGGCCTTAGATGTATCTTGTAAATATTTAGTTAATTAGAGCATTTAATGGTTTTTCATATTAACTGGAGCGTGTCCAACACGTTCTAAGCTGGGCCTCCCCTAAATCTTGCATTTTTACGATTCTGAGCATTCTTTATCAATGCATTTCTTGCATTTTGATTCCAATTCACCATACCTTAAATTGTCTTTATCTATTCTATTTTTGACCAACGGAAATATAGCTTACTTAAAATCTGTAGTACCTACAACTCGGATGAATGGATGAATACACTATAATCTGAATGACGAATGAACAATATTGAACGTATGTATAATGTACATTTTATGAGGGATGCTTGAAGCTATAATATGGTGAATAATTATTTGGTTATTCATAAAAATGTGATGGGTACGCTACGCCAAAGCTACAGTTGATAAACGTCATAAAAGTACATTTTTTTAATTGAAACTCCTCTTTTATTACATAATTAAATTCTACAATAGAAGATAAGGTTATGGATTTTATGTAACAATTCCTGTATTGAAAGTTGATAGAATTTCAGTAAAATAAAGCAACAAGTAATTTGGGTCTATTAATATTTTTTATTAACAGAGATAAGTGAGCCATGGCAGAACAAGTAAATTCTGAAAACAAAATTAACCTCATACATAATCAAACTGCCTTCCGTTCATATGTAAGCATTTTGTAACTCTTTTCAGTACTTAGCGTTATGTTGTTCTTTTTGTCATCTCAGGAGACATGTTGTTAAATGCTGTTCGTATGCAAGCTGGCAATCTTCTTTAGTGGTTGAAGATCTCTTATGAGCAACATTTTTAATCAAGAAGATTTAAATCAGGTGAACGAGAAGGCTATCTATGCGGTCCATTATTTGCCAACCATCTATCTTCAAAAATAGTTCCCAGAAAGCTACTACTCTACGTGGTGGAGCGCCATTATGTTAATACCATACGAAATTCCTTTGATTTAAAGATGAATCTTCTATATAATTGAAAATCTGGCATGGACATCATGTAACTTACTATTTTGAAAATCTGTTAAGTAAAGTGCGCTTTCGGCCTAGTTGGGAAGAGTAGGTCATCATTCTTATGCTACATCATTCCTAAATACTGATTTCCAAGATTCTACGGCTAGCAGTACTGAATTTATGCGCAGAATTAAAAAAAAACCACAGAAGTGCACTTCCGGTTTAATCGATTGTTATGAGAATAGTAGGAAATCATTTAAATGCTACAGCAGACTGAAATACTGAATTTCAATACCTTACAGCCGATCGTTTCAAAAATCGGAAAATTCCAAGAGACTGTAAAGTAAAGTGCACTTCCGGCTCAGTGGATCTCAATAAAAATAGGATATGAGCATCTAGACGGTATAATCGTCCTAAATACTGAATTTTAACAATCTACGTTCAATCGTTTTGGATTTATGCGGAATATTCAAAAAATATTTCGAATAAAGTGCTCTTTCGGCTTAGTCGATAGCAATCATAATGGAAGGTGTACAACTTATAAAAGTGCCTAATACAAAATTTATATATTCTATGACTGATTGTTTAGAATTTATGCGGAAAATTCAAAGTGCACTTCTGGCTCAGTTGATCTCAATGAAAATAAGATATGAGCATCTAGACCAATGATGGCAAACCTTTTCGGGAAGTGAGTCAAATTTTGTTAATTTTTTTTTTAGTACTAGCTTGTGGGTCACTAAGTCAATGGCGTCATTTGGAAAGTGGGAGAGAAGCGTGGTTCAAAACTACTTTTTCTTCGGTTCTTACTTTTTAAAATCCTCCCAAAAATGTACGTTCCTTTTCTGTTTGAAAACTGTCACTTCCGCAAGTGAAGAGCAAAAAATGAAGGTCAACATCAGAATAGTTATTTTTGATTCTAGATCGCGAAATATCACTTTTGCATTCGAGAATGAAAGATCTTTTTGTGAACGAAGTAAGTACAAAAATTATTCGAGAATGTGAAAGAAATTCGCAATCGAGTACCAAACAACGTTTTTTTAAAAACCATGTCTCAAAATGAATGTAAATGTGGAAGGAAATTTTGATATTTCGAATCGAAACTTTTAATAATCAGTGGGATGCGAAATATTTCGCATCCTGGCTGCAAAATATTTCGCGTCCTGTAAACAAAACAATAATTTTTAGCATGTTTCTAGTTGCCGTGTAAATGTTAACTTTTAATGACAGTTTTTAGAGGAATTTATATATGTGAGGGATTTTATTTATTTTTATTTATTTCAACCAGAAAATTAAGATTACAGTAAAGTAAGGAAGTGATAATCCTACAGAGGTAAATTGAATTACCTGTTTGCAGGTCTGGTAAATACTTATATACTATCTTAAAGCTATAAAATTAAAGTAAAACTCCATCTTAAGTGATGGTATTACAATCTTACAATTTGAACTTATAAATATCTAAAAAACAACTATATAATAGAAAATTGTAAGCACTTAACAAAACAGAACAAAAAATTATTATAATTATTTTATTATTTGTGGCAGGTTATTAATGTAATATTTTATCTCTTATCCAACTATTCATTTTGCTCTTAGCAGAGTTTTTAGAGAGATCTAATCCTTTTAAATCATTAGGTAGCTTATTATATAACTCAATTGCCTTTATGAAGCTATTTTTCTCACTAATGCGCGGTTTTATAAAGGGCAGAGTATTTTACTTCCAGAATAAATGAAATTTACTCTGTTAGATGACAGTCGATTATTTGATAGCAATGATTCTGTTGTCATAAGGAAACTCAAACTGATTAGAATTTGTTAAATAAAATAAATTTACTTTAGAAGTAAATTTACTTGGTCTTTTATAAAACCGGCCATAATAGTTTCACATACTTTTGGTGCCACTAAAACTTTATTTCTTGTTTTACTGTTGGAGGATTGATATGAATATTTGAGATAGTAGTAGTGATAAATAATGCATATGAAAGCAAAAAGCTGCTGCACGTTCATAGGGTTTTTATTCCGAACTAATTTTTGCTTACAATTTACAGCAATCTAATTTGGAGTTTCTGTAGCAGTTCTATACTGTTTCTATAGGCACCACCCCATGCAATAATGCCATAATTTATTCATATCATGGATCATTTAATATAAGGTTTAATATGTAGAAATCAGTAAAGAAAAGTTCTAGTTTTACAAATAAAAATACTTTTCTAATTGGCAACAAAAAATAACAAACAAAAAGCGTACTATGACACGCGCCCAAACGACAGCTTTGATCTAATTAAGAAAAAATTACAAGTTGAACATATAAGAAAACAAGAATTCTCTCGACTTCGCAAAAAATGTAAAATTGCTTCTTCAGCTGCATCCAGAATTTCGCGAGAATCTTCAGCTTCTGACGCTTCTGACGAATTAACTTCTAATATTGCTCATTTGTTACTATGCTTTTATTTAGCAGTTATCAAATCCGTTACTACGTTTTTGCAAGAGCACAACCTTTATTAGTATTTCTGATGAAAATAATTTCTATTCTTGGGATCTTCCACTCATGTGTTGTCAAGTGATGGAGTACAAACATATCCAGAGAAAATTGAAGCTGTGAAAACTTGGAAGATCCCAAGCAACATCCACGAACTAAGAAGCTTTTTGGGTTTGGCCAGTTATTATCGCCGATTTGTTAAGAACTTCTCATTGATTGCCAAGCCGCTGTTTGCTTTAGCACTTTAGCAGAAAATAATCGAAAATTTGAGTGGAACGGTGAGAGCCAAGAAGCTTTCGAAAAACTGAAGAATGCTCTTACGACGTCTCCAGTGTTGGCGCATCCAAACGAAGAGGGCAGATTCTTCTTGGATACGGACGCTAGTTATTTCGGAATTGGAGCTGTTCTCTCTCAAGAACAAGACGGCGTTGAGAAAGTGATTGGCTATTATAGCAAAACTCTACATAAAGCCCAGAAGAACTGGTGCGTTACAAGAAAAGAGCTCTATGCTGTGATCAAGTCGGTTGAGAATTTTCACAGTTTACTATACGGCCGGAAATTCATCGTTAGAACGGACCATTCAGCGCTGCAATGGCTGATTAAGTTCAAAAATTCTGAAGGACAAACAGCTCGTTGGTTGGAACATCTGCAGGCATATGATTTTGAAATCCGTCACAGACCTGGAAAAACTCATGCTAATGCGGATTCCTTGTCCCGCCGACCATGTGACGATGATTGTAATAATTGCCGCAAAGAAGAAGTACGTGAACGGTTCGTAAACATCACTAGAGTGGAGGAATTTGAGCAAGATGAATCCGTATTATCGATGCACGAAGTGCAACGGCCTCAACTGAATGATTCTGTATAGAAGCCAATCATGGAGTGGGTGAAGATCGGTCACAAGCCTAGTTTCCAGGAAACGTCAGCTATGGATCCGATCATCACGGCCTATTTGGCGCAATGGAATTCCCTAATAGTTAGAAATGACATACTATATCGACTACGGGAGAGCTCCGATGGAAAGATAACGAAAGAGAAACTGATGTGCCGAAAAATTTGAAAGAGCGAATTTTGGAACAATTGCATGACGGTAACAGCGGTGGACATTTTGGCATCAAGAAAACACTTGATAAAGTCCGTGAACGTTTTTACTGGGTTGGCTGTCGGGAAAATGTAGAGCAATATTGCAAGACTTGTGAACGCTGTAACTCAAGGAAGGGGCCTGCTACTCGGCAGCGCGCTAAGATGCAGCAGTACAACGTGGGCTCTCCGTTTGAGAGAGTTGCTGTGAATATACTTGGACCTTTGCCTATAACTGAACGGGGAAACAAGTACTGTGTTGTTGTCATGAATTATTCCACCAAATAGCCGAAAGTAATACCAGTAAGGAATCAAGAAGCTGAAACAGTTGCGGAAGCCCTTATTGAGAACGTGATCTCAAGATTCGGGGGGCCGTTGGAGTTACACTCTGATCAAGGCAGGAATTTTGAGTCTGAACTTTTTAAATGTGTAATGAAGATTTTGGGCATTCGCAAAACAAGAACTACAGCGCTACATCCGCAGTCTGATGGTATAGTAGAACGTTTCAACAAAATAATTCTGGATTATCTGTCAAAATTCGTCAACGAGCACCAAACTGATTGGGATAAGAAGATTCATCTGTGCCTACTAGCGTACAGGTCGGCAGTCAATGAATCCACTCAATACACTCCAGCCAAGTTGATGATGGGTCGAGAGCTGCGGCTACCGCTTGATCTGGTTGTTGGACATCCACTTGAAGACAACGAGCAACAATTGCCGGAATGGGTCAGCCATCTTCAGGACAACTTGTGGAGCGTCAATGAGTTTGCACGGAAGAACATACAAGCTACCAGCGACAGAATGAAGGCCCGATATGACCTGCGAGCGAACGCTCCCAAGTTCCAGCAAGGCGATAGGATATGGTTCTATAACCCCAGGAGAAAAAGAGGAAAGTGTCCCAAATTGCAGAGAGACTGGGAGGGACCATACGAGGTCATAAAATGCCTAAACGACGTTGTATTCCGGATACGGAGGGGCTGTAACGGAAAACCGAAAGTCGTCCATGGAAACAGGTTGTGGTCGTACCAAGGACGAGATTCTGAGTTCGCCGAGGACGACGAACCATAAGGGGGAAGCAGTGTCACAAATATGAAATATTTGTAATAATTAGGTCACATCATAATTTATTTGAATTCGCTGTAACTGTAATTCTAGTTAGTACTGACAAGGTCGATGTTCAATTGTAATAGTTCACCATATTGTCACAAATGTGAGATATTTGAAGTCATTAATTCACATTATTATTTATTTGAGTTCGCTATTCATTCAGTAATTTATTGTGATTGTAATCCTAGTTAGCATTGATCAACAATCTAGTCGATGTTCAATTGTCGGACGTGATTCACTGCCTATGGTTACTAGATGTTCAGTGGTTGTCAGGCATTTGAATGCTAGTTCATTGTTGGTTTAACTGTCAAACATTTAAATGTTAGCGCGTTGTTGGCGTAGAGTATATAAGGCACGAGAGCTAGCAAAAGAGTGAATCATTCAATAAGAGTAAATTTGTGACAAATTGGTACCAGAAGTGGGATCCTGAGAAATTGAGTGAAAATAATTTTGGATCCGGACGACGAAGAGTGGATGAGGTTGCAGTGTTGTAAAGTGTTTAAATTTGTATTGGGACTGTCGTAAATTTCCAAGATAAGAAGCATGGCCACTAGCGAGATTCAGCTGAAGATGAAGATGGAATTCATAAAGACGTCGGCAGCTGAAAAGAAAGCGTTTGTAGCAAAGAATTTGGTCGAATCTACGGAAGGTATGAAGGCGATTGTAAGAGTTTCACTCACAATAAATTTATATTTGGTAGATTGGGCTCCTTGCCGAACTGTGAGGATAAAATATGATGTATTTATCTGATCTGATGTAATACTTCTGAAAGGGGAGAATGAACAAGGAACTTGGAACAATTCGCATATTTAACAAATATCAAAATATATTCAAGAATAATAAAGATATAAAGATGAAGTTAACAAACTCCGATTAATCACCGACTTACAAAACTACTTTAATATCACTAGTTTACTAATTTCTAACTAACTTGTAACCAACTTCTCAACTCACGCACTAACTAACTTATCACTAACTACATTATTATTTGCTAACTAACCAATTACTGCCTACTTCACTAACTTCTTAACTATTGACTAACCACTCCTTGACTAACTACCTCCTCTATAATCAATATTTATCCTGTATATATAAAATCCAAAATGCCAATAAAACAAAATTCATTATTGACGTCAATCGTATTTGCAAATAGTTCATTTACCTCTATCGCATGCTTGCGAGAAAAGCACATTCCTTAATTTTGTAAGAGTTCAGCAAACTGTGAATTTGCTGACTCTTATAGTATGGAGAAGAAGATGACTGAATCAACGGAAGATATGAGGGCCATGGAGAAGAGGATGGCCAAATCTACAGAGAGTATGAATATAGCAGTAACAAAAGAGATGAAAATAAGAGATAGCTACAGAGTTGAAAAAGATGATTTCAGAACAAAGCGAAACCATGACAGAAAAAAATCCAGGAGGTTGAAGTGAAATTAGATGGACAACTTATTGAAGAGAAGCGTCAAGTTATGCAATTTAAGCAAGTTGAACATCAAGTCTTCAAAGTTGAACGTGAGTTGGAAATAAAATTAGACTCTTATCACCGAGAAAATGCAGAGTCTCAGTCTTAATAATGATGGCGCAGTCCTACGGATAGAAATTTTTCCAGCATCCACACTAAGAGAAATCACATCCAATTTCACTCTGAAACCAGCGCCGTTTGTTGGAAAGATTTCCTGAGATGAATATTTCGCTCAATTTGAGCTAATTCCAGTGAATAATGGCTGGAATATAAAGCAAAAAGCTGTTGTACTGGCTGGAATGCTCCGGGATACAGCATTAGCAGTACTCTTAGATCTGAATGAACAAGAACGCTTCGATTATGGTACGCTAATTTTCGGTGGTTGTCAGGCATTTGAATGCTGGTTCATTGTTGTTCAACTGTCAGACATTTGAATGTTGGCCCATTGTTGGAGTAGGGTATATAAGGCACCCGAACTAGCGAGAGAATGAGTCATTCAATTGGAGTAACTGTGAGCGATTTTGTCATTGTGAGCGTAAAATAAATATTTGCACTGCAACCTGTTATAATAGATTATTCATAATAAAATGTGTGACAATATTATAGTCTCAAGCCTCCCTTATAAAATGCTGTTTTCTTATTATGATAACTCAAGCTTGTGCTCCCTGTATGGAATATCTTTACATGAATAAGGTACTTTCCTAAAACTATTATTCATTTCGAAGTTCAAATACCTGAGTACGAAGAAGCCATGTGCTACTTTTTAGATTCAACGCTTCTGAACATAGTTCAATTATTGTTCAACAAAATAAATAATCTTTTTATTTGCTTATCATATATTCTAAAAGTATAAAAACCAATATGGAGAGGTTCCATTGAAACTGAACATATAATCATTTTTTAAATGTCAAATTATTGGGTAATTTACACCTACTTACGGACAAATTTAGTACACGAGAAGGATCAAATATTGCAGATTTATTTTTCTCGAGAAATTTTATAAGGTATAATACATGTTATTTTAAAATTCTATGCTAATTTCTCCGATTAAAATGATTTTTTAATAACTAGCTGTATTTAAGGTGTGGTTGTTGACAACTTGATTGGGCTAATTTTTGATACCTGACATGGTTTTGCAATAAAATATGGAAATGAAGATACAGATAAATTCAGAGTTTTATAAGAAAGATTTCTATAGTTGTATGTATTTTGCTTCTAACTTTAAGGCTCTATTTGCCTACAAGAAATATAATGCAGCTAGTGTATGATCGCCTGTTTATAAACAACTATAGAATTGATTGAGCTTTTGATTTTAGATTATGTATATTTTATTGGAGTTCAACGTTTCGACCCGCTTTACAAGTGTCATTGTAAGAAAACATATGATACAAAAATGAAACAAGGCAATTATCTACACAATTGGAAATTATACAGAAGAATAGATATGCAAACTTGGATTCCACATCTAGAACAAATAAAACAAAAAATCTCTTGTATTCACTACAAGCTTGAAGAAAAATCATATGAAAGAACCTTAAACAGAGCTATAAAAATAGGAGCTTTGACAAATATTATTGTGAATTAATGAGAAAATAATAAATCAACAAACTAATTCGTTTTCAATTTGTTCGTGTTAGAATATCCCACAATACACTCATTTAGTTCTTTTCGAGATATGTTTATTACTAATTCATTCTCAAATATTTAAATAAGAAAAGAATTCTTTGGGAAAATGAATTATAGCAAACTCTTTCGACATTGACTCGTCCTCTATTGTGTGACATATAAGTAAAATAACAAATAATCTAAAAGATTGCTCAGGGGTCAAGTGGAATCTCTTTATGGAAATTTTCGAAAAGTTTAAAGACTTAATTTGACAGAAGACGTTCTGGTTTATGTTATTGCTTATTGGTTGCGCTATAAAATTAAAATACCTACTCCAAGGTGAGATGAGACTCTTAAAAATTGAGATAATTAAGGTGTTTTCCATAAAGCAGACTATCTAGTTTTCTGCAGAGGCGTAGATGATTTTGTTTATATTTGGATTGCCGCCCGGACGGTCAAGCGTGTTTAAACAGTGCTCAAGCAGTCTATACCGTTTGACTACTGGGGTACGTTCAGAAAAAAATTTACTTACAGAGCGTTTAGTTCGAGAGCATTTACCTTACTTAGTCCAGAGAGTGCGCTCTATATGACAGTATTTCTGAACAGTGTGAACGAATTAACCCCACTATATAAAAAATATGAGTAAAAGAAAGATAAATGTTTTATGTATTATGAATTCTTTAACTGATTTTCTACAAAACATTGATGATACTACAACTGATGATTCATCTGACGACGAAGAGATATTGACTATTTTGGAAGTTGTAAAACAACCGCATAGATATTGCTGCAACTAAATTCAATTATGCCATTATGCCAATAATATTTACAATCTACTTAAGAGTGGTTTCATCAACGTCAGTCAAGTTTATTCTGAGGTTATTTTATCCGAAAACTATTGTTGATACAATTGTTGTCATGGTTAATAATGAAAAAAACCTTCAGATAAATTTGACTCACGTTGGTAGAACTTGTTCTTAGAAATTATAATAATTTACATTGTTTTCGGCCATTTTCACAAATTTGACAGTAACAAAATTTGAAATGAGCACTGCAAGCTTTAAAGGCGATATAGTTTTGTCCACTTGTGCCCAGTGGAAAGCGGGTACAACAGAGCGCGCTCTGAGTAATTGGTCTATCTATTTCTGAACGTATCCAAGCACGTGTCAGGAGCGTATAATTCTGTTATCTGAACGAGACTAGAGTAAATTGACTGCGCTCTATTGAATCGGAGTGTTGTTTCTGAACGTACCCCTGGGGTTGTGAAGTAGATTTCCATCCGGGGCTAGTTGGATACATTTAAAATGTGAAATTTGGAATGAAATAGAAGTATTATAAAATATATCAGAAATTTACATAAGAAACTTCCTGAGAACGAATAAATATTATTGCATATTGAATGTACATATGACTTAAAAGGTGCTTCGAGAAGAATAAAAATTAACAAACAACCTTATGGAAAGTCTCGAGCATCCATCTATATTTCGGTTATCTGTAGTAAATTTTCTTTAAAAGAGATAATAGTAATTTATTGTACTAATGGAAAGTGGTATATTAGCCATAAAAAAAGGCTTAGCAAAGACGACTTAAAACAAGAGACCATTTTTTATGAGTGACTGATTGCATTTCATTCGAGTCAAATACAATGTCTTAGCCAGTACCTCTCTTAAAACGACTTAAATGTTGATTTATTGTTTGAGACTGTCAAGGTATTTGAATGCTGTTAGTTAAACAGAAATTACAAACTATAGCCATGTGTTTCCCGAGTCTTCTATATTATTCTCTCACTGAGTGACTGATGATGGATATTTACTTCAAATAACTTGATATGAATCGGCATTGGATAAAGATATAGATTCATGATCACCTTTAAGCTTGCAAGCTTGCACATCGCAAATACAATGGATTCCCGTTTATCCGGACCTTGATTGTCCGGACAAGGAAGAAAGAATCAAAATTTCATTTTTAAATAGGAAATTGAATACTCTTTTTGATAATAAGGTAGTGAACTGTAGAAATTTAATTTATCAAGCGGTAAGTACGAAAATAGATTCAGAGAGGGTTTGATTTACAGCCCAGTTGGCTGCTGTGACTTCTTTTGTGGTATTTTACAATAAAAAAGACGTTTTGTCTGGTTACATTAAAAACTGAGACAAAATTGATAGGTCGTCGAGACGCGGAATAATATCACCGAAACCGAGACTGTCCCGGTAAAATCGGAACGGGTGGCAACTCTGTTTTCTCTGCCTTTCGAGCCGTAAAAAGTGAATAATTAAATAATGGAATTATTGCACTATAGGTATTTTTTGTTTCGAATTTTAAATTTATGAAAAGCTGTACGTATCTATAGTCCTAAACAAAATGGTATAACTAAAGGGGCCTCAGGATCAATTAAATCATTACATGAAAACTAATGAGTTAAAAATGTCAAGACGTGACAATTTTCTATTCTTGATATAAATTTTGTTCAATAAAGTCTATAAAAGTGATTGAACTTTATAACGCCGTGTTTTAATGCTCACGTGACTATTAGTCCAAGATCCCAGACCCGCCAGGCGTTACTTATTTTCTGAGAAACAAAATTTTAGTTATACTCTCTACAAATTCTCTTTAAAAAATAATGTAGGATGTGGCATTTCCAAAGAGTCAGTTCATGGTTTAGCTGACACGAATTGCAGAGCCCTCATTTGTTAATACCTTGCATGGCTTTGGGATTTCAGTATGATTTTTTTATTGAATATAATTCATCCCTGCTCAGTATCAAGGAATCTGGAGTTGATAGAACACCTCTTCCATTCGAGAAAAAAAAGATACTGCAAACAGATAGTTCACTCAAATTGTTAATATTAATTGTTATTCCAGTAGATATAATTCAGAATATCTTGATTGTCGTATCCAGGAATATCGTAATAGTCAAAAGTTCAACAGCTAATGGATAATACGAAGGATAAACAGATCAACTTACATCTCCAAATTTGCAAACATTTCTGTTTTCCAATAAACCTTCATCAGTACCTGGAAAGGGCAATAAAAAGAACATAAGATAGCAATTCATGTAAAAACGAAAGTATAGCAATGAATAATAAAGATTCGAAAAATCTTAATCCAACATACGTTGAACTTTTAACTATTATAATTCTATTATAATTTATTGTTATATCGAATGAATCTGAAAGTTATATTCTCAAAAGTTACTCTTTATTCGTACGGTGGGCCTTCAAGAAATATTCGTATTAGAGCAAGGTCCCAGGGCCGCCAGACGTTACTTATTTTCTGAGATACAAAATGTGTGGAATAGAGTAGTGTTAGTATGTATTTTGATCATATGCATACTTGCTAGTTTGTGCCGACGGCCAATTTACAGATACGAGGTGTTAGAGGTACGTTAAGACATTACTCACTCATCTTACTTATTATTATTCATTTATTTTTAATTTTTTGTATAATTTACTGATTTCATAAATTATGTATTTTTTTTTTCCCTGTAAATGGATATCTGTTGGGAAATATATATTATTATTATTATTATTATTATTATTATCTTGAAGTCTTGAGTGCTGATTTTTATGCATGACTTAGAGAATATTGTTGAAAAATGATAATCAACATTGCTAGACACTTTCCATCGGTGGGAATTTCTTGTTAGACTCTTTAAAGCTCGCAAAGAATAACGTGATTCTGCTTATAGTCTGAGTGTTAATTTTTATATATAATACTCAGGGAACAATTTCACTACTTTTTGTTGACAGTCAGATAAATTGTAGGGCTAAACATCCTCCAGACACAATTAAAATATTGCTGTGACTAAAGTCACTATTTGTAGGCTTGATTGTGAGCGAAGTATCTATGGGCATCCAATTCTTCCTTGGTCTGACTGTTCACAAAAAGTATTGAAGTTGCTTCCTGAGTATCATATATGAAAATTAGGACTCAAACTATAAGTAGGATTACGTTATTTTTTGCCAGCTTTTAAGCGTTTATCAGGAATTTCTGCCTATAGGAAGTGTCTGACAGTGTTGATTATCAATTTTCAACAATATTCTCTAGGACATACATGGAAATCAGCACTCAGACTTTAAGAAAAGTGAGTAACGTCTTAACGTACCTATAGCACCTCGTATCTATAAATTGGCCGTCGGTACAAACTAGCAAATATGCGTATGATCAAAGTACCGACTAACACTACTTTAATCCACAAATTTTGTTTCTCAGAAAATAAGTAACGTCTGGCGGGTTGAGGATCTTGGACTATAATGATTATTGATTAATTAGCCTAGTTGTCAAAGATTTTGACCTCTCATAAAATGTGATATAGCTGAAACTGGGCTCACTGGTAGTTTTTTGGGCGTAAAAAAAGATAGAAAAATCTTTACAGCTCTCAAGTGTATACCAAGTTTATAATCTCAAGAACATAATCCAAAATTTGGTTTTTGCGATACATCTCAAAAGATAAAATCTAAAGATCAATATTGAAGCAAGGCATTCGGAGAGAAAATAAAGTATCTTCGTCTAAAATATACACAAAACAAAAAAATAAAAAGGATCTTGAAGTGGAGACTCTGAGCTTCCTGAGGAAGCCATTAGTTTTTAATTATTTCTTTTTCTCTGGTAGAAAATTTGACCGGAAATTAATTTTTTTCAAATTCTCACTGACTTTTATGAAATTGAAGATATATAATATATTATAATGACATAAAAAAGATAGAATTTTGGTACATTTATCATCATCATACTCTCACTTTTGATGTAAAATCAATTATTATGATGAACATTGCCTCTGTTTACTTAAACTCATGTTTTAAAATATTTTTTTTTTCATAGCATTCATTCATCCGTCTTCATTTTCAAAACGGTTTTCATTTATCTATATCATTCAGCAATTATTATAGTTTTTTTACATGAAGTTCTATTGTACTTCTACTTTGCTTTTGTATGTACGTCTGTACAAATTTTTTGTGTACTATAATTATTTTTGTTCGAGTCACTCTGTTATTGAGATCTATTCCTCTTGAGTGACCTATCCTGGTAAAATAAATTAAAATAAAAATAAAATTAATAAATAGACTTTTTTGATTTTAATTCTGTATATTTTATTTTATTTTTGACGTTTCGACTCTCTAACCGAGCGTCTTCATCAGAAAAAATGATACAAAAATAAACAAGGCAAGAAGAATTTTTGTAAAAAAAAAAAAAAATTTTATGACATGTTTGGACTTTGGAATTGTGTGCGTCCGCAAGAACGGGACATCGTCCTTGTATGTTATATTAATTCATTCATTTTTGACTATAATAATTGTCAAGACTCATATTATTTTATTCATTTGTAATAGTTATTCCTGATTTGTGAAATATTTGTCTTGACACTTGTTTTTGTTATATTCATGTAGATGTAGATTATTGAAATTCAGTTTTTCTGTTAAAAAAAAAAAAAAATTTTTTTTATGACATGTTTGGACCTTGGAACTGTGTGCGTTGCAGAAACGGGACATCGTCCTAATGTGTTATATCAATTAAATCTTTCCCTTTGATAATTGTCAAGACTCATATCGTTGATTCCTCTGTTGAGGTTTTTACGTGGTTTTTCCTCAGACTTTGGGTAAATGCCAGAGGAATTTTGTTCTTTTTGCACTAAATGTGGAATCCACGTATTCACATCTAGTTATCTGTATATTTTCAATTTTTAATATCTAATTATCTAGATACCTTCTTGCCTTGTTTATTTTTGTATCATTTTTTCTGATGAAGACGCTCGGTTAGAGAGTCGAAACGTCAAAAATAAAATAAAATATACAGAATTAAAATCAAAAAAGTCTATTTATTATGATATAATTCTGAAAGAATGTATAGATCATTAAAAATAAAATTATCCCTGATAATTCAGAAATTGATAAAACTTGATATTTTCGAGTAATATTTACTTACTTGTACTAAGCACAAGGAAGTAGTGTGAAATCGACAAAATTCACCTATTGAGATTTTGATGGAAATATCCGTTTTAAGCATCCTTGAATCCATTTTGACTATTTTCGGCTTGATGTCGGTACGTATGTTCGTGCGTAGCTCGCATATCTCAAAACTAGTTCAACGTATGTTGAAATTTTGTATTTAAGACTGGTATAGGGTCTAGTTGTGCACCCCGCATTATGGTTCCAATCGTCTGTACCGAAAGTGCACTTTGAATGAAACTTTTTTCGAATTTTTCCAATAAATCCAGAATTATCAACTGAGGGATGTTGAAATATTTGAACATGATGTATTAGAATGGCTATCAGCTATTTTTGTATGAATCGGCCAAGCCAGAAATGCCCTTTAATTAAAACTTTTTTTTAATTTTTTGCATAAATCTAGAATGATCAGCCATAGAATATTGAAATTTAGTGCTTCAACTTGTAGCATCAAAATAGTTATCTACTATTTTTATGTCAATCGGCTGAGCCGGAAGTGCAGTTTATATGTATAACAGACATTCAGAATGTGCCGTATAAAACAATCAGTTCAATTGAAATGATAAGGAGGCAATGATAATCTGTTGTCAATTTTTTGATTTTGTTTGACATTGTACATGTCAAAATGATATTTAAATTATATTAATTATAATCTGGAGTGACAGAAAACTTTATTGAATTAATTAGTGTATATATCAAATGATGTACAAGTAAGTCACGTGATGTTCACGTCAGATTTTTAATTTTATAATTGGTCAAGTCCAAATTTTACAAAAGTATATGCGTAGAGCTCTTCACAAATTATCTTAAAGTTCATTAGATTTGGAATTTCGTGTTAGTTGTGTCGAAAAATTGGGAGTAAGGCCTATGTGGGACGAGTCATAACACTCTTAAAACGAGCACAGCCCTGAAAATTGGGACATCTGGTAGCACTACTTCTGAGTACTTCAATTAATGTGCTACTCAATTTTCCACTTAACTCACTATCATTTATTTATGAAGATGAATCATTCCTATTCGTTGACAATGAGTGAAATTATAGTTTGTTGGTGGTCGAGTATAAAGCAATAATAATTATAATTTGAAAAGATTATATTTATTCGATATTAGAAGCTAATATCGACTTTTTTCGAATCGAAAAATGACTTATGATTCAGGAACTACTGGAATGTTGAAGATCAGCTTCCTACAGTATTTTGATTGTATAACTTGAATTCTTAATACAAACTTATAATTTTCAAGTAGTTAAATGCGCCACAGTGATCAAACTTCTAAAATATATTCATCTGAAAATAATTCCATACTAAAATTACAAATTATATATAATCATCAACCAGTCATATCATCATTCCAGTCACACATACTGTTTCCATAAATTATTCGAATAGTAAGCTAACAAGAAACAATATTATTTCACACATAAGAAAATATCAAATGATTTCTAGGAACTATATTTCTGCGAATGATTAATGGATTTATGTGTCAATATTCCAACTAAATCGGTAGCTGCTTTCTTTATATGTTCAAGGATACTTTCAAGACGATAAAATCTAAATTATTCTCTAGTTCAATTAATGAAAAATAAAACTATTATAAAAGCCGTAATTTTCAATAGCCTCTGGCACAAGCATATTTTTTATAGTTTGATATCAAATTAATAACCAACAACATAGATATATACAGTCATACTATAACATTAGATATGTAAATTCTTAAATAATCTATAAATAAATGCCAATTATGGAGTACTATTTCGTGATTTTATAATACAATACAGTTTTCTATAATATATGATTAGCAACAAAAATCTAATGCAATGGTCAAATGCTGAACCCTGCTCAATTCAATGCGAATGATCTTCACAACCATCAAAAATTTTGAAAGTATTCAATTTTCAGGCCATCAAACTTTGGTTCTCGAAATATAGATAATTAATAGTAATTTATGCAGCAAATATGTAAACGGCATGAGACAAATATTGTCGTGTGTTATACTTGAAAATTTTCCTATGGCCCTTAACTTACTTATGTTGATAATAATTATTAAACACGTATCAAAGAAATACAGAGCACAAATCTATTTTGAAGCTGACTTCCCTGTACAAAGTTGGTTTCAATGTGTGGTTGCATGCTGGATTCTACGGTAGAACTTGTGCTATTTTCTATGCTTGATTATTATCTGATAGATTCAAGTTGTATCCAATAGGTAACAAGTATATATGGAGCAAGATCCCAAATCCGCCAGACGTTACTTATTTTCTGAAGAACAAAATATGTGAAATAGAGTAGTGTTAGTATGTACTTTGATCATACGCATACTTGCTAGTTTGTGCTGATGGTCAATATGAGGGGCTAGAGGTACGTTAAGACCTTACTCACTTTTCTTAAAGTCTGAGTGCTGATTTTATGTATATTTTGGAAAACATTGTTAGAAATTGACACTTTAAAGCTAGTAAAGAATAACGTAATCTTACTTATATTCTGAGTCCTAATTTTATTTATGATACTCAGGGAACAATTTTAATACTTTTTGTGAACAGCCAGACCAATCGTAGGGGCTAGACATCCCCCAGACACAATTGAAATAAATACCTCTGTACCTCATTATTTGTACGCTTGATAGTAGGCGAAGTACCTATAAGCATCCAACTCTCCCTTGGTCTGGCTGTTTACAAATAGTATTGAAATTATTTCCTGAGTACCATATATAAAAATGAGATTACGTTATTTTCTAGCAGGAATGACCGCCGATGGGAAGTGTCTGGCAGGGTTGATAATCAATTTTTAACAATATTTTCTAAAATATACATAAAAATCAGCACTCAGACTTTAAGAGAAGTGAGTAGTGTTTTAACGTACCTCTAGCATTTCATATCTGTAAATTTGCCGTCAGCACAAACTAGTAAGTGTGCGTATGATCAAAATATCTATTAACACTACTCTAATTCAAATGAATCAATTTTTTACTGTCAATACTCTAAATATGCACAAAAATACAACATTGATCTGATTGCCTCATAGATATTGCTTAGCAATGACTCATATTGCAGTTCTTATAGATATTTGAAGACATGACAAGAACTTCTAGGATGTATAAATTTTGATAATTAAAGCTAATTCGTTCACAAATTAAAAATCTTTGAATCAATAAGGCTGATAAGCTTGCACAAAATTGCAGTAATAATTAACACATACCATATAAAATGAAAGATACTTCTTTCTTGTGTATAATTAAATTGGTAGCAATAATTACATACGTGTCACATATTTTGCAACGACTCTTTTCCAACTTTCACAAATTTTCCCAAAACTGGTACCTACGCCTTGGATACCCACGGATAAAATAATCGTCTTCGCTAGAGCCTATTATGGAATATTTGGTTTTTGATGGCGAAATTATTTCGAAAATATTCATTCTAACTTACAGCGGACCGGTGAGCTAACGCAAACCATTTCCCAATCTAGAGATAGTCACCGTTAATAGAGCTGTTTTCGACATTAATTTACTTCTTTCCTTCGAAAACTTGATTACCCACGCGAGAAAGGCAGAAGATGTAAAAGTTTAATGGGAGATATTATTAACTATGTGAAGTATAAATTATTAAAAGTAGAACATTGAAATATAGATTGGTTTTTTTTTCCTGCACTTATATGTTATTAGATAACACATATTCATGCTTTGGAAAGTTTAATTGTTGAACGATTAAGCTAGTAGGGTTGACACTCAAACACAAATCAATATTGCAGACTTGAGCTCTCTCCAAATAATCTACCTAATTGTAATCCCTATTTATGTCCCGTAGAGTTACTCACAGTATTTTCATGTGGTTTTTATGTGTGGTTTAAATAATAAAAATAAAAGAAACCAATAAACAGCCAAAAGTGCCATTCGTCAGAATTTTTAAAATTTTTACTTGTATTAAGTACAAGCAAGTATTGTGAAATCGACAGATTTCATCTATCGAGATTTTAATGGAAATATCCGTTTTGAGTATCCCTGAATCCATTTTGACTATTTTCGGCTTGATGTCGGTACGTATGTTTGTGCGTTCGTGCGTAACTCGCAAATCTTAAAACTAGTTGAACGTATAATGTTGAAATTTTGTATTTTAGACTGGTATAGGGTCTAGTTGTGCATCTCGCATTATGATTCCAATCATCTATACCGAAAGTGCACTTTACTTAAAACTTTTTTCGAATTTTTCTAATAAATCTAGAATGATCAACCATAGCATATTGAAATTTAGTGTTTGAACTTTTAGCATCAAAATGGTTATCAACTATTTTTGAATCAATCGGCCAAGCCGGAAGTACAGTTTATGAGTATAACAGACATTCAGAATTTGCCGTATAAAACAATCAGTTCAATTGAAATGATATGGTAGACAATGATAATATGTTGTCAATTTTTTGATTTTGTTTGACATTGTAGATGTCAAAATATTATTAAAATTATAATTATTATAATCTGAAGTGACAAAATTCTATTGAATGAATTTGTGTATATATCAAATGTTGTACAAGTAAGTCACGTGATGTTCACGTCATATTTTTTATAAAAGCAACATTTTGACACTATTAATCAATCGCTACGATTGTTTATCTACCTCATTAGTTGATTTATCTTCGTCAGTCAATCGTTTACTTCAACAATAGTTTTCGAACATAATAAGCCATCAAAAATTTTATATGGTTAGCAAAAAAAATTGATTTTCCATAATAACAAACTAATATTTTCTCATATATGTATAAACTGTATCATTTGCATTGAATGAAGATATGCAGAGGAATCATCTTTCAAGATAATGTCCTAATCTCAAAGTGGAATTGTTAGACCCATTTGTCGGTACAGAGAAACAGGCGAAACCTCAAGAATCCCTGTTAGAGGATCCAGTCGCATTATAACCAAAATCTTGTAATACAAGCGAAAGGACAGCTTTTTGCAACTGTGCAGGAACTGCAGCAAGATCTTCATAATGTCACAGGAATCCTGGTGAGTGATCAAACGGTGCGAAACCGATTGTGGGAGGCTGGTTTGAATGGATACCAACCGTTAAGATCGATTTCAAGAAGTCGTGCTTACCAACGTCATAGAGTAAAGTGTGCTAACCGATGACTGAATGACGTTACTTCTTAGGAACAGATTCTGTTCATGAATGGGTCCAGATTGTGTATCCATAATGACAGCCGACGTCGGACAGTACAGTATACTCAGCCAATGGTCCCATTTGAATCTGTAGATGGGTTTGGGAAGTATCTGTTAAGGCTGGCGTACCGACCTACATTTGTGGGATGTAAGAGTACCTGGACGATATTATAGAGACGAGATCATCTGCGAATATGTTGTGAATAGTCGCGGCTTCAATGGACCTCAAAATTTTATGATTTTTGATTATAATGCTAGTCTGCGTCCGCACCGAGCGAGATTAGTGCTGTAGACTTTCGATGAACTGCTTATCAACTATCTTTCCCTTTCACCATTATCTTCAGACTTGAACCCTATAGAACATATATGAACTAGGCTTTAGAGACAACTAGATAATCATGTTCCCCATCTCACAGTCCCAAGACAGCTTGCAGAAATTTGCCCATACTGTGGGATAGAATACCAGAGTAACATTTTGATAATAGTATTTTAAGCATGCCAACAAGAGACGAAGCAATCGTACAAGCACGAGGAGACGCTATTGGGTAATGAAACAAACAAAAAAAACTCATTGAAGTTACTGCGGTACAGACAACAGGAAACTTAAACTGTTCATATCAATTTTTACAGTTTAATATTAAATTTTCATTTATTATACCATAAGTAGCTGAAGTATTATCGACTATTTTTGTGGTGCAATTACGAATGTTTATTGTGCTTGCGTTTGAATACCACGAGCGTGCAGCACGAGTGGTATTCACGAACACAATAAACATGAGTGATTGCGTCACAAAAATAGTCTATAGGACTTTAACTGCAAAAGGTATATGGAGGACTATTCCAGGAGTGAAACCATTTTTTTCAAATTAGTTCCCTATGAATCAAGTAATAAGTCAAGCAATTTCCATAGGAACGAGTAAACAAACTTCTGTCAAATTGAAAAATTAGAATTTCTTGCATTTTCTTTGACGAATAATAGAGAAATAAGTTGCGTTCTGATACGGAAACTAGTTCAAAAAGATTTGGTGATAAGCCAGAAGATGAAATTGATGAAGATATTCAGAAAAATATTCCATTAAATACGAAGAAAGCATGAGATTACAAATTGGAGGTATCCACATCTTTGAGTGAGATACTCACTTTGACCACTAGTGTAATACCCGATGGTATTTCTACACGTCCAAAGTTTCAATGATATGCACCGTTTCTATGGCGCTTTAGCATTATTAACCTTGTTATAAGTACTACGAATGGAATATTCGAACATATGGATATATTTTAATTATATTATTCATACAAACAAGAGGTCTTATCAAATTCAATAACAAAAATTTTGTGATGCTGATAAAAAATTATATCTATATATTTCAAATTGTAATAAAGTTAACGAACCAATTCATATTGTTACATAAGAGTGAAACCCACAGGGCACGAATATTTCTTGATAAAATAAATTTTGAAATAGGCCTATATTACCGTTCCAGAGTACTCCAAGCCTATGAAAAGAATTTATATTGATAATAGAACAATAATTTTAACAATGAAGTGGCCAAAATATTATTTGCTTTTCACTTTCGTCTTAGTAGGCATATTTGCATTTGCCTTCCCGCAGGATGTGTTCGAGAATTCGTAAATCTAGTACAAAAAATTGTAAAACCTGAAATAGTGTGACTATTGAGTTAATCAATGAAAATTTGAAAAATAGTGGTGATAACTGCAGCAGCTTAGGAAATCCGACTTTCGATATGAATTCAAGTGGTTGTCTCTAATCAAAGATCTCTAGTAGAGTTTTTGAAATTGATTGAGTTACAATCAATACTATCTCACCTCAAAATTTCATCGATCTACTAGATGGACCCATATTTTCAATCAGCAAAATTATTGGATAAAAGCTGCAGGTACATAATATTTCAATACAAATTAGAAAGTTTTGAGCTATTATTGAAATACATGAATTTGTAGTCATTACTTATTGAAAGAATAAAAAAATCAGGTATATTGAAGTTGATTGTGTTTTGTGTTAAAATGCTATAGAGATGAATCTATTGATTCTCTACAAGATAATTCTGACGAATCTATTAATTCCCTACCAGATAGTTCTAATGAATCTACTGATTCTTCACTAGATAGTTCCGATGAATCTGAAGAAGAACTTGAAGATTGGAGAAGACGTATTGATGAAAATGATGACCACATCTATAAAGAGAACTCACAAAATCATTATGGTGATCTAGAGAGAGATATACAAAATTCCAGAGAGAAGCCACAGCTCACAGACATTTTAGAAACAATAAAAAATAATGAAATTGAATTACAACGAAGATGGAAGCCCAAGGGAAAGTGATTCTAGAGTTTTTGACTGAATGGAATGTAATAATGACTCTTATCATCCAACAACTCATTGCACTGTTAATATATATATATATATATATATATATATATATATATATATATATATATATATATATATATATATATATATATATATATATATATATATATATATATATATATATATATATATATATATATATATATATATTAACAGTGCAATGAGTTGTTGGATGATAAGAGTCATTATTACATATATATTATATATATACATATATATATATATATATATATATATATATATATATATATATATATATATATATATATATATATATGAGAGACAGAGTATCAAATATTAAAATAAAGTAAAGCTAAAAAGGTTTACGTCTCACCCATTCAAGTTATAGATAGATGCATCAATATAAAGAAAACTATTATTGGAAAACATAATTCTGTAAAACAATCATAAGAGTTCAGGTATATCAATAAAAAAAAATAGAAATACTTATTTTCATGTCCCTAACCGATAATATTTAGGAATGAATACATCAGTTGGAGGAGCAAGTGTCAGTAACGTGTGTCTAAAGAATTTATAGTAGTATATTCTATTACAAGTTTTGGAATTCCAAACAAGCGATATGTTTGTTTGCTAGTGCAGGAATGTTGTGAAGATTTTGAGAAGTCACCACCAAACAAACAACTTTTGATTTGTCTAAAATGATGATGGAATGATATCAAGAGTACGTTTTACTAGGCGACCGTAACGCTCATGCCGCCTCAATAAACGTTCCACAAGACGATCGCGATCTTTTCGTTCAAGATCAGTACCTTATAGATGACGTTATTATTCGCGACTGCTTCAAGTTCTCAACGCCCACGATTGAAAAGTGGGCCGAAGTGGTTGTTGGGTTTATTCTTGCAGGTTTCCTTCCAATTTACACTTTCGTTTCCAAATTATGGCGACTGGTTCAAGATTTTTTCATCAATCCATTTTTCATCATCAAATTGCTCAACCAGAACCAATATCGAATTTTCAAGTCATCTACATTTCTCAGGGAGCTGAATCTTAGCTAAAAGCTTCTTTGTATATCATATATTGATATCCAGTAAATGGTTTTGCAAAACAGTGCACTTTATAATCCAGCATCTACAGAAAAAAAAAGATATGGATATTTGCTAGGTAAACATAATGAACACTTTACTATCATTGTGACATTCCTCCATTTTCTAGTAAGAATAACTGAGCAACTTAGAAAACCTGGAAAACCTTGATTTCTTTAGGCATTTGTATAACGTGGCTAAATGTTACTGTTTCTGAGTAACTTTTTCAGAATATCTTAATCGAATACTGGTAATTGAATAACTGACTGCTGCATGGCGAAAATACCTAGTAATAATATTTTGACTTGCGTATGGTGGCATGAGAGTTATGAGTAGTTGTCAGATAATGGACAAAATTCAATTGTTTTTAATAAAACTGAGTGATTCATTAGGACCAGGCAATGAATTCCACAAAGTTTGAGTGATTTCAGACATTTTTACTTCAACAATCATTAAAAAGTAATTGAATTCATCACTTATTGACAAATAATATTCAGAAAATAATAAACAAGGAATAGTCAATCTCAAATATGAAGTCTACAATACTCATTGCTTTTATATTAATTGTAGCAGGTATGATCACATATTAAGGAGCTCTTGCAAACTACGTTAACTTAAACGTAAATATGGGTGCTTGTGCGCATATTCACTGACGGTATCTTGAAATTCAGACAATCATCCTTAAGTAAGCATGCGCAATGGAACTTGTTTCTCACGCTAGCTCAAACCATAATAAATGAAATGTTTTTCAGAGATACATTCTTGTCTCTGTGTCCTTTTGCGTATGATGACAACAGCTGAAGATACTGAAAAAATTGATAATGGAAACTTGGAATCGCTAGGTTCGTACTATGACTTGGGAATATCTAGCAACAAAAATCTGGACGTTAGTAGCCCGGAAAATGATCAAGGAGACACCAGGAAGCGAATTAAATGGAGTCTCAAACGGTTTTTGAAGTCATATCGCAGATATTGATGAGGTAAATAAATTATTTGTCATTGCAAGTGTACACGAACCATGATGTATAGAATCGAAATTTAGTGTTTTATGAATAAACCAGGAATGCACTTTAGTAAATTTTTTTTTCTTGATTTTGCACATAAATTCAGGACTGTAGAATCTTGGAAATTAGTATTTAGGAATGTTGCAGCATTAGAATGGTGACCTACTGTTTCCATAGCAACCGATTGGGCCGAAAGCACACTTTACTTGACAGATTTTTAGAATTTTTTGGATCAATCCAAAACGATTAGCCGTGGAACGATCGATGGAATTTTGTGTACGATTATCGTATTATATGGAAAAAATATATCCAATGATGTACAAGTAAGTCACGTGATGTCCACGTCAGATTTTTTATATACACGTAAAGTTGAATCAAAAAACAAAAATCAACTGAATTCACCATAGTGGAGTAACGTTAGATATAAAAATGTAAAAACCTCGGAACCTGGTTCCACTGAATGGATTTTCATGAAATCTTTTCGATTGCATTGCTAAAAGCTTAAATAAGAAAGTTCACCCTTCAAAATTTTCCGATCTCGATAACAACAATTTATAACAACAATTAATTGAAAAATGAGAGAAATGAGATGAAAAAAAATTTTGCAATAAAGATTTTGATCTCATATTCAATAAATTATATTTACAGAGTAACTTCAATATTTGTTTATAATTTCCAAACTAAAATAGATAAATTTACAATAAAAAAAAATTGTTAATAAGGTGATTTACTCAACTTATTACCTATTGGCAGTTATTGATCCCATATCAATAACTCTTGAACAAAATTAGTCTGTCAGATATATTTGATTTCACAATAATCTCTGTGCTTCCTTGATATTTGTACAAAGTTTTATTGCTTTAGGGCCACTGATTGACAAAAGAACTGATTATTTGTTCCGAAGGAGCCAATTCGACTCATAAGTCTACTGATATTTCCAGATTCTATGTCTATAATTCATTAACAAAAATGTACCGACAACTAAATATTATTTCACACTTACTGCTATTCTTTCTTGATATTTATACAAAGTTTCATAATCATAGGATCACTGGTTTTGTAATAAAATTTTGTTTTGTTTCGAAGGAAGCAGTGCGACTTATATTTCCAGTTGGAGTTTTCAGATTCCAAATTGATAGCCCATGAACATTAATGTATTGATACTTCATTTTTATTTTGTGGTCACTCTCATTCTTCCGTAATATCTATGCAAAGTCTTGTTTCTGTGGGGCCACTGGTTCAACAATGAATTTATTATTTGTTGGAAAGTAACTGATGAACTTCAATTTATTTCAGTATATTCAGATTTCAGTCAATACAATAAGAAAAAGGAGGTTATTGAGGATTAGATTTTATTTTATGAGTTCTCTTAACCTTCTTTGATGACCATATAAAGTTTTTTTGATTTAGGACAACTAGTCGAGAAAAAATTGACTGATTGCGTTAAAAGTCAAACTATTGGCAGATACAGATTCCATGCCAATAAATCTTACACAAAAACAGTTTGTTGGACTAATTCGATTTGATAATAACTTCAATGCTTCCTTGATATTTATACTGTCTTATTGATTGTTGGCAGTTACTGATTCCATGCCAATAACTTTTGAACAAAAAGAGACTGTTGGAATAATTTTATTACGCAATAACTTGTATGCTTCCTTAATATTGAATCAAATTTTCATCGATCTGGGACCACTGATTCCGAGAGGTACTGATTATTTGTTTCGAATGAGCCAATGAGACTCATAAATATATTGATATTTTGAGATTCTATTTCTATAATTTATGAACGGAAATTTATTGACAACTGAATATTATTTTACAGTTACTACTATTCTTCCTTGATATTCACACGAAGTTTCATAATTATAGGACTACTGGTTTTGTGATAAAATATTTTTTTCTGCTTCGAAGAAGGCAGTGCGACTCATAATTCCAACTAGTATTTACATATTTCAAATCGATAACTTATGAACAAATATATATTGATATTCATTTCGTGACCACTGTTATTCTTCCGCAATATTTGTACAAAGTTTTGTTCTTGCAGGGTTACTGGTTTAATGATAGATTCATTATTTGTTTGGAAGTAACTGATGATATCAATTTATTTCAGCATTTAAGTCAATACAAGAGAAAAAAACGTTTTTAGCTAAGTCCCTTGAGGCCTCAAGGACAAGTTCATACTACTTTGTTCTTTGTAAAATATAAATTTAAACGCAAAAAGACTCTAGTTTTAAAAAGAAATTAATGAAAACTCCGAAAAATAATAATTACTCATTTTAATAATAAAAAAGTTGAGATCGGAAAAAAATAATGGGTAAACATTTTAGTATTTACATTCCAGAAGGCTTTGTGAAAATCAGTTCAGTGGATTCGGGCTCCGAGGTTTAAACCTTAGGGTACTCCACTACTATGAGAACTGATTCTAATGCTTATTTGGTGGTTCAATATGAAAGCTGTCTATGACAAATTAATTTTAAACAGAAATAGTGCAAACGGGAGAAAAATTATTTATTTTATGAATGATAAAATATTTGAAATCAATATTAATGATGTTATTAAATTTCTGGGTGATTCGAAAATATGAATTTTTATAGACAGTTTTCATTTTCTACTACCAGGAGCACTACAATCATTTCCAATGGCGAATTGTCTTAAGTAACATCTGTCCGAAGATTTTTCAAAATAAAATTTTGTCGTCTGCAATATATTAAAAAGTAATAACAAATTCATAATTTTTTTCATGCATGAATGCCAGAAAATTTCATAAACTACTAAACATGGTATCTCAAAAGTAGCAGCTCTTAAAACAGGAAATTGCAGCAAGAAGCAGATGAAATTTAAGTTATCACCAAATACTTTGAATAAATCAGTTTGAAAAATCAAGTAGTCCAGTATTCGGATTCAAAATACACAGCATGTGTCTGTAGCATAAAGACAAGAGAATGAATTTTACTGTGTGTTTTAATTGCTTGTTTCGGGGGCATCAAGGCGTTCACAGGCGAGTGGGCGGACACAGGTGCACGTGCGTGCACTCAAGACTCTACGCAAGAAGAAAGGATTACATCCATAATATCTGGTCCAAGAGATTATCTACAGGGACGTATTAGCAATCAACATGCGACAAAGCGATGAGCTAAACTTTTTAGGATCCGTGAAAATTTCATAAATTCAAATATGTACCTACATGATAGAAGTTTCGGTATTCGAATATTAAATTATAGAACTTTTAAATGTAAAATCATATATATACGACAAGATGATAATAAATTTTTGATCTAGCATAGGAATAATAAGCAGATTACGGTCACGGAATCAAAAATTGTTGATTCAACCTAAATTGCTTCAAAATCCATACACTTAATACGACGGTTATAAAATAACTCTTAAACTTCACAATTTTTGTTTTGTTTCCCAAACCGTTTGTTCATAATACTTATTACCTTTTTATTTGAACAAAATTTGTTTCTTTTCAAGAGGTTTTTCCAGTTTTCCAAGATGCATTATCTCGAAAGCACATAACATGTTTGTATACCGTACTTCGATGTTTTTGTGAAATCGACAAAATAGAAATTCCGATATTTTGATGGAAATATCCGTTTTGAGCATCCCTTATTCCATTTTGACTATTTTCGGCTTGATGTCGGTACGTATGTATATGTACGTAAGTTCGTTGCTCGCGAATCTCAAAACCCGTCAAATGTATAGTGCTGAAATTTTGTATTTAAGACTGCTATTGACAAATAAATTTAAGATCGCAGCGCCGCAGCGGATTTTTTTGAACTAACTGAGTTAGGATAAACTTGAAGTTTACATGTATTTAAATGGGCTTGTTACGATTTTTAAAGATAATAATCGTGAATATGAAATAAAGATTTACTTTTCATGGATATTTTTTAAAAGTATATTGTTCGTAAGTACCAGGCAGGTGAATTATTCCATCTATCTATTTATATTTAATTCATATTTTTAAATTGAACTTAACCTTTAATTTCTAGATAATGATATTGAAACTTCAAGAATATTTTGATGCAAATGTCATGTCACGCTTTGTGAATGGGGGTAAAGAGCCAGTAAATGCTTGACATATTTTATTCTGTCGAAAATTATTTGATGATAGTGACAAGAGAGTATTTTTGCATGCTCTTTGCATACAAACATCAGAAGTGCTTGAGAATCCGTATGAAAATAAAGGAGAATTGAATTGTAATGAATATGATGCCTTGAAGATTGAGAATATGACTTGTTCTTTCAAAGCAGAAAACAGCGACAGCTGCAAGCATAGATCTGCAGTTTTTTTTATTGTGTACCATGTGTTGAAAAGTTGAAGTGGCGGGAGAATGCCTTTTAATTTTGTTGAATAAATATTAGATTAGTACTTATTAGTTGGACTGTTCGTTGTTTCAAAAAATCTTTCAATCATTTGAAGATAATTTGTATTTGTAAAGTATACCTGGATAAATAGAAAACAATTCAGACAAAAGTGTTCACCAGTAACAGTATGCAAAATGAAACGTCCTGCATGAAAGAAAAGATTTTGAAAAACTCTAAAACTTTGGATTCTATCTTCTTTTTCAATTTAAAAGTAAAAAGTACAACAAAAAGAAATAGCAATCTTAAAATAATTATCAACTGCCAGACATCGAATGCGTAGGCTATGGCTTTATCAGTCATTACTACTACACTTAATCCTCCATGGTAAATTTTTGTATTTGAAATTTCAATCAATAAACCCAATATTTTTTCATGAACTTTTGCTAAAATCATTCAGAATTATTATCTCATATATGTTTTTTATGAATACTTATTAAATAACCGAATATAGAATATGATTTATTGATTTGATTATAAGCTCATGTATAATATATATGTAGCGCGCCAAATCTATCCTAACATCACTAGTTTGAAATTCTGCCACCAGATAGAGTATCACTTATGTTTATTTGCCAATAGGGTCTTGATATGCACCTCGCATTATGATCGCAATCGTCTGTACCATAAGTACATTTTATTTGAAACTTTTTTTGATTTTTTTGCATAAATCCAGAACGATTAGCTGTAGAATACTGAAATTCAGTATTTGCAATTGCTGTAGTATCTAAAGTTACCTTCTATTTTTGTACCAATCGGTTGAGCCGGAAGTGCACTTTATATAACAGACTTATCGAATTTTCCGCATAAATTCAAATCAATCAATCGTAGAATATTGAAATTTTGTATTGAGCACTTCTGTAACATCTAGAGTACGTTCCACTAGATGACCGCAACACTCACGCTCACGATTTTTGCTGTTCCACTAACTAATGGTCGATATGGCTGGTGCTCCAAGTGAAAGGATGCAAGTGTCTGTTAAATGTCAAATAAACTTTCAATTTGTGGTTAGGATCAAAAAGTGGATTGTTGATAAGATTAAACTAGCCTGTAGCAAAAAGGATATACGAATGGGATGTATTCAATATGCCTGTGCAAATAAACTGCTCTTGAAAAATGAATAACGATAATGAGAGACCATGAAATCATCTGTCATATTGACAAATGGAAAATCTTTTGAATCAAATGACATAATTTGAAATTTAAAGTACAAATTGGAAAGACATCTTTTCATTTAATTTGAACTTTTTGGAGATTTTTGCAAAAATTAACGCAACGACCGCTTCGACCCACCTTTCAATCGCGGACGCTGGGAGCTTGAATTGGTCGAGATCAATGACGTCATCTATGACGTATTTATCATGAACGCCAAGACCGCGATCGTCTTGTGGAATGATTATTGAGGCGACATGAGCGTTGAGGTCTTCTAGTGGAACGTACCCCTACCTGTGCACCTTGCATTATGATTGCAATCGTATTTACTCGAAACATTTTTTGACTATTCTGCATAAATCCAAAACGATCGAACGTAGAATGTTAAAATTCAGTATTTAAGATGATAGTACTGTCTGAAGTGCACTTTAATTTACAGTCTTTTCAAGTTTTTCGCATAAATTCGAAACGATCGGCCGTAGAGTATTCAGTATTTCAGTCTGCTGTAGCATCTGAATGATTGGCTACTATTCTCATAACAATCGATAGAACTAGAAGGGCACTTCGGTTTAATTTTTTTAATTCTGCACATAAATTCAGAATTGTTTGGCGCAGAATCTTGGCAATCAGTATTTAGGCATGTTGTTACATAAGAATGATATCTTGTTTCAAGCAATCGAAAGTGCATTTTACTTGACAGATTTTAAGTATTTTTTCGATAAATCCAAAACGATTAGGCATGGACTGATGGGATTTTGTGTTTGATTATTGTATTATGTAAAAAATATATCCAATGATCTACAAGTAAGTCACATGATGTCCACGTCAGATTTTCTTCAATAAGATCTTTCTATGGATATTGAAAATAGAACATGTTTTAGAGTAAGCGTATAATTTTGAAGAGATTCATATTTAAATTTATCTATTTGTTCCTCATAGATATCATAATGTTACAGTAACATAATTTCTAGTATGATCACCCAGAAAATTTAGAATATTTTGACTTCCCTAGTGTTGGAATATAGCGCCCAACGCATAAGTACGAAAGTTAATCGTTCAACCCTAATTATGTTTTCTTATGAAATGGATTCATTTAAGATGTTTATTATTCCCAAATGAAAGAATTATAGTTTTGGGACGTGACTGTGTGGTTAGGAAGAAACCTTTGAATGTTAGTATAATAAACAGGCTGATTGATGATGATTGGGGTGTGTGACTCTTAGATTCATTCTAAGTAAAGAGTAGTTGAATAGGTAGTGGTATCGAATCAAGACATATCTTCCAAGACCGTTCAATAAAGAAGTCTTTTGGTTTAAATGAACTTATGTCTATTATTATTATCTGATATACCCCAAAATCCAATACCTAGAATTTCGAGTTTCATGTAGAAATAGTCAAGAGATTTTTGATCGTTGTTGGTGATGTTGAAATAGAAAAATATTACCTAATATGGTTACTAATGTTACTTAAGCAGAAGAAACTAATTTTTGAATTTTATCTTAAGGAGGTTGGTTGGATGATCGCTACCAATCTGTAGAAGAAGAATATTTTCATGATCCTATTTCTTGAAATATTTCCAGATTTCGCGAACGCAAGAGCCTTTTGAAAAATTTTATCAAATGCTCAAAGAGAGACATTCTTGATCTACACTTTTACTTACTTGTACTAAGTACAAAGAAATATTGTGAAACTGACAAAATTCATCTATCGAGATTTCGGCTTGATGTCGGTACGTATGTTCGTGCGTTCGTGCGTAACTCGCAAATCTCAAAACTGGTTGAACGTATAATGTTGAAATTTTGTATTGAAGACTGGTATAGGGTCTTGTTGTGCACCTCGCATTATGGTTCCAATCGTCTGTACCGGAAGTGCACTACTTGAAACTTTTTTCTAATTTTTCTTATAAATCCAGAATGATCAACCGTAGGATGTTGAAATTCTGTATTTAAACTTGATGTTCTATCTGAATAGTTATCTGCTATTTTTGTATGAATCGGCCAAGCCAGAAATGCGCATTATTTGAAACTTTTTTTCAAATTTTTTGCATAAATCTAGAATGATCAGCCATAGCATATTGAAATTTAGTGTTTGAACTTGTAGCATCAAAATAGTGATCTACTGTTTTTGTATCAATCGGCTGAGCCGGAAGTGCAGTTTATGTATAACAGACATTCAGAATTTGCTGTATAAAACAATCAATTTAATTGAAATAATAAGGTAGGCAATGATAATCTGTTGTCAATTTTTTGATTTTGTTGGACATTGTACATGTCAAAATATTATTAAAATTATATTAATTATAATCTGAAGTAACAGAGAACTTTATTGAATAAATTTGTGTATATATCAAATGATGTACAAGTGAGTCACGTGATGTTCACGTCAGATTTTTCTAAAATAGTTCAGAAAACATTTTTGGATATTTCAAACATTTTTTAAAATTGATGTGAATATTTTTGAGGGTTCAACATTAATGAAAATAAGTTTTTCTAAATAAAATCATCTACTATTTTTTGATGGAACTTTAATTCTTCTTCTATTTTTGGCTTACAACTCTTGGTGGGTTTTCGCCTGCTTACAAACTTTCTCCATTTGACTCTATCTTCTGTTGCCTGTTTCCACTGCCTCACTCCTATAATTCTAAGGCTATCTGCTACGTCCTCGGCCCATCTCTTCCGTGGTTTTTCTATTGGTCTTGTCTCATCTGGTATCCATTTATGAATCTCTTTATGGAATTTCAATTAATATGGTGGAGTTCTTATTTGCACCGTCATGAGGGACCATTTGGCTATTATCATAAATATATCACATGATTTTTTGTACTATCTTATTATTTTAAAAATGGTCACCTTTCTTAAGGAAGATGGATATGTCACCTTATCCAGTATCTACTATAGGTATAAAAGCAATTATTGATTTCAGTAGAAAAAATACATGAAAGTACCTATATAAAAGCATTAAAACATGCTTTATGCTAGACAATGTCTAGCAGATATAACATCAATATCGAACTTAATCTATGAAAATTATAACTTGTAAAATGTTTTCATAGAGTTAATAGGTCTGTATAGAAAGTACACAAATTTTTTAATCTAATAAAAGAAACCACCTCTCTATACAACTTACAAGAACAAATCCACTGATACGGATCTGTGCTGCACGCCATTCATTTAATGATTGTCAGAGCTGTCCACCTATGCTCCTGTACCAAATATAGAATCAGATTTATTAACTACAAATAATCAACTTCGTAATTAAATTGTGAGAGCTGTCGAGAGCACGCGCACGTGCGCATAGGCGCAGGATTAAAATGAAACTAAGAAGGACGTCTTATCAATGTTTGTGATCAAGAAGTGGTTACTGTTAGCTACTGACTGATCACAGAACTACTTGATTGAGACAATTGCAAGTGAAAGAGCTGACAGCCCAACCTTTCATTGTCAAAGAGATTAGTTTGTGATTAAAATTTTCCTAATTTATTTGATGAAATCTATCAATAAGATCAGCAATTTCATTGTTGATCTGAATTGTTGAGAAAAAAAAATCTAGAGCACAAAATATGAGATATTACATGAGAGATCACATTTAAAATTTTCATCAATTGATTGGAAAAGTATGCTATTACGACCTCTTCATTAATCGCATGATTCAAGATCAGCTAACTTTTTAATTTATTTAATGTCCAACTAGTTTAATATTTTTATTATAATGATACTGATACCAGGGTTATCACGTTACAAATAATACCCATTATTTTGAAAAATAACAAACAAGTTTCCTAGTTACAGCAAGTAACTAGAGTAATTTCTCTGACAGAAATTACAATGACAGGACATACATTGCTAAAAATTTTGACTGAAATAGTACATTAGTCGGCATTAAACATTGAATGCACCACGGGAGTTGAACGGACGATAATGCCTACGGTCATCGTACACACCTCGGGCCAGAGGCCTTTGGAAAGTACACAGTTGACCTCAGACATTATTGTCCTTTTAACACTCTTGATATCTTAATTACTATAAGAGTACTTTATTCATAAATATGCATACGGAATGTATCTAGATGAGTATGAGAGAAACTGTCAGTTGTAGAGAATATGGCTGATAGTTGGATAGATGAACTATAAAGTTGCATTGATTTTTGCTTTATAAAAAATCTTATATTAGTGAACTAATATTGTTATTATACTAGTAACATAATGATATGGTTTTACTCTTTACTTGTAGACAGCAGTAGCAGAGCCTATAATATTATTGTGTGCTTGAAGAGAACAAAATTATCTACTTCTTTTTCAATTACATAGTAAAAACCCACAATTTTTTTCATTGACCATAATCCGTTTTGGAATGTACAAACCTACTTATGACCTTTAGAAATACCATAAAAATAAGCACCAGAAATAGCAAGTATCTTTGTTTTGTCTCATGCATGTTAATATATTTCCTCTGCAGTATAGTCAAGTCAAGTCACCCACCAGTTCTAGTCCACAAAAGGCAATATTAAATCTTGTCGTATACAGAGTGAAATAATGACATACGATACTTGCGTTATTTATTTTTGTTTGTTATTGAAGGTGTTTAGGCGTAAAAGGCACTTTAATTACTGCTTTACATAATTCTAAACACCCACGTAGACTTCAAATTATAATTTATTTCTACCGTTTTTAATAAGTCATATTTCATATTACTACCTTGAATTTCATAATAACAAATAATGTAACACATCACTTCTATACGACTAGAAGTTCAATCTGATTTAAAACTAAGTTCCAACAAATTGAAATCAAGATACGTTCACAAGAGCAAGAAACGAAAAGCTACATGATATTTTCAACAATAATATCTTCACGAGATAATTTGAACTGTTTTTGGAAGCACGTTGATTGGTAACAGCCCGAAGCAGTGTGGAGGCCCTGTTAACTTGGTAGCAGCATGCTTGCGAAAATTGATGAAATTATAAGTATCTTTTAATGATCAAATAATATCCGCTGAGGTATTTCTTACTGTCTTAACTTAGTAATATGATCAGAATCATGTATAGAAATAGAACTCAAATTATTAAAAATGTACAATTGACAAAATTCGATTTAGACACACATGATGTTTAATATCTTGTCTGCTTAGCATTTGGGGAGAGCTTTGGGGCTATTTTCAATCTATAATTCATCATAACGAGACAATTTTGACTGTTTTGAAAATATGTTGCTTGCTAACACCCAGGAGACATGCGAAGGGACTATTAATTTGGAGAGAACATGTTGCAGGAAACTATCAAAATTATAAGTATATTGAGCAGGTAATTTTTCGACTGACCCAAGTTGCTAGTTTTGTAATAGTTTCATGGTTCGAAATAACAAACAAAGCACTATCATTTGGAAATTCGCATCGTTTGGCGCAACACCCATTTTCTTCTAATAGTGTTTCATCAAGACAAGATTTCTTGCCTTGATGACCATTTCTTGTCTTGATGACCATTTCTTGTCTTGCCCATTTCTTGACGACGCATTTCTTGTCTTGTTTCAAGAATTCTTGATATTTCTTGATCTTGACATATAGGAGGAATCCCCTTTCTCTATTGCTTTATCCAATATAAACACTCAGTTCAGCGTTAGTGTCTATACTTTATCCTCCCTTTGACGATGACAGCTGTCACTTTGAAAATGACTATCATTTATCGTATTCGGCTTATAAAACTGCCCGGGGGTAAAACAAACGACTATAGCCGATAGTAATCAAAAAGAGAACCGAAGATCACCGATGTCGTTCGAATCTCGAATCTCGGTAAAAATTGAAGCTCTTCGGTTTGTTTTATAACTATTCGGCCGCCCTGTCCGCTGACAGTTTTTTAAGCCGAATACAATAACTTTTACAATGACGCTGTCACTTTGAACTGTCAGTTTGACAATGACAACTTTCAAAGTTGATATGGTACTCCTAAATTCATGAAACAGTGATGAAACTGGCCATGAAATTTATTGTAGGGAAAAAATTGTGACAACCACAGCAGATTTCGATATTCCAATAATAAATTATTAAATACGCAGATTTGGAAAATTAATTGTCAAGATATCAAGATTTCTTGACAAGAAGTCTTGATTCTTATGATAGTACTTTCTTATCTTATCTTGAGAAATAAAGAATACTTATTGTCTTGATTCTTGTGAAACACTATCTTCTAATACCGAGGAAGCATTGAAGAGAAGCGTGAAATTAACTTTTTGCCATATTAAACATGTTGAAAAATATGTTGCTGACAATATTAGCATTATTACTGAAACACCCCACAAATTAGAGATGGGGCTAAATTCATGAATCCCAAATTGATAATGAATTTCACAATAGGGAATATGCATGAAATTTTTTTTTTCCGGATTTATATTGGCCGGACTTTTGTACTGAACCATCATTTTGGTATTTATTATCTTTTTAATTGCTTGAAATTAATGAATAAAAATACAAATTAAGCGCGGGAAATTCAAACGCAACACCATTGGTTAAAACGGAATGAGACGTCAAATAATATGCGCATTGCTTACATTTGTATGGCATTGCAGGCTTTTGATTAGAAAACATAGCAATAACGTGTGTGTTGTAAATTCATTTATTGTTTAAGTGTAATTTTAGCATCCTAGTGAGATTATAGATCATTTAAGACAAAGTTGTTTTGTAAAAGCACAATCGGCTAATCTGCCAAGAATAGATCGATTCATGATGTCGTTTTATTTTCTTTCAAATCCAAATTTTACGTCCGCTGAAGTAAAAAGAGTGAACACTGCAAAGTAATTATTCAACCATAACACATTATGTACGCTATTTTGATAAATACAATCCGAAATATGATGAGCAGTAAACATAACCTATAATTTTTGTTTATTTTAAAACGAGCAAATGTCAAACGAAGCCACATACATACCTACATTGTATTTTATTGCTAAAATTAATCGCATATATATTCATGATCTGTCAAATTTATTATGATACTTCATCTCTTTTGATAACCTTACATCATTTCTTACGTATTTTTAAACCTGTCTGAATTGGAAAAAAGACTTTACCAGGCACATTTCTGATAGTATTTTGCATTCAGGCACAATGCAATATGTATAAATTGACTCTTGAGCTTTCTTAATACTGAAATAAGCTGAGAACGAAAACACCTGTAGTAAACAATGGACTGTAATGTCACTGGACATATTATTTATTTATTATCAATAGAGCACGCGAAAATGGCGGCGTTTAAACAGCTCAAAATTATTCCCAATTTTAAATATTTTTTTAAACTTGATTACAGCACTTTTAAACATAATTTATATTTTTTAATATGTTATAACGATGTAAACAGTGAATTGAAAATATAAAATAAATTCATGAATATCCCCTTTTGAATTACAAACATCTTTATTATCGGGAGTGAGCGACGAAAGAGTTGGCCTCTGGCGGCAGGAATTTAAACTAGAAAAACCGAGATAGATTTGAATTATATTGGAGATCATATGGAGTTTTGTCTTGAAAGACCGTTTAGTGTTTTCGATATTTATAGAGTAAAGAAATATTTTATAATGGAAAAACTACTATGAAGTCCAGACGATATTATTCTGTACCACAGTGCTGTAGTTACAAGAGTAAATAAATAAGTATATATCGACTTCCAACATAATCTATCTTCCGAAAGCAGGGGCAAAAAATTGGAAACAAAAAATCGAATATTATAACATTTTTGTGTTTTTTACTCTTCAAAAACTAGATTCTTTGAGATGAAGAAAAAATAAATAAAAAGGATCTAATTCATCCAATAAATTAGCAATTACAAGCATAGTAAAAAATGGTTCAGAAAACGGAAAATCTGAAATTTTCCAGAATAATAATTAGATTACATGAATATGTATTTTCATGCATTTGAACAAATTTTATTCATTTTTGATAAAACATCTCTCAAGTCCCAAAGAAACTTTACTCCTAATAGAAATATTTCAGGATTCAGGAATCAAAATGTGCGGAACTCAGTGCAAATTTATTAATAATTCAAATTGTGTTGCTCAAAATAAGATAAATTACAGAAGTATTGATGTCCAGTGTAATTTAAGCAACTATGGAAAAACGAAAAACTTATCAAATCAATACTTAAAAATTACACTAGATTGAACAAACTTTTTAATGTTCATTACTTGCGTCCAGAATGTATTGGATAATGAATAGCTTTTAAAATAAACGATGTGCCATGAAAAGTCTGAATAAAATCTTTCATTCCAAGCTATGTGTCTGGAATGTTTTTACCACTACATCAAACTAATTTAAAAAAATATCAGATAACTTGATATAGGACATATTTTATATTATATTTATAAAATTTTTCACACAAAAGTTAAAGATTTAAATACAGATAAATATATATGATTGGAATATTTTCGCAGCGCACTGTTAATCTAACATATGAAGTGAATGCATATCACGGTTCTGTCGCCATTTTACATATAACTGACGAGACCTCTGGTGGCTGCGCTCACTCCCTATATAGATTAATAATGAAAGACAGATGATACTCTATTTACCGCTTTGATCCACTTCACTCGTTTTTTGATGTTATAACTCCGTACAGGAAATCTATGAGACTATATTTTACTTGAATCATCCTGAACACAACAGCCTGAAACACAACAAGCGTTTTTCTATGTTTTATAAGCAATTATTTCCACTTTTGAACTGAATTGCTCAATGACGTATTCTGAGACATGAAGTTCAATGCTTTTAATGGTGCTCACCATGAACGCTCGCATCGATATTTGTTCAAACCCTTGCACATAGCCTATAGAAACGATCGAATTGCATTTGCATATGACACTTGATAGCATATTAGGTATTATTCTCTCAGAGTTCTATATATTTTTATTTAGACAGTTTTATCTATGCCTAACAAGAATTAAAAAGCAAAATGGAAATCTAGATTGGAATAAAGGTGCGTTTACACGATAAAATTAATTTTGAAAGCTATTTATGATGAATGTTTGACAAGTCCGTTTGTAGTGACAAGGAACAACATCAACCTGTCAATTTACTATTATTAATGATTATACCACAATTTTTAATTTGACCTGAAAATGGATAAAGACATCGAAGGCGTAAATAAATTTACCAAACTAGATTTTTAACATACATCCATGTAATCATTGGTGATAAATCTACTTCTGTTGAGTTAAAAATATTTTGTTGATTGATTAAATAACAAATTTGTATAATTTGCTACGATTATTTATGGAAATGTATTATTTTGATTTGTAATATGTTGAATTAATATCATGAGAAATAAATAGCAAATAAGTGGGTGTTTTAAGGCTTGTATTTAATTTGCAATTACATTCTGCCGTAATTATTACTGTTACTGGAACATTTAATAAATGTTATCAAGAGTTTAGTTTATAAGCTAAGTCTTTCATAAATATTTCAATTAGCGCACTATAAACGTAATTAAATTTAATGGAGGTTTTTGCAGATTAACAGCATAGACATTTCACATGTTGGAGACATTCGAAGCTTGGAATATTATTTCGAGGGATGATTTTTAGAAGAATATTAATTTTTTCTACGAAATTTCATGGTCAACGGTAAATAAATAGTTTTTATTCTCATAAAATTTGAATGTAAGAAGTAAACTGAAATGAGTGATAAAACTGTTGACCGTTTTGGATTTATTCAAAAAATGTAAAAAATATATCAAGTAAAGTGCTTACTATATGGCCCGTCCTATGCTGATATAAGGGAATGCGTCGCTTTTGTGTCGAGCGCATATTCCTCCCTTCACAAAGTCGTATGCATTTATAGAGCCATGGCTTCTGATGAAGTAAATTGTTTTATTTGTGCTAATTCATTGCATGAAAGTAAAGTGATAGAAGTGAAAGAAAAAGGATTGAAGGCTTGTCGAGAGTAAGTATTAAAAGAAAGCACAACATAGATAAACTTTTGGGGGGACTGAGATCGATAGTGGTTCACGGTGTATGTTGGAAACGATTTAATAATGATAAGTTAATTGCGTGGAGGAAGCTAGCCACGGTTTCTCATTCACAATTGCGATCTACGCGCTCAACTACACTTTGTAGTGCTCGTACGTATTGATTTCCTTAAAAAAAGCTTATTATAAAAATTGTAGGAGATTTTCTCTAGTAGTTTCATTTTGTATATGAATGTTTTTATCGTGAAATGAGTGGGAAAGGAGATATTGTCAAAAAACTGCTTCTAGGCACCATTTTTCTAATAAGGTGGTACAAGCGGCAAAGATACAAAGTAGCAAAGTTGATATTTGGAAAGAACACATCAAAATCTATGAAATTACCCATTTCCAAAACTCCCGGAAGACTTTCCAGGTAAAACCACCAAATGACTGAACTACATAAACAAAATTATTATAAATATCGCTAGTATTTATATCCCTCAAACCTAATTGTTCCAACGGCAATAATAATTTATGTAACAAATATGTGATTAGCACTAAGTGTGCCTGTACGAGGCTTGCCAAGTCACGAAACTTGTCTAAATGTCATTTTACTCACACTCATATTCTGTCTAACATTTTCTCTATACAGTACAGTGTAGTCCCCATCAATTCTGCGTGCCATATTGGATCAAAAATCACAAGAAACTGTTTTACGCGAATATCTTAAAAATACGTACTCTTATGACAAAATGATTCAAACAAAAGTTGAAGAGCACTAATTTCTCTATAAGAAAGTTATCATTTAATTTTTCTGAAGAATCCATCGTTTCTGAGTAAGACTCACGGTAAGTGCGAGCAATTAGCGAAAACGTCGGTGAGTAGGTTAAGTGCCGAATGAGCGCAGCTGGCACTTTCATCTGCCAATGACAACGTGCTTCAGGAACGTAGAGAAGAATTTAGTAAAGAGGAAAGTGAAAGGGAGTTTACAACGATTCTGCAGACTCTTCCAAGGGTAAATATACTTTAGTGAAAATTAGTTTCCTGCGAGCACTGGATGTTGAAGAAAAAGCCTAGATATCGACCGCTGCCTCGACAAAGAACAATATTCTCGAAATGCTGATACATCGAAATGATGTGAAGGCTAAGGCAGTGAAACACCTCATTGTTGGAATTCTGGATTTGAAAGCAGTTGGAGCCTAGTGTTACAAGACCTATTATGATGAATATTAACGAGGTATTTCATCGCATGTTTCAGAGCGTCCAAAGTCGGCAAAATTTCGATAGCAATGAAAAAAAATTGCCCACATCCGTCAAATTGAAGTTACTTGAGAGGCAGGGAGCTCTTTACTCTCGCTTTGCACGGTGCAACAAAGAATGAAACTCTATCGACAGGTGCCGGGTATATTTCGCACAAGAATCCACTGAACAAAATTGAGGCTATCAATTTAGCTGCATTACCACCGACTGCAGCAGTATTACGACAACATTCTTATCGCACATTCCACCAAGTTCAGCAATAGCGCTGTGACGAGCTATCGGCTGAAAACTGGAGATGAAACATCGTAAACGGCAGATTGACACCGACAACGACATTACTGCCTCCTGCTTCAGATTATGTTCTTAAACTGGTCTGAATGCACGACGGCTTGCAGTAATTGTCAGGGATTGTCATGCTTTGATTCCACTGTGGAACTGGAAGAAGGTATAACAGAAGACAATAATCATGAAATCAGTGATAATCTCTGGGTCTCTATTTCCAGTGACACTGACGACGATTGCAACGCATCGGCGATATCTGATGATAATGACTTAGAAGATATAGAAACATTTTCCGACACTGACACCGCAAGAACAAGGAAATCACAATAAGATTACGTCTACTAGAGAGACCAATTGAAAAAAAAAACGCGCCACATTCTCGTACCCCTTGGGTGATGAGGAAATCGGTACGCAGCATCCGAAGGTATGACATCACTTAGCTCGTGCTCTGGAACCATTGACTTTACAAAATAACGAATGGGAACTCTCTTGTGGAATATTTAGTGCTTTTCAACTTTTTTGGAACGTTTTGTTATAGGGCAACGTATTTTTGAGATATTCGCAAAACACTGGTTATTGTGACCTTTGAGTCAATATAGTGGCAATTTGGCACACGGAATTCAAGAGGATTATTCTGTACTTATTTCTTATGCCACAAGACGTCTGTAAATAAGATTTCTGGCTCTAATCATCTCGTAATTTGGTCCATTTTAGCTATAATGTCTGGACTATTTCTGTCGGGAGTTGTTTCAATATCAAAATTTATTCTTCAGACTGATCACTAACATAATACAAAAAACTCCGTGGTAGGCCTGTCATTCTAAACTAAATAAAAGTCAATGTAGAAATCAAAGCTTTACGAGGGGAAAACTTGTAAGATACGTTTTGATTCCTCAAAAAGTGTGTCAAAAGATCTCTTTGGTAATTTGTCGACAACTTGTGATATTGAAAGTCAAAGGTCATGAAAAATGGTTTTTTGTCGGTATTTTCTATCCTATGGATCATATTTTGATTGACATCTTCATTCTTTTCTCTCGTAGACGCAACCGTTTCCATGAAACCGAAATATGTGTTGGGTCACTCTAGTCTTGAAACTTTTTGTTTTGCGTATTCTTTTCATATTCTTTTGATGTACAAATGATAATTACAGGTGTGCAATGACTTTCAGTCATATTCCAACATATCGTCTGATGATCGCAATCAGAGGATTATGTTTAAAATTGCGCACCATGGGCTCACTTCAAGTCATCAGGACTAGAGGAATGAAGAATTGGTTCAAGATGGCGATTAGTCAGTACGCTGAGGTGTACCCTGTACTGTACGTTCAAGATGGTGAAGATACCGTACAAGATAACCAACATGCCGACTTCAAGATGGCGCTCACGGAGGTTCCGTACAAGATGATATGCGACCAAAATGTACAGAACTATGCACAAGATGACGATTGGTCGTTGATAATAGAATTATGATATAATAAATTGTTGAAAATCAAAACCTGATATGTTTCATAAAAATACAAATTCAGGAGTCAGTTTCCACACCATCGTCCTAAATAGGGCAGCAATCGTAGACACGTGCTTAGACCTTGTAAGGACTCTTCAGTACGGTATATCAAGCCACAGATAGTCGGACTTGTATTTTTGTGAAAATTATCAGGATTTGATTTTTGAAAATTTATCAAATTCTGTTCCACGGGCAGACTTTAAAGGTCACTTTACAGTGTCCTGCATTTCTTCAAACCTGCCACCTCGACTGTATTATGGTAGATGGCACTGCTGCAGATTTATATCTCCGCATGCTATGTATCAACTCACTTTTCAATAGTTTCGCGGCTACAAGTCCGATTATTTGCGGCTCGCTATACTGCACTGAAGAGTCCTAATGAAGATGAAACACGTGTCTATGGTTGTTTTCCTATTCAAGACGGTGGTGTGAAAACCGACTCCTGAATTTGTATTTGCGTGAAACTTATCAGGTTTTGATTTCTAACAATTTATCAAATCTTGTTGCATGGATGAGCTTCAAAGGTTACTTCACAGTGCCCTGCATTTCTTCAATTATGATATAATTCATGCAGAAACAAATGCATTGTTATACATCATTGCGGTAAGTCAGTTTTATATCGCGAGAATGGTGGCTTGCACAGAAAAAAGGTGTAATACTTTTTATTACAACCTTAATCGACGTACGATTCGAAGTTGTTATGTATCATCATGATACGATAAGAAGCTTCAGACAAACTTTTTGTGATACTAAAACAAAGATTTATACAAGTTTTTAGCCAGTCGCGATTTGTATTTATGGAACCTAAAATGATTTGCCTAAATTAGCGAAAAGAAAAATCAGTCAACTTTTTTAACCGTGAAGTAAAGGGATCGATATAAAACATACAAATATATGGTAGCACACATAAAAAACCTATTCTACTTCAATTTTATCGGTCTCAAATTTTTTACATGGTAAAGAAGGTAGAATTCCTCCATATTTTTTCTATCGTACAGACAGACAGGATCCCTATCATGAATGTGATTTAAAGGATACAATAGGCCGAGAAGCCGCAAGGCAGAAATAAGTATGTGAAAAAATCAGAATCTACTATCCTTATAATTTCGTGCAAAAATGGCAAGATTAACTATGGTTATTCCTCTAACTTCCCAAATTAATGTATTCACTTCATTATGTAGAATTTATTATTATAATCTTTTTTTCGCACTGAATAGTGTATTCAAAAGTCGGTGTTTGTTATAATAAATTGGTCTCACCCAAGAAGCCTCTTACGGTAAGCAGTTTTATGAATGGACGGTGAGTTATCGGTTTCTAAATCTCAATAGAGCTACGCGGTAACTAAAGTAACCATGTGTGTACCAACGCAATTAGAAGAAGTTATATATTACACTATTACAGAGTAGTGTTCCTGTTTGTATATGTTATAAATGTAGTTCTTGTTCTATACATGGTAGTATTATACGTGTTTTAGTTACAAGGACATGGTGTCATTAAATATTACGCTGGAATTCCATTCATAAGAAGGCTTTGAATTAATGAATGTTGTTTGTTTTGGTTTTCATCTATTCTTTATGGATGTTGTTCTTTTAGAGAAGAATTATATCTAATTGAATTATCTTGAAAAACACTATAATATATCTTGGATGGCATAATAGACAGAAAAAATATTGCTACAGTCTGTTCACGTTTAAAATGGAGCATAATCGTATATGTCGCTTCAGAAGCAGCATAGCCTATATACTTCTTTTTTTTGTGTTCTCCTATTTTCTTATCGTAAAACTTAAAATTGACATTATCCCATGATTTTCATTCATTTATTTTATGACTACAGAAAACAATGGAATATCGTGACGAAATTTTAGAAGCAATAATTAGCAACTCATTTCACAGTTGAATTCGATCTACCTGTATCTCATTCCTTAGGATATTTATACGGCCAGTTCTTCGACTATTATTTGTGCTATGATAGATTACTTACGTTAACATTCCTGGGATAACCCATCACAAAAATCGTTAACGGCCTGAAAATAGTACCCCTTGGGTAGTTATAAAAACCTGTTTTCAAGTAGTTTTCAGCCAAGGTTATCCGACCTTAAAAGCAGTGTAAAGATGAAAATCTGAAATTTTAACATGTTTATGGGTATTTCATACACTGGACATATATATATTTTTAAATATTGAACGTTTGGCTTTCGTGTAATCAATTACTGAAAATATGTTTTTCAAAACACGGTAGATGAGAAAACTCACTGTAATTCCGTCTCGTAGAATATGTGAAAATATTAAAAAGTATTTTGACATGCAGTTTTAATTTAAATGAACAAAATTGCACGAAAATATTTGTCAGGCATACTTGAGAACGAACGACATATTCTATTTGGCGACGTTGAATGCAATTAAATAAGGGACGTATCTAAGTTCTTCAGGGTCTAGAAGTTAAAGTTTAACAGAAGCTCCAATTTTTTGTTGAACTGAGGATCTAAATTGGGGTGTGAAATTTATTATTGATAAGATAGAACTCAGAATTGTAATATATCTAGTTATAAAATGGTGTTGTGTGACATTATATAATTAAAAAAATAAATTGTAACGTGCGAAAGTGTCAAAATTGAGAAAATTAGAATAAGCCCTGAATCCAGCGCTGTCTGGGGAAGGGGGGCTTTCGTCTCTTTATATATCACCGCACCGCCTCGCACGGTCGAAAATTCTAATAACGTGCTCTCGAATTGACCTGGAACATTTCCAGAAACGGACATCTGTCTATATATGAGCAAACGACCTGACTGAGGAGTAGTGAACAGTAAAACAGTGAAATAGTGAATATCCAGTGAGTGATCAGTGTAATAAATAAATAAGTTGTAAGAGATAAATATCTGTGGCTATGTTGTGAAGTTCAATAGTCGTAAGTGAGAAATAAATTGTATAGTGTTTGTTTAGTAATACTCCGAAGAAATTAACTTTTATTTTCTTTCAATTTATTAAATAGTGATTCTTATTCAAACAATGAACACTTCTTGAAGAGCAATAAACATTACAATATGATTGAAACGATTTTTTTTTAGAAAAAACGGAAGAGAAGACAAAATTCATAATAGAATAAACTAGATTCCCACATTCAAATTCGTGACAGCGGATTCAAAATTGAAACTTACTCTTGCGTTGGATAAATACGGAAATTTAGCAGGTAGCTGTTAAATGCGCTGTTGCCAATTTTCTTGAATCTATGAGAAATGTAAAAACCAAGAAATATTCTAGTACAGTTCTCGAAATTGCGAAGAAGGCTTCAAGAACCAAACATTCATTTATATAATTCTGTAATGGTCATGCTTGCAATGTATTTCTCAAGTACAAATTTACAGCGTGAATATACAGGTGATAATTGGCGTGCCGCCTCGTTCTGAGTTTTCCTTTGCTGTACCGTTGTATCAGCGATCGGTTGATGGATCATTTGAACCTAACAATTTGAATAAATAACAGTTCAATTAACATTTTTTCTTCAATAAAAAAGTTTTTTACTCAATCTTCTATTTCTAAGAACAATACATGACCAAAATATGAATAAAAAAGTTCGAAGAACATATAAGACATAAATAAAATATGTAGAAATGAACATATTAGTTTTATTCTGTGGAAGTTAGTTTTGACCAAAATATGAGCTTATAAAAGTCACGTGACGGTAAATAATTGATAATCACTAGGCATGATGACATGAGGCCAAGTTTTGCGTGGCATGACTCGTCCGAATGTCAATTGTTTACACATGGGTTACACACAAGATTTACTTCTGAAGCCATCAACAAGAAACCAAAAAGCAGAATTATTAATCCATAGAGTTTATGAATAATCTGTCGAATGGATTGATAACTGGTGCAGTACAAAGAGTTTTTAACATTAATTCACGAAAGAACTAAATTCAGGTTGTGTAACTCAATTGTTATATATTTATATGGCGGAAGAGCTGGAATGCGTGAGCGCTTAGCTCATGAATTGGTTGAGACGTGTAAGCCAAGTTTAGAGGTTGCCGTGGAAATAATACCAAATATTTTTTGTGTCTACTACCATTAAATGTAGAGAGACAAGATATAGGAGGGAAGGATTATATTTATACAATTGTAGAGTTGGATAGATACTGTCACAATTAAAAAATATCTGTAGTAATTAGGTCACATAATTATTCATTTGAATTCGCTGTAACTGTAATCCTAGTTAGTACTGACAAGGTCGATGTTCAGTTGTTTGACATGATTGACAGGCTATGGTCACTAGATGTTTGGTGGTTGCCAGGCAACAATTGAATGTTGGCCCATTGTCGGCTTAGGTATATAAGAGCGTTAGCTAGGAGAGGAATTAATTCATTCAGTCAGTGATTCAGTACGAGTAACTGAGAGCGATATTGTGATCATTTGAGTTTTTAAAGTGAAGATTTACACTGTTACCTGTGTTAATAAATTATTCACAATAAAATTTGTGACAATACAATAAGAACTCTTTGACTTCATTTCCACACTTCGCTTCCTCCATTTAATATAACAATCAGCATCATCCACTACTTCCATTATTGGCAACTGAAATTACTGTTGGCGGCAGCACTGTGCTTACAAAATAGTGGATCAAAAGTGGCTCTCGTCAAGTTCATAATCTGTTTACAATGTAAGTACGTTGATATTCAGCAAAGAAATATTCATATTTCGTTGAATGATTTAATTCAATTTGAATTGTGCGAGAAAGTATTGGTTTTCTTCTTTTACAAAACTTAGTTTTTTCTTTCAAAATCTTTTTATTTATATATGAATTTGAGTTGTAACTGGAAGACTGAGTGAGGTTTTGAAATTCATAGCTTCAAGGAAAATAATATTACAGGGGGGTATTTATGACATTTTTGAATTGTACATTTCAGCTTTCAGCTTTCCCTGTACGAATTTTTCTAATCCGCATAGCTTGTTCATGAACTGAATTGTAGTCTTCAAATTTATTTACTACAGACACTATCCTTTTCCCCTTTTTAGGAAATTTATGGAAACTCAAATCCACAATTCAACTGAATTTGGAATGACATCTAAAGACACAACAATTTTTAACACTTCTTCGTTTAGATTCCATATTTTGAAGAGTATAATCTTGAGAAAGACTAATTTCAGTATAGCAATGAGGTTATGTAATTTAACAATAAAGTCGAACGCCAAGTATTTTTCACTGAATTAATTGCAACAAATCCAATATGAACTATTGTAGTATATAATTTCATACAAGTATCCTCAAAAAAGCCACTAAATATTGCTTACAAAGCCATTAACATAGCATATGATCATATGAAAATTAAGGTTGAATCCACTTTACAATATAGTTCCGCTTATAACCGCTTGGTGGCTACGGGTTAATTTTAGCTACCAATATTTTCTATCTTCTTCTTTATATGTCAAGCTACCTCCGGCATTCACAATTAGTAACAGAATCGAATGATTATTGACAATCTGTACAAACAGTAGTTATTTATGAACCGTTAGAAATTCAAATCAATTTCTTGTGTGACAGATTTTATCAAAGATTGTGTCATTAGAAAATTTATCACCTCCGCCTGTTGATGTTGACACTGTACAGAATGAAAAAAATCATCTTTGGTTTCATTAATAACAAGTCGGTTATCGAAAGGTGACATCCTCACAAATTATGTACGCGAAATTCTCATGAGACGTGGGTTTTTATGATGTGATAAACAGAAATCTTGTTCGAGCAGTTAATTTTGAAAACAAAATACTCATCGGAATTATTGCTTTAAAACCAGAAACACCTTATTCATTCACTTATTTGCGGTTATAATACAGACATTACTGAAGTAAGAAATGAATATAATTTTTTTATGTCTTTTTTTTATTCAAGTTGTGTACAGTTTACGGTACAGAACAAAAATACTATAACATTGTTGCAGTAGGGATAGCTGGTTACGCTGTCAACACTGTCTAATCGTGCCAACATTTTACAGATATTTTTCAATTCAACTCAATTAACAAACACAAGTAGAAGAACTCTCAAATAGTTCCTTAGAATGAATAAAATTCTGAAATTCTAGATTTGTGTTTGATAAATTAGTGAATCGAAATTTAAAAAAAGACAAACATGAATCTCTTTGGTATTAAGATTGAACTGACGGCTGCTTCTGTCTCGTCTCTTTCCAAAATTCTCATGCACAACCACTTATATTGGGGAGTAGTGACACAATTTTGAAGTAACAGTTCCGTATTAAATTTTTATGTTTGGTAATGCTGCAAACATATTTTCAAAATAATACTACTGCACTTTTAAGCGTATTGAAATGATTCTACCGTATAATTGCTACATTGTATTGAACACATTGATGTTTTTATTACATAGTTTGAGAATGATCGTGACAAAGTATTATTTTTCAGCATTAATAAATATCATTCAAGGATGTCTTGCATCGCTCTGTCACGGTCATTCTTCAACTAACCCAATTCCAATTCTAGAATAAATAAATTGTTCAATGACCGTATTTGAATGGTAATTAGTATAAATAAAGGCTGAAACAAAAATTAAAAACACCTTTTTATGTATCAGTCGTTTCTGCCACAGGAAAATTGAACCATCAAATCCGAGCTGCCAATCACCACTTCTGTGAAAAATTACTTGAGTATCTTCTGCTTCAGAGTTGTCAAATCCGCTTTTGAGGGAACTTCTGCTTCAAACTTACTGAAGCCTGTCCGAGTGAACTTCTGCTTACAGGATAACTAGCTGTAATCGTAGTTTTTGCTGCAGGTCTAAATCTAGTAATTTCTGCGGAAGAATTATTAGTTCCCGTCAGGAGCCTATAGCTCTTAACATTTTAATAGTCCAGGAACCGATCACCCCTTATCTTCCCTGATATAACCTACGGTCAACTTGTATATAAATCGATCAAGAATATTGTGATCAATAGGATGCCAGACTTTATGAATCCATGATCCTGCCCTAAGTGTCGAAGAGAAGGCTTTTTTAGATCAATATTTTCGGAGTCACTTGAAACTAGAGTCAAACGATAGCGAAGGTCAAGACAAAACCAGAGTGCCATCTCCTGTTCTGTCCACCACAATCGTTAGTTTGATCAGAGAAGTTGAATACGAAAAAGAGTTACACTTAGGGTGGTTGCCGCCCTCCAGAAGAGGATAGGGGGGTGGCACCTTTGCTTTATCTCAAAGTATCTGACTTTTGCTACCGGTTCAATCGTGAGTTGTATCAGGGAAGTTGACCCCGAAAAAATTGGATGGAGAAAACCTTCTTCCGGCACTTAGGACAGGATTCTAGATTTATAAAGTCTGGAATACTATTGACTAATATATTCCCTATTATATTATATACAATTTGGTCGTGAGTTCGATCAGAGAACATGAGGTGCGGCAGGCTCCCCGACTATAATAAGTCAGCAAACCACGTAGAAACAGAAATATTTTTTTGATTCTTTGCATAAATTAGTGTGTTAGTTAAATGCCTCGTCCACGTTGGACGTTCTGTCTGCTTTTCATAAGTTTTTTGGCAATGTGTGTAAAATAATTCTTTTGTTCTCCTCTTCATTTTAGGGACCCTATTCTTTCCGCTAGCTACCGGGCATCAAGAAGTTGCACCGTTATTGGCAATAGAACTTCGTTTGCAACTCCATCGGCGCGCCGGAGCGTCGTCACATGATCCAATAAGAGTCAGTTGCATAAAAATAATTGACAGGCTGTCAGTTAATATGCTGTTTAGTCAATTTTTTATTGATGTTCATCCGGGGAAAAATAAATCGCGAGAATACTTAATTTGTTTCTAACCTTTAGATGACGATTTTAAATTGTATTTGTTGTAAAATTATACATGATAATATCATAACTTCTATTAAGGTGTCAAAAAAATCAGGTTAGAAACACGTGATCAAATATTTGATCACGAGATTAAAGTTGAAAATGCTTTATGCAACTGGGCCTAGGACTGATATTTTTACAGAAATCCTTTTAATAATAAACACGCGAAGGCTTGTGAAGATAGATGGATGTTTGTCACTCCTTCACGCAAAAATTACTGGACGGATTTTGATGAAACTTTACAATGCTACAACTTATACATCATAATGACACATAGACTATAAAAGACAAAAATATTATGTGAATTGGCCAAAATATAACTATTATTATCAAGTAAGGCGACAAAAATTCTGAGCTAAGAGCTATTCCGGCGTGTGCTACATAAACCGTTGAAGTTACATGGAAATAACTTGTGCTTGAATTGTTTGTTTTCAAAATGACAGGACATACATTGCTAAAAATTTTGATTGAAATAATACATTAGTGGACATTGAACATTGAAGGCACCACGGGAGTTGAACGGAAGTACACTACTGACCTCAGGCATTATTGTCCATTTAACACCCTTGATACCTTAATTATTATAATGTAATTATTATTATAATATTTTTTCTACAGTCACTATAGAATGATACCCATTCCACACACTGTAGCTTGCAAAATTGGAGTCATTCCGCACGCTTAGAGGTTTCTAAAAAAGCAGCGTGGCGTCGCTGTCATAGTTCTATTGCTTTTCGATTTTCTTATCATTTCTCTTCAAAATGAAGTCAATATGAGTAATTTTATCAACGTTGATGAATTGGAATAAGATCAATGAAGAAAATTCTTTCTCAGAAAACGACATATTTTGGTTATAGATATTTACGCGGACACCTTTGACTGTAGAAAAAATAACATCCGTCACTCGTGCAAATCGATCATTCCATGCTCATGTGAATTCTGCCAATCTACTTTATCTCGTGGCTGAATTACTCACATTTGCATGGAATGATCTGCATTCCGCACTTGTATCGGACTATACTATTTTGTTGATATTTTGTTATATTGTTATCTGTGAATGATATAAAACAGAGTCGCTGTCTGCCCCTGTCTGTTTCTCCTCTTATTTCTTCTAAGCCATGCACGCTACGGACTTTCATACAGTTTTTCTAATAGAAACAGCGATAAACGAGGAAGGTTTTTGTATATAATTCGTAGATATTTTCTACAAAATGGCTGAGCTCTGGCAGTGTTTTGCCAAAAAATCGATTTTGTACGCTTTCATGACTAACGCTGGCTAAATCTTAAGAGATAAATCAAAACAATGTACTGGTAAAAAATAACTCTTAAAAAGGTCTACTGGAAAATCCGTGATCTATCTATGGTATTCACAATAACTATTTTGATCTATAAAGATTAGTGGAGAACGATAGGTTATTTGCGGAGCTATCTTCTCCAGTTCATTATTAATCTTCATTCAGATAAATGAATAGGTTAGGAATTAACAACTAAGATGAATTTGAAGAAGAGGATGAAAAGTGACTGAAATAATTTTTTCCACAATGAATAGGTCTTAGAAAGATCCATGGATTCATTTGAATGTAGTGGAAGGATAGTCAGTTGAAAGACTGATACTTCAATTTGTAATTGATATTGAACATGTCAAGAAAATATTCCGGTCAGAAAGGCTGCGAATCATAGGGTTTAGGTGAAGCGGGCCAAAACGCTAATAGTAAATATGTCGTTGAAATTTAAGAAGCTGCCATCAACACCAATTTCAATGCGAAAAAAAAGATGCTACTCATCCATTCTTACAGACATAGAAAGAATTATGAAAAGTAATAAAATAACAACAGATGTTTGGATATTTCAATAAATTAAGGTTTCATTTACAACTCTTACTTATATTAAATTTTTAAATATTCAAACTTTATGTCATAAATTTGAGATGACAAGCTTTAAGCAATGTATAAGAGATAGTAAATATATTAGTAACAGGTGCAGCATGAATTCATTGTTCTATACATCGCATCAAAAGGTCAAAATGATTTATGGAAATGTACATTTTTAATTCAGTTTTGTAGGCAGAATGCAGATTAGGTGTGAAATTTATTCTTGCGCTCTAATGCTGTTACTTAATAATGTCTTATTTCCGCTTTCAAATTTGAATTTATAATTTTGTATCAGAAGATGAGAGAATGAAGCAAAATTCTTCACATTATTGTTTTTCAAGTATTTCGGGAGTGATATTCAATTGCCTCAAGTGATAAAACTCAAGTACCTTCTTATACTATATAAAATTAATAACTATTGAAGTTAAAGACATTCTTATGAGACTGAAATCACATGGAGAGCCTATCTCAATAATTATAAAACAGTTGATAATAATAATGGATCAGTATTATTACGATGAAAATAGTAAAATATGTGTAGAACGTGTAGGAGTTAATTTTATTCAATAGAAAATATCTGCTCTACTTGCCATGGTAAATATGTATGATTTGATTCATGATTATGTTTTTTCATTGTCATATTATAAAATTCTGTTTCAATTAATAGTATCTTGATAGATTGTACGCAGATAAAACTGCAGAAGTGCAATTCATCTGACATTCTCCAGAAAGATATTCGCTTAATAAAGTCAACAGTTTTTTTATTTCAGATTTCAAAATAAAATAAATATATGCAAAAATTTACCATCAACCCACAATCAACAGGCAATGTAGGCAATGTTGGAAGCCTACATACAGCCTTAAACGGACGAACTGTTTCACTTAATATATTCTTACTTTTACATAAATGCACTCATACATACAGATATTGATACAGTGGATTTTCAATCATATGAGATGATTACATTGAAGTGTTTGGCACAAGTACCACAGCACTGAGTTCTGATCCTACATAGAATTGCGTTGAATATAGATATTGCCTGATACTATACTCAGTTTGTATTATCCTTCATTACTTTAATATCATATCAGGAAATAAATCATATTAACTGCAAATATCTATATTGTAGACAGGAATTATGGTCAAAAGTCATTGCTTTGTATTCTTGAAAGAGCTACATATGTTTTTGTTTACTAGCACACATACATCATTAGCAAGTATACGATTGGAATACATATACGTAGGTAGCACAGTTTATACATGATATAAGTCGAGTTGTATTGTAAGTACCCGAGTATTTATCAGGCTACTTTTAATAAACTGCCAACCATGTTTGTAAAAAATTAACGGATTTGTATCATTTACACTCAAATATATCAACGCCTTGTCGAAAAATTATCAACATATAATAGGAAGAGAGATCGTCTCGCCAATTATTTATTGAAATTTCGAATGTTGTTACCTTTTATGAGATGCATTTATTTTGGAGATATTATCAATAATTTTTGCTCAAATTCGTGTTATTTGACATGTAGTGGGCAATATGTCCTCTTATGTGGGATGGTTTATATCCTAAAATACAATATTTTCAGTTTTCTTCCACGAATTTGGCAAGTGAAGTGATAAAATTTTAACAGCAAATTTTTTATTTTGAGAATAGATTGAAAATTGTATGTACGAGTATGTTGTTCAATGCTCGTTTGAAACCTATAAATAAAACAAGAATTATGAACAGTACGTAGCAAAAAATAAAACTCTGATCTACTGATCTCCAAATACTCCAGAAATTTTAGATCAAGAGCTGGTCGTGAAAAACTTGGCCGATCGAGAAACAGAATAAAATGTTATCAAAATGTTAGTATTCAGACTACCTGTGAAACTATTTTGTGTTTTTGCAGAATTTGTGCATAAATTCAATGTTGTATTCCTGGAACATCTTTTTGTATCGTAATTGCATGAAATTATTTTCAAAATTATTACCAACTTGAAGAATGATAGTAATTTGTATATTAAGGTCGTGAAGGTAATCTTTTTAAGTTGAATCTGTAATCTCTTGTTTGTGACCGAAGCGTCAGAAGAGGCTACAATTTAGATGATGGCAAATAAGAGCTTTAGGCTGAGCTGCACACAATGTTTTTCAGGCGATCATCACGAAAGAATTCGAAATTACAAAATCTTATCAATTTATTTTCAAAACATTCTATCACCAGCCACCTTGGTTGGTGGCAGCCTCGAAGTTACATTCACACATTTTTTGTGATTTTTGAGCTATTTGCTATTTTTATATTGTTATCAATAAGTATTGGAAGGTTATCTTCATAACTATGCTGTAAACGAAGCTATAGGATTGTAATATTTCAATAGAACGCTGAAGATGGATGGGTTAACATCCGAAACGTCCAAAAATTGAACAGTAGCATGAATAAAATTAAATGGACTTCAATACCTAAAAAATTTTTTCCTAATCCATATTTGGATCCTTCAATCTGCATTTAAAAACATTAAAATTGTAAATTTTGGTTGCCGTTGACATAGTTTCAATTTATTTTCTTCTATCAAGTTGACATAAGTAAAAAATCCGTATTCATTTCTCAATTTGCAAGAACTTCAAAGATTGACAAAAAATCTGTTGCTCAAAGAGCTCATCAAAATGCCCATCTATGCAGTTTTGAAGTTTTCATGAAGTAGATTTTGGAAAATCAGCTCCGAGAAAGTAACAAGTGACAGATATGTATAAAAAATAGTATATCATGCTACAAGAATCGAACAACTGTAACTGTCATTTTTGTCCAGGATGAATTTGGCTGAACTCGGTGAAGACGGGGGGCAAAGCCTGAGGCAAAGGCGAGGGAGAAGCTCAAGGCGTAGCTTCGTGCAGTCAAATTCGTCCATGACAATAATGACAGTCGTTCAGTGTTCGTTTTGCATACGATACCTTTTATAAAAAGTGCACCGAAGTATCCCTATTAGTGAGCTTTTTAGATAAATTAGGATTTATTGAAACTATCTTATCGATTTGACAAACAAATTTTTGCGATGCGATCACATTACAGTAAACTAATACGATGAAACATAACTTAAATTTATTTTATTGATTGATATTCTTCACATTTTCTGTGCTATCCCGTTCACAATCATTGCACACACTATAACGAACACATCCTATAATACAAATTTCTTTCAAATATCATTTGACATGATCAATGAAATAAAAAAGTCCAACGCCATCCACGAGCCACAATTTTAATTTTTATCCAGCGGACATTGAGAGTTGTTACCATGGTTTACAATTGTGAACTTTCAAAGCAGGGATCAACTCAGTAATAGGCTACATGCATGAAGTCTAACGATTGAACTCCATTTTATCATTGTTTCATACCTATAATTTTTTAAATGTACTAATATTAATAAATTCAGCTGTGTGCGTACAATATAATTTGCATAGCATAAAAGGTACGTTGAAATTATTTATTTTGGGTATTTTTTTCTTCAATTATAACGTACCTATTATAGAGAAAACGTCTTGATTCGTCCAAATTGACAGGATAACCTAAAACTATGACGCCGATTATTTGCAGATCAGGTTTGTATTTATCAAACACTGTGTCCCTTTTACCGAGGAAGCATTGAAGAAAAGCATGAAATTAGTTTTGCCATATTAAACATGTTGAATAATATGTTTCTAACAATATTAACATCAAAATTATTGCGAAATGCATCTTATAAACTTCTATCTATCTTACAAATTAGAGATAGAGATAAATTCATGAAGCCCAAATCGATGATGAATATTTCCAATTTCACAATTGAATTACAAACATATTTGTTACATAGATTAATAATGAAAGACAGACAATACTCTATTTACCGCTTTGATTATCTTCACTCGTTTTTTTATGTTATAACTGGGTACATGAAATCTATGAAACTATATTTCACTTGAATCATCCTTAACACAACAGCCTGAAACAGAACAAACGTTTTCCCATATTTTATATGTAAATATTTTCACTTTTATACTACAATGCTCAATGACAGCTCATTGACGTATTCTGAGATATGGAGTTCAATGGTTACAATGGTGCTCACCATGAGCGCTCGCATCGATATTTGTTCAAACTCCGCCCCCTTGCACATAGCCTATAGGATACTTTCGGTGCATGTGTTAAAAATTATATTTGAGAGAAGTGTAAAAATAGTAATTTGTTTGACAAGTACAATAAATGTTAGATTTTGAGAGTAAGAAAGTATACGATTCGTACAGCGATCTTATTTACGAATATCAAAATCGTATTTTTTTGTATGTTCTGAACCTAATCGTTTTCCTTTTATCGCACTCTATTGTTAAATCGTTAAAAATGGTGGTGACATTTTCATTACTGAATCATATAATCATATGTTTATTTCAGGAGGCTCAAAATAATTCATAATAATTACTAACATGAGATAGCTAATTCTGCTGGAATAACTGGCGCATCAAATTGATATTTAATTGAATATTATTTTTTGGATTAACTAGTATTTGAAAGATGCGTACTATGTGATGTGATTTACTTTATGTACTAATTTAACAAAATCAATATTTTTCTGTAACTTACCATGGCAACTTGCTGGAGTACCAAAATTAACCACTTTTGTGTGTAGTGTAGTGTTCCAATATGGTGTCTTATTCAAGTGATAAAAGAAAGAAGTAGTTTTCAAGCGATCATAACAATTTTTGTATGGATTACTCGAACCATACTCGTATAGATAGTCATCCCCTAGTAAAGGTTCCAAGGTTTCGTGATAAATCCATCAGAAAAGGATCATGGACTCAGGAAAAATAGAATGAATGAGCACACAAAATTTATTTATATACGATAGAAAGAAAGATGCAACTGTAAAATATTGATCTCAGGTCGTGAAGTTTTACTAGTTTGTACAAATCCATCAAATGTCTTTTTCTTTGTACACATCTGTCTAATTTTCCTCTATGTGGAATGTTTTTTGTCAAGATGCACTTGATATTATTTCGTCAAACTTTTTAGTTATTAAAATCTAGAAATGAATATGCATTTTGCTCAAATGTAACTTGATAGATGATAATAACATAAAATAATTCAGTGGCAACCATTTTATACAACTGAGATGTCCTATACCACTTTTGGTCAAGATGCAAACAATGTTTCCAGGTGATTCATCACAAAAGAATTGAAATCTTAGGCGTCGCAATTATTGTGAATTTAATAATAATTTGAGTTTTGATAATAACAAATGAACCAATGATAATTTTGAAAGATATTTCGTGTGAATGCTAAGTAATTAACAAACGCGCAAAAATCTTATTCCCATAGCACTGACTAGCCTTTAATGCTTTCTGTTAGAGAATGTATTACACTCATCTCAACACAGTAATGCCAGTACTCTGCTATAAGAGAACAATCTTGCATCCTTTGAGAAAAATACTTTCGATGCATAAAACTCTTATGATAGATATATAAAACATTTATCGAAAATTGGAGGAAGTCAATAAAGACAAACATCGATTCTTGCGAACTGAAATCATGAGCTGAAACATTATCGTAAAGTCAGACTGTTAATTCAAACAAGGTATTTATGTAAAATGATATTGCTGGTAATTACAGAATAATAATTGTATGGCTTTGTATAACTTGAATAATTTAAAATATGGGTAATTATACTTGGATATTTATGTATAACGTGTGCCGTAGTAAAATATACATAAAACATAAATGATTAGCATGCCTAATTGTAAATTATTGCTGAAATATTTTTGTACGTCCCACGAATTATTTCATTTCAGAAGATACTTAAAATAAGTCACTCAGATTTACTCAATTAGAGCGAAAAAGTCAAAATTTACGAATCTAAGTTGAATTTCAATCATTGTTGAAATTATTTCTTGGAAAACGTCATATTAACAGAAAGAAGAAGAGATAGATTTGGTTTTTCGTAGAGTGCAGAGAATAATTCTATTGATCTCAATAAATTGCATCTCATTATAATATATAAAATTATTATTGATATATCATACAAATTTCAGCGTTATTTCTTACGAATTATTCATTCAATGAACCGTGATAGTTCATAAAATATTTGGATTTGTAAGTAACTGTTGAAAATATCAGTAGATCATTAGGCATGAAATAAGCTGGAACCGTCAATACGTATTTTACCGGTGAAACTTTTGCTAGGACATATTTTTGTATAACTGAAGGTTGGAACGCTTAAGGATTGTTGTGAACGGTGAAACGTTTCCATGAACAATTGAGAATAAATTAACATAAAAATATTTTACATAATTATCGACTGAAATACTTGGAAGAAATATGTCAAGTGCAAACTGGTGGACATTATATTTCAAATTAAATTTCACGTCAAATTTCAGATGCTGCCAACAGAATTTTAGAGAACATTTTGATCTCTACGATTAACTAATCCACATATTATTGTGTACTGCGCAACTACCAATGAAATTAACTTAAGATTCATTTAAACGACGATTTGTTAATCGCTGGATATAGCTGGAGATGGTGCAAATGGCCATAAAAGATAGCAAAGGTCAAGCACTTCAAGACTAAACGAGGGTGCTACCTATTGTATTGTCCGACACAGGAAGAAAAACAAGAACCATAAGTTCAATCGAGGAAGTTGAATACTGAAGTTGGTTGCATTTAGGAGATGCCTGCTGTCCTCCCGGTCAGGTCAGGAGGTAGCACCCTTGTTTTTTCTCAAAGTACTATCTACGCTATCGATTGATACTAACTTCAATCGTAGGTTCTGCCAGGATAATTGACTTCAAAAAAATTGACCGGAGATCGCCTTTTCTGCGACTCTTAGGACATAATCCTGAATTTATAAACTCTGACACCCTATTGATCCCTATATTTCCGATCGATTCATATACAATTCAGCCGTAAGTCCGATCGAGAAAGATAAGATGCGATTGGCCCCCCGACTATCAGTGACTATTCAAGATTTGGAATATCCACTTCAGACAATAGTTTTTGTGACTCGACAAGCCTCAACCCGAAATATTTGATTCTATACTCCTTAGGCCCGGTTTCACCAAAGTCAGTTAAATTTATCTAGAGGTTATTTTGAGTTAGTAACTATAGTTACAATTGAATCAACAATAGTTTCCGTACAAAATAACCTCTGGATAAATTTAACTGGCTTTGGTGAAACTGGCCCTTAGATGTTTAAACTTGTTGCATGAATTACTGATTATTTGGCTTTTATGAATGATGAATGGATCAGTTGAAGTTTTTAGGTTGCATACCGGTAGTATTGAAGAAACCATGCAAATGAACTACAACTGAGTTCTTCGCCAATCTCAGTTGTTGGTAGTTCAACAATTTTGTAGCTCTGCATATTTTTATTCATCAAAATATGCATTGGACTGTTATTTTTTACAAAATTGACGTTAATAATCGTTCAAAACTTCTATCGAAATCGTGAAATTAGGACCGTTATCAACAAAATGTCTTTGATTGATCCTCAAGTCATCCAACCTTTGACATCACATTCTCATTCAAGGATCCAATACGTCATCAAGAATATTTTCGTATAGTTTTTGTCGTCAGCAAGTAGAGTATTGCATAGCAAGTTTCAAAATTATTTATTGTGATTTCATGTTCCAGATTTATCAAGCATTCAAGACGTGGAATTTCTACTGCAGACAACAAATTATTTGGCTTTCATGATGAATGGATCAGTCGAGGTTTTGGTTGCGTTCTGGCATTATTGAAGAAATCATGAAAATGAACTCTTTCCATTTAAAATTGATAAATTCCAAAAAATTTCCTTCGACTTGAATCAATTTAGGAATTTTGAGGCTGTATTTTATGTATTTTGCAAGTAATGATCCAAGGATGGTTCAAAAAGTGAACAAAGTCGGAGAGGTGATTCAACTGGAGCGTTTTGAGGCAATCCCAGTTAGTTTTGAAGGTTTCACATCGAATCTCAGCCATGTGTGTGTTCGAATCGTACATATAGGGTAGTTTCCTCAAAATGAGCGAAAGAGAATGGGTTGTTAGAAAATTACTTTATGATAAGGCAAATCGTCTGAGATGATTGGAAAGAGTTCTGGCAAACATTATGATCCCACCAAAAACATTCTCATGTAAAATGTTGCCAAGACAACACCATTTGGCTCGCACTGTCAAGAAGTTATTAGATCTCATATAGAGTCAAGCTTCTAACTCTACACGCCCTTACTCTACATGCTTTAACTCTACAAACTCTACGCCTCAGTTAAAATATGTGGCTCGGCCGTTTCGTATAATAGAAAAGTAATGAACAGTGAATCAATTTTTCACCTTATGTCCATGTGAATGTAGCGATATGTTTAAGTCACATATTTTGACTAAGGTGTAGAGTTTGTGAAGTTAGGACTTGTGGAGTTAGGGTCAGTAAAATTAGAAGTTTGGCTCTACATGAGATCCGATAACTTTTTGACAGTGCAAACCATATGGTCTTGTCTTGGCAACATTTTACATGACAATGTTTTTAGTGAGATTTGACTTCTTTTTGTAAGTTTTTACTATTGTCTATAACAAGGAGTCCCTGCATCAATTTTCAGACCTCTAGCATCAAAATTTGCGGAAATATTATACAAACTACCATCCCCTAGTAAAAAAGGTTAAAAGCTCCAAGTTTTACAATTCTATTGTTGTTTGCAGAGCAGTCTTTAACCTATTGGAGGCCCTGGGCACATAAGATTATGGAACCCATTTGACCTTGACAGAGCACTATTTTGTTAAGAAAGTGGATAAGCACAGTTCTAGATTCATTTTTATTTCTTCACAGTCACATTAAATGATTAGATAATATAATATAATCCACAAAAGTAACTGCTGATCGTCGAGTATGTTTATTTAAGTAAGTCCACGCTCAGCTTGGCGTCGCTGGGGATTCTGCGAGTGATAAATATTGGTTATCGTTTGAAAGTCTGACAAGAACTAGGGTGCCTCTATTGGTTTTGGGGCCCTTGACACGTGTCCAGAGTGCCCAGTGGGAAAGTAGGGCCCGGTTATTTGTGTATTAATACTAGCTTACATACCAAATTTCATTCTTCTAGGACTTCAGGAAGAACTCTAAGAATTTTGATGATCATCAGTGAATGAGTCAGTGACAGAATCGAAGTTTTTAGATATCAATAAAATCTGAAGTATAAGAGCTATGCAATTGAAACTTAATACGTTCAATAAGTCTACTATAGTCATTATATCCCGAGGATTTGAAAACGATGAAGCTCTTCAAGAAAAGATAGAAAGTGCCCTTGCGTTTTGCTTGACCTGTCTTGGCGGAGACACTCTCGTGCCTCCAGATTGCACTTTTTATTAACATGCTATTCACAAGATACTTAGCATTTTTCGATGGAATCCACAGGATGTTGGGCGCCGTTTCGTCGCTGTAGACGAAACATGGGTATATAGTAGAGCCTCGATAACTCGAACCTTGATAACGTAGCCTTTATGGATCAATAAAATATTGTGTTCCCTTCTTCTCAGTTTTCTATAACTTGAACGAATAATGTGGGCGTAGGATCTCAATAGCTTGAAGTAATGTTTCAACTGCCTTGATAACTTAAATCATTTATGAGTGACTCATTTAAAATGAAAGTACCTACAAACAAAAACTGAATCAGAATAACTCATATGGATCATTAGCTTTTGGCTTATATTTTCTCTTCTTTAATCAATATTTAAAATGAAATTGATTATGACAGTTGGAATTGTTTGAGGACAAAAAAATCACCGACTTTGTTATCTTATAATTTGAAAAAGTGTGCATAAAATTGTGTGACAGGCTTCAAAGACGCTTTGCATTTTTCGATGGAATTCACAGAATGTTGGACGTCGTTTCGTCGCTGATATGGATATATGTACAACCACACTCTTTAGACCAAAGAATTTTTTGAACGATAGTTTGGCAGAAGGAAGACAGTATTAAAAAAGTGAAGATCGTTTCTTCAGCCTGAACGGTTTTTAGAGACTTGTCGAATAAGATAAGAAGAATAGTACTTGAAAGTATGCACAGGCCAAAATTCTCAAGCTGAGCTCTGCCAGATCTTCGGCCGAGCCCATTGCTATCTGAAGGCTCGCCGGTTCGGCCAAGATCTAACCTTGCCCAGCTCCTAAAGTTTTAAGGCTTGGCCCCGTCTAGCCCTTTGAATGTTAGGGCCTGGCTCAACTCATCTCGAGAAACTTGAAGGATTGGCTGACCTTAAGAATCTTGCCATTCATGCATCTATACGTCATTATACTTGTAGAGAATACAGATATCTGTTGATATTTCCATACTAACTTTCAGAACTCCCTCTTTTTTTCACTTACGGTCCGCGCTATTCCGTATCATAATAATCCCAGTCCGCAAAAGGCTGTAGACTGATCAAGGCCCGTCCACGAGAGCTCATTAGAATATTGAAACATGTCTTTTTGAGAAAATTTTAACTCATACTTGCTTGTGGACCGAGTAGATCGTAGCCCTTTCGGGCTAAATTGGATCATATGGTTCTTTGATAGAGTTCCTACAGATGCTCTTTATGCAGCTTTATTAAATGCCTGAGAATCGAATTGCAAGAGAAACGGCCACGGTTGGCTCTAAAAAATTATTTTTTCATCATGACAACTCACCATTTCACAATTCTGGAGTTGTGGTCGTTGAATTAATAAAGTTGAAGTAATAACTCGCTCCGCATTTGGATTGCATCCTTTCGATCTATTACCAGTTTCTTGATATTATAAAAAAAGGTGACGGATAGGGGATTCCACCTAAATGAGGATGTGATTGCTGCTATCACAACGAATAGCTATACGAAGTTCTACGATTACTATTATTCGGAGGAGATTAATAACATGGAGTAGTATTGGTCAAAACGGGTAAGCCTGAAAGGAGATTGCGTTGGAAAATAAAAATAGTTTATTCTTTTCGTTCTTGCATGAATTTTTCGAACCATTCTCGTACTGATAGTCATCCTAGCGAAGTAATAAGGTTTAGTGTCGAATCCACCAGATAGGGTCATGAATTAAGAAAAATAAAATTTTGTTATATGTGAAAGAAAGATGCAACTGTAAAATATTGTTCTCAGATAAGTCATAATTCTTCAAGTAGTAATATATTGAGAACCAATGATACAAGCCATTGTTTTCCAAAACAAATACTAGTAGTCATTCCAAATAAGGATTGAATGTAGTCCCACTCATTTGTGTTAAAATTAAAACTAAACTCAAATAAAAAATTGATAAAAATCTGCGCGAAGTCAAGTTGTAGGTACATATTACAAGTGGAAAGGGTACTTTATATACTTGCATTGGTTGTGGCCTTCTGCAGACAAGCCTTTGTCCATAAATGGGCAGCCAACAACGCCCCCACGAATTCGAACTGCAAAAACATCTAACTCGGAGAAAAATCATCCGGTTACGGTGCCTACGCGTCTTTGAGAATTTTCAGTGGCGGGTGTGCCGTTTGGGTGTGGGGCTCATAAAAATCACGCAGTGACACTCGCTAGGAGAGATTTTGAAATATTACAGATCGAATTGATATTATGCAATGATCTATTAGAAATTAGAAACAAGTGTCACATGTTTTAAAACAATCAAATTATGAAAAGTTTTGCTTTATGATAGACAGCGGTTCCGAAACTTTTATTTGTAGTGAACATTTTCAGAGATTTAAAACATCTTTGAGCAGGTCTATGATTTTATGAATCTGAATGCGAATTGGTTCTTTTCTCATCAAAGTATGGTACAGTAATTGTTTATTTAATTTTGGAAGAAACACAATAATTCTTGGAAATTATAGAACCACACTTGAAACAAAATTCTGAATATGAGTTACTTCAAAGTATAGTAAATACAGTTGCTTAATTCTTTGATATTACACCTGTTCATGTGGATGATTTGATTTCCTTGTTGACAACTGGAAAATGAAAGCTTTGAGGCTACCAAATAACATCAGCACTCTATCAGTTTCTTTGTACAATTAACAAGTGGGCTGCCGCAAGTCTAAAAAAATCACGCGGCCTCAATGTTTAAAATTTGTACTAAGAGCCGTGCAGTCTCGCTTCAACATGTACGTCCTTGTCCATTTATGAGTTGAGTACCTATTGCCAAATTATGAAGAATTGCAGACCAAATTTGGGCGCGTCCATGCTCAAATTGAGAATTCTAGAGCCAAACTAAGTGCACTGAATGTAAGAAGCGTTTTTGCCTGGAGTGTTTTTCCAGGTGCATAATTGTACCAAATCAACTTCTGGACAACGTATGTTTCTTATTTATAATGTTGAATGCAGATTGAATTTTTTGTTTGTTTTCTATTTGATTATATTTTCACAGCAATCTTCTCGAATAATCATTTTGTAATTAATTTGTTCATACAAAGAAGCATTAAATATCATCCATAAACGTCGAACAAAAGTTAAATGCACTATTGTTGAGTATAAGGCTAGAATAACATTGTCCAATCATCTGCGCAATATATTTTTATTATTTATAAAAATTGCTGATACTTTGCATGACTCCTTACATCACAAATAACTTGAAATTTCCTAATATGGTGAAAATTGCATTCTAAGGAATTTTTCAATACATACACACTTATAATTATCTTAATAATTCTGTCATTTGAATATTTATGAATTTGCCATTTACAAAAAATATTTACAATAATAAAATGTTATATGGCAGCTTGTATAAATAATTAAAATAACATTTATCATTAGCAGTACTTTATTATATGACTACCCACTGGATAAAATGTATTTATGTATGTTATTTAACTCAATGACAAAAATGTCTGATTTGTGTTGTTCTTGAAGATATGTGTATTCAATTATTTAATTATATTGCGATTTAGTTTTTACTATACACCCAAAACAGTAAACAAAGTATGTTTGAAATGTATGTTGGTACAATTACAATTTACTGACTTGATGTGTTAACTGAAACACATTTTTTGCCTTTTCAACTGTTTTTTCGAATATTTTCGGTTGTATAACTCATCTTTTTCAATATTCATATCGATGCTCGTTCAATTTGAAGAATAACGGATGAATTCCTCCGTGAGATTCTGTACTTATATTGCAAACTTCAATCTGAAAACTAGGCCATGCTATCATCCTATTTCTATAAATGAATTAATATACTATTTCCACACCTAGTAAATGAATTCTTTGAGAGGATTCAAAGAATGGTTTTCCAATAACTTTTTTCTCTTCCGAAATAAGTTTAAATGAATCACAACTTTTTGTGTTAGATAGAAAGATTGTGATTATGATTTTGGGAGAAGAAAAGACCAGTGTACGGTACTATCTCATAACAGATGGTATATCCATAATTTGAGTTATTACTTATTTGTACAAAGTACAAGGAAGTATTGTGAAACCGACAAAATTTACCTTTCAAGATTTTGATGGAATTATCCATTTTGAGCATCCCTGAATCCATTTTGAGTATTTTCCACTTGATGTCGGTACGTATGTGCCTGCATTCGTTCATGCGTTCGTAACTCGCAAATCTCAAAACTGGTTGAACGTATAATGTTGAAATTTTGTATTAAAGACTGGTTTAGAGTCTAGTTGTGCACCTCGCATTATGGTTCCAATCGTCTGTACCGAAAGTGCACTTCATTTAAAACTTTTTTTGAATTTTTCTAATAAATCCAGAATGATCAACCGTAGGAACTTGAGATTCAGTATTTGAACTTGATGTTGTATCAGAATGGTTATCTGCTATTTTTGTATGAATCGGCCATGCCAGAAGTGCACTTTACTTGAAATTTCTTTAAAATTTAATGTTTGAACTTGTAGCATCAAAATAGTTATTTACTATTTCTGTATCAATCGGCTGAGCCGGAAGTGCAGTTTATATGTATAACAGGCATTCAGAATTTGCCGTATGAAACAATCAGTTTAATTGAAATGATAAGGTAGGCAATGATAATCTGTTGTCAACTTTTTAATTTTGTTTGAGATTGTACATGTCAAAATATTATTAAAATCTTGACATATATTCACGCTCATCACTGATTCATTGTTTCTGTAACTCTCTAAGATAGATAAAGAGATATAACTCAGTTACAGCAATATATTGTTAGAGCTGTCTATGGCTCAGATTTAGAGCGTTAAACTACGATACTAGATACCAAGTTCAAGTCGCATTAGAGTGCAAAAATTTTTATATTTCTTCTCTTTTATACAGGTAACCATTTCATCAATATTATTTTCTCAAATCATCATCATTTACATTTAAGGTATTATATATTATGTGCTAAACATATCTTCTATTTTCATATGAATCTGCGATATTTCGTGTGATGATGGAAGTACTTGGCAACAGTACTGTCACTTTAAAGTATTGTTGTAGTATTAAAATTTTCAAATTGATTTTTGAATCAAAATAATTGTGAATTGTGGGCTTAAACTGTTATTAGTTTTAACGTTTTCGAATCCACACTACTGCTTGAACGTTTTATTGTGGAACAAATACGATAGGATTGACAGGATAAGATAATATTGAAAAGTCCACATTTCTTGCATTTCTGTTGATGTTTAAAATTTAATAATATGTACTACAGATTGGAGTTCATTTGTATCATTCTATATGTGACTTGATTTGCACGTGAATTATTGTGTGCTTAATATCGATCTTTCCAAATCGGTTCGAATAAATTCTTTTTTTAACATTTAAAATGAGTGAGGACAAAGATCCTGCTTCTAGGGAGAGTTGCTTGGCTAAAGAAAGACAGGAGAGATAGCAGGCAAATCATCCTCACATATATTTATGCTCATCACTGATTCACTGACTCCGTAACGCTCTAAGATAGATATAGAGATATAACTCAGTTACAGTAGCAAATTATTACAGCAGTTTTTGGCTTAGTGGTAGAGCGTTGGACTTTTATTCAACTGGTACGAAGTTCGAATCGCATTCGGGACAAGTTGAAATTTTTATATATTTTTTTTTTCATTCAAACACATAAATTTTTCTTCAACATTACTTACCTAAAGCATCATCATTCAAATTTAAGATATTTTATTTTAGTTATTTTGTGCTAAACATATCTTCCATTTGACTGACGACCCATCACTTTTGAACATGCGCCCAAGGCGCCTTGCATACCACTAGTTACATGTATTAATTATAATCTGAAGTGACACAAAGCTTTATTGGATAAATTTGTGTATATATCAAATAAGGTACAAGTAAGTCACGTGATGTTCACGTCAGTTTTTTTGTATTATTGTTTTCAGATCCCTACGTTTTGGAATTATGGCCTTCTGTTTGTTTCGATAAAATAAGTTTTTTGCACATAATGAATTGGAAACTGCTTCTTATTCAATCCGAAAAACCTGAATGTGGCACAGAAATAAAGTGAATATGCTTGATTTCAATAATAGGTAATGATAAAACAGAAGAGGAATACAAATGCGGCGCTCTGTTTGAAAACCACTACCACATGGAATTGTGCCGGGTTTGTACGAAATTCTTTTACTGATACAATTTTTGGTATAGGAAAGAAGATATCCTGATCTAACTTCTTGACGTATCCTGATGTTATTTTGCCTGATCAATCCGATTCCGTCGAAATTTACTATCCGGCTTGTGAGGATTCATCTGTTTTTTCTTTGAACTTATGTAGGTATAATCCTGATAACCATAGATTTATTTTTTTGACAGATTTTCATTTATTTATCTTCAATTTAGATCTCTTTGATCAACTGTCAATCCGTTTTAATTCATTGTGAATATCATAAGTTATCGTTTCTTTGAAAAAGCTCCTCAAGGTATATTAAATATCAAGGGTGTTAAAAGGACAATAATGCGTAAGGTCAATGGTGTACTTTCCGAGGGCCTCCAGCCCGAGATGTGTAAGTTGACTGTAGGCATTATCGTCCGTTCAATTTCCTTGGTGATTACAATAGATTTATTTTTTTGTCAGATTTTTAATCATTTATCTTCAATTTAGATCTCTTTGATCAACTATCAATCCGTTTTAATTATTTGTGAATATCATAGAGAATCATTCCTTTGAAAAAAGCTCCTTAAAGTAAATAAAATATCAAGGATGATAGAAGGACAATAATATGTGAGGTCAACGGTGTACTTCCCAAGGGTCTCCGGCCCGGGATGTGTATGTTATCCGTGGACATTATCGTCCGTTCAACTCCCGTGGTGTCTTCAATGTTTAATGTCCGACTAATGTACGATTTCAATCAAAATTCTTAGCGATGTATGTCCTGTCATTGTAATTTGGCACAATATTCACGAGAAACATTTTCAATAATTATTAGCGATTCAATTGTTATCAAAATTCATTATATTTTTCTGAATCAAAGAAATATGAAATTAGGATTATTATCACTCATATTTCGACATCACATGGAAACGTTCGTCAATTATTTCGTATTAAATAAGTAATTTGGTCCTATCGTGCTTGGTATCAAACTAAAGCTCTAGGGAAGTTAGGCTTAGTAGATATCAATAATAAATTATTAGTGGAATCCACGATACCATCTTCAAATTACACTTCCGGTGATCAAATGTCAAAACTGTATGTGCAAATGAATTGAAGACCCCGACAATCTAGAAGAGAACTTTTTATTTCCCAAAATATCTTCAAACATATTTATTTTATGTAAGGATTGAAATGTTTCGCCATTTGTTACTTTAACAATGACAGCTGTCACTTTGAAAATGACAGCTTTCACTTTGAAATATGCTATTAATTGATGCGACTTTTCAAATTCATCGATGAAACTGGCCATGAAATTTATGGTCGTGCAAGTACTCTGGTCCTGGTGGCCACAGCAGATTTTTTGTTTTTAGTATGAGACTTTCATTCATTACGAAATATTATACTTGAATAAGTAGTAAATTTGATTTTGACAATAAACATAATATTCATGAAAAAAAGTAAGTGTTATGCTATCCTCCAACTTGAAATGGTCCGACTTGACTTAGTCTAGCATAGTAAATTAAGTGATAAGTAAAATATCAAGAGGTGAAAGCAAATAATCTAATTAATTTTAAAAATAGTGATGTGTTTGTTTGACGGAGAAACTGTAATAATTTGAGACTGCTTAGCAAAAAATTATAGCAGGCTTCAGATAGTTACGTTATATACATCCTTGAGCATATATTGCATCAGACAAGTAATTCAAACAGTTTTAGATAAAAATATCTACATTTTTAGTGAAGTATGTATGACTACTATGAATGACTTCTATCAAACAAACAGTACATCTACTAAGAAAATGAAATATCTCATTTATAATTCTCAGTGAAAATACTGACAATTTGACTCAAATATTGAATGCATCCTCGACATCTCAGACCTGTTCTGGAGTTTTTGGAGCATCACGCGTGTGGCAGACAGAGAAGATGACATAAAGTGTTAGAGACATTTTAGAGTGGGCAGAATGAATGGTTCTGCTTGGCTGGTATCTGAGTGTTTCATACAAATGTCACTGATAAGTGTTGTTTGCATCAAATTAACGATGCAACGGTGCATCAGGTGAATGAAGATGCAGAGGCGCGCGATAAATTTTCACGCTTATATTGGATTATAACTTCTCGGAATTCGATATTCTAATAATAGTCTTGGGATTAAACAAAATATTCGGATGACTCAAAAGTTTCCAAATTGTTGGTGACACCTAGTTCATAATGACTTAGTTTCTTAAACTTAGATGGATACCTATCAAGTACTCAAGAAATATTTGAATTCGGTATGAATTAACTATAAGCAGTAGAATGATTTTTTCGGTGTCAGGCATGATGATATGACTTCACAGAACTGATATAGATATCAAGCAAATAATCATTGTTGGTTAAATGTTAAGTATGGTGTATCCCGAATTCATTTTCCGGGAGACTTATAATTTCTCAATCAGAATGAGTCATACAAATCCTAATAGAACATTTTTTTCACTATAAAATCATCATTTATTACTTCAATTTTATTTTGTAGATTATTTTGTACATCAAAACGAGACTTATTCTTCATTTCGAGAACGAAATTATTTCTTCTAGTTCGAACCTAATTTCTTATCTTTTGCCTATATTTATCATATACTCATTTAAATTTGAATAACTGGCATCAAATTTTAAAGACTTTTGAATTTCATCTTCACATAAGTAATAAAAGTCTTCGGTAATTCAAAAATTCAATAGTGCACTGTGGAATAAATTATTTCTGTAATGTATAAAAAACACAATTATTACATCTTTGACAATCTAATTCCAATGAATTTTCAACAAATAAGGATATAAAGATAATTATATGCATGAGATGAAGTAATGTCAAGGCTGCATGACAAAAGAAACACCTGTTAACATGACTAATTGAGAGACAAATTAGGTAAAAAGACATTTCGTATAATTTAACAAAAAACATATTTTGTCCTCAGTATATAGAAAATATTGATAAAAATTAGTTGAACTACTTATTTTGGTACAACAATGCTATTTTTAATTGCATTAATATTTTTGTTTCGATTTTCTGAGACACGTTTTTAATTTAACACCTTTCATTGTATTGGATTGAGTTTTGCAAGCATCACGTCACGGCGGGCGTCACGACAAATGGTAGCGGCAGGCGTCACGACATACAGTGAACGTCACATTACAAAGCAATAGTTATCAAATATTTAACTGATAATTGAGAATTGAAGTACCTAGGTGAATATTGCATATATATCTGAAACAGAATAGAATCAAGTAATGAGTTACATGAAATCAAGTTCCCAGTAGGATAATAGACAGTAAGAGAGATGAAGAGGAGAACAGAATGAGTGAAAATAGAAGGAAAGAATAAGCATCAATGTCTGAACATGCGAATGAGAATGAAAGTGAAATTATCTATTTCTTTCGATAACTTCATTTGGGAACAATAAAAATTTCTATGATAGGATATCAGTTCCAAAGATCACAATAAAATTTTCTATTCCTATCGAAATTAATCTATCACTTTGAAATTCATTTTGCGTGATAGATTAGTCATGAATTTATTTCGACCGTGTCTAGAATAGAATCTGAGTACATTTTATTCATTAGTGCTGTTAAGTGCACTTATGTAGGTTTATTTCTACGCATATTCTATTTTATAGTCAGTTGCGTACAATCTCTTCAACGTGAGCAAATAACATCTATTTGTTCAATTCTAATGTTTTTAACTTAGTTCAACATAAATTTATGATATTCAAGATTGTTGAAAGTCGTTTTTGCTTATTATGAAGTGATTCCATCGTACGATTTCTAATTAAATAAACTGAAATGCACACTCAAGATATAATAATTGATTTCTCGTTATACATACAATAAATTACTCAGTCATTCATGGATGTCAGAAAATTTCAAATTTATTTCACTCAGAAACTAGAAAAAAGGCACAGTGCTTGAAACAATTCGATGAACTTGATAATTAACAATCAACTTATTATTGTCTATGTTATGTATTCCAAAACAATCAACTCAAGTAATTAAAATATCTTAAGATAAGTTACTAATTGAATGAAAATAGGAATGTTGACAAGTTGAAATAACGTTTTTGCACACTGAAATCAACTCTTTTTCATGACAATAGAACGTCTAACAGTAAATATATGATTGATGTACATGTTGTGGGCATACATTGCAAACTTGACTTCAAGAGAAAGACTTCATAGAATGTATTGAAGTTATAATTTTTATGTTAAATTGTTATTCAAAACTACTCTTCAAGCGTGTATTAAATTATTTTTTGTGAAGCATAATTGGAAAGTGCAATTTAATTTCAGTCACGCAAAGGAGTGTGTAAGGTAAAGCTTGCCTTAGAGAGAAATTAATGAATATTTTATATTAGTTGTGATATTGGGCACTATTTGAGTTGCACTTTATAGATAAAAATAATAATAATAAGAATAGGAATAATTTTTTTGCATATATTATTGATTCAATCACCTGAAAGTGCTAGGTACCAACACAACATTCGTAGCGTCCCAAGCAGTACTTTCATGATGAATTCATATACATAGGCTTATCATCGAAACAAACATACGTTTAGTGAACAGTTGGGAAGTGAGTGAAAAGAAGAAACAGAGATTTACTCATGGTTTTGTATGATGGATTGTCGATTCTGCGTGTCGAAGGATGAAGATATCCATTTTTAATTCTTTTCAAAATGAAAGTAACGAGATTAAAAAAAACTTGTTAGTGCATATGCACTCGCGCTATGAAGTGTAAACATCGACGTTAAAACGAAAAATTGAAGACTGGAAAATGATACAAGTATAGCAACTCTTTCTGCAAGATGACCGCAGTTATAACTTGTTAACCGCCCCCGTAAATGATACTGTAAGCTGTTGCCACCGTAGCATAGCCTTCGTCTTATCTCAACTGAATTTCCGAGTGTTCACACAATAAATAATGGTTCTAAATCTAAATTGTAAGGCGATCAAAGTGAGATAACTGGAATTGAATTGTTCTGTTTCGCATTACTTTTCTGGAGATTTTATAATTGTAGGGAAATATTACTTGTTATATCCCGGTCGTAACACTGCAAGGTTAACTCGAATGAAGTACACAAAACTATGATTCTTCTGTAAAAGAAATTGATATTTCATTAGCGCACACGTATATTTTGATAAATGTTATTGCTCGAATGTAAATGTTGCTAGGATTATAAAAATTGATGAGAATTATTTATTCGTGTCCGACGTCATTGCTATTTAGCAGCTTGAACAAGACTGTTAATTTGAATTACTTCAATGACAGTCCGAAATAATGTGCTCAATAACATTGAACATTGCATGGTTTGAAACGGTGGTACTCAATTGTATATATGAATACAATCAACTTCAAGCTACTAGGCAGCGGGCGAGTCGTGGTGAAACAGTTATGTCGGTAGTGTAAAGAATGGATTTTGCACCATTTTTCGTTATCCTTGATGAAATGACATAGCTTCTATTCTATGCAACATATAACAACGGAAGAGATAGCACATTCTCTATTATCTCCAAGAGGTATCCTCCACTTGGAAATATTTTTTCAGCCCTGAGATCAACTATTATATCTATCTACTTACATACTCGGTATGCACGCAATCTTTCACCCTCAATATCTATTACATTCTCATTCATTTATTCTATATGCCTAGTATAACAGAACTGATTTAATTCTACTCGTACAACAACATTTATCCCAGCGTTCATACAATTTATCTTGCATACGATATTTTAATAGCAAGAAATGATCATCAGAAAATAATTCAAAAAATGATCGAATGCAACAGTATCAAGAAAATAATTAGATACGACTTCAATGATTATCTAAAAAGTATAATAGTATATTGTGCAACAAGTGTGGCAAGTTGTCGATTACCCACTCGAGCGAAATTAAGTTTGGGCAATTGACAATGCCGCATGAGTTGCATATTCTACTTTTTATTTATTATTCAATTGGCATTTTTCACTCAAATTTAGCGTTTTTATTGTCAATTGAAGTGCGCCAAGTATAATTTGTATGCAACAAATGACTTTGCAGTACGTCTAAATCGTATGGTAATAATTGAACAGTCATTAACTGCCAGAGAAAGCGAGCGCAAAAATAGTTATTCCACATGGATAATAAGATACAATTTCATTTACGAAAAAATGACTGTTTTTTCACACCATTTTAAATGTGAAAAGTGAGATTTTATGAAAAACTGTGCAATAGAAGTTCTATCGTACACTGTAAATACAAGATCTGATTGAAAGAGTCCAATTATCAGTATTTTAACATCCAGGGAATATTTTGAGACTCATATATTGATATTGCAATTCAAATTTCATCAATATATTTTTCTTGGAATCATTGTTTATCTAGCAACATCGTGAGAGTCATCTTGCTCAAAGGTGGACAATGTTTGAATGAAAAATTTATGATAAAATTGAAGTTGCGAGTGGTATTTGTGGAGAATATTTCTCGAATAAAATTGCTACTATAAATATCTATTGGATGATATTGGCTGCAGCTACTTAACTTTTTTATTGCAGAATGCACTAAATTGTCTTCATATACTCTTTTGACTTCGTGTTTTCAATTTCATTACTAATTTTCAAAGATTGAGACTGTATATCATTTCCAGTGCAGTCTAGTTGGGCATTCGGTAAAGGGGCCCTTAATCTGAGTATTCCAGTTGGGCATTTTAATCCCTTACAATGCAGATATCGGATTCACCTGTGTCAAGTACCTGTCCGCCTCCATGACTGTATGATTATAATGTTTACAAAATATTTATACATTTTACATTTTCCATAGTATTTAGTTTTGAACTTCGCCTACTTCTAATATTATGTACTGATTGGTCATTTTCCTCATTGTATATATTGCTTCAAGAGTTATAAAGTTCTTGAAAAAATTGCATTCACGCTTTGCTTTCATCAACAAATAAAAGTGGAGAGAATATTATATTTGTGTCTCACCAGTTATTTAATATGGAGTGATCATGGAAATAAATCGCATATAGTGAAAAGGGAAAGGGATTGCTAGTTATTAACAATTTTAAATTTTGCGTATCTTCGACAATAAACGACAGAATGAGATGGCGTTGCACAAATAAAAATTATCGATGAACTGCTAAAGTATATACAAATCGCGGGTTTGAAATATTAAACAGTGACTTAGTTCATAATCACGAAGAAGAATTAAACATTGAACGGTAGGCGCTTAGTAATATTGTCCAAATAAAAACAGTCTCCGAACTTACCGATAAACCAAACAAGCTGATTCGTTAGGAGTTTCAAAAAAATTCATAGTAAGTATCATAACTTTTTTGGAGTCTCCTATCATAATTGAAACTTGGCGGAAATCGGAATACAAATAAAAGCAGTTCAAACTCACTATCTTATTTACAGAAAAATACAGGTAGAAAAATGCCCAACTGGAAGAGTTAATTACGCCTACCCTATCGGTTGTAAGGGATTATCTCAGGTACAATGCCCAACTCGGATATAGCCATCATTTCTGCGTGGCAAAGGCAATTTATCGCGATAAAATGGTACTATGAATTCACAGTGATTATTTCACTCATGTCAATTATACTGACAAATTTTGCATAGTCACAATGACAATTATAATAATAAATTCCTTGCCAACGGGAATTTACCTCGGTAAATTCCCGTTGGCAAGCGATCTATCGCGATAAATTGCCTTTGTCATGGAGAAACAATACACAGTTCTAATATAAACAAACAATCAGTTTTCGGAAATGTCAAAATTTAATCGTTTTGGAAATGCAGTTTTCGCCGAAAGTATGAAATTGAAAACAAAAAGTCTGAAAATACAAGAGTATATGAAGACAATTTAGTGCATTTTCCAATAAAAAAGGTTAGTAGTTGCAACTAAAATTATTTAATAGGTACTTATAGCAGCAATTTCATTCGAGAAATATTTTCCACAAATACCACTCGCGACTTCAATTTTATCATAAATTTTTCTTTCAAACATTGATTACCTTTAAGCAGCATCCTTCGAGTCATCTGCTCAGATGAAATCCCTTGAGCTACGCTCTCGTGATTTAATCGGACAGATGACTCTCACGATGTTGCTAGGTAGCCAATGTTTTCAAGAAAAATTTATTGATAAAATTACAGTCCCTTGTGATATTATATACGATGAATTCCCATTGGCAATAAATTGCTTTTACCATGCAGAAACAATACACACTAACCTGCTACAAACATGTCAAAATAAAAATACCTGCAAGGAAACATGAAAGACTCAAATTAACTAGAGGTAGATAGATAACAGATGTTGCATTGATCAAGTTTATGCATGTAAATATATATGTATGATAAAATAAGTATTATGATGGCACAACATTAATTTCTCCATAATTTTTTTATGTAAATTTTCTTAAATTAAAAATTCGGGAGATTTGAGAGAAAATCTGTAGATCAGGAGATGTAAGAACAATTCAGTGAAGCTCCTTTTTTTTCAGAAGATCTGACAACACTGGCTGCAACTGTAGATATATGTTTCGTTCTTATTAGAACTCTTCAGTACAGAATAGCCAAGACTTGGATCCCAGAGTCTAAAGACCCATCAAGGATAGATGGTCCACTGAAGTAGAAACTACATGCAACACCATCTATCAGGCACAGAGTCGATTACACAGCTGTTGGATGAAAAAGATATTCCATATTTTTCATTTTTTTTCTATGTGTGCTGTCTAGGCAACGTTAAATCTCTGCTATAGATCTTTGATAATTCTACTTCTCTCATGAGCAAATTCATAGATGAGTGGAATATTCTATATAATTGAATGTTTCACGTAAATTAGAACGATCGAAATTAAAGCTTTGTAAGACGCGGATGTATAAATATAGAATACACACACGGAGCTATCAAAAACACTCGCTTTGCTCGTATTTTTAAGCCGCTTATGCACTGAAGAGCAACATTCTGTACTAATTGTCTTTTTCCATAGTTGCATATTAAAAGCCGAGCACTAAATTTCTGCACTCATGGAGGGCTAATATTTATTCTGTATTATCCAATAATTCTTATTAATAAAAGCTAACTAAGTATTACGACTTTAAAATGTAACTAAGAAATGTCAATTTCAGAATTATTTCATGTTTCGTAGATAACGTGACCATTTATTTTCACTGAAGAAGGAATGATAGAACTGATACAAAATAATCAAAGCACTAATAATAAGTAAGTTGCATGAGTTGACGTAACTTCTAGGTAGTATTTTTGAATTTTTTGACTGAACAAATCAGTTTTAAAATATCGAGTTTGCGAGTGTACAGAATAATTGTGGATTGAATTATCGTTTAATCTGTTAGCGAAAGTAGGGATCTCATGTCCTTGTTGGGGACACCGAGACGGACAGTCTGAAAGCGGGATTGTCCCGCCCAAAGCGAGACATATGGTCACGTTATTCTAAGAGTGTTTTATATTCAGCAAGTAAAAATTTGAACGTCAAATGGTGATCTTAGTTCTATGCACACACCTTGGAGAATGCGGATACTTTACTTGTAAGGATACATACGAGATTTTCACATAACTATTTCCAAGATAATACTGCAGTTAAAGGCGTACCCGTACTCCATTTTGTGGATAATACGATCATTATCATTTCATTTTCGTGGACATAATAATATATATGCTTACAATTTACCAAGACATTGTCCTAATTGGAGGTATATTCCAAAGATAGTTATATTGCATACATACAAAGATTATAAATAAATTGGTAGCTTTGTTGGAACAAACTACAATTAATTTGAGCTTTGAGGATCAGACTTGAGAAGAGGTTGTACTATAAAAGTCCGTAAAATGTGAGTATAATTGAGGCTTCTTCTATATTTCATAGAAAAAGTATAAGGCATTTTTTTTTCTGGTATATTCTATTCTTTACTTTCATCAAACTTCCAGAGAAGTATTGGTTATTTTCTTATACTCAGAAGTTTGAACGTTTTCTGACGGATATCGGACGAACAAATAATTGCGAGGAGTATCACCATTTGATTTCTAGGTACAAAGCAAATAAATAATCAAAAAACTAAAAAACTAGAGGCTCACCACAAAAGATTTATCCGTTCTAGTTCTACATATCTAATATAGACCGCAGTTGAAATTTGACTTTGAATTAAGACAATGAAATTTTAAGAGCAATTATACTAGTCGTAGGTATGTCAGAATATTACTGTAAAATGCCAAGCACTACAATATACATTTCAGGAGGAACTTAAACAATCAGTAAACAACTAAGAAACTCCAAATGTGGGATTAACATTTTCTCATTATTTTCTTTCACATTTGTAAAAGGATACCTACCTCTTAATGATTCTCAATAAAAGAGATAAACAACTCATTTTCTGACGCACGATGTGCGTGTCTAATATTTGCCCACATTCCTACGAAAGGTGTGAATATGTCAAGAAGAAACGGACAAGAAGAGTTGTAGATGCGGAGATGGAGATGAAATTAAAGAAGAGAAAGGACAGATACAAGAGATAGATAGTCAGTGGCGCGCAAGGTTAATTAAAGTTTCCGCTCAAGTATTAAACAAGAAGTTGAAAACTTAAATTGTTGCGTGGTAAACAATTGACTACTTACGGGTGTTTGTATGTCAATTAATTTGTTATATCATTGAGGTTAATGGGCTGATAGTTACACAGAAATGAACATTATAATATTTTTTTTTTTTTTTTTCTGTACGAAGTATTTTCTTTAAAGCCATTGTATTTGTTGTTTGTTGTTTAGAAACTAGTTATGAGGAATATAAATTTATGTGTTCCCTCAGGAGTATGTTGTTATCAAAGACAATAGTTATTCTTGTGGCTACCGGTGTCAAAGCGAAATTGAACAGGAAAATTTCGTACATGACAAGAATACATACAGTATGGAGCAGCATTGTTATTAATTCAGTTGCAGCGAGTATATTTTAACTTTGATTCTGTACAGTTCTTGTAGGAAGCGCTGCTATTATTTTTTATCCAGCAGAGATACAGATTTTTTCTCAATTAGCGGTACCTTCTAGTTTGTGTATATATATATATATATATATATATATATATATATATATATATATATATATATATATATGTATTGAAGATAAATAGTGATCTTCTATAGGTTGGTTCATCTTCCAATTCTTGACGTTAACTGTACTCGAGTATTTTTAGGTTTTTCATTACTTGAGTCAGCTGCACTTCCTCAGATTTCAAAATTATTTATTTAGATAGTATCTTGCGGAGTTCCATTATATTTACAGTATAGTTGAATTAGCTCAAAAATTACTGTGACCAGTAACTGAAATAAGAGAAAGAATGAGAATTTGAAGAGTTTAATAAAAAGGTAATAATTTTTTTTAGATAGGTTTAAGTTGTCAAAAATCTTATTTCTCGCAAATTATTGGAAGGAGAAAAATATTAGATTATCCTAATAAATTGTCTTGTCCGCACTTTTCTATATTTTAGTTTTATAAAAGTGCTGACCGATATCGATTATTGAAATAATCACCACCTAGGCTGGCTTTGACTTGATTTGAAGAAGATATAAAAAGTATACTTACTCTTGTACAACTACGATTTCAATAAGTAAAATTTTTGAATTCATCAGATATAACAGTAAGTTATTCATAGAATAGAAGAAATTCACTTCTAAACATGAAGCATTCTAACGATGAGACAGGATAACAAACTATATGTAACATTCATAGATATTGAAAAGGCAGCTCAACAGCTCGATCAATTTCTTTTTTTCTATAATCTGTAAGATATTATTTATCAAATGATATTTGATTTTTCGATTCCTCAAGATTTTTTTAAAAAAGTCATCAAATGTTATCGTTTATTCTTCGAAGAACTTAGTGGTTATTTTATATTGTCTCAGTAATTGGAGATGATTTACAGTGTATTAAATAATTTATTCTTAATATTGTTAAAGTATATACCTATACACAGACTAGAAAATGTTTGAATATCATATATAACAAATACACTCAAGATTTTCAAAGATAACAAGAAATTTATCTGTTCTTTGATTCAAATTATCTTAATTTTCAAACCTTCTACGTGAAGTGACTCATTAAATGTGATTAGTATCACAGGAAGATGTCAGATGAGAATATCTTAAAAAGCACGTATTTATAGCTTCAAAAATATCTTGAGGCACTGCATACGGCTGCGTTGGTCTCAGCAATAAATATAAGTTACATGTTTATATATTCTAGATTAATTTTATCACTAACTGGATACCATTTCACATCAGTAGAAAAACTGTTATATCAAACTGCTTCATTAGATATCTTCATCTGCATCAAAACTAGTTTACGGATATTTCCGTGCTCATTTGAATCAAATTACATGAAAATGATAATTTGTCATAAGAATTTAATTTGGTAATTGGGTTGGTTGGATTCATCTTATTATTGTAATGATTTTCGGATTCAATTTGAACTCGAGTGATATCCAAGATAATTTACAAAATTTATATCACCTATGAACTGAACAGTCATAAGAATTACAGTTGCATGTAGACATTGAAAAAAGTCTGGATTAACGCGAGCGAAAATAGCTTGAGGTATTCATATGAAATAGAACAAAAATTAGCAGAAGTTATGATAGGTTTCACGTAATTACCAAATTATATTCGAATATCATAATGACCTTGATACTTAATACTCTTTTATCATATGCACACTCATTGTGAAGAATGGTGGTTTGTACTGAAGGAAATTATCTTAATAATGTCTGTTATCATGGATAGTTTGAAATTTTTGGTGAAACACATCATAACACATTTAGAAATGTGTATTGTACAAATATTTAATTCTTGTAACATCCACTAAGGAAAGTAAACTGCATCACTCAAATGGCTGGAAGTATGAGAGGTAAAATTTTATCACTTGAGTGATGAAACTCAATTAGTAAAACTCAAGTGGTGAAAATATAGGTGCTGAGTCTATCGCAACACATTTTCAAGATAAAAAGTGGATCTTATTATGTTCACAAAAGTTAAAAAAAAACAATACTCAACACTAATGATTATTTCTTAGCAGAATCAAAACAAAAACCCTAAGAAGATGAAGAGACAACGAGCCAAGATTTTCCCTCTGTATATCTTTAAACTCAAAACTGATCAAGAGATGATAAAAGATAGAATAAACTACCACAAAAAAAGGGTAGGACAAGAAAAAAAGCTAGTCAAAATCAAGTCACAATAATAAACTAATTGAAGATGATAGAAAATAAATATTCACCTTTTTGAACACAAAAATTGGAAAACGAAGTACAGGCAAGAATGAAAACCCTATCCAAGATAGAAAATGAATTTCAAAACTTAGCTGAAAACAAAACTTCGAATCAAAATCTATTAAAAATTAAGCGAGATAAGAATCAAAATATGAACTACCCGTATGATAAAAGCCTTGATCAGTTTTGAGTTTAAAGATATATTATATAAACTATTCTTCGTATTCAAACTCTATACGAACGAAAATATATTTATTCACAATCATTATAGTAATATGGGAGTTCCTAACCTTTTGGAAGTTGGGAAGTATGTAATTTCCAATTGCAATGACTAGCTCACTGGTCGGAAGCGATACTTCCATCTCTAGGGTGGGAAATGTTTATGCATGGTTGCCTAGCATCAGCCATAAATCTTTGTTGGAGTAAAATAATTCTTGCTGTCAAAAATACCAATTATATAATCTGATAATCCAAATAAAACAATTATTATTTAAAAGAAGCGGATTTATGTTGCAATTCTGTGTGAATCTATGTCTTATAAATTTGTAAATTATGAACAAAGTCTCTATGAACTCACATACCACTTTCGTTCGATTCGGGGCAAGTTCCATTTCATTGTTATAACTTATTGATATCCGCAATTATCACAATTTCAATGGATACACGTATAAATAACATGATTCATAAATCATAGATCCTACAAATATCAAATTAAATTTTTCAAAACATTCTTGTTTTCATAGACTACTACATCAATTTACTTTGTTGAAAGATGATGAAATTGGATCAATTATTTCTCGGAGAATTAGGGATGATTGTGAATAAAATAGTATACATACTTCGGTGAGGATTTCATATCAGCCTCGAGCTATATCTGATCCTCGAGGCTTCGCCTCTCGGTCATATAATAAGCTCTCGGCTGCAATGAAATACTTCCCACCTCAGGTGTAATATAATATTTCTAACCTCAGAATTGGTCTTCTTATTTGTTCCACAATTGGAAGTGGTACCGATTACCATTCAAGTGGTAAGATTCTACTATTTTAGTTGCAAAACTTACGCTTACCACTTAAAGCTTTTAGAGATACTAATAAAATTTCCACGCATACCACTTAAATTATAAGATATACTTTTGGTTTTTGAATCCGCTCAATAATTTTTCTTTCGAAGTAATTGAGGTAAACTATAATTCCATAATTAGAGAAAAATAAATACAGAATTATGGTATCAATATTTTAGTATGAAGCTGTGATTCCAACTGTAGAAAGAAATAACGTCTCTGGGAATCTGTGTCACAATTTTTGGAAACCGTAAACTGAAGGTACTTAAGCTTGTGCACGTACTATTGAATTTGATTTATACAGTTCAAATTATTGACTGTGGTCACAGTTGCTGGAATAATTATTACCATAGTAGATTAACTTTGTTTAGCTCATAGATTATTAACTAACACTGAACAGTCGTGTTTCAATTATGTGGTTGAGCTCATATATCTCTTTTTCATATCAACTTTGTTCAAATTTGTATCAAATGATCAGTATACTCCTATATAAAGGGATCAGAAAATAATTTGTCTCCCGTGAGGATCCAGTTCTCTATTGAAAAGAGTCGATGGAAAAAACTAAGCCATTGTATAAAGAAGAAAAAATCTGACGTGGACATCAAGTGACTCATTTGTACATTATTGAATATATTTTTTGCATAATAATAAAACGATAGGTGATAAAACTCAAAATTTCAGTATTCCTCGGCTAATCGTTCTGGATTTATTCAGAAAATTCTAAAGATCTGTCAAGTGAAGTTCGCTTTCGGCCTAGTCAGTTGCTTTTGAAACAGTAAGTCATCATTCTTATGCTACAAGATTCCCAAATACTGATTTCCAAGATTCTACGGCGCACTGTTCTGAGTTTATGCGCAAAATTAGAAAAAAATATTACCTGAAGTGCACTTCCGGTTCAGTCTATTGTTATGAGAATATAAGGTAATCATCCAGATGCGGCAGCAGACTGAAATACTGAATTTCAATACTTTGCAGTCAATCATTCCGAATTTATGCGAAAAATTCCGAAAGACTATTAAGTAGAGTGCACTTCCGGTTCAGTCGATCTCAATGAGAGTCAGATATGAGTATCTAGATGGTACTATCGTCTCAAATACTGGATCCTAACATTTATAGTTTGATAGTTTTGGATTTATGCGGAAAATTCATGTTTCGAGTTAGGTGCACTTCCGGTACAGACGATTGCAACCATTATGCGAGGCGAACATTAAGACCCTATATCAATCCTGGATACAAAATTTTAGCATTATACGTTTGACGGGTTTCAGATTTGCAAGTTACGAACATACGGACATACGTATGCACATACGTACCGACATCAAACCAAAAATAGTCAAAATGGATTCAGGGATGCTTAAGACGGTTATTTCCATCAAAATCTCGAAATGTGAATTTTGTCGGTTTCACAATACTTGTACTTTGTACAAATAAGTAAAAATGAACGGTAATGTTTGAATTGAGAATTTGACGGGAACAAGTAGATATTAGGCTGAATATTTTTTGACGTATGGCATCAGCCAATAATATTGTATAATTGCGACGTATTGTGGCCAATAAAATCAAACTATATCTGCCAACATGAATGTAGATTAGATTTTATTTCGATAACAAGAATGTAGATGAGGTTTTATTTTGTTGCGTTGGTTACAATACAATACATAAATAGATTTGTAAAACAAGAAAAAATAAACGTCAAAGTGTATAATAATGAATCGTTTTGGATGTGTTTCGTTAAATGAAACTCAAAACAACATTGAAAATACGACACCACATAATACTATTAGTTCAAAAAAATATATATGGAAGCAATTCATGGAATTTTGTGCAGCGAAAGAATATAACATAAATCGTTCTACGGATATATTAACATTAAATGAAGTTTTGACTGACTTGGGCTTTAATATGAAAAAAAACAAGATTGTACGGACTATAAAGGAGGAGTGATAAAGACTATTTGGAATACCACGGCAAAATTGTTACAAGAAAAATTCTATAATGAATATAATATAGTAATAGAACTTTTTACTGATATTAGATTCAAATCAGCTCGAGATGCTCGGAATTCAAAACAAAAAATTTTACAAAACGATCCAAATAAACGCAAAGTAAGCTCAGCTACCTTTTCAGTTGGAGAACATAACAAAATGATCAGTTTGTGGGATGAAAATACACCTGAAGGACTACAAAAGAAATTCTATCTTATTGTAGCTACTGAATTAGCATGGAGAGGTGGTGAAGCTAGTACCTGTAAGCTTCACTACTTCAAAGAAGAGCACAGTAATGATGGTGAGCGCACAGGTAGGATTTTATACAATCCTGTATTTTCTAAGACAGCGCAAGATGAAGATCAAAGGTGTGCTGAGTGCTGACACAAAATGGTTGGTCAATAATTTAAGAAATCCCAATTTTGGCCCTAGATGACTGTTCAGAAAGCTACTTTCCAAAAGGGGGCCAATATTACTTTTGACAGACTGTTCTTAACAGTCAATCCTAGTTGAAAATCCAGCACGTGGTATAAAAATATGCCAATCAGTGCAAACATGATATCAAAATGGGCAAACGAATCAGCGGAAAAGATTGGAATAAACACTAATAATGTTAAGAAAACAAATCATTCTCATCGAGCTACAGCTGTAACTCAGTTAGCTAAATTCGGAATTGGTGAAGAACAGTTGATCAAAATTACTGGTCACACTAAAACTAGTTCAATCAAACCGAATCTTCAATTAGATAAAGGTCACCATGAAAATATAATATCTAATATAAGAAGTGAAACAGTTTCCAGTGTTGCGCAAGAAGGAAGTACTGGAAATACCACATACAATAATTGTACAATCACTAATAATTATTAAATGATTAAAATGCGTTTATTCTTAATTTTTGTGTTTACTTAATATGTCAAAAAATATTCCCCCTAAATACCATACGAGATAATAATATTTTGAAAATTGTTGTCGTTTCCACGGCAACTTATTTATATCAATTTCACGACACAAAACATCTGAAAATTTCCCGAAACAAAGTTGAGGGGAATTTTCTGTGATGTTTTGTCATCTCTTATGGTATTACCCCTGATAATGAGAAAAATATTTCTCAGCAAAAAGCCAATCTCTCTGGCAATGAACTACACCTTTTAATAGAATAATTATGACCTGTATTATCCCTTTCAACAGAGTTTGGCACCAAATTAGACCTTGAATCTTGTGGCAAAATTTAATAGGCTGATGTAGAAGAGATTGAAATTGAGCACAAATGAATCTGTTTGTAGATTCACAAGGATTACAGATATTTCTATGACTTTTCTGGGAGATCACTCAAAAAGTTTGAGGCTGATATACTAATCGTTAGAAATTTAAAAGAATTCAAAATCAGAAAGAACTAGACAATTTTTATACAACAACAAGCTCTTCAACCCTGCGCTTGTTTTGTCCTCTTGAGGTATAATACAAATATTTGATATCCAAATAGTTTTTATTTGAAACTTTTTGTTTTGTGTATGTATGAGCATTGATGAGAAGGGCCTCACACGGACTTTTTTAGGTTCTAGAGTCAGAGCCATGGTACAACAGAGGTGTGAGAAAATCTGGGTGATTCTAACTGCGGTTCTGGAGCCGGGATATTGTGATAGAATCCCGGAATTCCAAGACAATTGGAAAATGGTTATAATTCCCAAAAACAAGTACGGTGGGTATGCTTGAAATTTTATATATAGTTTAATTATATAGATTTAATTCGGCCTTTTCTGTGAATATCTGAACAGAATATGATCGAGCAAAATTTAGTGCTTAGTAAAATCGAATATAGATCTGTGATAGTTGTGATAAGTGATTTTGAGAGAATTGTCCGTAAAACAAATTCATGCCGACGTGCTTGGTGTAGTCGTAGTGAAGGAATATAAAAATTGCTTGCAGTTGTTTCGAAGAGGATTCATCCAAATAATATTAACAGTCAAACGGTTGAAAATAAGCTTGCTCATCTCTGCCTCAATAAATTTTGCACAGAGATATCTATCAGCTTTTATTTTATTATCAAGGATGTTTCGAAGTTTGATAATTCTCCTTTAGACTTGAATACTCTAAGACTTTTGTTTCTGACTGAGCTCCGAAAAATTTCATCTGTCTTATTTTCCTTTGACTCCTTTGAGAGGTTTGCAAGCAGCATCTTATCTTGAAACAACAAGTGCATAGCTCCGCCACTGCTGCACTCACGAACTCTTAAGCCTGGAGCACTTCCACCCACGTGGAATCTTCGGCGTACTCGCGAGTCGCGACAATGGGCGATCGCGAGCGCGCACAGAACAGCTGTCTCTCCAACTTGTCTCCAGCATCCAGCTCTAACGAAACAAAACTCCGCCCTGAGCTCAATGAAAAACCTACACACTCTCATTCGAGTTCCACGGTGATTAATGCAGTCAATCGAGCGAACGGAGCCTGTGTCGAAGCATAGAATAAGTAAAGCTGATGACAAACAGTGCGAGAAGCGTCAAAATAGTGAGAATATCCTTCGCGCGCAACTTTTTAATCTGTTAGGTTATGTGCACAGTGAGTGAACGAAGATTAGTGATGTGAAGTGTGTAAACGCGGGAAAATGGAATTCATTTTGCGAACGGTGAGTCCACATTTTCAAAAAATAATCTACAATTCAAGAATAAATAATAGCATGTTCCACATCAATGTGTTAATTATTCTTAGTGCTGACTGCAATAATTCCAGTGTTGTACTGCAGCATTAAATGACATTCATTTTTTTATAAGTTGTAATGTTGCATATCAACCTGAGTTAGACGTGGATATTACATGCAGAATACATAGGATTTTGTGCGACTACAACGTCATTTCTTGAGTAATAAATTTCTTATTCGTCTATGTACCACTTTTTCACACCTAGAACTAAAAACAAATGAAAATCAATAATATATCATAAAACCGCTTCGCGGTATTCAATTCTATTTTGACTAGTGCTCCAACTTCAAGTTTTAACGATGAAAGTGATTATAACTTGGGTCATTCACTGATAATTAACTTTTAATATAACTTTATGAAAAGAGAAGATCTTTCTCCAAACAATAATGCTATTTTTTTTCAAATAGCTGTTATAATTGAGATATATTGGAGAAATTACTTGCATTTTCGCTCTTAATTCTGTTCGTTTAAAGACACACTACAAATCGTAGTTCCTCACTGAATTTGATGACTTTTCATTCTATCGATTTGTCAACTATCTATCGGAATAGAGCCATATTGATTTTTATTATTATTCGCTGAATAGCTTAATTTTTATGAACCATGTTCTACAAAAATTACCAATTATCGTAAATTTCAAGTATAAAATGAGACCTGGAAATATTATTGCTGTTAAGATTACCTTAAATTAATTTAGGTGCCATGGAGTAATAGGTTGACTTGTGGACTACAGTGTTGAGGCTCGTGTCAAAAGACAAAGTCCGCGAAGAGATATTTATCCTATTTAGTTTCATGGTTTTTAATATTCATATACATATCAGGTACTCACATTTTATTTCGTTGTTACGATTTTTAACGTCTTATTCCAACGATTTTCATAACGAATCATCAAAAGCATCAATTATTGCTTGATTGCTTGTTACAATTGAATGATATGAACCTATCACTTATTACTTAGGGGCCGTGGGATGTGCACTCTTATTTTCACCAGCGATTTAATAATAGCCTTAGAAAAAATTTCCACGGAAACCTATCAAACTGCGGAAAAATATTGTCACTATTAGAAGAAGGTATATATTATATCGGTCGGATGATAAATTAATCTATTGCTATTAAGAGTATACTTTTGCCCTTAGATCTTATCTTGATTCTATCATATAGCATTTACCAACTTATGATGGAATAGTACCACAACAAATTGACATTGATATTGACTTGATAATTAAAATCAATTTACCATGGAAGCTGGACATATCCCCGATAAGAATTTATCATGGAGACTTGACAGGTACCAAATTAGGTTATTTCTTTGAAGAAATAAAATCTGAATCAAGATGATAAGGATTGAAAGTTCAAGATAAGATCTAAGTGATGAAATATTTTGGAATAAGTATTTGTATGGAATGTCATATCTTAGAATACGAAATCAATCCATGTAATATCGGTAAATAATTAAAATATTCATGGGATTCTGCCACATTGTAATTCTAAAACTTCAGTACTGTCAACGAAAAAAAAAAAAACAGTCCTTCTTCTCCCCACTACTTTCCCGGCAGTATCCATCATCATATAGCATTAGTATTCAGCTCGTCGTGAGTCAGGCTTAATTACTCGGTCATGTGTCTGTAACTTTGTCTGATTCCAAGATGTTTTGCACACCAATTTTGAGCAGTGGTCGTAGGTGATCAAAATAATCTTTACTCACATTCGTTCACTCATCTAATTTTTTGTGGTGCTTTCGCCTCTCAGATTTTTCAACCAAATCTGTTTGTTTTTTGCAATGTTCTTGTGATGGTCTATTTGTTTTTCAATGAAAATCAATATTAACAACTTCATTATGAATGAAAAAATTCCTTAGTGAGTCAAATTTTAGTTTTTCAGCAAAAAGGGATTTCAAAATTTCCATAAGTGTAATGAATATTGAAAAACAGTAGGAAGAAAAGCAGTAGAAAAATATTACTCTCAAGATTCTTACTCAATATTTTTCATTGATCCCCTGTTATAGTTACAATTGTCAAACACAGTTGCGGTGTAGTCATTAGACTTTTTAGAATTGGTGGTCAATAACTTGAAGCCCTGAAAGTGTTAAAATATCTAAGCACAAGGCTCAGTGAGGAATTGCTTGTCCCCCGTTTGCAATCTGGTCAGAATTACTACAGTCCCACTGCTTAATCCCAGCCGTTGGCAAACTGCCTCGGGTTGCTGCAACCCAAAGCTGCTCGCTATTCCGTTGGCGCCCAGCCACGGTCTACTACAGCCTAAATTTGCTCGCTGAGCCGTCGGCAACCAACTACAGTTGCATCACACACACCCGGCTCCAAGCCTCATCATACATAAATACTCCATTCTTACATACACATACTTTTTCTTGTTGGCAACCTGGTCAAGGGTACTACAGTTCCACTACTTAATCCCAGTCGTTGTCCACCTGGAAAGGGTTGCTACAGTCCAAAGCTGCTTGTTGCTTTGTTGGCGGCTATCCACAGTCCACCACATTCCAAAGCTGCTCGCTGAGCTGTCGACAACCAACCATAGTTACATCGCATACATCCGACTCCAAGCTGCACCATAAACACTCCATTCTAGTCCACACCCGGCTTCAACACGCATAGTAACTGAACTTACCTAGCATTAGTACTATCACTCCACTAATTCTGTAATACCCATTTCCTCACTGTATGGACCATAAAACTAAACTGTCAGAATAACTTGAAACTCATCATCCAGTTATGTGCGATCACATAACTAACATTAGATATACTTATAAAATCAGGTGACGATAATTTTACCTTATCTAACATTGGATTACTTGATTTCTCTCGATTTTTAAATGCATAATACATGTGTATTACTCTCGCATAAGAATTAGGACTCAGACTATAAATGAGATGATGTTATTTTTTGCGATCTTTATTCAAAGCGTCTAGCAGGAATTACCGCCGATAGAAAGTGTCTGGCAGTATTGATTATCAATTTTCAACAATATTCTCTAAGACATACATGAAAATCAGTACTGAGACTTTAAGAAAAGTGAGTAACGTTCTAACATACCTCTGGCACCTCATCGGTCCTCGGTACAAACTAGCAAGTATCTAAGTATCTATTCCACACACTTTGTTTCTCAGAAAATAAGTGAAAAATACGGGTTGTCTCGTTCATCGTGCTGCCTACTTGCGTACGTGAAGACATACGATGTTGGTAAGATCAGACGATATGTAATAGGGTTTTATATTTTGAGAGCCATTGACATACATTTTTCCAACTTAAGTATCGACGAGTTTAAGGTATGGGCTTATCGATTTATAAGTGTCTAGTCAAGGGAAACCTACTGAGAATCTTGAAAGAAGAACGATAAACTTAAGGTATCAAACATAAAAATTGCCGTGGCTCAAGAGGTCTTGAGGGACTGGCAAGATCTAAGCCTGCAGCAAGTGTGGTTTGGTTTGATGTGACCATCAAAGCTGCTCTTGTTTACTGAATTTGAAGTCAATATGGTAATATTAGAGAGGTTATGCATAAAATCAGAAAATCAATGTGGTTCTTGAAGGTCCATCGGTGAACCGACTCCAACCCCAATCTGATCATCGAGTCGTGATTAAATTATGCCTCTATACCGTGCTGCAGATGCTGCCGTGGAAGATTGCACACACACCGACTGATTGCACTCACGAAATTGTCTTAATTATTTCAGGGGACATCAAAAGAGGCTAAAATATTTCGCTTTTCATTGGTGCTGAGTGCCGGGAGAGTAATATTTGATGTCTTCGATGTACTTGCTACAAAAAACGAAAATAGTAGAGAGATTTTAATGAAATTTAGGTATGATGGAAATCAAAACATACAAACATTAGATTGAATTAGTTTGAAAGATATTTGAATCCTGAATCGAAATTTTTTTCTTTCTATAAATGATGTCTCACAGTTGCCATTGTTTTGGTTACTGTCCCGATAAAAAATTGAAGATATGAACAGAAAACTAACAGATTTTAAATTGAATTTTCATAATCATGTGGAATAGGTATCATTCTATATGGTGACAGTACATGAAATTTTGACGGAAATGCTCATCATCTTGTTAAATTATCACACTTCTACATGTAAGATTATTTTTTTGGAAATTGCCCTACATAATATCAAAAAGGTAGCCTAAGTCAATATATTTGTATAATACAAATATATAAAGTTATTCTTTCATGCACGAATGGGTTGTATGAAAATACAAGCGAAGCGAGTATTTTTTAGAGCCTCATGTGCACTAGATATTTTTTATACGTGTCATTTATATACGAGTATTCTTTCTTTTATAAAAGTTATTTTCGCCGCTATTATTGGTGGCTAAAGAAATAATACTGAAAACTGAATTGTTGTCGTTGAAGTTGGAAAGAATATTCTTGGAAATTTAAATGGAAATATTAAGTTCAAAATCTCCAAATATGATAACAGTATTGTAGATAAATTCCAAAATACCCCCGATATGTTCGGAGTACTGATAAATCCCACTGATGAACCACTTAACTGGAATATGATCTGTTGAATCAATTTCTTAGCACCGTCGTAAACCTACTGAATATGATTCACATTATCAGAATTTGTCGCTGTTAGTTTCTTCTTTCTCATAAATATAGTATGTTTTATGACCATGAAAAGCGACGAAGATTTTGATTTACTTCACTGGTAGTTGACTAATTGGAGATCTGTCTCAAACACAGATTTTTCATTAATGATCTTTTTTTGTGAGGAAGGACAGCCTCTTACTCTGTCTTTATCTCAAAGAGTCTTGAATATATTCATATTTTCTGTGAGGTTTCTCACTGTTGTTCCATAAATGAATCTATTGAAAATAGTGTGCTTCTGTACTTCTTCTTAGGAATTCTATGATCATTTTTTGAATCACTAATCAATTACCAAAACAAATAGATAATACTATAAGATAGGAATTATGATAGGATATATTCAAATTAATCAGTTGTCGGATTTATAATAAGATTAATTAAATTTGGAGAATTAAGTTTTGAATATCCGGAGATATTGCACAAGAAGTAGAATGGTAGATTGGTCATGAAATAAAAGCAATTTGATTATCGCGAATGATCAATTCTTCTATAATTGATTCTTCTATTGAATTTGATCATAGATATATTGGAAATCCAATTATGTTGCACTTATCATATGCTGAATAAAACTCGTGATTTTTCGAGACGACAATCTTTGGTGATCTTCTCATTAGGAATACTGGTAGAGTAATTGATGAATAAAAATAGCCTAACAAATGAAGCGCAGATAGAAAATTGCAAGGAATATTTTGGGAAGCACTTCTTTCATATTATGAAAATATGATAGTTTGATGTTGGTACTTGGAAGAGATGATTTTGTTATTCATATTTTTACATTTCTAACAGATTTGTTCAGGTATTTCAAAATTTATTTTTTATCTTTGATATGTTCCTTGAGGTGAAGCATTTTTAGGCGCGATACTGCAATTTTGTCTGAACCAAACAAAAAAGTGCAATGCTTGATTTTTTTAACGCAGTTTACTTGTGATGAAAATTTGAACAAACTTTTTCGACGCGATACTGAAAATTTGCCTGGATCAGATGGAAAAATTTAAACTTTAATGTTTACCCTTCTCGAACTCAACCAGCAATGGAAAGGACAGGTGGGAGAATCGTTTCTGAACGTGTATGCGCCGCGTGTGTTGTTATAATACGTAACATAACCAGTATACGTTTGTGTTTTATATGTTTTATACATTAATTAAACACGTTTTAATATTGATTAATGCCCAGTGAACAATTAAATCCACAATTCCTTTCCTACAATATTAGTTAATAAAAATTGATTGATGAAAAGGAATATTTCATTTGATTGAAAAAAAAATCTCTTCAACCAAATTTCACATAATCATTTCCTTATCCTGAAATAAATTGTTGACAAATTCTGAAGCCTTAGAAGTTTCATGTCCAACTCGCGAGAGTCTCATGCATATTTTTTATCAGCATTTTATTCTTTACTTTTCATGTTTAAATGATGAATATTTGTTTGCTATCATCTCTGATTAGTTTTATGCTTTGACTAGTTTTTCTTTATTTGTTCCATTTGTCTCTTTAACAGAGGTTATACATCTTTTGTTTGTGGTTATCTGCTCTACAATTTTTTATATAAATCATTGTTTTCCTTCTTACTTTCCCAAGATTCTATTTTTGATTCTGGTCAAGAAAAAAAATTTATATAAGTGAACAGATTTATTTTTATCACCTTGCCGGTATTTCGTTATTTATTTTTCAGTTTAACATGGCGTATATTCGATTTTCATTATTTTTGGTCCTTTTCAAGTTACGATATATAACAAATATTTCAAATATTTTGTCTGTGATGATTCCTTTCATCATCTCTCATCAGTTTTCAATTTTAATTTCAACTCTACGACTCGGTTGTACAATCTACACTTATCCAAAGTTTATTTGAATTGAGTCTATTCCCCATGGTGCTTAACAATTATTCTAGCAATTATAACTTTGGTAAATGGGACAGATTCAACTAAACTGTAGTTAAACTTGAATCGTACAATTAGTGGGCCTAAGCCACATTTATTTAGATCAAATACGTGTTGATGAACTTAGTATTTATGAAAAAATTACAATTATTATTATTATTTTTCCTTCATTACAATTATAAAAATATTGATAAGAAATGAGTCATCGCTTCAATCGGTTCGTACCAAAATAATTTGTTTCCCTGGATATGAATGAATTTTATTTGATGTACATAATATTCGAGTATTTTTATTGCGGCAGACTTTGAAATGGGTTGATTGTTTCATTTTAATTAAACTTTTATTCTCATTTAAATTTTTTCCAGAGGTCGTAGCATCAAATTCTACTGACAGACAAAAGGTCGGTTAAATGTATATAAAATGAACTCCTTACAAAAACTAAGAGTACTCGTAGCTCGATGACTGATAGCTACACTCCACGTTTGAGAAAGTGTCAATCAATCCACCAAGTGCACTATAAGTGCCTGCCACACAAGTTTCGGGTGGAAGGCTTAATCAATATTTTCTAAAATAAACGGATTATTAAAACGACATTAGGAAATTTTCAAATTGTTAGAATTGCTTTTTTATCCGCCAAGCGTTTAATTAGTACCATCATCCAGTTCAATAATGTTCGCTAGTAACAAATTTCAGATATATTTACGATGCAAACCAAAGTTTTCGAGAAATGTGTTGTTAAAACATAAATTGGGGAGCTTCGAAGCAAAACCGAATAAATCCACCATAAACTATTCTTGGATAAAGGCGATTTTTCTGTATATTAAAAGGTATGAGGTTTTTTGTTTCTTCAATTAGTGAAAACTATTGACAACATCAAATTGATATTTCTCCTGAAGTTTGAAATTGAAGAGATGATAATTGCCAACAATATAACAAAAACAAATCTGGACAGTGGCGGTCTTAGGCTTATTTTCGTTATAGCGTGTCCCGGAGTAGTATCAATCTTATTCTTTATTTCAATTGTAGTAATTTCTTGAAATACAACTGAAATCAAATTACTGTGGCTGTAGTCTGATAAAGCACATGAAACATCGTACTGAATTGAAATTTAATTTCTCACTCATATATAGATTGAGTACCCAGATTTTTTACAGCCCCCTTAAGGCTTGTGACCCAGTCGGCCTAATGCTTAATTCACCGCTGAAACTGGATTCATTCGATTTTGCTCAAAACGAGCGGATTTATTCGGTTCTGTTCAAGAAATTGGAGAAAATATCAAGAAAATATTCATTTAACGAGTTCAAACATGAAAGTTACATGTTTACGAATCTACTTGGTTACTAAATTTTCCAATAATCAAAAATTAAATCCACAAAATCTGTTCTTTACAAATAAAGAAATATTATTATCATGGATTTATTCAGTCTTGCACTAAAACATTGTTTTCGTTTCTTAAATTCACAAGGACTTATTCAGTTTTGTGTGGGATTATATGGACTAATATGATGCGTTTTAACAATCTGAATCGATTCCCGCCGCTTATTCAATACTCGTAGAAAATGGATTTGTTCGGTTTGGCTTCGAAGCTCTTCAATCAACATTCACTTTCTTTAAGTTGTTTATGTTGGACTCTATTACAGTTTTATCAACTGATGTTCGTAAACTCAAGACATGTAGGTACTAGTTTCTGCTTACCATTGAATTCTGAATTAAGGATGATTGTCGTGAATGTTTCATTCTATTTGTAGAATGAAAAACTTTAACAATGCAGAAGTATAGTTGAATCATTATGAACTTTTATTTGTACAGCTTTATATTCTTGCAAATATTATTTGAATATCGAAAATTCCTCAGATATACATGATTGCCACATACAATTTATACTATTTGTAGATTAAAGCTGGAGTAAAGTACACTGTATAAATTTGCTACTATCATTCACAACTTGATGCTAGATATTTTATAATATTTACAATATCCGTAATAATATTCAATGTACAGTGAATATATGAACCCACAAATATCAAGTGTAATTTTAATGTAGATATAAACAATACACCGTATCAAACACAGAAAATAACCAAGTATTGTAAGTACAGAAAGAACGCAGACATACAAATTGAAACCTAAAATATTCAGTTGTGTAGAAGGATGAATATTCGTAACTATTCCATTTGTAGTATTCATAACAATGTTAACAATGCTAAATCGCCATATAAACGGTGCATATCAGTGGGTATTTGGACGTGAAGAAATACTATCGGGTATTACACTAGTGGTCAAAGTGAGTATTTTACTCAAAGATGTGAATGCCTCCAACTTGTAATCTCGTGCTTTCCTCGCATATTTTTGTGAATATCTTCATCAATTCATCTTCTGATCTATCACCAAACCTTTTTGAACTAGTTTCCATATCAAAACGCAATTTATTTCTCCATGTTTCTTGAAAGAAAATACGAGAAATTCTAATTCTCCAATTTGACAGAAGTTTGTTTACTCGTTCCTATGAAAATTACGTGTCTTGTTACTTGATTAATAGAAAACTAATTTAAAAAAATGGTTTGACTCCTGGAATAGTTCTCCATATACCATTTGTAGTTAAAGTATTATAGACTATTTTTGTGGTGCAATCATTCATGTTTATTGGGCTTGTGAATACCACTCGTGCTGCACATTCGTGATATTCAAACGCAAGTACAATAAACATTCGTGCTAGCACCACAAAAATAATCGATAATACTGCAACTATTTATGGTATAATAAATAACGCAATAATGAATTAATATTTAAAATTCTAGTTTCGGTTTATATTTTGAAGTTTACAACTTGGCTTCCCTAGTAAAAGATGAGGAAATCCTTTATTGAGATTATCATTTCTGTATTTTGCTTGTAAATGTACGAAAGAACCAATTTTTAACTTATTGAAAAACTCTTGTAGTTTATACGATATTTATGATATGAATTTGTGCAGTTTAGAAATTTGAGTCTCAATTTTCTCAGGTGATATGATTTTTAATTCATGTGCTGATTTAATCTATTGAACTCATTCCAAATATTCTCCATAGCCTGAATTTGAAGTGTCTGGATGGTGCTCGCATTTCAGTAAATCAGAAAACTTGAATCATAGATTCATGGTGCCCATGAACTGTTTTTAACAATTATAGATTATAAAAATGATTAATGAAAATTATCTGAAATGTACTCGCCAATTAATGTAGCTAAATTTATATTTTGCTACGGATTGTTTATTTCATTAGGCTTATTATAGCTAACTATCATTATAATAAATAATCTTGAGATCTTCTGGAGCTTATATCATATTACATAATGCTAATTATCTAGCAATGTTTTCTAACGCGGAAAGTCGCAAAAGAAATTGAAAGAGCGTTGAAATTAATGAAATATTTAAAACTGAAGTGAATGTATAATTAATGCTAATTGATGACATAAATATAAATTTTCCAATCCTCAACGTATTATAAATAATGCTTAGAAGCAAATTTTCGCTACTTAAGCATTCGAAAAATGCGAACTATTTGAATGTGTCTCCATTAGAGATGATTAATATTGAATATTCAATGCTATAGCTGTTTCTACGTCTATTAAGATATTTGTTTATCATAATAATTTTCTTAGCAAAAATTTATTTCTATATCTATTTCATTAAAACTCTCAAATTCATTTCTAATTAGTAGTTATGATACAGAAATTGTGTATAATTGCTATATTCTATTAATTCCTCTCTTCATCTTGAAATTGTAAGAAATAAAAAGAATGAAGAAGCCGACAGGATTTAAATTTTTTGACAAGGATTAATTTGGAATTCGACACCGACGGCTCCATATCAATAACAAAATAAGCTGGTATCATGTATCAGTAAAGCGTACCCATATTCTGTATTCTTGAGAAAAGTCGCAACTCCGCAAACTCACATCTGAATTTCTCAATGGTATAGCGGTGTCTATTATATGAATTATTAATTATTTTAATCATCGTTTGAATTAATGGTAATTTACGAAGATCAATATTCCAATATATCCTCAAATTAGGAGCAGTTTTCGTTGATATAGCATCTACGAGGGTAGTTTGAAAAGCTCTCGGCCTGATTAAGATTGCCGGGTACCTTTTTTTATTTTCCACATAATCTTCTAACTTTAGATTACTAACAAAATAATGAGATGCAGCCAAGTTAGTAAAATCAGCATTCGTCTCAGCTTTGAACTCTCCATTCGGAGTGAGTCTTCGCATTCATAGCCATTTCTTTAAGTTGAGAAGAAAAAATCGCTGAGAGCCAAATCTGGCAGATACGGAGCATGTGAAGGCACTTGGAATCGAAGTTTCTCGAGTTTTGTCTTCAAAACGCGAGATTTGTGGGTAGATGCATTATCGTGGTGAAATAACCTCTTCTTTTTTGCCAGATTAGGATGTTCAACTTTGATTGCAACATACAATTTGCCCACTAATGAAGAGTAGTAGGTTCCAGTTACAATTCTGCCTTTTTCTAAGTAGTCTAAGAGCACTACACCATGAGAATCTCAGAATAAGACTGTTTTGGCTTTTTTGGCGTACTTTCCTTGCAGCAATCCATTGTTTGAACTGCTACTTTTCCTTTAGCATGTAGTGTATAAATGTAGAATCCGACTAATTTTTTTACTATCTCGATCTTAAAACTTTTAGCGCGAACTCCAATTCAATCTATTTCATAGAACAGACAAAAATCGTTTACTAGTCGTCATTGCTACAGCAAATCTACTGAGCACACAAAACTGAGACAGCCAAAAATAAAGGTAGGCAATTAGATCAATATTTTTCAGACATATTCGGAGTCAATAGGATCATGTGTTCAAAGTTGACGAAGAAAACCATTATTACATTAAAAACAGCCTTAGAGTAATTTAAAATCATAAAGCAAACAAAATATTAAACGTTATGCTTGTATAACATACACAATAATTCTTTTTGTGATATTACATAATTTCTTCTTGTTTATTAATACTGAATTTAATTATGAGTGATGTTATGATGCGCAGCTGCGTAGCAAGTGTAACCTAATTTTTTCTTATCAAATCAGTTTCTCAATGACCGAAGTTGTTTTTGTTGAAATCTTCTAATTAAGATTACCATATCTCAAAATTACCATTTATAGAACTATTTCCTGGAGCTAATTTCACAAGCAAGTGATAAAAAATGTACGTGGGCAGAAAATGATTTTGTACTAGTTAAAAGACTAATACGCAAAATATATTTATATGAGTTTTATTTTAAGAAAGTTGTTGGAAAATGGTACAATTCACATAAGAATAATTTATAAGTTATTAATTTCAAGTGACATTTAGGGATTGCCAATCTTCGTTGAATCATAATGATTAGCATACGTTGAATTAATTAACAAGTGAAGTATTAAATATTGAAGTATTCAATCTGATTGGCAAATGATGACAGATATCCCAGGATGTATGGTATAGCCGAGTAATTATCTAATTCATGATTAATTTTATTGATGTTTGCGACATTTAATCATTGAACACTTCAACGAGGTGTAATCAAAGATAGATGAAAGGATATTGAAGAAAGTGAATGGAAGTCATCGTCAAATTGGTTGAAAGAATATCATGTTTGTATTTGTTGATTCGTTCTTGAAATAATACCATACCCGCTCGGCTATAAAGAGAAAATATAGTTTTTTTTTTTTTTCTTTATGCTAGTAATGATGCGCCACTTTTAATATCAATTGTTTGTTGAGCTTTGACGGGAGGCTATGTGAATTGAGCATAACACGGGAAAGCGTACTATAAAATAACATCTAGGTTTTCTTCAAGTACATTGAATTAAGTATATAGGTTCACATATAGGTAGATTCATTACTTATCGACGAAATTTTGTGCACATGGATCAGCAATACGGGTAATAATCCAAAGATTCAAAATTTTGAATAAATACATTCAGCCCAGTTGTCAGAGATTTTGACCACACATGAGATTTGTTATAGTTGAAACTGAGCTCACTGGTAGTTTTTTGGGTGTGAAAAAAGATTAAAAAATCTTCGCAGCTCTAAAGTGTATGCTAAGTTTATAATCTTGAAAACAAAACCGAAAATTTGGTTTTTGCGTTATATCTCGGAAAACTAATAGCACAACCTGAAAGAGCGGAAAATTTTATCAAGATTCATATCATAAGCTATTTGAAAATTTTCTTGTCGTTATTATAAAAAAATATTAAATATAAGGAAGCGAATTCGAAAACTACGCGCGCCAAACCGCTGAATACAAATATTCAAGCAAGGCGTTCTGGGAAAAACTAAAGTATCTTTGTCTTAAATATATGCAAAACAAAAAATCTGAAATGCACCTTGAAGTAGAGATTCTTAGCTTTCTGAGGAAGCCATTTGTTCCCAATATTTTTTTTTTTTCTCATAGAAAACTTGACCGGGAGATCTAATTACAAAATTCTCACTGACTTTAAAAAAAATTGAAATATATCAATAGAGGCATAAAAAATGGAATCTTTGTACATTTATCATCATTATACTGTTACTTTTGATGTAAAAATAATAAAAATGATTAAAATTGTCTGTTTGAAAAAACGCTTGTTTCAAAATATTAATTTATTTTACGGTATACATTCGACACCATTCTAATTTTTAAAATGGTATTCATTTATTTATATGAATATAAAATGAAGTTGAAAATACACTTTATAATGTGTGATAATTCAAAAGTTGATACAACTTGATATTTCTGAATAATTTCTAATATAATAGATAAAAATATATAGGAAATTTTTCCTCTACAATAAACTATTCAACTTTTTTGATGTAAAATAATTAGGGAAGCCAATAATTGGACATTTCAAAAATAGCATTGGAAACGGTATAGTGCATCCTTCGAGTCACCACCCTGTATACTCAATGTAAATATCAAATTCCTGATTTTAATTTCGAAATTATGAACTAAGCATACACTTTAGAGCAGCGAAGATTTTTAAATAATTTTCTACAATCAAAACTGCATCCTAAAACGTCTTATGAGAGATTTTGTTCTAAATATGTCTCTGTCAACTGAGCTTATCATGTGGAATAACATTTTTGACCAAATTTAATAACAAGCATATTTCGCATAAGGATAGAAAATGATCAGATTTCCTCACCAGTCTTACATTAATCTCCTTATTCATGAATGATCAATTTTTAATTAGATCATTATCTGTTTCCACAATGACACTTTAGTTATTGTGTTTGTACAAGTTATATTATTTACATCTAATATAGACATATTTTAATTAAATCGTTCAACTGGCCTCACCAGCCTTGATCGAAACACTGAATTATGAAAGTTTATGATTTATTAATTGAATGTTAATCTTTTCCTCCTAACAAACAGAGGTAGAAAAAGCCACAAACATATGGCTATCAATACATTAAGATGTATAGCCAAATTAAAAATCCCATAATGCGTGTTCATGGATATGGGCGTGGAAAATGGGTTGTAGTAATTAGCATCTTAATTATCAATTAAGATTTTGGGTACGGGAGTTTTTTATGTCAAATCAAAATTTCATGTTATTATAGCTGTACATTCCACACGGCTGTTAGTATTCTATTATCGATTATATTAAGTGAATAAAACTCTAGTAATTTCACATGAAATCAACTTTTTATAGAAGAAAGATCTTTGTTCAGATAATGATAATATTTCAAAATTATTTTAAACGTTTATTACGACTCAAAGTCTCAGAAAATTACACGCATCTCAGTCCTTTGGTTTGTTCATATAAGGACACGCTACAAATTCTTGACTGTCAGAATACCAATTCAAATATTCTTTGTTTGAATCAGTGGTGGAATACCAGGAAAGTACATTTCATGTTGCGTAGAGAACTCATGTATTTCAAGTAACATATTTAATTTTTGTCTAAAAGTTGTGAAATGCATAATTTTTCCACTATAAATACTTAATTTGTACATCACATGCACAACGTGTGATCAATAAGAACATCAAATGTAGAATACGGAAAATTCAACGATCAAATAAACCTATCTGTAAGTGAAATTCGATCGGTATTATACGTGATGTCTTGTCCGAAGAGATTTGAAATATTTTTGAAACTTAGTATTCGTTGACTCCACTATATTGTTTCGGACAGTTTCATCTCAATAAGCGGTAATAATAGGACCAAAGACGTTTTTTAGAATCGTATTGAATAAATAGATGATTGATGAGACAACATTGTTGTATGGTAAATTAGAGAAACATTCTTGCCTTCAATTGAAACGGTGGCTGAAGTGCCACAGATGGAAATAGAGTGGTAACAAAGAAGAATTAGTGCAGAGATTAGTATTATTTTCTGTATTCGTCATTCTTGTATTATGTTTATCCTCGAAGTAATTTTGTCATCAATTATTACAAATTAAAATATATGACAGCTCTGTGATAGTATTTATAATGAATGTCATGAATGTCAAGCGATTATGTATTCACAAAGTATAAAATGTATAATCTTCGTATGATAGAAAATACCTTAATTTTCAATTCTTTTATTGATATTGGGCTGAGTTTCGCTTATGTGGACCCAGTGCCATCATGAAAATAAAGGGAACAAATATATGCGTCCTTTGTTACGTGATCCATAATTTGAAATCTTCACGTCGATACGATTTCATCCACAAATCACATTTTGCACACCCAGAACAATTTTTCATGTGCACTTTACCAGAAATTTGTGCTTTTTTCTGTCGATATGTGAAGTAAATAGTACATATTATCCTCTCGTAACGATTTTGAACGACTGTCACTTTGACATACTTCTAAAACAACACCGTTTTGTAGCTCCTTTCCTGCCTTTCCGATCTTCTATAATCAACTCAGCTCAGCTACAACCTTTTATAAAATCAATTATCCCTTTATATCAATAAACTACTTGTATTGAAGATTGGAAATACACTTTAACAATATTGCTTCATGTTGACTGTACGAAACTGTCCGAAACAATATAGTGGAGTCAACGCATGCTAAGTTTCCAAAATATTTCATGAACAATGTTATAGCGTCAGCTGCTAGGTCCAACTCACAACATTTTTGCAGTCAAGAAATCATTTTGGAAATTTCTGCCCTACACTAGGGCACCACCTATCCTTTCATTTTGCTGGTTATTGAAATGGGAATATACGGAAACAAAATATTTTTCGTCTTTTGCGTAAGGTGGGATGTGATCTCTTCGGAAGAGACATCACGGATAATCCCGATCGAATTTCACTTACAGGTAAGTTCGTTTGATTGTTGAATTATACTCAGATGTCTCGTTCTCAGAGATGAATTCTAGTTGTTTAAAGATTATACAACTATCTATATCTCAATTGTATGACAAAATAAAGTTTTTATTGACCTGAAGACCATTTTTATGACTTTAGCCTATTACTAATCTAACAAACGAAAACAAGTGCATGTATATATTACATTTCTAGCTGAGATAGTCTCGCTATTCCACATTATCTCGACCTGAAGAACTTCTATCGCCGCGTCTGGGACTCCCTTCAGTCTGTGCGCCTGGTTGATAAAAGTCCTACAGCCAGAGAAAGCGTTTTGTACTACCGGTGGCGCTTACTGAAAGGAGAAGAAAGCTCAGAATCTGGTTTCAGCACTTACATTTTTGATTTTAGTAGTTTCCAAAAAATCGGAAACCATTGTTGTGTAGGCCAAAAAGGCGCCACAACCATACCCTCCGCTTTGTCTGCAACTATTTTCCTTAGAGTTTTTGATATTAAGGAAAAAGGAGGAAAGGTATAAAAACATAACTGACTCCAAGAAACTGTAAAAACGGCCACTTCTTCAGCTTCAGGCCCTGGGAACCACGAGAGAAACCTGGTACATTTCGTGTTAATATTTGTTGCAAGAAGATCTTTTTCACATTTCTCAAAAACGTCCGAAGTCTTCTGAAACGCGTTCGCCGACAACTCCCATTCGTTTTTTTTTTTGAAACGAAACGCGATTGTCCATCGGCTTCAACGTTTTTTGCTGAACGAATGTATGTATTTTTGTGAAAACAAAAGGCTCTGTGCATAACTCGAATAGAAGCGCATTAAACTGATAAATTTGATTAGCGAATTGAAAGCGTAAACATTTTTTTTATAATCGGGGTTTATGGGAATGAGCGAATAAGCGTCTACTGAATCAATGGTTGCTATGTAACAATCTTTATTCAGGACCCGGATCACTGTCTTCCAGTCTTTTATCTTGAAGTGTTCAGTTTCGGTAAAGCTATTCAACTTCTTAAAGTTAATGATAAACCTTTTGTCACCATTTGGTTTGTTTACAAAAAAAATGCAGACAAAAACTTCTTTCAACTTTATGAACGGTATTTTATAACCTTCTATATATTGCAATATCAATATGTCTTTTGTTATGGTGGTCCATTCATTGATAATAAATTTTAGGCGATCTGCAAAGCTTACCTCTAGCGTTCCTGGTGCTGATGGAAATATCTGGTGGTCTTGTTTCGAAATTTTGAAGCCCTAACTCCACCCCTGGCTGGTTTCCATGATAGCCTCTGGTCTGGAGTGACTTTCTTCGATGGAAGGTTTTCCTCTACGAAGTGTTTGAACGTTATGTTTTCTCCATCCTCAGTTTTTACATTTTCAAGAATCGTAGTGCCCCACAAAAAGTTTCACTTCATGAATATAATTTACATCTAGATGAAATAGTTATGCCTGGTTGGAGATACTTTGCTTCATTTCAAAAACTTGTTGAATTTAAGACAGAATCTTCTTAAGATCTTTGAATTTTTCTTCCTTATATTTCCGGAGAATACTTGAAATGATTTTCTCACTTGAGTTTGCATTGAAATTAAAAATAATCGCGATTTGATGAAGTGAATTATAAAATATCACAAAGAACTCATTACTCTTTTTGTCATTTCATTCACAAATTAATGAATGAATCGTAACATAAATACAATCACGTCGGTATGAATGTTGATAATGTCTAGGACGGAAACGGAAATTAGGTCTGAAAATGCACATAAATAATGATTAGTGCACTGATAGATAAATTGATTTCTATGGTATAATATCTTAATGATGATAAAAAATATTGTCTTTCCGAAACGTGTGTAGCATAGTTATCACTTTATTACGTAAATTGGATCGTGGCGGTCATATGATCATCTTGGTAATTCTATTCGTCATCATCTCTAAAAAGAGATAGAGGCATTTATTATCAAATGCAAAAAATATTTGATTGACATATTACGTCCGGTTCTCCCAATTGGACTCTTCTTGGTTGAATGAATTTGTGATATGTCTTTGATACAATGTAGAACATGACAAAATTTCCCACAAACAATTATTTTATGTTAAAAAAATTTTAATAGGTACACCATTGTCCTTACTATATATTTCAATAATTCTACTGTGGAACTAATTGTAGTTCATATAAATTACCTGCGAGTTAAGTGAAGAATTGACTTATTCATCTCGTACACTTATAAAAGTGTTTCTGGATTTTTGTTTCTCATTATTTCCCAATTCAGTTCCGTTAGGATGCATCGAACAAAACAATGCGGAGTTCAGCTACATAGGCTGAGGAGTTCTAGTAGAGATGCTTTCCAACAGGGTTAGTGTGTATTATCAAGTACACCTAAAACATATCTCCTTCTATACTAAAGATCGTCACACAATAGTGATTACCTGAATAAATCATACAGTTTGAGATTTGAGATTAGATATAGGTCAAAATAAAGTGAACAAGATTTACTCTTACGAATTTCTATACGCTCTTAAGCATCTAATATTCACTTAGTTGTGCAATTCGAGCTTGCGAGTTGTTTAGTTGAACTTAATTGTAGAAAAGTCTAGATTGAACATCTGGGCCTAGGATCTAAAGTTGTGAACTATACTTGTACTGGAACTCTGGCTGCCACCGTTAAAGGAGCCGAAATAGCGCACAAAAGTCATTCTTCGTATAGTATATTTCGTGAACAAACCTAGGTTGTGGTCAAGGCTCATAGATATAGAAGGTTGCCTCATTCAACGAATTCAAGATGCGCATGCGCTACTTCATGACGTAAGCGCTAGACCCTCCACTCATAGAAGACCATTATCTGGATAGGATAAAACACAGTAACATGCCGCTGAATTGAATTTTTGGATAATCTTTTATTTTTGCAAAATTTCTATGTCTGTCATCTTGTGTAGAGAAAGAAGAGTATATTTTGCAGAATGAAGAATGGTTTTATTCTAAGAAATATAAATTGTTCTATTAATAATAATGTACATACGAATAAAATAAATATAATAAAAATGATTGAAATTCACATATTTCACTAAAAATAACTACGAATTCAGAATTTGTGATATTAGTTTGCAATAGAGATATTAAAAATTGAAATATACACGCAAAATTATCTGGATTATTTATATTGTTCAAATTATTATGACTTGAACCAGATAATATGTGTTGATTTCAAAGATTGCGGGCTTTTTTCATCGCTTGCTGATAATTTTATCTGACATAAAGAAACCATGGCTACGATTGTTGGAGCACTCGTAGTCATAGCTATCAGTCGCCAGACAAATTTATAAGGAAGCGGTGAATCAGATCGCAGGTATCTTGTGAATAGATATTTATTTAACATTTTAAATAATACGAAACGCACTGGAAACATAAACTATTCGAATGATTTACGAGTTAATTTCATTCTAAGCTGTTTTACTTGTATATAGGTAAAAAGCAGAAATGTTTGAAAAATACATTCATTCAATAGTTCCGCCTTTAAATCGCGGGTGTAGTCGTCTTCCGAAATATGTTTGGAACAAATATGGCATGCATTTGCATTCCATTTCCATCTCTCTTACATCGTTGCACCCATTGTTTTCTGATGCACTCGTTTGTCGGAAAATTGTGGTATCATATTTGCTGCGATGATTTTTTGTCTTGGTCAAATTATTATCACACGTTGCAACAGTATATCGCGTTCCTGGCATCTTTTATTATAATAACTATTAGTTATTAGAATGAAATTCTCAATCTAGAAAAGTTTTATTCACATTGGATTAAATATGATTGAATGCAGAGACAGATTTAGCTAAATTTAGGCGCCCCTCTTGTTTTTGATGAGCTCTCTTAGATGAACATTGCATAGCATAGAACATAAAAGTCAAACCAACTGTTAGGTTCTTGGAAGTAATAATGAAATTCTGAGAAGGATATCGGTTACGATAAATATTTCTTCTTAGAACTTGCATTGAAGCCAGAATAGATCATGTCTACTAAAAGGATAATTAGATATATCTCCTAATTCGTGTTAAATCAAAATACGTAGAGTATATATTTTGCCTTGAGATTAATTTTGATTTTTATTCATTCTTCAAAATTTGGCGCCCCTTAAATTCTGGGAACCGGAGTCTGAGTCGCATAGGCCTGGACCTAAATCTGCCTCTAATTAAATGTGGTTATTAATTCAAACAAAAGTGCTAGAAAAAAATATAAATATATCATTCTACTTGTTAGACAGTAGCAGCCTATCTCTCTGGGTCTAGCGCTGACGTCATTTATCCCCACTACTACTCCCACCACCGAATACACAGGGCTTATGGGATTGAGGCAACCTTTGTATGTATAAACCTTGGGTTGTGGTTACGGTTCAACCACGGTTAAGGTTAAACCTATCGCGGTTTGAATACGGAACGATTCAAAGTGACATTTGGTCACGTTATTTTCATCTGTGAAAATAATTCAAAGCTATTTCTGATACTTTTTGATAAATTTGTTTCAACTAAGAGCAGTTCAGATGCATAAAAATAAATACAAATATAAAAATCTCAAGCAATAAACACTTTTATCTCCATAAGGGAAAGAAAAAGTACAACCTAGAACGAACTGTCAGGTACCGCAATATATTTCAAAATGACCGCCCTGACCATCAACCGTAATCCCCAAGCCAACGCGTTTAGTTTAGCTACTAGAAAGTAACCAAACATTCGAAAATCGTGTTTCGTAAACGTAGCCGGTTATCGAAAAAATAGCCGCGGTTACTGTGGTTCAATTTCGGAATATACTAAAAGTTACGCGTATGCACGAAAAGAGAGACTAAAACATTAATACATGCGCACATTGTTGGGAGAAGGGCAGAAATGACACTAGAGACCTTCTATTAGAATGTGGTTGACAGACCAAGTGAGCGCTCTAGTCCAGTGTATAGTTCAGTGATCAGACTGATAGAAAAGTGTAATTTGAACTACCTTTATTGGTCTAGTTCCACAAAAAAATTAAAATTTGATAGCTAGTAAATGGTTTCGATGAAATATGTGAATGATAAATGCAAAATAATGCATAAACTATTGAATATACTCGTATAAACAAATTCTGTAGATAAAGATTTAGTGTGTCTCCAGTTACTGATTTGAATATTATCTCAAAATTGGATATTAAATACTGCTGTTATGTGTTTACATATATTTATATGCGGGCTTTAATCTAACATTCAAATTGTTAATTTATTGCCATAAATATGCATATACCAGTAATTATTCTGGATAAATAGTAAAATTGATTTGCTAAAAGTACTCATGTATGAGGCAACGTGCGGAACCAGTAATATTTACGTAAAACATACAATTCAGAGAAATATTTGCTTCAAAATAATATCTGTATGAGGAAATGAGAAGATCAATTGATTGATGAAAACCACAGACCAAAGCTGGTACCACATCGAGTCACCATTGGCATATTCTCATCTCGTCATGAACTCCCAATCCTTGTCATCATTATCTAAATCTTATTGTTATGGAAGGATAACCTAATTTAGTCCCTATCATGTCTCCATGTCCAACTTGCATGGTAAATTGACTATCATTATCAAATCAATGTCAATGTCAATTCCTTGAGTTACACCATTGATATCTCTACAGTTTCGCTCCTGAAAACGTCATGCCAATAATCACTGATTTGATGAATGGATGTCACATTTAGTTTCTTGGACCAAAATCTATCACCTGGGTATGAATGGAAGAATTATAATATCAACAAAACTTCATAAAATAGATGCGACAAAGCAACACTTCAAATCAGCATGAATAATGAATTAATACAAGAGATGAAGACAACCGCATGGCTACTCCAAGGAATGTGCACTAGTCCCTTGTTCTTCGTTTCATATATTTTCGACCTAGTAGACTCCATAAGAGATAATGATATAGAAAGGTTTATATTAACAATGAGGATAACATAATTACACAATTCAGTCTTATTCGCACATTTTCTTCATGTCATACAAAGGATACTCGATGTTTTGGCTGAGTACTTCAACAAATCAAATCTTTGAAAATGTCCAAGGAAATTAAAATAGTTCATTTTGATAAGGCTAGAACGCTTATGAGACGTATAGAACATTTATGCCATAAGAAGGTTATTGAATTTACAAGTTAATATACCTTCTTGAGAATAACGTTTACATCGACGAGAAATTTGAATGGAAATATTGAATTCATAGGATTACTATGGCTGAGATATACATTGAAGATAAAGTGAAAAATTTCAAAAGACTGTCAAGTAAAGTGCACTTCTGGCTTGGTGGATCTCAATAAAAATAGGAGATTAGCATCTAGACGGTATAATCGTCCCAAATACTGAATTTGTACAATCTACGTTCAATCGTTTTGGATTTATGCGGAAAATTCAAGAAATGTTTCGAGTAAAGTGAATAAACTGATAATAATCCATGGTCTGCCCTGTTTTTTTTTTGAAAATATCAGTTATAAGGCTGAGAATTTGTACAACTAGATATAATGAAAGTGCCTAATACAAAATTTGAATATTCTACGACTGATTGTTTAGAATTTATGCAGGAAATTCAAAAAGTCTGTCATGTAAAGTGCACTTCTGGCCTGACCGATTCTTACGAAAATAGCAGATAACCATTCTGATACAACATCAAGTTCATATACTGAAATTCAACATCGTACGGTTAATCATTATGGATTTATTCGAAAAATTCGAAAAAAGTTTCAAGTAGAGTGCACTTCCGGTACAGACGCTTGGAACCATAATGCGAGGTGCACAATTAGACCCTATACCAGTCTCAAATACAAAATTTCAACGTTATACGTTCAACCAGTTTTGAGTTTTGCGAGTTACGCACGCACGCACGAACGAACATACGTACCGACAATCTCGATAGGAGAATTTTGTTGGTTTCACAATACTTTCTTGTACTTAGTACAAGTAAAACTCTAAATCGTGTAGAAATTGGTTAGGATAGTAAGACTAGATCAGGATGTCAAGTATTGAAAATATTTTTAAATGAGTTCGGTTGTTCAAACACTATATAGCAAGCTGAGGTTTGGTCTCGAAATTTTCCAAGAAATCCAATGCCGTCTTTCTAGAGATGTGAGATTTCAAAATCTTATTCGAGGTCAAAGAATCAGTTCTGGTATCGATAATGTGAACTGCGAATGAGGAGTGATTCCTGGTGTATTTCATACAGGGCGCATGTTCTTTAAAACAAAGCATAAATTTTCGATCTGTTTTATCTACATAATTGGTGCTACATTTCAGCTTACAAACAATGACGTATCAACCTTTTTGCATATTTGTTCCTTCGAGTTCGTGAGAAATGTTTACATTTAATCTACTAGACAAATTCTCAGCCTTATAACTGATATTTTCAAAAAAAAAACAGGGCAGACTATGGATTATTATCAGTTTATTCACTGATATCATGATATCGTTAATAAAGCCGGAGTTCGTATTTTTTGTTTCTATATTCATCTATCTACAATGTTGAGCTGGAAATTATTGGATGAGGTATGTGTTCTAGTATCTTCGTTTTAGATGAGTTCGCATCGCTAATCAAACCGTAATTTGGTATTCTATGAATTTAGGATTTGAAAATCACTGAATTTGTCCTTCGCAGTGGTTGGAGCCATTATTCATCAAATCAAATGTATGTGAAGCTTTTCTAAATAAATATGTTTTATTTGGGTAAAGTTCTGTATAAAATAATTGGAGAATAGGGAATTTGTCAACTCCTTGTGGTTCTTGGTCAATCTGGCTCTACTCTTTTTGGTTTGGCACATAGTTAAACCATCCACAGATCTTCAGGAGGTGGTGTTAAAGTAACTCTAGCAAGTAGATTCATAGATGAAAATAACTTGAAATTATTATTATTATTATCATGGCCTGTGGACATTGTATTATAAGCTGAACTACAGGCAGAGCTCTACGATCCTCGGATTTAATATTTTATACTTATCTAGTCACCTTTTGTATTTTTGTTTTGTTTATTTATTTATTATACTTTTATGCATTTGAAAAAGACAGCACTGCTGTTGAAATGTTGTGTTTCCAATTATTTTATACAGAACTTTATCCAAATAAAACATATTTATTAAAAAATGAGTTCTGAAAAGTTTTTGCCTTTTCTAAATATTTCATAGGTGAATTTGCTCTAGAATTCAGGGATCTTGATATCAAGGAGTTGCTTCCTTCAATTTCTAACGAAAAGTTGACCTTTCCATGCACATTGTCCAACTTATTGTTAAAATCATTCAAAGATTTTATTAAACTTGTCCATGAGAAAATCAGATAATCAACATCAACAATTCAATATGAGGTGAGAAATCATGGAGCTTTTCAAAAATTTCTGTTTATAAAAACTGTTATTAAAAATAGAGAGATTTTGTTTTAGGCATTTGTACAGCAGCTTGATGAGACTTTGCCGTTATTCATATTATTGAGTATTTCGATTAGGTCGGCTGTGTTTCTTAGCAAAAATTCATGGACGATGTCAAAATTCTTGACTGATACGTTATTCAAACTTCTGGAGAGATAATGGAATGTGAATCTATAAAAGATAAAACTGGTCTAATCGCAAAACCTAGTTTATGTAGTTTGGGGAGTTCATCCAGAATAAAAGTGACAATCAATACTTATTTGTGATTGATTTGATCTTAAATTCGGATTTGGAGTATAATAATTGAAATGTTAATTCCTAAATCAAATCTATCCTAAAGCAGCCCTTAGTTGAAAACTTATTTTCTCCTGAAAACTTGATGATCTGATGCTGGAACCACACTAACGTCGTGATTGATTTGGGCGTTATTCAACGGTGACAATATGTCAGTTGTCACATTAAATAACGGCATTAGACGAGTGGCCCTGCATAACAATAAGTAGAAACAATAGGTTTGTTCAGGTGTTTTTCAATTCTTACATAATGTTATTCAGAACCTAGAAATATGAATTCTGTAACTTTAATTTTCTCCGAAAAATATTTGATAGAGCTGAGCACAATTTATGAAGTCCTGATGACGTCACTGTCACTGAGCATTACCAGCAGAAAATGTATGATCTACTCACACCTCTGTGGTACAACTGGACAGCTATAGTGACTCTTACGTCATGACTGGCGCATGTTCAAATGAACATGTTTATTCTAATATTTCAAGATGTATACTGAACAAACCATGATAATTTTTATATTTATGTCAACAATTAACAGCTAACTTCTATGTGCAATATGTAATTTTCAAGAGTTTCCAAATTGAATGAGCCCGTTCCGTGATATTCTGTACTATTTCATTTCAAAACTTATTGCTCCAATCTATTTTATGTTATCCAATTCGTTCTTTTTTCAATCTGTCAGTAGATATGTAAGATACCTTGTTATTTCTCAAAATTGCCTTTTACTACCAGCAAAGTTTGTTTCTCTCGTTATAAATCAGACGGTATAGCTGTATATTCATAGTAATATGATACAAGAAGAAATACGCAGACAGGTGACGAAAGAAAAAGATTAGTTAACAACTTAATTCACAGAAATATAATCACGCGCGGATACCACCTACATTAAAATAAGTAAATTTACATAACTGTTGCAATAGCACCATATATGAATATTTACTAAGTAAAGTACACAAATTCTCACAGTTACGGGATAATTTCAAATACTTGCCAAGATAGAATTCACCTTGGAATAAATTTCTTTAATATAAAACATTCTTCCATCCCACGCAGTGCGCTCATAAATTGCTCCAATAGAAAATGTCAAGTCGGTCAGATATCCCGTACAAAAAAGATGTAATATTTCCATGAAAATTCCAAATAGATAAACAGTTAGGTCTGACACACAACTGTAAAATTAACGGCAACTTGGACACACCAAGAACATTTTGCATTCAGTTCTTATTGATTACGTCCAAAATATTACGTCAAAAGATGCAATGAAAATTATCAATTTATTGATAATTTTGGTGTAAACTCACAAATAATTTATTATAATGGAAGCTAAACTTCTAGGATAAATAAGAGCAGATTAGTTTGGCTCAGAAATTATAAACCGGAGTCAGCTTGATTTTTCACAACATTACAAGCTTGAGGCAAGAAAATCTTTAACGCATTATAATTGAACATTATATAGCTTGTGAAATCTTAATATACCTCTATGCTGGAATAACTGACGTTGTGTATCGTATGTTCAAATTTATTGTGAGACAGGCTTTACAAGATAAGTGGGCGCATAGAGCTGACAACTCAAGTTGAGCATCCTTGATTAAGCAAAGCTGTAATTTACTTGTTGTCTTTGGTGAAGAATTTAATGATAATCGTAGTTGGAAGAGTTGAAATTGAACACTTGTTGAATTAAAAATACTTTTTTGAATAGTATGGTTGAGTAACAGATATGAAATTGTGTCACTATAAATTACACAATTTGGACTATTTCCAAAATATAAATGTATTTGGTGTAATTCTGCTTTCTTGAACTAAATCAAATTGAGATGTTTGAAATAAAGTCATAATGCATGTTTATCTACCGTATCACATTTACGTAATATTCGTGTTGTACCAGAATTAGATCCTTTAAGTAGTGCATTGATTCCAGAGCTGATTTCGTAAATTGTACTGAGTGAAGCCAGTATATTCCTTATGATAAAGTTATGTTAAATCATATTTCTCTTGAGAAGAGTATAATATCCAATTCATGGAATAATCTAGATAGATATTGACAATATTTCAAGACATTTTCGACTTCGTCACATCATATATCAAGTCAAATAAAATCCCTGCAAAATCTAGTGATTTTCAGTTTGGAAGGTTCCTAAAATCCATATTTTCTAACAGCAAATGTCGTAACATCGGCTGTGGCATCTGATTGATCTTGAACTGCAGACAGATGACAGAAGTCGAAGTAACTATTCAGAACTTAGTTTATACTTGTGAAGTGTGTAACAAAAGCAGTACCCCAGAAACTCAATATTTCCTGCAGTATTTAGTGCTGTTTGAGATGAATACTCTCAACTTTCAGCACTTTCTTTTTCACTGCTCTCCAAGCTAAAATATATCTAAAGAAGAAATCACATAAATAAAAATTTCAAACAAAAACTGTGAAATATGTGAGTTGCTTGTGCTATGGAACATTCAAAAAATGAAAAATTCTAAAAAAGAATTGTTTTCCATAGAACATTCAAATCTAAGAGTCGGGGCTGAAGCCACCATCATCTTAGATCGGGGATGCAACTGTAGACATATGTTTCGTCCTTATTAGGACTCCTCAGTGCAGTATAGCCAAGCTTAAGATAATCAAGACTTGGATCCCAAGAGTGTATAAACTCATTACGATAAAAGGTGCGCTGCAGCAAAAACTGCAAACAACACCATCTATCAGGCACAATGCCGATTGCACGGCTGACAAGATGAAGGAGAAATCACATAAATAAAAATTTCATACAAAAACTGTGAAATATATGAGGTGCTTGTGCTATGGAACATTCAAAAAATGAAAAATGAAAAATATATCTATTAACTTATCATTTGACTCATCCAATTCCAGTACCAAGTTGTTCAATCGCAGTGAGATTACAGCATCTTGTGCATGAGGTATTATTCATGACTCAAAAATTGATTCTTTATGAAACAAAAATTATTGAAGCATTCTGTAGATTCATCTTCATAAGCAGTGATCCAAATAAATTGATATAGAGACGATGGAAGTGGCAAAAGGACCAAAATAACAGAATAACATTTATTCAAAGACACAGGGTGTTTCGGCGCGATTATAAGCTGATGATGGCTGACTGTTGCGGCGCCGAAACGTCCTGTGTCTTCGAATAAACGTAATTCTGTTTACAAAGTTATTTTGGCTCCTTTGCCACTTCCATCGTCTCTATGTCATTCTATAGAATGCAGAATATAGTATATAGAATATAGAGTTTATATTCACATCATTAGATAGTGTTTTATTTGAAGAGGTCCAGCAGCTTGAAGCCGTTGGGTTTAGCGGTGGCGTAGTATGCCAGATAGCTTAATAAGTACCAAACAGTACATCAAGAGATCAAGAGTTCTTCTGATATTCTTGGAAATATATAACGATACTGTATTTGAAATTCCTGCAGAATAGGTAATATGTGAATGATTGTCAGGCGGAGAAATAAGTATGTAATCGGGGAGCCGGCCACACCTTATGTTCCCTGATCGGACTCACGACTAAATTTTATATGAATCGGTCGTGAATATGGTGGTCAATAGAATGCCAATCTTTATTAATCCAGGATCCTGTCCTAAGTGTCGGAATAGAGGCCACTCCTGGTCAATTTTTCCAAGTCAACTTCCCTGATAGAACTTATGATTGGAACTAGTAACAATCGATAGCGAAGGTCAAGTACTTCAAGGATAGCATGTCTCATAAGAGAATCATTAGTAAGTAAAATACTCCATTGGAACTTCTATAATCAAAGAGCGCTATCCATTACAATAGAAATAGAAAAAATGGAAACAACGATATTAGTGATATACGGGCCAAACGACGATGAGATCAGCAGCAAAAAAAAACGCTTTCTAGGAAGAAATGCAAAATATAGTGGAGAAAATACTGGAGCCAGTTATTATAGTAGGAGATTTTATTGCCAGAGTCGGAAATAGTAATCAAGGTATAGAGACAACAATGGGCATTTTTGGAGAAAAAACAAGAAACAATAATGGAATTAGGCTCATCAATTTTTGCATCATGAATGATTTTATAATAACGAACACCTTTATCTCCAATAAAAAGATCCATAAATACACCAGGGAAGTCGTCAGGAAAGAAAAATCAATAATTGATTATATTATAGTTAGGAAGAACGATAAACAAAAAATAAAAGATGTGCGAGTAAAACGAGGATATGAAATAGGTAGTGATCATTATCTGGTAGAGGCTAAATTGAAAATTTGAAAGAATCAGTCTATAACACTCTACAAAGGAAAGGAAAAGATTCAATTAGAACATACAAACTGAAAAATGCAGAGTTTAGAGAGAAATACGAACAACTAGTTCAGGAACAAATTACAAGTATCGAGAACTATGAGAACCTGAATGTTGAAACGATATGGAATATGTTGACCAACATTACAGACAAAGCAGCAAAGATCACTTGTGGTACAATAAATACGACGACTAAAAAGAAACGAACACATTGGTGGAGTGAGGAGTTGAGAAACGAGATTAAAAAGAAGAAACAGAAATGGAAAGAATATATTAATTGCAAGAATCAAATCAACTACGATAAATACAAGGCACAACGAAAGAAGGTAAAAGAATTAGTCCAACGAAACAAAAAAGAAGAGTGGAATGAATTTGGTAAGCAATTGGAAATAAACCACAGAGAAAATAAGAAACTATTCTATAAAGTGACAAAGAACTTACGTAAAAAAGGAAACTCCCTTGAAACAAATGAAGAACAAGGCTGGGCATATAATTGATAACGAAATTGATTTAATGGAAAGATGGAAAGAATATTTTCAAGAGCTACTAGATACCGATATAAATGGGACAGGCAAAACAACCCAAACAATCGTTGTGAATGAAGAAGATGAAGGCAAAATAACAATGGATGAAATAAATGAAGCAATACGGAAAATAAAAACAGGTAAAGCCCCAGGATACGATGATATCAAACCCGAACAAATAAAATATATAGGAAATGAAGGTTTAGAGATGTTACACATCTTATTCAATAAAATATGGAACGGTGAAAGCATACCAACAGACTGGGAGAAAACAGTGACTATGCCAATACATAAGAAAGGAGACACTACAAACTGCTCAAACTACCGAGGTATATCACTGTTATGTACAACTGCTAAAGTATATGTAGCAATACTGACAAATAAACTAACAAAGAGAATAGAGAACAAACTGGAAGAACCACAAAGCGGTTTTAGATGAGGGTATTGCACACAGGACCACATCTTTAGTGTCAGACAAATGATAGAAAGAAACATATTATACAACAAACATATATATTTATGCTTTATTGATATTGAAAAAGTTTTTGATAGAGTAAATAGAGAATTATTATGGAAGATCTTAAATGGAATGAATGTAGGAAATAAATTGTCAAGAGCTACACAAAATATATATAAAAATACAAGAAACTACATACGTACTGGCAATTGTATTTTTTACATAATCTGTAAAGAATTCAGAACGACCCAGGGGCTTAAACAAGGTGGTAATCTGAATCCGCTCTTGTTTATAATATATATGGATAACATATTAAAGACAACGAAACAAAGAACAAAGATGTCAGCCATAGGATACTTAAACCTTAATAAAATCGAGGCAGCGGAGCTCTTATTTGCAGACGATATGGTCATATGTGAAAACACAGAAACAACTTTACAAACCAATATAACAATTTGGCAAGAAGAGCTACAAAGAGCAAATATAAACATCAACACAGAAAAAAACCAAAGTGATGGTAATGGGAAAGGAAAAAAAAATCATAGAATTGCACATTGCCAACAGGAAAATACAGCAGGTTCAAAGTTTCAAGTACCTAGGTAGCATTCTTGAGGGACAAGGAGGCTTTGAAGAAGAGATCAACAACAGAATACAAATGACAAATATTATATATCACAACTTAAAAATGGCACTTTTCAAAAATAGAAATATATCAACCGTGACAAAACTGACAGTATACAAGACGATAATAATACCGACGCTTTTATATGGTAGCGAGACATGGGTACTCAATCAAAGACAGAGCAGTAAAATCCAAGCAATAGAAATGAAATGCCTAAGAGCTATAGCAGGGGTAACAAAGCTAGACTGGATAAGAAACGTAGACATTAGAAGCCAACTCGAAGTAAAGTCTGTGAAGACATTGATAGAAGAAAAGCAGGTAAATTGGTTCGGACATGTCATCAGACTTCCCCAAACTAGAATAGTGAAAACAATATGGAAATCCTGCACAACAGGAAAAAGAAACAGAGGAAGACCTCAAAAAACATGAGATGATACAATAGAAGAAATTCTTAAAGAGAGAGGAACAGCAACCAAAACGGCACATCAACTAGCAAACAACAAAGTACTATGGAAGAATTTTGTAGAAAATAAATGAACAGAATAAAACTCTACACCCTAAGGGTAGTCTGAATAACTAATAATAATGATTATATATATATATATATATATATATATATATATATATATATATATATATATATATATATATATATATATATATATATATATATATATATATAAAACAATCGATAGCAAAGGTCAAGTACTTCAAGGAGACATCAAGGTGCTGGCTCCTGTTTTATCTGGGAGAGCGGCAGTCACCCCTGAGTCTAACTCATTTTCTCATTCAACTTACCTGATTGAACTTATTATTCTTCTTGAATTGAAGCTCAAACCTCCCTGAACATGAAAAAACTGGTTGGCTATCCTGTATCTATCTGGAAGGGCGTTAGCCACCTTTGAAGCTATCCGATTTTTTGATTCCAATCATCGAACGTACGATTATTTTCAGTTCGAGTCCTCTTGAACACCAAAATACTGAAGTGCTGCCTCCCACCCTATCTGGAAGGGCGATTCGTAGGTTCCAATTTCAAGAGCAACTGTACCTCTCAAATCGAGCGTACGCAAAAATCGGAGTGCTGTCTTCCTCCCTTGTTCAGGAGGGTGGCAGTTACCTTCAAGTCTAACGCATTTTATTACTCGATTTCCTACATTTAATCTATGATTTTCTCAACATTGAAGCTCAAACTTCCCTGATCACAGAGAAACCGGGGCACCGTCCACCGTCCTGTCTAGATATGCGGCAGCCACCCTTAAAGTAATCCGATTTGTAGGTCCCAATTTCGAACGCACCTGTGCTTCCCTCATTGAACGTTTCATTTTTTTTTTCAAATTGTAGCTCGGACCTTTCTGAACATGAAAAAATATAGTAGGGGTATCAACATTGATATTCTCTGCCTTTTCTGTTGAAAAAATATCTTCTACTTTCAATGGAATTGGCTCGAACTATAATTTAGAGAGAATAATCGTACGTTCGATGAGAGAAGGACAGCTGCGTTCAGAATTGGGTCCTAGAAATCGGATGACTTTATGGATGGCTTTCGCCCTCCCGTACAGTTAGGGTAGCGGCACTTCAGTTTTTCTATGTTTAGATTCGAGCTTCAATTTAAGAAAAATGATTTTCGGCACCCTGGTGTTTTCTTGAAGTACTTGACCTTCGATTGGTCATAGTTTCAAACGTAAGCTCTTTCATGGAAATTGATTCTGAAAAATTAGCCGGAAGTGGCCTCTATTTCGACACTTAGACAGGATCCTGGGTTTATAAAATCTGGCATCCTACTGACCACTTCCTGATCGATTCTTATACAATTTGGTCGCAAGTTCGATCAGGGAACATAAGGTGAACTTGATTATTTATGCATCGCAAGAAATGCATAAGTTTAACGTTTCTTGCATTTTGCGTGTTGTTGATGTATTCCAGCTCTGCCAACATCAATACAGATAAGTAGCGAAAGATAGAGAGAAATTTTCAGAGCATGTTCATCTGCTGCAGTGACTTCTCAATATTGTGGATTTTAAATTTCATGAAATAAGGTAAATAAAACCGAGCTTTCTCTCAGGCTCATATGTTGTAATGCCACTCGAGAAAATCAATTGAGTTTATATATTAATCCGCTACCTTAGAGTACCATTGTGTTTATTTTACCATCTTCTAACATAAATCGGAGATTAACAGAAACTATCTCACAATTATGGCATCTAAATGACGACTGATTTTATTAGGCGATTAATCCAGTTCATTATTTGACAAATATAATATATAATTTTTAAAGTGATTGTCTGGAAAGAACTATTATCTTTCACTTATACGAGGAAGAAACTGAAAACTGTGACAAACAATCCACGATCACGTGCACGTGTTTACTGTAAGACCAATAAATAACAAGTGAGTTCATAACTCATGTAAACGTGCCTTATGCCTTGGTCTTTGCATTCTATGCACTTGAGAATACACAACTTCCATTTGATGCTAGCTATTAATTAATTACTCACAATTAACAAGCTGCATTAAAACGACATTGATATATATGAACACGAGAAGAAATGAAACGTACTTTAAAGTCAAATATAATTATATCCATACATCTTACAACATATTATGTGATATTTTTGAAAGTCTCTAGATTTTGAACAATGGTATGAAAATCGACAACTGAGTTTTCGAAATTCATTAATATGAATGAATATAAGTCAATCCTTCTATGTATTGTAGGATATGGGACTTCAGATAACGGAATTATTATTTTTATTGAGTGCTGATTTTGGTTTTGCGTATTTCTTTCCACGCTCTCCAAGTTTTTGACTGATTTTCACACATCTGCAAGCTATTACTTTTTTTTTGTCTCCACTAACAGCATGGAATATTTGGTTCCTCTGAAAAGTCGATTCATCTCTTCAATTCCAATTGAGCTCTACGATCTGAACACCCGGAATATATTCTTTCATTATACATATTCAATATAGTCCGTGAGACAGGGCATAAATTTTTCGTTGATTACCGCTCACTTGAAACTTTGTGAGTGGCTTCACTGTGATGAGTCCGACAACTTTTTTATTTGGCAAAATTCTTGATTTGGGGGCGTTTTTCATTGAGGGCTGATTAATTGAAAAATATATTACCGCAATATTGATCTTTACACTAATCGAAAGATTTTTTGATTATAAAATGAAAAAAAATATTGTCCGACATGAATATTGGTGCTAGCGGTACTTATGGTAGGTACGTTGGTACTTATGACAAGTGCGGCTTGTCGGACTCACCGCTAGCCATAATATTCATGTCGGTTAATACATCTTCTTCATTTTATAATCAAAATATCTTCCGATTCGTGTTAAGATCAATATGACGGTAGTATTTTTTCAATTGATTAGCTCTTGCTAAAAAACGCTCCCAAATCTAGAATTTTGCCAAATAAAAAAGTTGTCGGAGTCATCACAATGAAGCCACTTACAAAGTTTCAAGTGAGCGGTAATCAAAGAAAAATGTATACCCTGTCTCACGGACTAATATACATTCTATCAAACAAGCATAGACTACCCCAGCTAAATTCGAGGATAGGTATGTAATTATTCTTGTTCTGTTCAAATCATCTTCACTGTTTGAGGATAAGGTAGTGAGCCAGCATGTTCCGTTGTAAGCATTTTAAGCTAAACTGAAAAATTCACGAATTGGGTAGTTATAGTATTCGATCCTCAAAAGACTTAATTTCGTATGAGCTGAGTTCAACTTGCGGTGTATTTAGTATTGAATTACATTCTGCCATAAAAAGCTGTTTGCTAGATTGTGACCGCATTTGTCTACACCTGATCCTGAAGAATGACGGAAGGATATTCAATTCGAATATCTTGCACTTGAACAAAATTAATAAATTCTGTATAAAATATATTTGTACCAAAGATATATTCTTGTACTTTAGCTCCATAAAATTGCTTACAACAATAACTACACAGATTAGGTAGCAATTGTATTTGCATATAATGTTACATAACTACAAATGAAGCATCATGCACTAGGTATGCGTCTTACAGTTACTGCGAAGTAAAAGACCGAAAACAAGTGCAATACGTACATTACCTAACATAAAGAATCTAAATTTAGACTGAACCTAGACAACATTACATCTAACAAAACAAGTCTACAGAATTTAAACAATTTTGATTTGTAATTAGGCGTCCCATTGACTAATTGACCCAATGCTATTTTATTTACTTGAATAAAAAATGAAAAGAAAATATATTTCCCGACAAATGAGGGATTTGTTGTACCGTTCGTACCAACAGTCTTTTTTTAATTATTGAAATACGTGAGTTTACTGTATCACTTGCTATCCGAGTTGAATATGAAATATTAGTTCTAATCTCAATCTGAACGTAGCGATTTAACCCAAGCTCATAGTTTTATGTAATTCCTATCTATTTTACTGCAAAAATAATTAAGTACAAAGCTATTTGGAATTAAAATATGCGCCCAAGACTGTTTCCACATTTGAAGTTCTTGCCTGGTCTCTTCACAATTTTGAAATGAATCTATGAAATATAATTTGAATTATTGCAGTAACCATCAATTTTTTTCTCACGGCAGATGCTTGAAGAATATTATTCGTGAAAATTTTTTCAATGTTAATTATAGATATTGTTTCGAATGATTATCATGTCTTCATCATAAAAATTGTCATGGAGATAATCTTAAGAAAAATATGGTATTTGTTTCCCATTCAATTTGAAAACAGGCCAATTTTAAGTATGAAAGAAATTTCAAAACTGGTTGAAAAAATTATGACTACAGCTTATAACAGAATACATTTAATGAAGTGGATGAAAAAATGGTATTGGGTATAGTATATGAAAATTTCAGATTTAGTGTTAGACATTGCTTTTGAATGTGGTTAACATCATTCTACAGTACTACAAATTTTGAAAACTTATTGATTTCAAACCCATTAAAAACTTTTTCTACACTGTTTTGGAAGAAGAAATTTGTTTTGTGAAATAATGCCAGAAAAGGCAAACCGTGACTTACATCTTATTTTGTCAATTTGCTTCATGGACGAATGTACTCTCACTTCAAATAATGCACCCAACAGGATACTCAAGTTTGAGCCTTAGAGAATCCTTATTTGAATACGTGTACAGATATTCAATATCCTGGAAAAATCAATATTTGAGCTGAGATTTTCAAGATCAGGATCATAACATTCGTGATTGTGGACAAATCAGAAACTTGCTGCAAAATGATGTTAGTCCTGCAAGAACATTGGATCTAGCTCCTCGCATTTTTTTTCTCGTAGGGGAATTTTAATGGACAAATTTACATATTCAAAGAATGTAATAGCTCAACAAGCAGACAATAAACTAATATCAGAGCCTCATTTTACAATAGACTTGACTATTGTTCTGCTGAAAATGGTGACCTACTCGAATATTTATTATAATTTATTCGTCTAGTTTTACCTACATACTTTTGAACTACTTATACTACTAATACATTCTAGTGACTTCTCATTTGTAAATGACGTAGGTAAAAAGTCGGAAGAAAGACAGGAAGCTATTCCATATCTCAAAAAAGTAGTTGAAATAGTCGAGGCAATTCAGGATCTGGATTAATTCCGCGTCATACCTACTATAAAAATAAAAGTTTTTCTCGTGTTCGATAACACGAAACTTTAACCTGTAGGGTTTTCACATGTTTTGCTTTGAATAATATTTATTCAATTGCGGCTTTGGTGAGTGGTTTGTCATCAAAGCTATCAATTCACTCATTCTAGATTTATTGTTTCGAGTTGAAAGGCTTTGTTCAGGAAATAGCTCAACATTCTGATGGATAGGCAGTATTGTTGCCAGCGTAAAAGGATTCATTGATGAGTAACGGTAATCTGAGGAGAAATTTGTGATAAAAATATAGTTTTGGTTGTAGTGATTCGTCTAAATTGCGTTGTAGGTATTTGTACTCACATAATGGATTCCCTGACGGCAGATGAACACCTATTTACCTATTAACAATATTTCTGATACCAAAAATTCTTTAGGTATAAAAAATAATGTTCTGAATACTCCAAAAAGTATTGTGAGCAAGTTTTAAAACAGGAAGAATTTAAACAATATGTTTAGAAAACAGGCCAATAATAATGGGATTCTCAAAATTCTGATTCTACAGCTACTCGTGTAAACAATACTCGAACTTATATAACTGAGATCTCCAAATTTTTTCACTTAGACTCTTCCAAAATCGATATTATCAACTCCAATCATTTATTTGGGTGATTGTTCAATCAATTTACTGTCGCAATTTTCATTTCATAGCTAAGAGTGAAGGCTAGTATATGATGGATTCAATTCAGGAATTTACATTTAGAAATTCAGATTCATAGTTTTAGATTCTTATACTCATTCATTTTTTGGAATATAACCTAGAATTGATTCTTTGAATAGCCATTTTACATCGCCAAAATTGTTTTATTTGCACAAATGATTGAGTTTAGGTTCGATTTATTACTTTTAACAGCCTTGATGAGCCAAGTCTGATTCATACACGGGATTGACTTTTTTTCTGGCTGGTACGGTATGGCATAGTGATTTTCGTGATTGCTCATTCAAAAATAATAAGTTAAAAAAAAACTGTTTGTAACAAATATCTGTGAGAATATAAAAAAATCTACGTGTTCTAATTGGTATGGTGGGGTGTAAGCCCCACCAAAAAAGTATTGCATTTTTATGGGCCGCGTTTATCATTTAACGACTTCTGGAAAATACAAAAATCTTTGTGTAACAAATCGTTCAAACTTGTAATTTAATTCGACAAGTTCAATTAATTACCATGCGACTACGCCCCGATGACTAGCGCTACGTCCATTATTTTTCTTCCATCAATTACCTGACTCGACCCCTTAAGGGTCGCCATACCTGTAACAAATGACTCCGAATTTCCTGTCATACACTCTATTAGTAGCTAATAACGAATCTTCTAATTTCATATTCAATTACTATATACTTGATAGAATATACGAAGGGAAATAATGTGATACTATTCAACATACTTTTATAGTCGATGTGATTATTTAATTATTGTTTATGATTTTTTGACAATCACATAAGTTTTCAGTGAACGGAAAACATTTCACTGATTCATTTATTTTTTGCTACTGAATGCATACACCGTTTGTTTCGAGTAAACGTCGATGTACTTATTCAATATTGAGGACAGTTCTATGTGAATAATTGTAGAGATGATCCATTTTCCAAAAGTCTGAATCTTGGACAATCTTGAAAAACATGAATTAGGCTCATTCAAACACATGCGCATCCTGCATTTTCATTCTTCACAAATTTTAAAAATACATATTACACAGCATACCACCTCTATTATATATCCGTCAAAACAACACTCAGGAATACTAAAATAGTTTGTCAAGTAGCGACATTGGGCGCAGGATAAAATGAATCTTGGAATAAACTTCAGCCAAAATTTCATCTTCTGTGATAGTGGAAATTATTTGGAAGGCGTGTCAGGAAGTAGAAAAAGAATTTCTTATTTTCATATAGAAGTAAGAATTCGATAAGAGATATCTAGAGAGCTATTCTGATAATTTTAGTACAGGATAAAAATATTTGTTGACTCAAATATAAATACTTGATCTGGTGTATCTAAAATAAGTATAATGGGACTAGCTTAGCTCTGCTAACAAGCAAAATTTGGTAGGTTTCTCTTAAAATGTTTCTTGTATTGGGAATTAGGTACAACTTGAGAAAATTTGAAAGAAAATTTAAATAGAAGACGATATATTAGTCAGATATGAAATATCAAACGAGTGAATTCATTCCAAGAATCTCTCTGATTCCAGAAATAAAACATAAGCTGATAGATTTAAGGATATATGTTGAGGTATTTTCACAAGGGATTTCAACATAATATTCAAAAGTCCATGGAAAAAAATTGGTGCTTCTTTCTCAAAGTTAGACAAGACTTGATTAAGACTTTCAGAAATATTAAACTAGGTATTCTTAATTCTGGGCAATATCTACATATCAGTCTTCTCATCATTTGATCAATTTTATACCCAATTATATCGTTGGCATCACAATTACAAATGGTAACACTTCTCTAATCATGTAAATTTATTGGACCAACAGAAACTCTTGTAATATCGTTAAACTCTTCTGAAATTTTATACAAGCATTGTAGGGCCACGGCAATGCGACATTTTGCATACTATTATTGACGTGAAAATCATATAATTTTTGACGTTTGTAGAAAAAATGACTTAGTATTGAAATTGAATGTACTTCTATGCAGTTTGAAATATGGTCTCATGTTTTTCGAAATACCGTGCAATAATTTTTGAGATATTCTTCATGTCTAGCCCATAGCCCGTTTGGGCCAAACTAGACTACCCGATCTCTGTCCACGGACCGAGTACAGGACCATATTTTTTTCAGGTGGACGGGCTTATATATGCTCATAAGTTCAAGTGAACGATCCTTGATTTGATCACGAACTCGTGCGGACTGGAACTATTATGCGGATTGGAATTATTATGCGGACCAACCTGAGAATAAAATTTTCGAACAACTGGTCTTTTTTTAAGAGCTAAATATGTGGAGGTATGTGTTTAATACAAAAATATCGACAGAGACAAATAGCTACAGCTTATTGAAATTTATATCTCAGAATTCTACTGGTCAAGTTGAACCTAACCTTCAAAATTTTCGAGCTGGACGTGCCAAGTCTTGAAACTCTAGGATCTAGGCTGGATCGGGTCTTAGTTTTTCACTTAAAATTAGGCTACGCCAGAAGGACTTTTAGATGACAATGAGCTTGAGTTTGAAAATTCTGGCCCGTGCAGACCTCTATATTATATAACATGCATCCTCAATTCCTATTAGCTTTGAAGTGCCGTATATAAAGGTTGCATATGAACATTTTTTGAACGATTTTTACGGAACTGAATAATATTATTTCTTAAGCATAAATTGTCTTTCAATTTCATTTCCAAATACTTGGAAGACAAAAAATAAATTCATTATATTCTTTCAGTAAAAATTTCCTAGAGCGCACTATATAGTAATCATTCAGTGGATTTTTTGGAAAGTTTTTCGGGAGTTTTGAAAATGGGTAATTTTCTAGATTTCGATGTGCTCTTTCCGAATTTTAACTTTGCCGCCTCATATATTTGCCGCTTGTGCCTCCATATTAAAAAACTGGTGCCTGAAAGCAATGTTTTGACAATATCTCCTTTCCTATTCATTTCACGATGAATATATTTATACGGAGAATAAAACTAGAGAAAATTTCCTACAATTTCTGTTATAACCTTTTTTTTCGTAAAATCAATAGTTTTGAAAAGTCATGACATAGCTTCCTCTACGCAAAGATGCCGCGATTAATTTCTCATTATTCTATCGTTTTCAACATACATCATGAACCAGTATCGATCTCTGTCCCACCAAAAGTTTATCCTTGTCTTTTCTTTTAATACTTGACTTATGAAAAGTTCCCAATCCTTTTTCTTTCACTTCATGCAATGGATTAGTGCAAATAAAACAATTTACTTCATGAGAAGCCATAACTCTATAAATGCTGTTGAGGAAGGGACGGGCACTCGACACAAAGGCGACGCATCTCTTTATAACTGTGGTGGATGAGCCATAGTTAGCCGTTTTTTAACGCAAAGTAAAATTAGATACACAGGACAAACCAAGAGATATTTAAAAACAAGGCTTGATGAACATAAACGAAGCAGTAAAAAATTGAATAAAAATACGCCAAAATGTGCTCTAGTCACTCATTGCATAGATTCAGGACATACTTTCAATTTTGATGGAACTAGTATTATCCATAACGAAATCAACTTGAACAAAAGACTTACATCAGAAATGTTGTATATAAAACAAGACAAACAAAATATCAATGAAAAAACAGATACTATTGCACTTATTAGCACTATATACAACAATATTCTTTAATATCTGTGGTACTTTTCCTAATTTTTGTTTATATTTTTGCGTGATGCACAAGCTTGCATCTATTTTTAATTGTTTGACACTATAACTAACTTAATTCTACTTGTGATCATTTGTAATTTTTTGACAATGCGTGCACACACGATTTTTTACTTGCACTTGGTCAACGTCTTCCACAGATGCAGGTTGTGGCATTTGACAAATGGATTTTTTTTTTCCGCTATTTTATTAACTCGACATCACATTTCAATGTACATTTTGAATTTTTCACAATATAAGTTCTTTTGTAAGTATTTTCGATAAAATTAGCATTAATAATTAGTGATAAAAAATAATCAAATTGTAGTGCTTCTGAAGATGGCTGAGGTACAGCCGAAACTGTAAAGTAGGAAAGAAATTAAAACAGAAATATTGACTGAATTCCCAAGATTTTTTACTCACGCAAAGTAAAATATTTATTGTTAGTATAGTTATTAAAATCAAGTCAATTCTATTATTCACAAATTTCAGTTAATTTAAATGTTTGAGACGCTCGTAGGTACTCCAAAACTACTGATTCTACAAATTGTAGGAAATTTTGTCTAAATTCATTTTGTACATGAATGCTTTTATCGGGAAATGAGTCGAAAAGGAGATATTGTCAAAAAACTGCTTTTAGGCACATTTTTTTCCTATATAACGGCGCGAGCGGCAGAGATACGATGTGGCAAAATTGAAATTCGGAAAGAGCATATCAAATTTATAAAATTACCGATTTTCAAAATTTCCAGTGAACTTTCCTGGAGAGAGTTAATGACGAATCATTCATGAGACTTGTGTCTGAGATTTGAACTGAAGAGCTCATTAAGTTAGCTTATTTATATCATGAAAAATGTAACCCCAAAACTGCTCTTAACATATGTTATAGACGACTCAAGGTCAAAGTTATTTTCTTGTATTTTTCACAATAAAAATAAATGAAAAAAATTTCCGTCTTCAATTACTAAAATTATCTTCAGGATGGAGACCCAACTCTGCTGCTGTGTAGGTCTATTTTCAATTTTTTTAAGACCAAGCTTACAATAGACATGAATATAAGATTAGTGTCACATATCTATGTACAACTTTGTACGTTCGCAATAAGCGTAATCTAATAGTATGATAGTGTTTTGGATAGACGGCTGGAATGGATCTGGAGTGTGATATTTTTATTTTTTCTTTCATACACAAACATCAAATTCGCGCTCAAAATTTGAATCGCTTTCACATATTATAACATTTATCAGTAAGCGATATGAGCAAATACTTATTTGCTGTACCAACGTAGGATGTAAAAGTCACCAAAAAAAAATTTTACAACGATATTCAATTAGTAAAGTAGCCGACCGCACCTGTCCCAAGTGTCAAAAAATTGCATTTCCCCAGCTCTTTTTTTAGACACCAGATTTATTACCCCATTGACCACTGTATTTCTGATCTATTCATTTGAAATTTGGCCGTAAGTTCTATCAGGGAATATAAGATACGGCCGGCTCTCCGATTAAATGGACAAGTGGACAATCACATTTCTCACGAGTCCAATGCAACATTTTATCTAACATCTTTTTACTTTCTTGTACTAAGTACAAGAAAGTATTGTGAAACCGACAAAATTCACTTATCGAGAATTTGATGGAAATATCCGTTTTGAGCATCCCTGAATCCATTTTGACTATTTTTGACTTGATATCGGTACGTATGTTCGTGCGTGCGTGCGTTCGTGCGTGCGTAATCTCGAAACTGATTGAACGTATAATGTTGAAATTTTGTCTTTAAGACTGGTATAGGGTCTAGTTGTGCACCTCGCATCATGGTTCCAATCGTCTGAACCGGAAGTGCACTTTACTTGGAACTTTTTTACAATTTTTCTAATCAATCCAGAATGATCAACCGTAGGATGTTGAAATTCATTATTTGAACTTGATGTTGTATCGGAATAGTTATCTGCTATTTTTGTAAGAATCGGCCAGGCCAGGAGTACACCTTACTTAAAACTTTTCTGGAATTTTTTGCATAAATATAGGATGATCCGCCATAGTATATTGAAATTTCGTATAAAGAACTTATATGACATCTTATTGTACATCTTGCATTATGATTGCGATCGGCTTAATCGGAAGTGCACTTTACTTGGAACTTTTTCTTAATTTTCCGCATGAATTCAGAATGATCAGCCATAGGATACTGGAATTTAGCATTTGAAATTGCTGTACATCTAAATGGTCATCTTTTAATTTTATAACAATCGGTTGAGCCGGAAGTGCACTTTATATGACAGACTTTTTGAATTTTCCGCATAAATTCCAAACAATCAGTCATAGAATACTTAAATTTTGAATTAGGCACTTTTATAATATCTAGTTGTACACCTTGCCTTATGATTACTATCGACCAAGCTGGAAGAGCACTTTATTCTGAACATTTTTTGAGTTTTCCGCATAAATCCAAAACGATTAAATGTAGATTGTTAGAATTCAGTATTTAGGACGGTTATACCGTTTAGATGCTCATATCCTATTTTTATTGGGATCTATCGAGCCGGAAGAGCACTTTACTTGACAGTCTTTTGGAATTTTTTGCATAAATTCGAAACAATCAGGTATAGAATATTGAAATTTGGTATTTCAGTCTGCTGTAGCATTTGAATGATTGCCTACTATTTTCATAGCAATGGACTGAACCGGCAGTGCACTTCAGTAGAAATTAATTTTTCAATTTTGCGCATAAATTCAGATCTGTTAGTAGTCGTAGAATTATGGGAATCAGTATTTAGGAATGTTGTAGTATAAGAATAATGGCCTACTGTTTCCATAGCAACCGACTTGGCTGAAAGCGCATTTTACCTGACAGATTTTCAGAATCTCTTAGGTAAATCCAAAACGATTAACTGTGGAACGATGAGATTCTGTGTTCGATTATTCATATCCAATGATATATACGATCAAACACAAAATCACATCGAATTATATATATATATATATATATATATATATATATATATATATATATATATATATATATATATATATATATATATATATCCAATGATGTACAAGTAAAGTCACGTGATGTTAACGTCAGATTTTTTAAATCGTTTTCATATATTGGTTTATTGTTTGATTCTAGCAAGATATCTGAATGCTGTTATTGAGACAGAAATAAAAAAGTAGTCATGAAATAATTGCCATGCCTACTGTTTCCCGTAATTTATTATTCTCTTACTAAGAGACTAATAGTAAATATTATCCATTTGGAATGACTATGTATAATAACAAGCTCATTACTATTTAGAATTGGATGGAAAAAAAATATAAGATATCAGAAATAGAAGAGGAGCTACGTCATGTTCTTTATTCTAATGGATAAAAGTCAAACTGAAGAAAAAAGCGAAAAAATAATTATATAATCGATCGTCATGTATTAGATCGCATTTCATCTGCGACATGTTTCCTTCTCATTTAGATAATTGATAAAAATCCAACTTTCTTTACGTCTATTTTTAAAAAAACATTGTGCAAATAGTGAGTAGAATTTTTTAGATGTTTGTCCGTATTGATGCCAATACTTACTCATGTAAACAATTTGATCAATGATTTTTCTACTGTGAAAGCATTGCCAAAAATAATAATATTCTTGAGCACGTACTACTTGAAGTTATTTAAAAATATTTGCGTAATGAATTTACCATGAATGATATGTTTGTCCTAATTAAAAATAGGAATTAGAGGCAGATAATGTAATGACTAATTATAATTTTCAGTGTGTTGAATAGAAAACACGGAGGATGTAGTTCCTAATTGAACTATGGAGGTTTCATCTCTCTCAGGATCTTGGAGATTTGATTCAGGCTTTCTATAGTATTTTGGGGAGGAAGTGATATTCCATATTTTTCTGTTTGCTAAATACGATTTATATTGAAAATTTGACTTTGTTCTACAGGATGATGCGCAAAAAAAATCTAGCGGTAATTGTGATAATTGATAAATAAATAATTACGAGCATACGTACATTCAAATGCCCAGTTTAGTATGAGAACATATTTCAGATATTCCATGATATAATTGTAATATCACAATTTTATAACGCATGTTAAAAAATTTGGTATAGAAATGCCAACTCCTTTTTTTATACATTTCTGATTCTATAGGTGAAGTCAAATGAATAGTATCCGAACGAAAGTGAATGGGAATTTATTACATTTTAAAGAACTCTTCTCAAATATTTGATTGAAATTATAAACACATAAAACATATTACACATGTAAACGCCAAAATATCATATATTTCCTCCCTCTCTTCATTCAAACTTCGGCCAACCAAATGCGACGTTATTCAGATTGAGTTCTTGCGCAGGTTTAATAATAACCGCCGTTTAAACTGCCAAATATGGCACAATCTCGAGTTACCCGCATGCCGCCAAAACGCAGCATAAACAGCGTCGCGACGTCGGGCGGCGTCGGTGTCTGTTCGGCAATTTCCGCAAGTCCTCACGCCATGTAGAGACAAAACGCGGGAGTTGCATTAAGAACTAAGAGCTATTCACTAGAAAATTGAGATTATTCAGTTAAAACTCTTATAATAATATTTAATAATGTTATCTATCTTTATTGTGAATTTGTTCAACTGATGTGGAATACTTTTGTGTCTGAAAATTGATTCGAGTGGTTTTTCCAACTTGTTTTTGAAAGAATGATGTAATCGTTAAATTCTAAATAAAGTGAAAGTTTGTTGTCTAGTAAATTGTACTGTTATAAGCAATAATAATCAAAAATAAGTTTTTGTTACAAAGTTCAGAAAAAAAATTAAAACTAATAATAGATATTCAAATACATATATAACTAATTGTGGATCCAATATTTCAAAAGACTTTTATGTTATACTATGAATATCTAAATTCCGATTTGAAATATTCATATAATTTATTTGTTGAGGAATTAATATGTAAGTGTGCAGCATTTGGAAAATACTGTACTTGATGTTGCCCTCAACAGAGTTAGAAAATCGTAAGTTACTACAGCTCGCTAAATTAATTATCATTCATTCATGATTATATCAAAATATAATAAAAATAGTCACATAGGTCTGATAACTTGTATCATATTGAATATATATGCTTTATTGATTAGTGAATGTGAACTTTCTTGTATAATGATTCTGTTTGGATACACGGTGATGAATTTCGAAGCTTTTTCCTCCCATTACGTTACTCATTGACAGACGATAATTTCAATTGAAGCGAATTTGTTTAAATCCAAAGGCACGATATGATATATGCATCAAATACGTCCATTAAACTGTAGAGTAATAGAAACAATCGGCAAAAATTTAATTTGCGTCCAGATTTATATTATCGAGGGGAAAACAAAAAAAAATTGATTTTGATTATCCATTATATCATCTAACTGAATTGTACCAATAATTTTTCCAACTATACTTCCGTAATAAATAACCTCCAGATAAATTAAATTAAATTCTAGGATATCAGCTCTTATATCTTTTATTTCTGCAGACTGATTCTAATCTCACAATTGTTCGAGATTTTTGATAGTAAAGTGCTGACCATAACGTGCCAATCTTCTTATTAACCTATTTCTTGACTCTATTGTTAGCCATGTTAAATTAGGATACATTTCAAGTTATTTTTAAACGTGAACCGTTCCAAAACGGATGTCTGTATATGGAATTTTTGAAACCCGATTAGTATGCCCAAAATAACTTATTATTTGCTCGGATTTCTCTCTATTTTTATCCGGGATTCCTTATGCGCGTTTTACGAGCATAGATCATATTTACCAAAAGGTTATTTTGAATCACTCGCATTACAAAAGATGTAACGCACTAATGAGGCACAAAAATTGATCAGAACTTTATAGAAAATGTAATATTTTTGAAATTATGCAACTAATATGTATTCAGGGATAATAATTATTGAAATTAAACAAGCACTGGATGAATTAAAGTATCTACTATTTGAAAAAATGGTGGAAATATATATTCTCATCATCATTGACCTATTGACCATAATACTTTTAGGAACTGTCGGAACCAATTACGTTCAACAGGTCGAACAAACTTATACTTTGTCGTTGAAAAATGTAATTTTCATTTAAATTAATAATCATATACTTGTTTATGTCAATTTATTATAGTATAGGTGAACTTTAAAAAGGAAAACCAAAAGTACTAAAACAACTTGAAGATAGACATGGAAATATATTGAAACAAAATAATAAAATATGGAGAGATGGAAAGAACACTTCAAAGAGGAAGAGGAAGACAGACTATAAATGAAAATGAATGAGAGGAAAGCCTGCAAGGAAAAAGCACTAGGGAGGAAAACGAGACAGAAGAGATAACAGAGGACGAAATTAAAATAATACTTAAAAAACTGAAAAACGGCAAGGAGGCGGGACATGATATGATACGGTCAGAACAAATAAATATATGGATGCAAAATGAGAACAGATGTTGCTTGAGATGCTTAATATGATTTGGAAAGTTGGGAAAATTCCCAAAGATTGGAAAAAGGCAATGATATTGCCCATCCATGAAAAAAATAGACAGTAAGAATTGTAACAATTACAAAGGGATATCACTGTTATAAACTGCAGCTAAAATATTTGAAAATATAATAGAAGACAAGCTCAGTAAAAAAAAGTATTTAACAATGAAAAGAGCACAAAGCGGGTTTAGGAGAGGTTACTCTACGGAAGATCACATACAAACAATCAGAAAGCTCATAGAAAAAATCTGACGTGGACATCACGTGACTTACTTGTACATCATTGGATATATATATATATATATACTATACTTGACGATCTTGAAATTTTGCGCAAAAATTCAGAACTGTTAGCCGTAGAATCCTGGAAATCAGTATTTAGAAATGTTGTAGCATAATAATGATGACCTACTGTTTCCATAGCAACCGACTAGTCGTGGAATGATGAGATATTGTGTTTGATTATATATATATATATATATATATATATATATATATATATATATATATATAATCAAACACAATATCTCATCATTCCACGACTAGTCGGTTGCTATGGAAACAGTAGGTCATCATTATTATGCTACAACATTTCTAAATACTGATTTCCAGGATTCTACGGCTAACAGTTCTGAATTTTTGCGCAAAATTTCAAGATCGTCAAGTATAGTGCACTTTCGACACAGTCGATCTCAATAAAAATAGTATATAAGCATCTAGACAGTACTGTCATCTTGAATTCTGTATTCTAATATATTCTACGTTCAATCGTTTTGGATTCATGCGGAAAATTAGAAAACAGTCAAAATGGATTCAGGGATACTCAAAACGGATATTTCCATCAAAATCTCGATAAGTGAATTTTGTCGGTTTCAAGTAAGTAAAAACTATAACCAGGAGAGCAGATTATATATAATATATGTTGATCTGGTAAAAGTATTCGACAGAGTACAACAAAAGCATATGTGGAGAATATTAAGAGAAAGGCTGGATTATGAGAAACTAATTAAAGCAATAAAAAGTGTGTACAAAAAGACATCAAATTACATATGAACCGGAAATAAAACATCAGAAAAATATTCCACAATGCAAGGATTAAGGCGAGAAGGTGCATCAAGCCCGTTGCTATTCATAATATTCTTGGATAGTATTATCAAGAAAATGAAGGATAGAACAAGAAAAGTGGATATTAGTTACCATCGGCTGACAATAACAACAAGAGGTGAATGTGCTTTCGCAGATGATATAGCAATTCTAGCTAAGAACGAGAAAGACATGTAACATAATATGAATATATGGAACGATGAACTAAAGCATAATATGATCATAAATGTAGACAAAACAAAAACAATGGTGATAGCAGAAGGAGATACAGTAACTAACATAGAAATAAACGGAAAGGAAATAGAACGAGTAGATACGCTCACTTATTTGGGAATAATAATTAACAACAAAGCAAGCATAGATCATCAACAATAGAATATTAGCAGCCAATACATGCAATAAACAAAACAATATCGAATAACAAACAAGTAGCGAAAAATACAAAAATGACAGTATATAAAACAATACATTGACCATCTTTAATACATGAAAGTAAGACGGGGACAATAAATCAAAGGAACAAAAGTAAAATTCAAGCAGTGAAAATGAGATACTTAAGACGAGTAGAAGAAAAGACAAGGATAGATAAAATAAGAAATGATCAAATAAGAAAAAACCTGGAAATAGAAAGTATACATCACTATAGACAAAAAGCAAGTGGCATGGTACTGCCAGTTAATAGAAATGCTAGAAGTGCGCCAAACATAATAAGTATGGTACACAAAGATCACAAAGAAGAAAAAGAGAGGAAGACCTACAAAAACATGGAAGGACAATGATAAAGAGAAAGGATAAACAGTATCAGCTGTTGAGATGTTAAAATAATAGCAGAGAATAGATCAGAATGAAAAGAACTGATAGAAAATTGAATTAAAATTGATTTAATCGCGACGCCCGCAAGGGTATGAAGCAGATTCAAGGAGAATAATAATAATTAGGTAAATCTAAATATTTGATACTACGTCCCTAGTTCATATTCATGAATACTTCTTCGCTTTGTTCATACAATATATTCGAATTTTACTACATGTCAGATGATATTAGCGGTAATCTAATATTCAGCTAATTTTGCCTTTTTATTATTTGGAGAATATTCAATTAGAACACCGCTCTGGTTTGAAAATCGAATTTTTGATCTCATTAAGATACATTGGGAAAACTAAATTGCACCGCTTAAGTGGTTCAAATCATCAGTGGTATATACTTACCACTTAAGTGGTACAGCTCAAATGATGAAACTCAGATGATAAGAACTTGAGTTGTAAGTCCATCACGATACATTTTAATAATAAAAAATAATATATCTTGTGTACACATAACTTGACTACTTTTCGTATTCGCTATGTGCAGCTGCTTGGAAGAAAAACACTGAACGACCGTGCGCGCTTAGCGGCAAAAGTTGGCATTTTTAGTGCACATGTACTGATATAAAATCAAAAGTCAAAAATGTCAATTCGTGAATGCTACATTATCATTTGTAATAGTACATCGAAAAATAGTGATGCTAGCTTTTCTTGTTTATCAAAATATATATAAGCATGAGTTTATCTAAAGAGAAAAGTGGATTTCCGTCGTAAGAAAGCAAAAGTAAGTATCACAACCTTAATTGTACATTTATAATGATGTTTCAAAAAATTTGTGCGAACGCAATATATAAATATAGTCTCAGTATAAAGTAAATATGAGAATAATGAAATTCAATAATTTTTATGGTATAACAACTCGAATTTTCTTATTAAATTGATAAAATAAAACATATTTTTTTATTTTCAAGTGAATATACATACAGTTGGAATCCTACATCAAGATATCTAATTTGCAGTGCACATTTCAATGAGAATAAAAAGGGAGAAGAGAAGCTGAGTCCTAATTTCGTACCTAGCCAATTTTCTTCTCCTCATTGGAAGCCAAAATTAAATGACGAGACAGTTTTGACAAGACACCAATGTTTCATTAAGCGTAAGCTACAGAATACTTCATTAATGGCTTCAAGCTCAAAAAATATTAAAAACTGAAGTTTTAATTCAAAAAGGGCTGCCAATACAGAAGTCTCAATGGATATAAGTTCAATAAATAATATAAGTTCAATATATGAAAATGACTGTGACAGAGCACATGACAATTTAATGATAGTTGATTCGAGAACCAAAAGCACAAGTGGTGTAGAATGCCAAGCTGAGATTCTTGCTTATTATGATAGTGCTGAAAAAATATTGTTTTGTAATAGCATTATTGAAAAAGGTTTTAATACTTGTGAGCTTTACCCTTTGACACAGTTTGAGGCTGAAGGCTGATAGTATGACTCATTTTTTCAAAACCTGTTCTTAATATAGGATCCATACTTATTACGTTTATGATTGATTTTGATTTTAATTCAATTTTTACTAGTTGTCACATTTGACAGAACATATAAAAGCGGCAGTGGGTTCGCTGATCAATGCCACTAGTTGTCACCACTTTGATGTTGCACATAGCGAATAGACAATTAGATAAAAATAGTAATAGTAGAAACTAGTGTTGCTCGACAAACATGAGAATCAATTTCTTAACCTCCAAATTTTGACGTTTGGCATCTTATTTATTTTACAACTGTAAGTGGTAACGGTTATCACCCAAATAGTGGGATTTTACCATTCAAGGTGCAAAACTTTACCGCTCACTATAACATTGATTTCACCAATTCTTGTTATTCGGAAAACCATAAAAATTGCTTTCCGTACCACTTAAATTGCTATCCTCACCACTTCGTTGTCTCGGTGTATGTAACTACAAACGAATAGAGTCAAGTACTACCTTCCTTATTATGATAAAAATTTCTGCATTGAAATTTCACAGCATTGACCTCATAGGGCTGTAATACGGTGCATGAAATATTGTATTCCATTCTATATTTTCATGCAGCATTTTATGTAAATAAAAATGTACAATGATACATAAGAAAATATTTTCTCTTGAAATCTGATTTAATTTAATGTAGGTACATATAGTGGCCGCACGACACTATTACAAGAAAACAATGCTCCCATTCCCTCTGTCCCATGAAAAAAAAAATGTATCACACTGTTTCAGAAGATACTGTAAGCCGTCTTACAGGTTTTCTCAGTTCATAGAATTTTTTTTTCAATTTCTCCCTGATAGTTCAAGAGACAATATTGTTGTGTTTTATTTCTTTGGTTTTATGTTTCCAGTCAATCGATCGATGAGATTTATGACAAATGAAAACAATTGCAAGAAGCAAATAGTCCTGGAGTCATGCGTAACTTTTGGTACATAAATGAACGCATAGAAACTCCCGTTTACGGTTTATATCATACGCATAGTAGTATCACTTCCATGCTCGTTCAGGCGCAAAGACGCATTTAGCAACAACCAATCACTTGAAACTTAATGTATCACGTGGCTTCAAGCACATGCTTCTTCACGGTCAAATTCATTTTAGCTTTTTTTGTTCTGAGCATAGTGAGTAAGAGCACAAAAAGTCTAAATATATCGATGAACTGGCCAAATATGTTGAAAATCATAATGAATAGAAAAATATTGAAGAAATATAGGACACTGTGAAGTAACCTTCGAAAATGTTCGTGAAACAGAATTTGATGAATTGTTAAAAATCAAAACATGATTCTTTCACAAAATTTCAGATTCAGGAGTCGCTTTTTTACACCATCGCCCTGAATAGGGCAGCATCTGTAGACGAAACACGTATCTACAGTTGCTGGTGTAAAAACTGACTTCTAGATTTGTAGTTTTGTAAAACAATCAGAATTTAATCTTCAACAATTTAGAAAAGTATTGTTCATAGAAAATATCGGAAATAAACGGTACCATGTACCAGCGTTTCAACTTTTCTGTGTGATGATTGGATATCAAATCCGTATTATTTTTGATTTGGCAGTCAAAGAACTTTGTTATATCGAATGAATTGATTCATTGAAATAGACTCCGTTCCGTTAAATAACTATCTCCAATCTTTCTCAACATGTCAATAGCGCAAAAAATAATCTTGTCAAAATTTTCCATCTCATATCCTAGTAACTTCACAAATAAATACAAATAAGTCGTACGAAACTGTTTCACGCATTATGATGAATTGCACAAGATGTTAGTATGTGTACCTATACGAATAGTCCAAAAAATGACACAAGAATAACTTCATAGAGACCTCATATGGATCTTGCACAGTTTTTTGCAAGAGGATATAGAAAAATCTTCTGAATTGTCGGTACTCTGGTACTGGTCGGTTTATTGGCTGGAAAAGAGAATTTTTCATATCAATTTTTGATTGAGATACATAATAGTTCCAATCGATGCGTTATTTTCAGGCAAATTGTCACGAATTGCTATACAATTGACCTGATGCGTTGAATTTTTCCTGATCCTTTGTACATCCGTCCAACTATCTGAAATAGTAGATACCAGTGTTTTACTATGCAAACAAGTTTGTTTTTGTAAAAATTGTTATTCATTCATGCGTTTATTGCGTATAAATATAAAATTTCTTTCACACTGAAAACTCGCAGCAAGATATTTAGCAATTTCTAAACCAAATAGTTGGTATTTAAGCTATTCGACCAAATAACTATTTTGTTCTTCAATAAAATATTCCATTTGTTCTCCAAAGCATATATCATGTGCGCTTAATTTTCAGTTGAAGAGGATATGATCATAACTGGAATATTCCAAGAAACTATATATTAATACGTGTAGAGAAAACTTCCCGTCCTCTTTTCAAGCATATTGCTTGCACAAAGAAATGTAAGATGCATACTTAAAGTTTATGTGGAGATGGTGTGCAGAAAGTGAAAATTATATACAAGTGTCCCGTTTCAATCTATATATTTATATATTGAGAAAAAAAATTTGTACTCCTTTCTAAGCATATTGCACGCACAAATGAATATGAGATTTGGCAAACTTTAAGTTTATATGACGAAGGAGTGCAGAAAGCTAAAATCATATACAGGCCGTCCCATTTTAGGTTCCCGAGACGAGAAAACTTTGTGCCACGTGCACGAAAGAATGTGATATTTGGCATACTTGAATTTTATATGGAGAAGAAGTGCAGGAAGCTGAAATTATATACAGGCTGTCCCATTTTAAGTTCACGTGAAGAGAAAACTTTGTAATACGCGACCGAAGAAATGTGAGATCTGGCTTACTTGAAGTTTATATGGAGAAGGAGTGCAGAAAGCTCAAACTGAATACAGCTGTCCTTTTTTAATTCCAAGTGAAGAGAAATTTTTGTACCGCATGCACGAAAGAATATGAGATTTGCATACTTGAAGTTTATATGGGAGAAGAAAGCAGAAAACTCAAATTATATACGAATGTCCCATTTTAATTTTACGTGAAGAGAAAACTTTGTATCGCGTGGACGAAGGACTGTTAAATTTAGCATACTTGAAGTTTAGATGCAGATGGAATGTATAAAGCTGAAATTTTATACTAGGTGTTTCATTTTTATTTTACGTGAAGAAAAAACTCTTGTACCGCGTTCACGAAGAGATGTGAGATTTGACATACTTGAAGTTTATATAGAGGAGGAGTGCAGAATGCTAAAAGTATATACAGGTGTCCCATTTGAACTTACTGCAGGAAAATATATTACTTTTTGCTGAAATATATCGAGAATTATGCAGCGAATAAAAAAGTATGTCAGGTAAAAGTTCAACGATTTTCCCCTGCTCCGGGGAGCAGGAAGGAATCACTCTAAAATCTTGAATGGAAACCACTATTTCTATTTCAAATTCGGATAGAGCGTTGAATATCAAGTTTCACTTGAAACCTCCGGGGATGGAGAATTAAATCCAATAACATTCAAACTCAGCAATATAATCAATTACAGTCGAATTTCGACCATTGGGCGACTACTAGTCAGAATTAAAATTGCTTGAAATGTAATAAAACAGTAGACGAAATTTGAACAATTCTTCTTCAATTTGAGTATTATACTAGTACATCTGAATTTCGAATGAATTATCATGTTGAAGCGTATGTTGATTGAAATCCAATACTAACTGCGGAGACTGTAACAGACAAACTTGATCACATGACGTCGTTGTGATTTCGGACCATCTTGACAGTTATTTAAAATAATGATTTGTAACTAATTTATCAAAATATTATCACCATTTTGTGCAAAACCTTAGATAGCCCACCGATCCGTAAATTATGAGCAATATCGCAACGAACTTGTTGTCCTTATAAACGAATTCAAATTATAGAACAAAAGTCGATGCGTTTTCATGGACCTATGGATATGAAAGATGTATGGCTGCACATAATTGCAAAATATATTCTTTTATCAACACTTGACGTTGAAGATCTTTATTATTCGGAACGTGTAATTTTTATCTCAAATAAAGACAAGATAAAAAATCCATATTTGGAAAATATTTTTTCATATTGTAATAAGAATGAAAATTTCAATGCACTTTATAATAATAATTAATATGAGTTATCAAATAGCTGAATATTTTTTGAATGCATTCCATTGAAAGTTTGGGATGGCGGATCAGATTAAAATCACATTTCGAGAGACAAGTTTTTCCAATTTTTTATTTTTTTCCAGCGGATACAATGCAGACAGGCGAGTTAGAGCGTGCGGCCCCTGATGAGGCGCCGCCACATGCAAGTATGACTGTCACGAGGGAAAGCCCCCGTCCGGCGCCAATCTTGCCTCCGCCACTGCTTCCTACAGCAACGGTGACCAACAGCACTGTCGAGTATAAGTGAGTATCTACATTACACAAAAAAGGAGTGAATCGTATGTGCAATATGAGATATATGTTGCTGTAAAACACAGAAGCTAGGATAATATGAATGAATAATAATTTTTTACGTTACTAGTGGAGTAGAAGCATCATTATAGCACTAAAGTATATAGAATCGTATGATGAGGTCGTAGACCGAGTGTGTAATCACGTGAGTGCTTTATTAATGCTTGGCACTTCATTTGTGATCTACAAAATTTCATCTATACCAGAAATATTTTTAAAATATTTTCAATAAATTATTTACATACTTAAAATTGAAAGAAATTTTTATACCTGACACCAAATTTCACGATGATAGAATAATATCACATAAATTATATTTGTATGTGTGATAAAAACGAGAGAAAAGATTATAACATCTTCTTCAGAATTTTTTTGTATCTTTAATTTACATATTGAAACTATATTAGCAATGAATTATATTTTCTTGCAGACTCAAAAATGATGATGCGACAGACACAACCACCTCCAGTGACGTAGAAGCTGATTTATCCGATGGGGACTGCTCAATTCGTCGTCCTCCCTCCCAATCACATGTACCACCATCATCCACTCCCGTCCATTTCCCTCATCACTCTCCTTCCTTAGATATGACTTCAAGTATCAGTGAGCACCAATCAAATGAATCTGTTCGAAGTTGGTTACAAAGAATAACTGCCATGCAACAAGAAATTCAGAGGAAGCAGAAAACAGGCAGTTTGGGTTTAACACCAAGCTTAGGAGCTAATCTGGGAGGGTTTCAACAGCAACAACCATCAAGGGTTGTTAAGTATCAGGACTTACCTTATATGGGCGAAATGACATTAGATAATTCTAAACCTAGAAGAGGGCGGAAACCAAAAAAAGCTGATATTTGCCACCTTATTTATAAAAACTATGGAACAATTTTTCCTGGAACACCCAAAAATTTAATGGAATCTCAAAGTGAATTTAAGAAAAGTTCACCTAAGTTACAAAAAGAGGCACATGAACCTTTACAACGTACCAATGTTCAAAATCGAATAATCTCTAGTCTTTTAGAAAAACGACTAACCCAAGAATCACTTCGGAACAAGGAACTTCTTCTAAATTCTTCCCTTACTTCTAAATCCCGAGACACTACTCCCTCTAGATCACCTACAAATCATCAGGATGAACCTTTGAATCTTTGCATTAGAGATTTGAACCAATTAAAAATTCGGTTACTTCGAAAACATGGAAATATTTATTCTTCAAATTCGGTTGCGACCGAGTTGAAATCCGAGCCACCAAGCGATGATGATGATGTGGAGTTTGTTGATGAAAGTCCTCCACCAGATGTCACTAGAATACCTAAAATTAGTCCGTCAATTAGTGATGTCGACGGTACAAACTCAGTGGAGAATTTAAAAGCAGCGGGTGATGTCACTGGACCTGGAGGGTGAGTTGATAAATTTTCTCAGTAACATATTTACAGCTGATATCATGTTCTCATTATTATTGAATAGAAATAAGTCTTTTTGCATTCTATTTTCAGATACGTTTACTGGCCGAATGCTGGAGTTTTCATCCACCCAATGGCCTTACACTCCCAACTAATGTATTACCAACGCTTAGCCGGTAATAGTTACACCCTTCCTGGAGATACAACTTCCGGAACCTCTTCTTCTCCAATCGAAAGTCCTCCTACACCTGGAAAGGAGTTTAGAAAGCTTATACCTAAACATCAGTCAACAACTGGACACCATCATCAGCAAGTGACAGCGTCACAAGGTCAATCAGTGATTCAAAAAGAAAGAGACGGTTTGGAAGAAGCTGCTGGTAGTCAAGAAACTGGAAGTGAAGGTCGAGCAAAGAGAGGCAGTAATGAAAAACAAAATGCGCCAACTAAGAGGAAAAGGAGTGCAATTTTTATACCACCTATTCCTACTGAAAACCAAACAAATCCTGCTACGGAGGTGAGTTCGAAAAAAATATACATTTTTTGGAATCTCGTTAATTTTGCATCTTTGTTGTTTCTCTGACATCAACTTACATAAAAAATCCTTGAGCGATGAAATATTCAGCAGTATATCCAATGCTTTGGCAGAAATTGGAATCTATATTCCAGTCAATTTAGACAAAAAATGACCCGGTCTACCAAATAAATGGTACTGTTTTTTTTTTTGATGCGGAAATATCTTCGTTTTGCAAAAATCATAATGTTAAATCATGGTGCTTCAGGAGATATCAAAGATCAGAATCCCCGTTTTTGATCAGTTTTTCGCAAATATCTCATTTTATGACGGTTGTAGAACATTTGAGGTTATTAGCAAAAATAAAGTACACAATTTTCTTGACAAAAGAGATTGTATGACACATCTGCGTATCTATAACCGTTAACAAGATATCGCGCATAAAAATACGACTTAACGTTTTAAATGGAAAGTATAGCTAATATATTGACGATATAGGAGAATATTTCGAATATGTTACTTGGTTGCAAAATTGTGGAACATTTATATACTTTTTTCGATTAGAATATTCGTTTCAAGCATCTCTGAATCTATTTTGACAATTTTCGGCTTGACGTCGGTAATCGGTACGTATGTATGTATGTAACTCGAAAAATCTCAAAGCCCGCCGAACGTTTCTACTCCAGTGGTGGTGCAGAAAAGAATGCATGATTGCGCATCGGTGCACTTTGTACGCGCAGTATCTCATTAACGGTTATAAATACGCAAATAAGACATAGTATTTTATGTATTTTTGTATTTGATTTTATAATACATAAATGCAAAAATTCAAGTGAGAACTTTTATTTAAACGATGCTTAATCATAAATGACGGATTTTAGAATTTTGTCTGTCTGTCTGAAAGTTGGCCTCGAATAGAATCCGAAACGGCCCAACAGATTTCAATGAAAATTTCAATGATTGAAACAAAAATTTGAACCTAAATTTTCATTTTCATTTATTTTTCATATCGATACCTTACAGGGTTCAGAAAATATGAATATAAATATATGTAACGAACATAAATATTTGTGGGGCTATTACTGTCATCTAGCGGGTATCATGACCAGCATGTCGCGCAAAGCAGACTTTGGTAAAAAATTTTTAGGGAGTGATAGAATAGAACGACAAAAAATCTCGATAGTACAGTGTGAAGCCCTCGGTTTGCCCAGGTACTATAGTCAATTATTATTTTTATCATTGATTTCAAAAAATACCCGTATATGCAAGTGAATCCGCGGGTGACTGCTAGTATAAAATAAACGTATTCACAGCTCAGGATTTCAATGTTTAACTAAAAACATTACAAATATTTTCGAAGGATTGGAATTTCATTCAAACATATTAAATAATTACTTGATTTGAATCGTTATTTTGTTCTGCAATAAAAATATAGGTAACTGATGTAATGGAAAATACAAGACAAAAATTTAAATGATTCAAATCAATGATTGTTTTGAAAAAATCCCTTCTGATTTAAATCGTGACTTGATTGAAATTAAGCCAATCCTAGTTTTATAAAGGATCAGAATGAATAAAATCTATTATCTGACAGCAATAATTCTGTTATCATAAAGTAGCTCAAACTGATTAGAATTTGTTGAATATAATGAATAACTCTAGTTGTGAATTTACTTTTTTTCTATACAACCGGCTCTAGGTAGAATAATAAGTACTTTTTTTCTTTAGCGTTCTAGATTATTCACTTCCGTTGGATTTGCTATTTTTACTAATAATTTTTTGCATTATAGCCTGTGTTCTCAGTTCTCATTTTTTTTCTGATTCATTCCATTCAATTCTGTTATTATGCATCGTTTCTCAGTGAAATTTCAGTTCAAAATGTCAAATTCAAAAAAATTTCCAAATACATCTTAGCTTTTATGTAACGAATACATAATCTTGGATTGAAGGTAACCAGAAAGAATCCAGAATGTAGAAATAAAGTCTCAAACTTTGCTCTTCCCAAATTTCGTTCTTATTTTATTTAAGGACTAGTCTGGGAAATTTGTTATTTTTATAAGGCCAGACGATTTTAAGTACAGGCCTGTTCAGTGGTGAGTTCACCAGCAGGCTGAATAAGCTTGAGCTTAGGGCGGCAAATTTGTAGACCGATTTTTTTAGCCGTCTTACAGGAATAAAAACAATTTTGTCGGATGGTTTTCTGGTAATTTGTGCAAAGAAGCCTACAAGACATCTTCCCAAGGACTTTTTCCTCTATTTCTTGTGCAATTTCAACTAAATTGTTGGATTGTAAAAATAATTTAGAAACTGGCAATTGTAGAGCAAAGGGCGGCAAAAATTCGACACCCTTCAGTGATAAATCTATCACTGAGCCATTTAATTAAATTGCCGAAATTGTTCACTGGATAACCAAAAAAGGAATGTTAGAAGGGAGCACAGTTTAATATTCTATCTCTACATCCTGTATCCTTCCTGATAACCCTCAATTTAATATATTTTGTTTAATCCTATTATTGAAACATGTTATTTTTTACATGGATACCAATCTTGAAACTGTTTGTTTTGTCAACTACAGTGATTCCTATGACAACGGGTGAGCGAAAGTAGTGAGTGTAATTACTTTCGTCCACTCTCTTTCTCATAACGAAATAAAGAATAAACTACAATAAATTTTATTACATATATTTATTGATATGAAAATGAACTTCATAATTATTAAAAATTGCGTTACTTAAACAAGATATACCAGCAACTGAAAACTGATGAGACTCTGTAGTTATCGTAGTAAATTTTGTAATATCAACTTGAGTGCTATTTCTATTACTTGTTTTCTCTTATTTGTTAATTATTTTCCTCGCACAATTTCATTATTATCTTGTTCCATTTTAGTGTCACAATTTATATTTGTAAAAATATCAGGACAAAACAATTTCAATATTTTTGACAGTTGCGGATGTTTATATTTACATGATCCATAACAACGCATCCGCCGCCTATGCTACTTTATACTTTATACATGATCTTTGTTTAAGAAGTGTAATAGATTTTAATGTTTTAATGAATGTTTCAATAATAGGATTGAACAAAACGCTATACAGCACTCGTGAAGAAACGAATTCGCTCTCTTGTGTGCCTTTGCACACTCGGCTAGCGCCTCGTGCTCAAAACTGCCACCCACGTGAGCAAAACTCATAGTTTCTTCACTTGTATTGTAATATACTATTATTGGACTAGTCACAGTTTATGGATAAAATGAGTGTATAAAGTCTATAATATACAAATTATACAAGACTCACCTTTGGCTCGTGTATCAATCTCAGGCTTCCTGACAGGTAGCGTCCAATACACACTTATCAGTAGATAATAACTTCTTCATAGAGTATAATATATGTATATAGAACAAATTTGAAAGGTGCTCATAAAAAATCAGTTTTTTCTCAAAATCTTCTAATTGGGGAATCATTAACGATTTCACCTTATCTGTCTGTCTTTCAGGTGAGCATTTGTAAATTCAAATTCACTGGAGGTGCTAAGCCAAGCCTACAGGAGAAAAAGATGCTATCAGTAGATTCAGGAGGTAACTTCCGGTACTACAGTGGAACTGGCGATAAAAGTATGCGGGGATACGAGTTCTTCCCTCGAGAGACGCTGCAACAACAAGCTGCGGCTGGCAGCTCACACGGCTCTGGAACAGGTGCGTTCTTGCAGGTATGTATCTGTTAGTTAGAAGATAATTGATTATTATATTCATTATGGGACGATAGTTGAAGTAAAGTAATTGATTATGAAATTAATTATATACGCATTTAGAAATTGATTGATGTTCCGTCTCTTGTTTTTCGAATTTTCAAATAATTACCGGAAAATCGGTTTAAATAGAGCTCCAAAATCAAAATAACCTCTGATCGACTTGAAACTTTGTAGAAGAATTCAAATAAGCTCAAAACAAAAGCATCTGAGTGGATTTTCGGCAACTCCAAGAGTAAGAGATGCTAAAAATTATTTTTTGCAGATCCTTACGAATAGTTTCATACATTATTATTGATGCATTTATTCAAAATTCTTCTAGCAAAAGATAGGATTATTTAGAAAGTCGCATAGTAACTTTTTTATGCATGAATATGCTCAGGATCTTGATCTTAACAACATGCAGAACCACAAAAGACTCAATTTCCTGCTCAAATTGTCTAAAAATGTCTAATATGCCTCTATGGAATATAGACGCACAATCACCACTAGGCCGCTAGTACGAGAACGTCGTGCGAGCGGTGCACGAACTCAAGTGGAAAATTGCATATCATAACGTAACTTTGAGCTCTCATAGTTCGTGACTATATCACACACGAGCAACTTTGTCACTTTATCGTGAGTAAAAGAAAAAATGCACAATTTAGTGAACATACTATTCATCTCTTTCACTTGGAGTTGCCAAAATACATTTAGGTTCTTGCACCTGGGGTTATATGGTATTCAATCTGAAATTGAGGGTTTCTGGAGCTCCACCTGTTATTGTAGAAATCAAATTCCCAAAGATTCTTGAATTGGTGATCTTCTGATCTCTAGAAATTTGAAGTTTTAATTCTGCTTAATATGCTTTCTGGAAATGTAAAGTTTGTACAACTATCATTCACCCTTATATTTGAAGATAGAGGAAGATACATAAAAAAAAAATATATGGTGGTTTTTCCAAATGGGTTTGAGAATTTAACATTTTGTCCGAATTTTGTCAGAATAATAAAATTTTTGAAGTAATTTCATATGTCGATAGGCGAGCGGAGAAAAAATCCCAATGCTACCTCCAAATGAGCAGAAAACGTTACCTCCAGACTTCATGTTCTCCGCAGACACACCTCTCCAGCCCTTGGCATCAATTTCTCCGGATTTGAACATGAACTCAAGTCGCCATCGGAAACGGAAGACACGAAAATCTCTTCAACGCGAAAAGCTAGAGCAAACCTTCAAAGAAAAAGGTTTTTTGATACAAACACAGCAACTGGAGTCTGCTGAAGGGGCCACCTATTGTAAATTCCGTCAACTAAGAAAGTTTACGAGATATCTATTTAGAAGTTGGAAAGATTACCTACCTGGTAATGTGAGGGAACTTCAAGAAAATGAGAAACCTGATGAAGAAGATGGATCAGATCCAGCTGCAGCTTCTGTTATTGTTGCAGCTAATTCAGTTGCTGATAGAGAAGGAAGTATTAGCAGCAGACATTTGACAAGTGTGTGAAAATTATGCCAAAGATTTTATTGAATAATGGTGCTATAAAAGACAATCTGACTGACATATTTATAGGATAAGTGTATTAAACTCGGTGCTAATTGACTTTAATTGTTTTTCAATCATTAATAATAATCTAGTCCAAATTTTAAGGGAGTTTTGCTAGATTTAACAGAATATTTGTGAATACAGAGAAACAGGAATGGAAGATATTTCATCAAGGATGAATTTATACACAAGAAATTGTATTTTGCAGAACATCTTGACTTACGATACACCAGCGTAAAAAGATCATTGTTCAAATGAACGAAACGTCAAAGTTTCTAATAAAATATACAAAATTTATAACCAAAAGCAATTTATTAAAGATCATATTGTTTGTATCAACAAACAATATTCGAGTTTCTCTAAATGTAGCTACATCATGACATCATTGACGTGTCTTTCTACGAATTAGAATAGGACCCCTGATCGAGTAATGATTGAAAATATTTTTTTTTTCAAATGAATTAGTTGAGAACAAACGATTTTGTATGAAAAAAGTCCTATGGGACATTTTGTTTTTACTGTACGCAAGCCCTGGCTGAATGAAATAAGCATTATCATAATTCATTATATATTCTGCATAAATCTAGCAACACGCCTTATTTAATTAAAATGTGCCATTTTATGGGTATTGTGCATTGTATAAAACTACGTTTTGTGTATTTTACGTAAGATGTATGTAATTCTCTCGAAATTGTGTTTGCAATATGAATAATTTATTTTTAATTTATATTAAATCGTATAAGAGCATTTGTAAACTATCGTGATGTAAAATATGTTCAAATAATTTTGCATTTTAATAACAACAGACACGGTAAATAAAAAAATTATAAAATACTTGACCACCAAGTGGTTCAAAAATTGTTAATTGTTAATAAAAAACTTGAATGTAACTTGGCTTACTGTTGTACACAAGGCTGTGGGGAATAAATAAATCGACAACGTAATAAGAAGTCAAAATGTTTTATTTTTTAATAATGTAATGTATAGTTTAATCAATGATATATAAGATAAAAGTAAACCTTGCACCGAAATATATGAAATACGTCTACATACTACGGTAATATTATTCATAATTACAAGATATTATACACTCAGATAAAATTTATTACATTTGCTTTGATCACGATCTTTAAGTGAGCGTATAGATTCCTAAAACCTAAGTACGCTGAGTACATAATAGTTCAGAGTATGAATAGCAATATATACAATAAAATCTATTTTTTTATTCATGCGAAGTTATACAAATATTTGATGCAATTTTCCAGTTGGTATTGCCCAAAAAAGTGGCTTAATCGCTAATTTTATAATACAAAATATGTATATTGCATTATGAGGAGTTACAGATCTATAGCTGTTTTTCCACTAAACTTTTATTACATATGAGTATACGTTTCTCAATTTATAATTGAAAAAACATCCATCAAATTATTTTTACGACGGAAAGAATTGTTACATATTTTTCATTTGTATTTACGTTTTCTTATCAAAATTAGATCACTAAGTATGCTAAATTCAAGAGTGTGAGATATATTACTTCGATTATGTATTCTTATTCGTCATTAAGGCGAATGCTGATACAAAATACTGAATGTGCAGACCAAAATCAGAACTTTATAGTAAAGAATTATTCATTCCATTTATTCATTCTTCAATAGCAATAAAGACGAATAATACACCAGAAAAATCATAACTTCATATTGAAATTACGTTGCTAGAGGTCTCTACTCCAACAAGTAGACAGAGACCATAAGAGTAGTTTAATTATCTTAATAGTAATAGTTGTTTCAAAAATCGTTTGAAAGGGAATTGGACTAAACTCAAAATGAACCAAGATCTGGAGTACCGATACTAAAAAGCTAAGTATTAAGGTGCTTGATACGAAAATACTACCATCTATTGTCAAAAGTTTGAAAGAACTAAAAAATTTTGATCAATGATTGTGAATGTTTATTCTATGAACTGTTAGTTTTCTGTTCATATTTCTTGTTGTTTATTGTAACAATATTTAAAACAGTAGCAAGTGTGTTACGCTGTCCCATAAAGCCCTATAAGTAGACAAAAAATATCAATTTAGGATTCAAATATCCACCAATCCTATTTTTTTATATGTCTTGTATTAACAATTGAACGTCATAATATCCAAATTTTATCAAAATATCTTGGATGTTGATTTTTATAGCGAGCACCTTGAGATTTGTCCTGATCGTTTTCGACATGCAGTGGTCGTAAATTAAGTGTCAAAAGATGAGAATTCTCGTCTGGAGCATAATTTCATCATCTGAATTTTGCTGAAAGGATGAATGCTAATGTATCAGGTATTGGGATTCTTCTTCTCCATATTCTCAAACAATTTAGATTGGAAACAAATCGATAAAAAGCGATCATTGGTCAGGCAAATTTATGAGAACGATTACGGCTGAAATCCTACAGATCAAGAAAATAGTTTTGAAAGAAAAGACTGAAGTTGTTCAAAAATACTTCAGAAGATGGAATTTCGGAACGACCCGTATGTGCATTGATCTTTTTTATTGTTGAATAATTCTTAACTTTTGAAAAACACTTTGAGTGACTTTTTTGGTTGGTTTTAGACCGACAATGACTTGAAAATCAAGCATGTGAACAAAATAACTACGATAAATAACAAATTGTTTTTATATTTTAGCTTTTAAAGCTGAGGATGGTTACCAATACATGGCACCGAAACGTCCAAAATTGAATTTATTTCAAATTTAACCAACATTTAACATGATTCTCCTTGCCATAACACTCCTTTTAAGTACAATTTTCGTTAAAAAATTTTTTTTGCTGAATTGTTACCAAGGCTCGTGATCATTGCAACATTGCTACTTCTGCGAGAAAAGGATTCATTCAGTATTATTGATATGATTATTGGAGGACCTGATTTTGGGATACGATCTGTGTCCAGTAGTCGAATAAAGAAAAATTATTTAAGTTACATCAAGAAAGATTATTGGTGATGAATCAATATTAATTGTATTGTATCATCAACATCAGACTTCTTTTGATGGGTATCGATCTCCCGAAAATTGTGCCTCAACATCAAGCCCTCCGATAACCACATCGATGATATTTTTTTGCTTTTATACTTAAATAAAATCCTTGAATACATACAATTTATTGGACTTTGTTCTATTAGATCTCATAACTACTATGCGATCACAAGACTAGACTTTAATTTCACATGAATAATTTTTGGTAATATTTCAGTTCTTTTTGTAGATTTTTAATACACTGGGCTCCAAATCTATGAAAATTTCTTGAATCTTTTCAAGCTAAGGCTTTCTTAAAAAATGTTGAACCAATAATTTCCTACGAAATATTTATTTTGAGACCACCTTAAATGTAAAATAAGAATGTGAAATGAAAAAATTCAGAACTCATTTATAAATGATTATGTTTCAGTTATGCGCCGAACCAAAAAAATTAAAGCCAGACTATTTACCTACTGGCAATAATAAATATGAAGTCTCTTGGATTGAGTATTTCTTGCCTAGAATATATCTTACGACAGTGCATCTCACTGCTGTCTACTTTATGCTTTGTGATTATCTAGACAAGGACGAATCTACATACCGACGATTCCAACTTTAGGTCCACTATCTTCAGTTCGTATGCGTGATGGTATATATATTTTATTTTATTATGAATTCTATTTGGTCATACATTTTTATTACTGATAGTTCATTATTCCTCATCTATACAAAAGTTATTATACAATATATAATGTTTGTCATACGACACTATTTCTCGAATGAGTATATCTCAACTCTAATTTTTATCTTATGAGTAATTAATTTTGCACCCAAATTTCAAGAGTCTTAGTTCAACCAAAAATATAGGCCCCTATTGATTTACAAGCCACGAGTTCACTAGTGGGATTTATCATGCATTTTTAAAATGTCCTTGAAACTACACGTCAGAATACTTTTTCAATATTTTTACATACTCTGCAAGAATTGCTTGATATAAATTACAGTTTCTTATATTTTTATCTTCTGCAGTTGTAGTCAAATTTCAATAAAGTGGGCATTTCGGTGAGTTTTCTCATTTATTCTATATCAAAAATCAATTTTCAATAATTATTTACACAAAAACCAGCCATCCAATATTTTTTTCCAAATTCAGCTCAATGTAAGAGATATCCATTGACAACAATTTGAAATTCCAGTTTTTCATCTTAATATTGTTTTAAAAGTTCAATAACTTCAAGAAATTCAAAGAAACGTTCATAAATTTGGACCTAAAAGTAGAGAGCATGCCAAATTTTTTTGAAATATAATTTTTCATTGGATTTTGGAGTCCAAATGAATTATTTAAAGATAAGATGCTAGGATTGTTGCCAATATAATTATTATTTGTTACATGTCAATTCATCAGTCAAAACGGCGTTAAAGAGACTTTCGGCTTTCAAAAATTTAATCATTCTTCCAACTTTTGACAACGATTACGTAGTCAGACCATTCTTAGAGCTTGCAGTATTTTACAAACCAGCATTTTTCCTAGAAGAATTTGAAGTGCCCTGCAAATGGAGCAAAAGATTACATTAAAAACAATAGCCGTCTTTCATATCAACTTTTCTAGTGTTTCTCAAGTTGAAAATATGTTTTTGAATTATTTTACTTCATAACTGTTTTTGGCTATTTGTAATCTCTCACATAATATGAGAAGATATTTAAATTATTTGTTATCAAAGGACGTGAGTGCTTTCTACAAGATGATCCCCATGAAATCAGGCATTCAATATAAATAAAATACATAATTATTGATAAATAACAAGATTAAAATTGATCCAGATATCATTGATATCCACAAATATTGTAAGTTATCAACGATCAATTTGATTGAGATCAACTCAACCAATAAAAGACACTCACTATATGTTATTAATATAAATTACTTATTTAAAATGACCCATTCATTCAGATGAATGTCATATTTCCTCATATTCTAGTCGCAATATGCTCAGCTGATATTTTTAAAAAATGCAGTCAATATTAATGCTATAAAATGATATTTCTCATAGATTCATATTGCAAGATTTTAGTCTTGATCATTCCACACAAAAATATAAATATATAGTATTTAATAGAGTAAAGCAAATTATGAAGTTGTAATTTGCAATCCATATTACATTTTTTTGATTTAAACAAAATACTTGAATATAGAATCTTATTATATTGTAGTTCTTATTATTTGAATTAAATATAATCTACAACACTTTTTTTGTGAATTTTTTGTAGTAATTGTATATCACTCTTTATTATAAATTCTATTTAAGTGACAAGGTTTATTACTTCTTATGTACAATAGCATACAGTTACAATGTGCAACTAAATTACAATAATATGTAATTTTATGTAATTGACTTGATATTATATAGTATCTGCAAATCCAACGTGCATCGATAATTTCATACCAACTTAGAAAATGCAACAAACATTCAAGTATATCCTCGTTCGCAGATTATTATATTTATCCAATAAATTAATATAGAAATTAGGTTTATTCTGACTCTTCGTTATTATTATAAAAATATTTCTGCTGATAATTATATAGGTATGTAGAACAAATATATTAAAAAAAAATTGTGCAAGAAAGTATCACCCTAATATAATAAAATAAAATATTGAGTACCTACATAAACAAATTCTCTACATATTTTTGTTCATTTCCTTCCGTATTTAGACTCATTAATGAGTAAATTATCGGATGAATATTTTACTGAAAGCAATATTTTGATCCATACTTATCCCTGGCAGCCCTCACCCTGATCATATTACATAAAATAAAATAATAATCTCAGAGTATTGAATTTGTTGCATTGAAAAGTCAGAATATTTAGAAAGTAGAGAGTATCGAACTAGAGAGGCCACTACGGTGTCTGATTGCAATGCATTAGGGCACTTATCGATCAAATATTATATTTTTTTGTGTATGTGTTTGACACAGGAAGATCCTGTTGCCATAAGTAATTTGATCGCACACTTTAAACTACAAATAAGAAATATCCCATTACTGACTTGTAAATGTAAAAAAGTAAGGTCATCATAAGATAGAGAATTGAATATCTTCTCTCACAAAGAGTATTCTGAAAAATGATGGAATTAATCAACTAAGATAATTATTTTAGAATATATGTCAGAAATGCATAGAGCAAATTACGTCCTGTGTACAATTCGCACTTGAAAGTATTTCTGTTGATGTTTCTAGTTTTATTATTTCATCCGACTCACATAATTTCTCTGTGGAATTTCTATTTATTATACATTTTATTTTAAAGAATTATGAAATATTGCTCCACCCTTATTTTTGTAAAGTAGTGCGATCAAATATATTGAAGTATAAAGCGTACGTGTTTAGTGTATAACGGAACTACAAATATTTATTACTGTCTGCATTGCAGGATTAGAATAATTAGGTTTCCTAAAGTTTATACAAAGATATTTTATGTTTGGTCCAGATTCGGCTTAAAGTTTTCTTCTTAAACCTAAAATTACACAAACATAACTGGCAACAAGAGATAAAAATCTTAATAATAGAAGTAGTAGTACAATTTCAAAATAAAACTATTTAACAATAATTTGAGTAATAGTAACTAACATATTATGAGTAAGGGCCGGACTACACTGATCGATTTTTTCCATATCTGAGAACAATCAACCATATTGTATCCCGAAAAATGATAATCTCTGATCATTAGGCGCAATCGTGAATAGTAGATACATTAATTTTGAAAGAGTAACACGAAATTAATTTGCAATGGAAAAATACTCGTCTCCAGATAAAATCATTTACCGGACTCTTTGACAATTAAGAGCGTACTCCGTTCAACTCCGAATCACATACTTCTGGATTGTATACTTTGACACCACTGACCTCTATATATGGATAGCTGATATTGTAGTTTGTCATTGACGCTTCTAGAGCAATCATCAATGCCACTTTATTGAGAGTGGAACAAAAACGATATTCGGTAAAATACATGGTGCGAACAAAATTTTATATAACAATTCCTCATTAAAACGGAATAATATTTGATAAAATATCAAAATACTAGATAAAAATATGATTCATCATGAAATATATACACTCACAGACAAAAAAATATTTTTCTTGAAGTCATCATTTTTTTCAAAGAATTCATCTGTTGTACTCTTGATGTTTTTCATTGTTAAATTGAGTTTTTTACATAATACTATCATTCATTTTGGAGATATAAAACTTAGATGTGGCTTTTGTAGCCAAATAAGTGACTATAAATCATATTTTTTCAAATGAATGATGGACAGATTATACTAATATTTTCACAGTGTGAGTTGCCGATTAATAGCGTATGCTCTTTTGTTTGTTGTTACCCGAATAACATTCCGAATGCTTTATTTTTTGTTTCTCAAGTTTCGGTTATTATTAGTCTACAAATCTGTTGGAAAGCTTCAATATGTAACTTATTCGATTATAATTCACTTTTATTACTCCAGTCAAATATTGAATCAATATACAGAATTCAAACCAAAAACTCTTATTTATTAAAAGAAAAAACTATGACTTGAAAAAAATATGCAATATTTTCATCTGTGAGTGTAGGTATTTTATTTTTGTTTTGAGGAATAGCGGTGTAAGGTAACTTTCCATGCTATAGTTAAGTTAAAATCATTTGCCGATTAACTTGACTTGCTAATGTTAGAGGCTAGCTCTACTCAGCAGGTATTAGGCTTAAGGCCCGGTTGTACAATCTAAGCTTAGCTACAGTTTAGTTAAACAGATTTTATTTCTTATGGTAACAATTATTTCAGCAATTGTAACCATAGTAAATGAGCTCGGTTCAACTAAACTGTAGATAAGCTTAGCTTGTATAACTGGGTCTAATTGTTTTAAGGAGCAGATTACTGTAATTTCCATTTTTTTCCCTTGGGAATGGATTTCGGTCATTCTAACAGTATCTTTCTATTACAATTGTTTTTCAGAAAACTATTGAGTAGAAAAATTTTGTGAATACAATTATAGTTGTTCTCTAGAACGACATCTTTTTTAGAAGTTATTTTTTTTTTCAAATCATTCCAAATTTTATATTTTACCTGCGCAGGTGTTATGCTCAGTAATGGACGCAACGTCTACCGACAGCCAGCATGCTGTTCGAGAGAGCATTAGAAAATATACAGTTTAACATAAGATTTTTGGAATGTGTGGGTATCGGCTTTTCTGTACATTTTAGAGCAAAAGTACATGAATGAAAATTTGTTTAAAATCAATTTTTACTCATTAAAAGTCTTCATTCAATACAGTAGAATATTTGTAGAATTAGATATTTGGGAAATAAAATATGACATTTTCGTCAAAAGTCAGATAGCCAAGGAGATAAAAAACAAATGAAACAAACTCCCATTCTGACAGTTCAATTCCCTGTTATTACAACAAATAACAATGATGAAAAGTTGTTTAAAATCAATTTTTTCTCATGAAAAGTGTTCATTTAATGCAGTAGAATATCTGTAGCAGCTAAACAAAATTAACAATAATAGTCTAAGAGCTGGCTGCATAAAAAACCTTTTTATTGCTACATGGCTAATTCCTTTCGTGAGAGAATCTTTTTAAGTAGCCAAGTACGAATCGTCTTGTCAGTCAGCGCGAATCCGTGACTTTTGAACATTTTGGACTTGATCTGGACTTAATATTTCAATTCAAATTGCCAATTGACGAGAAGAATGCTATTCACAATATCGTTTCCTTAGTTACCAACTACTACTGCCGTCAAACTGACATTCATGAAAGAAAAAGGATTCATGCAAAATTCACTATATTTTACGGCAATTGGGGCAATCGAAAGTAAAACATTGTAAGACACACGAGTAAAAATTCTCTAATGCACTCATGTGCACTTAATCTATGAACTAGCTATATAAAAAAGCTTGTCATCATGGCTGATTTCTATTATGAAAGAATCCTTTTGTGCAGGCAAGTTTAACTCGTCTTGTCTGCTAGCGGGATCTCGTGGCTTATAGTGGAGGTTGTCGGTGAAATAAGAGAAATTACGATATTAAATTTTTATAAGATACATGTATTATGATTATGAGAATAGCTTCTATTTAGTTTTGAGACACAAGATGAATTGTTGGCTGTCTGCTTGTGGCTAAAGTGCTGGCAGTCAGCGCGAAATTGGAGTAAAATTTTAGATAAAAAAATCATCACGTACATGCATTCCGATTTATTGAATGTTATATTTATATATTAGAATAGCCATATACAAAATGGCATACAAAAAATCATGGCTGAAACCACGGCAGACAGATATTAAAAGTGCGCTTGCGCTAGAGCGTTCACACCAAAACACAGAATATTTTCTTTTTGAATGATACCGTTCTTATGTTCACCAAATGAATATGATGTACAGAAGTGACAGTTCAAAATGTCCAGAAGCCACGGACTCGCGCTGGCAGACAAGACGATTCGAATTAGCCACGTAGCGATAGCAAGGTTTCTTATGTTGCCAGCTCTTCGTACATATCACTGTCAGAATGAAAGATTGTTCCATTCGTTTTTATTTCCATGGCTATCGGATTTTTGACGACAGTGTCATATTATGTTCTCTAAGGCCCGGTTTCACCAAAGTCAGTTAAATTTATCTAGAAGTTATTTTGAGTTAGTAACTATAGTTACAATTGTATCAACAATAGTTTTCGTATAAAATAACCTTTGCATAAATTTAACTGGCTTTGGTGGAACTGGCCCTTAATATCTTACGGTACAGATATTCTACTGCATTAAATAAAGATTTTTCATGGATGAAAATTTATTTTAAACAACTTTCCACCCTTATACTTTTGCTTTGAAACATACAGGAGAGCCAATATCCGCATAATTTGAGAATCCCATGTTAAACTCCTATGTTTTCAATTCTACTTTATGCGGGAAGTAAGCAAGGATTGATGAACGGACCATTACTTTTATCAGGTTATAAAATGAGAAACAGGTGACTGAATTATCATTTATTATACCATAAGTAGTTGAAGTATTATCGATTATTTTTGTGGTGCTATCACGAATGTTTATTGTGCTTGCGTTTGAATACCACGAGTGTGCGTGCTGAGTGGTATTCACAAGAGTCAAACCATTTCTTCAAATTAGTTTTCTATGAATCTAGTAACAACTCACGTAATTTTCATAGGAACGAGTAAACCAACTTCTGTCAAACTGAAAAATTAGAATTTCTTGCATTTTCTTTCAAGAATAATAGAGAAATATATTGCGTCTTGATATGGAATTCAGTTCAGAAAGGTTTGGTGATAGATCAGAAGATAAAATTGATGAAGATATTCAGAAGAATATTCCATTGAATACGAAGAAAGCACAAATTTGAGATATCCATATCTTTGAATAAAATACTCACTCTGACCACTAGTGTAATACCCGATGGTATTTCTACACGTCCAAATACCCACTGATATGCACCGTTTCTATAGCGATTTAGCATTGTTAACCTTGTTATAAATACTACGAATGGAATAGTCAACGATAATATCCCTCGAGCTAAAGCTCTCGGATATTATCAGATTATGAATCCCCAAATTTGTCTCGTAAAAAATTACCCAAGACAAAAAGTATTTGAGTTAAATTCAAGGTATATGCGATAATATACCGAATCTTGAGGTGTATTTGGAAGGATTATTTCACAAACCATAAAATTTATTAATTGTTATATTTTTTATTATTTTTTAAAAAGCTACTGTGGTATATCGAGTTAGGAGAAAATATTATCGCGATATACCTCGTTACCATGGAAAATCCCTTAATTTCATTGGTTGTTGCTAAGTTGTGTGATATAATCACGATTATATCACACACCTTAGCAACAACCAATGAAATCAAACGATTTTGCATGGTAACGTGGTATATCGCGATAATATTTTGTCCTAACTCGATATACCACAGTAGCTTGTTAAAAAATAATAAAAAATATAACAATCAATAAATTTTATGGTTTGTGAAATAATCCTTGTAAATACACCTCAAGATTCGGTATATTATCGCATATACCTTGAATTTAACTCAAATACTTTTTGTCTTGGATAATTTTTTACTCGGCAAATTTGGAGATTTATAATCAACGATAATATCCCTCGATCAGATTATGAATCCCCAAATTTGTCTCGTAAAAAATTCCCCAAAAGACAAAAAGTATATTCGTGAAATTCTTCGGTATATCGATAATACACCTCTCTATCGGTATATTACCGTTGATAATATGTCGTATGAAATTTTTGAAAAGTGGATTTATTTATTTTATTTTTTCTGTTTTCATATATTATTTCAAATATTGGACAGTCAAGCGATGATTCTGATGTAAATAGTGACATCAATGTGAAATATAAATATATATTTTTTGTCTATAATGGTTTTTGTGTCAACAAATGTTTGGTTTACTGCAATATTCCTTCTTTTCTTGTTATTATTTCTAGTACCCCATAGTGAAAAATTCAGTACAAAAATATATTATCAAATACTACACTGATAAGTATGGTCACATAAATTTCTTCAATCCTCTTGCGGAATACCTGCTAAGATGCCAATCGCTAAATATTTTAACCAAATTAGAATTTCGAGGCCCAGACTTGATCCAGGCTAGGTCCTACATACATATTTTAATTTTTTTTCCTCAAGTATCAGCCAACCAGTTATATTGAGAATAGTGATTCACAGAATACAAGTATTTCCTTGAAAAACGGTTTGAGTACTTCTCGGAACATAAATTAATTATCTTCGAGCCTGTTATAGTCCGACCCTAAGAGTACTCAAGAAAATACATTAATCATTCAAATTTATTAGTAACATCCAGCCATTAATTATTTTTAATCATATAAATGATTTCTTGATATGGAATGTATTTAGTACCAGTTACATCAAAGGAAGTCTCATTATTTCTATTGGTCCAAAGAAATTTAAGTTAAGTTTTGATTGAATTAGGTGTAAGTCAATTATTCTGTACTTTGGTTTTCAAATATTCTTTGAATCAATGATTTATGAATGAATGCATTCCATTCACTAATAAAAAACTTGCAAACAAATTTTCACATCCAATATAAATCTTATTGAAGTTTTCCAGATGTAACTGGCCAATAATTCAATAATGCAAAAATAAATACATTTTTTCAAATATATTCATCTGATACTTTTTGAATCAAAAGTTTACATAGGCACTATTGATTCAAAATTTTTCGAAATAAGCATTCAAGTACTGAATTAATCTTGATCTCATAAACTTTACTATGTAATTTATTATTCTAGATTCAATATTTTCAGTTATTCTGGAATTCTTTTCACAATAACTCCTGTTAGTAAAACTGTTACAATTTTGGATGCCAGAGATTTTTATAAATTTTGAGAAAGGTTAAAGTGTTGGTCCAACTGGTTAGCTACTAATATGAATAATTCGGGCAAGTAGTGGACTTTTCTTGTTATTTTTAGACAATTTGCGTTTGTTACATCACAGCAGAGAGGCACGATGTTTCCGTTATACATTCGTGAACTAGTACTGGAAATATTATTGCATATGTGTCCATTCGCTACTCCACAAAATACAATTCATGAAGAATTAAGGTTCATTTTGTGCAATTTACTCCAAAACAAACAACAAAATTATGTAGAAGAAGTGTCAAATATATTTGGGAAATTTTTCACAATTCAACCCAACTTAATATTAATTTTTGCTTGGTGGGAATTGCTAGGCTCTGTCTACGACTTTGATTATGATACAATAATTATTATGTTTTCAATTGTTTGTGTGGAGAACACGAACGGACATTTATAGGACAATTAGAAAATAGTTAAGAAGACAGGATGTAGATATCCGTAAGATATTTGCATATTTTATATGAAATTCGTTGCTAAAAGTCAAGTAGATAACAACAGCGCACTTTTGTGCATAGCGAGGTCCTAGATAAATCTAAGTAAATTCATAACAAGTTACACCGTAGTTTTCATATAATATTAAATATATTACAGCAGTTGATACTTTTGGACCCCCTATAATATTTTATTGCAAACTACTAGCAAAAGCCAAATCTACCAATTTACAATCTAAAAGATATCATACAGTTTCGCAGTTACGAGTACTTCTTTATAGAAGGAAATATATTATACAGTTATTTTTTTTTTAATTTAGTAGGCCACCACTACAATACCTAATAGGCACAGACTATATTTAAGTTTTATATAATATCGAGATATTCTTAGATCTCTATTTGCATGAGAAAGTTGTAGAATAAAAAGTCTTTTTCGTGCGTCAAATAAAGTTAGTATTTCACTGAAAAAATTAATTTCTTCCAGAGAAATCAATAAGAGATTCATTATACAATAGGGAGTAAAATTATGAAACTTTTGAACATGGGCGCTGACTTTATGGATTTTTTGAAATATATCCACCGAAAATTGTACAAATAATTCTTTCCACCAGCTTTCCACAAAGTTTTTGGAACTGATTGGAATTTTGATTTGGAGCTATGAACGGCATTTATAATTATGAGGAAAATAATTTATCCTCTTTTTTTACTAAGATATTTTATTTCCAGATAGGATGATGAAGACAATCTCACTGATAAATCTTCTTCTAGTTATAATAAGAATAATGTTCATTGAAAATATCTTGAAATCAAGATCATTATGATCTAATAGAATATCGTAAGAGCTCTTGATTGTATGAATAGCTTCTTTGGAAAAAATTGAAGAAAAAATCAAAGTCGCAATTAAGATTATCTACGTTAATTTGGAATCGAACTCTATTTGAGTTAATGGATTGAATGTATGAACCAGCTAATTGAATATAATTTTAACTGAGAATCACGAAATGGAGAGTCGGGCAGTTTTCCATCGGAATCCCTAGCGGTAGCGCAAGATGACAGGTAGCAGAAAAATAGCAATATCCACCCTATGCCATTGAAATTATATTATAGCAGACCGACAATTAAAAAAATGAATGAGAAGATTATATTGACAGGTGAATGTTTTATTCATCACCTCTTGCTATGATATTTATATTTTATAACCCGATATGTAGAATTGACAGTGCGCAGGTTACTTCTAAGTCTGTGATTTAGTTACTATTCGATGATAATTCTTTATCGCTATTTCAATAAATATTATTTCATTCATTAGGAGATATAGAGAGGCTATCATTGCTTGAATCTTCTTCTTCTATATAAATATATGAAAGAGTAAAGTGACTGAATGACTGACTGATATATCAACGCACAGCTCAAGCTACTGGGTATAGAGACTTGGAATTTAGCACAGAGGTTTCTGTTATAACAAAGGGGAGCACTGAAAAAAGATGTTCTGGAATTCAACTCCTGAGGGGGCTCAAATTGGTAAACTCGGACCGCTAAGTTAGAAAGCTTGGAGCTTTGAACAGAGAATCCTGTCATTACTCTAAGGGCCGGTTGTTTCAAGTTCAGATGAAGTAATAGGTAACTATCTAGCAGGTCAACTTATCCCATATTTTTTTTAAGAGGACAAGATTTTTGGGTTGTTCCTGTTTATCTTATTCTCCAGATAGCTAACTGGCAGATTCAGAATTGCACTATTTTTATAAAGCTGGTAACTGGGCTATCAGATCTTTTGTATAACATAGGTTATCGCTTTTTTTTTTGTTTTGAGACATCAAATATATGTTCAACAAAATGAGTGAAATTAGTCAGAGAAAAGAGCGATCGGTTAATTTTACAATTGTTGAAGTCTTCAAATTGATAAATCTAGTTGAGAAATGCCGGAATACAATAGAATCAAAAGCAATATTCACGAAATAGGAGAGACTTTGAACTGAAGTATGAATCATGAAAGAAAGATTTGAAGAAAAAATTTCTCCGTTATAATTACGAAATTGCTGTTAACGAATGTTAATCCTACACGGAGCAATAGAAACTAAAGTTAACAGTAGAATAAATTTTATTTAAAAACTTAGCTATAGATTGAACAACCAGCCCTAAATACACTTGGTCTTTTATATCGTGAGCTATTGTTACGTGTGAGCACACACGTAATGTTGCTCAGAAATTTGAAACCACCTAAACTTTGAGATGTGACAGCGGTACAAGTTGAAACTTTACATCGTAATGTAGTAGAGGTCTGCTCAAGGATAAATTGTATTTATTCCGCGTATTACTCTGATTCAAAATGACCTCCCTTTCGAATTAAAGAGACTGCAGTTTCCCCTGAAAGTTTGCTTCGCTATAACAATCAATGAGTCACAGGGGTGGACTCAAAAATTTGCAGGAATTGATTTAATAGCCCGTGAGACAGGGCATAAATTTTTCGTTGATTACCGCTCACTTAAACTTTGTGCTTCATTGTGATGAGTCCGGAAACTTTTTCATCTGGCAAAACTCTAGATTTGGGGGCGTTTTTCAGCAAGGGCTAATTAATTGAAAAAATATTACCGTCGTACTGATCTTTACATTAGACTAAAGATTTTTTGATAATAAAATAAAAAAATAATGTCCGACATGAACATTGGGCCTAGCACTTGTCATAAGTATATTGGTACTCACGATAAGTATGTTGATACTCACGACAAGTGCGGCTTGTCGAACTCACCGCTAACCCCAATATTCATGTCGGACAATATTTTTTTTCTCATTTTATAGTCGAAAAATCTTTTGATTAGTGTAAAGATCAATATGACGGTAATATTTTCTCAATTAATTAGCTCTCGCTGGAAAAACACCTAAATTTAGAATTTTGCCAAATGAAAAAGTTGTCGGACTCATCACTAAGAAGCCACTTACAAAGTTTCAAGTGAGCGGTAATCAACGAAAAATGTATAACCTGTCTCACGGACTATAAGACACGACTGTTTTTCTCAAGGCCAATTTTATGATAATAATTTTATCAACTACCATAGTCAACAGCGGGATTCAGCCATAGGCTGCTCTTCCATTCAACCGGTACAGTTGAGAACATAATGTGAAATTCAAAAGTCAAGAATTAAACATTGATTTTACATATAAATTAAAAAATAAATATTTATCGCACCTGTTTATCAGTTACGGGTGTGGCAGACACTTATCGTGCACTTGGTAAATTGACTGCTATTTCTTCAGCTAATGCAGGGCGCGGTAACCAGTCATCAAGCTACATATTAGATTGAATAATAAACATTTTTGTTTGATGAATTTGTAATAGTTTTCTTATATTTTTGGACATGATCATGGCCAGTGATTCTACATTTTCTGGCACACTGTTATAGTGAATAAGTGTGAAGTGGGAAAAAAATTCAAATTTAACTTTATTGAAAGCTGATACGATATGACAATGTTCAGAGCGCAGTTAAGAATGCTATTTCCTTACTGTCATCTTTTGATGCGAGTAGAGAGGCAGTCTGTTATCAGGATTTTGTTAATTAGGCAGAGATAACATTTCACTCGATCATCAATATACTGTATACCAGGCAAGGTACGGTGTTAAGTGCAGTATAGTTGTTTCAGAGATAACTGGAAGGATGATTGGAAGGCCGCACCGCCACAGCAGGGAGCGTCTGTACCTGCTAGTTGGCGATGTACTTGGGAAAATTCTACAATTAGGGTGAATGTATGTGTACCGTTACAATAAGTATGAAATAATAGACAAGACTCTCAGTGATCCAAAATAACACCTTTATTCCCTTATTCGGGAAAAGTAGACAGCATTGAACGTTTCAAGAACTAATGCCTCATCATCAGCAAAATAACAAGAACATTGAAATCAATTACTGAATCTCTACGATACTGGGTGTGGCATCTCTCTTTGTATCAGTTGTAAGAGATTTTGAATTCTTTCTTATTATAACAAAAAATGTAAACCCATTTAATCGTAGAGATTGAGTAATTGATTTCAATTTTTTTGTTACCTTGCTGATGATGAGACATAAGTTCTCGAAACATTCAATGGAAATGAAGATGTTATTTTGGATCACTAGGGCCTTGTCTACTATTTCATAATAACTTTTGGATCCTTCCTCAACAAATTGTTACAATAAGTACAAATTTCCAAATATATAATATGTTTGTGAATGACTTTATTTATTTTATAATTTTTATTGTTATATCATTCACTTTATCTAGAATTCTGTAGAAGAAAAACCAGAGTTCTATTTTATACCAGAAATATTTTGTGGTTTTTTTGTGATAACTGCCTGCTGTGATGCCCATCCCACCGTCCTTGCAGTTATCTTTGAATACACTATACGTATACACATGCACAATAATCAAGAATAGACACTAGCAATATTCTGGTCAATTTTAGTTTAATTTATGTAGACAAAATATTCCGAATTTGATAAAGGTGTCTTGATCTCAATTTGGCTGCTGTCAACTTATTTAAAAGATTACTCCGCTTTGTCTACGAGCATATACGCAGGCTTTTGAATACTGGACTACGATTCAATTTGCAGCAATAAATCAGGAGTCTTACTAGTTCCAAATACATGGGGAGAAGATTTCTCAGAATTTTATTTGAGTCTATTATTCTTAGTCCAAAGTACCAAATTCTCAAGGTCTTTATTAATTGCATCCTATGATTCATCGATAATTATTTTATCAATAATTGCTATTAGCTGCGTATCGTCTGCATAGAAGTATGAGGTGCAATAACTCAAACAGGACCTAAGATAGATTCTTGCGGTATACCTGGGCTTAAAAGAAATATTTGAAAAAGTGAGCTGAAAGTGCTAGAAGGCACTGATACGTAAAACCCCTATCAGCCAGTTAGTTGTTGCACCAATGGATGAAGTATTCGCCGAAATTATAATATCGTAGTTTCGTCAATAAGAGATTGTTATCCACCAAGTCAAACGCTCTAGAAAAGTCCATCTGAATTAGAAGAGTTGGTATAGATTGGTCGGCATTTTTTGAGATATCATCAAGTATTTTCAATAAAGAAACCTGATTGTGAAGCTGGAAGAATTTGATTTTCTCCAATGTAGTTTGTTATCCGATTACAGCATACTCTTTCCAGGTCATTGAACGCCAAAACGTTATTTTAAATTTGGTAATGGTCAGGGACAACACTTTCCAATATACAGGCTATTGATGATATGATGATAATGACTATTTTACGTAGTGTTCACGTGTGAGCTCACCCACTAGCCTACATGTATTGACAGGACACCACCCTTTAAAATAGTGGAGGAAGTCGTATAAAAAAAATATTATCAAAAAAAATCTCAGGTTTTCTTCCTGTCTTTACCGTAATTACTGACCTGAAATTTTGAGATTCTTCTTCTACAATATTAACCGTGATTTAGGGTTTTATTTGTACATATATGTTAATTTGTAAGGTATTTATGACTATGCTAGACCTATACAACCTGAAAAAAAATGGTTATTGTTATTATTTCCACGAGAAATTATCTCTATTCGTTTAAAGTCAAGCTGCTACTAAATATATTATATAGTCTTGAATAATGAAGTTATTCATAAAGTGAAATTTCATTAGAACATACATACTTCCATGTTGTATATTTGAGAACTCCATATTATATTATTTCATTTTTAATTTCAATCAGACCACCTGCAGAGAACTAATGTGACTGATTTCAGGGCTTAAGGATATATATGTAGTTACCTTTGTCATACTCTTCAGTTTTCTATGTCGTGAACAGACATGGCTCTAGATTGTACAGTCCATTCTGTATGTCGATAGTATCTGAATACGTTCATAAAAACATCGAAAATTTGCTTGATGATATCATTTGAGTTTTATTACTGCTTTTTTCGACATCTTACTTTGCGCTCCCACTTATCGCTGCACTATCAAGCTGCCAGACTCTCCATTTAGTGATCCGCGATCATAAACTAATCTTGTTATTATATATAAGGTTTAATTTTTTCTTGTTCTACATTTTTGGTCTTACCTGAACTATTTTCAGGAGTGAAAAGAATTTGTGTGTATATAATTGAACAGTTCAATGATGCTTCAAAAATTTAATAAACTTAATAACATATGCTGGTCAATCATATACATACAAACTCTTTTCACTCCTGAAGATAGTCCTGGTAGGACCGATGCTGTGGAGCAAAAATAAGTATCAAGCTCTGTGATAATTCCCGTATTTCAAAACGTACAAGTCAGTATCATCAACAATATTAATTCGATAATATTAATTCTTCTGTAATTGATTGAAGGAAGTTGATTAAAGTATAATAATAAATATTCGAATCAAATAGCTGTAGGTAGATCTTATCATTTCCTATCTATCTGAAGGTAGGTTTAATCTTAAACGGCTGACAAAGGTATCAAACTCAAAAATTTATATAGATTTTATTTAGTGGAAGTTTCCAACAATTTGACCTAATGTTTTAGCTAAGGAGAGGGAATCGGATAAAATATCTGTACATAATATTTGAATTATCCAGGCAATAGGTATGATATAAACTCATTGGTCATAAATGAGAAATCTGATTTATTCCCAAATATTCATGTTAATAATACCGAGATGTATGACTTTATTTTATGATTCAGCCCTTCAAAAGACGACGCCCATGTTCTAAGATTCTTACCAAGATTTTAATTTGTACTCGACTCTGTTTTCCCTGCCTTCAAGTTTAATCTTGTCGGTTGAATTATAACTGTAATCATTATTACAAATTTTCTCTTGGCTGTAGATTTGATACTAAATTAGTTCCTTCATCATTTCATAATATTATATAATAAGAACATATTTATTTTGAAAATAAAATAAAGATAGTCTAGTCTTTAAGAATGATCACCTGGATCTAGAAAACTTATTGCTTCGGAAAAGTTATCGCTGAGTTCACAACAGAATCGTTATGTTTATAATGAATAAATAAATGTATTAGTTTAAAGTCCTTCTTCACTTTTGTGCATACTATGATCTAGGATTAACATAAGTTTTTCTTCATGAGAGTTTACTTATCAATAATTAAATATCTATATGCTAATAATTATTTTGAACTACGTCCGCAAAAATAGATTACATCCATCATTAATTTGAAATGGCGTGAGATTTGTTTCCAGCAGATAATTTATTCTGATAAGCTCGAGGAATTTCAGAAATATGATACATATATTCATAGATATATTAAGGCGATGAAATTCATGTATTTTTAGGACTCACCTAATTATAAATCTAGAAATAATAGGAATTTCGTAACAATGTTTCAATTTATTTCATAATCAAAAAGAAAGTAATGAAAATGGTATTCAATACAATATTTTGAGTTACCAATTTTACAGTTCACTTTGAAAAATATGAAAAAAACCATCATACCTTTTCAAAAAGTCAACTTTGAATATATTTTTATATCCGCACAATATTCACTTCAATTCAGTATGTAATTAACAACTTACAAATGTTTTTGGTTTAAGAGTTGCTGATCAGAACAAATCTATGATGGAATAGAAACTGCGTATGTGGAATAATATAGAAAAAATCTCACCAAGACTCTGTAATCACCCATTAAATTTAACTGGAAGTTGATTACTGCGGTTACAATTGTTCTGATAATAATTATTCTCTAATTAAGTGTAACTATCTGTGGTAAGATGGAGCCTGATTGTAGTAGTCCTAGATGAAATACTGTACATGTACTGCATTTGATTTTGATTATTGGCAATATTAGAAATTGCATCATGATTTCGCTATATCTCTGCTTTATTCTATTCTTCTGATATTCTTTGAGAAATAAGTTTGCTTCCAAATTCGGATGAATTTGATAAGAACTGAATCTATTCCCAAAAATTCTAGAACCTATTCATCGCCTCAGCTATCTCAACAAGCTCGGAAACAATTCACTCCATTTCATCACCCAATTAACAGCATATTACTCTTACCACCTCTTCAAAATATTTTTCTATCACGTAGACGTCGTATTCGAAACAGTAGGTTCCAAAATTGTGACTGACGTCACGGGTGATGTAGCGGACGAAGTACCCGCTGACGTACCTCCCATTGATGACGTAGAGAGACTCAATGGAGAAACACTTAGCGTCGATGGATTCAGCTTTGAAGGGTTCAGCAACGAAGGATTTGCTGTTGAAGGGTTGAGATGTGAGGGATAGTTGGAAAGAGATGGAGGCATGCGGCCGCTCAAGCTCGGGGTTGATTGCGCGTCGAATTTTCGTCGCGAGGACTTGAGAGCGAGATTGAACGGCGGAGGCCGCAGTCAGACGTCATCCTCGATGCATCGAAGAGAGATTTGTTGTTTTTGAGCGAGAGCATTCAACACGTAGACGAGTTGGTCCAGTTTCTTATCCATTACGCTCAACTGAAATCGAAAGATTCATTATAAGAGATAGAATTATATGGGCTAATGTATTAGTTCTACGGACATCTTTCACATATAAACTGATGTGGTTACAAGAAAAAAATAGCAGTGACGTAGCTAGGAAAGAATTCACGAGGATAGTTAGAGAACAAGAAGTGTTCAAACGAATGTGTTTTTGATCAACTGTTAACATACACGGTACCCAGCGAGCAGTCAGCTTCCACATACTCAGAACATCATGTAGAATAAGGTGGACGCGGTCTATCGAAATATTTACAGCCTCAGCAATACCACGACGAGTTCTGGGCGTCCCGTACGTTCGTCATTTTAAATTGACATACAGCCATCTTCAAATTCAGCCGCCAACTTCTTAGCTGTCAAAAATTATGAGGCATACTCTTTTATTATAGAATCTAACTTATTTTTCATCTCTGGCGGTTTTAAGCCTTCCAAAACGAAGCTATAAAAAATCTACTGAGCACACAAGCCTGAAACTTTGCTCAGCTGAAGTTTTTACTCAATTAATATAATAGCATTATTGTCATACCAGCGGCATCTATGCTTCCACAGCAGATAATTTTTCGAACTATCTTTGTATAGATATTATAATGGATCATCAATTTATTCCATAGTCTAAAGTGGGACTTTACCTCTGATTGATAGAGCAAGTAGATATATTTGGATAGTGTATTATCACGTGATGAAAGAATTGACAAGAATATTGTAAACGGTGAGGTTCTGAAGGCGTTAGGGACTTTCCATCATGATTAGGTTTTTATAATGGGAGCCTTCACTTATTTTGATAAATAGAAGTAGTTGCAGGCAGTTAGAGAAGCGTACTCAATTTTTGAAGAGGTGCGTGACATTTAACGTAGGTACACGAATGAATTATGGAGGTTAGAGGTGAAGGATGGGTAGCTGTCAACTGCACCTGACCAAGTATAAATTTCTTATCACATTGAACATCTGCGCCAACGCTTGAAACGAGGTAAAAATAAAAGTGACCAGCTGCACCAAAGGATTAATTCCCAGCAAATGCAGAACATATACCGTTAGGCTTTTTTTTATCCTAATACCAATCCACAAACCAATCCATTGTTTTTTTTTTTTAGCAAAGAACGACTATCTATTGTTATGTATTCTCCTGATATCGATATGTTATTGAGTGTGATTTATTTTGATTATTGGTAAATTGTTATGCAATGTGGACTTTGTTGTTAATCAAGAATTTGTTTCTTTCCTAGCTCGACAATTTCGACTACACCTGTCTTCAAGAGCGAAAAGAATTGTGGAATTTGAATATAATACATTATTTAAAAGATTGATGTATAAAAAGTGAAAAAGAACAATTTTCATTTTGTCATGCTACAATCGACTATAATATATGCTGCTGTCTATACATATTTAGTTAGCAGCGTCCATAATTGTATTGTACTAGGGGTTTGATAAACAGTGCGAATGGCACGTCGAGCTTAGTCACAGCGCGCGAAGTCTGCTCGTTAAAAGCAAAAACCACTCGTTTAGTGCTACTGACACACAAAGCAGTAGTGGGGGTGGATTCGCTGCAGTGGATTTTCGACGGAGTGGATTTCCGCCACACCGGACATCCGTCAGCAGAAGTATTCGACGGTGCGGTACGCACTCATCAATGCAATCTTTTCTAGAACCCGTCGTATTACCCTTAGAAATATACCTGAATGACGGTCAAGTGCAAGGGTAATTGCTTAGTGCAAATTTCCACATTTTTTGATAAGCTCAAATTTATGCCCGGTTAAGAGATTTTCACTGGCAGAGATGGCGTACAACATAGAAAGTGTTCGTGAAATTGAGTCAATTCAAGATGGCATAACTATAATAAAATTCTCGAGAAAACTTCAGGTTATTCATTGGTAATCGTCAAGTTCAGATCTTACCCGGATTGTTGTGTTCGGTTGAACACTTGCAACTGATGCCTTGGCCTATGCTATAAGAGACAGTTCACATTTTTTCACCTTTCATAGAAGGGACGCACAGAATCTATTGTATAAACTAAATAACATGTGTACAAGATGTATTCTCGAACGGGATGCATAAATCACTCCTATGTTTGTTCACAAATACTGACTACAAGTAAACGCATCTAGCAGGAACTAATTGCACGGCATATAGTGCATATCTTGGCTTTAAGTACCTACATGTCTCTTCATGGCCAAAATAATTTAAGCATTGTTTGTTGCAAGCGTAGTAGTAAAAAATGAAGAAAGTCGAAATTTATTAATAATATGTCCAAATATGCTGGCAATTATAATAGAGAACAAAAAATATTGTGCATAGAGTATATGAAATCCGAGGATTCTATTTAAAATAAATTTATATTTGAAGAGGCTCGGAAACTTGACTATCATTTAAAGGGATGAAAAGCTACCGGCGTATCATCCAATATATTCATTTACATCAATGATACACCAACGTATCGAGTTTCTCAGGGTGATAGTAAGATCTCAAATATGTTTTACCCTTGCTTTGATTATTAAAACAATTTGACATGTCAAATATATTGATTCTTCAGAATAAGCTACTTTTTGTCAAATAACCATCTCAACTTTTTATTCCATTAATAACGTAAGCTAAATAATTTCGTCCAAATTTGTGACTTCTTATTTTATCAATGGATCAACTTTATTATAAAATAATTCAGATACTACGAATAGATCGTATAGAACTGCTGTGCGCACACTAAGTATCCATGCGATGAAGATTCGCACATGTGGATCTTGCGCCGTATCGCACGTAGATATTTTAAGAATAGAGCCCCAAACATGTGACTGTTGCAAGAGAATAAATTTTTCTATTAAATCACAATAAAGGGTCTTTTCATTATTTTAATGTATTGCATATCTAATCCTATAATTCAATATTTATTTAATATTTATTTATTATTTAAAAAATTGTAATGAAATTTTATATGGAGAAACATGATTGTTATCATAGTAACTAAATCAGACGGAATGAACGTTCGAATCTCTTGGAAGATACAATTTGTGATAAGTACAATAATTTATTGCAAAATAATATATTAACGCCAACAGATGTTCACAATCAAACTAATCTAAAAAATGATGATCAGTAGCCCTCAAAAACAATGATAATAATGCAATCAACTTATACAAGAAATTGAAGCTGTGTGCAGTTCAGCAAATATCTCGTGGCGTGTGACATCAGGAAGCGCAGTAGAATCGTAAAAATTTTTAGTGGGGACTTCACTTTAATACAAGTGACGCTAGTGCTCACTGCGATAGAAAAAGCAATCTGAGGCAGAAAGATGAAGATGAAAACGTAGTACGCGTGCCACAATACCATCCAGATTTGAACTCCATTGAGTATGGGCGTCTTTGAAACTGTAAGCTGCCAGAAAAAAATTACTTTCAAAATAAATATATAATAAAGTTGTACGAAGACTTTCTTATGGAAATTCCCAGCTGAAGATTCAGAAATACGTTGATTACATGCCAATAAATGTAAAGAAGAACTATCAAGTTGAGAAGGAAACATAGAAAATAATGCAAATAGATTTATGATTAATCTTGGGAGCCATTACAAAAGCAGTTATACTGAAAGTAGCTCAGAATTTCTCACATAAGATTTAGTAACAGTATAATTTTTCTCACGTCAGAGTCAATAAATTCAAATAAATATTTTGATCGTTATTACCCTATTATTTGTATTATAAAATTCTGGGTCCATGTTACTTGCTCTGTATACGTTATTCAATTCTTATGCTGATGAGGCTTGAAGAATAAGTAAATTTTTGAGGATTACGGAATTTTCAATAATATTATGAAACATTTAGGACTGAAGTTTTGTCTTGTATTGTATACGCCGAGTGTACATTCTATCTTTCTTCCTCCTAGTGCGTACTCTCTCTGCGCAGTATTCATCCCCACACGTCACGAGATATCTGTGGGACTGTAGATAAGATTTTTTTCCAAACTAGTTGTATGAATGATATTTTATGTGCTTGAAGTTTGACACGTAATGCATCTTCATTCAAACATTTGTCGATAAATGAGATTCTTAAGAAATATTTGTGGGTACACGTACACGAGTAGTATTTTGCCAGAAGATTACGTCGAATAAGGTCGTTTAGACTTGTGGAAAAAATTAATCTGAGTATATCTGGAGGAAAGATTGAAAAAGAACGTGAGTAGATTGATTAATTGTTGGTTTGTTGCTTGCGAGAAAATAATCGACTGGGAAAGAACAATGATTGGAATAAAAAATGTGAGAAAAACGGAACAGAAAAGTTTGGATAGGAATGTGTAGTATAAATTGATTACTCCTTGAGTGTTGTATGCTAATCTCATTCGAGAGGTGTACTTCATTAAGGCAACAAATCTCTAGAGGAAAGATATCTGATCAAAATATCAGACAATAAAATGTTGTACTTCATGTAATGTTGACTCAATATCATAGTAAATACATGAAAATTTAGAGTAGTAGAATGAAGTGAAGTTGCATAAAATTTCTATTCTTTGATTGCTTCAATTATTAGTAGGACATTTAATCAATGTCATATTACAAATTTGAACCATTTTTCTACAAGTTTAGTATTTGATCCTTTCCGAAGGCTTGCAATTATGTTATTGAGATATTTCGGACCATGTATATTTACAAAATATTTTTGATGTAGAGTTATGAGTGGCCTTGAGTTTAGGTAGGGTGGTAGTACGTAAAACTAAAATACAGAGAATATGTGGAATTTGGATTTTTTCTTGCTCGGGAAAGAAAGATATGTGAATAACTCATTTACTATTATGTAGAGAGTAGACGTCACGAATTTATGGATTTTACTTGAGGTGAATATTGATAATTATATCTTTATACTGGGATGCTTCTACCTAAGTCCGAACTTATGCAATAATAGTTGTATAAAATCAGTTTCTGATGCAGTTGACCATATTTTTACACTTTATAACAATACAAAGACCATTTTAATTGGAGATTTTAATGCAAAACTGGAAAACTTGAACCAGATAGAAGAATTATCAATTTTTGAAAATCCAAACGTTCTTGAAAGAAGGCTACCGGCACATAATAAAGTCGATGAGAGAGGAAGAATGCTGGTTGAATTAATGGAGTCCTCAGGGTTCTTTGTCTTAAATGGGAGAGCCAATGGTGGTATTCCGGGTAAATTTAATTTTTTTGAACCATATGGAGCAAAGCACAATTGACCTTGCTTGGGCTAATTCACCTTTTGCAGAACAGGTAACCAAGTTTGAGATTTTTCCATCTGTTAGTAATACGGGGCATAGTATTATCCATATAAAACTTCTTAATAATTGTAATAAGAGTACTGAATCTTGTCATGATAATGATAATACTTCCTCTACAGCAATAAACTCAGGATTATTTGCGGTGAGATTCAAATTTGACCATATTAAAAACAAGTTATTTGATGATTTAATTTATACTGGACACATTATATATTAAATCTTTTCGATAATATACTCACGAACGAAACTATACCAAATGACTGGTCCAAGGTAGAAATGAGTATGATATACAAGAAAGGTAATCCTAATAATACAGAAAATTATCGTGGGATAGCATTAGTAAATAATCGGTGTAAAGTCTTTACACAGATCATTTATGACAGGCTGCAAACATGGATAGAGGACAATGATTTACTAGAGGAAAATCAAGCGGGCTTCCGTAAGGGTAGGGGAACTAGGGACAATATTTTTTGCCTGAATGCTTTAGTTCAGCTACAACTTAGGATGAACAAGGGTAAACTATATGCGGCTTTCATAGACTTTAAACGAGCCTTTGACTCTGTGAGTCACTCCAAATTGTGGGACAAATTGTATAATTTAGGTATTAGTTGTAAATTGGTAAGAATAATACAAAATTTATATATGAACGCTAACGTAGTCATAAAAACGAGAAATAATCAAATAGATCAGGAACCTATACGTTTGCGAGAAGGTGTATTACAGGGAGAAATATTGAGCCCTATCATGTTTGCGGTATATATAAACGATCTAGAAGAATATCTTAGAGATAACAATCAAAAAGGCATTAATGTAGATGATTACAGGGACATAATCATGCTAGCATACGCTGATGACGTAGTCATCCTGAGTGACTCCCCAATCTCTCTACAACGGAAACTAAGTCTCCTGGAGCAATATGCGGACTTGAATGTCTCTTCTCTACTGGATGCCCTTGACAGGCCAAAAATTTGTGATATTTTTTACTACACTGCCAAAAGCCTCGCATTAAGGACCTTCTGCATAAATGAGTGATAATGATATTTTGAAAAACAATGTATGAATAAGAATAGTTAGAAAAATAATAACATATCACATTTATTTGAATGGATAAGTTAAAATGAGATGTTGAACAAACATGTGATATTAAAGTTTCGAAAGTAAAGTGTATCAAAGTTGGAATTACAGTGTTTAATAACAATTATAAGATAAGTGATAAAATAGTATAGCATAGAAATATTAACTAGAATACTACCATTTCTTTGTATAAGGCCATGTACCTTGGATACAAATAAATAAATAATAATAATATTATGTAGAGAATATCGTCCTCTATTGTAACATAGGTAATGCTATTCGCGTGCAGTTTCTCAGTTCTTTGTTTACCTTAAACGTTTATTTTCATATAGTCCAAGATCCCAGACCCGCCAGACGTTATTTATTTTCTGAGAATCAAAATGTATGGATTAGAGTAGTGCTAGTCGGTACTTTGATCATACGCATATTCGCTAGTTTGTACCGACGGCCAATTTATACATACGAGATGCTAGAGGTACGTTAAGACATTACTCACTTTTCTTGGAGTCCGAGTGCTGATTTTTATGTATGTCCTAGAGCCTATTGCGTGAAATTGATAACCAACACTGTCAGACACTTCTAATCGGCAGTAATTTCTGCTGAACGCTTTAAAGCTCGCAAGAAAATAACATGATCTTACTTATAGTCCGAGTCCTAATTTTTATATATGATACTCAGGGAGCAATTTCAATACTTTTTGTGAACAGCCAGATCAAGAGAAAGTTAGATGCTCATATATATTTCGCTTATTCTCAAGCCAACAAATAGTCAGCTCGCGCTTTCACTCACAGCGATATTTTAATTGTGTCTGAGGGATGTTTAGCCCTACGATTGATATCGCTGTTTACAAAAAGTAATGAAATTGTTCCCTGAGTAACATATATAAAAATCAGCACTCAGACTATAAGCAAAGATTACGTTATTCTTTGCGAGCTTAAAAGAGTCTAGTAGAAGTTACCACGGATAGAAAGTATCTGGCAGGATTGACTATCAATTTTTGATAATATTCTCTCAGACGTACACAAAAATCAGCACTCAAAACTTCAAGAAGAGTGAGTAATGTCTTAACCTACCTCTAGGACCTCGTATCTGTAGATTGGCCGTCGGCACAAACTAGCAAGTATGCGTATGAGCAAAGAACTTACCAAGACTACTTAATTCCATACATTTTGTCTCTCAGAAAATAAGTAAGGTGTGGCGGGCCTGGGATCTTGCTCTAATAGTAACGATTGTCAGAACAATTGTTCCGGAGATAATTGTGCAACGCTTGGGGTGAACCATCTCTGAGGCCTGGTATTACAGCCTGCTTTATCCTAAGCGTAGCTTAATTATTACTTTGTTGGAGCAATAATTACTAAGGTAATTGAACCACGCTCAGGATGAACTCAAGACTCTAGTACTGGACATGGAGAATAGAATAGAATAATCATCAGATAACTGCGATTCACAAACCTCAGTTTTCCAGAAGAGCGATGAAATTTTAAACATGATTGAAAAATTCAGATCAACATACTTGTAGACCTGCAATCAGTAGAATATACAAAAAAAAAAATTGGGATATGAGTACACGAAAAATGCCAATAGATCGAGTCCACCGCAATAGTATGTAGTAGTAGGAGTTTACAGCGCCTAATTTTGCCATCACAGTCTTTGAATAACCATGGTTTTCATTCCTAGTTCAACATTTCAAAGCTTACTACATGAACTGTAGAGATTCTTTAATTTTCGTAATCAAATGTACTTCTCCAATCTAAAAAACTTCAGAAATATTTGAAAGTACAGTTGCCAGGTTGAGATGTGTTGCAAGAAAACATAATGACACAGTAAGAATTCCTTTTTGTTATCTCTCAAATCGCATATTCCTTTGAAATTGTACAGAAATGTCAGTTTCATATCCGATTGAATTAATTTAAGTTTTGATGGAAATGATGCGAAACACTGCTATTATAAAAAAAAGTTCCATTTCCGTGGAGGTCATGAATAAAATATTCTTTTAGTAGAAAGGTGTCCGGAGGCACGGAAATTTTAAATTGTTATGAAGCAAAATCGAAGTTCAGCATGAGGGAGAAAACAGAGAGTATTCTACAGTTTTTATTAGATAAGGAATATTTTATGCGGAAGATAAAAAGGTTGTGAAATAAAGATATGGAAAGAAAGGAGAATATGGACGGTAACAGACGGCAAGATCTTTCTGTTCACTTCATTCTACCCTCAAAATATATCTTAGAAAACAGAGAATTCAATCTTCCAAGAATTAAATAATTCTCACTTGGAATATTTGACATACCAATCAAACAGAAATATAAAATATCAGAGTAGATTTGCGTATCGTCGATATGTTTAAAATATTTTTGTTGTGAAGCCCTCCGAATCGTGTCTTTCGTTATAGTCCACGTCCTGACGAGAAATATTGTTCACTACTCAATTCGAGGACGAGTATTTCATAACAAAGTTTATGTAGAGGGTATAGCTGAATTAATTCGGTAATAACTGCTTTCACAATTATTATAATGGATATTAGTTCAGACAACGAAGACCGAAATAGGCCAAATAACGGAAAAAAATCATGTAGGAGCCAATTTTGCTAAAGAGGTGAATGAAGTTTAAAGATTTCTTTTTTCAGTATCTTGTTAATAACTCGGAAACTACTGCCTCTAGCAAAATCAAATTATTAATACTAGATTATTTTGAAAAAAATTTTCTACAACAAAAATTTTATACATTTTTTCATTAGGATCAGGACAAGAGGGAGAAAATAAAAAAATCTGAGCATAGTTCATTTATCATTAAAACTTGATTTTTAACAATAAAGACTATTTTTCTTATAATTTATTATTTTTCCTCTTCCATATCTCTTCTAGTACTCATCCTAGCAATAAAATGCCTAGGACATTTTTTGTAGACAATTTTTTTTTAGATTGATATAATATGCGAGCATTATTTTGCTTGAGGCATTAGTTTTCGAGTTATTAACAAAAAACTAAAGAAAGAGACCTTTAAACTACTCCTACTTCCACTTATCAGGACTTTTAGTGTGTTATTAAGGACACCTTCCACCACATCTGTGCCAAGATTAGCTTTACATGAGATTTTTCCGCTATTTTTCTCCGTTCTGGATTATATTAGGTTAAGGCCCGGTTTACAGTACATTTTTTAATTCTGAATTAAACTAACATCGAGATTAATTTAATCACGCAATTAAATTTCTATCGGTTTACAGAAACAAAATCAACGCGATTAAGAGTTCGGTTAAGTAATTCAAAATTAATAAATTAATCACGAAGGTTGGCAACATATTTAAATACAGAACTAGCTTCATGCTTATGTTATATGCAGGCTATATGAATTGACAACTGTCAGATTGAATAATTTTCAGACTTGTACGATTGCGCAAGTAGAACGGATTTTTAAAGAGCAATCAAAAGTGTCTTGAGGACGTAACAGAAAACTAAAAAAGAATTCAACAGAAAGAGAAAAAGGAGATGCAATTTATATTTTAGCAGAGTATGTATATTTTCCACAAGTAAATGATGTTTTATTTTATATTGCATTGGTTATATTTTCATTCTCTGGAATTGCAATTGCTGTTTTTATTCATCCTCTATAAATCGTTACAGTGATTTCTTACAGTTTCCTTTTTTCTATAGACTCAGATCTATGCTTGGAAATAAAATCACAGATGGAGCGTCTTTGAAAGCGAAAGTGAAAGTTTGGGATATAGCGATTTAAAGATTCTGCAGTATTTTCGGCTCCCAGGAGCACAAAGCAGTTTAAACTCAAACAATGTTACTCAACTAAGTTTTTATCACGTGAATGTGTGCACACTATAAAAAAAATTCTTGTGGTATGATCAATAAATAAATATCTCAAGCAGATTGGGTCTTTATTGATGCAGTACGAATTGCAGTGTTTTCATTGAAATTTACTAAGATCCCTGGCTCTTCAACTCCAGCGTGCAATTTCTGGCGCGATTGGCAGCTTGTCATCAATGATCATTGTTGTATTAGGCAACGCACAACAAGCAACAATAGATTTTGAATTTTAATTTAGAACTCCTTTCAATAGTGTTTTCAGTCGTTTTATGCGAATTGTTATATGCTTCTTCTGCTTCGGTTCGTGGATTTAGTCAAGACGTTTAAATGAAAGAACGACAAATAAATTCACTTAGTAGGAAATCTTCACCATAACGTCCATCCTCCAGATCAGCACATAAAACTGTCATTGAGAATACTGCTGTTATGCACACTTCCAGGCCATATAAACTCTATTCCGTATTTTTGGATCTACATCACATACAGCTTGTACATTCATTGCAAAAATATTTTCGATCTATGAAAATCTTTCTGCCAGGACCACCAGCAAATTTTATTTTTATGTGAATGCAATCTGTTGCTCCTATTACTCCAGGTACTTTTCGAATCCTACAGAAACCCAATTTCACAGCTCAAATCTCTTCTGAAATAGTCATTTTTATATATTGAGGCTCTAGTTGTACTACTTTACGCCCTGCATGTTTTATAATATTACGAGGAGTAAATTTATGCACCGCAAAGGAATCGTTTAATAATTGCTGAAAGCACTGGTAGCTTGGAATTGTATCGTAAGTAAAGTTTGATGAGCTGAAATAGATTTTCTTTGTGTGGCAAGTTTTATTCCAGCACCAATTAAATATCGCAAGAACAAAATACTGCATTTTTCAATACAAAATCTGAGTTTGAAATTCTCATTATCAAAAAGTTCTCATAGAGATCTCACCTAGGAACTTTTTTTACTTACCTCATCATTAGAAGATGATAATAATGATATATAATGACATACAAATTATTTATATCCAATTTTTATTCATATTTTATCAATTTTCGAGTATCAGACAATTATGTCATGAAAAAAGTGACATAATTTGTCAGTTTGCAAAAGTTAATCGAGAGAGATACTACCTTTAACTTAATTCTAAATTAAAGTTGAAGATATTCACGATTAACTCCTAATTGAGGTTCTATAAACTCATTCAATGTTTAATTTTGAATTAAATTTTATGTAATCGTGAATTAATTCAATTGCCATTAAATTATTGTTTAGTTTTTAATCGAGGTAGAATGACGTCAAAAAATTGAATTAATTCTGAATTAAATATTTAATCGCGATTAAATATTTGATTTACTTTCTATGAACCGGCCCTAAGGTTAACTAAGCACATCAGAAATACCGGAAAATCTCTTGACACAAATATCTCTGCAACATAATTTGAATATATCAATCATTACTTTGTTTGTGATCACGTAATAACCCATTAATAAATAAGAAAATGAATGGAAAACAAATAAATAAATCAAGGTCGAGGTGCAGCAATGAAATATCACAGATATTGAGAGTAAATAAAGGATGAATAGTTGTACTATTTAGAATTTCATCACATAATCCAAGATATGCAACCTAGTTCCTATGCTTTAGGAAATAGAGAGATACTTTTCTGCTACAAGTATAGGGAAAGTAAATGTACTAAATTGTAATCGAAATACAGTGATAATTTCATAAGTAAAAAATATAATCTCAATGACAGTTCATGTACAAAATTATAACAGAGTTGATTCAATTTGGAAAGAATGCTTTATGTCACGATGCATGCAATGATCCGAAGAGTACAAACAGTGCAAAAAATCAACTCACCTGTTGCTCTACGCGGTACAGTCTAGCGCCCACTGTCATCGGCCTTACATTTCCTACTCGATCAATTCCAGCGAGATAACTTCCTGGTTTGCCAAGAGTTTGGTCCAGACGTCGTTGAAGTTCCTAAAAGTAGAACAGAATATTCAAATTCTAAGCAAATAAATTCTTATATCGTACTCTTGGAGTAAACTCTCTTAATTAATGATTGAATTGATTGGTTTTATATTTAGGGTGCAAATAAAGAACAAATTGATCAAAACATGAAGTCAGAAAAAAGTAAGAGAAAATCATCATATTTCTGGAACATGACATATTTCTGCAAAACGTACTCCTCAAAAATAATTAATATCCAGTTTATTCTATCAAATTGATTATTTATCATTATGTGAAAACTTGAAGTTAGATAAATTGAATTTACTGCTACTGTATAAAATCAGCCATTAATATAATAATTAAAAATTTTTGGTTCACGAGAGCACAAGAGAAATTCTAAAACAACGGAATATCCCTTGGGAGGTCTTTAAAATGCGACACATATTGTTATTTTACTGAAATCATACCTATTCAAGTTTTCGGAGCCACAATGGTGGCAAGTGAAACTGGGACACACTGAATATTTCATACAGAGTGTGACAGCTAAATGAGACAGCACGAATAATTTCTTTATAACAGAATACGTTAAAAATTTATAGAGAATACAAGGGCGAAAATTGATCTGCATGGGAAAATATCATTTTGAACTAATGATTTTTAAGTTAAAAGTTTTTTCTTGTTAACTAGCACCAAACATATTGTCACAAATTTCATTATAAATAATTAATAATCATAGATTGCGGTACAAATATGCACTTGTATGATCACTATTTCACTCATAGTTACTCGTACGGAATGAATTCCTCTTCTAGCTCACGCTTTTATATACCTAAGTCGTCAATGGGCCAACCTTCAATTGTGTAACAGTTGATGTCTGGCAACCACCGAACATCTAGTAACCGTAGGCTGTCAATCAAGTCTGACTATTGAACATCGACTTGGTCAATACTAACTAGGATTACAGTTATAGCGAATTTAAGTAAATATTTTTGTGAACTAATTACCTATAATATTTCACATTTGTGACAATGTTTTCTCGGTTTTTCGAATAGATTTTTATTTATTTATTAATTTTTTCCAGTTTCGATGCCGATTTTATTGGTTATATCAAAATTATCTCCTGTTTATGCTAAGAACGATTCAAGACTCTTATGGGACAACGACTTGAGCGTTCTGATTGACCGAAATTCAAACAAATCTTCCAATAGCATGAAAATCAAGTGGCATTTACGGTCAGACATTAATTAATTATTATGAATAAATTAATGTAGTTTTGAGATTCAATTTTGTATCTAAATATTTGCGTTATTTGTGAATATATTTTTGTTCTCATTTATTGAATTTATCTCCAGAAAGATCGTTTTAAATCTTGCATTCAACGTGAAAAATAGTATGGATTGTATTTAATTGAAATGTTATTTTTAGGTAATCAGGCGAAATCATAACAAAAATCATCTCTAGTGAAATAGTTATTTACATTACAAGATGCGAAAGTATACTTTTTTTGTGTGAGGTGGTATTTGAATGGCCGAGGTGAAGCCGAGGCCGTTCAAAACCTCCGAACACCTGAAAGGGCTTTCGCATCGTGTGATGTATTAAATTTTTTCTGCTACTGTTCTATATAGATATTAATATTTAATAATGATTATTATATTTGAAATAATGTTATGGAGGCTGTTTTACCAGTCTAAAATTATCCATAGCAACGGTTTATTTACAATGTTATCTGTCATCAGCACCTGTCACAGTTTTTGAATTTCAATAATTTAGTGAAACATTGCATTTGACCGATTCAGAATGTTAACAGAAAATTAAAATGGTATTCAAAAGGCAACTAACAATGCATGCTTCACTTCTTGCGGATAAATCCAAACAAAGGTACAATCAAACATACAGCATGTTTTCTAAATAGCTTGCTGATAAAAAAGTTGCTCGAATTGACGAAAATGTAATGCTTCGGGTGCCGATATTTTGGATTTAATGAGCAGATGGAAGTCCTCTTCGTAAAGTAATGAAATTGAAATTTCTAAAAAGGTGTTACATGAAATTCACATTAATATTTCCTCAAATAAAGAAACAGTGACAAATATAATTTTTGACGTAATTCAAAATTATAGAAATCTCCCAATACAAAGGAAAGGAGTTAATAATTCAAATAATATTTCTACCATGATATTTTCCAATTGTTCAAATTGCATAATTACTTGAAACCAATAAATAGATAAAATTAAATTAAATAGATTGGATAAAATCATATTATTGTTATAAACTACTTATTTATTTGAATAAATATTGAAATTTCCAATATATTTGCATTTTTTCAAGCTTTTACTTTTTTGTCCTGGCCCCGAAAGTATTACTTTCGTAGCTAGCAACGCATAGCAACGAGGTAACACGAAAGTTTGCTTTCGTTATCGTTCGAGTTGCCAGGGCTACAAAGCTCACTTATTTATACAGTAGCAGAAAATATATTAATTCGATGTTTTCTTCTGCATATCTGTTATCATTTTTTGTTCTTTGATATTCTTGTGATATACGAGTCAATTTTTGCTTTGCTATTGAACTTATGTTGTCCGCAGAAGTTATGTCATCTTCTATAATAGAGAAATTCTTATTGTTATTGCTATTTTACACTGTGTATCTCCATTCCAAGTATGTACTCAGCCTTGCTGTGATATATTATTTATCTGATCTGAACTTAATCCCTTTTGAATCATATCAACTAAGGAATGATATGCATGAAAGTTGTCGAGTTGGGCACACATTTATCAACTTCATCAATCAGACTGTTGAACTGAGCACAAGTCTGCTGCTTACCGTCAAAGCTTACTGTTAAATTGGGCTCATTTATCTACGTCTTCATCCCGAATTGATTATATTTCGAATTTTAGATTTTGAAAACTGTCTTCAGTCAAGTTGATTTAGATCTTGTTACACATTTTGGTCTTTTTCATGGTTATGGAGGAAACTAATTCTTGTAATTAGTCATTCTGAACATCTTAATCGTTCATAACAAATAACTTCCTGCGGAGTGAGCCTACCATAGTTTCAGTTCCTCTTTTTTCTCATTAAAGACTTAAGGATCAATCAATAAGACATGCTGTCATAAATCATTGGAAACCGTCTTTATTTGAAGAACGTTTCAGATGGAAAATTGTCATCCATCATCAGCAAATACGACACTGACAGAAGTCTTCTTTCAAGTTACAAATTTGATGCCATATACATGAATGAATTTTCGGAGTTAAACAGAAGTACACTTTGAAAAACATTTGAAGTTGAGCAAAGGCTGAAAAGAAATTTTTTTGCCAGCGACGCATTTGCGGATGGTGGATGATAGTTCTCCATTCGAAAAGTTCTTCAAATATAAGCTCATTCAATGTTTTTTTTCTCTTCCAAACATACCTTATTGATTGATTCTTAAGCCTATCCTGAATAAAGAATCATTTGAGCATCCAGGCAACTATTTTCTAATTCGTCGACATTGGTTTCTTTGTCGATGACCTTAGGACATAGTTACATTCATAGGAACTTGAATATTGTATGTTGATACAAACGGTACAACATAAAAATTCATGTTCGTAACATATAAGTACGATACTGTAATCCGGAGGTTGCGGCATCGAATCTCTCTGTCGTTGAAAAAGTTAATGGAATTTGCATTGATAATATACCTTGTGGCATACTCTCCAAAAAAACTAAGAGTATCCGTAGCTTAATAACTGGTAACTGCACCTTATAGTTGAGGAAATATCAATCAATCTACCAAGTGCAATATAAGTGTCTGATACATCCGGGATGGATAAATGGCGTGATTGATATTTATATCATTTATTATTTTTTATTAATTTTTTTAGTTCATCAATAATTTTAACGTATTTTTGCAGAAAAAAATACGCTATTATATTCACTTTGGCTGTCTGGTTGACTGATGTGACGCTGAGTTCTCAGCAACTACAGCACTTACAGACTTAAAATAGGTGCTAGATGAAAGCTGCTATTTTTTCATTTATACGTCTAGTTTTAAGCTACAAATTTAATGAGAATTCAAAAAGTATTTACTATTAAGCTATGCATAGTTGAAATCTGAAAATTACTGCACAGAAAGAGCAACATGTCAGTACTTAAATTTCGAACTGATAAAGATTAGTACCCATTTTTGGGTGGAAACTATTTATCTCAATAACTCGCGAGTAACACAAGATATTGACATGCGGCTTTATCAGAATGAATTAAACTTTTTTTCCTATAATCAATTTAGGCCAATTCATGATCATCAGTTTCTTATTTTCCTCAACCTATAGTTCTGGTGATGATTGCATCAAATTTCCAGGGATTTTCTTTATATAAATTGATAAAGATCAAATTATTATTTGAGGGTACAGTACATGACCTGCTGTCAGTCAATAACTGTACAATAAAGACTTAAAGTTCCTTTTGAGTTTGTACGGGCACAAATTATGAGTTAAATTAGTCACAACTTGAAATTGGTACTAAATGAAAGCTGCTGTTTCGTGGGTTTGCCCAAACTGTTTGATTTTGAGCTTAGCGATTGTGGAAGATGATAATTTGCGAAATCTCTAAACTAACGAACATTCATGAACTGCCAAAAATGCGCTTTGGTCATCAAGAGGATTCTTTATTTAACATGTAACATACAAATACTCATAAACTGACATCAAATTCAAGATACCAACTTGTGCCTCTTACTTTTGGAAGATTGTCTTCAACGATGACTACATTAACTCATCTGAGAGTGTTCGCTAAGTGGTGCATGTGTTGGGTTTCTAAGATAATATTGAAAAGCTATCTCTATGAACCAGAATACGATCTCAGGTATCTACAATTTCGAAGCTCATAACTTCTTTATTGATGGTAGAAAAATTAGAAGCTTCCAAATTATTGAGTGAGAGTATTTATGAATTTCCATTTATATCGTCTCTTCAATCAGTTTTTTGGAGATCTTCCTGCTTCAAATTCACTTATTTCATTATAGTTCATTTTAGAACGGTACACGGCCTCTTATGAACTACGGTTTAAGCTTTCTGATTGGCCAAAATGCAAAACAATTTTACATTATCATTAAAATCACACTTGGCTATCTGTTAGTTGCATCATTTGTCTGTCGTTCAACAATTATTAGAAATAGATTGGTGCAGTTCAAAGATTCAAATTTGTATCTATTCAGGTAATATATGATTATATATTTATTGCTTTCACTCCTTGAATTCATGTCTAACAAACTTGTTTTTAATCCTGCATTTAATGTGAGTGAATCATATTCGCATTTCGGCCAATCAGGAGGCTTAAACCGTAGTTTCATAGAAGTCTTTGAACCGTTTTGGACTAAAATGAACTACATAACTAGTGTAATTATTATTTTAGACAACCTAATCGACATTCGAATGGAATTGTCAAGCCTGAGCTATCCTTAACACAAGACGAGTCTTTACATTTCACTAAGACCTTAGACAGCAGCTGGGCTGTAAAATTAGACAACTTACGCCACAGAATTGGACAAATTAAGATCGCACAAGCTTAGGTATTCTAATCACTTTGTTAGTCTCTATTTGTTGCGTTTCCATGAATTTATTTATTTTTGATCTTGCTGTCCTAGGATTGCGATGTATTGTATAATTTCCCTGTAATATCTACAATTCTCTAATTATTACTCTTTGATTTAATCTGGTATGTTTATTATTTTTCCATCCATCTTCTTTTATCACTTCCTCGACCTATAATATTGTAATATTTATTGCTTTCAAAGAATGGTTTATTGCTGATATAAAAGTCACTATTTAATAAATGAAAAAGGAAATAAAAAATTTATTCTTCGTTGTAACACTAAAATAAATACTATACAATTCCTTTCTTACTCACTATTATTAAGCCTCAACTACAAAGCCACTGATATCTATTTTCAACAACTTATTTATCTATTATACTTCGCATTAAGTTGATCACGCACTGAGTATTCATTCTATTTACTATCCACTGTTCCTCAGTCAGGTTGTTTGCACGTATGTAAACGGTAACTTAACATCCAGAAATTTCTACGTTATTCTCGCTTGGCGCGACGTAAAGAGATAACAGGGACGGTTTCAGGGCCTATTTTATTTTTACGAATTATGACACTTTCGCACGTTACAATATAATAGAGGTAGTATTGTAGTCGTGATTTTTTGACAGTTCGAGATGTTGATGAATATTTACGTTTTAAACCCTACTAAATCAAAAAAACATAATTTAAAAGAAAAAGTCAGTCTGTCGGTCTGTCTGAAAGCATGATAATTTGAGAACGCGTCCAATTTTTTTACTGAAATTCTATATTTAAGTTTCTTATCAAAAAATTAAATCCAAGGTCGTAGATGAGCTTTTTACAACAAGTGGTACCAAAACTTTACTGATGGAACTTTTTGGTTTCTTGCGTTTATTTTATAAAATATGAAAAAAAACTAAAATTAATCCGTGTATAGTTTGGTACAACATTCACACAACTTATTTTTTGAAATTATCAGCGGTTCATTTGTCATCAAAATTATTATAAAATTCGTTATATTTTTTTGAAACAAAGAAATAATGAGAATCATAGTGTGAAATTAGAATTATTATTACACAAATTTTGATATCACATGCAAACGATTGTCAATTGTTTTGTTTTTAATAAGTAACTCGGCTCTATTTTATTTGGTATCTGTGAAGCTCTTGTGGAGATAATTCTAACGGAAGTTCCAAAGAAGATATTCAAACGATTGTCAATTGCTTCTTTCACAAATCATTCAAATGATGTCTAGTATGGTATCAATTTGAAGCTCTCGCGGAGATAAGCTTGATAGATATCGAAAATAAATAATCAGTAGAGTCCATGTTACATTCTTCAAATTACACTTCCGGCAATCAAATGTCGAAACTGTATGTTCCAATGAATGAAAGATTCCGAAAATATAGAAAAGAACTCTTCATTTTCAAAAATACTTATAACTAATACTATAACCGCCATGTGTTACTTTACCAATGATAGCTGTCACATTGAAAATGACAGCTGTTACCTTGACAATGACAGCTTCCACTTTGGAATATGTAATTAATTGATGCGACTTTCTGAATTTCTGAAATAGCGATGAAACTGTTCATGAGTGGTCGAGGAAGTACTGTGTGGTCACAGCAGGCTTTTTTTATCTTATAGTCGAACATTTACTCACATGATTGAACTACTTTCTTGAATTCTACGTTATTAGAGATTTTAATAAGCCTGTCATATTCCATCAGAATTAGAACACATAAAATTCAAATTGAATTCATTCTCACTAATGCAACGGCAACAAAACTTTCTAATCCCTAAATCCTTGAATAAATTTTGAAACTCATTTAAATAAAACATAGAAATAAAGCTTTTCATAAGTTGAAATGAATTCACTTTACGTTTTCACGTCCACGTTTTGAATCCGAATAATAATATAAAGCCGTCAGTTGTTATAATCTTGTAATCCACAAAAAAATATAGGGTGTATATTGAGTTTTTTTTCTATATATAGATGTTGAATGGAATATACTTTTTTCAAGTAACATGGGATTACAGAATTTCGAAATGCTCTGATTTCAATCTGAATCAAAACATTTTTGTTAAGTATACAGGCATCCTGATTTCAAAATTCGGAATATATCCAACCTAATCTCGTGAATCTCAAACGCAGCACAATATCTTTCCATCTATCAGATTTATGCTTCATAGTATGATGTCGGTCAGAAACATCCTGGACAGACCTTCCATGAATAGAAAAACAGGTATACTCCCTCCGTACGAATCCACAGGAAGAATTATTACCATAAATTATTCTGCTCCTCATGGGTAATCATCCAATTCCGATAAAACAGAATCAATTACAGTGAGTGTGATTAATTCTGTAATATCTACTACGGAGCCCGCTATAGCAAATTGCAGCACATCGAGGTGGAATTACAAATCGTGCTTCGGTAGGTGCGTACAAATTCCACGAGCGTAACCAAGTTCTACGTGCAAATTGAATTTTAAAAATGCATGCATTGGTTGCTCCATGGAATTCAACCATCCATTCTTTTATCCAATAATATTTAGCTTGAGACTTCAAGTGGTGCGTGAATAAACAAAAATTTTTGAAATTTTTTTGGAACGTTATGAAATATGGAACAATGAATGAATAAAGGCAACATGTAATTTTCAGCATTCATTATTTTACTGAAAAATCAATTATGTGAAATGTTGCCAAGACGAGACCATATGGCTCGCACTGTCAAAAAGTTATCAGATCTCACGTAGAAGCTTCTAACTCTACACTCCCTAACTTTACAAGCCCTAACTTCGCAAATTCTACACCTTAGTCAAAATACGTAGCTTGGCCGTTTCGTTACCACAAGAAAAGTGATGAACAGTGAATAAATTTTTCACCTTATGCCCATGTAAATATGGCGAAATGACCAAGCCACATATTTTGACTAAGGTGTAGAGTTTGCGAAGTTAGGGCTTGTAGAGTTGAGGAGTGTAGAGTTAGAAGCTTGGCTCTACGTGAGATCTGATAACTTTTTGACAGTGCAAGCCATATGGTCTCATATTGGCAACATCTTACAAGAAAATGTTTTTAATGGGATTTCACTTCGTTTTGTAAGCTCTTTATAACAATATTCTCTTATTTTGTTCATTTTTTTGGATTTATTTTACTATTATTTATAACAAGAAGGCTCTTTATCAATTCTCAGAACTCTAGTATCAAAATTTGTGAAAATCTTGGGGAGGGGTAAAAGTTTCAAGTTCAAGAATTTTTTTGTATACTAATACTAGCTCACATACCAAATTTCACCTCTATAAGACGTCAGGAAGTATCTTAAGAATTTTGATGATCATCAGTGAGTGAGTCAGTGACGAAAACGAGGTTTTCTAGATATCAATAAGAGTATTGAAACTTTATATATTTAATAGGTCTACTATTGACATCATATCCCGAGAGTTTTGTTCATCTGGAATAATCCAAACCCAATTTAAGAGAGTTCAAAGAAACGACGAAGCTTTTCGAGAAAAGGTAGATAGTGCCGCTGCGCTCCGCTTGGCTCGCAGATTCATTGTATCTGTACGATAATAATAATCCTGCGTGTATCAAGAAAGCAAGATATTTGAATTCTTGTTTTTTCTTGGGACGAATTAGTGCTTTTACAATTCAAATTTATTTTCTACAAGATTTGTAAAAGCATATTGTAATCCACAAATGTATGCAAGGCGTTATAAGGAGAAAAGATTAATATCAATTTCTGATACATGGCTTCTCACTTGAAACATGCTAATTAGATGAAGTCAAAGTGGAACATTAGAGTTCTAAATGAATCTGAGATCAAACATGTACTCGTACTATAATTCCTATCGAATAACGAGAGTGCAAGTTGGAAGTTGATGAAAAACCATGCCATGCAATGCTCAATAGTTGTTGAAATGCATTTTATCTTCCGTTGATAGGTAAAGCGAAAAACCATGTTTATATTTTCCTGAGTAAGCACGTTTTGAAGTATTTTATCATCTTCGCAAACGCAACCATCCGTATTTGCCTCAGTGGTAGTTTTCGAAACAACGATTATTTGATATTGAATAGAAAATCTGGGATTCACCTGTTTATGTATTTAGTGTCCTAATAGTTTATTATTGTAGTCATAATAGCACTGATTTCAGGGTAATTACGTAACAAATAATACCCGAGGGCATTATATTTTAAAATAATGCTCGAGGGCAATATTTTGAAAAATAACAAACAAGTTGCCTAGTTACAGCAAGTAACTAGAGTAATTTCTCTGACAGAAATCACAATGACAGGACATAAATTACAAAAAATTTTGATTGGAATACAACAAAAGTCGGACATTAAACATTGAAGGCACCACGGGAGTTGAACAGACAATAATGCCTACAGTCAACGTACACATCTCGGGCCAGAGGCCCTCGAAAAGTACACTGTTGACCTCAGGCATTATTGTCCTCTTAACACCCTTGATATTTTAATTACTATAACGATTGACTAATGGATAACAAAACATTCAGTCGTATTCGTTATGAACAATACGATTTTTGATGTCATAATAAAATAGTCAAGATAACTCATCAAAGCTTAACTTTTTGTTCTTTAGCGTTCCCAAAATAATGATGTTATTGTTATTTTTGTTGCTCCATTTTACGCATTTCCATGTGATGTTCACTTACAAGATATTTTGGAAAACAAGAAATGAGTATTGTACTAGGATAGTCAGAAAATAGAGCAAAAACTATGCTTCAGAATATTCCTAATCCGCTTGATCTAGTTTTTCATGACCTCAATATTATCCTTATATATGTTACCAGTCAAATCCGATTTAAGGCTAAACTAATTTCCTCGGCCAAACCGGTTCATCCCAAGCGTGTCAGGTTATATTAGTTTAGCCCAGGATGATCTAGTTTGACCTATATACTTTAGACCATTGTGTATAAACATTGAGTATTGCACGTTAAGCTTGGTCAGAGCGGGCGATGCCCGCCCGTTAGTTAGATGAAAAGCACCACCGGCTGAGAATAGAAACCCATGTTTAAGTGTCATTGATACACAAAGCCATAGTTTTAAAACTTAATTCACTTTAATAATTCAAAATCGGTTCGGCCTAGGCCAAACTGGTTAAGACCAAAGTGGATTGTCCTGGACTGAATAGTATATCCTGGCACGCTTAGGATGAACCGGTTCGACCTAGGACCAACTAGTTTGGCCTAGAATCAGGTTAGGCCGCTAACATATATACACAAAAAAAAATCATATTCTCGAATCAGTTGAGAGTTTCTGATCTGACTATTATTAAATGAGGAATAGTTATTATCCAATATACAAATAGACTTGCCAGGCCAAGTGCTCTTTTAACTCTATTCAACACTCGTAAAAAAAAACTGGAGTACAGTAAAATCACCTCAATCCGGCATTCTTTGATTCATTCTGTAATCCGGTACCGATTGGAACGCCCGCCTCCTCTATTTCTTTTCTGGTGGGTTCGCCACTACAATTCAATTTTTAGACTGAATCTAATTATTCCTCAAAACCTGCAGTAGTTAGAATGACGGAATACATTCTGTCTATGTACTTTGTGAAACATTAATATCGACTGCACAGATTCAGAATGTTTCAGTCGTTTGCATTTTTATCGCGAACTAGCTGATCCGGCGTACTTCGTAACGCCACAGAATTGATAGATTCAGATTGCAAGGTACTTGAGCCTAGTCTTTATATCAGGACCTTATAACCCGAAAATGATAAGGACATGTCAAACTGTATAAAGGTCTTCTTTTGTAGGAAATCAATCGAAATAGGAGATTTATGTATTTGGCCGAGGCTTTACATTTCCACTGAATGTCTTTTGAGTTTATATTACTTTCTTTTTTGTTAATTTATTAAAGATTATACATTGAATATATGATACTCACATGACATGCTTATTCAAGTGATTATATATAAGTTATTATTATATTGGGTATAACTTGTCTATTTGAATATGAACCTAACCTAAATGTAACAGTGAAATGCATATGCATGTGCTGGGAATAATCCAAGTTTACCAAACTCGCTTCGTTCATATGGCGGTTATTATGTTGACCGAGCACGCTTCGCTCCCACGGCATCTTACCGTTGACCAATCTCGTTTCACTCGCACGACGTTCTACAGTTTACCGAGCTCACTTCGCTCGCATGGTAGCTTATAGATAACCGAGCTTGTTTCACTCACACGGCAGCTTGCCATTAACTGAGCTCTTTTCGTTCGCACAGCAGCTTGGTTTTGACCGAGCTCGCTTCGCTCACACGGCAGCTTACATTTATCCGAGCTTGTTTTGCTCACACAGCGGTCTACTGTTGACCAAGCTCCTTTCACTCGCACGGCAGTTTGCCGTTAACTGAGCCCTTTTCGCTCGCACAGCAGCTTGGCATTGATCGAGCTCGTTTCGCTCACACGGCAGCTTACAATTTTGCTCGCACAGCGGTCTACTATTGACCGAGCTCGATTTGTTTGTACGGTGGTTAACCGTTGATCGAGCTTGCTTCGCTGGCACCGCAGTTTACTGTTAACCAAATTCGCATCTTTAGTAAGGCGTTTTAACGTTGACGGAGCTTGCTTCGCTTGCATGGCGACCTGTTTTTGACCAAGCTCGTTTTGCTCGCATGGCAAAAAATAGCAGCCGATAGGACCTGAAATTTATAAACTCATTTTCAGATCCTATCGGCTACTTTTGTTTGTTTCACCCTGATGCAAATCTTTTAAGCTGAATAAGATAGATAAATTCACATGATATCATAAAAAAATCTGTTTTATACAAAATGTATGAGATAATGATATTTAGTCTTCTGATTATTAAATACTTATTCTGCTATTCTGGGCGGAGACGAATCCAAAAAATTAAAAATCATGAAAATCGGTTCAGCCGTTCTTGATTTATGAATGGTGTAAGTAATCCGACTTTGTTTAATATAATACTGATATCAATCTAACTTTTGATATAAACTTTGATGAAATAATGATGATAGCTAATTATTTGTGTATTGAGTCCTTAATAATATACATTTTTTCCACCAAAGCAGAAAAATTCATTTAAAAAAAAACTCATTCATATATAGATTTTTTTGTGCCACGAATGGTCTCGTACTTCCCCAGAACCCTCTATCTAAATTTTATCATAATCTGATCAATGGTTTCGGAACGCATAAGGTACAAACATACAAACATTGATTTTTATTTATATAGATAGAAGATAGATAATGTACCCTATATTTCTTTTAAAATTATTAAAGCTCGTTAATCCTGAAAAATCCCACAGATATCGGATTGAAGGGCTTGTACTGTATTTAGCTAATTATATTTGTTGAAAGACAGTACATTACCAGATAGCAAAGGTCACGGTACAAATAAGCTTTTATCACTTTGCTGGTCTGTGTTTATAGCGCCTTCATCAAGAATTCATCATATCTCTCTTTCTTCAAGATCCGCATTATTTCTTTGCGATTTTTGTGATGTTTTTCCATTGTATACTTATTTTCCTTTATAGTATTCTAGTGAAACAGGACGTTAATCCTCTATTTATCTTTTTGTGAAGTTGTATTCTACGTGGAACACGGACGTCCTTTTATTCCTATCTTGTGATTTTCGAAAAATCCATATCGTTAATCTTTGTATTTGCTATTGTTATAACGCTTTTGGGTATTATCTAACTTTCTGTTATTTTTGTTGTATAATTGTGTGCTCCATATTTCGACCACTTCTTAGCAAGCTTGTAGTTGTGAAATGCTATAGCCGAATTAGATGTTGGAGGGTTTTTGGAATTCTTTGATAGCTTTGTGATGCATGAAAGTATTAATTGTGTTCTGCGATTTTCAAGAGAAATCATTCTAGTTTTGTTCAATATATCTATTACAAGATCAGATGCGCCTATTAGGGCTCTGATTGCTGTATTCTGAATGCTGTCTATCAACTTAAGATTGATTTTTTTTGCATAATTAAGCCCGCCTCACACGACGCTTATTTCATTGATGGTTTTCAAATGGTTTTCCTGCAAGGAGTTGTGCTGGCTACCGGGCTTGTTTCTATGATAGAAAATGACAGTAACTGCTGGTTTTTGTACATGGATTCCGTGATAGGACGTGTTCTATTTTTCATGCTTGTTTGTCTGATGGATCCAAACGGTGACCAATAGAAAGCTAGCTCCTAGTCACGTGAGTATAAAATGTGACGTTGACATTTAATTTAAAAAAAAAATGTCACATTTACTCTCCGTTATTTTTCAAGAAAAGTGATTCTAGATGCATTAAATTTCTGGTGAATTGACATCTGTCGGTTTTATTCAAAATTTGGCAGCTACATTTCTTTCTGAATAATAACGATAATTTCTGGCGCCGTACGCGTATCGAAAAGATCTGCTAATCGAACCTGGCATCGTGTGAAGCCAATATCGCATAGCACCTATCACAATGTCCAGTGGCGCAACCAGCTAGGAATCCATCAGCGTAACCAAGCAAGAAATCCAGCAGCGAGAAAAGCGTCGTGTGACATAGGCTTTATATGTTATTTAGCCGTAGTCAATTGTCGGTCTTATTAATGCTCCATAAATTATTAGTAATGTGTTTCTGTCTTTTCCATTTATTGTGACTGAGACATTTTATGATGTTTAATTTGTGCAAACATCTCTTTAGTTTTTAGAGAAGTGATTTCAATGTTAGTCGTTAGTCTAGTATCATTCAAAAGTTTTATTATACTGATCTAAGCTCTTTTGACTCATTATGTATTTCTTTCTCTTAATCATTATCATTCTAACCACATTTATTTCAAATAGCCCCACATACAAATTCAAATTTAAGTAAGAAATAATAGTTTGGTACCAAATAAAAATAAATTATTGAATGGTTAGATTGATCGATTTGAATCAGTGTTTCAAAGGTTACATAAAAAATTCTTACCTTGATACGGACCATCATGTTGAGATGTCCCTGACTGTATTGTTCTATGACATCTCGAACGTCGTAGGGCTTTCTTGCTTGTTGGAACTTTCTTCGGGCTACAAAATATTTAATTTTGCGGATCGCGCGAATTGCATTTCTGTGAGCATCTGTTAACCTGCACACGAATAATTTTAACAATTTAATATTATTTTACACTCAGTATTTTAGTATATACAGTGCCCTTGAAGACGATGAAAATGAATTAAGATATGGAAAGAGATGAATTTTGAAACGATAGAATGTACAGCAAGAATTGCACAGTTTTATTTTATTGGAAATATATATTTAATATTGATAGCTGTGGTAATTAATAATTACCTTCATATCTTTAGATGCATTTTTCTATACAATTTTGTAACTTTTTTATCACTCACTCTAATTCATGTTAAATCAATATAAAAATTTCACTTATTTACATCCTTTGAATATCAATTTATAACGATGTATGGTTGAAACATTTTTTTTATCAGGAATTATTGGGAAATTTAAACCCTAAAAGATGTTGAAAGATAATTATACCAATAAATATTTTATATCTAAAAATATCTCACACGGATCTGATTTTGAGTATGGATTAGCATAGAAAATATCAACAAAATGAATAACTTACAAAGATCCAGGATAAAATATAATAACCTGAACTACTTTGAATTTCAAATTTAAATTCACTGAAAATGTTTTTTAATTCAGGTAGTATTTTGTTACGTTATTTATTCATTGTTTCATTCCACTTCAACAGAACTTTTTTCCTTTTACAAAAAGGATATTTCAACGAACACAAAACATCCATGTCTTACGTAGGATTTGAACCTACAGTCCCAGCATTTTCAATGTGAGTAGGCCGGTGCCTTAACTTGACTGCCAGGACCGACAATTTGAACAGCTACCACTATATTATTACCACAAAGAACTATTTACAATTACAACAGGCAAGTACAAAAAAAAAGAGTCGGTTCTAATCTGTACATAAAAAGAAGAGGCATAAAATAGAGGATGCTATAGAAAAATCTTCCGGATCTCGGAAGTTAGAAGGAAAAGCATGGTAGATATTTTTCCTAAATTTCATCACATAATCAGTAATTACTCAGAATGTCATTGACCCAATGTTTTCTGTACATATAATTGTGAAGATAGTGACTATCGTTCGTGTACAAAATTTGCTAATTTTGAGCTGATGACAGGTACAGTTCTCCGATTTTATACCGCATGCCTTTTGAGGATTGATAATAATTTACCTCTTGATAGAAGAATAAAAAGATTATCGACCAATGCACGTTGTTCGGTAATAATACAAATTCCAATTATATATATGTGAAAAATTTGAGTGTAAAAATTGACATGCACTTTTCGTTGGCATAGGAGTAAGGAATTTCGGGAATTCTGGCTTCATTTGAGATAGTTCAAGATTACGGATGATTAATTCAGAATTTGTGCAAGATTTTCTCCAAATTTTCCAATTTTGTGGCAACTATTGTAGCATACTATTTCTTTCACGAGGGTTCAACGACTTTCATTCCCTTCAATGGATGCAGTTCTAATAGACTGCGATACAGAACTCCTTTCTCCAGAAAATTGACACTCTTTTGAAACTTTGTGAATGGCCTCATTTTGATGGGTCCAACAACTTTTTTATCTGCGAAAATCTTTGAAACTGCTGCATTTTCCATCGAACAGCCTAAAAAGACGTCGATTTTATGATTTATTCTGGATCAATAACATCACTCTCTTTTATAGTTTAATCATAAGATGATAATAGCAAAAACACACACAATATTTTGTCCGACAAAAATATTGCAGCGTTCGGCGTAATCCCCATCTCCAACATGTTAAAATTACAAGTTTGTTAGATAATTAACATTCTGTGGGAGTTCTCAGTACTATCAAATAAACATTAGTAAAGTTGAGTGGTGATATTGTCCGATAAAATTACTGCTGCATATTTTCAGTCCGAAGCTCTGAAAATGTCAATTCTATATGAGTTTGGTTTGCTGATTAACACTTGTCGGACAAAAATCATACATATAGGTGAGTATATTTCTTGATCAAACAATATATTGTCCGACAAAAATAGTGCGCCGTTTTCCCAGTCCGAAAATAAAAAGATAAGAAGTAACGTTTTCTGTGTATGTATGCGCACAATATTGAATCTACCTTTTAACCAAATTTTGTACATCTATTTGTGAGATCAAAAAATAATATTCTCTAAATTTCTACGTCATTATTTCTATAACTTAGTCCATAGCGATTTTTCATTCGCAGAAATTTTTCTTTTATTCTCCACAATATAGTGCAACATGTAAAAATGGAATTAAAGAAATATGTTGATGAAACTGAACATACAATTTAAAAATATCATTATTATAAGGAAAATTCTCAAATAAAAGTGGAAAACTGGAAGCAGATGTGAAACAAGAAACATGAAAACATGCTTAGAAAAAATTGCTTCAACATTAGAAAACCTATCGAAATTATATTTTCCGTACGGTTCTCAAATATTGATATCTCAAAAATTTCCAAGAATAATGGGAATATTTGAAATTAAGTTTCTATAATTTATATAAAAGAATACATGCTTCGGAAGAAAATAATTTTTAGAGCAAATATTCAATTCAATCAATATCAGATTCATCCGTTGATGAGTTTAAACAATATGTATGAGAGTCATATTCATTGTCTTCAGTAGTGCTACTGACATCTTCATCCTCATTATCATCTGAGTCTGTAAAAAAATCTAAAATATATATTCAAATGAAGTGAAGTATATTTATGAACTAATAACGAGATCACATAGGGTCCGTATCACCAATCTCGATGACACTTGCAGATATGTTTCAAATATGAAAAAGATGGAAAGCGTAGGTATAGAGACTATTGCCAGGTGGCTAATTTTTACATGGAGAATTTTGAACATAAAGCTTTAAACACTGCTAGGAAGAAACCTACTGTCTGACTTCGTTACTTTGATGATGTCTTTGCTGTTTGGCCTCATGGTAGAGATGAATTGGATGTTTTTTTGAATCATCTTAAAATGCAACAAAGGAACATTAAATTCAGTATTCAGTAATGGCAAACTTATCCATTCTGTATATAGGAAGCCGACCCATACAAATCAATATTTACATCAGTCATCAAATCACCATCCTGCTCAGAAATTTTGTACTATTAAAACTTTATATCAGAGATCCTCTTCATTATGTCATCCAAGTAAACTATCTGATGAAATCAAATTTTTGGATGATGTTTTCTTGAAGAATGAATATAATAGAGCACAGATTAAGAAAGCACTTAGACAGAAGAATTCTACGCCACATGTTCAAGATCCAAATAATAAGAAAATATTTGTTACGTTACCCTACGTAGCCAATATAACAGATAAAATTGGAAGGCTCTTACATAAATATGACATTAAAACTTCATACACTTCCAGTTTAAAAATTCGAAATCTTATTGGTAATGTTAAAGACAGATTTCCTCTACAGTATCCAGGTATATACAAGATTCCTTGTCAATGTGGCAAAGTATATATTGGACAAACCAAGAGGACTGTAGAAACAAGATTGAAAGAGCATTCTCGTCATATAAGATTGAACCATCCAGAAAAATCTGCTGTGGCTGAGCATGCTATTCAAGAATTACATGGCATTGACTTCAAGAATACGAAGCTTCTGGCTAAAGAGAATAATTGGTTCAAGAGGCTTATAAGAGAAGCAATTGAAATTAAAAAATCACCGAATAATTTGAATTTGAATACTGATTATGAACTTAATCGATCATGGCTACCAATCATTTGTTCATAATTTCAAGTTATTTGTATCTACGAATCTACTTGCAAGAGTTACTTCATCACCACCTCCTGAAGATCTGCGGATGGATCAGTTACCAAAAGAGTAGAGCCAGATTGACCTAGAACCATAAGGAGCTGACAATTTTCCCTATTTAGACCTTCATTATTATCTCCTGAAGACCTGTGGATATTGAATCATCAATCACAGGCAGAACTCTACGATCCTAGGAGTTAATATATTTTAAACTAATCTAGTTATTATTTGTACTTTTATTTTTATTTCTGTTGTCTTGACAATTTTGTTTATTTATATTTATATTTATTTTCACTTGAAAAAGGCAGCACATTGCTGTTGAAACGTTGTGTTTCTAATAAATTTACAGAACTTATACCCAATAAAACATATTTATCTAGTCATACCAATGTTTCCTGTACATCATTCCAAAAGGGAAAAAAATTGAAATAAATGAGTGTTAATCAGCAAACCAAACTCATAGAATTGACATTTTCAGAGCTTCGGACTGAAAATATGCAGCAGAAATTTTGTCGGACAATACCACCACTCAACTTTACTAATGTTTATTTGATAGTACTGACAATTCCAACAGAATGTTAATTATCTAACAAAACTTGTAATTTTGACATGTTGGAGATGGGGGTCCGCCGAACGCCGCAATATTTTTTTCGGACAAAATATTGTGTGTGTTTTTGCTATTATTATCTTACGATTAAACTATAAAAGAGGGTGATGTTATTGATCAAGAATAAATCATAAAATCGACGTCTTTTTAGGCTGTTCGATGGAAAGTGCAGCAGTTTCAAAGACTTTCGCAGATAAAAAAGTTGTCGGACTCATCAAAATGAGGCCATTCACAAAGTTTCAAAAGAGTGTTAATAATCAGGAGGAAGGGGTTCTGTACCGCGGTCTATAAAGCATGAAGTGCATATTCGTTTTACAGATTCATTCGATCTTTTAAGCCTTTTGGGCTGTTGCGGAATGCATGCTTCTCAGTACTAGATTTTAAGTCACTTTTAACTATTTCACTTTACAAAGACATGCAATATGATTTCATGGAAAAACATATTTTTTTTCGATCAAGAACCTTTTTGTCTTTTTTATTAAGGGGTGAATTATTATCAACTCTCAAGAAGGCATGCGGTATAAGATCGGAGTGTCCCACATGACACCAGCTTTTACTCTGATAAATCTCTGAACTCAGCTGATTGACAATAAGTGAAAGAGTTGAGAACATAAATTAAAAACAGATTAGCCCCAATTCGATTCAGAATGAGCAGGCAATAGGTTCGAGGTTTGAAATATTCAATTTTCTTTACTGAACAGGAAACATCAAAAATCAATTCAAATATTCAATGTTAATAAAAGGTGAGGCTTGAAAGATCATATCCCTAATAGGCTGGGAGCTAGTGACAGGTGGGGTTCTCCAATTTTATACCGCTTGCCTTTTTGAGGGTTGATAATTTACCTCTTGATAAGAAAGATAAAAATGTTATTGAGCGATGCACGCTTTCCGGTCATAGTTCAAATCTCAATCAAAGGTCTGAAAAAAAAGTGGTTTTTTCCGTGATTTCATTTTGCATGCCTTTGTAATGTTGAATTATTGAAATTAATCTAAAGCCAAGTACTGAAAGGCAAGCGATTCGCAACAGCCCAAGTGGCTCAAATGGTTGCGTGAACTTGTGAAAAAAAATATGAAAAATGCCGTGTTTCCAAATTGCATGCCAATGGAAAGAATTGAAGTTTTAGTCATAAAATCCTTGTAAAAAAATTGGCAAGCATTCCTCGTTGGCGCAAGGGTTTGAAATTTGGGGGTAATCTTGCATAAATTTTGCACCAATTAGCCGTGATTTCAAACTACCTCAAATGGAGCAAAAACTTCATTTTGAAGTGAAACAATTATAAATTCAGAATGGCATGCATGTTGCTTAAGCCCTTCATATTTTAAATAATAATGAAAGTTGCATAAAAAACTAGCAAAATTTCTCTAACTTCATTCTGCCTGCCATTCTGTATTACAACAATAAATGCTGTTATAAATTAATTTGGGAAATGGCAAGCATGTTTCTCAAGCCCTTCATATTTTAAATGATGATGGAAGTTGCATAAAAAACACGCAAAATTTCGCCGACTTCATTCTGCCTGCCATTTTATATAACATTAATAAATGCTGTTTCAAATTCTTTTGGAAAATGGCATGCATGTAACTCTGTCCGATCATTGAAAAACTTTGGAAAAAGTAATAAAAAGTAAGAATATTTCCGTTATTTTATTTTGTATTTCAATAAAGAAATACTTATGCTTCAAGTTGAAATAAAAAAAATATTCAATGCATATGACATAAGACAAACATTAACAAATGAAAAAAAAAATCAAGAAAATATGTTCCAGAATCAACTTAGTTTGTAATTATAGACATGGCAGGAGGTAAATCTTTCATAATAGTGCAGATTATATATTCAAAGTAATACAATTAGATTCATAAACAATACTTTTATACCAGTAAGTTTTCCGTTTGGCATAAATAAGTGAAGAATAGTATGAAAATGAATAGAGTTAAAGAGCATGATTTTCTCTCATTGGGGGAAAGTTGAAACATTCCAAGTTAATAATTGTAGGAAGAGTTAAACTTCAATTTATGATTCATATATTTTTGATGAAAAAGATACCTTAAAATGACTTCGAAAGTCGAAATTATCATCGTAAATTAATAAAGAAAATCATAAATTAAAACTTAACTCTTCCTACAATTATGAAAGAGCATGATATTGTAAAAAGGACCGACAATAAGGACGATAGGGATTAATCGGACTATGATGACAGCGACACTTATTCTCAAATAGGTGGTGAAACTACTGAAGAGGAACCTGAAATTGACAATAATTATGATGAAGAAATGGAAATTGGAGCAATTATTGCCAATTTCAAATTCCTTTCCATTCCTATTTATTTATATTATGAAACATCCCATTGGCTATCTGAGTATGATTTTTTTATGATAATAAATTTTTTCTCCTAGTACAAATAAGCTTTTTTATTTTTTCATAATGATAATAATATTTTTGCCTGATAATGAAGATATACCTACTCTTAAGTTCCAGATGAAGGCAATTTAACTTTCAAAAATATATTTTGTTACAATATTCCATTCACATAACTTATTCACATTCCGGGGGAAAAGTAAGTACATAATTATTATTTTTTTCGTTGTTAATATGTGTGAATATTATTTTATTGATAGCAAGATTCAAAACCTCAATGTTTCACAAATTTGGGATGTCAACTGTACATACGTGTTTCGTCCTTATTAGGACTCTTTGATATGGTATTATTCTAGTGCCTTATTGGTTGCAATTTAATGTTATACCCAGTTAGAGCTAATACTGATATTAATGGGAAAATTTGATGTTTCCAGTGATTTCAATTGAATATTTTTGGAATTGTTGCTATGGAAACATTATGGATAATTTAAATTGTAGCTCTCTGCAATATTTTGGAAGAGATTCACCTAGGCCATTATTGTTTGAAATAAGTCAAAAAGTTTCAATAAATAAATTCGCAGAATAATTCCTGTCAATTTTATTGAATTAATTTACGGGCACTTTTTCTCAATCCCTTTTCCAAAATTTATCAATGATGAGCCTGAGCAACATGCTTGCCATTCTTTGTGTCGTCTAAAAAAAATAATTTTGAACGAAATACACAATGGCATGCAAAATAAAATGACGGCAATTTTACTTCTTTTTTTTACAACTTCCTCAATGCATGCCTCCATTTTGGGACATCCTGGGGTGCATGCCAATTTCCTCAATAACAATTCATCGAACAAATTACCTATAGTTGAAATGGCATGCAATTTCAAATCACGGCTAATTGGTGCAAAATTTATGCAAGATTACCCCCAAATTTCAAACCCTTGCGCCAACGAGGAATGCTTGCCAATTTTTTTACAAGGATTTTATGACTAAAACTTCAATTCTTTCCATTGGCATGCAATTTGGAAACACGGCATTTTTCATATTTTTTTTCACAAGTTCACGCAACCATTTGAGCCACTTGGGCTGTTGCGAATCGCTTGCCTTTCAGTACTTGGCTTTAGATTAATTTCAATAATTCAACATTACAAAGGCATGCAAAATGAAATCACGGAAAAAACCACTTTTTTTTCAGACCTTTGATTGAGATTTGAACTATGACCGGAAAGCGTGCATCGCTCAATAACATTTTTATCTTTCTTATCAAGAGGTAAATTATCAACCCTCAAAAAGGCAAGCGGTATAAAATTGGAGAACCCCACCTGTCACTAGCTCCCAGTCTATAAGATCAAGTGGGAAATGCAACATTCTAAGCACTTTATAAGTATGCAATCACATTGGGAGTATAGTTTACCATGCATTCCCTGTTATTCCTTGAAATCCAGGAGCTATCTCTGCAGAATCCTTTATCTCATAGAAAATAATAAATGCAATGACAAAAATGCATTCAGGTGAATATTGACAATGACAGTGCATAAAATGAATAACTAGACAGACAATATACACCTAGATACTAACTGTGTGACCCTCGGTGGCTCAGCATCAAGATCACAATCAATTTCATCACTAGCTGCTTCTGTCACTGAGCTTGTCTGCGAGACAAATACAGCCCCCCTCGCACTCTCCCTATCCCCCCTTCGAAATCTTCCTGTTGTGTTTGATCCACCAGCAGGTGGTGCCATATCCCCAGTCCCAGCTTTAGGCTCATCCATGTAGAACACCACATCGGCTTCGGAATCACATCGTTCTGGTGGGGCTGGTGGAGCTGGTGGTGCTGGTGGTGCTGTTGTTAGAGACGGTGGAGCTGTAGTGACTTGAGGAGTACCAGGACCAGCTCCTCCTCCACTTACTTCCATTCGGTTTCGACTTTTGCGGCGTTTCAACACGGAGGCCTTTTTTGCGACCTGTAAGATCAGGGACTGACCCAACCCAACAACAATACGTTTAACACCAAGTACAAACAGCTAGGCTGAAACTAAAACTAACAAATAGGCTAAATGGCATTGCTAGCTTTGAGGCTTCGACTATCAACACTGAGCAAAGAACTCTTGAAATTGGGTTGGAAATTGAAATTTTCCAGTTTCTATAGCATTTATAAAATGATAGCTAACGAGGTCACATGAAGAGTAAGTGTAGTTCTGTATTTGAGTGTTATCAGGCATATAAAATTTTCTTTCATAGTGTGGTCTAACAAAAAATATGACGCATCTATGTGTCGGTAAGAGTTACGAATAACACCAAACGTTAGACCGTTGACCAGATATTTTCTATCGATTTACTGACAAGCGTTTTTTATAGTTTATATTTTTCATCAATCATAGAAGGAAGAGAGATTATTGGTGAGTCTTGCTAAGCGATACTCTATCTGGTGGCAGTTTGTAGAACTACCGAAAGTGTGATAAATTGTATAAGCATAGATGGGATTCGTGTTGTTTTCTTTGAATTTAAACAAATTTAAGCATTAAATTTCATGTTGCACTATCTGTCAACATGAGTAATGGTCACCGTTCCATGTATGGATGTAAATCCATACAAAAAAAGGACAGAAATTCAAGTTTTCACTCACTCCCAAAAAGTGGTCAATGGCAAGTAAAAATGAAAAATAAATATGATACATAAAACAGAATAAACTTGAAACATGAAATTAATGAATGGAAAACCAGTCAATAGGAAAGTGTATTCCCTTCATTTTGATGAGAATGACTAACCTTTATAGAGTTCAGTTATCCCAGCATAGTATACGAATAGTAAGAGATAATATTTATATTTAAGAGTATAATCTGAGATAAATTTCATAACAACCTTATTAAAATATGTTTTGGGTGATTGAATAAAATCACTCAAACGGATTCTAATGATAGTAGGGTTAAGTATTTTTTTTCAAAATATACTTAAATTTTTTGTAGTCATTCTGCAGGCTCTTGCTTTCGTTTATAATCAAGTGACAAACTAAGCACTTAGCTAAATATGATTAATAAAGCACCTGATAAATAATAAAAGTACAGTCAAAACATGTTTGCAACGGCCGCTTTTTCCAGCTTTGCAAGAACATATCGTGGTTGTAACTTTCAAGTTAATTATTTCATATCTTTTTAGCATCTCCTGTATAATGTGCGGATATTCCACTAGTGCCGATGTCTGACGGCAAAGTGCGTAAATATTAATTTTATCTGTTATATTTTTATTCAAAACATCGCATAATAATATATGTCCGGCATCTAAAACTTCTTCCCCTTCGCATACACATCTAGAATTGTGATCTGCATTTATATGTAATGTTCCTTCAATTTCAGCTTTACTGGGGTATCCATTTTATAGAAAACAGAATTTTTATGCTTTATTATATATATATATATATACAACAAAAAAATTATGGAAATAAGGGTAGAATTTAAAAGTTATTGATAATTATATTAATATTACACCTTACGGCCAAACACACTGAATCACAGCTCCGTTAGTTCCTGATATTCTCACTTGGCGCTGCGAGCTTAATCAGACTCGCCAATAACAATTAGTCCAGACAAAATAGACATTCCAGTTTGCAAAAATTCTCAACAAGATTTTTAGTTTTTTATCCGATGTCAAAGGTCACAAATCATCATTTCTTGCGTATATTTCTGAGAAAAAGATTGTAGATCGTGAAATTTTCTACAAAAAAGATAACAATACTTCATTATAACAATACTTTTCTCTCTACGAAGCATTGTTCTCGAGTTATCGCGATTTCAGACCGTAGGTATGCACTCATTTCGCACCACCTCTAATATAGTGTGCTCAGTGCCTCTTTTACGTCGTTTCCCTAGTAAGAATACTCCACGATATAATTGAAATTTAATGGGACAATATTTTATCAATATAATGAAAATTGAGGCAGCGAGAAAATTACATTAGTTATCATCAAATTCTACATGATCACTTGTTTCTTCCTCTTCACTCTTTCAATCAATTAGATCCTCATCTATTTCGAAAGAATCTTCATCTATTGCATTTGATTCAACATTAAAGCAAGAGTGGACTTGACGATTGGCACAAACTGGTCAACAAAACAATCCAACTTTTCTGCTCAACACAATTACTCGTGCAGTCTTTATTGCAATTACAAAAAATTGTACTCAGCAGTTTCTCTGGAGCAGGTGGAAATAAAGTCTGAATTGGCTCCAAACTATTATCCATCAGTTTACAGTTCCAGTCTTCAGGATTAAGTTCATTGTCCAACTACACTTGCACCTGGTAGAACACACGCAACAAGTGTTGATAATCAGAAGCAGATGTTGGAGAGAGACCAGATAACTGCACTCTTTTATTTCATTTTAGTCAAAGATTCACTGCAGATGAAGCAAACTTCTGACATTTTCATAAAATTTTGCAATGGCACAGTCCAAAATGAAAATACCATCCACAAACACGTCTATTTACTACCAAAAACCGTTGAAAACTGACTGGATGATGATGTTTCTTGAAGCCAACCGACTAAGAGAATTAGGGATTGCCGTTTTCTCAGTTGTATATTTTTCACGTAGAGTATTCGAATGCATGAATCACAAAAACCAATATTTCAATATTTTCCTCTGCAAATGATGTAAACTGGCCACATATGAATGCATATTCGTATTTTCTAGGTTTTAAATCGCGATAACTTGAGAACAATGCTTCGTAGGGGAAACAGTATTGACACCTTTTTTGTAGAAAATTTCACCTTCTATTTTATGCCTATCAATTTTTCCGGTAGCTCTGACCATTTCGAAGATGTACCCAAGAAGCGAAAATTTGTGACCTTTGATCTAGGATAAAAAGCAACGCACAAGCGGAATCGATGGATACTTTCAACATAGCATTAGAAATGACGTATTCAAGACCTGTACAAAAATCCATCTTGAGAATTAACGCAAACCCAGCACTTTTTTTCGTCTATTTTGTCTGGGTAAAAAATCCGAAGTGAAACTAATGTCTCTCATTAAAAAGATCCAAGTGAGAAATTCTTCATTCTAAAATAAACAAGTGTAATGGAGTGTAAAAAGTTGCTTTAATGTGTTGAAAACTATAAGAGATATAAGATTGCTTAAAATAGGATATGGATTAGGATCACATGATTTATCTTCACAAATTCAAAACTGAAGCTCTGGCACAATAGTAATTCATGCAACAAGGGTATGAAGCTGAGCATCTTGATATGAGGCCAAGTATTTGGTGACGAGGTTTGTCAAGTCACTGAAATTGTTGGCTGAATGACATAATGCTTTTTTACACTCGTATTGCATTGTCGTCAATTTCCATATTTTGACTATTATTAAGTCCACATTAAGGAATCTGAATTCAGAAAAATTTAACTGCTACATATTTAAATGGTGATAAGACTGGAACGTGAAAGCAACTAAATTTACGCATCGCGAACAGCCGTACAAAATACAAAATTTCAGAACTAAAACAAGACGAATTCAACTTTCATCCATAATCTGAACATCCTTGTAGATGAATTAACTCCTACGAATAAGATTTGCTCAGTAGTATGTAGTAAAACAGCGTTAGTTTTCATGTCATATAATGACAATCAGCTGAATGAACATAGTGAATTGACTCATTTTCGATGTGACAAATGACAATTTGAGTAGTATGAGTAGCAATTTTAGTAGTATCCTCAACAGCTTGAAGTGTAAATAGCCGGAGAGCTGCTGACAAAAATCTACAACAGTAGATGATGGCTTATATTTCAATATAATAAAGTATTAAAGGTATACATGAGTCATCACCCCCTCACAAGATCAGGATGTGGGACACCAGGCGGGCAGCGTGCTTTGAAGTATGTTAAATTATCACATGCACTACAAGTGTTTCATAAAAATTGAAAATTAGCGTCAAGCTTGTTTGTAGTCCAAAAAAGCCTAAGAAAGTGGTCAGACGCTAATTTTCAACTTTTACAAAACACTTGTAGTGCATGTGACTTCCTGATCTTGTGAATGGGTGCTGACTCATGTATACCCTTGATACTATATCAAATTGAAATATGAACCATTACAAAACTCTTGCAGATTTTTGTCACCAACTCTTGGACTCTGAATTGCAGGAAGGTCCATATAAAATAATTGGAAGTAAGAAATTGCAACCTGTGAACATATTTTTATTGGCAATATTCAGAACCGCTCAAATTTAGTAAGCAACATTTATTCAATAATATCTCATTTATTTTGAAGAATATTTGGATTAGGGATAAAAATTTAAGAATTATAAAATAGTAAATTGAATCAATTTTAACATGAAATTGTAGACACTGAAGACTGATTGCATCAATCAAAAGAGGAGGAATAGTATGCTTAAATATATGTCTTGCACACGTGCATTTTCTGCATATTAATATTTTTTATTTCAAAATTCTGAAAATGAGGAGCTCTAATGCTAAGTTTAATGGAAGATCAGAGTGGAAATATCTAAAACATGTATGTATTGCATTGAAAATTTAAAATTCAGAATGAATGAAGTATCAATTTGTTCCTTGGAACTGAGCAGATTCTTAAAAAAGATGCAAAAAAACTTGACGTTGCTTAAAAAAATTGAGCGCCGTGAAAAATAGAACGATTATCATTCAAGCAGTTCGGAGTACAACCTTTTGCTCTTAATAATTGAAATTACACTCAAAACTCTCAATCTATCTTCTGGAAAATAATAATTATTTTTCCATAAACCAAAAATTTCAATTCTCGAACTGCCAAATAGTTTCAATTTGAATATTTATTGTTTTATTGTTGGATTGCTCTTAGTTTTCTAGAAAAAAGCACTTGACCTCATGTTATAATGCTCAATTCTACATCCTTGTTCAATAAATTACTGTTCTGTGATTAACATTAACAGTATGCTGAAAGTTGTATTACAACACAGAATATATAAAGACGTTCAATTGGTGATGATGTGCTTTCAAATAAGCCCTGTAAAATTTGGAGTTATCGTTTTTCACCATAGAATTATGACTTTTTTGTTTTGTGAACAGAGCTTTAGATCTAAATTTTGTAAAGATTTATTTAGTGTGCAATGTACCTATTGCACGGTTTTTATTCTATTTATTTAACCCTGTAGCTTGATTGATTCCAATGATGGAGCAAGTTAATATTTGCTACTCATTTACAATAAAATATTTCATAATTATGATGACCTACAACAAATGTTATTTCAAGAAACAATAGCCCGTGATAATGTTAAATTGACGATTGATTCAGATTTTTTTCTCTATTTATATCTCAAACTCATAATGTCCTTTGCAAAGAGCTTCCGGTAAAGTGTCTTGTAGGGCGGAAAAAGACTCATATTCGTAAATGTCAAAATATATCATCGATCAGACGCAGTAATGGGACAAGTGACAAATGTGTCATAAATATTCATACAAAAAAAGTAATCCATCCTGCATTTCTCGTCTCAAAATATTGAAGCCAAGTTGTTCACGAACTAATGATATTTGGCCGAGAATATTCGAATGGAATAAATGCAGATGAGTATAATAGTTTTCAACGGTGCAAGTAAATTGGGCACGAGACCTTTATAATCCTCTGCAGTAGCCAACGGCCCAGACAGCTACTTTAATCCAGCAATGTAAATTGACCATAGTGGAGTTGCTCCACCAGACCTCAGGTAGCTATAATCTCATACCTGAGTTGCTCCATTACCGATAACCGCAGGGATTAAAACAATACTGGGAACTTGAAAGGTATGTTCAGATCATAACGCATCATATAAATATCATTCTGTACAGGGATATTTTATTTACAATGTATTTAGGTTACGAAACATTAGATACGAGTTTGTTGTTCTGTACATGGCACCATCAGCACAGATTCATATTTCGGAAGGAAACCGAGCTTCTTCATTAATTTTCTAGCACATAATCACAAAATTGTATCAACTTGGAATCATTCAAAGGAACATTGCCAAATATTTCCGATACAAAGAAATCGCTTATTTTCTCTGGACTTAAAAACTAGATACCCAAATAGTTATTTGTGTATCAAGGCCGTAAAGGTTATCTTTTTTGGTCGAATCTGTTGTTTGCGGCCGAAGCGCAGCTGAGGCTGCAATTCAGGTGAGACCAAAAAAGAACTGTAGGCCGAGGTGCACACAACGTTTTTTAGGTGATCATCACGAAATAATTCAAAAGAACAAAATTTTACCCATTTATTTCTAAAACATTGCAATTGTAAATCTTAGTTGCCGTTGAAATTGTTTTATTTTATAGTCTTCTATCAAAGTGACATTTGCGAAAAATGCGTATCAATTTTATGAATTGCACGAACTATTAAGGATGACGGAGGAATATAATATGTATTTCGGCGAAAACTATATCTCAAAGAGTTCATAAGCAGCCCATATAGGTAAGTATGAAATGTTTATGAAGTAATTTTTGACAGATCAGTCCCAAAAAAGTAGTATTTGACAGATCAGTCCCAAAAAGTAAAATTTGACAGATGTGTACCAAAAAGTGAAACTTCACGGCCGCAAAAGGAGCCATAGGAACACCTTTTTTGTAATGATCACCTAAAAAATCATTTTAAATATTGGCTGCCAAAATAATTACGTTCTTTGTACACTTGACTTGAACCTAATGCTTGAATTTGTCGGAGCCAAGCTTGTCCTAAATTAAATCTGCGTCCAATGATTTTAACACTTGGCCATACATTGCGAACAGCATAATGAATTGCACCTTCAAAATTACTGGTCATATTGGAATAACTCCAAAACTGCATGATGTTAGAATATATTTTTATAACACGTGCACCAAAAGTACGCTATTATTACTAAACTTTTTTCAGCTTCGAAAGTTCCCAATTCCAAACGATGGAAAGAATAATTAGCATGAATATTTAAAACTGTTGACATGAAATTAATGACTATCATTTCCCTGTTGAGAGAGAAAGAATGATTATTTTGGAATTTGGATGATGCAGTTGAGATACTCTATCAAGTTGACATTTGCCTGACAGAAAATGTGAAAAACCGAATGTAATAACAATCAATAAAATAAATCATGTATGTTTCGTAGTATTGTCCCGCTGGAAATGCGGCCACAATTGTAATTTTTTTTTGTGCAATCAACAAAATGAATTGTATGCAACACAGACCCTGAACGACCGACATTATTGTAATGGCTGAAGTTGGCTACACGAAGTTACGCCTTGCGCTGCGACCACGCCTTTGTCGAGTGCAGCCAACTTCACTCTGAACAATAATAATGCTCATCTGGTCCGTCAACCATAACATACCAAAATCAACATAATAGTTCTGAGCATTTTAATAAATAAGTTTAGTAATGACCAATGGGTTAATGCTAAAAAAATTATCGTATGCAAAGCCGACACTGAACGACCGTTATAATTGTTACGGATGAAGTTGGCTGTGCGAAGTTACGCTTTGGGCTTTGTCCTCGCCTTTGTCAAGTGCAGCCAACTTCACTCTGGACAATAATGATGCTCATCCGGTCCGTCAAACATAATAAACCAAAATCAACATAATAGTTCTGAGCATTTTAATAAATAAGTTTAGTAATGACCAATGGGTTAATGCTACAAAAATTATCGTATGCAACGCGGACACTGAACGACCGTTATTATTGTTACGGATGAAGCTGGCTGTGCGAAGTTACGCTTTTGGCTTCGTCCTCGCCTTTGTCAAGTGCAGTCAACTCCACTCTGGACAATAATGATGGTCATTCGATCATTCGGTCATTCAAGCGTAATAAACTATTACCAACCAGTAGTGAAACAGGGGAAAAGTAAACAATTTTAATGCTGTTGTATAGAACAATGGGCGCGTTATAGTTGGGCCAAGTTAATCCTCAGGTACTTATCCTACCTTATAGTTGGGCCAACATCATGCAACCGAGGGATTAAAGCAATTCTCGGTAGTGGTGGCTGGTATTTTTGGGATGTGTAGGATATATTTTCTATGAATTTTAAATCTCAAATAGATTTATCTAGTTTTTACCCACATTTCAAACATGAGAGGTGTAAGTATCGTATGTTGAGTGAAAAAAGGAATCAGTTGTTAACTGTGAATAATTTCAAGTGTTGTGTAGCAAATTCTTTGCAAAATGGAACTGTACACTGGAGATGTGTGAATAAAAAATTTAAGTGTCCTGCAAAACTTTACACGACGGCTGAAAATTTTGCAGAAGTTCTACAAATTAAGTTAAACCATAATCACGGAGAAGACACATCCCTACCCAGACAAATCTTAAGTAACAGTTTAAAAAGGAAAGCTTTAAAAACCAATATGAAAAACCGGCAACATTATTGTACACGAAGTTCAGAGCAAATCCAGCTATTTCAAAAGGCATAATAAGTGTGACACATAAGCATGCTCCAAGTTTATGAACAAATGTATACGCACGTGTTTGACTGTACCTATATAAATGTATATGTGGCTGTACCTATATAAAAGTATATATGACTGTACCTATATGAATGTACCTATATATCAATGATATGTTATATGTATGTGTTTGACTGTACTCATAAGTACCAAATGTACAAAACAATTATGAAATAAAAATATCTATTTCTGTCATACGGTATTTTATTTATATCCTTGCTTAATGATCAGATGCTGACATTTGGCCCCGCTGCAGTCTAGTTGGGCATTCGGTGAAGGGTACCTTGATTTGAGTATTCCAGTTGGGCATTTTAATCCCCTAAAATGCAGATATCGGATTTACCTGTGTCAAGTACCTGCCCGCCTCCATAACTGTATGATTATAATGTTTGCAAAATATGTATACATTTTACATTTTCCATAACATTTAGTTTTGAATTTCGCCTACTCCTAATAATATGTACTGATTGGTCATTTCCCTAATTGTATGTATAGCTTCAAGAGTTAAAAAGTTCTAGAAAAAATTTCATTCAAATTGATAGCTTTGTTTTCATCAACAAATGAAAGTGAAGAAAATATTATATTTGCGTTTCATCAGTTATTTAATATTCAGTGATCATGGAAATAAATCGCATAGTTAGTGTAAAGGGACAAGAATTGCTAGTTATTAGCAATTTCAAATTTTACGTATCTTCGACAACAAACGACAGAATGAAATGATGTTGTACAAATAAAAATTATCGATGTATCGCTAAAGTATATACAAATCGCGAGTCTTAAAATAATAAACGGTGACTTGATTCATAATCACTAAGAAGAATTAAACATTGAACGGTACGCGCTAAGTAATATTGTCAAAAGAAAAGCAGTCTCCGACCTTATCGAAAAACTAGCCAAGCTGATTCGTTTGGTGTTTGAAAGAAACTGATAGTATCATAACTTTAGAGTCTCGTATGATAATTGAAATTTGACGGAATACAAATAAAAGCAGTTCGAACTCACTATCATATATACAGAAAAATGCAGGTAGAGAAATGCCCAACTGGAAGAACTTATTGCGCCTATCCTTTCGGTTGTAAGAGATTATCTCAGGTACAATGCCCAACTCGAATACAGCCTTTGGCCCAACTATACTGTGAGATTAGTTAACCCTTGGGATCAAAAAATTTCTAGCAGGTAGGCTGGCCCAACTCTGAGATCAATGCTATATTCTTGCAGAATGATATTAAATATGACGCCAATTTGAGATATCTAATTCCATTTTTTCTGATGACATTTTTCGAAAATGTGCCTCTAGAAAAATATCTGCATCCGTGATTTTTTAGTGAACTTGAATTAATAAATGTTTCGTTCAAAATATTTTCTTTGTTGATAATTTGTTCAGAATTTATTTGGAAGAAATTATATCGTTGAAAAACAGTGAATTTAATATTCAATAATAAATTCAATTAGATTCATGTACATACAAATGAACTTGATTCAGGATACGTATATTGATAAAAAAAAAAATATTGTCTAGATTTGGCGACAGGAAACCAATTTATAAGCTTTTTGCTGTCAATTGATATGTTCAAAATAATTCCTAGTTTTGACCGATCATTTAATCAAAATTTGTGACAGTACGAATATTCCTCAAGTGAATTAGATTCGACCGTCATTATTCTAACAAAGATTCAAGAATTACGAGGAGCTTATATCGATTATAACTGAATTTCTCAGTGACCCATTGACCTTTAACAAAAATAGTCAATTACACTGACGTCTAAATTTTTAGCTCGATTGGAATTACTTATCAAGCGAACAGATTTAATATAGAAGACGGCTTACGTTTCATTTAAGACGATAGTGTAAAAACTGATTCTTAGATGGTTATAGAAGAGGAAATCATCACATATATAAATTTGATAATGTTTTATGGTATGTGAATATGAATATAACCAATTTGGGTGATATGAAAAATATAATAGAATCTAATTTGCATTCACATTTGTTATTTGGATTCACATTAACACAACAGAGATATCATTCACAGAACTGTCAGTGAATATCTCACATATTTTGTCTAACATCAAAAACGCTATAGCAAGAAGCATCACACTTAAACATAGACAAGCATTCAATTGCATCGGCATGATTTGAATGAATAGTACAAGCAATAAAGTCAAGAAGCACCCTGAGCTCCAAAATTTTCATGACTCGATGAAAATTTGATTATATATGCTGTCACGTGGAATGCTGGAAAAATGGTAAATTAACCTCAAAAAACTAGTTGCTCACAAATATCTTGAAAACCACGCATTAACGGGAAAAAAATTCATATAAGTCTATATCCAGAACTTGGAGCTCAAAGGCTCTATTATTTGTACTAAAAATCATGAGCTGCTGAATTTTATGTCATCAAATTAATCTAAGATTTCAATAAACTAGCCACAGTACAAACCTATACAGTTGAATTACTGATTTTATAATTTTTTCCAATATTTGCCGTATATTGTGTTATATGGTAATTTATTAGATTCGATCTAATTATTACATTAGAAAAACCTGTAATGAATAAGTGACTATTTATCTGCTACTTGATTGCGTAGGGCACTAGAAGAATTATCTACGTAAGTATAAAAAGGGCTGTTCTAGAGAGATTTTCTTATTTCTTTTTGTAAATACCGCTGACTATGGTGCATTACGACTGGTGTCAATTTACAACTCGCCAGCACGTCTGCTCGTAGAAGACGTTGCGTCGCTAATGCAGCAATCAAGTCCAGTTATCATTGCGAATGCGAAAAAATTTGGCTGGAACAGTCGGCAAGCAAACAGAAATGGCCAAATATTGCTTGACTATGTCAGTAAGAGCAACAACATAGTGATTAGCCCTGTAGAGTGAACAAGATTTTCAGATAACGGCTGGAATAGTGATGTGCTTGATATCGCTGTCAGGCGAGACATAGTTGCTAACTTCGAAATACAAGCAGTCAGCGAACTAGATTCAGACCACATTCCAGTGGTTTTGAGTCATGGACCTGACGATGGATCAGCTGAGGAGACCACAGCCACGACCGTGAATTGGGATCGATTCAGTGTACAGTTCAACAAAATCATTGGTCCCTTACCTAATATCAACAAGAGCACAGAGGCTGATGAAGCTATCATGCGTTTAAAAAACACGAATCAGCAAGCTACAGCCGACTACAGCAAAACTCGTAAGCGGTCTGTAGCAAATTCTGTTGCAGATCTCTCAGCTGACATCAAAGAGCTGATTTGGGTGAAAAACCGAGAAAGACGTTGGTGGCAACGCTATACCTGGCCAGAAGACCACATCACTAGCAATCAGTTCGCAGCAACTGTGAAATAGCGCTTGCATGATCAAGCCGATGGCAAGCTAAAGTCGAACAGCTTGCGGTTGAAAATCAGTCTTTATGGCGTATGACAAAAAAAAAAGCGACGCACAAAACAAAAGATGCCACCACTTCATTGCGAGCGTGGAATGGTATACTCCGATGTAAAACAACTGTGATGTAACTTTCGTCGGACGCATCAACAAAGATGTCCGAAGAAAAGTTGAACAACCGCCAGACAAGCGTATCAATAATGCAAACCCAAGAGAAATCTTGGATATTCTCAGGAATCTCAACAAGGAAAAAGCTCCAGATCACGACGAAGTTTCAAACAAGGCGCTTCAACTCTTGCTACGCAAGGAATCTGTTGCTCTCACAAATATTGCAAGTGCAGCACTCCGCTTGCGCTTCTTTTCTAAAGATTGGAAGCTAGCCGATTTATGCGTTATTCCTTAACCAGGAAAAACGCGCTATTTCCACAAAATCACAGACCCATAAGTCTTCTGTGCACAATGAGAAAGGTGCTGGAAGAAGTTATATTAACTAAACTGCAAGAGGAAATTGCTATACCTGACGTAATATCTGACCATCGGCATGAATTCCGTCAAAAGCACTTAATTGAACATCAACTTCTGCTAGTTGTTGAGTTCATAACGGAGGGCTTTAATAATAGACAAGCTACTGGAGTGATTTTCTTGTATGTTGCCAAGACTTTTGATAAGGTCTGCATAAAATTATGCAAGCTGGCATCAACCACTCATTGGTGGTATTCTTAGCAAAAATGACATTTAGGCCCGGTTGTACAACCTAAGTTTATCCATAGCTTAGTTAAGCCGAGCTTATTTACCATCGTTACAATTGCCGAAATAATTGTAACTATAGAAATTAAGCTCAGTTCAACTAAACTGTGGATAAACTCAGATTGTATAACCGGGCCTTAGAGTCAAACTAAACGACATCAAGTTGTCAGAACGACTCTTAACAGCAGGCCTGCCGTAAGGTTCATTGTTGTCACCGCTGCTGTTCAATGTATTTTACAGTGACATGCCAGCATCTACCGTCGGAACAATACTTGCAGATGACATCGCTGTACTCTATCGCTCACGGAATCTAGCCGTGATCAAGTCTCAATTGCAGCAAGCTGGTTTGCAAAATGGCGAGTCAATGTAAACGCTGAGAACAGTACAGCAATCCTCTCCCATCTGATGGAATCGGAATGTTTAATGACATAATTCCATGGCGTCCAAAACATAAATATATCAGCCTGCTCTTTGACAGTGAGGACCACATGTTCAAAGAAACGTACAAAATGCACATGCACTAGTCGCTCCGCTATATCCACTCATAAATCGTGAAAGTCGTCTGTCACTGCTGAACAAAGAAACAATTTTCAAGACGAAAATACGTCCCGCAATGACGTATGGCATATCTGTGTGGGGATTTATGGTGCCAAGACATATAAAAAAGTTAAAAATCGTGCAAGATAAACAGCAGCATATGGCCACGGATGCACCTTGGTTCGTGCGCAACGACCAGCTCCATCTGAATCTGAAGGTCCCAGATATTACCGACCATGTTATAAAATTAGCAAATTCTACCCTAATGCCGGAATCAAAAGACTGACAGAATATGACGTGGATGAAATTTGCGTTACAAAAGACCGCGTCAGATTCTGAACGCGGTCTGTTAAAACGACGCCAAGGTGGCTGCACAATAGTGCAATCCAAAAATACAGTCCGTAGTTCTAAGAATAATAATCCAATGAGAAAAGTGTGAGCCCATGGCTCGGTATTCTTACAAGTTCTTCAAGCTCACAGTTCATAGAATTTCTTACTTCCATAATCAAACTGTTATTGCTGAACCATGACTTCTGTAACTATTGGCACGACCTGAATATGGTACAGTACAGACCTCTTGGGCACGAATTGTAGTCAATATTTGTTTCAATTCATCATTAATTTATATAGTCGCCATCATAGCACATTATTGTTGAAGGCGCTCTTTCACCCATAACAACGTTCAACTCTACCATGCTAATATGCTCTTCCCAATTCTATTATGATCAATGCATTTTGACTTGACTTTCACCAGAATAGCCCAAAACAAATGTTTTATGCAGATATTCTGATGAATATGATCAGAACTATTGATAATGGTGAATAAAAGTTCCCAGATGCTGTGATACGAGATAGTATCTCATAATTTCATCATAATCCAATAGTTTCGTGCGTCCACTAGATTACTCTGGAGTATCAGGAGTACAGTATTGACCAGAATCGTCAACTCGGCTTCTGATACAATGCTTCCAGTATAGGAGCAAGTAAATGATTTGATCCAGAGAATATAAATGTTGAATCGATTTTTTTGACGGGTATATTTCGCGCGGAGCTCTTCTAATCACGGTACCCTGAGGGTTGTCTGCTTCAGTCGCTCCTAGTTCCGCCATCGTTTGTTTAGTTTTCTCCTTTTTTTTATTGAAATCGTCTTCACGGGGTCACTTGAAAAAAGATAATATGGAAGAGATAAATCATCAAATACGAGACATTGCCGGTTACATGTTCCTTGTTAACAGGTCAAAAGCATAAATATTTGACAAAAAAGAAATAAAATGTGCAGTTCCGACGTTGAGACCGTATTCTTGTTGAATGAGTTCATTCGAATAAAATAATAATACTGTCTTGCATGCGGATAAATAAACTTGTAGCAGTTTTGTTCCTATACAAAGTAGATAATTTTTCTAGTGCTCAAATGGGTCTTAATTGCAAATAAAGTTATCGTTACATGTTTGGCCACTTTATTAGATTTCACTTAAGAATAACAGCCAAAGAAAATAAATTATTCTGAAAATTCTGTAAAATTATATTCTTACTTATTATTTGTGGTTTCATTGTGAATTAGTTATTATTAAACATGGAAAGTTACCGTCAGTATTATATTGTATGGTGTACCTTGGATAATGGCGTGCTCACACTGCTGTTAGCGTGTGATGGTGAATTTGCAGGATCTTTCACGTAGATTTGCCACGTCGCTGAAGAATTGAAGTTTTTGTCCGCAGCGTAACATCGCCAGAGACATTGGATCAGCATGGCTGCAGCAGGGATTTGACGGTTGAAGTGCTTTTGTCGTTGTTTTTGCTGGACTTTCAAAGCAAAACCGGAACCCAGTATACCCTAAACAAAAAAAAAATAAATTTTTTCAAATTCCTACAGAAAAAAAAATATGTAGATAAAATTCAGGTCGTGATACTGCAAGTACCAGCAGAACAGTTCCTGTACAGTTACTCTAATCCAAATATCAAATTGAGATACTGTCCGCACCCATCTGGGCTTGGAGAGAATAAAAATTATCCATGAAAACGAATGTGAATTGTATTCCATCAAAAAAATATCTGAATTTTTCTTCAAGTTATCGTATTTCGTATTTTCGGAACTGTATTTATAATAAGATTCTTAGGAAATTGAAAGTTTGAATTCCGTTGTCAATTTTATCTTCAAATTCAAGGAGCGGCTCCACACATCTCCTATAGGTATGATAAGACTATATTTATATTTGTAGGATATGTCGACTCAGAAATTATTTTAATCTAGTTACCAAGAAAGCATAATAAGGGCTAGGGGCAAAATTTGATTACGTTTCTATAACATAATTCGCCATTGTTTTCTCAGAAGAAGTATTTGTTTGATGAAATATTTCCTAGCTATCAAATCGCTGCTGTACAAACAAGAATATTTAAGTTGTGTAAGCAACTTGGCGTTTGGCATCACTTTGCGAGTCTCCTTTTGAGCCTTGGGATATCAAAGGAGCCTTTGACTGTAAACAAACATGTGATGATGTGTCGAGCCCCCGGTGACATGCATTCGTGATTGTGAATGCGGGTTTCTAAATTCTTCATACACTTCACCTGGGGAATAATTTTGAAAGGTATGTACGGTAGTATTGGATACAGAGTTTAGTTTAGTAATTAAGAATACTTGCTTGTTTGAATGCATGTTCTAAAATATTATCAACATGAATGAAAAAATTTGGATTCTAGAATTCATACGCCGGATGCGTGGATGGAAACTGTGTTTTATTTTTAGACTCGTTAGGATCGCAGACTTTCTCACTCATCCCAAAATCCAGAATTTTCTGTATTTAACAAACAACTATCTTATTATGATCGCCTAAAAAAGTAAATGTTGTTGTTTTCATATGCAATTTGAATGCAATATTGACGTCGAAAATATTTACGAATGATTATTATTCTTTTTACAAGTTATATTAACAGGATTCTTTGAGAAATTATTTCTTGATTAGTTAATAGTTAGTTGAATGTACAAACTTGAATATGTAAACAATGAACAAATACTGGTAGATCAATCTTTTTAATGTGTTATTTGATATTCAATTGAACGCATATCACCTGGATACTATTTTGTAAATTGTTCTATTAGTTCGGAATTTAGTTCAAAATGGAATTTGGTTGATTGAAAATACTCGCATAACCGCTTTTCACCCACAAATCTGCTTTTGTTATTGGATCGACACGCTTCGATGTGCATGTATTCCTCATGGAATCGTGTTCTATTCTACATTCAGTCTATGCATCCAACAAACCCGCAAAATTAAAACTCGAAAACAGGCACATATTTTTCTGAATGTTTTAGCTGAACAATAGAATCATCAACCTGTTAGGTAATCAATTTCCATATTTTTCAGATGAACAGATAGTAACTAACAAATTATCCGGTTCAATTACTGTTTTGTACATTGAGGGAACATAATACTGTAATTATATTGATATATCCATCGATATTAATAATTATCTTTTCTGTTGTATCAATAAATGATGAACCCACAATCCTCTTATATCTATTTAAATAAATCACTTGCATGATGTACTATGATGATGTGAATCATGAAGATCATACATAATCAAGAGAAAAATGGCCAGTTGCACCACTGTTCCTTAAATTTTATCAGGAGTGATTTGTTGAAAATTCAGAGCCTGAATGTTTTATAAGAAAAGACAGATTTAGGAGTAGTTTTTTTTTTAATCGCAAATAGAAAGTACCAAAGAGTCCCAATAACGACGCAACAAATATCTATAGCTGCCGTCCTTTTCAGGATATGATGGTGTAAAAACCAACTATTGAATTTATATTCTTGTGAATAATTTTAATTTGAGTAAGTAAAAAGTCTTGGGAATTCAGTCAATATTGACTGAATTCCCAAGACTTTTTACTTACTCAAATTCACTCATCCAGTCAGCTTCATCTATTTTATCTAATAATTTTAATGATTCATCAATTCTGTTTCAATAACATTTTTGAGGGTTACTGTATTCTTCATTAAGGTCGGGCCACACAATACCGCACCGTATCCGATTCGTTAGTCGGTCAAATGTTTGTCATGCCACGGCTCGTTCATCTGGGAACCACACTTGTCCGTAGTTCATCCGTTTTTAATAGATTGGTATACGGATCTAGGAATATTCTTCGAAAGCAATTCCTCGAGAACAATTCTTCGAACGCAATTCTTCGAAAAATAAATTTGCCGAAAGTATCATTCTTCGAAAATAATAGTAAATTAAGATATAAGTTTCATGAGACGTGATTTCAGGGCAAGCGTCCTTTTGGAAAATGAACCGCTTGCGGCGAATTTTCTAATGAACAAGTGTTCTAGAATGTTCTATACAACGTGTACCTTATATAATTTTTTCTACTTGGGTTCATATATGTCAAAAAATTATAAATTTCATATTTGAAAAGATCGATTAAGAATGTATTTATTTTTTCATTAGACTCTTTTGGTATCATTGAGATTTGACAGATAAGTAATTTGATTATGTCAAAAATACTTTTCCAAGTGTGTTAATTTGAATTTTGCTACTTTTTAGAGATAAATCAATATCAACCTGTAAAAACGACTTGTGACTTTAAATTCTGTATAATTATTTGAAAGTTCGACGTTTCGATTCTTTGACCAAGGATCTTCTTCAGAAAACAATGATACAAAATGAAGCAAGGCAAGTAACTAGATACTAAAAATATACAGAATACTAGATGTGATAACGTGGATATCACACCTAAACAGAAAGAATAAAATCCTCTGGCATTCACCCAAGGCTTGAGGAAAACCACGTGAAAACCCCAAACAGAAGAATATGTCCTACTTGGTATGGTACAGCTCCGCACACATCCCAAATCACAAAATACACGACATTTCAACAAGACAGCGTAGCGCTACTCTGTGCTATTGGTTTGGCTCACAACTGCAGTGTCAAATAGTCTCCAGTGTATTCTATAATCCAAAATATACTCAGAACTACACCAACTGAAACATAGTCATTATATATGTGTGTTATTGATCACAGAAAGCCAAACATTTGATAATTCTAAACCATCAGTACGGTTAGAGTTATTTGGATGTTTAAATATCTCAATTGCTTCTCTGACCAATCTACCATGAATCGATGAGCATCTTGCGACTATTCTTGTTTCTTCAAACTTGATGTCATGCAAAAACTTGATGGCATGATCCAGCTACTATGTGTGTTATTGATTACAGAAAGCCAAACATTTAATAATTCAGAACCATCAGTATGGTTCAAGTTTGAAGAAACAAGAATAGTCGCAAGATGCTCATCGATTCATGGTAGATTGGTCAGAGAAGCAATTGAGATACTTAAACATCCAAATAACTTTAACCATACTGATGGTTTTGAATTATCAAATGTTTGGCTTTCTGTAATCAATAACACACATATATAATGACTATGTTTTAGTTGGTGTAGTTCTGTGTGTATTTTGGATTATAGAATACACTGAAGACTATGTGACACTGCAGTTGTGAGCCGAACCAATAGCAAAGAGTAGCGCTAGGCTGTCTTGTTGAAATGTCGTGTGTTTTGTGATTTGGGATGTGTGCGGAGCTGTACCAAGTAGGACATATTCCTCTGTTTGGGGTTTTCACGTGGTTTTCTTCAAGCCTTGGTGAATGCCAGAGGATTTTATTCTTTTTGTTCAGGTGTGATATCCACGTTATCACATCTAGTATTCTGTATATTTTTAGTATCTAGTTACTTGCCTTGTTTTATTTTGTATCATTGTTTTCTGAAGAAGATCCTTGGTCAAAGGATCGAAACGTCAAAGTTTCAAATAAATATACAGAATTTGAAGTCAAAAGTCATTTATATTGAATAAAATTCTGAAAAATGTATAGATTATTAATATAAACCTGAACAACTCCAGAATTTTCTTTCAAATATATTGTATTCTGATATAAAATTACAGTTAGGTTATCTAGCAAATTAGCTACCAACCTGATAAAAATTAGGTTTGAGTTCTATAAAGAAGCACTTAACGATACCCAAACGAGTCTCATAAAGTTCACTCTATGCCATTCGAATAGAAAAGTCATAATATATTTTCAGTGTGTTTAGGGAACAACGCCAAAGGATAAACTGATTTTCTAGGTTAAAATTCCATGTCCGACGTCTTTAAAAAATCTGAAATATTTGAATGAGAATAGAAGCAAATATGAGAGCTCAATAGTGAATTTGGAATAACAAGGAGCAGAGAACAAATACATAGTATAGTTCTTAAAGTTTTGAGATATATGCAGTACAAATGATATTACATTATAATTACACTAGCAACCCGTGCCGGCTTCGCACGGGTGGACATTTAATAATATTCAACATTTTTATACGAATCTCTGAAGCATAGTTTTATAGTATAAGATAATTATTAAGAATAATACCATATATCTTGCGTGAGTAACTCAATTAAAACATAGCCTTAGCTGTCAGAATTTCTTGATAAATGCGTAGATCTATGTATAGATAGCATCATCAGTATTTAATTTGATCATTTACGGTAAATAAAAAACTGTATTGCAGCGCAGGCAATGCAAGGAATTTTACTGGTCATTTTTTCACATCTTGGGTTAGAATTGATGTTTTTGTAGGTAACCCTTTTTTTTGAGAGTAAATTATAGACCATGTTTATAGTGACAATAGGTATGTGATTCTACAGGTGGAAGAGTTCTTAAAATCGGTCCCCACGCAAGTGCCAGCGGCAACTATAGAAGGTTTCAATTTGAACGGTTGAACGATGCTCGATCGGACAAATACCGTTAGTGTTACTATGTCAGAACCTTCATTCAACAACCGCTATATAAAATTATAACTCAATTGGATGAACGATGTGTGAACGGACAAATACGGCTCGTGTGCCACTTGAGGTATAGTACAGGACAAATTATTTTAGCATGGTTCTAGGAAATCCTCACAGTTAGGGGGCTATAAGCAGCTAATAAATTTTCTTTTTTCTGGGCTGTACTAAAATTATTTTGACTTTCATTTTAATATTAGCTTGAATTTAAAAAAAAGTTACAGTTTAAGTATTAATTCAAATTTTAAAATTGAAATGTATATAGAATAATTACCAAATACTTTTTTCTTACATCTAAATATTATGTTCTAGGAGAAATACAGAAATTTACTTGAAAGAAAAATATTCTTGATACCACCCTTTTTCACAGGTAAACAGACTACATGCTGTGCCGCGGTTTACCATGCTATTAGCGAAGTAAACTCATGCTAAAATAAATTGACCTGTACTATATGCTGGCGGTACAATACTGAGATCTTTCTCGAAAGAGCCAACAACAACTGTAGTAAGTTTCAAATCAATCAGATGAACGATGCGTGAACAAACTAATACGGCTCGTGCGCCACGTTGATAGTACTACAATAAGAACCCTCGCGAATGTGTTGTGATAAATCTCGTAGGATTCAGCCTGCGTTTGCAATGTAAGCGGAAAAAATGTAATTATTTACGACATCACATTGAAAACCTCAAAAATAACAGTATTTCCCCACTAATTAATGGATGTTATTATACAGGGTGGGGCAGAAAAACCTATCCGATTTCAAATCCCTTTTTCTCAGAAGAGGGGGCAGGTAGAGTAGTGGGGTAAAAACCGTTAGAAAGCCGGTTTTATGTCATTTGTCAGTAGTCAACATGCCTTGGTCTGGTGAACATCGTGCTTTTGTCATTGAGCGGTTTATCGAATGCGACGGTTCGATAATTGCTACACAACGTGCTTTTCGAATTCATTTCGGACTCGGGCGTCATGATCCTGTTCCACATCACGCTACGATTAAAGTGTGGGTGTCAAATTTTAGACAGACGGGTTCAGCATTGAAAAAGAAGTCGCCTGGACGTCCCAGGACAGCAACAGGACCTGAAAACGTGGCCAATGCGAGCGCTATTGTTTCATGCTGGAAAATTTTCTTAGACCCAAAATGGAAGAAAATGGCGTGGAAAATGTGTGGTTTCAACAGGATGGTGCAACCGCCCACACATCGCGACGATCAATGGACATTCTCAGGGAACTGTTTCCCGGTCGCCTCATTTCCCTGAGAGGTGATCTTGGCTGGCCGCCGCGCTCACCGGATCTCACTCCATGTGACTTCTTCCTTTGGGGTTACCTCAAATCAAAGGTTTACCAGCATCGACCAAGGACCCTTCTTGCTTTACGAAGGGAAATTGCTCGGGCAATTGAAGAAATTCCTGTGGAAATGACGGTGAAAGTCATGGAAAGCTACCGCGAGCGCCTAAATCAGTGTATCCGCTCCCAAGGACGACATTTGAGTGATGTGCTTTTCAAAACTTAAATTTAAAAATGGCATAAAATTTGCGATATGTTAATAAAAAAATTTTTTTGACAAGTTGACTGGTTTTAATTTTATATCGTTTTGAAATCGGATAGGTTTTTCTGCCTCACCCTGTACATATAAACCTTCTTCTTCAATCACCCTATCTATTAAAAAAAACCGCATCAAAATCCATTGCGTAGTTTTGAAGATTTAAGCATACATAGGGATATAGGGACAGAGAAAGCGACTTTGTTTTATACTATGTAGTGATGTGTCAATTATATACCGGGTGTTTCAGACCACCCGTACCACTCAAATATCTCGCGAAATGCTGAACGGATTGAAAAAAGAAAAAATACGTGTAAAATGATTTCTAAGATTCTATTGAATAGTAGCAAATTCAGGTTCACCTCCTCACATCCTGAGAATAAGAAAGGTGCAACTTTCAAATTTTGAATGGCAACCCCTACTTTTAAATGCAGATTTGGATTCTTAACTGAAAAATATGAAGTTTTTGTCTGAAACTTTTTTTCATGTTCCTGACAAATGGCGCTGTAATCGCAAAGATTAGTTATTTTTCGTAATTACTCCAACGGCTAATACTGAGTAATAAATAAATACTTCAGCCGTACATTGTTTTTGAAATTGCGGCGTAGGAGACGTGTTTATAAACAAAATCCGGCAAGACTTCTTCTAATAGGAGTCAAAGCGTTTGAAAATCTTTATTGTTGTTACAATGGCTTATAACAATAGGGAAGCTGCTGACATGTTGCAAATTTTAGGCGAGTGTCGTGGTGGGTTTGGAGCAGTCGCCAGGAAATGGCAAGAATGCTTTCCCGAACGCACTCCACACTCAGAAAATGTATTTTAAAGACTATGCAAGCCTAGGTTACTTAGTATTGACCGTTGAAGTAATTACGAGAAATAACTAATCTTTGCGGTTACAGCGCCATCTGTCAAGAACATGAAAAAAAGTTTCAGACAAAAACTTCATATTTTTAGATGAGAATTCAAATCTGCATCAAAATGAAGGGGCTGCCATTCGAAATTTGAAAGTTGCACCCACCCCACCCTCAGGAGGTGAGGGGGTGGACTTGAATTTGCAGCTATCCAATAGAATCTCAGAAATCATTCTACACGTATTTTTTCTTATATTAATCCGTTTAGCATTTCGCGAAATATTTGGATGATACGGGTGGTCTGAAACACCTGGTGAATTTACAGGCATTTATAGCCAAAAAAAAAAGAACCAAAAATTGCAATTGAAATAACTTTGTAAAAATTTATGAATACATTTACAATAATAAGAATATTCAGTAGGAGATATTATGAATCAACCCTCTGATAAAATATATAGCATTATTCACATCATATCCCTCTACAATAATCGTAATTTATTGGCTACAATTTCTGTTCTTCTTTTTTTGACGTTCTATCTCCACCCCACTTGAATACTGCTCTACTCGTAGTTCATTCAGGCTTTGCCTTTTTTTATGCAATTGATGAGTTTCCACAAATTTGGATGCATAGTCAAATAATTGTTGGAATAATAACGGAACGGTTTTAAATCATGATTTTTTCACACCCCAGAAATAATGCGATTATGGCTATTTTGCATTATTGTTTCCTGTTTTATTATCAATAGGATGATTGGAAGTTGAATTTGCTCACACTCTTTTATAGACTAAAAGATGAAGATTACATTAGTGCAATTAGTTTTTTAATAACCCTTTTGAAATTGTTTGTGAAATGATTTATTTGTGTAGTTATATTTTTATTTTCGAAGAACGATATTTTAAAAGAATTGGTATTCGAAGAACTGCAGTTTCGAAGAGTTGCATTTTCGAAGAACTATTTTCCGAAAAATTGCTTTCGAAGAATTGCTCTTGAAGAATCATCCGGATACCATTGGTATACTTATCCTTAACCTCCAAAGTAGTGAAAATATTATTTCAGATCTTATCTTTGTACTGTGAGTTCCTATATTTATCACTCTTTTGATCTTAAAGGACCAGAAGCTTCCAAACTTTTCCATCTCCACGATCGTATTTTGACATTTATGCTTTTAGCTGTCAAACAAAACAGAAGATAGTCTGCCGACACCGCACCGTCACCGTTAGAAAGTAAAAATTTTGAATCGGACTCGGCCGGGTGTCGGTGAATCAAGTGCGCTCGGACGAGATACGGTAATGTTTGAACAATCGTATTTGTGTACATGATGCAATTCTTTAACCGTATGATGACCAACACTCGGCCGACTGACGGATCGGATACGGTGCGGTATTGTGTGGCCAGACCTTAAGTAGTAGCTAATTAGAAAGTAGCCATCTTGTGTTGGTAATAGACACTTACAACCCAGTCTTTAGGAAAGTGAGCAGTACACAGAAGATCGTTTATTTCGGAATAACATAACGCAGCTACTTCGTCAAAAAGGCTGTCAAAAAAAGGTCGAAAAACTGTCAAAAATTGTTTATTGCGTTTAACAAAAAACTGTGCATCTGGCGGAAAACAATGTTGCGATAAAAAAGTGCGAAATAAAAATTGGAATCAAATAAGTTTTTTTGAGCCGCAATCGGTCCAGTAGATTTTAGGAAAATTGCGAAAAACCGTCATTGTTGATCATTTATTCGAAAATTCATAACTATTCTATTTATATTGAGACTTAAAACTTTGATATAATGTGGGATCTTCCAACATACTCAATAAATTTCAGAAAGATCGGCTGTACACTTTTTGTAAAATATTGAAAAAAAACAAAATAAGGCCCTTAAGGTATTTAAATGGCGTTTCTTTTGAGCGAGTGTGAGTATGAAAAAAATCGATTGCAAAAATCACATTTCACTAATACAACGAATATTTTCCGTATTTTTTTGTAAAAAGTAATGTATTACTTATATTTAATGAAAAATTGTACGTCAAATAGGCATGATTAAAGCAAAAAATGTTCTTCTTCAACAAAAAGCAGTATTACTGCCACGCGTCATTCACATGTACTGGTGGCCGCTTTAGTGTGGGGTAGAAAGAAAGGGGAACGGCAGTCAGCAATAATAGTAGATGGCGCTTGGGAGGAGGCGAGAGAGAGAAGAGAGCAGCAGCAGCAATCGAGGCTGTTTGGTGAAAGAAGAATCGGTGTCTTTCGAAAATTGTAGGTTTCCGTCATTTCACTTCTCACGCAGAGAATTATAACGTTATGATAGGAGCATTTTTGCAAAAACCGTACTTCTGCGCTCTGGCCGGTGGCCAATGGTAGGAGGCCGCTACGCACGGGAGGTCACGCCTAATTCGCGTGGATCGACTCCGCACATTCTGACCCTTCGAAATGTTGTTGAAATGGTCAATGTACAATAACACAATAACGATTTATGAAGACTTTCATATAATTGTTGATATTTTAAAAATCGTTATCGCAGAAGTGCGGTTTCTTGCAATCAATTTTTTTCATACTCACATTCGCTCAAAAGGAATGCTGGTTCAGTACATTGTGAAATAACTCTTGACAAAAGAAAAACTTCTTGTAAAATTGGGCTACGTTGATTAATAACTTTTTTATGGCCGTTTTTCGGGAGGCAATTTCTTGGCTTTTTCAACATTTTTCAAAAAGTTCACAGTCGATCTTTCAGAAATTTGATGCGTATGTTGAAAGCTACTGAATCCACATTCTTTTTAAATTTGAAGTCTTAGTAACAAATACAAAGCAAACTATGAGTTTTCGAAGAAATGGCCAAAAATGACGGTTTTTTGCAATCAACCCAAAAGCTAGTTGACTGATCAAGGCTCAAGAGAGCTCATTTGATTTGTCTTTTTATTGCGTACTTCTTCTTATGAACACTTTTTTCTGTCAGATGCATAGTTTTTTTTGTAAAACGCAGTTTTTGACGATTTTTTTGACAGTCTGCCTGACAACGTAGCTGCGTACAAATGGGATATGTTATTTGCCACTCTATGAACTAACAAATAAAGATTGAAAAATTTGAGTTATCAATTTTTTTCTTACATATGTTAATTCTATCCGACTATTATTGAATGACTAGACTTGAGCTTGATCTTACAAATTCTATTGTGATAGCTTAATCGCAGCTAGGTGCATAGAGGCGTGAAGCACTTTCTAGTCAGGTTTCCAAGAACTATGCTATCTATGTTATCACTCACTAAACTAGCGTTTAACTACACTTTTTCATGCATCTAGTTACCATTCGACAATCACAAATAATTAGTGAGATAAAGTACTTGGGATTCTACAAATACTTCCTCCATTTTAGCGCATTATCAATTTATTGAAAGATTTTATATAAATTTTGGGTTTATAATACTTAACATAGCTATAAAGTACAATAGTAGAGGAGCCTAAGAGGGGATTTTGGGATTTACTTAAGCGCGGCAGATTAACATTTGAGGGGACACCTTGCACCCTGTTGAGTACCTCTACCAAATTCAAGCTCTCTATAGAGGAACGCGGGTGCAGTAGGATAGTAAAAAAAAAAACGATAGTTGGGAATAGTCGAGCGCGTTAGGTTTAGCTATGATGGGATAATTACGTGCTTAATAGTATGCATTCCAATAATCTGACAAGTTAAGTGTGACGTAAGGAAGTGGGAAAATCACAAACTTGCGAAAAAAACGTCACCCCGACATTCTCGAGCGCGGTCGATATTTTTTTTATTCTGAAGAAAATAATTCAAGAATTACGGACAAAATATAATCTGTCGATACCCTCAAGCCGAAATGGCAGAAATCGTCAATAAAGCTTATGCCCGTACTTATAGTCGAAACTCAATCTCGTTCTTGAGTATTACTTGGCCAAGTCGAGGCGAAGTCACCATGGATACTTACTTGGTATTCTATCCTATAGTCGATACTTTGTGAATTCTCGGCGAAGCTTGAGATTTCTTGTTTTTGACATATATTTGATTGATATGTTTGACGTTCATGACAGTATTTGCGAAGTGTTCCTAGTTTGTCTATTGAATTTGATCTATTTTTGGACAATTTGATTGGAAAAGTAAGTTTCAATAAGTATGTATGTGAAGAAAGACTTTCTCCATTTGAATTTGCCGCGCTTTATGATTACGTGCGCCCTTTAACTAACTCCCGCTAGATGGAAGAGTAGATAAGATGACGAGCAGATTTTTGAAGATTTGAAAATAATACGCTAATTAAGTAAAGCAAAGAGTGATAATAATAAACTTTGATTGTTGTTTCTTTTGTTCTACAGGTAACTTTCTAATTAATGTAAATAGTGTAAATAATAGCTAATAAATACTTTTGTTTTACAGAGAAACCGAACTGATTATTATTATCAATTAAAATTTAGCCTCCTTATAAAACAACAACTTTTTTTATGATGTCGAAATTACAGTTTGAATTTATGGTAGCAGCTTCACCAAAAGATACTAAAACACATGGATTGCCATAAACTCAATTTGTACAGAGGATGGAGAAAAATATATATTGCCAGAAGAATTTAGGTATATTATGGTATCGAAAAAAACAAAAAATTACACAAAACTAGTTAATTCATTAAAGAGAAGAAATCAAGTTAAAAAAGTGTGGATTACAATGACAAAAGAATTAAAGGAGACGTACATAGATGAAGATGGAAATCTACAATTTGAAGATCAATATTTAGAGGAAATAAATGAAGAGAATAAAAACAAAACACAAGATCATAATCTAAAAGGGATACTAGAAAAACTGATAGAAACAACACAAAATAAAGATAGAGAAAAAATCTTAAAACAAATATCAGAAAAACTTTTGATAGAAAAATTTTCAAGCGAAAATACTAATGCTAAACAGTGGATGGAAAGCTTTGAAAAAGAGTGCTCTAGATTTCAAATAGATAAAAGTGAGGATAAAATTGAACTATTGAAATTATTTTTGGATAAACCAAGTTTAGATTGGCACTCTTCTACACTCATAAGATTAACAGTAAATGCTGGTTGGTTAGAATGAAAAAAAAAAGTTTTTAGAATGCTTTACAGATAATGGATGGAATATTGTCACTTATGCACTATCATCTAAATATCGAGAAGGTCCGCTAACTGATTATGCTTTGAAAAAAGAGAAACTTCTGATAGATTTTGACAAAAATATGGATATTAAGTCACTTATAGCATTAATAGCAGTAGGGTTACCAGAACTTATATTGAACAAAATTGATAAGGCAGAATTAAAAGAAACAGCAGACTTATTTAATTAATTGAGACAACTCGAATGTCTAGTGAACAAAAATAACTTTAAAAAAAAAAACTGCATAAAATTCTCAGAAAAAATATGAAGAAAAGAAACCTTGTAAGACATGTGAAGATTTGGGTAAAGGTGTGAGATACCATCCTAATGAAAAATGTTGGTTTAAGAGAAATGAAGAAAATAGAGAAAGAAACACTACAACAAAAAAGGTAAATAACAACTCTATTCTTGATGTAGAAATTTATGATGAAACAAAAAACGAATAAACACACTACTAATTAAATTAAAACATTGAATTGGAAGATAAAATAACAATAGAAGGGATCCATGACTCAGGATCTCAAATTTTATTAATTAATAAAAGATTATTGAAAACTATGGATAATAATAATGAAGATAAGAACAAAATACAATTTAAAACAATTAGTGGTGTGTCAAAAGGAATAACAAGAATCAAATTAAAAATTTTCGATATTGAGAAAGAAGTAGATGTGTTTATTGTAGAAAATGAGGATTTTCATGACTTATTGATAGGCCTAGATATTATAAAAGAATTCAAATTGAGGCAAGATGAAAATCAAAATATAAGTCAGAAACAAGTGCAAAGATAAGATATAAAAGACATAAATTTTAACGAACATGTTAAAGAGAGAGATTGTCAAACAGACTTAAATCATTTATATAATAAACAAAAAATCAAAATAGAACAAATGATAGAAGAATATAAAACAATATTTGCCAAAGATAAATACGATAGAGGAACTGTGAAAGACTATGAAGCAAGAATAGATCTCTTGGTGAATAAATTTTGTAATAAAAGACCTTATAGATGTACAATTGAAGACAGGAAAGAAACAGAACATCAGGTGGCAAAACTATCGGAAAAAAATTTAGTTGAGGAGTCATATAGCCCATTCGCTGCACCAGTGACTAGCATTAAAAATAGGTGAAGGAAAGACCAGATTATGCATTGATTTTAGAGATTCAAATAAAATTGTGACACCCCAAGTTCAACCTTTTCTGCTTATTGATGATTCAATAATCAAAGCTAGAAATTGTGAATATTTTACGTCACTGGACATCAATTCAGCATTTTGGTCAATACCAGTAAGGATAGAAGATAGAAATAAAACAGGCTTCATAACTCAAGAAGGACATTATCAATGGACTCGCCTACCATTCGGTTTAAAAACAGCACCGGATCTTCCAAAGAATATTATCAAGTATACTAAGAAAAATAATCTTAAGAACTTCACGGAAAATTATATAGATGATATATTAATATTTTCAGAAACTTTTGAAGATCATATCATGCATATGAAGCAAGTTTTAGACGCTATAATAAAAGAAGGATTTAGACTGAAATTGAAAAAATGCACGTTCGCATCCAAATCAATCAAATATCTCGGACATATAATAGAAAATAATATAGTAAGACCAATCAAAGACAACTCAGTATCAATACATAATTTTCCTACCCCAAAAACACAGAAGAATATCAGACAATTTCTAGGTAAAATAAACTTTTGTCACGAATACATTCAGAAAATCTCAACAATACTAGATCCATTACATAGAGTGTTGAGAAAAGATGTAAAATTTAGATTGTGAAAAATCATTTACAGAAATAAAAAAATTATTATGTTCTCAACCAGTGCTAGAAATATTCGATGAAGATTTGCCTATTAAGATATTTACAGATGCTTCAATAGAAGGTATGGGTGCAATACTGAAACAAACACAACAAAATGGAAAGAAAAACCAGTAGCCTATTTCTCAAAAAAATTGAATGAGACGCAAAAAAGGAGAAAAGCTATATATTTGGAATGCTTAGCAATAAAAGAAGCGTTAAAATATTGGGAGCACTGGTTGATAGGAAGAAAATTTGAAGTGTACTCACCATAAACCATTAGAAAACCTTAACATGAAAGCGAGAACAGACGAAGATTTAGGTGACTTGACATATTATTTGTCTCAATTTGACTTCAACATAATATACATACCAGGAGAATTTAATATTGAAGCGGACTGTCATAGTAGAAATCCAGTATTAGAGTCAAAAGACAGTACTCAAGAAATGTTAAAAATAGTGAACATGATCCAACCACAGGAAATAAAAAAAGATCAGGATGAAAATATTGCACTGAAAGAACTAAAGGAAAAAACAGTAGATGAACATGGAATAATTTATAGACAAAGTAAAAATAAAAAGAAGATAATATTATCAGAGAAACTGAGTATTGAATTAATAAGAAATACACATATAGATTGGTGTCATATTGGCATAAGACAGATGATAAATAGAATATGCCCATATTTCCTTCAAAAAGATTGATAGAAAATATACAGAAAATATGTAAAACATGTGATATTTGTAAAAAAAATAAATCTAGAGGTCAAACAAAGTATGGATTAATGTCTCAATTAGGACCAGCAACAAAACCGTTCTAGATATTATCGATTGATACGATCGGTGGATTTGGTGGTCAAAGATCAACGAAAAGATACCTCCATCTTTTAGTTGATCACTCTGCAAGATACGCATATATATTAACGTCCAAAACTCAAGCTGCTTGTGATTTTATAAAAATAGTTCAAAATACATTAGAAATAAGCAAGATAAATACAATATTAACAGATCAATATCCAGGACTCAACTCCAAAGAATTCTAAAATTACTTGAAAGAACAAGACATCAGACTTATTTATACAGCCTTAGATACACCTTTTTCAAATGGCCTAAATGAAAGATTGAACCAAACAATAGTCAATAAAATAAGATGTAGAATTAACGAATCTAAAGAAAAGAGAGCTTGGACAACGATAGCAAGAGAATGCGTTGATAAATATAACATAACAGAGCACTCAGTTCCAGGTTTTACACCAAAATACTTACTAGATGATATTTACGCAAGTTTGTTACCCGAAGAATTAAAAGAATATAGAAGTGCAGAAGACTGGAAAAAAAGGTAGAAAATTAGCTTTACAAAACACTATTAAATCACACGAATATAATAAAAAATTATTTAATAAAAACAGAAAAGAAAATGAATTCAATATAGGTGATTATATATTGAAAACGGAAATAGATTGAATAGAAAAAAATTAGATGAATTTAGGATTGGACCATTCAAAATAACAGAGAAAATATCAAATACGATATTTAAAATCAAAACTGCAAAAAGAAATGAAAAAACAGGATTATTCCACAAACCAAAATTGATACCAACGTAAACAATAAATGATAAAAATTCTTAAAAGAATTTTCACGGAGGGAGGGGGAGATGTAAATAAAGACTTGCTTCATTTAAATTTGCCGCGGCTTATGATTACGTGCGCCCTTTAACTAACTCCTGCTAAATGGAAGAGTAGATAAGATGACGAGCAGATTTTTGAAGATTTGAAAATAATACGCTAATTGAGTAAAGCAAAGAGTGATAATAATAAACTTGATTTGTTGTTTCTTTTGTTTTACAGGTAACTTTGTAATTCATGTAAATAGTGTAAATAATAGCTAATAAATACTTTTGTTTTACAGAGAAACCAAACTGATTATTACTATCAATAAAAATTTAACCTCCTTATATGTATACCTTTATGGCATATATCTATATTGGAAATACAAATGTTAAAAATAACTGACACAAATACTTGAACACGACTCAAGATAGCCTTGTGGTAGACTCAAGTAAAGCCGGAGTCAAGCAAACCCGAAATATTACTTCGTAGCCAAGTAACGACTATTGGTAATATTCGCATACTTGAGCAATTCTCAAATCTGAGATCGAGCGAAGTATTGACTATAAGTACGGGCATTAGTGCGCTCAGTGAAACATGTATTCCAAGCCTATAGACGTTGCCTCCACCGGTGAATGGGCATACATCATATAATCTTTTTTTCTTTCTACTATCTAATCTTCAAAATCCAATAGGTCCCCACGACGCTCGAGTAAATCCCCATTTAGCATCGTAAGCTCCCCTACTAAAAAGTAATCTGCTGTCTCGGATCGTGCTTTATGTAGAATTAGGAACTATATTAGATCTATTGTATTGTACTGGACGGTGGAAAATACGGTCAGACCAATTTTCTTAGTGATAAAAATTTCAGTTTTTACATTCATTCATATCAATATGAATACAGAGCTACATTAGTCTCAATTGAAATGATTCCCATATTTTAGATGTCATCCTACATAATATAGGTTCAAAATTTTAATTACAAAGGTCGGGCACTTTGAGTTCGATTTTCAATAAGCGAACGGTAAGAAACATTACTCATTACATTTTACACTTGAGAGATATATTCGTAGAATATTCAAACTTCAATGATTTGAAATTACTATGGCCCAGTTATATGAAATTTTGAGTATGTTTTGAGTCAACATTTTATTGGTTGATATGTTATCTCAATTTTTGAATCATGTTCAGTACACATGTAATGATTTACTCAATTTAACAGCTGAAAAATGATATTTTCTTGCATTTGAATGCCAAAAAGTTTGGTGAAAACACATAATCAAATATTTGACGATATGATCGAAGTTAGCACTTCATGCAACTAAGCCTTTGTGTCGCTGGGCTGTGAGTTGGCAAGACTTATAGACAGGGAGCTGGTAACAGGTGGGGTTATCCAATTTTATACCGCTTGCAAGATTACCCCCAAATTTCAAACCCTTGCGCCAGCGAGGAATGCTTGCCAATTTTCTTACAAGGGTTTTATGACTAAAACTTCAATTCTTTCTATTGGCATGCAATTTGGAAACACGGCATTCTTCATATTTTTTTTTCACAAGTTCCCGCAACCCTTTGAGCCGTTTGAGCTGTTGCGAATCGCTTGCCTTTCAGTACTTGGCTTTAGATTTATTTCAATTATTCAACATTACAAAGGCATGCATTATGATATCACGGAAAAAACCACTTTTTTTTCAGACCTTTAATTGAAATTTGAACTATGACCGGAAAGCGTGCATCGCTCAATAACATTTTTATCTTTCCTATCAAGAGGTAATTTATCAACCCTCAAAAAGGCAAGCGGTATAAAATTGAAGAACCCCACCTGTCACTAACTCCCAGTCTATTATTAAGCAGCTTCAAGTAAAAGTATTGGTCAACGATTGGTATTCTGGCCTTATGTTTCAGAAAGAAGAGAAGGTACACATTATTATTACTAACTGTCATTCTAGAACTTCTTACATGTATATTCACTCTCGTAGGATAACTAGAACAAAAGCATAGAAATTCATGTGCAGTGACCGTTACAGCTTCGACATCCTTTCACGCGGACAGAGTCAACCGGAAATTCTAGGATTCTACCGTCACGTCTGCATCTGATAGGCTTTTGTTAGCGGATAACGACAACGTGCGAGTTGGAATAAAGAAAAAACAATCGTTATTTATGTTTCAAAACGTTCAGAGCATCACAACGGAAGAGTTCCATACTAACTAACTGTTGAAATGTTGTTGAAAGACTACTGAACAGCTGTACTATATCTTTCTATTAATTTATCAATTTTGTACAACATGATGACTGTTAAACATTGATTTTTTCTTCACCATATTGATGTGGAAATCAGAAAATAACTTCCATATCTTTGAGCGAAAGCTTTTATCCTATTAAGACCTATATTTTCCATAGTAGAATCATGGAAAATATACAATAAGTTATTTTTATTTTTGTTCCACGAACAATATTCACTGAATGACTGAGATAAATAAGAAATCATTCGAAATTGCAGTACGAAAGAGTAATTGGAAAGATAATTGACTTACGGCTGGAAGAGCAAAAAACGAGATGGCGAAGACGCTGAAACAACTCGCCACGATCTTTCCCAACCAAGTTTGCGGAACTGTATCTCCATATCCAATCGTCGTGACGGTAATTACCCCCCACCACAATGCGTCCGCATAACTTGAGAAATCCGTCTTTCCATCGGGACCGACAGCATCCTTTTCGGCCAGGTACACGAAGTAGCTGCTGAAGATGAGGCCCAGGAATCCGATGTAGAGCGTAGTGATCAATTCTTGACGATGTATGAATACTACAGAGCCCAAAAGGCGCCAGGTTCCCCCCTGACGATCAACATGGAGCATCCGTAGGATTTGGAGGAATCGAATACCGCGGATGGCACTTGTAGCGAAGACCTGGCCATTCGAGCCTACGGCGAGGACTACCACCGAAGCTACGACTACTATCAAATCTGAAATAAGAGAGACATTGTTAGATAATCCAAATTAATTCAAAAATTAGAAGCAGCAAATATATTTACATATTACTTGAATAGATACAAATTTAAATCTTTGAACTGCACAAATCTATTGATGATAATTGATGGACGACTGATAAATGATGCAACTGACAGATAGCCAAATGCAGTACCTTCCGCACGGTGAGGTCCAAGTACCTTTATGAATTTCTTTTCTTTGAAATGCTGTGCTGCTAATTCTCATGTTCATTTCTAAAGCAAATTCCACCATCTTCATTCCGTTTTCATTTGTGAAATCATGTTTGCTATTTCCACCCGTGATATCTTTATAGCATTCATATCTCCAATAATAATCTTCTAAATTATAAATGGTAGAAATTAATTGCGACGACCGTTGATATGGCATCGGCAGTAAGACCTCATTGTGAATGAACCATGACTCTTTCGATCACTGAGAATATTCTCATTCTCTTGTTATCTATGCATGAAACGAGTGTCAAGAATCCAAAAGTTTTCAGCGCCTTCAAAAGAAGTTCTTTCACGGTTTACTGCTGATAGTGTGGAGATAAAACTCTAGCATCACACTTTCCTTAACTTGAAAGTTTTCTCCTTTCAAGAGGAAACTTTTTATTAACGATAATAACAAAACAAGAATGTTCTGTTCTTGCTGTGATGTGAAGTTATACAAGAAAATTGGTGAGGTGATAATTAAATACATGAGCTATGAGAGTGCAGCCTCAATCAATACTCATATACCAAATGCCATCAATATTTTATAGGTTTTGGTACATCTAGCTCAATTTAGAATGTTTTGGTTCGAATATCTAAAACATTGATTATAAACTAGAGTTAAATTATTATCGTACTATGTTAACCACCTCCATTTATTAGAAGTACTCAGACTGGAAGAACAAGAACGGAGCTTTTACTCTAGAAGACAAGTACAATTAGTCAGGAAATTAATCCCAAATAATTCACTGTATCTGATGTTTAAAAAACAAGCAATTGCCTGTAAAACAGGCATTAAATTGCATGAGTTAACAACCACCAGGGCATGAGTTGACAACCACCAGGCTCTTCCTGATCTGATTGATTTTTAATCAATTTAGTTATATGCCGTCAGTTGGATTGATGGAATTGTGGAATGGTGAGCTTTAAACTAGAGGTAAATTCTATCTGGATAAATACATCTTCCTATTTTGAAAGCAGAAAACAAAGAGCTCTTGAACAGAGCAAATATTTACGCTTTCATTCACACCTGATGCTCGTCCTCCTTGAAATCTTTGAGGACTCTGAAGTGTGTTATTTCGGGCTTAGTTGTTTCAGTACTTATAAATTTAACGTTAGTTAACTGAGAAGAATATCTTGAATTGAGATGAGGAAGATGAGTAGCCAGTATTATGTTCGTATTTTTATTTAACACTTCAATATTATTGAAGAATATAATTTCAACTACGACAAAGATTGTGGCAAGGTGTTATCGATAAATAATGGAAATGCAGCAAAAGCTTTGATTATATTGACCAAAAAACTGTTATCACTTCACCAAACACAGTCCACTCACCTATTGTCAATTACTTTACAGTTGTTTCAGGCAGTCGATTCTTTGAGTTCAGTACAAACAATAATCATGAACATCTAACCATCAGTTCAATTATTTTGATTGAGGAATTTTCTGGAGGAACACATGGTCTAGCAGATGATATATTTTATGGACATGATGTACAAGAATTGTACAGCTGATTCCAAATTAATGTTTAATCGATAAATGATAAGTTAGAAGACGATTTTTACTAGTTCTCTTGATTTGAAGACACTCTGCTAGTTTGTGATATTGTGAACTACGATCTTACCGATTAAATTTTCTCATGCCTTCAACTCGGTCAGCCCTAATTCACAATGGATATATGGTATAAGAATGGAAATAGCGTGAAGAATAATACAACTGTGAGATTGAACAATGGTCGTATCAACAGTGCCTCAAATTATTTCTTATGGTTACGTAACGATATAAGAAATACGTGAAAAACCATCTAATTGGAATCATTTCAAATCCATACCATGCCTATGTATAAAAAGCAAAGGCAATTTTGTTTCAATTTGAAATCAAGCTACATTTTCTTATGGTTTTGGGGTATGGAACAGGATCATGTGAAACACTTATTCAGGTGTATATTGGTGTATTGTTCTATACTTCCTTAACTGTGAGATGCAGCTACCAATTATCGAGCCACAGGTATTCTTTGTATTTGTGGAGAATATGCCACAGAAAATATTATAATTTCGTAAAAATCATACAGTCTTTCTCAATTTCATGACGTCCGGATAAAGCCATGAATATTTATTGTAAGTATATATTCATATAGAATCAAGAGAGCTTACCTATAATACATATTGGCTTTCTTACAAAGCGCAGTCTTCCACAGCACCCCATATATTTCGAACGGCATCCTGCAGACCACAGCCTCACGATATATTCGACACCGAAGAATACGACTAAACATATTTCCTGCAACATACAGATACAAATAGTTATGAGTTGCGATTCTACTGAGGTACATGAGATGATTTTGGATGATCTAGCATTAATGCCTCCGATTCAAATGTCTCTAACAATTGTCACATTATGAGAGTGCTACATCTAGTATCTTACTTAGTACAAAATATGCGTCTTTATCTGCTTTGTTATAGAATCACAAGGCATCACAATCATTAAACATTACCCCAATTCTGCCCAGAACAAAAACAGAAACAATGTTGATAGACCATGAAACGTTCACGACCAAAAATTATATGTGGAACCGAAGGATGTTTAGAATCTACACAGAATTTCTATAAAGGAAAGGTTTAGTTAGATAAGTCTCTGAATGAAATAGAGTATTCCATTGCAACTGCTGAGTTTTAATTAAACTTACTTCAGATTCAGAGCTATGTCAATGAAATAGAATATCTCCTTATTATTAAAGACAATAATATAGAATTAAACTTTCATAATTTAAATTCCAACTATCCGGAAATCCAATTATCTCTCAAATTTATCACATAATTATAATAAGATAACGAAGAATACGAAAAACAAAAAAAAATATTAAAAGAGGAAGTGAAAAAGAGTAAAACGAAAACTTGGAAGAAAATTCGGTGACATATTAGAGAATAACTTGAAAAAAATCAAAAACTATCTCACAAAACATCAAAAGCATGTATAAAAAGGAAAGCAAGTGATAATTCTGAAACAACTTGAAGACAAAGACGGTAATATACTGCAGGAAAACAAAGAAATAATGTCAAGATGGAGATGATATTTTCAGGACCTATTAGAAAAAGGTCACAATTATAGCAAGTGCGAAGAAAGAGAGCAACAGAACTAAAATACTGATACAGGCACAGAAAGTATCACTATGGAAAAAGTAAAAGAAACATTCAGAAAATCGAAGAACGGTAAAGAACAAGGACATGATGAAATTAGAATAGAGCAAATCGAGAATATGGCAGAAAAAGGCGGAGAAATATTGCTGAAGATGCCAAATAGGATATAGACATCAGAAAAAATCAGGCTGGGAGAAGAAAAAAAAGACACAAGAAACTGTAATTTCCATGGAGGAATATCACTAACGTGTACGACAGCAAAATTGCACGAATCAATTTTGGAAAAAAAACTAAGAAAAATATAGAAGATTAGGAAAAAGGTCAAAGTGGATTTTTGATGAGACACTCTACACAGGACCTGATATTCACGCTAAGAAAAATTATACAAAGAATATTAAAACATGGAGATGAGCTATATATTCTATTCAAAGATCTAGAAAATGCTTTCGATAGAGTACAGAGAGAAAAAAAAATTTGGAAGACAGAAAGATGAATGACTAACCAATAACAGCAATTAAAAGCGTGTACTTGAGAACAAGCAATCATACAAGAACGAGTAGCGAAACATCAGAGGAGTTCAGGATAATGCAAGGATTGAGACAATGAAGCTCACTTCTATTTATTATATTTCCAGACAACATCCCGAAATATTAAGAGGAAGACAAAAAAGGTGGTCATTGGATATCATACCTTATCCAGAACAACGATTGGAGAATGCGCATTTGCAGATGATCTGGGCATATCAGCAAAAAAAAATTAAAATAAAGGAAATGCAGCATAATCCTGATACATTGAAGGAGGAATTGGAAATATTCAACATGAAGATAAATGTACAGAAGACAAAAATCATGGATATAACGAAGGAGGGCAAATATACAAACATAATACTGGTAGAGAGAACAATTCAACAAATCGAAACATTTGTCTATTTAGGAGCAACATTACATAACAGAGATAATCAAAAACAAGATATCAACAACAAAATACAGACAGCTGATGCAATGAACAAAATATCAATAAGTAATAAAAGACAAATAACGGAAAAAACCAAAATGACACTTCATAAGACAATTTATAGGCCTACACTGATTTACGGAAGTGGATAATAGGCAATTAATCAAAGATCTAGAAGTAAAATACAAGCAGCTGAAATGAAATTTCTGAGAGAAGTAGGAGTCACAAGGCTAGATAAAGTTAAAAATGACAAAATTAGAAAAGACTTGCAAACTGAGAGTATTCAAAACACTATGGACAAAAAACAGCTAGCATGGTATAGACAATTGATAAGAATGCCAGAAAACAGACAAGCAAAATAAATTTAGAACGCGAGAATAACAAAGAAAACAGAAAGAGAAATACCGACGAAGACTTGGGAGAACGGTATAGCAGAGATACTGACTAGAAACATTATCAGTTTTCAAGAAGCAAAGACAAAGGCAAAAGATAGAAGTAAATGGAAGGACATTATCAACAACATAGAATGAAAACTCCATCTCAATACTCGAAAGGATACAACGAGATTCAAAAAGATTCTATATATACACTCACGGACAAAAATATTGCATATTTTTTTAAGTCATAATTTTTTCTTCTAATAAATAAGATTTTTACTTACTTATACAAAGTAACAAGTAAGTATAGTGAAACCAAAAAATTCATCTATCGAGATTCTATTGGAAATTTTTGGCTTGATGTCGATACGTATATGTTCGTATGTGCGTGCGTGCGTAACTCGCAAATCTCAAAACTGGTTGAACGTATAATGTTGAAATTTTGTATTTAAGACTGGTATAGGGTCTTGTTGTGCACCTCGCATTATAGTTCCAATCGTCTGTACCGGAAGTACACTTTACTTAAAACTTTTTTTGAATTTTTCTAATAAATCGAGAATGATCCACCGTAAGATGTTAAAATTCAGTATGTGAACTTGATGTTGTATCAGATTGGTTATCTGCTATTTTTGTAAGAATCGGTCAAGCTAGAAGAGCACTTTACTTTAAACTTTTTTTGAATGTTTCGCATAAATCTAGAATGATTAGCCATAGCATATTGAAATTTAGCAGTAAGTACTTCTATAACATCTTAATGTACATCTTGCATTATGATTGCGATCAGCTAAGCCGGAAGTGCACTTTACTTGAGACTTTTTTTTTAATTTTTTGCATAAATCCAAAATGATCAGCCGTAGGATACTGGAATTTAGCATTCGAAATTGCTGTAGCATCTAAATGGTCATCTTCTATTTTTGTAACAATCGGCTGAGCAGAAGTGCACTTTATATGACAGACTTCTTCAATCTTCCGCATAAATTCTAAACAATCAGTCGTAGAATATTCAAATTTTGTATTAGATACTTTAATAATATCTAGTTGTACACCTTGCATTATGATTGCTATCGACTAAGCCGGAAGAGCACTTTATTCGGAACATTTTTTGAATTTTCCGCATGGATCCAAAGCGATTGAACTTAGATTGTTAGAATTCAGTATTTATGGATTAGGATGATTATACCGTCTAGACGCTCATATCCAATTTTTATTGAGATCCACCAAGCCGGAAGTGCACTTCGCTTGACAGTCTTTGGGAATTTTTCGCATAAATTCGAAACGATCAAGTGTAGAATATTGAAATTTGGTATTTCAGTCTGCTGTAGCATCTGAATGATTGCCTACTATTTTCATAACAATAATAAAAACCGGAAGTGTACTTCAGTCGGAATTTATTTTTCAATTTTGCGTATAAATTAAGAGCTGTAAGCCGCAGAATCTTAGAAATCAGTATTTAGAAATGTTGTAGCATGAGAATGATGACTTACTGTTTCCATAGCAACCGACTAGGCTAAAAGCGCATATGACTTGATAGATTTCTAGAATTTATTGGATAAATCAAAAACAATTAGCAGTGGAATGATCAGATTTTCTGTTTGAATATATATATCCAATGATGTACAAGTAAGTCACGGGATGTCCACGTCAGATTTTTTGGTTCAAATTCTGTATATTTAGTGATTATTTGACTGGAGTGTTATGAGTGAATTATAGTCGAATGAATTACAGATTGAAGCTTTCCAACAAATTCGTAGATAAACTAATAAAATAGCCTGATTTTGGTTGATAATTTATTCAGAAAGTAAAACAATAATGAATCTAACTCACTTAAATGAAGCATCTCTTGAACCGAAACTCCAGAAACAAGAAATAGAGCATTCGGAATGCCATTCGGATCGCCAAGTCACAATGTGAAAATGTTAGTATAGTCTGTTCATTTGAAAGAATATGACTTTTATGTACTTATTTGGCTACAAAAGCCACGTCTTCTCTAAAATGAATGGTAGTATATGTAAAACACCTAGTTCAACAATAAAAAACATCAAGAGTGGAACAGATAATTTTTTTGAAAAATTGATTAATCGGATGAATAATGCTTTTCATGTATTAATAAAACAAAAGAAAAACAAAAATGGAAAAGTCAGAGACAATTAGTTGCCTGTGTCTACAAGTAACACCAGACTGAAGCAAGGATGTATTCTGAGTGCTCTACTTTGCACAATATATTTAAAAAAGAGCAGAAACAAGATGGAAAGGTACAAAGTTGGGTACACGGAAATGGGAATAACTACAGTTTCGGAGATGTGGTACGCGGACGTTATAGTTATGGTACCCGAAAGTGAACAAGACCTACGACACAACATAACCATACTAAACGAAGAACTGAAATTCAACAAAGACAAGACAAAGGCTATGATCATCGACAGAAACCAAAGGAAACATAATATAAATATTGAAGGAACACGCATACAACAAGTGGGAGTATTTAATTATTCAGGAATCAACATGAAAGAAAATGAGAGCTGAGGGCAGACAATTCTAGAAAGAGTAAACAAAGGAGGAAGACTATTTTATGTCTTCAAAAAGAGATTTTTGACGAAAAAAGAGGTTCCAGCAAAAACAAAAGTAAAAGTAGAAGTCAAGTGAAATGAGGGACTACAAAGTAGAGTAAGAGGCATCCAAATGAGGTTTTGTAGTAAAATTCACAGAGAAACCAAAGTGGAACCAATGAGAAACGAAATCTACAGACAAAAATATATAATATAATATAAAACCTGTTAATTGTATTATACAGGAAGGCAAATCCAATGAATCATGGAACCAAGAAATTAACAAAGCGCTGGAATACAGACGAATCAATCCCAAAGAGTCAAAATTATTCATGCAAAATCAAAGAGTGTGAAGGGATACATAGAGAAAAGAAGAGCCTACACCGAAAGGTCGAAGGCTTAGGATTGAATAAGTAAGTGAGTAAGTATTGATGAAAGTACTATTTATTCTAACTCAATGTCCTGATTAACACATAAGAACAGTTTATTCTACTATTCAGGATCTTCAATTTCTTGTGGAGCACTTTCTGCGACATTATTCTGGATGAGAAATGACAAGAAATTCTTATATGGCATACCAAATAGTTGTCTTATTCTGAATCTTACTATGCAGCTATTCTACATTGTCTATATCAGTGTTTCCCAATCGGCGATTAGCGAATCCGTTCGAAACACTCTCACTGACTATTTTTTGGCTCACTAGTTACCACATAGCTGAGGATTTGTGAATGTCTCGAGGGATTGCTGTAATGTTCAAGAATAAATTTGAACAGCTTGACAAGCTACGCATACCCCAATACTAGAAAAGTGCTGCAGCTGAGTGACGGAAGATCAAAAAGACAACGGCATACCTTCTATCTAGTGACCAAACAATAGTTATCACGCCATCTGATGTTTTGGTTGACTGATAAAAGAAATTGTCAGTCATGGACATCCGGAAATTGAAAATTCCGAAAATAGTCTGTGGATTGGATAGAAAACCGTAGATTTTTACTTTCACACCACTATACGCTGCCTCAAAGGATCTGACTGCCGGTACAGACATAGAATAAATAGTTTCGCGTTTCAGAATGACATCATTTTAAAGAATGAGGCAATGTGAAAGATTTTCTTGATTGAAGTCTGAATTATTTCGAGATAATTCTAGCAGCCTCTTGTGAGGCGATGAGGGCCAAATGACTGCGTCGTTTACTTAAAAGATAGGAGTGAATAATAGAACGGAACTGAACAATATGAACCGAAATGATATGAATAATTCTAGTAATAGAAGATCATGGTGTTCATTTGGTGCTTTGCTCTATTTAATAAACTATCACTCTTCCTATTTATTCTTACAAAGTCGGATATAATCCTTGCTTATTCACGTCGTCTTGTGCAGGAAGAGATACTCTTTTTCTCTTTCGAGAGAAACTCACATTATGTCGACAGCGAATCGATCAACAAGGATAAGGGTCAACCGATGTGACGAAATACAGATAAAGGTTATATATCTCTGTCTACCCTGAAGTAGAAATGAAGACAGTCTATTGCCGTCTCTGTCGTGATGAGTTGGTAATGAGGCAGAGGGAAAAGCTCCCGTTAGCGCAGAAAAAGATTGAGATGTTCAAAAAATACCGCTTAAAGAAAATCAAAGGATTAAATTCATCAACAGGGATGATTATCATGCAACCGTGTAGCTTAGCCGAAATTCAGATATTTTTGGATGGTTCTATTTTCCGTCCATAATGAGAAAAAAATTTAAAACACAGCAGAAAAGCTTTCCTTATTCAAAAAATGTGTAGTTCAACGAGATTCGGACCTTTTGTGAGTATATTCTTTTCAAGCGAACATTCAGGTATGATAATTGTTACATTCAACAAACTTAATGAATTTTTACTCGTTCTCTCATTCTAAGGCTTAGAAATGGAATAGATTGCGGTTCCGTACATGCTTCTAAAGTGAGGTATCTCTGTTGGTAGTTGAATTCTTATTTCTATATCGCAAATAAATGTAAATTTAGTTGTCCTTGTAGATTTTGATTTAAATAAAAAATCTTGTAGTATTTGCTTCCTAAATCCAAATATGGTATATACAGTACGGCCCAACATGCAGCGTCCATTCAATAATTCACAAAGTGAGATTGTTAGTTATACTTGGGAATATTGTTTAGTAGTATTCGTTGGAAATCTGTGATAACTAGTAGTCCAGGAGCCGACCGCACCTCACCTATCGGGACTATAGTAGTTAATAAAATTTCAGACTTTATAAATTCAGGATCCTGTCCTAAATGTCGAAAGCAAAGCCATTTCCAGCCAATTTTTTTGGAGTCAACTTGAAACTGGTATCAATAGATAGTGGAGGTCAAGTACTTCAACACTAAACCAGGGTGTCATCCCTATCTTGTCCGAGACAGAAAAAAGCAATCTTAAGTTCGATTAGGGAAGTTGAATACGAAAAAGGGCTACACTTCAGGATGGCTATCGCTCTCCCGGACAGGATAGGGAGTGGCATTCTCTTTTTTTCTTGAAGTATTTGACTGTTTTAGAATCAACGACAAAACTGTATCTCAGTAGGAAGTCGATAGTAACACTAACTCTTAAAAAATTGTGCGCGTTTGTTGGAACCAGAGGACTGTCATTCTACCTTAAGTATCAACATTGATTTCAATGAATTTGATGAAATAGCACAGCACTTTGACATTTACTCTTCAAAAGAGATCATTGAGATGAAGCTCAAACTAAATAATACCCAGGAAAATTCAGTTTCAATGTTTCGGCTTTCGTGAAAACGTTAAACAAAATAAATTATTCGATACTTACGACTTCATGTAAGTGAGTAATGCTATGATTCTAGATGATTATAATTAGCCTTCTGTTACATAATAGGTGATTGATAGATTACACTGCCTTGGGATTATCGACTCAATTATTTCATGATACTTAATTCGGCTCCACATCATAAATATCAGCTTATTCTTTTTCGTGTGACACGCTCTGGTATATTTAATTAGCAATTATTCTCTGATATATGATATAAATATACTGAATACATCAAAAGAAGTTGAAAGTCACACAATAATGACTAATATCAAACGAACCTATTCACATATCGGCTAATCAAATTTCATCAATCTTTCTATCGTAAAATTTTTGCCGTGAATTCTGCACGATTATGTATTCGCGAAATGAATCTGGAAGAATAATATTATTTTTATGAACGATCACGTCCTTGAACTGCTTGTATAGAAAAAGGATGTTACATATGCATAAGTTTGTTGAAGAATTGTTGGGATAAGAATTTGAGATAGCAATGTGCAATACAGTAATGTAGATTAAAACAGTTGTAAATATGATCAATGAATATAATCTATGATACGATGACATTTTTTCTAAGGCCGTGCGTATGCTATGCGGGCGACACAATAAAAGGATGTTTCTCGTATCCCAGATTTACCACTATTTAAACGAATAGTAATTAGTTTCATGACCTTAATTTAGTTTTTGTGTGAATTCATGCATGTCATCTCTCGATGATAGATTTGCTCAATTATTTATTGGATTTGAGTTCTGGCTTTTATTGCTATGTCCTGAATAATTGTCAGAATATGAAAGTTGGGGACTATAGAAGAAATCTTGTATGCAGTATGACATTTGGGCAACAATTTTAGTGACTTGGTAAGCCTCGTCACATAATACTTGGCCTCATGTTAAATTGCATACATATATCCTACATAAGGGACGTCAGATCATTTAGAGGAGCAGACTGCAATACAGACCATTTCCTGGTAATAGCTACAATGTGGACTAAATTATCTACCTTGTACAATAAAAGGCACAATAAAATCACAGAAAAATATAATTTGCGAGCTCTTAACTTACCAGCAATAAGGACCAAATATAACAAAACTATCAAGGATTATCTAGAAAAAGATCCAACCACAGATAATAATAGGGACATGGAAGAACATATTGATAAAAAGTGGTGCAAATTATCAGAATCACTAAAAATCTCAGCTAAAGAGTGTCTAGGGAAACTAGAAAGAAGAACTGATCCTGAAACAATCGATGAAGAACTATCAGAAATGTACCGAGAGAAGAAAAAGGCAAGGGAGAAAGCATTGAGCATCCCAACCCGTAATAACTGGAAACAATATAGAGAAATTAGGAACAAAGTAAGCAAAGCTAGAAGGAAAAAGAAAAGGGAGACCCTACAAGCCGCAATAAAGGAGACGGAAGATTTAAGAAACAATAGTCAAATCCGATAGTATTACAGGAGAATAAACTACATGAAAAAGGGATACCAGTCTAGAGTACATCAATGCAGAGACAAAGAGGGGAACCTTGTCTCAGGAATAACTAAGGTATTGGAAAGATGAAAAGAACATTTCTCAGAATTGTTAAATGAAAAAGGAATAAAAAACACCCATCCGTTAGAATTCCACCGAAGCTTCCAAACAGCAGAAGTAAGCATGCACATGCCCACAAATGAACGAGATGTTAAGAAAAACAACAAAGCCCACGGAGAAGATGGAATCCCATCCGAACTCATTAGGCACATGGACGAAGATAATTTAAAGACGCTACACGATCTAATGCAACTTATATGGAAAAATGAAACTATGCCTACGAATTCGCAGCTAAGTGTCCTTATACCAGTCTATAAAAAAAAAGACAAACTACTTCGCCAAAACCACCGAGGAATCTCATTATTGAATGTCGGATACAAAATACTGAGCAATATAATTTATGACAGACTAAAAGAATATACCCTAAGTATCATAGGTAACTATCAAACAGGATTCACAGAGAATAAAAGCACCATTGATCAGATATTTAGCATAAGAATACTCTCAGAAAAACTTCTGGAATTTGGGCGAGATCTTCATATATTATATATAGATTACAAACAAGCTTTCGACTCGATGGATAGGAATAAAATGCTAATAGCCCTGGAGGAGCTGGGTATACCAATTGAACTTATAAAACTTATTAATATGACACTATCAAAAACCCAGGCAGCAGTAAGGATGGAAAATAACCTTTCTGAATACTTCGAAATAAACCGAGGAGTAAAACAGGGAGACTGCTTATCACCAATACTATTCAACCTAATCCTAGAAAAAGCTATTAGAGAAAGAAAACCTACAAACTCAGGAGTAAATATGAACGGGAAACACCAGATTTTTGCATTTGCCGATGACATTGCGATAGTGGCAGAGAGCAAAGATGGAGTCGAAAATATCCTGAGGGAACTAGAAGCTTGCACCAAATCAGTAGGCCTACAAATAAATACAGACAAAACTAAGTACTCAATAATATAAAGGAATATTAGAAACACAACGCATATAGAATTACTGAACTACAGGTTTGAGATCGTAAATGAATTAATGTCCGACTAGTTTATTATTGCTGTCATAATAACATTGTTTTCAGGGTAGTTAGGTAACAAATAATACCCGAGGGCATTATGTCTCAAGATAATGCCCTCGGGCATTATTTTGAAAAGTAACAAACAAGTTGCCTAGTTACAGCAAGTAACTAGAGTAATTTCTCTGACAGAAATCAAAATGACAGGGCATACATTACTAAAAATTTTGATTGAAATAGAACAACAATCGGACATTAAACATTGAAGGCAACACGGGTGTTGAACAGACAATAATGCCTACGGTCAACGTACACACCTCGGGCCAGAGGCCCTCGGAAAGTACACTGTTGACCTCAGGCATTATTGTCCTTTTAACACCCTTGATACCTTAATTACTATTAGATACCTAGGGTCAATAATACACTCAACAGGTAGCATAGATCAAGAAGTCAGGTCCAGGATTGCAAGCGGCACAAAGTGTTACTACTCGTTAAAGACACTACTAAGATCAAAAGAATTCTCGAGAAAAAATAAAATTGAAATATATAAGACGATAATAAAGCCTGTGGTCACCTACGGATCCAAAACGTGGACACTAAATAAAGCACAAGAGCTCCAACTAAATGTATTCGAGAGAAAAATACTCAGAGCAATCTACGGACCAATCCAAGTAAACCAAGGTCTTTCGAGAATACGAACAAATGAAGAACTGAAAGAACTATATCAAGAACCTGACTTGGTAGCAACTGTTAAAAAGAATAGACTACGTTGGCTCGGTCATCTGGAAAGGATGAAAAATGAAGAACCAGTTAAAAAAATTTACAAGGCCAGTAAGACCTAGAGGTAGACCAAGGAGCAGATGGATCGATAGCGTTCTCGGAGATCTCAAAAAACTAAAAGTCGTCAACTGGAGGGAAAAAACAAGAGATCGCAAAGTCTGGAAGAAGATTGTAGAGGCGGCAGGAGCTCTCAATGGGCCGTAAGCCAACATGATGATGATGTTAAATTGCTCAATTTCACACTATTATTGGATGAATTATTGATAACTACCATGCAAGGAAAGGAGCTAAATGACATGATGTCTTCTTCTTGACTGTGGAGATCGTTTGTAAGTTGTAAATACATATGAAGGAATTATTTCAAAAACAAAATATTTGTCAGATCAGACAAAAGATCAATTAGAAAGAACGAAGTTTACTCAGTTCACCAAAAAATATTACAGAAATATTTGAAGTAGCATGCAAAGCATCTTTTTCCTTCAAAACTTAGAAAGCATTAGTGTCCAACAAGTACAGAAATCAATGCACTGTTTGATATGTTGCTGAGAGTTCCACAATTGGACTATATTTTAATTGGGAGCATCAAAAAACTGTTTGCAGATATATCTTCTCTGGGCAAGTCAAATATTGCAGCTCTTATTTTTCAAGCGTAAAAACTTTGCATTAACTCTTAAAAAGTAATATTTTTGGTTTAAAAAGAACAATTCAATAAGGAGTGAGCCGATTCTTGAAAATTAGATCTTAAGGGCGACTCAAACTTTTATTGATACATGTCCCACTTTTATTAATTGAAATCTTACATATCATTTCAATAATAACAACTTTGATACGTCAATATGCGGCCACTTAGATATCCGGTCTATTCTGTAGCTTGGTCATTTTAGTCGGGGAGCCAGCTACACCGTATCTTTCCTGATCGGACTAACGCCCAAATTGTGTATGAATCGATCGACTTTATAAATCTAGGATCCTGTCCTAATTGTCGAAAAAAAGGTATCTCTTTTCAATTTTTCTGGGGTTCTCTCCCTGGACAAAACATACGATTGAAACTGGTGCTAATCGGCAGCGACGGTCAAATACCAGGAGACTACTCCCTGACTTGTCACTCCTAAGTGTAGCTCATTTTCGTATTCAACTTCCCTGATCGAACTTACGATTATTAATTTTTCCCTGACAGAAGGTGGCACTATGATTTTGACTTGAAGTACTGGACTTATGCTATCGATTTTATATCAAGGAAACTAGTCTTGAAAAGATTGACCGAAAATGACCTTTTTTCAATACTGAAGGACAAAATCTTGTATTTATAAGGTCTGATACCGTATTGAGCATTGTATTTCCGATTGATTCATATACAATCTGGCAATAAGTTCGATTAGGGAAGATAGGAGGCGGTCGGTTCTTGGGTTACTATACTTCATCGATTTATAAGACAATAATGATCGATAATATCTCAAATTAGTATTCTGTAGTCAATTGATCATTGAAATTTGATAATGACAATCCATAAAACATGGAAAATGTTTGATCGAGAGTATGTTATCAGTTTTTGAATTAATGATCGATAACTCATCGGTCAGACTAAATTGATGACTTTTCTTGTTCTCCAACAAAACTTTTGCAAAATTAAGTAAAAGTGAGAATTTTATATCATAATTTGTTCACAATTTCATCTCAAACTTCAGGATGAATGAAATAGGTCATTTCTGTTTTCTGCTGGTTACATGGATGGAAATAACGTATCGTACCACATCAATGAGTAATGTGTATGAATCATTTCTTCTCAGCTGGAGTAATTTTTTAACTTACAGAATAACTCCGTGATTCAGTTGAAACACTGATGCTTCATCAACAAAATATGACGATTTGTATTAAATGTTGCATGTAATGTCAGAGATATCGTTGTAAGATATGTCGATGGACTTAAATTAAATCCTAGATACTAAGAACAGACCTCAGGGTACACTGTTATGGTAGCTTATGCAACAAGAGTATAATAATTCTAGCTTACATTCTGGTTACGACAGGAAATAGAAGAGAAACTAAAAATCCTGGAAGAAAGCTATAAAAACAGAGAAATTAGGAACTTTTATCAGGATGTTAAAAAACAGAAAGATGGTTTTCAGGAAAAAGGAAGTTATAGCAGAAATAAGGAAGGGGTCCTAATAGCGGGAGAAGAAAAAATATGTAGATTGAGAGAGTATTTTGAAGCATTTCTGAATGAAAATGAGGATGAAGATGCACACAAGCCCGAATATGCGATGATAGAACACACAGATGTAAAATGGGTCCAGCTGACTAGAACACCAGATATAGAAGAAGTACAACAAGTAATCAAAGGACTAAAAAATAGCAAAAGCCCAGGTGCAAATGGTCTGACAGCGGAAATGTATGAGTACGGTGGAGAACAGTTGTCGCGAGAAATACATAACTTGATAGGTGACATATGGGAGCAAGAGGAGCTGCCAGATAGATGGAAGGAGTCCGTAATTGTGCCTATCCATAAAAAAGGCGACAAAACAATATGCGAAAACTACTGGGCCATAGCATTGTTGGATGTAGCGTACAAGATTTCAGCTAAATGTATAAGAAATAGACTGGGAACAATTGTAGAAGAAGTAATAGGAGAATATAAAGCGGGCTTTAGGAAGAATAGAAGAACAACAGACCAAATTTTTATTCTCAAACAAATAATATCAAATAGCTATGAGCATAGCTTAGACCTCCACATGTTATTCATAGATTTTAAACAGGTATATGATACTATTAATAGAGAAAAAATGTTAAAGATCCTGCAGGAGCTTGGGATACCAAATAGGCTCATAAAATTAATCAAAATGACACAGGATGGAAAGGGCAGCAAAGTTTTAATCGACGAAATGATATCAGAGAGCTTCAGAATAGATAGAGGGTTAAGACAAGGAGATCTGGTCTCTCCCTTACATTTCAATCTAGTATTGGGAGGCTTAATAAAAAGAAGCGCGTTGTATAGGACAGGAACGATCTATCGTCAAAGACACCAACTGATGGCATACGCATACGATATAATTATAATAACAAGATCTACGAAAGAGCTGCAACAGATTTTCAAGAGACTGGAAAGAGAAGCAAAAACAATTGACCTGAAAATAAACGAAGACAAAACAAAATTCATGAGCATAAAAGGACAAGACGAATCGAAAAAAGAAGATTTGGAGATAAGAATAGAAGGGGAAAAAATATACAGCTTCGAACAAGTAAATAATTTCAATTATCTGGGAGTAATCCTCACAGATAATAACGAAGAAGATACTGGAATAAAAACAAGGCTAATGAAAGTTAGTAGGAGTATAGGGGCGCTGTACAAGTTTCTTAAAGCAAAATCAGTATCTAGAGCTGCTTAAATCAGGACATATAAAACAGTGATTCGACCAACGGTTTTATATGGATGCGAACTTTGGGTCTTGAGCAAAAGGAACCAAGAAAGACTGGAAATTTGGGAACGAAAAGTGCTGAGAATGATTTATGGTGGGAAAAAAATTGGAGATGATCTAGTTTTACGTAGAACAAATAGTGAGGTGATGAAACTCAGATGGTTAGGACATGTAGTGCGAATGACAGAGGACAGACTATTTAAAATGGTTGCCTCCAAGGCTCGGAGAGCTGATATATTATATATATATATATATATATATATATATATATATATATATATATATATATATATATATATATATATATATATATATATATATATATATATATATATATATATATATATATTACATTTTGGTTGCATACAGAATTTTTCCTACAGTCCTTAATTATTAGGTTTTAACAATTATTGAGCACACAGCCATGGATCCCAGAGCACAATAATTAGGCATTTCGACTTGACAAATATTAGGACAAAAAGATAAATAAGGATTGCAGCAAACATGAGTTTACAGATACACAAGATTCATGCTGTGAAACATAACTGCTACGCGTATGGTTGAGAAGTTGGGAGGAAAAAAAGTCTTCTTCAACTATCGTTCAGGTAATAATTTTCTTGATCATTTCTTCACACTTTTTTGTTCACAATTTGATATGAACAATTCAAAATCTAGTCATCAAGATGAACTTGAGGACACTATAAAATAATTCATCAATAGATCTTAGAAAAATATATCGATCCTAGATATTTCATCAAATATGGCTCAGTACAATTTTGAGGTCAATAAAAGGTTTATTTTTCAGGCAATTACAACAAATTATGATTCACTTACAGATTCTTATTCTACAATGTATCTATTCTAGATGAATCGAAGCAAACTCGTACACAAATGGCCAGTTGCATCGCTGCTCCTTAAATTTTAAGTATTGCTTAACTGAACAATATCGTATCAAAACTCTCCAAGTGTAACATGAACATTGCTGTCATTATCCCAATACAATATTTTTTGTTTCAGCGAAGCTTGAAATTTGAGCTACAGCGGTACAAACTGTCATAAGAAAATTAGATTGCACCACTGAACTAGTTGCATGTATAAGTGGTAAAATCTTACTACTTGAATTATAATACTCAGGTAGTGAGCTCGAGTGGTACCAGCAGCAACTGCGCGACACATTTTTTAAATGAAAAGTAGATTTTATGTACAAAAGAATTAGTCTTGCATGTATATCGAAAGCTCAATAATAGCTCAGCTAAAAAACCATATCTGTGAATATGTTTGCTACCTTCCAGATCTTGGATAAAAAACAGCTTCTGGAAACGAGCGTGCAGCTGAAGAGCCAATAACTTATTATTAATTTGAATGTAATCAATAGGAACAGTTTCAATATTAGGAGATATTAACCCTTGTCTTATTTTTGTGTATACTCAAATCGAATCCATTCTGTGGTTTCTATCTTATAATGTTATACAGTCCTTATAATTTTTGGTACAGCTTGTCAAACTGACGATTTTTATGCTGTATTCATGTCAAAAAACAATAATAATTAAATCAAAGTCAATATACTGAAATGAAACATACCATCCAGAAGAGGGTTTCATTCGCAAAATTGGAATAGCTATCGATAGTTGATAAGACGCTGAATATCAAGCAGATCAGCACCACCATGAACCTGTAACAGAACAGAGGAAATTAATCACTGTTTAGTAGCTGACACCATCGTTCGTCAGGGATTGAGTTCAGTTGAGGGTGATACAGTAGATAACAACTTTATGTAATCACGTAGTAATCAGTGGTTAAAATTCAACGGAGCAAGCGAAGATCGATGCCATTCGATGGGTTTAGGAAATGAAAACATGTACAAGAGGATTTGAATCAAGTGTATTGCGGTTGGTTTTGGAATAATTGGAAATGCTCTATTCAGATTTCTTTTGGAATAATATTATTAGCGATTTCTACAACGTTTTTTCCAATTAATATGAAATTTAGATATCAACATATAGATACAAAAGACATTCAGAAGTGAAATTCTAATATTTCATACAGTAAATCGAGCTTTATTATCTGAAACAGTGTTATTGGAAGCTTTTTACTTTAGAATACGAATTCTAAACTTACATACTTTTATCCAAACACATCTTTCCTGTCCCAATACATTTATGATTCTATCCAAATAAACTTGTACATATCTTCCACTCGACAATCATTCTAGAGAACCAATAATTCTACCTGGCATGACTTTTATCAGAAGATTCCAATTTCTCCCACGTATGAGTATATCCTCTTCAAAAGACTTCTATTCAACATGAATTTCAAATGCTTGAGCCACAGTAACTCACTTTGTCCTTTTTTCAAATACTATAGTGAATTTTTCATACATCAATTTCATATTTGATCTTTTCTCGTTTATTCACCAAGAAGAAGAGAGGAATAATAATAGGGCTTTTTCATTCCTATTTTCTAGAGAGCTATATATGTTGACATTGATATGATCGTATTATTTTCAAGTTTATCGTGCACCTAAATGTATATAATAGAATTCAATTTCACTTCCCTGATCTACATGTAACGTGCGAAGGTGTCAATTCATAAAAATAATATAGGCGTTAAATCCAACTCTGTCTGGGTGGAAGCTTTCATTTCTTTGTGTCGCGTAGCCCTACATAGTCGAACACTTCTAGCAACTTGCTTGAATGACGTAGAACATTTCTAGAAATATGAACATCCGAATATATAAAAGCAAACAACTTGACTGAGGAGTAGTGAAACTCAAGAGCTGGACTAAGAGCGAAGTGTGATGAATAAATAATAATTAGTTGTGAATAAAAAGTTGCTCTGTAGCTGGAACTCAATAGTAGTGAATAAGAAATAAATTGTATGGTGTTTGTCTCAGTGTTGTATCAAATAATGGTACTTTTATTCTTTTTCATTCATAAATAGTGACTTTTATTTTGATAATAATCAATTCCTGCAAGAGTAATGAATACCATAATATATATATATATATATATATATATATATATATATATATATATATATATATATATATATATATATATATATATATATATATATATATATTTATATATATATATATATTATATATTTAGTCGTGATTTTTTGATAGTTCGAGATTTTGATCAATATCTACGTTTCATATCTTATTAAGCCCAAAGAATATAATTTGAAAAAATTTGGTTGGTCTATCCGTCAGAACATAAATTGAAAAAAAAAATGGTCCTTGAGTAATTTCACACAACATTAACGAGAATATTTTTCAGAATTAAAAGCGGTTCATTAGTGATTATTCAAATTTTAATTATTATAAAATTCGTTGTATCTTTCTGAAGCAAAGAAATAATAAAAATCATGATGTGAAATGAAATGTGGCAAGAGAGACCATCAAGCAATATCAGTGTGGCTTTGTGAAAAGGAAGTCAACTACGGATGCCATACACACTATAGAACAAATAATTGAAAAAACACTGGAATATGAACTGAAAACTGGAATACTATTTATTGATTTCAAACAGGCGTTCGATTCAATAAAAAAAAAATAATGGCAGCTTTAAAAGACTTGCAAGTACCATGAAAATTGAGAAGATTGATAGCTATGACCATGAGAGGGACAAAAATAAGCATTAGGACTCAAAAAGAAGAAACAGAAGACATAATAATAAATAAAGGAGTAAGACAAGGTGATGCCCTATCAGCCATGTTATTTATTCTAGCCTTAGAGCAAGCAATGAGAAATATAACAAAGGGAATACTCAGAACAAGAGGAGGATAAATGATAACATAAGCAGATGACATAGCAATTGTAGCAAAGAATAGAAAAGTGATGAAAGAAAGAAATACTGGAATAATAAGTAAAGGAAAGAAAATAGAGCTAGAAGTAAAGGACGAAAAGATCAAAATAATAATAATTGGAAACAAGGTAGAAGAAAATATAATTAAAATAGGAGAGTGTCGATACTAGCAAGTAGATAAATTTAAATATTCAGGAATATTGTTAACGAACAAAGGAAATAGAGAAATAAGAATAAAAGAAAAAATTACGGCAACAAATAAAGCTTTCCATGTAAATAGAAAACTTCTAGAAAGTAAAATTATATCGGAAACTACGAAAATGAGAATATATAGAACCATAATAAGACCAATAACATTATACGCAGCGGAAACAATGTCAATGACAAAAAAGAACGAAGAACACTTAAGAATAACTGAAGGTAAAATAACAAGAAGAATATTAAGACCCATAAAAATAACAGATACAGAATATAGAATAAGAATGAACCACGAGATTGAACAAGAACTAAATGGAGAAGACATAGTGAAAAGAATAAAACAACAAAGGACAAAATGGCTTGGGCGTGGATGGAGAGCCAGCGAGCAAGATACAATCAAGTCAATAATGCAGTGGAGCCCTAGAAGCAAAAGAAGAAAGGAAAGACCAAGATCAACGTGGATAAAAGAAGTAGAAGAAGACTTAAGATCAGCAGGAATTAGAGATTCGAGACAAAAAAACAGAAAACAGGAAAATATGGAACAACATAGCCAAGAATATTTGAAGTTGTAATGGAGAGCAATCCCCTGCAGAATAAAATGTTCTGGAAAGCATCATAAGAAGCGGCGCAACTCCTCAAGGAGTGTTAAGCCACTATATATATGATGTGAAATTAGAGTTATTACTACTTATATTTGGACATCACATGCAAAATATGGTCAATTGTTCAAAATAGGTAATTTGGTTCTATCGTGGTTGATATCGAATCAAAACTCCAGCAAGAGTAATTTTGATAGAATTGTTAAAAAGGATATTTAAGCGATTATCAATTGTCAATTTGAATGATGTCTAGTTTGATATTAATTTGAAGCTCTTGAAGAGATGAGCTTAGTAAAAATCTAGAATGAATGATTTTTTTGATTGTCAATTATTTCTCTACAACTTTATCAAATTATGTCAAGTTTGGGATCAACTAAAGCAACATAAAACTTAGAGATATTGTAAAATAAAATAGTAATTTTATATCCGCCAACTGACACTCTGACAAAGACAACTGTCACTTTGAAATATGTAATTAATTGATACGATAATCTCAATTTATGAAACAGCAATGAAACTTGCTAGTACTGTGCTAGCCACTGCAGAATTCTGTTTGTTGTTGTATATACTTGCAGTTCTAGTCACAGAAAGCTACAGAAAAGCACCACATCTCTTGACAAGATGTATTCACATTCATTACTTCTCGTTGTCAGCTATCAGACATTTCTTGAAGATCATTCTCGAATATAACTAGGGCTGGTTCGTTTTGAATAAGTGAGCAAAAAAACTTGAAAGCATTACATATTCGTGCACTTAAGGCTTTCTCATATATCAGCAATTGGGAGCTAGGTTTCTCTCGGAATGGCATCTCTTAGCTTTGAAAAATATCTTCTATCTCAGAATAATTGTTCAAAAAATAAAAGTGAGACTCAAAAAGTATTCACTTTACGCTCGACCGTAAAAAAAATAATCACCCATCGAAGTACATTCAGTGAGGTAAATTTGTTTGTAATGGCCAAACTTAATAATATATTCGCAACGGAAGTTATAGATGTACAATTTGCAGAACTCGAATTAGACACACATGACGTTTGCCATCTTGATTGCTTAGCAGTTGGAGACAGCTTCAAGATGTCAGTGTGATGATGATTTGACTAGTCAAAAAAAACTCACAGAATTTTAGTTGTGTATAGAAGTGCTGAGCAAAAATAATTTTTCTGTTAAAAGTTTCATGAATTCAGCCACAGAATTTATTTCATTTTCGTAATTGGTAGGAGCTTTTTCAATAAAAAAAAACCATAAAATTCTCAATCACACTGTTATCTAATTTTGATTGAGTAACCGGTTTCGATCACTGGGTGATCATCCTCAGACTACCGGAGAGATTACAAAGAGAGGGAATAAAAACGTTAAACATACATAAAGGCAGATAGAAATTTTGACAAATCAAAAAATTATAAAATGGTAACTTACACAATGAAATTACAGGAACTTCACGAAAGAGAACGGCGTCAAGTAGCCCGCTAGTGTCATGTTAGTGAAAAAATATGTAAAAAAGCGGTAATAAAGCACTAAAAAATATAAAATGATATGAAAAGATATATCCAATCTGTTCAACAAGATCCAAACTACAACTAAAAAAAACTGTAAAAAATTGAAAACTATTCAAAAAATCTCATAAGAACTAGTTACGTAAACCGCGAATTAAATTAAGAGATTTAAAAGTGGGGTGTGTCTAACGCCCATTTTCATATTCAACTTTAAGTCTACTTCAAGACTTTAAAGTTAAAGTTAGGTTCATTTTCATAATGTGACTTTAGGATTTTAACATGTCTTTAAAGTAAAGTGGCATCTGACATCACTTTAAACAAACTTTAAGACTTTACTTTCTGTAAACTTCTAGAATGAATATATATTCTCATCATCTTTATCCGACAATGACTCTGAAAATGAATATTATGTAATAAGAAAACCAAAAATATACTAAAATTGGGTAAATAGTTATGATTTATGGACTGATCAAGAATTTTATCAAAGATTTAGGTTAAGTGAAGCTGCTGTTTCCGTATTAGTACATAATATACGTGGAAGAATTAGTAATAATAGTAAAGTAAATTTTTTATAACTATTTGACATAAAATGTTTCAAATTTATAATTTTACACAGAGGAGGTGCTATACCACCGTCAACAAAAATTTTGTTGACGCTACGTTTTTTTACAACTGGAAACGTAATTATGTCTGCCTCTGACTTCTTTGGAGTATCGGTGGCATCAGAATGTAGAATAATAAAAAGTGTTAGTACTGCCATAGCACTCCTTGTTATTGATTCTACTATTTTCTTGAACTTGAAAATAATCTCAATTAGGACCAATTCTTCCTCTTTCTCTTCCTCTAAATCTTTCTTTATTGCTCATCTTTTATAATAAATGATAATACAAAATAACGAATTGCTATCACAATGAATAACGCACAATTTTTTGGTTATATCTAGGTTATATAACACTTCCATGTGTACCAACCTACTAAAAATATTTCAAAATTTACTTTAACTAAAGTAACTAATATAAAAACCACCAACTTGAGAGTAAAAATAAAGTCTTAAAATCACTTTAGTAGTAAGATTTGTTTGGTCATTCAAACTAAAGTCGGCATGGTTTTTTAAAGACTTCTTAATCTCTAAGTATTCCAGGAAATCAAGAATCTTGCCATTTTTGCGTATGTGTAAGATTTCAAAGTTTTTGGTAATATCAAAATCGTGTCCGCTCAATTAAATGATCAGCAAAGTCTCTCCAGTAGTCTGAGGATGATCACCTAGTAATCGAAACCGATTACTTAATCAAAATTAGAGAACAGTGTGATCGATAATTTTGTTTTTTTTTTTTTATTAAAAAAGCCCTTACCAATTCCTGATATCTGTCACACTTGAGTTTCCCTATTTCCTTATTATTATTTCATTTTATTTCATTTTCTTCTCTACCGCCTCGACTCTACCTGGGTCATCTCCAGGAGTGCTATATTAAAACAATTTTGATATATTCCAGAAACTATTAACAAAATTAGAGAATGATATTACTCACAAAAAAATTTTTTACTGTTTAATTAAAAGACAATAAGACAAAATAGAACTTGAATTTGATAATACTTGTATGATGTTTGTTTAGACTTCACACAATTCAGGAGCATTATACCGAGCAAAAAAAAAATGAAAATGAAAATAATATGCTCTGAATTGTTTATTGTAAGGACAGAATGACTCGGCATATTCTGATTTAGAGTCTAGAGTTCATATTGGTTCATATTCCAACCTTTAAATTAGGCTTTACTCTGATAATAGATAGATAATAATAATATAAAAAGAGACAGTGCAATAATTTTTGACATGTCTTTTCAATAGGTGCTGAGAATTTTTGCCTCGGACTTGTTTAAAGACGACAATTTTTACAATTCCAAAAATCCGTTTCTAATGAAGCTTATGTTATTCTTCCAGAGTTAGTGTATTCATCGCAATGGTCTATAATTCACGATTATGCTAGTAAAATTATGATAATTTTTTTTTTCCTGAACGCAATGTGGTCAACAATATCGCATAACCGATTTTTTGAAGCTTCGAAAAAAGAAACGGATCTATAGGCTACGTGCATGAAGTCTATTAGCGCCTCTAGCGGGCAACGGAGAACGATTGAACTCAATTTTATCATTGTTTCATACCTATAATTCTTTAAATGTACTAATATTATTTAATTCAGCTGTGTGCGTATAATATAACTTGCATAGCATAAAAGGTACGTTCAAATTATTTATTTTGAGTATTTTTTTCTTTAATTATAACGTACCTTTTATAGAGAAAACATCTCAATTCATCCAAATTGACAGGACAACCTCAAATTAGGACGCCGATGATATTGCAGATCAAGTTTGTATTTATCAAACACTGTATCCCTTTTACCGAGGAAGCATTGAAGAAAAGCGTGAAATTAGTTTTGCCATATTAAACATGTTGAAGAATATGTTGCTGACAATATTACCAACAAAATTATTGCGAAGTGCATCTGACAAACTTCTATCACTGAAACATCTTACAAATTAGAGATAGAGGTAAATTCATGAATCCCAAATCGATGATGAATATTTCTAATTTCACAATTGAATTACAAACATGTTTGTTATATAGATTAATCATGAAAGACAGATAATATTCTATTTACGGCTTCGATCCTCTTCACTCGTTTTTTTATGTTATAACTGGGTACATGAAATCTATAAAACTAGATTTCACTTGAATCATCCTTAACACAACAGCCTGAAACAAAACAAATGTTTTCCCATGTTTTATATGCAATTATTTCCACTTTTAAACTACAATGCTCAATGACAGCTCAATGACGTATTCTGAGAAATGGAGTTCGATGTTTACAATTGTGCTCACCATGAGCGCTCGCATCGATATTTGTTCAAACTCCGTCCCCTTGCACATAGCCTATGGAGCCTGGTTCTCAATAACAACCAAAAGAAAAAAAATCTGGAATCAGATATCCATGGCTAGAATATTGCTACATTGAACATCTTATAGTACTATTTCCATGGCCATTACAAATTTCAGTCTATCTGTTTGAGTTTAGTATGAAAAGAATGCTATTTTCTGTAGAATGGTCATGGAAGAAATATATTTGTACAATTTCAAGACCCGAAATATCCTGTTTAACTTACTCATTACTTATAAAATTTATTACCTTGCAGCTTTTTGGTATAGATCGCGCAGCCTCCAATTGGATTTCTGGTCTGTTCTAAACATGAATCAGCTGAGGCTATACGAACTAGAATTCGCTAATCTTGTTGTGGCCCAATAAATACTAAGCCTCAATTATATTTCTGAAATTGCTGTCGTTTTCAATATAAGGCAAGATTATGAAAATTTTCTATTGGAATTTTATCGTTCCGGGACAGATTGAGCATATGAAAGATCCATAAACAATTTTTATACAAAAGAAAAAGTATCATGGAACATTATACCAGAGGACGAATTTGTTTCAATTGGATCTAATACCTATTTGCTGGTGAATATATATAGTAGATATATCCTGTATGTGATGAAGTTCGATACGGCATTTTCAAACTAATAACAGCTGCAGGGTATCCCATCTCTAGGTTTCAATCCGGTAGTCAAGATCGGCAGTCCATCAATTACACATTCCAAAATATGAGCATCCTAGTCACCACAAGAACCTACATGCCCTTGAGGTATTCCAGTTTCGACACAGACTCATGTTTGCTTAGTCCGCAATTGAACCCAACCTGTTCCCTGTTTGCAAACTCTCATGCATGTACTACATGCCGGAATGAAGTCCGTAGGGAATATAGATTTTCATTCTGACCGGATCGGTTCCAAAGAGTTGTTGCAACCTACCAATTAATTTCTAAATTTAGCTCGTAGCGTTGGTTAACGTTGCACAATGCACCTTTAAAAGAGTAGAGTACACTTTATGAAGATGTGGTCTGTGGAATATTGTGAACTTTTTACTTTGGTTATGCACACAAGAGAACATGTGAAAAATAAAAATAACAGAAAGTGTGAACAAAATGAACAGCAAGAGAACTGTACTTTTGAATACACATATTTTCTTGTATAATGAGTAACAAATAACTTCCAATCAAATTCAAAGCGGAGTGATATGAATAAATAATTCCTCTTGTTTTCATTTTGTGCAATGTTTTTCTATACTAGGCTGGATATAGCTCCATATTTGTATCCAGCTACTTTGGAAATATGAATAAGATTCTGATCGATCTCTGCTCACCTCAATTCATTCTATGTCTAGAGGCTGCTGAATACGTTATCTTATAAGAGATAAAATAGAAGTAACTAATTTCAAATACTTTTACCGGTTTTAGAATATTGAACCTATATTTACATGCACAAAAGTAGGCTTACCATACTGACTTGTCAAATAATATTACCATACTGACTTGTCAAAACAGTCAAGAAAAAGCAAATTAGGCAATTATAAATTTGTATCGACTAGTGACCGTAAATCATTATCTTGCAAAGTTTGAACGTAATTGAATTTAATCTTCCATCCTCAGGTGTTCCAGGTAAAATTAACTTGGTATTCGACAGTCCATTCAAAAATTAGTAGTTCCCATTCAAGACATTAAGGTGTCTTTCTCTCCCAACCCTCAGCAGGGGAAAGAAATAATTACGTTTTTTTTTTTGGCCATTGTCCTATTCGGTGCATATTTTTCGATATATTTCAGCAAATGGCTTGAAATTAGACACCTGTATATAATTGAAGTTTTCTGCACTCCTTGTCTACATAAACTTCAAGTATATCAAATCTCATATTCTTTCAAGTGCCCGAAGCAAAGTTTTCTCTCCACGTTAAATTGGAAATAGAGCATCCTGTATATAATTTTGGCTCCCAGCACTTCTTCTCCACATGAACTTCAAGTCTGCTAAATCTCACATTCCTTAGAGCGCGTGATAAGGTTTTTTTTTAGCACTCTGTTTTTCTTCTCAAGAAAGTATGTAATATCTCACATTTCTTCTTACACGCGGTACAAAGTTTTCTCTTTACGTAGAATTAGACTAGGACATTATATATATTTTCAGCTTTCTGCACTCCTGATCCATATAACTTTCAAGGATGCCAAATCTCACGTTTCTTAAAGCGCGCAGTACAAAATTTTCTCTTATCGTGAAATTGAAATGGGACACCATGTATATAATTTTAGCTTTCTGCACTTCCTTCTCCACACAGAATGCAAGTATGCTGGTCTCACATTACTTCGTGTTCGTGCGCGCGGTACTAAGTTTTCTCTTCACGTAAAATTGAAATGGAATACCTGTATATGCTTTTACCTTTATGCACCTCTTCATCATATAAACTTCAAGTATGACTAATCTCACATTCCATCATGCGCGCTGTACAAAGTTTTCTCCTCACGTCGTATTAGAATAGGACAGCTTGTATATAATTTTGGCTTTCTGCACTTCCTACACAGACTTTGATATGCCAAGACTCAATTAATTCGTGTGCGCTGTACAAAGTTTCCTCTTCACGTCGTAAAATTAGAATGCCTTCATATGAACTCCAAGTATGCCAAATCTCACATTCTTTCGTGCGCGCAATATGCTTAAAAGAGGTACAAAGCTTGCTCTTCACGTATTGATATACAGGGTGTTAAAAGAAAGATGAAAAATTCCTATGGCATATACATTTCGATGTGCTGATCCACAATCGATTTTTAGCGCATTTTTTGGAAAAAAAGCGCTATTATATTCCTTTTGACTGTCTGGCTGGCTGGCTGGCTGGCGTGACGCTGAATTCTCAGCTACTATACTATCTACAGACTTGAAACTGGTACTAAATAAAAGCTGCTGTTTCGTAGGTTTGCACAAATTGCTTAAATTCAAGCTCAGTGATTGTGGAAGATCAAATTATTCAATTACTTGTTTCAAGTGAAACAATGTCCATAGGTATAAATGACATTAGGGATATGACAATTAAAATTTATCAAAGTAGATAAAAATTTAGTTACAACTTTCGCCGCGGGTGTCACTATTATTATGTACAGTTGTCAAATCTGTCCGGGCTTCATTCAATGACTTGTTTGACGCGAATTTGAAGCTTATTTAAATGAATCATTATTATTGGATGAAAATTTGTTTACTTTTGGTGTATTTCTTTTATATAGCTTTAATAAAGATCAAATTATCATATTAAGGTACAGCAATCGACCTCTCGTCAGTCAATAACTAAACAATGAAGATTAAAAGGTATTTTTGAGTTTGTACATGCATGAATTATGTACCTATCAAATAGTCAACTTGAAACTAGTACTAAATGGAAGCCGCTGTTCCGTAAGTTTGCCCAAACTGCTTGATTTCAAGCTCAGTAATTGTGAGAGATGGTAATTTAAGAAATCTCTGAAGTAACAAGCATTCATGAGCTGTCAAAAATGCGCTTTTATCATTTAGATGATTCTTCCATTTTTTATTTTTTTTTCGAAACTCGCAAAGTTATGAAGTGTTCATTTTTAGTGCCACTGATTGACATATAATTTTTAATGAAGCTAATAAATGAGTATTTTTTTTAAATTAATTAATTTTATTCTGTAAGTACTGTCCTCGGCCGTCTGCCTATCGGCAGAACGTTTATGTAGTTAAAAAGTATCTCTCAGTCGTTGGAAACTTTTTGAAAAATTTCTGGATGAAGGCAATGCGCGATTGGGATAGGCCTCTTCATAAAGACGCCTCCCATTTTAAGTGCGTTACCATTTTAGCACGACCATACATAAAAGTCATATCGGTCATTCAATATTGGAATGAAAAGGCATGTTTTATTACTTTTATGAAGAAACCACATTAATGTTCAACTACTCAATTCTATGATCAGTGACAATGTAGGTATTATTACAAAACGCCAGGATAAAATTGATAAATCTGTTATTCAACATTGATAACGTGGTTGAAATACTCATTTATTGGCTTCATTAAAAACTTCGTGTCGAGTGGTGGCACTGGAAATGTACTCTTCTGTAAGAACTGCCATAATTTTGCAAATTTTGAAAGAATTCTTTTTGATTGTGATTCAGCATACCGAATTGTATATGCCATAGATTTTTTTAATCTTTTTTTCTCAACACTCTGTGTATGCCAAATTTCAAAAAGATTGGATAATACTTAGAGGTTTCATACATTGATCACTTTTATCCCAAACTAGTGAGATTTCTGATACTTAAGTGCTTTGTACTGATGGGCTTCCCATGTATTTTTCCCATTTTTTGCAGGTAACTGAACTTTAGAATGAGAACCAAAAGAAGAATTTAGTTGCTAGAAAAGATGTCTAGTGGTGAGATTTTAGGAGCTCGGCTTCCTTCAAAGAATTTCTCCAGTCACAAAGAGAAGATCGTATAGGTTCGTCAATGAGTGGAGTAGACAAGGTTCTTGCCTCGAAATTAAGAGCCAAGTGTACAAAAATGATACAAATGATTTATATTAGAATAAGCATTACAAAGCTACCGTAGAAATCAACAAGACAACTATATTGGAAGACTCATCTTCTTCATCATTAGCACCTAGTGACGAAGAGCTCTTGATTAGGTACTCACCTCAACTTGGGATCGAGAACAGCTTTCTATTCGACAAGCAAGTACTTCATTCATAGCAATTGTAAAGAGCTCTAGTCATGATGTTCCCAGAATTTCTGTATCTCTAGCCACCGTTTACCGAGCTCAGGCCATCAATAGAGATAAAAATTTCAAAAGATAGAGTTGCAGTTCTAGTGATTGGCAAAGATTTTGAGCATCTACATGTACGCCATGTACTTGTTGCCCTGAAAAGCACTGGTGAGCTGAAAACTGCAGTAGTTATTCAGGAAGTGCACCGATTTGGGCTACGTAACAAGATCATCGGTATATCTTTTGATACTACAGCATCTAATACAGAACTGATTTAAGGGGCATGTATCAGAATTTAGAAGGAGCTCGGACGAACTTAACTGTGGCTTGCTTGCCGTTATAACACCCATGAACTAATATTGAAAGCAATGTTTGAGGAATGTTGTGACATACCATCAAGTAGTTTTGACATCCAGATTTTTCGGAATTTCTATAGTCTGTGGGATTCACTTGATAAGAAGTCAAATAGGATAATGCTAGATGAGGAAAGTTCCGTCCAAGGATTTCTAGAAAAATAAGATAAAAGAAGTTTGTGTAGAACCAGAATGTTCTAATAGACGGATGTCATCCTAAAGACGACTACAACACGTTATTGCAACTCTCCCTCCTGTACTCAGGAGATTGGTCTCAAAACGACTCCAGTTTCAAGATCTCAGAGGCTATGCATCAAGCAGGATGGATGACATAGCAATATATGCACTTAAAATTGCCCTCTTTACTAAGCAGTTGGATATTCCTTGACAAGAATTGAGAGGAATGCAACGGGTTGCACATTTTGTCAGCCTGATATATGTTCGCTTTTGACACGAGATAATTATAAGTCGATGGATCCCAAAGAATGATTTGGATAGGCTACAGCTTCTGAATATCTACTCAGATGCAGATGTCAAAAAAAGCGTACTGAAAACTGATCTGTCTGTTTGTTTTTTTTTTTTTGGAAGAAAATTGATTTCTTTGCTTTTTTTTTCAAGTGTGCCGAGGAATGGATGACTAAGAATCATCCGTATATATTGTAATGTTTATTGCTTGACGAAATCTAGTTTGTGATTTAATAAAAGTCACTATTTAATAATTTGAACTGAAATAGAAGTTTTATTCTTCTTATGTCACTAATAACACTATATTTATATATTTGTCACTTAATTCTAACTTAAACAAGGTCACAGATATTTATATTTCACTATTTATGTAAACTGTCAACTTCACTGTTCGATATTTATTTCACCAGTACTACTCTTGTTACTATTGTGTTCCACATGTCTTTGGCTTGGAAATATAGATTTCTCGAATTTTCTATTTCTCGACTTTTTCCATTTTTAGAATATCACTAGAGACTTCTATTGGAAGAGATGATGTGCTGCGACGCGGCGCGGCGTCAGCAGAAGACAAGAAGCTCCTTCCCATACTACGTCGTCTTTACGAGCTTCCCCCACTCTCGCACGTCACAATTTTTTTTTGTGATAGTCCAAGATCCCAGACCCGCCAGACCTTACTTATTTTCTGAGAAACAAAATTTGTGGGTTGGAGTAGTGTTGGTCGGTACTTTAATCATACGCATATTTGCTAGTTTGTGCCGACGGCCAAATTATAGATATGAGGTACTTTATGTACGTTGAGACATTACTTACTTTTCTAAAAGTCTGAGTGCTGATTTTTATGTATGTTCTAGAGAAGATTGTTGAGAATTGATAATCAACACTTCTAGACACTTCCAATTTGCAACAATTCCTGCTAAATGCTTTGAAACCGGGCAGAAAAATAACATTATCTTACTTATAGTCTAAGTCCTAATTTTTGCATATGACATTCAGGGAGCAATTTAAATACTTTTTGTAAGGAGCCAGACCAAGGAAGAGTTGGATGCCCATTGATACTCTGCCTAATATCAAGCCTGCAAATAGTGACCTCGCACTTTTACTCACAGCGATATTTTAATTGTGTCTGAGGGATGTTTAGCCCTACGATTGATCTGGCTGTTAACAAAAAGTATTGAAATTGTACCCTAAGTATCCTATATAAAAATTAGCACTTAGACTATAAGCAATATCACGTTATTCTTTGTGAGCTTTAAAGAGTCTACCAGAAATTACCACCGATGGAGAGTGTCTAGCAGTGTTGAATATCAGTGTTTAAGAATATTCTCTGAAACATACGTCAAAATCAGTATTTAAGACCTTGAGAAAAGTGAGTAATGTCCTAAAGTACCACTAGCACCTCGTAACTGTAAATTGGCCGTCGGCACAAACTAGCAAGTATGCGTATGATCAAAGTACATACTAACACTACTCTATTTCACACATTTTGTTTCTCAGAAAATAAGTAACGTCTGGCGGGCCTGGGATCTTGCTCTATGACTGTTTCTCGATTGATGGATATTATTATAAACGCCTCGTCCGCATATTCAAATCATTTAATACATACAAGTTCCTGTATTCTTCTCTTTCAGAAACTTTTCCTTGTGTACCGAGATGGTAGTCCTATCCATCTATCTCATTTTTACATATCGGGCATCAACGCAATCATTTATTCATTTTTCCTAAATCCATTACGGTAAATCAAATTTAATCTCCCTTTTCTAATAAAACATTAGGCGTTAATGAGGGCATTGAATTAAGTGAATAGAATTTCATGATCAATTTATTCCGTACAGATAAAAGTTCGGTCCAATAGAAAATCTGAATTATTCGAAAGATAATATCTACACAAAAATAATCATTAATTTTCATCATGATAACAATAGAAATATTAACCTTTCTACCTCTATTCTATTCATTATTCAAGACATTTCATTGTAGAATGAAATTTCCATTTGCAATTTGTCGTTTTATTTTGTTCCCGGAAATTAGTGCCGTCGTACAAAAGAAAAATCTACTAACACCAGTAGGTGACAATGAAAAATGTTTTTAAAAAGCGCAGAGAATTATATAAATAATAACTCAATTTAATAAGGCTCTATGGAAAAAACATTCCATTAGAAATTAATTTGTTTTTATGCTTTATTTTTTTGCATTAACATTTTTATTTTGAACAATGAATATAAATTAGATTCGAACAGAATTGTTTCATTAATTATATATTCAAAAAGCCTATATAATATAGTACAGGCAAATTGGGGCTTCACCTTGGCATTAGAGATAATAAGCTGAAAACTCTTATGAAATCTCGTGTCTGCGTCTTAAGGTATTCGAATTGAAAGATCGCAGAAATCGGTTTTTTGCTAATATTTCGGTTTCTATGGCTCAAATAATATTGACATTTATTGCAAAAATTGTGAAGCATCAAATTTTGTCTAGATCATTTTTTCATGTGCTCAACCGTTTTTTAAATAGAGTGCGGAGAATGCGCAACGCTCAGCCACGGTTGAGCGCATGAAAAATTTGTTGCAAATTTCATGTTCCACAATTCTTGTACTAAATGTCGACATAATTGGAGCCATAGAAATTGAGATATTTGCAAAAAACCGATTTTTGCGACTTTTAACCTTAAATAACTTGAGACGCAGACATGAGATTCTATGAGACTTCTGAGATTACTTTTACAATGCTAGAATAAAGATTTGTACAAATTTCCAGTTCATTATCTCTCATTTCGAATTTGACTGGGGCTAATAGGGGAAGTATTGTAATCGTGATTTTTAGCGCATTTTTCCGAAAAAAGCGCTATTATATTCACTTTGGCTGGCTGGCTGGCTGGCTGGCTGGCTGGCTGGCTGGCGTGACGCTGAGATCTCAGCAACTATACTATTCACAGACTTGAAGCTGGTACTAAATAAAAGCTGCTGTTTCGTAGGCTTGCACAAATTGCTTTAATTCAAGCTCAGTGATTGTGGAAAATTGAATTATTCAATTACTTGTTTCAAGTGAAACAATGTCCATAGATATCTATGACATTAGGGATATGGCAACTAAAATTTATTAAAGTAGATAAAAATTTAGTTACAACTTTCGCCGCGGGTGTCACTATTATTATGTACAGTTGTCAAATCTGTCCGGGATTCATTCAATGACTTGTTTGACGCGAATTTGAAGCTTATTAGAATGAATTATTATTATTGGATGAAAATTTGTTCACTTTTAGTGTATTTTTTTTTATAAGGCTTTGATAAAGATCAAATTATCATTTTAAGCTACAGCACTTGACCTCCTGTCAGTTAATAACTAAACAATGAAGATTAAAAGGTATTTTTGAGTTTGTACATGTTTAAATTATGTACCTATTAAATAGTCAACTTGAAACTAGTACTAAATGGAAGCTGCTGTTTCGTAAGTTTGCCCAAACTGCTTGATTTCAAGCTCAGTAATTGTAAGAGATGGTAATTTGCGAAATCTCTGAAGTAACAAGCATTCATGAGCTGTCAAAAATGCGCTTCCATCATCTAGATGATTCTTCCATTTTTTGATAGTTCGTGATTTTGATGGATCTTCACGTTAAAAGCCCTACTGAACCCAGAAAACATAATCTTCAAAAAGGTCAGTCTGACTGTCTGTCGGTCTGACAGTCTGCCGGTCTGCCTGAAAGCACGATATCTAGAGAAGGCGTACGAATATCCGACTTAAATTTTGTATTCAATTTTTTCATCAAAAAGCAAGGTTCAAGTACGTAGATGAGCTTATTTCTACCAGTGGTAACAAGACTTTATTGATGGAACTTATTAGTTTTTTGCATTTATTCCATAAAATATGAAATAGTTGAAATTGATCCTCAAATAATCTGACACAACATTTACCTGAGACATTTTCACAATTATCAGCGGTTCATTTGTTAAGCTTAAAATTTAAATTATTATAGAATTCCTTATATTTTTCTGAAGCAAAGACATCATAAGAATAATATGAAATTGAAGTTATTATCACTCATATTTGGACATCATATAGAAACGTTCGTCAATTGTTTTCAAAAAATAAATAGTTCGGCTCTATCGTGTTTGGGATCAAATTGAAGCTTTTGCGGGGATAATTCTAGTACAAGTGTCAAAGAGGATCTTCAAACAATTGTCAATTGTTTAGTTCACAGTTTATTTAAATGATATCTAGCTTCCGAGGAGATAAGCAAATAAATAATCAGTAATATCCATGTTACCATTCTAAATTACACTTCCGGCGATCAAATGTCGAAACTGTATGTTCCAATGCATTGAAGACCGCGAGAATCTAGGAAAGGAGTCTTTATTTTCAGAAATACTTATCTTATGTAAGGGCTAAAATATAGTTACCATCTGTCACTTTAACAATGACAGCTGTCACTTCGACAATGACAGCTATCACTTTGCCAATGACAGCTGTTACTTTCAATATATGCAATTAACTGATGTGTCACTCTATGAAATTTATGGTCGGGTAGAATTGTGTAGCCATAGCAGATTTTTATATCATGAACCATTCATTCAGTTCATATGGAGTAACAGTTATATCAGTAACAAGATTTTTAGCGCATTTTTCCGAAAAAAGCGCTATTATATTCACTTTGGCTGGCTGGCTGGCTGGCTGGCTGGCTGGCGTGACGCTGAGATCTCAGCAACTATACTATTTACAGACTTGAAACTGGTACTAAATAAAAGCTGCTGTTTCGTAGGCTTGCACAAATTGCTTTAATTCAAGCTCAGTGATTGTGGAAAATTGAATTATTCAATTACGTGTTTCAAGTGAAACAATGTCCATAGATATCTATGACATTAGGGATATGGCAACTAAAATTTATTAAAGTAGATAAAAATTTAGTTACAACTTTCGCCGCGGGTGTCACTATTATTATGTACAGTTGTCAAATCTGTCCGGGATTCATTCAATGACTTGTTTGACGCGAATTTGAAGCTCATTAGAATGAATTATTATTATTGGATGAAAATTTGTTTACTTTTGGTGTGTTTTTTTATATAGATTTGATAAAGATCAAATTATTATTTTAAGGCACAGCACTTGACCCCCTGTCAGTCAATAACTGAACAATGAAGATTAAAAGGTATTTTTGAGTTTGTACATGCATAAATTATGTACCTATCAAATAGTCAACTTGAAACTAGTACTAAATGGAAGCTGCTGTTCCATAAGTTGGTCCTAATTGCTTGATTTTAAGCTCAGTAATTGTGGAAGATGGTAATTTGCGAAATCTCTCAAGTAACAAGCATTCATGAGCTGTCAAAAATGCGCTTCCATCATCTAGATGATTCTTCCATTTTTTTACATCACCAACATACACGTCCAGTGCCGAGTTAAGCCAACACGGATCCTTCAGCATATTCTATGGGGAGGACCTATATTAATTTGAATTAGTAAATTTTACAATGAGTATTGGGATGTCCCTTATATAACCAAGTGTGAAGTTTGTACGGTACGCGAGTGTGGAATACGCCATTTTTAATATGTTATAGACTATACTTTCTCTAACAAGATTTTGGAAACTCACCAATATTTCAAAAGAACATTCAAAAATTATGAGACATCAAATTTTTATGCTCCTACCTTAATTAAGTTTTTTTACGCTCAAGCAGCCGTATATACGCTGTGCTTCCCAATGCGCAGAACCCTCAGTATTTGCTACTCTTGATACGTAGCCAATCCGGTACTGCAAGCGTCTGTCATAATATATTTCATCAGATTTCAGTGTTTGTTTGCCAGGAAAAAACATCAGGAAATGTCCTCAAAATCACTGTCCGATCAGTTACTTACGATGTAATATTGGGAAAGAACTGAAGCGAATCATCTCCCGCTTACAGGAAGAAGATAAAGTTCAGGAAATGAAACTTGAGTTTCGATGAGATCAATAATTTGATTGCTAAAATAGTGACCCGTTTCAAGTCCTGGCATATACTTCAAATTGTTCTGCTGCCGTTATCATTCAAAGTTGGAATATGTGTGTAGCTTTATCTTAATTCATGAAGTATCTCATTGCCAAATTTTATAGATAATGAATCTCGTGATATGACTGCTTCCAATATTTTCGTCATCGTTCGTCGTTTAAACTCCAGCTAATCTATTACCAGAGAACAGTCACATGTCTTTATTCACAATTTCGGTTTTCAAACGAACGTGTTATCCAAATTCTCATAAGTTCGCTGTCATGGTCAACATTCGATCCGACCAGTAAAAAAAAGGGCCACAGATTGATTATGAATACCCAAGAGACCTATAAAGTAGATAGCAGATTGACTGCCGTAGTCGACAATTTTTCATGATGAAGACATATTTTTTTCTGGATATCTTATTACCACAAGAAAAATAAAGTTCAAATAAGAATGCGATGACAAAATAATACGAAAGCAGCAATATAAAAATTCAATCCTTCAATATTTTGTCCATTTATATTAAATTTGGGAACATTTTTTATACCCGCAATAAAACATCGAAGAAGTATAGTCTTTATTTCCACGTTGGAAGCCCTGTTGTCAAATTAAACTGGCCTATACACGCATATTCTCACAATCATATCATCTGCTACAATCAAGTAAACACATCCATCATATGAAATATTCATTTATTCAAACAACAGTACCGAGAAGGTAGAAAATATCACACAGAGGAAAACTGACCAAGTAGTGTAAAATAGCTGATCGTGTGCTGAACAAACCAGATAAGGATAAAGAACGAATTCAATTTCGCTGAGTGTCATGTATTTTAGATTTCCTCTTATTACGCATGGAACACGTAGGCATTTTTAGAGTTCTGAATATAATTTTTACTATAATAGAAGTTGACAATTCAAGATATCCGATTGAATTACAGAAATTCAAATTGAAGAATGTTAAGACAATTTTATGAATTCAATAATTTAAAATATTTTCCTTCTTTCAAAAGAAATATTCATTAGCTAAAAATTCACCATATAGCCTGATCTATTTCTTTGTTTTCGGAATGCGAACAGATTCTCGACACACCTTGCTATACCAGTATGACCCAAAAACCGTAGTATACCTGAAACCTAGTTTCGAGTTCACAACCTTAATCACTTCCAAGGTCAAACCATACAGGAAGCGTGTACTGCACACATTTGCATTTCTTTAAAATCGAACGTTGAACATCCAGTTTATCTGTGTTGTGCATTACTTATTTTTATTATCTAAAAACTGAGAGCTTCTGTCAATTGGTGAGTTTGTCTGTCATTGAGTTCTATGAGTATGATATGTTTAGCGTCACAAGTGGTGATGCGATGCTAAGTGTGCGTATGTTATGATCCTTTTCCTTTGATGTATTGATATCTATAGCTACCTGAGTTACCGATGCCGTAGGTGTTCACATTTTGACCGTGTAACGGCGATGATTGTTGCCAACCGCATGTACTAATGTTATTGAGGCAACGGTGTTGCTCCAAGAGTTGGTGAATTAACCAACCTGCGTGTGTCGCAGGCATTGGTACGGCATTACGGTACTGATAGCAATCCGTAGGTGTCGTCCAACATAAGATAAACAGTGCTAGTGACTTGACTATCTGAGAGCTAGTACCACCGGTGCTTCATTATTATGTCGGTAAAGCGCGGGAATATGTGTATGCTAATTGCATGTACTGTGTGTTATTGCGGGTAACGGAGTTGTTCCGAGAGTGGATAAATCGACCAACTCACGTGTGTTGCAGGCATCGATGTTCACTCTAGTATTGGTAGATATATATTCGGTGAGCTCAACAGCCTATCTGTTAACAAGATATTCTATTCAATTTCTGAGGTAGGTGTATTATTTTTATGTCTGTTCTAGTTACCCAAATTGAACCTGAAATGCATCGATGGCGAGGAATTGATGTTTGTTGATTCTCTGATGACATCTCACAGAGCATTGTGGCTTAAACACAAATAACTTCCAGTAGAGTTCGGCTTAATTACGCCCTAAGACCTAACCAACCACTTACAGCAAGGCCATCAACAACTCATCAGCCAAACATATTCTTTTTCCAAATTATCTTCTCATATTTTATTATATTTATTATCCATTATTATCATCATCTCGACCCACCAACAAGAATTAGATAGAAAGAGAAGTTTTTTGCGGCTACATGCAATAACTACCGAAGAGATGAAAATGTTACTCTCTCCCCCTAGGAATTGTCATTCCACTTAGAATTTACATAGCTCGCAACCAAAAATGTTAAGAATTACCATATCATTAAAATCAATATTTTTTTGCCATTTGGCCCCATGGTCGTGATAGTTTCAATGGTTTTTTGAACCATTTGAATAATATCCATGAAAATATCAAATTTACATCAGAAATCTAGAATAATGGCTCTCTACCATTTCTTGATGTCAATTTAAAACGAACCAATGATGGTAGACTTTTGCATACTGTTTATCGAAAGCGTACACACACGAATCAATGTATTTATGCTGATTCACATCACCATCCTTCACAAAAGTACGGAACAATTAAATGCTTATTCCAAAGAGCTAATGATATTTGTCATCCTGATGAACTTGATAATGAAATTTATAATCTAGAAGTGATCTTCCAGAAAAGTGGCTTCAGTTATCACTCCATTAAAAAGGCTCTTTGACCCAAGTCTACCAATACTACTGTTGGGGATACTAGCATGAGTAAAAATTATGTTTCTCTACCTTATGTAAGCAATGTTTTAGAGAAGATTGGAAGGATCTTGTCTATAAATAATTTCAAAATTTCCTTTGCTCCGGTAATGAAAATCAAGCAGTTCATGAGACCTGCAAGGGACGTGATTCTCCTACAATCTTCGGGCATTTATAAGATCCCTTGTACCTGTAGGAAAGTCTACGTTGGCCAGATAGGCCGAACTGTGAACACTCTCATTGCTGAACATAGGAGATGCATAAGATTGAACCATCCAAATAAATCTTCTGTAGCTGATCATGCCATCGAGTTTTTGCATGACATCAAGTTTGAAGGAACAAGAATAGTCGCAAGATGTTCATCGATTCATGGTCGATTGGTCAGAGAAGCAATTGAGATACTTAAACATCCAAATAACCATATTGATGGTTTTGAATTATCAAATGTTTGGCTTACTACAATCAATAACACACATATATAATGACTATGTTTTGGTTGGTGTAGTTCTGTGTATATTTTTGATTATATCACACACCTTAGCAACAACCAATGAAATTAAGGGATTTTGCATGGTAATGAGGTATATCGCGATTATATTTTCTCCTGACTCGATATATCACAGTAGCTTTTTGAAGAATAATAAAAAATATAACAATTAATAAATTTTATGGTTTGTGAAATAATCCTTGCAAATACACCTCAAGATTCGGTGTATTATCGCATATACCTTGAATTTAACTCCAATACTTTTTGTCTTGGGTAATTTTTCACTCGGCAAATATGGAGATTTATAATCAACGATAATATCCCTCGAGCTATAGCTCTCGGGTATTATCAGATTATGAATCCCCAAATTTGTCTTGTAAAAAATTACCCAAAAGACAGGTATTTTCGTGAAATTCTTCGGTATATCGATAATACACCTCTCTATCGGTATATTACCGTTAATTATAAAGTACACTGAAGACTATTTGACACTGCAGTTGTGAGCGAAACCCATAGCAAAAGTAGCGCTACGCTGTCTTGTTGAAATGTCGTGTATTTTGAGATTTGGGATGTGTGCGGAGCTGTACCAAGTAGGACATATTCCTCTGTTTGGGGTTTTCACGTGGTTTTCCTCAAACCTTGGGTGAATGCCAGAAGATTTTATTCTTTTTGTTTAGGTGTGATATCCACGTTATCACATCTAGTATTCTGTATATTTTTAGTATCTAGTTACTTGCCTTGTTTTATTTTGTATCATTGTTTTCTGAAGAAGATCCTTGGTCAAAGGATCGAAACGTCAAAGTTTCAATCAAATATACAGAATTTAGAGTCAAAAGTCGTTTTTATCAGATAAAATTCTGAAGAATGTATAGATTATTTCAATATTTTTCGTCACATTGTCTGCTAGATATAATTATAAACATGAGAAAAAGTGCGTATTTCTAACGAATTATCAATTACTGTTGAGATAACTTCAACAAAGACGCTTTTATTTTCATCATAAAGCAGCTAACAAAAAAAACTGTACAATATAAAGTGCCCTAGAAGATATTTTTCACAAGTGAATCTTAAAAGTGATGATTAGAGGAAAACAACATTCTTTTGATGGACGGTTAGTGAATAGTCAATATGAGACTCGTCACTGTGAGACCATTAATATTGGACGTGAATTTTGAAACAGCTAAAGTATATAAAACAAGTAAGTAAAAATGTAGGCAGCTCATGTAGTTAATTCAATTTTTATCCAACAAGATGAAAGAGAATCGCAGATTTCTCTTACACTTTCCGCAATTCTAGAGGTTGGGCTCGAAAAATGAGCAATCCCTATTGTGAATCATCTTCTAAACTTATATTATTACAAGCAACACACTGACAAAGGGATGATATTTCTACGTTTCATATGAACATGACAAGCATACTATTTTCCAGGTTTCAGTTAGAGATTTTCAGAGAATCTTTTGCAAAATAAAATCTTACATCTGGACAATTATCTTTTCTGTTTTAAGCCTCTCTCATTGCAGAGTGATGTTTTGTATACTTTTTAGCATCAATTTATAATAATTATTCACGTTTTATCTTCAAGTGACGATAACAAAAAGCAAATTCCTTTCAAATCGCGCGTTTTGCATACTTCTTCATTTTATGAAAAGATAGTGAAACGCCAATGAATGAATAGGAAATAAACGATGGAAAAAGGAAAAAACTGATACTCTACAATTCTACATCGCATCGTCTACATTATTTTATGCAAAATTTCTATGTTAAAGAATTTACTCTTCAAACAGCACGTACGTATAGAAACATAATATCCGGTAACAAATAAAACGTTGTGGTCGGTAGATTCGACAAGAAAATTCAATTAAAACGCTGATACTATTTTATCAAATAGAGATAAAAGTATGTGCGGTTCTATTCTTGAAATATCCGCATGCGGTCTCTATAACGGTATTCTTGAATTACTTTTCGAACTACGCATCATATAAAAATCTTGTTGCGGTTCTCCATCGCATGGATACCTAACCATATTGTCTGAATTATTCATTTGTGAAGCTGATCTCGAAATGAGGTATTTAAAGCAAGATTTGGAGAAGAATATTTTCTTAATGCAGTTGATGTATACAAAAGGCCAAAGATGATGATTTCAAGAGATCAATCCTTTTTATTACTAAATCGAAGTTGTCTCACTGTCAAAAAGAAGGCAATAGAGATTTAATATTTAAATACCACTTTGATATTGCAATGGCCTATATTCTGAACGAGCGGAAAGTTTTGGCGAGGATTACGGTTCGCGAGTGTGGAATACGCCATTCCAAACATGTTGTAGATTATACTTCTTCTAACAAGGTTTTGAAAATCCACCAATATTTCAGAGGAAACCTAAAAAATTATTAAATGTCAAACGTGAAACCAGATATGGATACTTGAATTGTTAGGAAGTAACCATGGTAGTAGTAACCAATCTAACAGCTTCTGATTCATCGAAATGATTCTAAACGGCATACGGAATAATTCTGAACGATTTTTTAGAATGTCATTAGTTCCAATATAATTTTTATTATGGTTATGGAATAGTAAATTCCAAAACAGTGTTAGAGAAAATTGTATTCTAATAGAAATTGGATTTTCATCGAAATAGGCTTTGAATATTCATCTATGGAAACCACATTCCATAACTTATGGAATTTTTACATTTCTTATGTAGGTACATGTCTCAATGATCCTAGTTTTGTTCCTCAAATATATGCTGTTTTGACAATTTCTCATGAATTATGACGTCCTGCGTCGAGAATCACTTCTAGCACTTTTTGATCGAATCTGTTCTTTAAAATTGATGTTTACTATGTGACCTCACATATACGTATCTGTTTCCATGAGATGTAATCACTATAACATATTATTCATGATTCTTAGTTTTAGAACTTATCTGCACTCACCTAATCGAATGTCTTTCATAGACTCAAGATATTCTGATACATAAAAGTACCTATCACACGTGATAAAGAGTCCAGAGTTTTTGAGTACAATTACTATTCGAATGGAATTATTGTTAGAATTTGACACAGAATATAATACATTTATTATTGCTCTGCATATTCTTTAAGCAGCCTCAAGTTTAACTTCTGTTTTGAATTTAATTATGTACTATAAGCATTTGTTTTGATTTAGTACATCTGATGATTTTTTTTTCTATCCTTTATTATAATATTCATTTTTTTTTTCCTCTCATTCTCTACAACTTCAAGTATTTTTGAGCGTGAAGAAACATGTGCTTCAAGTCACGTGACCTCCTAAAGGTATGTTCCACCAGGCAATCGTAACGCTCATGTCACCTCGATAATCGTTCCACAAGACGATCGTAGTCTTTGTGTTCAATACTTGACGATTGAGAAAGACACAGTAGGTAAGTATCATATATGGTTCGATAAAAAAAGTGCACTGTATTGCTGGTCCAAAATTGAAAAGTTAATAAGTCTGTATAGATATGCAGCAGATATTCTGTCAGAAAATCATGTCAGTATGTTCTGCACTTAGATCATAAATAATATATAGATGGAAGGAGTTCTATATCACACAATACATTTTTACGAACGGTTATGCCAGAAAGAGAGGAAAATATAGTTTACGTTAAAGAGACAGAGAAATAAAATATAATGAAAGAAGAATGAAGTGAAACGAACTGCACATATCTTTCATTCACCAATTTCATTTGCTATTTATAAAAGTAATGTTGAGAAGATGTACTTTGCAACTAGTAAACGGCGAATGAATATTAGTATTTTTTACAGAAATAAGAACTCATTAGATCATGTGTTTGTCATTTTGCGGGCTTGACAAACCGAAATTTGATCAATATCACGCTTGCGCAGTTTATTTCTCCATCTTTCTAGCAATATATCTTTCATCTCTTTCCGTCGTAACTGTTCGCAGTTTCTTCCACCTAGATATTATTTATGATCTAAGGTTCTGCATCACATCATTTCAAAGACAGAGCGGGAACAAAATGAAATGAGTGCTCCAACAAATGTATCTCTAGGAATTGTCATTTGAAGAACGTCGGGCAGCAAATATGCGGCAAAAATTTTGTCGGATAATATCACCATTCAACCTCACTTATGTTTAATTAACAATCCTCAAAAATTCAGCCGATCATTAATAATCTAACAAAACTTGTTATTGACATGTTGGAGATGAGAGTCACGCTGAACGCCGCAGCATTCTTGTCGGACAAAATGTCCATTGTATGTTTTCTTTTATTGTCTTACAATTAATGTATGGAAGTGAGTGGTATTATTATTCTAAAATAAATCATGAAATCGATGTTTTTTTCTCCTGTTGAGTGGAGAATACAGCAATTTTGAGGATTTTCGCAGACAAAAAATTTGTCGGACTCATCAAAATGTAACTATGCACAAAGATTCAGTATAGATATTGATAATTCGGTCAAAGGCGCTCTATACTGGAGTCTATACAGGTAGTAAGCTCATAGGATATGACTTATACATACTTGACCTTGTAGTATTCTTTTGGTGAACACATTCCGGTCAGGATTTAACATATATTACTGAATTCATACCCTTGTTGATGAACTGGGCCCTGATTTTGTAACTAGAAAGCGATACCGAATAGAAATAAAAAATGGCGATGTGTTGAATGACGACCATCTTGGATTTCTATTCAACAGTGCGAATTCTAAGGTATTTTAAACATTAATTTTCCTCTGTTGTAACGCATGCGTATTGTGGTAGCAATTTGAAGATAACACATGTTAGGGACTTGGGTGGGAGTTCCGGCGCTTGCTGGTCACTCGTTTGTAAACAAAAGATCGAATTTCCTCGATGAACGCCTCTGCAGCAGCTTTATTCAATCTGCGTGTAATAAATTTATTTGACACAAAATATTCGCAATGCAATAAATTTACCGAAAAGTTGCTAAGAAATTGTCGTCCGGCAGTTCAAAAGGATCCATAGCATCTCTCAATCTCCGCCTATCGATACGCAATTGGATATTTTCCCTGCGGAGCTCCCGGTAATACCATAGTGCTATAAAAGCCGTCTGGATAAAGTAATAGAAGGTTTATTATTCTACATTCTTACAGTTTAATTGCACTCTATCACAATAATACTAAATATAGTATCAGAAGACAACAAGAAGATAAAAACGTATAAATTTTGATGCAGATTAATAGAATTATAAACAAATACTCACATCTTGAAATTCTTGAAACACAATAATTATAAACTCTCCAGGAACAAAATTTGAATTAAAACTTGAATCAACTTAACGCTACTAAACATCAACTATATTCACTTTGCCAAATACGTATTCGTCTGGTCCCGACCAGTTGAATAGGCCTATTCAATCGAGAATAGCAGAAAATGGCCGACTTAAGATGGCGCTAGGCAACGAAAATGTATTCAGTATCGTTTTCTAGTTACAAAATCAGAGCCCAGCAATGGTAGGTACGATTGTACTACATACGTATTGACATTGAATGCACAGAAATCATAGGATAAATTTAATACGAAACATGAATGTTTGTATCACGAAACAATATTTTATACATCATAATTTCTATCTATTTCCAAACTATTTTAGACCCATTTCCAGTGAATCTCTTTCTCTGAGCTCTTTAATCAAGCTTTTTCTTAAACATTTTTATTCCGCCCATCTTTTTTCGAACAGAATTTCTGAAAATCAATTTTGTCACATATTGTGTCTACTGCTGTGATGTTTGAAATATATATACAGAACTCATTTGTCATTCACGCTCTTTGTGTGAAAGCGTGTTCTGATGGTAATTTTCTATGGCCTTGGAGAAATGGATCAATTATTGTAACATATTCATACTAGATTTGATTAGGAATTTATGCTGTGATGATTGGAGGTGAAATATTTGGTATTCTACAAAGTATCACTTGCATTCAAAAACATCGAATGCATTCAGAGAAAATGAATAGATAGATTGATTGACCCACAATCAACTCAATATGCTTAAAATCTCAGTGCTGTTCATTTATTTTTTTTTTAAGATAAAGAGAGGTTTCAAATAGCAAATACAAACTACTGACGATAAATACGTAAATGTCAAGTGGCGTAGTTACGGGAAATGTTACATTTTTATAGACTTTGTAATGTCTTATAAAAGACAGTCCTCTGTTTTATATGTCACTTGAACGTGATTCGTTGTTCTGAATCATAAAATGACATAGTAGAAATCTCCCATTTTGTAGATAGATGAAAGATAAAAACAAAGTACATGAATTCATCAATAATGGAAGTACAATGCACTAGACATCATTTGAATAATGTGTGAAAGAAACAATTGACGAGCGTTTACATGTGGTGTCCAAATATGAGTGATTATATCACACACCTTAGCAACAAGCAATGAAATTAAGGGATTTTGCATGGTAGCGAGGTATATCGCGATTATATTTTCTCCTAACTCAATATACCACAGTAGCTTTTTAAAAAAATAATAAAAAATATAGCAATTAATAAATTTCATAGTTTGTGAAATAATCCTTGCAAATACACCTCAAGATTCGGTGTATTATCGCATAAACCTTGAATTTAACTCAAATACTTTTTGTCTTGGGTAATTTTTTATTCGGCAAATTTGGAGATTTATAATCAACGATAATATTCCTCAAGCTAAAGTTATCGGGTATTATCAGATTATGAATCCCCAAATTTGTCTCGTAAATAATGATTCAAAAGACAAAAAGTATTTTCGTGAAATTCTTCGGTATACCGATAATACACCTTTCTATCGGTATATTACCTTTGATAACAATTCTAATTTCATATTTGGATTCTCATTATTTCTTTGCTTCAGAGAAATATAACGAATTTTATAATAATTCTAATTCTAATAATGACAAATGAACCGCTCATAATTTGGAAAAATATTTGAGGTGTATGTTTCCCCAAATTATTTGAGGATCAATTTTAGACATTTCATATTTCATGATAAATACTACCGTCTATAGAATAGACGCAAAAAAACTAAAAAGTTCCATTTTGGTACCACTACTTGAAAAAGGCTCATCTACGAATTTGAATCAAACTTCTTGATGAAAATATGAGATATCAGTCGAGAATTCATACTCGTTCTCAAGTTATCGTGCTTCCACACACAGACCGACAGACCGACAAACAGACCAACTTTTTTTTTAAATTATGTTTTTTTGGTAAGACGTGAAGATCCATCAAAATCCCGAACAGTCAAAAAGTCACGATTACAATACTTCTTCTATTAAATAGGTCGAAGAAGTAGAAATGTTTGTGTCGACCAATCTAAATTATTGATCGTTCTGTACTTCTTCGTGGAGAAAAATTATTTCACATCTTAAAAAAAATTATTTGAAGCTCCACATACAAAAATACAACAGAAATTCAATTTGAAATGATGCATTTCTAGTGAAATGACACTGTTTATTCTGCTTGTTTGCTGTTGGTTTATTATGTACATACAGACAAGCTTGAATACATATTGACTTCGGCAAATCAACTTCGCAGTAGACGCAAATTAACTGCAATCAATTTGACAGTTCTTGCTGTCGGTAGTTCACGAATTGATTGAAAATATTCAAACCTGTGGCAGATAACTAGCATGTAATTAGCATTTTGTTTTCGGAAGAGAGAGAATGTACGACAAAAATCAAATTAAAAGGAGTTTTCATGGGCAGTGTGTACAAAACACAGCGCAGTTTGTGTTTGTCCAATATCACGTTATTTATTGATGACAAAGCTACACTTTTTTTTATGAATCCACTGATATTATGGATACCTTATATTTTGGCGGAATGAATGAAATTGACATGAAAGCTACTAACTCTATTATTGATTAATTTTAGCATCAGAACAAGAGTTAGATTAATTTTATATGAGTGTGGAGACGGTAAAATTATGAATTCAACAATTCTTCTCTCATTCATGAATGATTAGCTACAAACAGAAATAATATTGATGTATTCAAAGGGCCTAGAATTGTTCCAAATCACTGAAATTCCTAGAGAATACAATAGATTATCATCTATCAAAACTAAAAATTCAAATAGTCAATATTTACTAGAGTCTTCCTCTTTAGCTCTCATGATAATCCTGAATAAACAATTTTGACATTTTAAACCGTTGGATCCGGTAATACCGGCGGTAAAGTGAAAACTTGGACTCAACCGTTAATATTCGTCTCAACTTTACCGCTTCCAGATTCTGTTCACGTAGAAACCACTAATTTGCAATCTAATTGTAAAGACAGATGCTCGAATGTCTATCGGGTGATTTAACAAATCGTTCCAATTGTCTCACCAATGAAAGGCGAACAACGAATTCTACAATGAGATTTGTAGTACGGAATGATTTAGAATACTTATAAGTGTATTTACTGGAGGTGGGAAGATTTATTATAGCGTTTGGAGAAGATAACGTGCTACATAACGAACAGATGTTTCAGGAAATAGAGGATAGCTCTAGTTTATAATTTATTGATGCAATACAAATAGTCTTCTTGCGTTTCGGCATCAAAGTTACATAATGGATTTTATTTTCGAACAATTTGCTGACATTTCCTAATGAAGCTATAAATACTCAAAATAGATCGGACAAATGTTCTGAGATATTTATATAATAGACATTATATTGTATTAGAATTTAAATATAAAATGCATTCATACCGGAATATTTATAATAACATATACATCAAGTATAGTCTCTATAATTAATACATCCTAAAATGTGGATAGTTTATTCTGATACCTCACTCTTTTCACAACATTTCACAATATTGAGATCCTTTTTTCACTTTTTAACTGTCAGTTCCAGCATGTTTCCCAATAACAATAGTGACAGAATACGCACATATCATATGTACTCCAACAAGTAGTTACCAATACGAATTGGGACGTATCACGATGTGAAAAACAAATAAAACTTAACGAACCGACAGATTACTCTCGCGAACAATTGGTGCATAATTTTTCTTTCATATTTAAATGTTTTGAATGTTTACAATATTTCATTGCTGCTCGATTTCTCGAAGTTTCATTTCGGATAATTTGATGTTGAATTTGTATGTTTAATTTATTCATGAGTTTTTTTTTTTTTTGATGGGTAAGGAGAAAGATGTTTTGATTATTCGAGTACTTCACTTCACAACATTTCATTCGAATTGGACTGTTCTATTTAATGACTCATTTTGTGATGATAAAGAACATTTATTTGCTGGAAAATGTACATCCCCTCATAAAAATTCAGTAAAATAGTATGCAAACTGAGGAATCTGATATACCATCATGCATAATATTGAGGTGATTATGGTGTATCAGAAATAAGACAAAGATATTTTGTGTAGTTGTCGTTTATTACTTCACGACTGGGATTGTTTTGAGTGTTTGCGGAAAGCAGGTACCCAGAAACGTAACAAGTCGAGAAGTCAACTCAGTTGGATAAACATAGAGGATGAACTTTTTTGTATGGAAGTCGAGGATGAACTGATTTCAAAACATTAGAGAATACAGCATGTAGGATTTAAAGAAGTTTGAGAAAAAAAAGATACTACAAAAGGAACTAAATAGTTTGCACATGCTGGTATTCAGAAAGACTAATGCCCGTTCTTATAGCCAATACCTTGCTTGATCTTAAACTTGAGAATTGCCCAAGTATGCGAATATTACCGATAGTCGTTACTTGGCTACGGAGTAATACTTCGCGTTTGCTTGACTCCGGCTTTACTTGAGTCTATACTACAAGGCTACCTTGAGTCGTGCTCAAATATTCGTGACAATTATTTTTGACATTTGTATTTCCAACATAGATATATGCCATAGAGGTATACATACTTACTGCAACTTACTTTTCCAATCAAATTGTCCAAAAATAGATCAAATTCAGTTGACAAACTAGGAATATTTCGCAGATACTGTCATGAATGTCAAACATATCAATCAAATATATGTCAAAGACAGGAAATCGCAAGCTTCGCCAAGGATTCACGAAGTATCGAGAACAAAACTACTAAAGAAGAAGCGAAACGCCTACTTTATTCCAAACTTAGCATATTACTGTCAGCGCCATCTATTAGAGGTCCCATAGAACTACTGTAATAACGCGCGAATACGAATCTAGGTACCTACTGTTAAATTTTACACAAAAATTTTCTTAAGATTTTTATTTATGATTCAAGTTTTCATGATTCAAATATGAGAAATATGAATTGAATCATGATAACTAGAATCACAAATCACAAATTGGATAAATACGAGTAAAAATAAATTAAATACAATCACAGAATTTGAAGTATGTTAATATTTTCATATTTCAACATTTATATACAATAGCAAATAGTCTTCCATCTGGAAATAATTCAATTACATTATTTAAAAAATTATATATAGATATAGTTCATCTTACAAAATCACAAAAATTATGTCCGCCGGTCTGTCCGTTGAGGATTCCCTTTCAATCTCGTGTTGTCTACATAGAGAAAATGAAATCGCGATATTGTATTACGATGCAGTTCTTGTGAAACATGACATTCTGCGTCTCAAACTAGCGTAGGTGTTTTTCTGATGAAATCCATAATTCTTGAATTATGGGGTTTTCCTATGGTATTCATTTGGTAAATACGGATTTATTATCCGCATGTTTTTTTCCAAGTTCCTGCATTATCAAAAGTGTATTCTCATGGAAGTTAGAATTTTGTGTTGAAATGAGCTCTACACATTTTCAGATATAAATTAGGTTTCATATTTTATGGAATTTTTCTGGTATCCTGAATAGATGCTGCCTCGTTCATGAATTTTCATAAATTGAGACGTTCTGCGGCGGAAATTGCTCTTGGCGTTTCTCGGTGAAATCCATACTTCAAAATTTGAGTAATTTCTTTGATGTCCATATGTATACATATCTATCTGTTTTATCTCATGAAGGATCATCAATGTGACATTTTATTCCTGTTTTTCAAGTTTGTCTTGGCTTTGACGGTATTCTGCTACAAAAGAGTGATTCAAATTTCAGACCATTTTTCATTGAGGAGTACAATGTAAGAATGAACTGACATTTTCTCCTAAAGAAGCAAGGCAACGGTACTAAAAATACACAAATTGTATATTAACATCTTATTTATTCATGTGACATCCAAAATCACTTACCACCCTAATTGACACTTAGAACTCTTCTAGCTCACATTGAAACAAATTCAAGCCAAACAATTCAAAAATTCAAAAACGAAATCACTTGATCATAAATCTCTAATAGTTTCATGAGACCGCGTATAGATGGCAGGAGAATAATATGATAAATTCAAATCATATTCTCGTTTCGCTAGCCTGGTATCGACTATAGGATAGATTATCAAGTAAATATCTACGGTGACTTCGCCTTGACTTGTCGTGTTTATGTGTATGTGTGCGTATATGTATGTATGTATGTACTACATAAAATAAAGTATGTGGAGATGCTAGCTTCCAGAATAAAATAGTCCATTTACGTTGAGAAAAGAACGGATGTCATGTCAGGAACAGGTTATTAAACACACTAATTGCACTCAAGAGATAATTCAAAATATTTTAGAATATTTAAGTGAATGGGCAGGGTGCGTAGCTATGGAACTCAAGAACACCGTTCTGTAGACTGTATATATATATTCAGGTGATTTTTGAAGTCCGAGTTGTGTGTACTGGATAATTCAATGAATGGATAAGATGGTTATTTCACTGACTCAGCATTTTTCTAGATGTCAAGAAAAACTTATAAAAAATACACACATACTAATACAGATATATTTAAAAAATTGGATCTCCACGTTTAGCGAATATATTATTGAATCTTTGGACGAAAAGAATACTTGATTCCCTTACAGTGGAAAATTCGTAATATCCAATCCTAGTTCATTTAGTGTTACTAAATATGCCAGATGTTCCAATGGCGGTTTTTTCGCACAATTTTGTTCGCCTGCATAGTTTTTTCTGTAGATTTTAGTCAATGAATAGCCCGCATGTGGATTGTGAATTCAATAAGAAACTCAAATGGATTCGTAAAATAGACATTCAATATTCAATGGGGAGAACTAGTTAATGCAGATGTATGTTTTATTTATTTCGCATGCTTTTTCTCACAGCAATGTCCTGAATCTAGAGGACTTCGCATGGTTCTAAAAATTTTAAATGCAAATATGGAGTTCTTGAAGCAGATTTTGTTTCTGTATGTCTTTGCATATATAAATACTTTCACACATGATGAGATAGAATATCTCCTCTTTCAACCTATGCTTTCACTTACATAAACCACTTTGTTGGATTAACTGTTGAATTTTTCTCGCCGCATTCTAGACTCAGTAAAAATATCTAGAGAAAATAATCATTCTCTGAACAATATAATAAGTATTTAAGAACAACTGATTCAATAAAATGTGATAGTTCTACAAAAAATATGTACAAAGTATTTAAGAAGGAATAGTAAATACCAGGGATATAGTAGTCTTAGACTGAGAGCTGGCTTCTCAAAGGGTTGCGATGACATCATAGAAATAAGAGCCCAATTTGCAGAAGTCGCATTGGTTGCAAAACGGGTGGGTAGAGGGTTAATTGTATGATTTGTAACCCAAAAAAAAAAACTGATCGGATATAGTTCTGCAAATCGGCATAATGTCAATCATTGAATGTACAAATTGAAAAAAAATGTTCCCTGAAGTGTGGGTGGAAGCCTTATTACTCTATAAAGCGACAAAGTGGTGGATCGAACATAGAAATTGAAGTCATAAAACATAGTATTGCAAATTTGTATAGTGCAAGCTCACGATATAATTCAACTAACTATATAAATTTACAGAAATCTAAAGCGACGCAAATTGTCAAAACAGTGTACTTATCACTCTACACACGTATTCAAACTTACCAATATCGTGGCCTTTTTATTAATAACGATCCAATATAAATCTGCAAAATGTTTACTATGAGTCGCGACACAATGCAACTATTAGAGCAAGATTCCAGGCCCACCAGACCTTACTTATTTTCTGAGAAACAAAATGTGTGGAATAGAGTAGTGTTGGTATGTACTTTGATCATACGCATACTAGCTAATTTGTGGCGACGGCCAATTTAGAGATACGAGGTGCTAGCGGTACGTTAAGACATTACTCACTTTTCTTGAGGTCTTGAGTGCTGATTTTGAGGAATGTTTCAGAGAATATTTTTGAAAATTGATAATCAACACTGCTAGACACTTTCCATCAGCGGTAATTTCTGCTAGACTCTTTAAAGCTCACACAGAATAACGTGATCTTGCTTATAGTTTGAGTGCTAATTTTTATATTTGACACTCAGGGTACAATTTCAATACTTTTTGTTAACAGCTAGATTAATCGTAGGGCTAAACATCCCCCAGGCACAATTAAAATATCGCTGTGAGTAAAAGCGCGAGGTCACTATTTGTAGGCTTGATAGTAAGTGAAGTATCTATAGGCATCCAACTCTTCCTTGGTCTGGCTATTTATAAAAAGTATTAAAATTGCTCACTGAGTATTATATATAAAAATTAGGACTCAGACTATAAGTAAGATAACGATATTTTTTTGCGAGCTTTAAAGCGTTCAGCAGGAATTACTGCCGATGAGAAGTGTCTGGCAGTGTTGATTATCAATTTTCAACATTATTCTCTAGAACATACATAAAAATCAGCACTCAGACTTCAAGAAAAGTGAGTATTGTCTTGATGTACCTATAACACCTCGTATCTATAAATTGGCCGTCGGCACAGACTAGCAAATATGTGTATGATCAAAGTACCGACTAACACTATTCTAATCCACAAATTTTGTTTCTTAGAAAATAAGTAAGGTCTGGCGGGTCTGGGATCTTAGACTATATTGATCAATTTGGAAAAGTCATAAGCAAGGTTAATAAGCAAAACAGCGAACTCTTATCGCAGCACACGCGTATTTCGCCTATTCTCTCTACGCCACATATCGCTCTCTTTTATATTATTAAAAATGGAGAAATCATATTGAATTTCACATTATTAGTTGGAAGCTATTTTGAGAATGTAGAAACTTCGTTGCGATTTGATTCAGGACTGAGAGGAAGATAATTTAACAATTCAACATTTTACGTGATGATTCGTCATTCAAGTGGATCTTTTAAAGCTCAGCAATAACTTTCGGCAAACAAACGGTTATATATTAATCGGCAGTAATAGTTCTCTGATCTTGCAGTGGGATGATTGCTATATGACCTGTTTCCGGGACAAATGTCGCTACCATCTCTGTAGACACATTTAAGAACGAATGACTTTTGCCGGGTTTTCAGACAGACGCTCGCAATATGTCACATGTCAATCTTCGTTGATGAGCTTACACATGACATTGACATTTTTTTGGATGACTTCCATTTTAAAGGACCTTTACTTGACTCGTCGTAAAGACCTTTGAATCACTCATATCACCGAGAAAATGTCTACTGATATAATACTGTTTTTTTACCAGAAACAAAAACCCAACGCGGCAAGGCATTCTTGTTGAGACATTTTTCTTCGAAAGATGTGAACAAATATCGTATGAAAATTTTCTCGAGCTAATACCATATTTCTGACTATTCCATTCGTAGTATTTATAGCAAGATTCTAAATCGCCATAGAAACGGTGCATATCAGTGAGTATTTGGATGTGTAGAAATACCATCGGGTATTACACTAGTGGTCAGAGTGAGTATTTCACTCAAAGATGTGGATATCTCCAATTTGCGCTTTCTTCGTATTTAATGGAATATTTTCCTGAACATCTTCATCAATTTCATCTTCTGATCTATCACCAAACGATTCTGAACTAGATTCCATATCAAGACGCAATATATCTCTCTATTATTCGTCAAAGAAAATGCAAGAAATTCTAATTTTTCAGTTTGACAGAAGTTTGTTTACTCATGTTTATTGTGCTTGTGAATACCACTCGTGCTGCACACTCGTAGTATTCAAACGCAAGCACAATAAACATTCGTGATAGCATCACAAAAATAATCGATAATACTTCAACTACTTATGGTATAATAGATGATAATTTATGGAACTTGAAACTTCGTTACAGCTGAAATATTGTATCTATCGTACCAAAATTTTGGATTTAATTCAACTAAATATGAGGGTTAATTTTTACGCATAACATTTAATTGATGGCGTCATCTGTCAGCCAGCATTCAAAATTAAAATGACAGCTCTCGTATCGAACAGAATTTAGATTATTATGATAATGTAACAATTGGTCATCAACTTGCAATGATGCAACAAATCTGTTTACAAAACTAAAAAGGGCTGAATCAAAGAAGTAGAATAGAATATTCAATAACCAATGTATTATGATAATAACGACAAATGATCAGATAATTACTAAATCAGCACACGAGTTTGAATAAACGCAACCAAATCATTAAAGTTGAATTAATTCAGAAAATAAGAGTTCTCGCTGATCAAAATGATTGAGATAATCAAACAGCATCAAACTATCATACTAGATTTCCATCAAATAAGTCACAAATTTTCTCGGGCGTCAACAATTTGAACTCCACATATTGGATATTCATCGAATATCTGCGTGAACTTTATTGAGATAGTACAATAAAACATTCTCGACAAATATGATACAATACCTACATATTTTCTCCATGAGAAAACAGCGCAATTTTGTCAAGCAATTATTGGAATAAGTATTTTCCAAAGTACTAGATCAACGAAGGGATGATAAAAATTGTTGTCTATCTAAATTTATTTCGTGAATAACTTCTAGTATATCCTCAGATGTCATACGTGATAATGTATATAGTATTAATAGTGCATAGTGTATTGTGATTGGTAAGACTGACCGCTCGTAACAGAAAAAAAAGGTGAACTTTTCACAGTCTGACATATATGGGGTAGATAATCTGATATTTACAGCCTGTCACTCGAGATTTTAAAATCCCTGCTAGATGTTAATATATGGTAAAAATGGGTTTTGATGGGCAGCAAAAAATTGCTTCTTTAAACAACTTCTTACGCGCAAGTTTGCAATATCGAGTTTTGCCAAATATTTTACTCTTGGACCCTTATGGGTTAACTTTAAATCGATTTTGCCTTACGTTTAAAAAATTAGCAGACTGTGAAAATTTGTTCGGAAAAGTTACTTTTTGTTCATAATCAAAATCAATATTTTGATATGCGGTATTACTCAGCGGAGATTTTCAAATGCGAATATTTCAAGTATCTCTCCTATAAATGGTAGTCTGAAAAAAATATTCTCTTTCTCTATTCACGAGCGTCTGATCCAGGTGTTCTAGCGATTGAGGATATCCTATTTCATATACGATAACTAATCCTGCTCATATAAATTTGAGTCACGTATCCAATGAGCAGAGAAGGCAGTTAAGGACTCGCTACAAACTGCTACTTGCTAGCCTCCTATGGTTGTTTTTTCGCTGAGCATATACGACTGTGAGTGGAGTACGAATTTTTGCTTGGCTTTCAATCCTTTCGTGTGTGAGTCCTGATACAGTGAGGGATTTGATGTTTAGCACAATGATGAATATGCCTTTGTGTAAGATAGACTCAGGGTATACTCAATTTGAATGTAAAGAATGAGCTTCTAGGCTCAATCTTTGGTCAAGGCACAATTTGTAATTAGTAGGGTGCGGAATATATGCATTAGAATATGGCCGAAATATGGATGCAATATGCACTGAAATACCATCAAAATATGCCTTGAATATGCATAAATAGAATATATATGCTAACTTTTATAAATATATGCAAATATGCAACATTATTCAAACTTTGTTATCTTTGGTATATCATCAAATACAGAAATAAAATAAATTATATCTGTACAATCACAGAGAACTAAACATATCACGTCTTGTATATAAACATATTTACTTTTAAGTAGGTATATAAATAGTAACATCAATTAGAGTTCTGATCGTATAAGGAAGCACATTTTTTGGGATATATTCCTTAGAATTATACCGGTGGCTGACTTTTCGCTATCTAGAATACATCTGCTCAAATATTGAGAATATCAACAGAAATCAAAAAAGAATTTTTTGACTAAGATCTACTCAACAAAATAATGAGGACTCTGCAAACTCCAAAGTCTCACGTGTTCTGGCAGAAACATATTCTAAAGCAATATCCATTTACAAAGGTATTTCACAATCAGAACTTCATTCTTAAATTTTACCTTCTATTCATCATCATTCGACCTGCGAAAACAGCACAGCTCATCAACTTTCTCTCTATCTTTGTCTTCATTATCCAATTTCATTGATCAGGCAAGGACAGTATTCAAGCATAATTTGAAAGCAAAATAGTAAATATGATACACTATCGTGAAGGAAAATCAAACTATATACAATCAATAAATTTCACTTTTTTTTTACAAGCTATACAAAATACGATCTCGTTGTCTATATCCAGGAACTTGTGTTCTTTCATCCAAAAAAAATAATTGAACACTTCCTCAAAGCCTCAGATTAGCGGTAATCCGTTTTCATACTAACGTACTTGTGACAAGTGCGGCTTATCGGACTCACCGCTGGCTCCCAATATTCATGTCGGACAATATTATTTTTCATTTTATAATCAAAGAATCTTTCGATTAGTGTAATCATCAATATGACGGTAATACATTTTTAAGGCTTCATGAAATTGACATGTTCAATTAGCCCTCGCTGAAAAACGCCCCCAAATAAAAAATTTCGTCAAATGTGAAAGCTGTCGGACTCATCACAATGAAGTCACTCACGAAGTTCCAAGTGAGCGGTAATCAACGAAAAATGTATGCCCTGTCTCACGGACTATGAGAAATGAGCCCCGAATCTCGGATGAATTACTGATCCTCAAGCCTCACAAATATCTGATGATTTTTTAAAACTATTAGTGAAAATGTTTCTGATGTTAATCTTATTTTCAGATTAGAATCAGAATCAAAACGCAGGCAATCTTGTCAGGATATCAGCAAGTATTCATCAAAAATAAATAAATAAATGAATAAATAACTGTGTTAATAGTACATAGTAATTTTTTGAGCCGAATGTGACTTTGGAACGGAATAATTTAAAGTACGTTTAGAAAAAGCATTCATCGTGGTGCAATCTAACTGCTTACAATTCAAGGTAGCACAAATCAGATTTCTCTACGTGGTTGATATCTACTCGAAGTAGCGCTAACAAATAACGTCTGAATCCTGGATAGGAGTGTGAATTAACATGCCTTATAGATAATTCACGCGGCTGATAGCTGAATGATAAAGCGCAAACCTATATCGTTATTCATAGGAGACGAAAAATATCTATTTTATTTCAAAGCATGGCTCTCCTCAGTACTAGTCTTGGAGTTGAGCCACTAGCAAGAGCCAGAATATAGGCCGACGTTAGCAAGATTTTCCCATCTGACTGGTTCTTTTCACGAGGAAGAAAGGATTCTGACGTAGAAACTTTGATAGTTTTCCTAAAGTTTGTCCATTATTTACATGGAAAGTTGAGTTTCAGCTTTCTAATAATTTCTAGCACTACAATGTTATTTGATCTGAAAGAAAACTCGAATTGAATAATGATTGAGCAAATATGTGTCTTAAGCTGAAGTTTACAGAGAAAACAATTTGTTTTGAGTAATTTCATGAAATAAGAAGATAGTTTATAGTTGTAATGGCTTTAAAAATTCAATTCGTCACAATATATAAAGAAGCATCATTTTACAGATTCCAACTGACTATATTCATCCATAACTTCAATCATGGATGTTAATTTGATATCAGTATTACTATCAGAGATTGAAATACTATCCTTGTTTTCCATTAACGGAACAAACATTTTGAAGTCTTATAATCTTTCTCATCAATCAGGAAACATTCTGATATATCAGACAAACTCAGTATTCAACATTTCTCAGCTTTCTGCATAATAAAACTCCAGAAGATTTTCCAGCCCATCACATTAACATGAAGCAATCCTTTAGCAAGCTTGGAAAGATACAAAAATGATAACCGATGATGGATGGAGTTTTTATGTTAACGTGAAAGAGTGGCTGAAATTTCATATATGCTTTAGAGATAACTCATCGATTATATCGGTGTTAAAATTTAATATTGGAGTATATGGTGGAGATGTTCCAGGCTCTACAAACTTTATTAGTAGGATTATGTTGTCAAATCACGAGGCAAACTCTTGAATTATGATTGTGTTGAACCTTCTGTTCGCTGGGTTGAGCTTATTTGAGATTGTGTTAACGCTGTTAATAAAGTTTCTTTGTTCGACAGGACAGCGTTTGTGATTGGTAGATGAAATTATTGATTAATATTGTGAGAATCAATCTCAGTCAATTTTGGGATCCAAGGCTTATATTATTTCTGTCAAAAGTGAATGTCATCATATTTATCATCGGATAGCTGCCTATAAAAATTTGGATAATCCAAGAAACATCTCTAAATGGTATATTCGGTGCAAAGTGAGTATATGATATGAATGTTACCCATTATTTTTTTCGCTGTAGATTCTAGATTTCTCTTTAATCTTGCAGAATTGTGAATACATTATCAATGTATGAAATAGAGCCTGTTCGCTTCATGGTCTCAGAATCAGTGTTCCAATTATATATTCTTTCTATGTTAAGGATAAAGAATATTTTTCCATATTACGAAACAAGTTTCGTCGTCAAAAGAGTACTTTAAAGATTTTTTTTTCCATAACTCTTCCATAAACTTACTTTCTCTGTTGGCCAAACACAATTTTGTGACATCATATTGCACGAAAGATAAATCAGATCACAATATAATATAGGACATTCGACGATTTTATATATTTTATATGAAGGTCAATACGGCAAGCTATTTTCTCGCCACAGTCTTTTAGATTTGAGTATTTGATTGTATGAGATACTGAAGCTATGTGACGACAAAACAAATTCAATATGATGGACTCCCCAATATCAGAAAAAATTGAATCAAATGATGTGAAAAATTTCACAGAACTAACGCTTTCATGAATATACTAAAGAAAGGATAACATATTTTTCCTACAAGCGCTGGGTACGGAAAGTTGTATGTCTGAAGCTTAAGTTTCATCTACTTTTTATTTTATCCATTCGATAGTTTGGAAGCATGTTGGTTTTGTATCATAGAAGCTAAGAGTTATAATGATGTAGTGAAAAGTTATTAGTTATGAACAGTTTTAAAGCATGCAGAATATAAATGTGTAAAACCACCGCATAATATTATGGGTACAAGAATATTAATAACAAGAAGTAACTTCATTCGAAATCAAAAGAAAAGTCAGAGTGCAAAATAAATCTGGAACAACATGACGGTGAATGCTCTATCGGAGGATAGCTCAGCATTGCTCTGTAGAATTCTATCAACGCGTCTAGAACTCATTAATGCTGTGCCATTTTGCATATGTGGTGTTTTATGGCATCATGTCTTCCAAAATATCATTCAATACCCGTGAAATAAAAAAATGGAAGCAATGTTGTATGCTTTAAAAATTGGTCTTTCAAAATCATAACCTCTTAAGTCCACTTTTTTGACATTGGATGACTCAATTATTCATTATTCAAGTCGTGTACTTTGTCAAGAGCTTCCACGCAAGCGCCAACAAAACTGTTAAAAGTTTCAAATCAATCGAATGAACAATGCGCGGACCGCAAAGGATCAAATACGGCTCGTGCGTTACGGTTTGTAAGCTTATGATACTATGTCATAAATCTGCAAGCAGATGCCAACAGAAACTGCAGAAAGTTTCAACTCAATTGGATGAATTGTGGAACAAACAATATGAATCACGCCTTTTACCCGCTATGGATGTGGCGGACACTTGAAGTGGACTCGGTAGATTGATTGATATTTTTTCAGCCGCAGTCATGAAGCTACATGTTGTTAGTTTTTGTGGAGAATACGTCAAGAAGTATTATTTAATTCAGCGGAAATATCACTGATTTTTCGTCATACACAAAAGCCAGTATATTCGCACTGAGCTATGAATACATTATGATACATAGCTGGGCAAAGTACTCGTAAAAAGTACTTCAAGTACAAGTACCAAATACTTGAGTGCTTATGAAAGTACTTGAAGTACAAGTACTCTTTTGATCTGCCAAGTACTTGAAGTACCGAGTACTGTCAAAAGTACTCGACAATTTGGGTGCAAGTACTTCTTTATTCTTCTGGTACTGTTGTGAATACTCAAATAGTAGTTCTATATTACAGAACTGGGCAAAATTATCCGTGAAAAGTACTTCAACTAAAAGTACCACGTACTTGGATGTTTGTGAGAGTACTTGAAATACAAATTTTTACCACATGGTATCATTACAAGGTATTTTTAATTTATCACATATTAGCCGCATCACTTTCGTTGCTATTTCGAAATAATTAAAAAAAAAAACGATCATGGAATTGTCTCTTGATATTATTATCAAATTATTAGATATTTGCATTCAATATATTGAAGAGGTTATCTACGCATCACATGTCAACACTGCAAAGAGACTAATTGCACTGGAAAAGAATATTTACCATAAACGTCAAGCAAAACAAATCAAAATTTGTTAACTTTGCAGAGAAAGAAAGTAGTGAGGTACATTAAAAGTACTCAAAGTACCTGAAATATTTCAAGTACTTGTCATTGTACTTCAAGTAACATTTTTAAGTAACCAGTACCAAGTAAATAGAACGACAGTATTTGGACCAGTACAAAGTACCAAAAATAAAAAGTACTTCTAGTACAGTACTTGAAGTAAGCGTAAACAAGTACTTTTCGTGCAAGTACTGCCCAGCTTCAGTTGTATGTTTAGACTTGCAGAATCGGACTGTCAGCATCAACGGACCAGAACGTCAAAACATTCTTTGCGAGAATGCTGGATGTGACGTACCGTTGACGTTCCGTAACGTAGCTGTTAACGTGAATGTAGTCATGTAGTCAGCAATTGGAAAATATTTCGACGTGTCTTGACGTTACGTTGACGTTCCGAATAGTGTAAATCGACTTTCGTTCTTCTCCTGTCACAGAGTTAGTGTCAAATTCATTCTGAGCATCTAAGACAGAGGAATCGCATTACATCCCTCCGAATTTGGATAAAATGCCGTGTTTTCTGTGCCACGGAAGTGATAGGGGAAATATTCCATTCATAAATGTATGCAAATTCAAAGTAGATTGAAAATGAGCCTGCGCGAACGCGAACACCGATTTGAGCGACGGTGCCGAGGACTTCTAGTAACATAAGAGTCGGCACCGTACTGAAAGTACTTGCAAGCGTGATCAAGTACTTTTCGTGCAAGTACTGCCCAGTTCTTGAATTGTATAAGAATTCAATCAAAATCTGTTCAATGGTTTAAGCGTGCAAAGACAGTGTAACAATGTTGTGTGGAAGCCTATTTTTATCAATATGAAATTTCCCTGACAATAATCAGATTTTTTTTTGATAAGAATTCAGCATATGTCGTCGCAGAAATCTCACAAGTCATTTTGGGTTCTACAACTTTTTTATAAGAAGCATTCATATATCTCTTATTGATAAAGCAGCATTTGTAGGGAACGCATCCGCTCGACTGTTTTTTCGTCAATTCAAGTTGCAAAATTGGTCTCCACGAGGATAGTAAACAGCCAATGTCCACCTGAATGTCTATTCTGAATATTAGAAAGAGAATTTTTAAAATCGGATGAACAGTTCCGTAGATCACTTCTCACATCAACATATCCAATCAATTAGAGAACAAACCTCAACATATATGTTGTTCAAATTTCTTCATAGGCTCTTTTTACAGAGAAAGAAAACATCAATATATCACACCGGTAAGACAGTGTTTGTTTGGTCTCCATGAAAAGCTCTTCAATTTAAAATATCAGTGGAAGAATTTCTTAGATCGGATATGTTCCAGAGATCCCTCTTTACATCCACATATTGAATGAATTTGTGATTAAACCTTAACGTATAGACATATGTCATCGCGGACTCTTTTATAGGCCTTTTTGAATGTACAACTGCATTAGGAAGGCATTCATGTGAGAAGCGCATTCGCTCGACTGTTTTTACATCGACTCACGTTGCAAAATTGGCCACCACGTAAGGCCATTTTAGTTTAAGGACAAAATATACAGCCTATGTTCACCCTGAAGGTCCATTCCAAGTATAACTGAAAGAACTTTTTGAATTGGATGAGTAGTTTCGGAGATTATCCCCTACATCCCTATTTGTAAACTTCAGATCTTCATAATATTAGTGTATATCAGTCATTTCTTATCCCACATAAATAGAGTAATAGAACCGTAGTTGCCTCAAAGAACGGAAAGCATCTGCGGACAAGAAGTAATCCATACCAAAAACGTTATACTTCTAAGTTTCATTTCATGTACACGTTGTTGGAAAAATACGCGGTTTTACTTTAAGTGACAACTAGAAAAAGTTAATTAGATGTTCCTTCCAAGAAGTTGCGAGCGTGATGCACAAAATTGAGCAATTGCTGGAAACTTGCACAGACTATGTACCTAAACTCAACTTGCAGAAATATAAACATCAAAAGATAACCCTCCAAATATAATATCAGCTAAACAAAAAGAGGTGAAACTAGTTTTTCTGTGTTTTCAATAAGGCTTAGATTCTGAACACTTTATCCAGATTATGAAGAGCACTGATTTAGAACAGGAGGACAGATTCGTAGACTTTGATATAAAAAGCTTATTACCAACGTTCCGGTCAGAGAATCCATCAGAATCGTAAAATCAAAAGAAGAAAAGGATGAGGGCCTAGAGAACAGAATAAATCCAATTTAATCGTGTGAGAAAAAGTAGAAAAGGATCAAGGCCCAGAGAACGGAACAAATCTACCTACTCATGCATTCGTAGAGCTGTTACTTTCAAGTTCTCTCCGATTTCTTCCATCAGGACGACGAACCACCATTGGGATCACCACCTTCTTGAGTCATAGCCAACCTATATATGTAACTCTTTGAAGAAATGGCCATGAAAACGGCACGGGCTCGACCAAAGAAATGGGTGGAATATGTGGATGACACATATATCATCTGTAAAGAAAGTGAACGAGATTTCCAGGAATTTTCGGACCATATTATTTCCCTCAGAATCAGCATAAAGTTCAGAATGGAAAAAGTGATCCAGGAACGTCTACATTCTCTGGACGTGTTAGTTGAAAGAACCAGAAATAGTACCACAACATCAATATACCAAAAACCAACACAGGAAGATATATTAACTTCCAATACAATCACTTAGAAGCGACGAAGATCAGAGTGGTCAGGACTCTACTGGCCAGAGCATCACGGAGGAAGGCTACAAAATAGAGGTGGAGAGAATCTGCAGCACGCTGAGAGCAAATGACCATCTGGACAATAGAATCAAGAAGATACTAAAGAAACATAGGATGGCATTCACACAAAAGAAGGGCAAAAAGGAAGGCAATGAATTATATATTCTATACATCAAAGGCGTTCCCCATTTTACAAAACGAATAGGGAGCAGGATTCTAGACGACACCAACACTGAAAAATGTACTCTCAATAATTGCGCCATCACCAACAACCGAATCCAGGAAGGAATCTACCAGATTGATTGCGAATATGGGAAATCATACGTCGGAGAAGCCAAAAGATATTTAGAAACCAGGATTAATCAACATAGATATCATACCCAGAGAGGGGAAACCTCGAAATCAGGCATTGCAGACCATATTTTCCAAATGTAAACAGGACCTTCCAAATTTAATATGGATACTAATTGTTCTTGAGCTGATTAAATTAAATCTGGATATAATATATTCTCTAAGTACCTGCAAATTTTTCATCAGCTACGCTTATGCTCATAATTTTAAGATCCTTGTTAATTAATTGACTATAAGAGCATTATAAAGCATCTTCCTTCTAGCTGTCTAGCGTGTTGTGGCTATAAATTTCATTTAACGGTCAAATATAAATCTCCTCGCCTGAACGTGAGATAGGAACATTATACCTACAGCTTCGAAAGTGCTCGGTACATCAAAAATTCATAGGCATAAATTTATACATTAATTTCAAATTTTATGGACATGATTAATGAACATTGATTCATTATTTGAAAGGATTGTTCATTATTGTTGATTTATAACTGCAGGTAGTGGATAGTAATAATGAGATTCTAAATATAGCTCGTATAACAAATGTTGATTTATTCATTCAGGAATAAAATAAAGTCATAGTCTTATAGAGGCGGAACTTCAATTTCCGTACTACACTGGAAATGTTATAATAGTTGATGTTATTTTATATTGTGCTCGTTAGTAAACAGTGATTTTTCGCTTTGTTTTCTGTTCTATTTCATTGATCATTAGTTCAGTACATGAGTAATGACAAAAATCAGAATTCATGAAAAATACTTTATCGATTACATCTGTTTTATTTCTAACATTTTCCTCTCTCTTCCATTCGACATGTTCGATAGTGGATGATACATGCATGAATTTTCAAATGTGGTGCAACTGTGCAACATCAAGGACCAAGAAATATCATACTATAAAAACGTACAACTCAAATTTATTTGAGAGATTAGGTATGATGCTATGTTGAATAGAGGCCTCCAAATTGTTGAAATTATTGATGGATACAGTATAAGGTTTATTCGGTCATCATTTTCACGAAAAAATGTACAATTTTTCAAGGTACAGATTGATCACACTTCTAAGATTACTGAAAGACGGGTGCATGTACAAATAGATCTGTGAGTTGAATTGTTCGAAATTTTGAGCCGTTATATTGCGTACAATTATTGGTATTGATCCTAGATATTTCTGATTTGTGTGTTGTTACAATATGCGCAATCCCCAATCGTACAATCTCCGTATAAAGTCGATATTTTATCGTCTTATTTTAATTTTCCTCACTACAGTATGTAGTTCTTTTAAAAATGTTCCTTTCATCCAAGGAACGCAGTTGTCTGTAAATAATCACATTTTGAGACGTACACGCACAATAATCATGTCCTGATATTTTGATATCAGAGTTCAAAACTCTTGAATTTGTACTTTATATAACACGTAAACAAATACTTCTAGGAATGATAGTACTACTTTCGTCTTTACATATGAGTATCTAGTCCAATTTTTAATGGGAATTTTCTGCAATGGACCTGTGTTTCATCCTTACTGGGACTCTTAAATATAGTGCAACCAGGCTTCCAATAAATAGACTCGTGTTCCAAAGTTACTATCTCGTAGAGTTGATGAATAGAATCAATAATATTTGGCTCATGTCCAAAAGTGTTCTCATTTGTTATTGATTTGAAACAGTTTGACAGGATTTGAGGGTATTTATGTCGTCAAATGAATTCAGTTCTAGATGAGTTTGACAATATCATTCAACACAATTACCTATCGAATATCCAAACAAAATTTCATAACATGCTCAACTCAGTTCAAAAAGATGAAACGGAATGAAGGAAACTGATAGTTTTGGGACTGCGCGAACATTTAAATAGTACTTTAATGATGAGATTTCGATATAATATTCAGTTTAGCATCGGGTTCACATTCATAATACGAATATATAGATACCTTCCATTCTTGATTCAAGAGCGATACTTTTAGGCAAGCCAAACAATAAGATTCGTTTAGTTGTATCACATTATAGGTTACATCACATATGATGAAAGTCGTTCATCTTCTATAATTCCATTCTTGTTATGGGAGATTCTTCATTTTCTGGGCATGAATTCTATCAATTTGACATGCTTCACACATTAAAAATAGGTTGTTCCACGTGGGTTTCCCACAGCTCCTGAAATATTTTGGAAATAAGTGTTGACATTTTTTGAAACTATATTGTTCTTAATAAGGAATGCTATTTATCGGTGCAAGTCAATTGGGCACGAGACCCTTATAATCCTCTGCAGTAGCCAAAGGTCGAGGCAGGTACTCTAATCCAGCATGTGAATTCGGCGCTAATCCTTCAAAGAGTCTCGTTCCCAATTTACTAAATATTTCATAGCATGACAGTAAAGGTTTGTTCCAACAAGTACAGAAACTTGCCCGACGCATGCGCATTTACAAAAAAGCGTACCAGCAAACTTCAATCGTGGATTTCGACTATTGTCAAGCGTTCCAACAACGTGCGACTCATCCGCAAACCAGTTTGTGGACAATCAAAACAGTCCATAGATTAATGTTTGTAATATTCGTCAAATAAGTTAATCTCAAATAAATATGAGTAGTTTAAGTGCTGAGAATGATGAAGTTCAAATTCTAGCGATGATGAATTTGATTTATCCGTAGAAGTACATCAAACTAAGAATCTAATAAATGAACAAAAATAATATTTTATTTATTGTTGCTATTCTCATTTGCAGGTAGGTTGTAAGTATTTATAATTTATACCTGTGCACTGAAGGTGATTGTCGCTGGTCGTCGTGCCCAATTCGTATGTACGGATTACAGCTACCTGGGATCCGTGCCCAATTCATATGCGCCTCTATTTATTTTATGATGTACATGAATACATAGGTAAACATATATGAATTATGTACTCTCTCTTCAAAATGTGTCTGATTGGCGAAAAAAATCATGAATTCAAATAGATTTAACATAGACTTTTTCAATTTCAAGTATGTGCGGAGCTCAAATTATCAGTATGCGATATGCAACTAGTGTTTCAAGAGAATTATCTGTTGGAGAGCAACTTTTTATACTTGACTCATATGCGAGGCATAGCAATACTCAATGAGCATAGCTTGGTTAATGTACGAGCAGTGGTTCAACAGTAATAAATAATGTTTCGTTCCAAAACACCACCAGTCTATTTTCCATGAGCTCAGTATGATATTACTGGATAGCAATTAGCGGTAACATTATTAATGGAAATGGTACATACAGAGAGTATTTCTTAACAAGAACTAAATGATCAGAGACAAACAATTTTCAATGTGTATTATAATAGAAAGCATCTAAAATATAGATCACGCCTATCATCTGCTACGGGTGTAGCAGACACTTATAGTGCACTCGGTAGATTGATATTCCCTCAGTCGTAGGCATGGTTCTTCATTTCGAATTATAGTTGGACAGTTTTTTCTCAAATTAAGAAGCTCTCATAAAGATAGTTTCTAAGTAAATCTTCACAGAATTAAAAACTGAGTATATATGAAAATTGCTATTCAGAAAATTTCTTCAATTCAGTAAACAAATACTTGATTCAGTTTGGAATCAAAAATCTTTCCTAAATCTTGGGCTCCTCTGCAGTCAAGAAGCTCTTTCTGACTGCACACTGGACTATGCGAATGTGGTATGGTCTCCATATTACTGAAAGAACACAAAACACACATAGAGAGAACAGAGGGATGCAACCAGGATCCCCAGAAAGTATCGTCATCTCGAATATGAAGAAAGATGCTGTGAGATGTCTTTCTTTACGTTAGAGCAGTGAAGTCACAGGGGAATATAATGGAAACTCAAAATTATGAAGAGTTTTATAATTTGCCACAACTTGATTCTCTTTTCACAAAAGCTTGAGGTCCGAGATTGAGAGGACACTCTATAAAACTAAGGAAGGAGAGGACGAAAACGGAACATTGATTCCACTTCATCTCGAATCGAGTAGTAAATGCATGGAGTGCCCTTAAGGCAGACTGTATTCAAAAATATAATCTCCACTGACCTTGCAATTGTTTGAATCATATTAACATTGTATTCGAATTATTTGTCTTAATGAGAATTTTGTTTGTAACAGTGATTGATATTTCCACACTTTTTATTTTGTTAAATATGTGTACAATAGCTTGTTGTTGCTACCATAATCAGATAAATAATAGTTATTTATGTATTAAGGGCATAATCAGAAGATTATAGCACGAGGGAATGTTTAAAGCTCGACGCGAATGCCTGTGGTATATATAACGTTTTAATTTATTTTGGCCCTCGAAATTCAAGAGTTTAGTAGGGATCGATTCATTATCATTTTGCTGGCGTTGTGAAATTTGGGTATGCTGTGGTTTCTATGTATGCATGATTATTGTTGTTGTTGCTATATTGTTTGTTTACAAACAAATTATTTGATTCAATGTCAAATAAAAATGGAGGATTTTTCCAATTATTCTCAAGAAATTTTGGAAGAATTTGAGGCCTCACATGCTAAGTTAGTCCCTCAGAAATCCAAGGACTTATATAACAAAGAATACAACAAGTTTTGCGAGTGGCGGCATTCAAAAAATGCCAGCAGTTGCGATGAAAACCTACTTATGGTATACTTATCTCGAATGGTAAGGATGTACAATTGCTTGTATCTATTTTTGATACTAATAATTTTCTTTTTGTTTAGTCAAAGATTTATAAGCCCTCATCTCTGTGGTGTATCTATTCAAAGCTGAAGAAAATGATTAATGTGAAAGAAGATATTGATGTATCAAGGTTTATGTTAGTAACTGAATTCATTAAGAATAACTCTGTGGGTGATGCATCTAAGAAATCACTGATACTGCAACGAGAACACATTCAGGAATTCATGCTAAAGGCACCCGATATTACGTATTTGCTAATTAACTAATCAGTTGTCTAATTTTTGTATTATGTATAGTTGTTTGCAGGTTGTCACAATTTTTGGAATGTTTGGAGCGTGCCGGCGAGAGGAATTGCATGATTTATGTGTTCAGGATGTGACGATTGAAGAATTGATCCTGTTAGTAAAGATCCGCAAGACTAAAACTCACACGCCGAGGCAATTTACAATTGTTCCGAATGGAGGTCCCGTTGATTACATTGCTTTATACAACAAATATGTTGATTTACGTCCTGAAAATACCAAACTTAATAGTCTGTTTTTGTCCTATCATGGTGGTAAATGCAGTTCTCAGAGAGTGGGCAAGAACACTATAGGAAAAATGCCACGGATTATTGCTGAGTTTTTAAAACTACCGGATGCAGATAAGTATACTGGGCATTTTTTCCGCCGAGGTGCAGCCACTATTTTAGCTGAAAGCGGCGGAGGTACAAGGGCTCTGAAGCAACTGGGTGGGTGGCGCTCCGAAAAGATAGCGGAGTCCTATGTAGAGAATTCCCTTCAAAATAAAATAAAGATCGCTCAAAGCTCTGGGGAAGTGTCTATTTCTAGTTCGACATTGAATACATCCACGTCTTCTGTTTGTTTCGGAGCTAATACAAATGGCAGTGGAATAACGATATCTAATTCAACTAACTGCACATTAAATTTTCACAAAATGTAATATTGTTTAGATGAATGCTCGTAATACTGTTTTTCAATAAATAAATTGTGATTCCTCGACTTTATTTAATTTCTTGTGTTGTGCAGTAGAGTTGTTTGACATTGACATTGTCCACAATTTTAAATTGTTTGAATAGCTGTTGCTTGGCAACTTTATACACCCTAGAGCTATAAAAGCCTAATTGCGCCCGTATTTTGGGCCTACAAAACATGATTATAGTTCCAAAATAGAATAAATTAATAAATAGATCTATAGATTTGCTATAAACTAGTTATGGGAGATATCCTATTGATCTGGATCATCAGTTTGAGCCAAATTCTTACGATCACAAAAAAAAATCCTTAAATTATCTTTATACTGTCATTCTATGTGAGTAAAAATCTGATAAATTGGACATAGGTAGAGAAATACATGGAGAATGTCTACCATTTTCCAATAGATATCATGATTCTTACTTGGCGATAAGTCAATGACTAATCTCTATACATATCATATGCACAGACGACTGCTGTATAAGAGTACACCTATTAATAAATAAATCTTTTCGACAAAACTATTTGAAATAAAAGAAATTCCTGGAAACCGACATGCCTGTTATATTGAGAGAACAAAGTCCTCCCTGCACCATTATGAAAAGAATTGGATTGCAAATATCAGAAAAGAATTGATTTGCATATATCAGAGAGGAAGAAACGACATTTGTGATGGGCAGCATATTGGATGACTTGTTTCTGAGTCGACCTCAGAGGATATTGATACTGTACATGGAATGATTCAGAGAGATGAACGAATTGGGCTAGAAGATATAGCAGACATATAATAAATCTCGTACTAGAAGTTATTCCGATTAATGTAGAAGAAAACTATCAGCTGAATAAATCAAAATGATTGAGAATCATTGAATTTGATTCTCAGTCGTCTGAAAAGAGATTCATCTGCTTGTTTGAATCGAATGATGACTATGGATAAGACTCGGGTTCAATATTATAATTATGGAGCAAATAGTCCAAGAGCTTGCTCAGAAATGCTATCTTATATCGTTAGACAATTCTTACGTATTCTAAATTTTTCGTTCGAGTCAACGGTGCAATTTTTAATTCTGCCAGAAGCAATAATAAGAAAAACTCACGGTGCCGAGTCACACTTTTCCACAACATCTATGCTTCCGACCGAGAACTTTCCGAATTACTCTCGTAGGTATATTTGTTGTAATTCAATAGATAAATGCAGTCTTATTACTAATTAGACTAGACAATAAAATTTATTGCAGAATATCCTTCGATCATTAATAAGACTCATGATTTTGACCGTTTCCACGAGCATGTTAAAATTATCTTGTAGTTATCAATAGCCTGGTATTATAGTTTATCAATCAATTTCAAAATATTGATAGGGAGCTCTTAAGAAGGAAATTTCTTATAATGTAGTTCATCATCTATCAGGAAGTTGTATCATGAGCGGCCTTATGTAGGTATTTGAAATAATATGATGCATCTATACTGAAACAATTGTAGGTGATGCTACTCCTGTATACAGTTACACTTTGTATCTAACAACTATCTTACTCGTATTTTGAAATTGTTTTTCCAGATATCTTCATTATACTTGAGTGATGCTTCAAAGTTTAATTAATTATAGTAACACTTTACTTGCTTAAGACAGCGTGAGTTACTGTGATTGACGTAGTCAAGCACGCTTCTCAGGTGTCAGAAATTCGTTGAGTAAAATGTCTTGAAGTTATTAAAAATATAATGAACTTCTGTGTTGAAGAAGAGTAACTGAGCCCTTTTTTACCCCATAATAAATTTTGAAGAACAAGCTGTCAACTTAATTCAAAATTAATTTCTTACAAAATCATGTTTTGTTTGTTGGTGAAAAATATGAAAATTAGCCAGAATTACAACGCTATGACGAGCACCCTAGGGAACAAAATAACTTTTTCCACCTTTGAATTATCAGAGAATAATTTTTACCTTGCTTTCAAGCACTAAAGTAATTCTTCATACTTATGGGTAAAAAAAATTGAAAAAAAATGGTTTCATCTTGTTCAAGTAGGTGAAAACTATATCAAATATTCCAAATTCAATTGGTTGAGATCAGTTCACACATATTATGACAGTAACACTGAGTAATCAAACGGGTACACTAGAATCACCTCAGCTCTGAATAACTTTTTTTCCAACTTGACTAGCGTGAAGTGAATTCTGCGGTAAAAAGTATTGATTATTTTTATAGCGCAGTTAATTGTTTGGTGATGTGTGGTACCCGGCACCTCACCTCAATTTATCACCTTAATCTACGTCCCTGCAATGCCAACTACTTGCGGCCAATGCATTGCGGAAGACTAACACATTTTCTTCTTATTCAAATAGCAGATCACGTGACTTATGAGGATTATTATTCACTGCGGAGTTATAAACGTGTTTCAAGGACATCATGTGACTAAATTCATAACTAATAATACTTGCAAAGCAGCTTTAACACAGGGTGATTAGTTTAATATTTTATATTGATCAAGAATTGTTATTTATAGCGTCGATATGTGTTTCGCAAAATGTGGTCTATGAATATAACATTTTTAATTTTTTCTTATCTTTGAACAATCCATCTTATGGCTTCATCTAAACTTGGTGATTTACAAATAGCAAACAATAACAGTCAAGTTTCATAACCGAAAATAATTTTTTCTGAGTGTTCATTTGATAGTGCATTGCACAACAACTGTCACCTATTTGTTCTTATTAGCAGAATATGAATATCAACTTGTGTTTTGTGTTTTTTTGCTATGTGCTTACATATTACCAAAATATGAAAGTTGAGACTCGTAGGGAAAAATTTGTATACGGAACGTGTGTAAACAACCATTATAACATTCGAACACAATTTTTATGACTTGTTAGAGACCTATTCCAAATATCATGTTCCAATAATGTAATTTTGGTGCTGAAAGAATATTCTTTTTCTAAGGGAGTGCTTCAAATAGTTGAATCAATTAAATTGATTCTATCAGATTCTAACGCGACCTGGAGGAGAACAACACCAAAATCTCTTTCTCTCAGAAAACACTGAATACGTATACTCACAATAAATAAGTAAAACTTAATCTAAATATACATGAAACATTAAACATTGAATAAGTATACATCTTAATGCTATAATAAAATTACAAATATATATATATATATATATATATATATATATATATATATATATATATATATATATATATATATATATATATATATATATATATATATATATATATATATATATAATATGTCTTCGACTAGCACAGGAAACTCTGACAGTTCATAAATTCTTCAACTGAATAAAAACTATATTTCAATAACTCCATCTTTCCACTTCTCTTGAAGAGTTTTATTGGAGTTCAACGTACTCCAGAAGAAATTTTATTAGAAAATTTTAAGCAATTATACAATGGTCCTTTTTTAAAAACTTCAAGCCTATGAGGTGGTACATTCAAGTTACTATTAAAACGAGTGTTGTGAATATGTTCCTTTTGTTATTCGTTCCATGAATTTAAATTGGATTTTATGAAAATAAGGCAGTTATATACAGGGTGGAATGCGAAATTGGAAGCACCTTTTTTCTCGGAAGTTATTATAGATACCAAAAAATTGTTTAAATAAAAATTTTTGTACTTTTAATAAGCTAACTAAATCTATGTGAATTTGGTGGAAAAAAAAAAGAATTATCGTAGATATTGCCATATTTGTACTTTCTCCAGATGGAATCCCCTGTATATTATTGCACTAATGAATATAAAATAATTTTTGCTTTGAAAAAGTTTGAGGGTTCTTGGCTGCTAAACTTGATAGTCTTTGAGATATTAACGAAAATATCTAGATGTTGCTTCACAAAATCAAGTGCGTTTAGAACTAAATTTTTTGACAGTTGAGTTATTTTGTGTTGTATTTGCGTTAAGAAAAATTGTGTTGTATACTCATCATTGATATTTTTGTGTCAATAATATTACTGTTAAGTACGCGGGGAATTACACAACGTTTATATTTTTTAAATTTAAATATTTTTGCGCGCACAGACATTTGCACATGATCAAGAACGAAATGCATAGTTCAATTACTATTAAAAACAATGTACAAAATAAACAATTCTATTATCATAGTAGAACATGAAGAAGAACGGAATAAATGTTATCGAATTACACAAAATGTTCAAAATTTCCACCGTTTTCTCGGACACATGAATAAAGTATTTTCAATAAATTTTGTTTTATATTAACTGTATTCAATTCAACAACAGCTTGTCTTATTCGGTTTTTCAGTTCATCAAGTGTAGCAGCGGACATTACATAAATTTTGTTTCTTATAGCTCCCCATATTGAAAAATCTAAAGGCGATAGATCCGGAGATCTTGCGGGCCCCGATGTAGGGCCTCTGTTGCCAATCCAGGAATTTGGAAATTGTTGATTCAAATACGCAGTTACATCCAATGAATCATGCGGAGGTGCACCATCTTGTTGGAATATCATTCTGCGTCTAACTGCCAATGGTATATCATCCAGATAATCTTGAAATTCATTTTGCAGAAAATTTAAGTATCTCTGTGATGTCAAAATGCCCTCATAAAAATATGGACCCAAAATAGTGTTGTTTATCATACCGCACCATACGTTGATTGAAAAGCGTATTTGAAAATTTGAAATAAATGTTTGACGTGGATTCGTTTCTACTGATTGCCAATAATGTGAATTATGTCTATTTAATATTCCATTGTTAGAGAAATTTGTTTCATCTGACCATGATATTGTATCTGAAAAATTAGGCTCTGCAATATTTTCCAGTATTAAGTAATTACAAAATTGTAATCTTCTCACATCATCGCCAGGATGAAGATTATGAATTTTGTAGATTTTATAGGCTTCGTACTTATGCTTTTTCAGAATCTTAAGAACCATTGTATGTGCGGTATTTATTTCCAATGCAGCTTCTCTTATTGAATTTTTAGGGTATACATTGAAGTATGCCAATACATCAACTTCTAAATTTTCATCTACTATCTCACGTGTTTTGTAATTTCTTGAAAGTGACCCAGTCCTTCGCAGCTTCCTCTCTAATTTGAATAAATACGAATGGTTTGGATAAAAGTGTTCCGGATACTGTTGTCTGTATAATTGCAGAGCTTGTCTCGAATTATTTTTTGATGGATAAAAACATTTTATCATATCTAACTTCTCATTGATTGAATAATCTGCCATTATTAACACTAAATAATAAAAGTATGTATGCAACACAATTTTTTGTAGCGCAAGCGCAAAAACAATACAAAATAACTCAACTGTCAACAAATTTTGTTCTCAAGGCACACTTGATTTTGAGAACAGCATTTAGATATTTTTGTTAATATCTCAAAAACTATGAAGTTTAGCAGGTATGAACCCTTGAACTTTTTTACAGCAAAAAATATTTACTATTTATTAGTGCAATAATATACAGGATATTCCATTTGAAGAAAGTAAGAATATGGCAATAAATACGAGAATTATTTCTTTTTTTTACTAAATTCACACAGCTTCAGTTAGCTTATTGGAAGATCTAGAAACTTTATTTGAACAATTTTTCGGTATCAATAATAACTTTCGAGAGAAAAGGTGTTTTCAATTTCGCGTTCCATTCTGTATATATATATATATATATATATATATATATATATATATATATATATATATATATATATATATATATATATATATATAACGGCACAGTTAAAGTCTCCAGATTAATAAATAAGTGTCTACAATGATCTCGGCTGGGCTTGTTTGAAATAATTCCAATGGCTCTTTTTTGTAAATTGAAAATCTTTTCTTTACTCTGGCCCCAATACCATAAAATTCAAATTCAAAACAGAGAAGAAGGCCGATATAAGCCGTTCTTAAAGTTTCTATATTCGTTTTGTCGCGAAATTTTCGTAGGAGGTATAATAATTTCGACAGCTTCTTCACTAGGGACGCCAAGTGAGGTAACCAGGACAGTGGTGAGTCAATGTTGAGACCCAGTGCGTTGGTATATTCGACATTGTTAACATTGGCGGTGGACTTCAAGTTAAAGTTAATCATTTGAGTTTTTGTCTTGTTTAATTGGAATTTATTAGCACCAAACCAAACCTTAGCGCTTTCTAGTACACTAGCACATTGATCTTGTACGTGATCAGAATTCACACCAGTTACAATAAAAGAAGTATCGTTTGCGAACAACACAGTCTCACAACATTTAACATAATTAGGCAAATCGTTTATTTATAATATGAATAACAGTGGGCCAATAACTGAACCCTGAGGCACGCCATTGTGAACTTGTAATAGTTCAGAAACCTTATTGTTAAGAACTACGCACTGTTTCCTATTTTGCAGATATGACAGGAATAAATTTCTTGCTGTTCCTCTGATCCCATAATATTCCAAAATGCAATCAAATGCTTTAGTGAGATCACATTGTATGAGAGCCACTTTTTCGTTGTTATTTATAGCAGTGATGATATTATTGACGATCTGAACGAGAGCATGGTTGGTAGATTTATTCTTTCTAAAACCAAATTGTTTATCAGTGATAGTGTTATTCCTGTCGAGAAAATATACTACTTTATCTTTTAAAATGATCTTGATAATCTTGGAAAACCAGGACACTATCGAAGTTGGCCTATAATTTTATAATTTAGATTTATCACCTTTTTCAAAGAAGGGGCATTAGTCCAGTCGGCATGTCGAAAAATAGGGGCAAATTAGGAAAAAATGCGAACTTGATGAAACTTTGGTATATTGTTTTTGATCACCTAATAGTGTTATATGTATATTTTCCGACCAAAATTTCGCGAAGCAATTTCCAGGAGAAGGAAAAAACCACGAAATTCTGGCACTTTTTTCAGTTTTCGTCCTGTAACTTTTTCCCCTTCATTCCTACGCCTTAGCTCATCAAGTTCAATTTCGTAGAGCATTAAATTTTGGATAAGTTTGATTCAGAAAACTTGTTTGTAGACCCACTAAGTTCCAAGATACAGCACTTCAAAAAAGTAAAAAAATTCTTAAAATCTAAAAAAACATTAAAAATGGGAGTTTTCACTGGATATCTTTTATTTTTCAAATTTTTTCATGGTACCTAGTTTCATTCTGACGCAGAAATCAATTAAAAACCCACCCCTCACCCTGCGTACCTATGCCACTATATCTGGAGGCACGGCAGTGCCCCCACCCAGACCAGTCAAATGAAGCGCAAGAGCACTACATACCTTTCTCGAAGAGCTTCGTCGTTTTTTTTGAACCCCCATAACTTGGATTTGGGTTATACCTACCAGATAAATAAAATTCTCGGGATATGATGTCAATAGTGGACTTATTTAACATATAAAGTTTCAATTGCATAGTTATTATAATTTAAATTTTATTGACATCTGAAAAAACCCTGATTTCGTCACTGACCGCTCACTGATGATTATCAAAATTCTTGGGTTACTTCTTGAAGTTCTAGAATGCTGAAATTTGGTATGTAAGCTAGTATTAGTACACAAACAACAACAAAATTTTAAAACTTGAAACTTCTACTCCCAATCACTTAAACTAGGGGATGGAAATTTGTATGAGACTTCCACAAATTTTGATGCTAGAGGTCTGAATTTTGATACAGAGACTCCTTGTTATGAATCATAGTAAAATAAAAACTTACTAAAAGAAGTAGAATCCCACCAAAAACATTTTCATGTGAAATGTTGCCAAGACGAAGCCATATGGCTCGCACTGTCAAAGAGTTATTAGATCCCTTGTAGAGCCAAGCTTCTAGCTCTACACGCTCTAATTCTACAAGCCGTAACTTCACAATTCTACACCTCAGTCAAAATATGCGACTTAGCCATTTCGATACATTTACATGGGCATAAAGTAAGAAATTTATTCACTATTCATTAGTTTTCTGTTATACAATAGTCCTAATAGTTCCCTTCTAAATGATGGTGGCTAGACAGGTAGATGGACAAGGAGGCTTGTAGAATTAGAGCGTGTAGGATTAGAGACTTGGCTTTCAATCTGATAATTATTTGACAATGCGATCCATATGGTCTCGTCTTGGCAACATTTTACTTGAAAATATTTCTGGTGGGACTCCACTTCTTTTAGTGAGTTTTTATTCTACTATTATTTATTACAAGTAGACCTCTAGCATCAAAATTTGCGGAAGTCTCGTACAAATTTCCTTCCCCTAGTTTAAAGGATTGGGCGGTGAAAGTTCCAATTTTCAGATTTTTTTTGTTGTTTGTATACTAATACTAGCTTACATACCAAATTTCAGCATTCTAGGACTTCAGGAAGTACCCTAAGAATTCTGACGATCATCAGTGAGCGAGTCAGTGACGAAATCGGGTTTTTTTCAGATATCAATAAAATTTAAAGTATAAGAACTATGCAACTGAAACTTTATGGCTGGTACCACGAACTCTTTTTTAGCGATACAAGGAGCATTGTTTCAAGATGTGTTTTGACGCAATTGAAATTTTCTCAAATACTTTAGAAAATAATCTTCAGATACAAATTACGGAAAACACATATTTCTACACAATTTATTTGAATATACATAGTTAGTATAGCCTAAAACAGAGCTTGTGGTACCAGCCAATATGTTTAATAAATCCACTTTTGACATCATATCTCGAGAATTTTGTTTATCTGGTATAATCCAAATCCAAGTTATGAGGGTTCAAAAAAACGACGAAGCTCTTCGAGAGAGGTAGATAGTGCTGTTGCGCTTTGCTTGGCTTTTCTTGGCGAGGGCACTACCGTGCCTCCAGATATGGTGTCATAGGCAGGCAGGGTAAGGAGAGTGTTGTTGACTGATATCTACGTCAGAATGAAACTAGGTACCATAATACCATAAATAATGTTGAAAAATCAAAGATATTTAGCGAAAACCGCCATTTTTCATGTTTTTTTAGATTTACAGGAATTTTTCACTTTTTTGAAGTGCTGTATCTTGGAACTTAGTCGGTCTACAAACAAGTTTTATGTACCAAATTTATCGGAAATTTGATGTTCTACAAAGTTGAACTTAATAATTTAAGGCGTAGGAATGGAGGGGGAAAAGTTACAGGGCAAAAACTGAAAAAAGTGCCAAAATTTTGTGGTTTTTTCCTCCCCCTGAAAATTGCTTCGCGAAATTTTGGTCGGAAAACATGAAAATAACACTATTAGGTGATCAAAATCAACATATCAAAGTTTCATTAAGTTCGCATTTTTTCCGACTTCAAAGTACATGTCGACTGGACTACGTACTTTGGTAATTTTTAGTTGATGTGGAAAATATCCTGTTTCAAATACCTTGTATATAATAGAACATAAGTGTTCAGATATGTTAACAGCAGTTTTTTTCAATGTTTTAGTATCCATACCAAGAATACCTGCTATGAGATGTGCTCCGATCACAAATTGTAGAGTGAAATTTAGACGAGTAACTGGTGCCAGAAAGATCGAATTCGGAGATAATGATATTGCTCCTTTAGCTTGAGATGTAGATATTATTTTTGAATGTATCTCTTCCGCTATATTTGTAAAATAGTCGTTGGAATCATCTGGAGCTATTTCAGTAATAGTTTGGGTGGTACTACCTTGACTATAATAATAATAATAATACTTTATTTAAGTAGCTGAGCTAGTACAAAAACAGAAAAATTTGATATAAAACAAATATATATATATATATATATATATATATATATATATATATATATATATATATATATATATATATATATATATATATATATATATATATATATATATACTAATTGGAGTAGTGCTCTTAGATTAGATTTGAACTTTTTAACTGATGTGACATTAGTAACAGTAGCAGGCAAGCTATTAAATTTCAAAAAGCCTTTATGGAACACTGATAAGCATGTCTTAGATTTATTATTTAATGAAACATATAATTTGTCTCCTTGACGAGTATTATATTTATGTATTTCTCTAACATACTTAATATTATCAGTCAGATATCTAGGTAATTTGTTTGTTGTCATTTTATATATAAAGATCAATACATTATACTCATTAAAATTACTTATATTTAGCCAACCTAAAGTGCACAACATAATATTAATACCCGTACGTTTACTACACTTTAGTATTACTCTCATGGCCCTATTTTGTAGTTTTTGAAGCTTTTCTATATTTTTATTACTACACATTTAAAATAATGTTGAACAATAGGTGAAATGAGGCAATACTAAAGTGTTATACACCATCAATAAGCTCCATGTCGACAAATATTTTGCAATACGCGATAGATAGTTAATCTTCTTCGCTATTTTTTTACAACAATATTGGATATGTTTCTCAAGTATTAACATATTATCTATAATTATCCCAAGATACTTGATTTCTATGACCATTTCGATTTCGATATTATTTATCTTGATCTTTTTATCAATGGAATGATTCTTTTGGTTCTGATATGATATGAACATAACTTTAGTTTTATTTTCATTAAGCTTTAATTTATTACAATTCAACCATAATGTACATCTCTCCAAATCCTCATTTACTGTATTTATCATGTTATCTATATCAGTTCCTTCCAAATATATTAGGGTGTCATCCGCAAAAAGATGTATTTTACAAGATTGCAAGATATTTGGCAAATCATTGATATAAAGAATAAATAAAAGGGGGCCCAATACACTTCCTTGCGGGACACCTTTTCCAACGGGCAATAAAGAAGAATAAATATCACCAATTTTTACATGTTGCTGTCTCCCGTTTAGATAACTTCGGATCCATTTCAAAGCATTGCTTTTTATGCCGTATGCTAATAACTTTTCTAGCAAAATTCCCCTATCCACAGTTTCGAAGGCTCTTTTTAAATCAAGAAAAACAGTGCAAACTACTTTGTCTTGATCTAGCATTATTTTCCATTGATTCAATAGCATGTTTAAAACTGTTTCACAGGAATGATTTTTTCTAAACCCAGACTGTATAGGGGCAAGAATATCGTTTGCATTTATATAATTAGAAAGCTGATCATGCACGACAATTTCAAGAAGTTTTTCACAAAAAGGCAGCATATTAACAGGTCGATAGTCTTCTATTTGAACTGAGTTTTTAACTTTTTGTATTGGTGTAATAGCTGAAATTTTCAACTGATCAGGTACTGTACCTGTCGTTAATGATAAATTTATGAACTGCAATACAGGGTAACCAATAATCTCAAAATGTGACTTTATAAATTTAGCATCAATTCCGTCATAGCTGAACTTATTTAATTGTGAGAAAACAATTTTTTTTAATTTATTGAGGGTAAGAACTTCGAACTTGCAAAATTCTGTGGAGACTTTTTTAACATAGTCAATCGCTTCAATACCAGGAGTAATTAGAATAGAATTACTCACCTGATCTATGCTATCAATGAAGTAACTGTTGAAAATTTCAGCAATTTCTATTTTATCATCATAGACTGTGTTGTTATGGCGAATATTTTTTATTTCATCTTTGTTCTTGATTGAAATAAAGTCTTTCAAAGTTTTCCACATACGTCTTGAATCATTTCTACAATTATCAATTTTGTTTGTATAAAACAATTCTTTTTCTATTCTAATGACATCAACTACAGTATTACGTTTCTGTTTGAATATAGACCAATCATTTTTGTCCTTAGTATACAGAAATCTTTTATAAGCTAAATCTCTTTCACGAATAGCATTTTTGACATTCTTGTTGAACCAACCTTTAGTGCTACTTGCTACTTTACTTACAATTTGCGAGCTGTTACTTATACTATAAGTTAGATTATTACTTAGATTTTCATAATATTGGTTCACATCTGTTATTCTGTAATTCCAATCACAATTTAATAAATTAAAAATTAAAAGATGAGGATCCACTCTTTTGTATATATTCTGTATATCATTTGCTATATCAATAGGATTAGGTAAATTTACAAATATTAAATTATGGTCTGAAATCTTGGGCGTGTCTCTAATTTCACAGGTAATATTAAAATCAGTGGATAAAACATAATCAATTAAAGTCTTGGATGTATCTGTTATTCTCGCCGGTTTGTTCACTAATTGTTTATATCCGAGTGACTCTACAAGATTTTTTACTTTTTTTGTGTAAAAATTTTCCACATCGTTCCAGTCTAAGTTGAAGTCGCCCACTATTAAAATTGTTTCACTTGCTGCTTCATGAACTTCTAATGAATCTTCAAAAAAATTTAGAAAATTCGATAAGCTACTACTAGGTGACCGGTAAACTACTATAACCACATAACACAATTGATTAACTGTAATAGAAATAGATAATAACCACCAACCATTATTTTCTTTGTATATTTCTTGGAGTTTAAACTTTACATCTAACCGCACTAATATTAAGACACCACCAGTATGCCTAGAGTGAGAGTCACAGCGCACAATAGTATAATTTTCCACCAAAAGTTCATTATCATCAATATCTTCCGTAATTCGTGCTTCAGTTAGACAGACTGCAGAAGGTTTATTATTCTTTATGAGCTGAATAATTTCGTCTTTATTTGCGAGGTAGCTTTGAGCATTCATACAAACTATATATGAGGAATTCTTTATACTTCTTGATTGCTATGCATATTTTGTTTTATTTTTTTGGTTTCCCACTATTTTTAGAAAGGCAGCACAATTTTTATCCAGTGCATTGTGATCAGTCTCTAGGTGTAATCTTAAGTCTTTATTTGCCTTCATACAGTTAGCGCACGATTCTGTAGGTGATTTACAATCAGTATATTTATGGTTTTCTCCACATTTGCTGCATATTATATTATTTCTGCATACTTTAGCTTTATGACCAAATCCTAAGCATTTGAAACATCTTAAAATGTTGAAATATTCATATACCATGCACCTATCCCAACCTATATTCAATTTACCTTCCTTAATAATATTATTGAAAGTACACGCGTCTGTTTCAGCAATTACAGAAATTGATCGACCTCTCTGCCATTTATTCTTTATGTTAATCTTAGCATCTGACTTGATTATCAAGTTTTGAGTTTTTAAACTACTGATTATTTCTTCCTCTGACAAATTTTCAGTAAGACCGACAATTTTTATCTGTGGATTCTTTAGAGTACTGACTTTTACTTCATACTTCTTCCCTAATTTCTTCACTACTTCACTTTCCAATTTTTTGACATCATCTTTTTTTTGACATGCTACTACCATGCCCCCATCCTTTACATTTTTTACTGAAGTGACTCCTATTGATATTTCCGATGGTTTAATACTATCTTTCAATTCTTTTCTTGTCTCTGCACATTTTTGATCTTCTTTTGGTTTAATAACCACAACTGGATTATTTTTTGTGACTATATCTGCATAAGAAGTTGATTCATTGATGTTCCCATTTATTTTATTACCACCTGACAAAGATGATACAATGGATTTAATATCTTCAATATCTCTTGCATATTTACTAAGCGCCTTATTCACGATATTTTTTATTTCCTCAGTAATTATATCTCTCGTTGAATTGCATTCACTGCAAAACCATTTGAATTCTTTATATGAACTTATGACAGAAAAATCTTTTTCCTTGATACGAACACACTTAAGATGGAACCAGTGTTTACATATGCCATCGCACCCAATTGTTTTGTCGCCATTAAATTCAATTTTGCACTTGAAACAAAATTTGGCTTCCTCATCATCGTTTGTATCACCCATAGTAAAAAAAGTTTGAGCGCCACTGTTTATCGTCTTGCCAAAATTACTTACTACTCAGAAACACTCACTATTCTGTCAAGGCTAAACGTAGGCTTAAGCTTGTTTAATTATCCGAGGTTAAGCTAAAACTACAATTTCTACCAAAATCGTGAGAATAATCTAGTTTAACTAAATATATGAAAAACTTCACACATAACTTAGTATGTAATACTATACTTCTAATTATTAGCTCCACTTTTGAAGAACTTTATATTTAAAAAATTAAGAATCTACCTATTTTAAACACTAATATATTAGCACTATCCAATCACACATACAACCTTATACAACGTTTACGATTAATTCAATCGTAGTATTTATAACAAGGTTAACAATGCTAAATCGCCATAGGAACTGTGCATATCAGTGAGTATTTAGACGTGTAGAAATACCATCGGGTATTACACTAGTGGTCGAAATGAGTATTTCACTCAAAGATGTGGATACCTCCAATTTGTGCTTTCTTCGTATTTAATGGAATATTTTTCTGAATATCTTCATCAATTTCATCTTCTGATCTATCACCAAACCTTTTTGAACTAGTTCCCATATCAAAACGCAATTCATTTCTCTATTATTCGTTAAAGAAAATGCAAGAAATTCTAATTTATCAGTTTGACAGAAGTTTGTTTACTCGTTCCTATGAAAATTGCGTGACTTGTTACTAGATTCATAGAAAACTAATTTGAAAAAATGGTTTGACTCCTGGAATAGTCCTCCATATACCATTTGTAGTTGAAGTATTATAGACTATTTTTGTGGCGCAATCACTCATGTTTTTTGTGCTTGTGAATACCACTCGTGCTGCACACTCGTGGTATTTAAACACAAGCACAATAAAAATTCGTGATAGACTCATATTATTTTATTCATTTGTAATAGTTATTCCTGATTTGTGGAATATTTGTCTTGACATTTGTTTTTGTCATATTCATGTAGATGTAAATTATTGAAATTCAGTTTTTCTGTTAAAAAATTTTTTATGACATGTTTGGACCTTGGAACTGTGTGCGTTGCAGAAACGGGACATCGTCCTAATGTGTTATATCAATTAAATCTTTTTCTCTTTAATAATTGTCAGGACTCATACCGTTGATTCCTCTGTTGAGGTTTTTACGTGGTTTTTCCTCAGACTTTGGGTAAATGCCAGAGGAATTTTGTTCTTTTTGCACTAAATGTGGAATCCACGTATTCACATCTAGTTATCTGTATATTTTCAATTTTTAATTTCTAATTATCTAGATACCTTCTTGCCTTGTTTATTTTTGTATCATTTTTTCTGATGAAGACTTTCGGTTAGAGAGTCGAAACGTCAAAAATAAAATAAAATATACAGAATTGAAACCAAAAAAGTCTATTTAATATGTTTTGATGTTATCTTCAGTGACATCCGTCGCAATACGGCCTATAAATATCCAAGCTGATTTAGCTGAGGTTCTTATTAAATTGCTATCATTTTCAGCTGACCTTATGATGGAAGTTTGCTTGACTCTTTTTTTTTTAAGTTACTCTCCGAAATCCTTCTTCATCCTCGTTAATCGGATTAACAAGTTTTTCTACGGTTGATTCGATTTTTGCATTATTTTTTGAATTTGTTTCTGTATCCAGATGCCATCTATTAGCTGGTAGACAAATCTGATCAGTTTTGTTTGAAGTCAGATTGTTGACAATCGTTTCATCGACATTTATCTTTGGAGTTGTAACGACTTGCCCTGGAGTTCGTACCTGCTTAGCACCATCATTTGAAGGTTGAGATTTAGCTGCATTAACTAATTGGACCTGATTCTATTAGATTCAATAAAGTTCCACTATTGAGCGATCACAAGACTCATTTTTAGCTAAACTTGGTCACAATCAGCTTCACTAATCCATTTTTGGAAAGTTTCAATTGTTTGAATATCATTTACATAGAATCTCTTTGTACTCCAAATTTATTGATTCCATCACAGATGCAAATGATATGACTCCTGGCCTGCGGTGAGTAAAATAATAACCATTAAGCTATTATCCGGATGTACATGAAATTGATCATCAATTGTTTCTGTTTCCAGAAATGGAACTAAAATATGAGAAAAAATTATGAAGCCCGAAATTATTCACGGTATATGGTATAGCCTCTATATAAATTTCTAGCGTCGAAAACTAATGTCCTTTGAAACGAATACCTACACCTGATTCGAAAGAGTGATTGAAAACAATCATCTAATCGTAAATATTAATGTCCCACAGATAGTAAAATCAGCAGGGATATGTTGCTCTTATTGCAAAAAGTATGAATAAAATTGCAGAATATTGCTTGTTTAAATATTCCCAGAGATGACAAAGAAATGAATATCATCGTTGTTATGCTAGTGAGTCAATTAATCTTTTCTTATTTATGCAAAATAGTTTCTAATGGAGTTAATGATTGGTTCTTGAAGTGTATTACGTTTCACGGTCGTTGACTAATGTCAATAGTAATTTAAATCATTTCCGAGTGCATTAAAACTTGATCGTTCTGTTTACATGAATTAAAAGTATTGGTTCAATTTTTTTTTATTAAAGCTAGTACTTGAGTCTTGAGATATTTGAATTCAATAGTTTCTGATGCATTTATTATACGGATCACAATGAGGTAGGACTCAGTCGAATGGACGAAATTGTTGATATAGTTCAATCAACAGGAAAATGGAAAGTCAATTTTGTACATAAAATAATAGCAGATCAACAGACGAAAGTTTTTTATGCGCCTGAATGTGCAGTGAAAATGAAATTACGCGAGTTTCTGACTACTACTTTATTTACGATAAAAACAAAGGTAATTTTAACAATTGATTGTGAATGTGGAAACGCGACTCCTAGATGCTTCGGTGATTGAAACTAGACTGTTTGCTTTTCTGTCAGTTCCCATCCTCGCAGATACATATAAGCAAATTTAAGTGCTCCATGATGCTAGGTATATGTTAATTGGTTAAGATTTGAGTTTTTTACCGTCAACCATCTAAGAGTCGCTCTTATCTACTACCATTATCTTTGTATCTGGCTAGATTCTCAAGTTGATGATCCAAAAGAATTTGAGGGTACAGTCGAAATAATGATCATTTATATAACTTATGATATAAGTAAACGCCAACAACAGATATGCTTGATTACAGTTCTGAGTGATATCAACATGCCATCAGGATGAGATGTGACTGAAATTTTTTATTACTATGTGATTATGACTGATCGAGTATGGAACTAATATCAAAAAAACCCAGATGATTTGTCTTCGGAATGCGAACAGACTCTCGACAGACCCAACTACACCATCATAATCCAAAAACCGTAGTATACATAAAATCTAGTTTCGAGTAAACAACCCCAATCGCTTCCAAGATCTAACCATACAAGAAGCGTGTACTGCACACATTTGCGTCACTTCAAAGTCAAACTTTGAGCGTTCAGTATATCTGTGTGGTGTATTGTTTACCTTAATCATCTGAGCTCAATTAGCCATCATATTTTTCAATTCAATATTGTAAAGTAGCTGAGAGCTTCTATCAATTGGCGAGTCTGTCTGTCATTGATTTTCATGAGTTTGGTATGTTAAGTGTCACGAGTGGTAATGCCAGACTGAGTGTGCTTTGTATTATTGCGGCAACGGTGTTGCTCCAGGAGTGGATAAATCAACCAACCTTATTGTGTCGCAGGCATCGGTACAACATTACGTTACTGATAGCCATCCGTAGGTGTCATGCAACGTGAGATAAATAGTGCATGTACCACCGGCGCTACATTATTCTGTCAGTGCTGCGCGGGAATATGTGTATGCCAACCGCATATAATTTGTGTTATTGCAGGCAACGAGGTTGTTCCAAGAGTGGATAAATCAACCAACTCGTATTTGTCGCGGACATCGATGTTCACTATTGTACTGGTAGCTGTCTACTCGGTAAACTCAACGGCCTATCTGTTGACCAGATATCCTATCTAACCTCTGAGACAGGTATATCACTCTCATATATCTGTACTATAGTCACCTAAACCTGAAATGCCCCGATGATGGCGGGAAATTGATGTGTGTAACTCTCTGATGACATCTCACAGAGCATTGTGTCTGCATCTCTTATCACTTTCAGGAGAATTTGGCTTCATCACGCCCTTACATCTGACCAGCCTCTTACTCCTGAGGGCAAGGTTCATCAGTCAAACATAAAATTTTTCATATTATCTTCTTATATTCTATTATTATATTATCGATTATCATTATCATTTCTCGATCCCCTTGACAAATATCTACAATTCTATTTGACTTAAATCAAAATGTAGCTCTTATAATCAGTACCTATATTTTCATAAATATAAAAATGGTCACAAATATTTTTTTCCCTATACTTGGAAAATGGTGGCAAAAAGAGCTCACTGAGAAGAAAACTTTATAGTTCGAAATTAGATCCACTCCAAAAATGAGTGTACACAAGCGTTAATTATTGAGAATTCCCGTTACCTGGTCTGTTACTGAAACCACTCAACTCAAGACTGTGATATAATCTTGAAGTAGTTCATTCTCTTTACAAAGTGTAGCAGAAATGATGTGCCTCTAATGATTCAGACACAAAAATCATTGGAAAAACGACTGTTATTTCCAGTTAGTTGCATGAAGAGCTGTTCTGAATCATCTGATGCACGTAGAGTATTTGTACATTTAAGAAGTCAGTTATTTTCTATTCCAAACTACGAAATGTCATTTTCGCATTCGAGAATAAGAAAGAATTTTGCAATCGAGTATCAAACAACGTCTTCTTGAGAACCATTTCTCAAAATTAATGAAAATATGAACAGAAAATTTTAATATTTTGAATCAATCTGTTCTGGATCTGGATATAAAGGGGAGGGTAGAGAAACTACCTGCACTTAGGCCACACACGCGGGCCCATTGTACACCCTCCAAAAGAGTGCACCTCGCTGTCACAGGTCTTGGAGCCAGTCAACGCTCGCGAAGAAAGCTAGCCAGTCTGCAGCAGGAGTCACACTCAAACTGGCCATGTTTGGCCAGAAGTCTCCTAGCATGGATCCTCTTTTTGAAAAGAGAGTCGGGCAGTCACAGAGAATGTGCTCGACAGTTTCATCTTCCTCTACACAACCTCTGCAAAGAGGGCTGTCAACAACTTTCATACGATGCATATGTTTGTCTAGTCAACAATGTCCAGTAAGAATACCTACAAGAATTCGGAGATTGTTCCTGGATAGTTGAATAAGATAGTTGGCCAACTTGTAGTTTGGCTTGGGAACAAGTTTTCTTGCATGATTGCAAGAAGCTAGAGAGGCCCAGTAGCCAGAAAAAGTTTCAAAAGTGAAATTTTCGATAAAATTATGTTGGGTTCTCCTGGCCAACGGGAGTGTTGGCTCTGGGCCACAGGTCAGAGTCGATGAACCCTGTCTATCCAGTCAGTCAGCCAGGTCGTTACCCTCATTACCGTCATGTCCTTTGACCCATGTGAGTACGACGACATTATTATTACATACCTTCGACAGAGATTGATGACAGAGTTCCACAAGTCCAGAAGTTATTTTGCAGCTGCTGAGAGCTTGCAAAATTGCCTTGCTATCTGTAGAAATTCTAATTACTTTGTTCTGAACTCCAAGTTCTTTGATCAATATAGCACTTTGCAGAATACCCATCATCTCTGCTTGAAAAACTGAAGTAAGGGTGCCGAGGAATATGCTCACTTCTAGATTTAATTGCTCAGAGAAAATTCCAGTTCCAGATCCTGAAGATGTTCTTGAGCCATCCATATAGATAAAGATATCAGGTTCGAAATTAGCCTGATTGTCTATGTAGATTTGGTAGGGTTTATCAAAAATGAATTTTGGGGGCATGCTGTCCGAGCTCATTTGTAATGAGGAAACGCCTCTCGAAGAATTGAACAGTGTGAACTGCCTCTTTTTGGTGTAGAGAGGCGTAGTGTAGCTCTTAGTGCCATCTTCTCTATGTGAGGATTTAGAGGAGGAAGACATAGAAGAGCTTCCATGGCCGCTGTGGGAGTAGTACGAATCGCACTGATAATTGATAAGCATGCCATTCTTTGGACGTGTTCTATTTTAGATATGGCAGTTATTTGTCTCAATTTAGGCCACCAAACTAGAGCTCCATATGCAATCATTGGTCTGATGATGGCTGTGTAGAGCCACAGGGAGAGCTTAGGCTTGAAACCCCAGTCTTTTCCTATAGCTCGACGACAATGCCAGAAAGAGATACAGACTTTTTCAACTTTCCAGTTCAGGTGTAGATCCCAACCAAGTTTACAGTCAATAATAATACCCAGGTTTTTTACTGAATCTGAAAACTTCAATATTTGATTGAATAGTTTCGGTGCAAGAAGTTCGCCGAGTTTGCGTTTCCTGGTGAGAAGGACCATCTCAGTTTTGGCTGGGTTAACCGAAAGAGAGTGATCGTTGCACCATGATTCTAATAGTTTGAGCGCATTTTGCGCTATTTGCGTGAGAACATTCGCAAATTTACCACCAAGCAGCAGGGTATTGTCGTCTGCGTAGCCAATGGTGTAATAACCGTTGCTGTTAAGTAGTTGGAGAATCTGTTCAATTAATACACTAAATATCAATTCTATTTGAAAATAAAGTTATCAGGAGCTGTTCATTCCATTGCAGAATGAGAAATAAAATTGTAAATCTTCATTCAGTTAGCAATTGTCTTATTATATTGTTTTCAATCAAGTTGACATATATGCAAAAAATGAATATTCATTTCTTGATTTGCAAGAGCTATGGAAATTGACAAGAGAATATAATATGGATCTCGACAAAAACTGTTTCTTGAAGAGTTGATCAAACTGCCCCTAAAGATAATTATAAAGTATCTCTGTAGTAGTTTATCACACATCAGTCTCAAAGAAGTAACATTTGATAGGTGTGTACAAAAAAGAAATTTTATGCGCACAAAACGGGCCATAGAAACATCTTTTTCGTTATGATTGCCTGAAAATAGTTAAAAAAAAAAACAAAAAAAACTGATTAACTTTAAACCCAATGCGATATAACAGAACCAATTAAATTGCAATTAGAATTAAAGGAATGGAATCAAGTCTAAGACAAAAGGAGGCATTTTCCCTCAGCTAATTTACAGAGGATATTCTTTCTTTGTGCATCTTGAAAAAGAGACTGATTCAATTAACTCTTTCAAGAAATGTAATGAGCTTATCAAATATGATATTCTTTCTACGAAGACTCCATAATTCTCTTTATTATTTTCTTTTCAAGAAAACAGTAAATGATATCGTAGCATACACAATGAAGAAACTGTATCCTTGTGTCACGCAAACGAAAAGACTTTTATTATGATAAGTTGGCATTTCATGCACAATTTGAGATAAAACATTCTTGCTTTTACATTTACTGTCCCATAACAAAAATTGGCTGCGACAGAAAAAGTAATAATTGTTATTACTTCAGTAATAATCTGAGTAGACTAACCAACTTGCAATAAAAATTTTTGATACTAATAAGATTGTTGGGCATTACTTACGCTGAAAGAATTTCAACTTGAATATGCAATTACTTCTAGAGTCTGGGATCCTTGACCTGATATCTAAAAGGCTTAACTCCGGTTCCGAATCAAAACAAAAATCCAGGCAATAAAATCAGTTCAAATAGAGGAGTTGATACTGAGATTCGATCATTGGGAACCAATACTTGAAATATTAACATTGCCACTTTGCAAACTTTGACGATAGATTATGTATATTTTTTGACTCTTCCTGATGTATCGAATACAGCACGTCCCACGACAAACTCCAATAAACTTCGTTGAATTTATTGTAAAAGTCATACTTGGATAAAATGAGCGTAATCAAGAAACAAATCGACCTCAAAAGCGATAAATGTATCAAATTGTTATATAATTCAACAAAGTATGCATTGCAGAAATGGAAACTGGATAGAAACGTAGTATGATCTACTTTTTTGGTCATAGTGAGTCCTAATTCTGTAGTATAAGATTCTGCATAATTTAGAAGGAAGAATGAAAAATTGCATTCATTCCAGTAAACCGATTCTAAACAAAATTTGAACAATGATTGAAAGTCAGTCAACAATTTGAAATTATATTCACTCTAAAATCGCCGCGTGACGTTTCGGCAACACCATTGCCTTCTTCAGGGATATGTGTGGTCTGTAAATAAGTTCAAATAAATATGGCATCATTATTTAACTTATTTCTATTCTTATTTCTGGACCACACATATCTCTGAAGAGGCAACGGTGCATCCGAAAAGTAAGTTTTTTTGTGAATAGAATTTTAAATTGTTGACTGACTCCCAATTATCGTTTTTATTCATTATCCATCTAGTCGATCATCGCTTCAATGTATAATTTAACCCGTAACTGGTATGGTAGAATAACTGGAACGTCGTTGGTATGGTGGGGTCAATCAGACCCCAGGCTTGATGCCTCAAAATATATGACGTCACAATAACTCTTCCTTATAGGTGCTATATAATTATTCTGGTATAGTTGAACGTATGGTGTATTTGAAATGGAATATATTTTCACATAAAAGAGAGTTTTATTGAAAACATACAAATACCGATAGAGAGAGAGCTGAGGAACGGAACATTTTTTGAGTTCAGATAATTGTTACAATCCAAACGTGACACATTTCTAAACATTCCTAACATGAAATATACATTCAAATTTAAACAGAAAATAGAATACAGTGACATTCCTGTAGTCTCGCATAAGAAATTACAAGGGTTCTTTTGGGCAATCTTCGCAGACACTTCGCGTGCAACTGCCAATGGAAGATGACAAACAGCATAAATTCTACCTCGATTTTCTGGTCTCACTCATGTGAACATTCAGCACACCTGGCTCGTTTCTCTTATTGATTTGCTTCACTTTCTTGTGCTTCAGCAACATCTTTTTTCAGAATAGAAACAATTATCTGCTTTATAGAGAATCCAAGGAAGATATTTTCATACGGGAAACAACAACTTGTCTTGCCAGTGCCTTTATAATCATACTTCAAACCGAGGATCATTCATTTGCACTCGCTTTCATGATGAACTCGCCATTACAACGTCCAGAACAAGATAACTTTGAGTACAAAAAAATCACGTAATTTGTATGGTGGGGTCTCACAGACCCCAAGCGAACAAACACTGCCAAAATACTGATAATAACAGATGAAAATAGATAGAAACATAACACTCTACCATTCAAGACGCATCGACTGACAGGTACACGGGCGAACAGCACTATCGGACAAAAACAATTTGAACTACCAAGAAAAATGAAAACGCTGGGCTCTGGTAGACTCCATCATACCAGTTAAGAGTTAAAAAAGTCGAAACATGATAATATGAAGAACTGCAGCTAGATTGATGAAGAGACACACGGATTCACAGACCAACTACATTCTTCGTATCGTCTAGATCGTCTGAGGAAAAACATGATTGATATATCCATCCAAAGACAAAAAAATACAATACAATCTCTTCTGGGGAGAGGGTGACCCAAGAAAGTAAAATAGATATACATAATCATGTCGAAAATAGCCTAAGTGGATCAATATTATTAATTTATTTCAGATGGAAGAAGATTTGCAGACAAATTTCAACGAAGTTCTTTCTACATTATTCTATATTTTTGTATCGTTAAAAGCTGATCTGTTCTGATCATTCAAATGGACATCATTAGAGCTAGTTTGAACTACAAACGATTACAAAAATTTGTTGCAAATACAACTAACAGATATATGAATATACTTACATTAAACAACTACAGATCATTGAAATTAATAATTCAATAGTTTCATGAAACTTACTATCCACAATAAGAAATTTAGGGTCAATGATGTAGCTATTGGATGTCGGTGCCTTGAAGGCTGTTTTATAATGAATTTGATTCTGGAATTTACATTTAGAAATTTAGATCTATAATTTGTGAATCTTGTTCTGGTTTATGATGAATTCAAATTTTCTAAATGTAGCCAACCACATATTATTTACACGTCAAATATTTGACAGAGTATATGCCTCAAATTAAGAATGAAAATAAGGTGAGTTCTTTCTTACAGTCAGTATGGATTCATTATATTCTATCACGTTTAATGATCCATTCATAAAATATCTGACAAGTGACAGTTCGATCATTTCACTGTGACAATCGATATTTCTGAGTTATTACACATTATGAAGTGTATTTTCAACTTCATTTAAGAAGCAGATATTATAAATGAATTAATAAAAACTGTTTTAAAAACGAAAATGGTGACGAATGAATGCTATGAGAGAAAACGAGTATTTCAAAACATGAGTTTTATTGAACAGAGACAATGTTCATCATTTTAATAATTTTTACATTAAAAGTGAGAGTATAGTGATGATAAATGTACAAGGATTCAATTTTTTTCATGCCTCTATTATTATTTATCTTCAATTTTATAAGTCAGTAAGAAATTTAGAAATTTTAACCACCGGTCGAATTTTCTATGAGAGAAAAAAAAAATTGTGAAAACTAATGTCATCCTCAGAAAGCTTAGAGTCTCCACTTGAAGATGCTTTCTGGTTTTCTGTTTTGCATATATTTTAGATAAAGAAACCTTAAGTTTCTCCTCGAACTCCTCGCTTGAATATTTGTATTCAGCAGCTTGGCGCGCGTGTGGAGTTTTCGAGTTCGTTTTCTCATTTTTAATAATTTTTCATATTGATGCAGAATTTTTCTTCATATAACTTATGATATAACTTTCGAGTGAAATTATCTGCTCTTTCGCGTGGTTTTACTAGTTTTTCGATTTGATTTTTCGAGATATAAGGCAAAAACTAAATTTTCGATTTTGTTTTCGAGATTTTGAACTTAGCATACACATTAGAGCTGCAGAGATTCCTCTATCTTCTTCTACACCCAAAAAACTACCAACGAGCAAAATTTCAGCTATAGCACATTTTATGAGAGGTCAAAATCCCTGACAACTGGACTAACTATATAACCAAATATTTCTTATTTATTTTGAAGGTCTAATAGTCTAAGTGCCAGCGTTCCGCAAACTTACAGTATAGTTGCAAACTCCATATTAATGCTAGGTATACTATTTCATCTGCCGTAGGTGAAATGGGGATTCATTATTCCCATCGAAGGTTCCTTTGGACGTGGTCAGAAGTCAAAAAGCATCAAAGTTGACTTCCAAAACGTGATCGCAGCATGTCTACCGTTTTGATATCATAAAATATGTAATTTTTTTTATAGAAAAATTGAATAGCAGACACTTACTCCGGTTCCTACCATATTTTTTGAAATTTCAAAGCTTCCAAAATTTTATACAAATTTGCGTTATTTCAGCAAAACTGGAAATTATATATGTTATTTATATTATTGTTATTTACATATATATATATATATACAAAAACAGACACATTTGTCGGTTCTGACATGCGGGCAGACCACATAATAGTTTCTCAATCGTACTAATGAAGGCGTACGATTTTGACTCTTTCACTCTTCATCTCGCAGGGAACTAGTGTTTCAGCAAAGCTACAATTCATATATGCTATTATTGTACATATCTGAAAAGTCAGACAGATAGGCCAGTTCTAAAATGCAGGCAGATCATATAATAGTTTCTCTGTCGTGCTTATGAAGGTGTACGATATTGACTCTCTCACTTTTTATCTCGCAGGGAACTAGTATGAAAGCATCTTTGTAAAAACAATGGACAAGGTTTGTTGAATTTTGATGTAAGCAGTTTACCACCGTGCAAGAGCGAGCTGTGGCAACAGTTCTTACGATCAATGTACATATCAAATATTTCGAATAATGCTGATAAACGATGTCCATCAACATTACAGCCGGAAGAGTATAGGTGGATTAATCATCAAGACACATATTTCTTCAAATGGTTTGATGGAGATTAGCTGCCAAGTTTTGTAGCTGATTCGGTCCAATGTCCATCAGATAATTCAATGAAACACAATTAAATATCCTGTTGCTATTAATAGAGTCACACTTGCCATAATGTATAATAGGAAAAAAATTAATCACAGAATGTAGTATCTCTTGGAGGACTTAGAAAATTTGGAGTGTTGCGTTGAATCAACGGAAGTCTGCAGTTCTGACGAAGAACAATGAATCATTTCGATTTTTTTTAGCCAGTGTTGAATTAATTTATTTTGTATTTTCATTTCGAGCTGTACGTTTTGTTAGAACAAAATCAATAACAAAATCGTTATTGTAATTGGAAAAATTTGTTGATTTCCTTCTTAAAAATTATATGTGCATGATTTGAAATAAGAGTAATAAATCATCAAATTTGGAAGAATTATTCATTTATTATACCATAAGTAGTTGAAGTATTATCGATTATTTTTGTGGTGCTATCACGAATGTTTATTGTGCTTGCGTTTAAATACCACGAGTGTGCAGCACGAGTGGTATTCACAAGCACAATAAACATGAGTGATTGCACCACAAAAATAGTCTATAATACTTTAACTACAAATGGTATATGGAGGACTATTCCAGGAGTCAAACCATTTTTTCAAATTAGTTTTCTATGATTCTAGTAACAACTCACGTAATTTTCATAGGAACGAGTAAATAAACTTCTGTCAAACTGAAAAACCAGAATTTCTTGCATTTTCTTTGACAAATAATAGTGAAATATATTGCGTCTTGATATGTAATCTAGTTCAGAAAGGTTTGGTGATAGATCAGAAGATAAAATTCATGAAGATATCCAGAAAAATATTCCATTAAATACGAAGAAAGCACAAATTGGAGGTGTTCACATTTTTGAGTAAAATACTCACTCTGACCACTAGTGTAATACCCGATGGTATTTCTACACGTCCAAATACTCACTGATATGCACCGTTTCTATGGCGATTTAGCATTGTTAACCTTCTTATAAATACTACGAATGGAATAGTCACATATATTAATACTAATTTGCTGCCACTGCGAGTAAGAGTGAGAGAGACAATATAATACACCTCCATAAGCACGACACAGAAACTATGTGATTTGCCTGCATTTTAGAACTGACCTATCTGTCTGATTTTCTAGATATATATGTACAATAATAGCATTATTAACATATATAAATTGCAGCTTTGCTGAAACACTAGTTCCCTGCGAGATGAAGAGTGAAAGAGTCGAAATCGTACGCCTTCATTAGCACGACTGAGAAACGATTATGTGGTCTGCCCGCATGTCAGAGCCGACCTATGTGTCTGTTTTTGTACGTATATGTAAATAACAATAATATAGATAACATATATAATTTTCAACTTTGCTGGAATAGCGCAAAATTGTATAAAACTTTGGAAGCTTTGAAATTCTATAAAATATGGTAGGAACCAGAGCAAGAGTCTGCAATTAAGTTTTTCTATAGAAAAAAAATTATATATTTTATGATATCAAAACGGCAGACATGCTGCGATCACGTTTTGGAAGTCAACTTTGATGCTTTTTGACTTCTGGCCACGCCCAAACGAACCCTCGATGGGAATAGTGAATCCCCATTCCACCTACGGCAGATGAAATTGTATATCTAGCATTAATATGGAGTTTGCTACTATACTATAAGTCTGCTGAACGCTGGCTCTCAGTCTATTATATACATGGCCATATAGATTATTTAGAAACATTTCCACTATTTGAGGCTTTGTCATGTAATTTCTCCTGAGACTTTGGGTGAATGCCAGAGGAATTTGGTTCTTTCTATACTAAATGTGGAACTCTTGGTCTCACATTTAGTCTTCAGTATATTCTTGAATTATCTAGATACTTGTCCAGTTTGTTTTCATATCATTACTTTTCAAAGGTTATGACATATATTTTGTATTGAATTTTGTGCTCCAATTATTCTAAATCTAATTGATGTGCACGGATATTATTGTTTTAATTAGAAACCATCAAAATATATTCGAATTCGTCTACAAACATACTTAGTAATTGAAATCTATGATAATGTTCTCAATTTTCATTTATAGATAGTACATCCAATGTACGAATATAATCAAAACTCATTTATCATTCCGAATCTCTCTAAATATTCACTACAATTTATTTTCACGAGAACAATAGACACAAATACAAGCGAATGCTACAATTTATATACTTGTATGTTGATAAAGCTATTTTTAATCATTATCAGCGGTGTTAAAAATGACCGTTAATATTATTCGAAATTTATATCGAGTTGAATAATGATTACTGACAAATGATTAATATCCGTTTATTATTGCCACTGGCATTTCTATTTCATTATCCTGAAATACTGCTATACTAAAGATCACTGAGATTAGAATACCTATATTGCAAACAATATAGCAGGTATTATAATTCATATTGAATCAAATCACAATCAAGCGATACGTGTAGCAGTCATTTAGAATGAATAATGATCTAATTAGCATAGCTCACTTGATATCATAGCCTGATAAAGGTATAATGGGTATTGCTGTTGAAGATAAGCTAATCCACATAATTTAATTGGAGCTATGTTAAGCCCTCATCACATTATACTTGTCCCGCTGCTGTATTTTCTGCACGGAGTTGTGATGTCTATCGTTCGATTAGCTTTGTCATGAACTGATGTTTTGGAAATAGAACAAATATAATTTTTCATGTTTCTTTGTTTCCTTTCGAATGATACATTGCCAAATGGCGTTTTAATTTGGTGAGAAAAAGGGAGTATACATCTATACATTTTTTTTTATGGATATCAACATGAAAGTTTTCTGCTTGAAATCACAAATAATAAATTCATTCATATCAAAAATCAATTTTATTAATGAGTTACAGAAACATAATAATTCGACAAAATGCTATCTAGTTGTAGATGGTCGTGCTTTGCTACTTGTGCTAGGCTCTTGACTATCATCATCTGAAATATTGAAATTTAAGAGAGGCACCAAAGATCCATTAGATGTCGAATCCTGACTATCATTTACCAGAAGCTTTGAAGTATAAATTTTCCTCCCAGCCAAATAATAATTATTATCATCATCTACACCCATTCTTTGACAGTCATCACTACTATCATCAGAGTCATAGCTTGCTTCAGTAATGACACTGGTTGATTCAAGTTCCTCATTCATTTTAACATTGTTGTCAATTTGTGCAATCTCTCCCTTGGTGTTTAGATCAATCTTGGAGTAGTAACTGTGGGTAAGAGTCTTTTCCAAATCCAAATTCTCAAACATTTTTGTTAGCTTCTCTTTGGATTGTTTGTCTTTGTTGATTTCGATCAAGGAAGCTGATTCTTCACTAGGCAAGGGGACAAAAAATTCATTCGAGAAATTTGAGGTATCTGTACCACTTCTCATTTCATCGTCTGCTTCATATCCGGTTGTGGAAAAATATGATGAGCAAGCTGAGTCTCTTGGAACTGGTGATGTCATATTTGCTCCACTAGGAGTATCTGAACATGATGACACAAATGTAGTATTGCTAGAATAGGTTGAGTTATGTTATTATATATGGTACTCGAAATATGATATGTTGATACTAATAATGGCAACAAAAGTTCTTGGAATATTTTCTATTGTGTCGCAATACAACTTCTGAGTCGGTATCATTGGTAGTTCCAAAAAATACTGACATTTCAATTTGAAAAATTGTTGTTGAATTTCTTTGACATTGAGTAAAACTAGTGCATAATAGGATATTCCAATAAAAAATCAGATTTTGCCTTCTGAACAATCGTGCGTAATGACGTCACTAGAAAATTCTCAATTTTAGATGAAATTCTAAGTTCTAGATATGTTATATGGATCAGACTTCAACAAAAAAATATTATGGCATTTTACCAATCACATTAATGAAGAGCTACATTTCAATATCGTGGAGGAAAGTGATTTTTGGCAAATCACAATGACATATTTGAAAAATAGATAAGGATTATACAACAAATGGAACTACCATTTTTTCATCAATAATAGAAATAAAATTCCGTGGATTAAACTCCTACTTGTCTTTCAATGATAAAAGTTTGTATTTACAGAAATAGCAAACTCTAATAATGTGAATTTGAAACTATTTGAAGAAGAAAATCACAATACTGAATTCTCTAAAGTTATACAAAGGAAGAAGTCGTTATTGGACTGAAGGTGTCTTTTATAATCAACTAAGTGATCAACTGAGTGGGAAAGATATTATTAAATTCACATTTATTATTGTTTCAAGAGATTGTCCACTAAATTTGGAGAATATTTTTCTACGACAAATAATCATTACAAAGTATGACAACTTTTTACAGTCAATCATTTTGAAATTAATTCTATTTGAATGACATCCTTCCGGTGAGAATTACAATATTTGACTGATAAAACAGTCAACTGCATCTGACTCGTCCTAAGATAACTGAGCAGTATTATTTTTCCATATTTGTAGCTTTTCTAATTCTAAAGATGACTTCGAGTACTTCCAACGATATTATAAGATGTTTAAATTTGTGCTTATCGATGCATTATGAAGGAAAAATATGTGCTGTCATCTCTTACCTTCACCGGAAGTATATCAACAATTTCCAAAATGTCGAAGATATCAGAGTGAAAATATTCAACCATATATTTTTATTAACGTAGTTTTGTAATTTAGCAGATTCAAACAATGAAAGTAGGCTTCTTTTAAACACTGCGATCAATTGAATAATGTATCATCTTGAATACTTAAAGAGTTACCAATATAGAGGAAATCGCATGACTATATAAGACAATATTCCCTGCAAAAAAATTTGATTCATGATATTATGTACGACAAATTTTTGCGATGTTGATGCAAGGTAACTCAAAGTATTTTGGCACTCAAATTGATGTCTCACCGACTCAAGATTCATTTATCTTACAGAGTGATTAATAATGACTGTCTGTCACGTGACTAGCAAAAGTTTGCATTATGATTAAAACTATCTTCATGGAATAAAGTTAGTATAAGTTTATTTATTTCGATAACTACGTAGCCGACATTTCAAGAATACAGTGGCGTACATTTTGCATATTTTATGACGGATTCATCCATAATTTGATTCAAAAAACAAGGAAGTAAGTGAATAGCTGTATTATTGAATGATTATTAAAAATGTATTATTATTCCACCAAATTATCAGGTTGGAATAGTGTTTTCAGAGGAACTGTCATCTGTCACTTAAAGCTCATCATCTAAAGCAGGCGGCAAAAAGAAATCAGAACAAGGCGATACGGACAATCATTTTCGATCACTTTGTATGAGTCAGTACATTCCACTAGGCGATAGCTTCGCTGATTTTCACGACAGCGGTCATAGCTGTTCTGCTAACTTATGGCCATTGTGGTTGATAAATGCCTTATAAACTGGCAATTGAGGATTAGGTTGGGAGAAGTGAATAATTGAGAAGTCAAAACTAATCCCTCACAGAAAGAATTTATGGACAGAAAAATCCAAGATACCCTGGTGAATGATTTTCTCATGAATAATGATATCTACGACTGGAAAATTGAATTTCATATTAACAAATGATGGAATCTCCAATTAAATCAGGGTCAGAATTTCAAAATTTTAGGCCAAGCGGTTTGATCTATGCGCTGTCTTTCAAATGAAATTGTTTAGATAAATGAATTCAGAAGTACATAAAGACATAAAAAATATACTATGAATCTTTTCAGCTACTCTTAAATCGAGAGAAATATTTTCACTGAAGCACGAGTCGTAATTTGATGAAGCTATGTCAAGATCTTTCAAGCAAGCGTCAACAACAACTGTTCAAGGTTTCAGCCCAATCGGATGAACGATATGCGAACAAATAGCTATCCGAAAGGACTTGCACGTCACTTATTGTACGTTAATACTACTATCAGAAATCTTCAAGCAAATGCAATCAAAAAAATATACATAGTTATACGATACGGAAACAAACGACAACAACTCGTGCGCTACTTATTATATGTTGATAATACTATGTCAGAAATTTTTATACAAGTACCAACAACAACTACTGTAGGAAGTTATAACTCAATCGATTCAACCGTTTCGATAACCCCTGACAAACAAACTAGCCGACTAGTCCGTGAGACTGGGCATCAATAATTCGTTGATTACCGCTCACTTGAAACTTTGTGAGTGGCTTCATTGTGATGAGTTCGACAACTTTTTCATCTGGCAAAACTCTAGATTTGGGGACGTTTTTCAGCGAGGTCTAATTAATAGAAAACATATCACCGTCATATTGATCTTTATACTTACTAATCGAAAGATTTTTTGATTATAAAATGAAAAAAAAATATTGTCCGACATGAATATTGGGGCTAGCGGTGAGTCCGACAAGCCGCACTTGTCATAAATACCAACATATTTACCATAAGTACCAACATACTTATGACAAGTGCGGCTTGTCGGGCTCACCGCTAGCCTCAATATTCATGTCGGACAATATTTTTTTTCATTTTATAACACAAAAAATCTTTCGATTAGTGTGAAGATCAATATGACGGTAATATTTTTCCAATTTATTGGCCCTCGCTGAAAAACGTCTTCAAATCTAGAATTTTGTCAAATGAAAAAGTTGTCGGACTCATCGCAATGAAGCCACTTACAAAATTTCAAGTGAACGGTAATAAAAGAAAAATGTATGCCCTGTCTCATGGACTAGACAGAAGGACAAAAACTTGAAAAACACGTGATCTGGTTTTGGTATCCTGCAAATCGCCATTTGATATTCAAAAAAGCTTCTATTTCGAAATCACAGACAGAAAATTCAATTTCATTCGTCTGTATAGATAAGGTTATTATTGACCATCTGTGAATGAAGAGGTCATTATTATTATTGTCATCTGTTTGTTGTCTCGTTTATGTCTGCCATTTATTAAATCACTCGAATCCTGGAAAATAGCAATTCACTCGAATTAATTTCCTAGGTTTCATTTGAAATTAGATACACCAATACTTGACTATCCTATTTGTTATTATAGGTATGAAAATTCCATGTTTCACGGTAGAATGCACTCACGGTAAAAATTTTATATTGCGGTTTACGGAGAAGGTATAAAAAGAACTCAGCTCCCTTAGTCAATGTTATTAAAAATCTCACCGGCAAAGACTACTCATGAATGAAATTGAACTTGTAGTCGCAATCATCTTTCGAAATGGAAAATAATTATAAATCATGCTGACCATTCTCTGAGTCTCAAACTATATCGCCAAAATATTCAATAATCTTTGAACTGAATGATTAATGATGCAGTTTCAGTTTGAAGTGCAATATTGACGTATGTATGACAATCAAATGTCAATATAATTTGTCTTCAATTAACATGAATAGGCACATCACTTTTCAATGAGGAAGATTTTGAATCAAATATTGTTTTCTCCTGAATCTTCAGAAGGCAAGATCTCGAATAAAATACAAATATCTAACTTCCATGGAATATTACCTTTCGCTGGATTTGACAGTCACAGGAATATTCAATTTATTCACACTTTTTCTCAGAGGAACTTTAGGCATTGTCTTCTAGAAACTCTACTGATGAATTTGACTTCATATCCACCCGTATACTGATTTGAACATAACTTTTAATTTAGCTTTTTCTTATGTAGTTCATGTAGTTTATGTTATGTTCGGTTAACATGGAAATAAAAATAAAATCGCAATAAATCGTTGTGCCCGACGGTTTTTATGGAAAATGTCATGTGAACGTGACATGAAATATTAAAAGAAATATAGCCGATAAAATTTTCAGCACAATATTTATTGGGTGCTGGACAGCTACACTACGGAATTTCTTCAGAATATTATATTGACGATATTTGTTTTGGTCATTCCAGAATTAAAATTTTCATAGGAAAAATATGAATATCCACATGCTTACTTGTGCAAGTTTGCCATACACCTCAATATGTACGTTGAGAAATAGCACGACAATCCACGCACCACTTCAATTTCTAACTACTATATATAAGTATTCCATATTTTACTTCAAATCTAGCATGAGGGAATTTTTGTGAATTAGAAAGATTTTCAGCTCTGGTCAAATGGATTTCCATAATGCTTTTCTTTGCCATCACTTTGTTTGAATGTACGAACAGATATGTCCAATGACTTCACAAAAAAATAAAAATGGGAAATAAGAGAAAACTTCACCACCGTGCAATCAATTTGTTTATCTTTTTCATCTGAAATACAAAAATATTTCTTTGAAGTAAGACAAACAAGAATAATGAAAAAAAGAACAAGTATCTAACATGCCTCTTTTCATCTAACATTTGCTTCTTCATCTCAAAATTGTAGAAGAAAAATACTATTGAACTACTGTTTCTAAGGGAAAAACTAGAAGGGATAAATTACTACCTGATATAAAATACAAATTTTGAAGAACGAGCTGTCTTATAAATTTGACGTCTATATCTGTCTTTCTGTGGCTTCGTAGCCTCTAAACGAATGGCCTGATTTCCAAGTTTTTTTCTCTTCCTATAATTCAAAGCTAGTGAACTGTTATATTCCATGAGAATCCGTCCTGGTTTTTAAGAATAATGAGCTCTTTTCCAAATAATTAATTGCAATAAAATTCACATATAGTGTGTAACAATGCCAAGAGTTAGGCCTAAAATTTGAATTACAAATCAAATTTTCCTTTTTGTGGAATGAGTCCTATCAAAATTTTTCTACTTCAAGTTCTCTAATGTATCAACTTGGCCGTTTTCGAGGCATATAAGGGTCAACAATATTATTTTTCACTCTCAAAGGAATAGTTGTGACAAAGGTAACTTGAAATTTTTAATTCAAGTTTCTCTAAAATTCTATCATTTAACATACAGCTTATTGATCATTATCTCCTTTGAAGAAAATTTTATCTTATATTTGCACACTCGTCCCATACCATGCGGTTCCGGAAAGCTTTTTTTGGAATATTTCTCCATGCCAATGTTATTGGTAATTTTTTCACAACTTGGGATACATTATTGGAGCTTCCGTGGGGATGAAATTTTTTGAAAGTGTATTATAGCCTATATTATTTAGCGCTAAGGATTCTACTGGTCGAAAAAATTTTAAAATCGGTTCAGAGATTTTTAAGCTCATTCATTACTAACAGAAGTACAGATATTTTCTCTTTATAATATTGGTATAAATCATGTTCCGCAGAACCCTGGGGTTTCGCGATAAGCTCGTAGGGGCTCCGGAAAGGCTGGGAAAATTCATTCAATATTCTACAAATTCTATAACAATTGACCATTGAACGATAACAGTAATGGAAAAAAAATATGTGTTTCTAGTCTATATTTCCAAAATATTTTTGGTGGGTATCAACTTTTCCCAAAAGAAGTTATCAATATCAATTTTGACAGGGGCTCTGCATGGAAAAATATTATCGTTTGGGGTGATCTCAGAAAGTTTGAGAAACACTGGTCTAGATGATACTATTAGGAACATTCACGCAAGCGCCAGCAACAACTATAAAAAGCTTAAAATCAATCGGATAAACGATGCTCGAACGGACAAATACAGCTCGTACACCATTTTAGGCTGGTAATACTATGCCCAAACCTTAATACAAGAGCCAACAACAACTATTTGCGCCACTTAATTTATGTAATAATACTATAATAAGAGCCATCAAGAAAGTGCCAACATCAACTGTGGTAGTAGGTTTCAACCCAATTGGATGAACGATGCGCAAATGAACAAATACGTCTCATGCGCCAATCGATTTTTTCATTCTAATTTTTTCTTTGAACCAACCCTGTAATAAAGCGAACAAAACAAAACAAAATTTTCAAATCGGTCAAGCTGATTTTTAGTTTTAGCGAGACCAACGAACAGCAATTCAACCTCCGGATTGGAAGGTAGAATTGAATAATGTTCAAACTTGAAAATTTGATGAATTGCGGTCAAATTTTAACTACTAGTTGTACAGAGTGATCAATAATGATTGTCTGTCACGTGACTAGCAAAAGTTCGCATTATGATCAAAACTATCTTAATGGAATGAAATTTATCTATTTTGATAACTATGTTATCGACATTTCAAGAACACACTGGCGTATATTTAGCATATTTTGGCGTATATTTTGCATATTTTGTGACAGATTCATCCATAATTTGATTCAAAGAACAAGGAATTGAGTGAATAGCTGTATTATTGAATGATCATTGAAAATTTATTATCATTCTACCAAATTTTTAGTTTAGAATAGTGTTTTTAGAGGAACTGTCATCTGTCATTTGAAGCTCACTATCTCAAGCAGGCGGCAAAGAAAAATCAGAACAAGGCGACACGAACAATCATTCTTGATCACTCTGTATTAAACAGGTGAACGATTTTTCTACAGAATCATGAAACATGAAGTTATCGGTTTTTCGTCGGATATAAGGAGAATAAAAAAAGATACTTATAGTTAATGTAACATATCTTGGCCAATTTTGTCCTAAAAAGATGTACAAAGAATCAGAATAAGGCAGAATTACATCAGCTATACGCTATAGCTTTCACATGAAACTATCCACTTTTCAAATTTTATCTGTATTACACGTGACAACAACACTCTAATATGCTTACCCAAATTTGCATCACGTCAGGAAAAACTTGGTGCTCATAGCTTGTAGTACCATATATGTAATTTCCAATCTTGTCAACATTAATTTATGCGATTTTGCTTAGAATCACATTTGTGTGGCATCATAGAAAATTGCTTCATCAGATATTTTCTCCAAAAAAATAGTTTGATTGGGAAAAACAAATTGCAATACTTTGTAGTCTTGGTTTTTCTAATATGTCTTCATTTAACTTCTTTGTGTTTCTCCAATGATTCAGCCACTTTGTATAAAAATAAACCAATCCGTCCTTTGAGCTGTGATTAGTCTCTTTCTACTGTGATAATTAAAAACATAACACACAAAAAAATAACCTTGATTCGTATTTTCACTGATATATCTTTTTATTAGAGTACTTTCTTCCATGAATAAACGAATAGTATCCAACATATAATGGGAAAGTTACTTCAATATTTTCGACATTTGGATGAGTTAACGGGATAGTAAGTGAAAATTATAAATATCAGTCGATCACGCCTTTTACGGGGGTGGCAGACACTTATAATACACTCAGTAGATTGATTGATATTTCCTCAGCCGTAGAATGCGGTTACCAGTTGTCAAGCTACGGGTACTTTTAATTTTTGTGGAGAATACGCCACAGAGTTAATTATAATTCAATGGAAATCCAACTGAAACTTATAATAATATATTTTCAGAGCATACGGAATCCGAATATTCAATATTTTTATGAAATAGAAGTTTATCTCTCCTTCGCTTGATGCAAATGTCAGAGTTCGTTATTAATATCTCTACTTACACATTTTAATCTTACTTTGATTGCAAGAATAGTTAGATTATATTTCAATTAAAAATGCATTAAATGAATAGCCTAGATAATTTATTCACGTTTAAAATATTCTTAAATGATAATCGATATAAATTAAGGAGCAAGTTCCCCAAGCCTGTTATTCTCATATATTTCAACCTCTGTGATGCAATTTGTCAAGCATAACAATTTTTCTTAATAACTTTTTTCCGTAAATCCTCTGGATATAGAGTAAAAATTCATCAAAGTTTTGTCAAAAATTTCATAGTGCGCCTATGGTTCAAACTGAATGTTTCTCATTTGTTGGAAGAATGACAGCTGTCGATTGAAAGGAGTATTTTGCAACTTTGAGCCATTGTAGTCTTGTCAATCATTCCTTTGAAACTGAAAGAATATTAATATTTTGGCAATACATTGATATTCACTCACCTCGATAATTCTGTTTTTGCATATGTTGGGAGAAAGACTAAATTTGTCTGTGTAATCAACAATTTGGTCTTCTAGTTGTATTTATATATCATTTTTTCAAAATTTGATTTTTATTCAGGGATTTTACATATATTTTTGGATAGTACATTTGTTAAACTTAAGATTGTCTGCACAAGTTCATTGCACTTGAATCAGCTGATTTGAATTCTCTGAAACTGTATCAGGAGTGTCAGACTGTGGTGCCATCTGCTGCCATTTACGAGCAGTTCAAAAAGTAGTTATTGTTCCCAAATTACTTCATCAGAAACAGATTAGAAACATAAAGAGAAAATCATTCAACGATTTATTTAAAGAAAACGGTGGAATATTAAATTTCACTCAATAATTCAATAGAAATATTGCTACATGAAATTTTGAAGATTCTATGCTTAGAAAACAGAAAATATAACCTATAAATGTATCAAACTGAATTTGGTAATTGATTTTAAATATTTTCTGAAATATATGATACAATATTTTATTTATCCAGGAGATCAATTCACGAGGCATACTTTATTGGAACGACCTGAGTGTAAAGTTTGTAATAATATGAGAAAAACTAATACACAGGTGCTTCACTTATAAATTAATGTATTTCATTCATCTCATCTGCTGTTTTACGTTACAGATAAACGGTAAATTCTAAATATCCCATGGTATTCTCATCATAATGTATAAGTGCATAATATTTTGACATCAAATACATTAGCATAATCACAATCATTCAATTTTTAGTGAAAAATGACAATTCGGAGATGATTCCAAATAAATTCGCTGAGCCAATCCTAAACTGCCCGTGAAATCGTAGACAGAATTAATAATTCATGATCGGTTTTATTTCAGAATTTACTTGAAGGAATTGATAACTAAAATATGTCAAAATGAATTATTGTTTTATTGCAACTGCTACTGGATCCGATAACTATGCACCTGAACGACTCGTTAAATTATAGGAGATGAAAAATGCTAAAAAAAGATGAGCATTCGGGAAAAAGAAACTAAGAAAAATTGTTAGGCTTGACGAGAACCATCACTGGTTAAAATTAATGTACTTATTTCTGTTACACCCTGTATATATATATATATATATATATATATATATATATATATATATATATATATATATATATATATATATATACATACATAGAAATTATGTGGAGTTTTTTACCTGTTAGCTAGATTTAGAGTGAACTATGGTTTGTTTCTCTTAACATGAGACAATGAATCAAAAAAAAAAAAACCCGGGGTTCTATTGGATTGATAAAGAAGAACATGTCATTTCTAACATTTTTGTTTTCTCAATGTAATTAAAAGCATTTTAAACTATAAAAAGAATCAAAATTCTCTTCACTTGCATACTATTCTATCAGAAAAACAGAAATAGAAATATTCAAAATAGCCTCAACACAAAACAAGAGATAGTAGAAGTTGATCATTGAAAGTAAATTTTTCTCTGTATATCCACTGACTGAATCACATCTATATTCAGAAATGCATTGGTGATATCAGTGGTATCATTGAGTATCATATATAAATGTTTCAAGCTAAAAGAGACTTCCAGGAAAAAATATTTAATAAATAGACTTTTTTGGTTTTAATTCTGTATATTTATTTTTATTTTCGACGTTTTGACTCTTTAACCGAAAGTCTTCTTCAGAAAAAATGATACAAAAATAAACAAGGCAAGAAGGTATCTAGATAATTAAAAATTAAAAATATACAAATAACTAGATGTGAAAACGTGGATTCCACATTTAGTGCAACAAGAACAAAATTCCTCTGGCATTTACTCAAAGTCTGAGGAAATTTTGTTCTTTTTGCACTAAATGTGGAATATACGTTTTTCTACGATCACTATAGAAAACAACATATTTCGAATACAAAACACAACTAGAAAACTTACAATTTCACATAACTGTGCGAAAAGTCGTGAAAAATGATTTCTCACACCAATTTGATCAACTTATATATTGATGATTCATTTATAATATTCTTTAAATGATATATATGATATATTTAGCTAGATTATTGATAAATATCTCGGACTTGATATAAATCTCTGTTTGCTCTTTTATAAGCCACATTTATATAACAGAATTGCACCAAGTTCCGTTAGAATTATTTTCTTATTCTTGTAATATATATTTTGAAGGTTGGCAACACTACGAATCACAACTGTCAAATTGAAGCAGACAACACACGTTCCATCACATTCTGTTCAAATCGAGAAATTATGTATGTAATTATTGTATCATAACCAAAATTAGATATCCACAAATATCATTACTGCAGTTGGAAAATGGTTAGTGACGAAAATTTAGAAAACACGCTACCCGAGATCACAGAAAACTCTAACTAATGAACCATTCAGAAGGTCGCTTGGTGAGAGTGGGCCAATCAGATACAATCTTTCCGTAGTTTGCAACAATTAGATTACACAACAATGAAATGTCAATCAACTGATAGAAAATATGTCAATAATGTTCCAAATCATAGCTAAAATTAATGTCACAATAAATAAGCAGAGCAAACAATTAAAATGCCTAAATTATTTTAAATTTGTGAAAATAGCTTTAAAATCTCAGTTATACGAAGGATTTACCTACATATTTCATCAAAAACTGTGATCGTAGAAAAAGTATAGTGCACAACACGTATAGAATCACCTATTTCACACTTGTGTAATTCCAGCACTCGACTCCGTCTCGTGCTGAAAATTGCACACCTCGTGTGGAATAGGTAATTTTCTATACTTGTTGTACAATATACTATTCCACATCTAGTTATCTGTATATTTTTAATTCTCAATTATCTAGATACTTCTTGCCTTGTTTATTTTTGTATCATTTTTTCTGTAGGAGACTTTCGGTTAGAGAATCGAAACGTCAAATATAAAAATAAATATACAGAATTACAACCGAATAAGACTATTTATTATGATATAATTCTAAAAGTATGTATAGATCATTGAAAAATATTTAGTATTTTGCACATAATAATTTTTAAAAAAGAGGAAATCTACCAAACTTTGTATTGGAAAATTTGAAAAAATCCAATTTCAAATAAAAGACGTTGGAATATTAACAAAACTGCTAGAAAAAGGTAGACCATCATGTCATTCATTCAAAAAAAATTTAAGTCTCGCATAGAAAAATTGCTAAGGTTATAAACAATTTATTAAAAAAGAGAAGAGGTTTTGTTTTCCGCAAATATCTCAAAAACTGTTGTATATATTGAAAATCATAAAAAAAGAATCCTCAAGAGCAAGAAATATGCTTAAATACAGTCTCCCCTCCCGGAGCTCTACAACCAGTATTTATAATTTCAATTTGCAGGTAAAAATAGGACTAAAAACGGGTGTAGTCGCCTCCGCGCGGGCTTGGCGTATCGCTCATGGAAATGGAATAATTTTTTTTCACTATCTATTGTGAATAATAACAAACAATAAAATTCAGGTACTATTAGAATACATGAATAAACAAAATTCATTGGAAAAACATTTTTTTTCCGCAATCTTTCAACTGTTTATATATTTATTAATTAAGGTGATTTTACAAGTTGGATTTTCACATGAAATTAAATGCAAACTAAATATCTGAGATTTTTTCCACTCTCTGGATCTATTTTTGAGAAACCATAAAAAAGATTTCCGTGAAAGAAATTAGAAAATTTTGATTTTACATTTTTTCATCAACAATGGATGTTATCAAAAAATTAAGAACCAAACAGATATATTTTCAGAAAGATATCCTCAAATATTCCAATCATTGAATTTTCTCATTGTTAAGTACTACATGAAAATAGTTTCTTACATTTTTAATTCATTTGCTTGAATAATTGTTTTTGACAAATTCATTATTTAGATGATAATTCAAATTCACTTTCTGGAAATATAGTCATAAAAAAAAATATGGTTTCTGAGAGAAATTTTCTACTGGAAAAATTCTTTTATTGGCTGATAACAATTTTTTTTTGGCACCTAATCGTAATATTTCTTTCAAATCATTATTTTTCTTGCTTTCATGTCCAATGAGAGAGCTTTTATCTTATTGAATCTTTTATTTGTATATTCAATAAGCAATTTGCTTATAAATAATTGAATTTTCATGCTATACTTTTTTTGAATAGTTCAAATAATAATAGAAGCATTCATGGTTCGTATTTTGTGAGATATAATTTTTTTCTATTTGTTATGAAATTCAAGATACTTACGTGTCTTCAATCTTGGGTATTTCTGTATCATTGTTGATTGAATAATTTTTTCAAAAAATTTCTAGATAAAATCACGAATCGAATTGTCTGAGAAGGCGAAGTGAAATTTCTTAAAACGACACATGTGAACTAGACTAATAAATAAGGAAGCAAATTTGATTTTTATATAAAATGTTACATCAGCGATCAGGCGAGGCCTATCAGAACATTCAATTGTTTTCCGAACAATCTATGAGATACATTTATGATTTCTTCCTATCAAAACTCATATTTTGTTATTTGTTTAAGGTACACAGTAGCTCACGATCCTTTATTCTTTCTTAGAAGAACTACAGTAATAATTTTGTTTTGCTTGGTCTCACAGGCGTCACCAGACTGCTAGAGGGTTAATAGAATTACTCTTGAACTGACTTACATTTCGGCAATAACTTTTTGAGTCATTCAGTAAACAAGGTTTCATCATAGACAGTTCAATGATTCGAATTGAATGAAACATTTATTTTGATAATAAAATCATTAATCTCAGATTTTAGGTTATTATAAATCAAAATTTTTCAATTAATCAGGGCAGGGCATATCGGATCGTCCATTTAAAGCTATGAAAAATATTTATCTTCGATTGATTAAATATGTAATAAATTTGATAATGAGAAATAAATCCGTACTGAATGTGGAATAAACATTTATTGGAGTATGTATTCACAAACAACATAATTTTCACATTTTACCGAATGATAGTGAATTATTATCAATATGTTAGAACAGTAAAGTCGTTCGAATAACAAGAGCTATTACCACAATAGACCTTACATAACGGTGGTAGTTTTGGGTAATCCCTCTGTGCATCATAGTAGATATCGAACAAACTTTGGATATTTTCATTACTTATAGAACATTTATCGGTTTCACTTGATGGACTGACGCAAACTGGACGTTCACCTGCTAAGTATTCATCATCACAAAGCAAGGTTATATCTTTTTCACGAAAATATTTTTTCAATTCCTGATAACATGGACATAACCATGGATTTCCACCAATAGCGATTTTTTTCAAATTTGGGAGCTTCGCAAAGACGTCAACAGATAGCTTGATGAAACGATTATTTTGGAGAAAGAGAATATCCATTTTATCTAAGCCACCCCACGGGATAATACGATGCGATAGACTTCCAAGCTTATTATTAGATAAGTCAATATATCTCAAATCTCCGTTGTTATCAAATGTTCCATCTTCTATTGAATCAATATTATTTATTTGCATCAATAACACTTTCAATTTTGGGAATGGTCCAACAAAATTTCTATTGAATGTTGTAAAATTATTTCTTGCCAACCATAAGGTGTTTAAATTTGGACTTGTAGTGCCAACATATGAATAGGCATCAAAAGATTTCAAGAAATTGACTTCTAGAGCCAGTTTAGTGAGTTTTTTCATACCGTAGAAAGCATCTTCTTCAATTGTATGTATCTTATTATCATTTAAATATACATATTCAAAATCTGTAAAGCTGAAGACCCCAGCAGGTACATTAGAAATAGAATTTTTGTGAATATAAATTTTTTTCAAATCTAAAAGATCGTCGAAGCATCTAGGTATTAATCTTCGAACATTACTTGTATAGATTATAAGCTCTGTAATATGTAAGCCGGCAAATACTCTTCCTTTAAGTTCTGGAAAATCATTATTGTAAAATTCTAATTTTTGTAATTTGTCCAATCCTTTGAAACCATTCCTGCTTATACTCTTCACAGCTCCGTTCAAGACTAATTTCGTGATATAAGGAGCATTAGCAAACGTGTTTTCTTCTATGTCATCCTTGCTGCTGGTTGTAATTACTAGGGCTTTCCAATCTGGGCTTAGTTTTTCTTCTTTAAATTGTTCGATCGACGAACAAACAAAATGTTTATCACCTTTTTCGCTGCAACTTGCACTGAGTTTCACCGTTAAAACTGATAATAATACGAATGGAATTATTTGCAATTTTGATTTGAAATTACACATCTTATCACCTCGAAGATCGAGCTACTACTGAAACCGGTTATTCCTGACCTCATCGCAGATATCACTGACGGTGTTTTCATTCGACTTGTTGACCGGTATTCCCGGACGATTATACATGAAAAAATTGTAATATATCAATAAATATGAATCATCATTCATGTAGTAATTACTCATTATGGTAATACTGAGATTATTCAATTATTCACAAAAATTAATAAAGTTGAAGTGTATGTCTGTAATTTCGCAATCGCAGTAAAGACTTTTTCATGATCTTATATGATTGTTTACAGGATACCAAGATCCAGACACGCAGTTTTAAGATTTGTGTCTGTCTGTCTGGCTGTCTGGGCTAATCTCCGAAACAGCTGGATTTAAGGGCTGAAATATTCACATTTCATTACTATAATAACATAGATAACAACTAACTAAAGGTTTTTTAAAATTCTAATTCCTAAAAATGTACTACATGAACAAATTCGACCTATTTTACGATATATGCAGAAAAAATTATTACCGAGGTAAGTAAAGATCAGTTTCAAATAAATGATCCATATAACTGAAATGGCTTCAAGTTATAGAATACTCATTTAAATAAGCTGTCATTCTTTCAACAAATGACAAACATTCAGTTCAAATCATAGGCGTACTATAAAATTTTTGACAGAATTTTAATAATTTTTTACTAAATATCCAGACGGTCTACAAGAAAAAGCTATCTAGAGAAAATTGTTATATTTGAACTCATTTTGACAAATTAATTCTAGAAGCGAACTGAGATCATTCTTCTGTTTCTAGTTGTCGAGAATTTTCAGCATGAAATTCATTCTATTATTACCTTCAACTGCTTTCATGTTGTGATGGAATTTAGATATAAATTTGTTCAGTTACTAATATTCAGATGAAATCAATACTTATTCCGTTTTTGTGTATTTAGAGCGCTTGATCGTAAAGAGCGATATTTTTACTTCTCCGACCTATATATTAGAGAAAGTATTGGAATCGTGATTTTTTAACAGTTCGAGGTTTACATAGATCTTCACGTCAGATCCTATTGAACCCAAAACACAAAATTTTGAAAAAAATCGGCCTGTCTGTCGGTCTATCTGTGTGGAAGCACGACAACTTGAGAACACGTACGAATTTTCTACTAAATTTTATATTCAAGTTTTTCATCAGAAAGCTTATTACGTAAAATTTGAATTCTAAGCTTAAAATGATTTCAAAAATTCTACGCAACTCTAGCTCAGATTCAGGGAAATAATTGGGTGAAATGAGGCTAGCTTCAGCAAAAAAAAAATATACAATAAAATATAGGTGAAGAAATAAATAGTAGGGCGCCACGTAGTTGAACTTATTTTTCCCAAGGTACTCAACCACGAAAATACCTGAAACTAAGGTGTTGAAAGGAATAATTAGGAAACAGGAGAATCGGTGTCAATATTCTGTTCGTCAGCGTCAATCTGGTTGCTGACTCCCAAATAATTTAATATAACTCAAACAGCAACTTACCTCGAGCTTACTGAGCGAAATTACGCTCTCTTCTACACTGCTGAAAAGAAAAGTGTGGGCAATTTTCATTCAATAAAAAAGATAATATTTACCCAAAATAATATAAATTTAATTAAGTAAGTACGTAATTTTTGACAACGCACCTAAGTACTGCAAAAGTAAAATAAATTAATAAAAGTAATGGAAATAAACTATTTCAAATTAAGCGTTTTAATAACGCAAGAAAAAAAACAAATAAATGAAAGTAAATAGTGAGCCTTACAATGACCTACATCTAAGTAGCGCAAAAATCAAATAAATGAATGTAAATAAGCTAGGTTAGAGCCCTCGATGTTGTACAAAAAAAAGTACCAAAAAAAGTAAATGAAAATGCGGAACAACTCGCACGTACGTTTATGAGTATACCAAAAAAAACAACAACAATAAATTTGGCCCTTCTTCGATCGAATCGAGTTCACAGCGAAGTATACCACATAAACGTAAAAAAAACAAACTACTTCGTCGACTGACCCTATACAATTCACAAAATAACAGCGTGGTCCAAATGACCACGCAAAAAAAAATAGTAAGCAAAAGGAAATTAAATTCAGCCGTGTAGGGCGGTTTGGTCACCCAAAGTGGATAAGTAATAATAAAGAAAAAAAATATCGGCAGTCCGAATAAGAAGAAAAAACAAAACCACGAACGTAATGCTGTCACTTCCGGTTGGTTGCTGGAGCTCGTTGACCTCTATTGGTCTATCACTCCAAGATGGACGCCTCAAACAGATATTTCCCGGTCCGGACTGGCTCAGAAAATCTGGTGACGTCACACCAGGGTCAAAGATTGGAAAAGAGGGTGCCTAGGTGGTATCAGGCACTCCGTAGCCGAGATGTTGGTTAAAGTAGTTCAACTACTCACGCAGATGGTCGACGCAAAGAAAGCGATAATGTGCACGAAAATTTTATAATCCTCCAACAATGGAGATGCTTGCGGAACAACACAAAACTGCACCAAGTGCCAAAAATGCTCCGCGAAGCTAAAAAAAGCTAGTTTTTTTATCCCTCCTAGAGGATTGCGCAAGGCAATCTACAAAAAGCGATTCTTAAAAATTTTAATGAACAAAATGTACTTTGGTAGTTGAAGACCAACTGTAGACTGACTACTTCTGTTAAGTCAATTCCGGACGACCGGACTTAATTAAGAAAATACCGTTCTTCATTAATTCAAAAAAAACTGGGTAACGTCACTGACTATAGCGCGCGCATTACAACAGCGACAATTATAAAATCTTGAACTATGGCTTAATTGACAGAAGTAAACAAAGAACACGTTTCTAATATAACCAAAGAAATAGAAATGAGCTTAAAGAAGAGAAACAAAACTAAAGATTTGAAATGTGAATTGAAAACTAAAATATCTTTAACCAAAAGTAAGTAATGAAGCTGACCAAAAAAAACCCAAATTAACCCAAATTAAATTTTAGAATTTAACCCCACAAAAAAAAATAACCAGAGGCCAAATTGGCACATAACAAATCAGGATCAAGCTCGTAGTTTTTTTTCAAACAGTGATACCAAAACTTTATTGATGGAACTTTTTTAATTCTTTGCGTTTATTCTATAAACGGTAGTATCTATCATGAGATATGAAATATAACTCTAGCTTTTGCGGAAGACTGGCATTTTCAACAAAAATAAAGAAAGAGCTTGATATGAGATTTAGAAGTTTAGAAGAAATAGTAAGCTCAGTATAGTCCGGGCAACGAATGAATGTGGATGAAAAGGTCGAAAGCAGAAATTCTAATTTCGGAACATTATTTGGACTAGTCAGGAGACAAACATACTAAAAATCTTTACCCTTCGGAGGTAATCCCTAGGAGGGGGGGGGGCACAAAGAAGGTCCAATTTTTTGTTTCTTTACTTACATCTCGAAAACAATGTGTAGAAAATATTTTTATACTGTATTATGGAAGCTGATAAAATTATCTACAATTTTAGTTCTATACACTTTTCACGTATTTTCAATCGTTATCTAGATATGAGTTCAATTTTCAAAAATAAACTTCTCACCTACTCATACATCCTTACTAATATTATAAATGCGAAAGTCACTCTGTCCGTCTGTTACGCTTTCACGTCTAAACCAATCAACCGTTTTTGATAAAAAAAAAAGGTTCAGAAAGGACATAGGCTACTTTTTATTGCGAGGGGGTTAAAATAGGGGATGATAGTATGTATGGAGCTTCGTCATTTTCGAAGATGAAACCATGAAATTTTGTATTCGGGCATCAGGCACTTGAAGTGAACAGACATTTCTTCCAGCGTTTTTGTGATTTCGACCTAAATGGGGATGAAATAGGAGATGAAAGTTCGTTTTGAAATTCAAGCGCCTGCGCAGCGTGACCTGGTGGGAGAAATATCACGTAATGTGGCTACCCGAACGGCCAGTCACGTTAGGGCAGACGAGAGCGAATATTAAAAATGAATGAGTTGTTTCGTAATCCATGGTTTTTTTAACTTTTTGCTTCAATTGAATTTATAAGTTAAATAAATTGTAAATAGTTATAGCGGTTACTAATATTATAAATGCGAAAGTCACTCTGTCTGCCTATCTGTTACGCTTTCATGCCTGAGCAACTCAATCATTTTTGAAGAAATTTGACACAGAGATAAACTAGAGCTTGAGAAAAGACATAGTCTACCTTCTATTGCGAGATGGTTAAAATGGAGGATGATAGTATGAATAGAAGTTTGTCAATTTCTAAGATAAAACCATGAAATTCTGTATTCAGGCATCAGGCACTTCATAATAAGTAAACAAACATTTTTTTCAGCATTTTTGTGATTTCGACCTACATGGGGATGAAATAGGAGATGAAAGTTCGTATTGAAATCCAAGCGCCTGCGCAGCAAACAGTGTGTATGTTTATTGTTTGCAAAATTAGTATCCTAAAAAATTGAAAATACTCTATAACTTACAAACAGTTCATCTGAAAAAATACCCTTCAAAAAAACTTGCACAGAGTTGAATTTTCTCTAAAAATATGTATACATATTCTGATATGTCATCTTATGTCGAAAATTTATACCAATTTTAAAAATCTCTGCAACTGTATACATTTCAGTAAAATAGTGCACATCTCATTATTCTCGCTATTCTGAGCTGCAATTGTACATTTAATTTTTAAAATATCAACAAGGAATGTGTATCAGAAGAAGATATAAAAAAGTGCCATTTATTCACATCAACACAGCAAGAAACAATTTAACAAACGCTCAAAGTGAGCGTAATAAGTATAGAAAATAACAGCAATAAATCACTCGCCGTGACTTACTTGTACATCATCGATACAGAACAAAATCCTATGTGTTCCCTTGAGATAAATGATCAATTTCTGAATAAACCAGCGATCCAAAAAAATTCTTACTTTGAGTGCTGACTGAGGTAGGATGCAGAAATATTATACCAAACACAAAATTATGTCTCTTGTTTCCTACACACATTTATAGCGCTCAGATCTCAAAAATCATAATGGATATGATAATTCTATCTGTCTCTTTGAGATAAATGATCAATTTTTGAATAAACCAGCGATTCAAAAAAAATTGAAACTATGAATGCCGACTGAGAAGAGAAAACAGAATGATGTATCCATTTTTTCACTCACAATTAGAGCATTTAGAGCTCAAACTCACAATTAATTCAATGATCATTTCTGGCCATTCGAAATCCGAATCCACGATCCAATTTTCCAACTTCTATTGCTTACCACCTCCGGATTAGTCCAGAGCTCTCCTGGATTCAGGATGTTTAATTCATTCTCACCAACTCAGTGGCCCCATTAAAATCTGTGCCCAAGGTCATTAATAAATCTAAATTCGGCACTGCATTACTTTGAGTTAAGCGATCGTTTGACCCTCAAAAATAAATTCAAGGAAATTTTATGATAGACAAATCATTTCAGAAAACCGAAGAGAAGCCTAATGAAAATTAATGAAATCGAGGCGTTCCAAATTTTAACTTTATAATGACGTCACATAGCTCATTGCATTCCAATTATCAAACTTCTTCATTTGATATATCAAGTGGGTAGTAAAAAAAAGTTAATTCGCTATTTCGGGGCTGTAGCTTAATTAGAAATAGTCGATATGTGAATTTTGTCGGTTTCTTTGTACAAGTGAGTACAAACGTGAGATGAAAAACACATTTTTGAAAATAGAACGCTTTTCGGAGCTCATATATAGACAACGATTAGGAATAGGTAAAAAGTGTAGAAAACCAAAGTTGTAGAGAATTTTATCAGCTTCCATAATGCAGTAATACAAAATTTCCTCTGACGCATCGTTTTCGAGATGTGAGCAAAAAACGGAACTTTCTTTGTGCCCTCCTTCTTACCTTCGAGAGGTGGGGACTTTTAGTATGTTTATCTCCTAACTAGTCCAAACAAAGTTTTGAAGTTAAACTTCCTGCTTTTGATCTTTCCATCCACATTCATTCATTGCCCAGACTAGTAGGACCTCAAATAAATGAAACCAAAACAAAATACATGGTGCTACGAACATTCCAGAGTACATAAGGAACAGGTCTAAGAATAAGATAGAAGGGTGGGAGGATATATCAATTTGAGCAAGTGCAGAGATTCATGTATTTAGGGGTAGAAATCACTAACGATATCAGGGAAAACGAAAAAATAAAAAGATGATTGATGCGGGAAAACAGAAGTGTGGGAGCTCTAATAAAAACTCTAAAATCAAAAAAGGTGTTGATTTTAAAGAAAGTGGAAATATATGAAACCATGATAAGACCAGGTGTATTATATGGATGTGAGTTATGGGTTTTAAATGAAACTGATCAGGTTAAAGTTGAAATTTAGGAATTAATTTTCTCAACTTTAATTTAGTTTTTCCGTGAATTTATTTATTTGGTTGGCTTCGTCAGCAAATACCCAGCTTCATGTCACATTGCTCAAAATACTTTCGTTGCATAAATTATCATTTTTCCATGATTGCTGCGAGAAGTTTTATACACTCAACATTAAGTTGCCAAATTGGTTGTTTTTGTCTGTAATTATTATAGAGTTGAACAAAACATTATTATACTTGCTGTCCTTATTAATCCTTATTATGAAATCTAGGTAAAAACAAGTGTCCGATTTATCCACTCCTCATAACTCATGGCGCCAAAGCATGTGTAATAGCTGTTTGAATTATAACAATATTCACCTTTGGCTCGTGGTTTGTAATTCATCTGGCAGTAATGTAGTTTACATTATACACCCACCAAATGATATAATATTTTCCTCTAAATGTGTTTTTTAAATGATAAATATTGGAATATCCTCTCCCAAAAATCATTGTTGGTATTATTATTATCAGTTAATTCAAATTATATTTCCTTCTACATATCTTGAAATATATATTTTGCACACAATAGGGAGTTTTTGCAAGCCACCGCTATTGATACGATAACGCTAACGTAAAAAACTATTTTTCTAGGGAATGCTTGCTCAATGATGTTAGCTTGAATCACAGAGTACTCACAAGAAACTTCTAGCATTAGCAGACATGAATAGCGTTACAATGAGCTTATTTGTCAATTTCAGTACGGATGCACAAAAAATATCATTTTTGACGTTAGCGTTAACGTTTCATTAGCAGTGGCTTGCAAAAACTCTCTAATGATTCTGCGTCAAGTGAACATATCAATTGCAACGTGAAAGGAAAAGCAAATTAATTATTATTATTTTCGAACAAAAATGTCAAATATTAATAGATGTCCACCCGTGCGAAGCCGACACGGGCTGCTAGTATAGTAAAAAATGATATAGCGATACTCACCAACTACATAAATGACATTAGATGAATTCACTCTCTGAAAAAATCGAAAATGTAGGTAATCTTTGACAAAGGAATAAGTAGTTATTTCATGGCTTATTCCTCTGATATGTGACAAACTACCATATAAAGTAGTGCAAAATATGAAAGTTACCACATGAATAAGTAAAGCAATGAAATAAATAAAATAATCGCATCTACGTATATCTATCGTAGAAATTAAACTTGAAATCGATCTACAAACCAGATGTAGATGCAAAAAAATTGAAATTGAATCTTTGCTTGGATGAAATCTCCTTCTTTCGAAGAGCTATAAAAAAGTAGATTATTTGTGGAAATACCCAAATTATAATTTGTACTTCTATTGGTAAAACTTGGAGCTGGAGCACTAGACGTTGATAAAATTAATATCACGTCCAGCGGTATACGAAATGAGGGAATATACAGCTTTTCGTAGTTTTTCTGTGATAGGAGTTAAATAAATATAACTATATCAGTTGAATTTCATTTGGAATAATCTAGTAATATGAAATGAATAAGCTTTAATTTATTGATCCGCTAAAAAAAAGTATTGAGATTGTGCTGGAGTTCTTCCAAAATCACAACTGAAAAAAATTGATAACTTTTGTTACGCATATTCTTCTCTGGCTTTACGTAAGATCAACAATCATATCATTTTTAACATATTTCAGGGAGTTACACAATACGTAAGTTATTTAAACAGCTTGACAATCATTTGTTATCTCACTTTGTGTTATTATTTACGCGAGATAAGTTATATAGTGTTTTGATATATTTCAGAAGAGTCAAGGGTGAGTTGAATCAGTGCGTTAAGGTGTGTCTGTTGAATGAGTATGCAGTGTGTTGGTTGAAAGTGAGCATTGGTGGAATAGTTGTATGCCTTTATTTGTGTATACGTTAAACCTAAGTTATTGGTGATTATATCCCTGAGATATACTTTGTGCTGTTGTTGTGAAGTCGTAGCTTTGAGTGGAGAGCGTAAGCCAAGAGGGCGATATAATTATGTTTGTGTGCACAATTGCTAGCCTTGTGCAAGTGTTCGCTGGGTCACTATACGGTAGGGGCAGAAGGTTTTACCTTGGCTTTTTGAACGCCTCATAAGGCCTCTGTAAAGCCGGTGAAGTGACCGCAGCTAGGGTAATTCAGGGCAGACCTGACTGAGTTACTCTCGACTCCCAGACGGACGAGCCAGTGGGGCTGACGTCGTCTTAAGGACTCGGGGTTGAGCAGGTCAAGCAAGACGTAGTGTTGGCGCTCCCGGCAGAGGTTGAGCAGGTCGACAGTTCGGCGCTCCCAGTAGGGTTGAGCAGGTCGACTGGTCGGCGCTCCCTGATGATATTGTTTATGTGTTTTCGCACTTTGTGCGTTCCCTCTTTGTGTGCATACCAGAGAGTGTATAACGCTTGTATAACGTGTGTGTGGATTTGATTCCTCACTAAGCTTATGCTGTATTTTATCTCCAGAATTCATGAGATTCACACTCTGAGACAGGTGGCCGCTGAACATCAATTTTAGATGGATATTGTTTTATTGTAATGTTTTATTAGGATGTAATACAAGTGTTATATTGAATTACGCTTTGATTTATTTATCCTTTATAATACTTTCATTCAAATTCTTTCACAGTACATCAATTAGATCATTAATCAAAAACATGAGATGCAATACCAATAAAATCAGATACTTGTACATCATAATAGTGTCATGCGAACATTGAATTATCATCTTAATTAAAACGGAGTAATTTTGAGGGTAGTTTTACATATTTTGATTACAGTAGACTACTTCACTTGTGAATAGGTAAATTTTTCCTATTACAATTAACTCATAGTTCATTTCAGTTAGTAATAGTCCAAGAGTTTTTACAGGACTACGATTCAAGACTTCTGATTGACCAAAATGCAAACACGTTTCACTCACATCAAATGCAGGATTTGAAACAAGCTTGCTGGAAATGAATTCAAGAATTAGAAGCAACAAATATATTCACATATTATCTGAATAGGTACAAATTTAAATCTTCGAACTGCACAAATCTATTAATAATAATTGTTGAGCGACTGACAAATAATGTAACTGACAGAGTCAAGTGCGATTTTTGTACTAAAGTGAAATTAGTTCGTACTTCGGGCAATCAGAACATTTAAATCGTAGTCCAATAAGAGCACTTAGACCATTCTTAACTCAAAATGAACTAGAGTTTTTTGATAGAAAACAATCAAACTTACTGAGAAATAGAAAAAAAAAATTACACCAATAAATTTTCATGAAAATTTTAATCATTATATGTGCTGAAATATCAATCAAATAAGTAAGTGGAAAACCAGTGCAATAATTGCAATTTATTTCCATTGATGAGAGAATATTATCTTTCCAATATCTGTAGCATTATTCATTGAATTTATTGAATGAATCAAATCATGGTCTCTTAAAAATTTGTTATAACTCCAACTAATATTAATTTAACTCACAGATATAAAACCGGACGTATATCTTTTCTTTAAAGCACACAGAAATGGGGAATAGTGAATAGTATTCTATGATGAGTTGAATATATAATAAATGAGGTGATAAGAAATAAATTTGTACTACATTATGTGAAACTTTTATTTGTTAAAGTATGTTTTCGCAAGAATTACATGATTTTAACATTATTTATCGAATAATAAATTATCACTGATATTGTAAAACATCAAAACTATGCGAATAGCAAGAAGTATTACCACAAAAGACCTTACACAACGGTGGAAGCTTTAGATAATCCATCTGTCCATCATAGTAGAGATCGTACAAATTTTGAATATTTTCATCACCAGTAGAACATTTATCAGTTTCAATGGATGGACTGACGCAAACTGGACGCTTACCTGCTAGGTATTCATCATCGCAAAGCAAGACAATATTTTTTTCACGTAAATATTTTTTCAATTCATGGTAACAAGGACACAACCATGGATTTCCACCAATAGCGATTTTTCTTAAATTTGGAAGCTTTCCAATGACATCAACAGATAGCTTGATGAAACGATTATTTTGGAGGAAGAGAATATCCATTTTATCCAGACCGCCCACTGGGAAAATATGATGCGATATGCTTTTAAGCTTATTATTAGATAAGTCAATATATTTCAACTCTTTGTTGTTATCAAATGTTCCATTTTCTATTGACTCAATATTATTAATATGCATCAGTAACACTTTCATATTTGGGAACAGTCCAACAATATTCTTGTCGAATGTTGTGAAATTGTTTCTTGCCAGCCATAAGGTGTGTAAATTTGGACTTGTATTGCCAACATACAAATTGGCATCAAAAGATGTCAGAAAATTTGCTTCTAGAGCTAGTTTGAAAAGTTTTTCCATACCGAAAAAAGCTTCTTCTTCAATTGTTTGTATTTTATTATCATTTAGGAAAACCAGTTCAAAATCTGTATAGCTGAAGACTCCTGCAGGTACGTTGGAAATAGAGTTTTGGTGGATGAAAATTGCTTTTAAGTCTAAAAGATCGTCGAAGCATCTGGGTTTTAATCTTTGAACATTACTTGTATAGATTAAAAGTTCTCCAATGTGTAAACCGGCAAATATTTTACTTTTAAGCTCTGGAATGTCATTATTGAATAACTGCAATTGATGTAATCTGTCCATTCCTTTGAAACCATTTCTGCTGATACTCTTTACAGCCCCATTCAAAACTAATTTCGTGATATTAGGAGCATTAGCAAACGTATTCTCTTTTATATCAACCTTGCTGCTGGTAAAAATCTCCAGGGCTTTCCAATCTGGACTTAATTTTTCTTCTTTGAGTTGTTCGATGGACGAACAAACAAAACTTTTATCATTTCTTTCACTACAACTTGCACTGATTTTTACTGTTAAAACTGACAACAACACAAATTGAACTATTTGCAATTCTAATTTGGAACTATACATTGCATCAACTCGAAGATCGAATATCTACTGAAACAGGTTATTTCTGACCTCATCGCAGATATCACTGACTGTTCATTTGGTTTTTTATTCGGGATTTCCGGACTGGTAAAAGATAAAAAATTCTTGATATACCATTAATTAATAAAATACTCACTGTAGCATCTTATATATGAAGAAATAATAATAACAATAACAAATAAAAACTATTTGGCTGGATTTGTATATGAACATGAAAAATAATAATCAATTATGGGAATCAAGATTACTATGCAGTTTTTTATTGGCAAGAATTCATTCAATGATCATCTTCGAGTGCTCTTACCTTGAGGGCTAATGACATTGTGATGAAATTTAAATATCAATTTGTTTAGTTATTATTATTGCAACAGTAGAATCCAGAGTTGTTCTAGCGAAATTCTAGGAGCACATTTTTAATAGCTCAATGATCTATTGTATTCCATATCAACGCAAATAAAGACAATTCCATGAAATTAACCCACTGACAGGCAGTCTGAATTAGAAGGCCAAGCGATAAACAACAAAGACAAATCAGTGGCGTAGTTAATAAAAATATGGACTTACTATATTAATATAATAAATAAATATTAGTCAGTAATTTGTTTCCATTTTGCGAATCCAATATATATTACAATATTCCAGTCGAATCAATAGTTGCCGTGTATTTAGAGCGTCAAGTAGGACTCTGTATTTGATTCCACGTTTTAAATAAGAATAGACAATGAATACATTTTGAAATGTTTTAATGAATAAAATATGAAAATCGAAACATGAATTACTGATCCACTATAGATTGTTTGAATCGTTGATTGATCATTCATTTATTCGACCTTTAGAGCAATATGAAAATAAATACTTGACATTTCAATATGTTTTTGAAAGGAAAATAGTGGCGAAAGGAGTCATGCTAAATGCTGGATTATATCAAATATAATTTCAGGACGTTTTGGTGCCTTATATTGGTCACCATCATCAGCTCATTCAAGTTGAAAAAAAAAAAGGAGTAAAATGTAAAACATTTTGTTAATAAATGTAAATGAGAATAAAAAACTACACAATCAAGTGACAGTAATTGTACTGAGTCTAGATGACTTAAGTCATGATAGTGACCGATATAAGGCACCGAAACTTCCTGAAATTATATTTAATTTAATCCAACATTTAGCATGACTCCTTTCACCACTATTTTCCTCTCAAAAACTATAATAATAAGAGTCACTTACAACAATTTATATTTCAATATGTTGTTCATGGGTATCTCAATCATTGACCATTTTTTTTTTGTTAATAGTGGAAGTTTGGTTTTCGAATGATCAATTATTGAAAATGTGGTTCTTAAAACTCCTCGAAAATGCCCATTTTATTAAAACTTAAACTCAACTGGTGAAGATAGAAATACAAAAAATAGTAATTCATACAAATTAATTCTCGTGGAATATATAAAAATATAGAAATAGTATTCTGACGTGCAGTTTTGTAGATATTTCAATCTAAATGATCAAAAATGCACGAAAATGTCTGTCAGACATACTTGAAAACAAATGACATATCGTATTTGGCAATGTTGGATGCAATCAAATCAGAGACGTATCTAAGTCTTCTAGGGCATAGGCCAAGAGGTTGAAGTTCAACAGGCGTCTCATTTTTGTTGAACTAGGGATCTAAGTTGAGGTATGAAATAAGTAGCAGACATCTGTTAGATGCGTTGTTGTCAAGCCATATTTCACGTCACAAATACTGAAGTAAATAGTTATTTGTTCAACTAGGCAGAAAAATCTGACGTGAACATCACGTGACTGACTTGTACATCATTTGATATATACACAAATTTATCCAATAAAGTTTTCTGTCACTTGAGATCATAATTAATATAATTTTAATGATATTTTGACATGTACAATGTCAAACAATATCAAAAAATTGACAACAGATTATCATTGCCAATCTTACTATTTCAATTGAACTGATTGTTTTATACGGCAAATTCTGAATGTCTGTTATACATATAAACTGCACTTCTGGCTCAGCCGATTGATACAAAAATAGTAGATAATTATTTTGATGTTACAACACGTTCAAACACTCAATTTCAATATGCTATGGCTGATCATTCTAGATTTATGCAAAAAATTTGAGAAAAGTTTTAAATGAAGTATACTTCCGGAACGGACGATTGGAACAATAATGCGAGGTGCACAACTAGACTCTATACCAGTCTTAAATACGGAATTTCAACATTATATCCTCAACCAGTTTTGAGATTTGCGAGTTACGAACGAACGCACGCACATACGTACCGACATCAAGCCGAAAATAGACAAAATGGATTTAGGGATGCTCAAAACGGATATTTCCAACAAAATCTCAACAGGTGAATTTTGTCGGTTTTACAATAATTCCTCGTACTTTGTACAAGTAAGTAAAAAAGTAGACGGCTTACTGACGCGGTTAGGGTTCAATTAATGAATATTTGAAGCTACCGTTGATTTGAGTGAAACAATTATCCGTGAATCGAAAGGGCTGATAAAGTTTCAGGAAGATAGATTGTCGAATAATTATGTAAAAAACTTACTTCTTTACAACCTTGGCAGTCAGTTTGTCATACATATAAGATGCTTCTTATATTTTTTCAGCACAATATATGCAAAACTTGTATTTCAATAACTGGTGCTTGAAGAAACATCCCCTAACGGAGAAAATACAAATCAAGTCATAAAACGATATTTCCCATGAACAATGTTGCCATATTTATTGGTAGCAAGAAACAATCATCTCCTGGAGATGATTGATTTTTACTTACTTGTACAAAGTAACAAGTAAGTATTGTGAAACCGACAGAATTCACCTATCGAGATTTTGATGGAAATACCCGTTTTGAGCATCCCTGAATCCATTTTGACTATTTTTGGCTTGATGTCGGTACGTATGTTCGTCTGTGCGTGCGTGTGTTCGTACGTGCGTGCGTTCGTGCGTGCGTGCGTAACTCGCAAATCTCAAAACTGGTTAAACGTATAGTGTTGAAATCTTGTATTTAACACTGGTAGCGTCTAGTTGTGCACCTCGCATTATAGTTCTAATTGTCAGTACCGGAAGTGCACTTTACTTAAAACTTTTTTCGAATTTTTTCAATAAATCCAGAATGATCAACCGTAGGATGTTGAAATTCAGTATTTGAACTTGATGTTGTATCAGAATGGTTATCTGCTATTTCTGTGTAAATCGGCAAGGCCAGAAGTACACTTTACTTGAAACTTTTTTTGAATTTTTTGCATGAATATAGAATGATCCGCCATAGCATATTGAAATTCCGTATAAAGAACTTCTTCAACATCTTATGGTACATCTTGCATTATGATTGCGATTGGCTAAACCGGAAGTGCACTTTACTTGCAATTTTTTTTTCCGCGTAAATCCAGAATGATCAGCCGTAAGATACTGGAATTCAGCATCTGAAATTACTGTAGCAATGTTCATCTTCTATTCTTGTAACAATCGGCTGAGCCGGAAGTGCACTTGAGAAGACAGACTAATTGAATTTTCCGCATAAATTCTAAACAATCAGTCGCAGAATATTCAAATTTTGTATTAGGCACTTCTATAATATCTAGTTGTACTCCTTGCATTATGATTGCTATCGACTGAGCCGGAAGAGCACTTTATTCGAAACATTTTTTGAATTTTCCGCATAAATCCAAAACGATTGTACGTAGATTGTAAGAATTCAGTATTTAGGACGATTATACTGTCCAGATGCTCATTTCCTATTTTATTGAGATCCACCGAACCGGAAGTGCACTTTACTTGACAGTCTTTTGGAATTTTCCGCATAGATACGAAACGATCAGGTGTAGAATATTGAAATTTGGTATTTTAGTCTGCTGTAGCATCTTAATGAATGCCTACTATTTTTATAACAATAGACTGAACCGGAAATGCACTTCAGTAAGAATTTATTTTTCAAGTTTGCGCATAAATTCAGATCTGTTGGTAGTCGAAGAATTTTGGAAATCAGTATTCAGGAATTTTGTAGTCTAAGAATAATGGCCTACTGTTCCCATAGCAACCGACTTGGCTAAAAGCGCATTTTATTTGACAGATTCTTAAAATATTTTGGGTAAATCCAAAACGATTAACTGTGGAACGATGAGATTTTGTGTTTGATTATATATATCCAATGATATATATAATCAAACACAAAATCACAGCGTATTATATATATATATATATATATATATATATATATATATATATATATATATATATATATATATATATATATATATATATATATATCCAATGATGTACAAGTTAGTCACGTGATGCTCACGTCAGATGTTTGCAACCAAATACGTGTTTAGTCAACTCCCTTACTTATTTATCGCCGTTAAGAGTCGTTGGATTCGATTATTTCTCAAACCAAAAAATGCAGAATGAGCAATTCTATACCATACGTATATAAACTGACTTTCAATAAAAAGTGAAGCTGATCGGTTATTGCACCGAGCCCTTCAATTGTGAAATACCATTATTCTTTGCTATTATACTTCTTAAATATCTACGTTGTGATGTATACATTTTTATGATAATTGGATACGGACCTTATGAATTTATTATTGTGGATCAGTATGTTTCAAATGTGAACGTCCAATATATGAAGGAATTACAGAATTAAGTTCACATTCAAAAATCATACTTGGATTCATATTTAGTATACCTACCATAATTATTTGTTCTCAAGAGGTTTGCTGAAAAACGTTTTCTTACTATCGGTCATTTATGGAACATTTGAAATCTAACTATTCAAATTGTAAGAATCATACATATGTATATTATATATTTTATATTATTTACTATTTACCGATTTATTTATATATGATCAAAATTAGAGTGTTTTTTATTTTGATTGAAAAATGAATTATAACAATGATCTATACATTTTTTTCAGAAAGAAATCATAATTGATGGGTTCTTTTTGGTTCAAATTCTGTATATTTGAATATATTCTTGTAGTTTCGAATCTCTATTCGAAAGTCTCCACCAGAAAAAACAAAAAAAAAATCGGATGAAGACTTTCGGATAGAGAGTCGAAACCTCAAAAATATAATCAAATATACCGGATTCAAACCAAAAAATTACTATAAAACTATAACAGTCCTCTATGATTCAATTTCACTCTTTCAATAATAGAATTTAATAATTGAAAAGACTAAATTCAATAATCATAGATCTTTAGTATTGGTTTATAGAACTAATTATCAAACTGATGTTTCACTTTTCCAATCTGTAAATTATTTGAAACTAATACATTGGGATAAATGATGATAATATGGTAAAAGAATTCAAATATGCCGAAATATGAATTTGAATAATTAAAGATCAAGTTCCACCTGTTCAAGATCAAATTCAATCTTCATACGTCTTACGTCATTAATTGAGCCGTTATTCAATAATGAACATATTTTCAATGACAATATGTCAATTGTCACATAATGCCTTACTTAACGGCATTAGACATTAGTGTGGCCCCTGCATTATAGAGCCAAATTCCAATTTAGGGTGAGGCAAATATAATGTTCATCGATTGATATTCAACTTTTGCGTCTTAAATTTCCAATTGTGATTAAGTATGTATTTATTCTTGTTTGATTATTTCTACAATCAATCTTTGAAATATTATTATTATGATAGATCGATAGATGAAATGCTATTATGGGTTTTTCAAGATTGAATATATAATCAATCTGCCATTTATTCTATTCTTTTTTTCTGAGAATGTAAACACATTTTTGCCTTCGGAATGTAAATAACAATTCTTAAATACCTCAATTGCAATGTCACAATAGAAAACCTTCAAATATAACTTCATTCGTTATGGTTAGAGGCTGCTCTCTTACACATTAAAAATCAAATTAAAATTTGAGAATGGTTTTGTACTTGTAAAGAACGAATTTTCCTGGAATTGTAAGTCTCTAATTGCATTATCCTCATTCCTTCCTGAAGTGTTTGTTATTTTCTCATTATGTGAGCAGCTTTCCAGTTCGGTCAAACGTTATCTAATATTCTCATTAATTTTTCATTTCTAATTTGGAAGGCTCTCTCCTTGAAAGAGATGATTCTGTTGATTCATTAATATTTGTACCAAATGTGATCATTTTTGGTTATACTTTTCTTTGAAAGTATCTATATTCAACGCGATTAAATTATTCTCTTATTCGATGCAATATCAACTGTTGGAATTTGTCAAATAAAGTGATGGATACTAGATGAAGTATATTCTTTTATTCAGAATCATTATTGTAATATAGCCATTCCTAACCTTTTGGAGGTTGGGAACTATGTAATTTCCAACTGCAATAACTAGCTCACGGGTCGGAAGCGATACTTCCATCTCTTGGGTGGGAAATGTTTATGCAGGGTTGCCTAGCATCAGTCATAAATCTTTGTTGGAGTAAAATAATTTGTGCTGTCAAAAATACCGACTATATAATCTAATGATCCAAATAAAACAATTAATATTGAAAAGAAGCGGATTTATGTTGCAATTCTGTGTAAATCTAAGTCTTATAAGTTCATAAATTTGTAAATTATGAACAAAATCGCTATGAACTCACATCCGTTGCACTTTCGTTCGATTCGCGGCAAGTATATAACTCCATTTCACTGTTATAGCTTATTGATATCTGCACTTATCATAATTTCAATGGATACACGTATATATAACTTGATACATAAATCAAAAATCCTACAAATGTCAAATCAAATTTTTCGAAACATTCTTGTTTTCATAGACTACTACATCAATTTACTTTGTTGAAAAAAAGGCGAAATTGGATCAATTATTTCTCGGAGAATTAGGGATGATTGTGAATAAAATAGTATACATACTTTGGTGAGCATTTCATATCAGCCTCGAGCTATATCTGAACCTCGAGGCTTCGCCTCTCGGTCATATAATAAGCTCTCGGCTGTAATGAAATACTTCCCACCTCAGATGTAATATACTATTATACATCCTAGATAAAATTAAATATAGAGTGACTTGGTCGTGTACCATCTGTGCCAGTGATAAGCTCTTAATCCTGTCATGAATTTGATCCTATCCAAAAATATGGACATTTACATCAAACAAGAGTCCCTGCACTTGACGGCTATTCAAGGTGATTCTGAGATAAATACGAAAGATTCCATTGAATTCTATTGAATTTCAGTGATATTGTGATTTAATTTTCACTTTATTCGAAAGAAGAACTAATAATTCACATCAAAGTGTGACACAAATTTTAGCAATAGGTAAGACTGAAAGTCGTTTGCTTTGTTGATACGACATTGTTTCCATTCTCACTTTCAACTGTTGATGTTGCAGTTTCGAGTTACAGACATGTGTTCGCACAACTAAAAAGTAAATAATTAGATGAAATTTAAGCAATTCGAATCAAATTCATTGGTTATTGGATTAGAATAAGGATAAAGGGAAAGCCTTTGTATTACATGATCTGCGTTTGCTGGGAATTGATCCTTTAGTGCAGTTGGTCATTTTTATTTTCGACTCACTTTAAGTGTTAGCGCAATGTCCAATGTGATAAGAAATTTATACCCGATCCGGCGCAGTTGGCAATCGCCCTCCGATTAAAGAGATCCTAATGTTTTTTCACTCTCTTCAGTTCCGAGATACCATCAAATACTGTGCCTAGAAGCAATCCAGCACTGTATATAAAGATTTTATTATTGTATCCTGAGCCTCGTACTCAAAGCTGCTATCTATTTCTTGATCTCAGAAGATATAAACAATTTTGTCATTAAATGCAAGATTTCAATAAGCAACAAATGTATTCACATAATACCTGAAATAGTAACAAATATGTGTCGTCAAATAAGGACTTTAGAAAATGAATAAAAAAATACATTCTTATGCAAAAAAAAATATATATAAAACTTGCTGTATTCAATATGACGTCACAAGTGCAGATTTTCTCATAATAATATCGAGCGAATATGAATATATCTACTACTATTATATATTTATATTCAAGCTCAAATTCGATGTATGTAATTGGATATATAAAAGTCATTTGCCACGTGTACTGTTTCGTCACTTGCTGCGTTCAGTATCGCGACGCAGGCTAGGTCCATATTCTAAAAATTTTCTCAGAAGTATCAACTATCCACGTTATAGAGATCAGTGCAAAATTATGTAATTCCATCAATTATCATGAATGGAAAGTAAAATCTCTTAAAGTATGAGTAGGTTTGCTTCAACAAGTAAGAACGTATTTGTATAAGCAATGCTTGAACTCCATCTGAGAATTCCGTTGACTTAAGCGCTCTGTATTCACTTCAATAAGAAATATTTATAATTGATTCAATCAACTTTTATTTCTGTATACGATGCAAATTTGGAACGCCTATATTATACTTCCGTTAAGGATGGTTCAAGGACTTGTACTACGATTTATAGTTTATCCCAAGACTACGATTCAAACCTTCTGATTGAACGAAATGCGAACCAATTTTACATGAGCACAGAAATCGCATTCGGCCATCCGTTAGTTGCATGAACTGTCAGTTATTCATCAATCATCATGAAAAAATTTGTTCAGTTTGAAGATGCGAATTTTTATTTGTATTACTCTTATTTCCTTAATGCTTTAAATCCTACTTTGAATGTAAGTTTCGACTGGTCAAAAGTCTTAAATCATAGGCCCAAATGGGATTTGCATCGTTTCTAATGGGATACCATGCTATAACCAATTACAGTTAGAGATAGCTTATAGCAGAAAGATTACAAATGATTTCGTGAGATGCCTGAATGCAGTCCTAATTAAAAAACTAAACGGCCTCGACGACAGCGGTGCGCACGACAAAAAGATGACTACGTGTACTACTAGGAGAAACAGCGGATATCTTGTCAGAAAAACGATTTTCAAGATTTAATTAGAGCTAAGATATTACAGATCTATATGGACAATTTATTACTTGCATCCAAGACTCTCGAAGAACATCTAGAAACCATTCGGGAAGTATGCGAGAAAATAAAAGCAATGCGATCAAGATACGTGTAGACACATTTTGAAATCAAGTATTTGGGATATGTGATATCACAAGGTGAAATAAAGCCTGGAAAGGCGAAAATACAAGCAGAACCCGATTTTCCGTCAATACGCAGATTTCTGGGACTAACTTGATATTTTCGGCGATTTATTGAAAACTATTCAGTCATTGCTAAACCACTAAGCGATTCGATGAAAGAGGAAGCAGTATCCAAGATTGGCAGCCGTGAAGCTGAAGCTATAAAAATGCATTGAAGACAGCTCAAAAGTGAGACTCAGCTACACACTGATGCATGTTCACAAGGATATGCAGCCGTTCTACTTCAAAAACAAGATGACGGTAAGTACCATCCAATCAATTATTATAGTACTAAAACCACAAAGTCAGATTTCAAGAAACAAAGTTTCCAATAAGAGACTCGCACTGTAATATTAGCGTTAGAACGATTTCTAGTTCACCTGCTAAGGAAACGATTTACGACAGTGACCGATTGTTAAGCTTTCAAGCAAACAATAAAAAAAAAAGAATCAAATCTAAAGATTTGCAGATGGAGACTGATCCTGCAAAAGTTCGACTACAAAATTGAACATCGGTCCGGAGCGGAGATAAGTCATGTGGATGGTCTCAGTCGATAATTTTGTAACGATATTTCCGATGAACCAGCCAAAGATTATGATCTAGTAGCAGCCCAAGAATTCTATCCTGACGTAAAGAAGATAATCTATTAAGAAACGAATCTTGTAATCAAGATTACGTACTAATGGATGGTTAAGTTATGGAGAAACGTGAAGGCAAACTGCTTCACGTTATTATTAAAAAATTGAAGAATCATCTACATGATGAAAGCGCATTTTTGACAGCATATGAATGCTTGGTACTTCAGAGATTTCGCAAATAACCATCTCTCACAATTACTAAGCCTGAAATCAAGCAGTTTGGGCATACTTACGAGATAGCAGCTTCCATTTAGCACTAGTTTCAAGTTGACTATTTGATAGGTACATAATTTATGGATGTACAAACTCAAAAATACCTTTTAATCTTTATTGATTAGTTATTGACTGACGGGAGGTCAAGTGTTGCACCTTAAAATAATAATTTGATCTTTATCAAAGCTATATAAAATAAATATACCAGAAGTAAACAAATTTTCATCCAATAATAATAATTCATTCTAATAACCTTCAAATTCGCGTCAAACAAGTCATTGAATGAATGCCGGACAGACTTGACAACTGTACATGATAGTAGTGACACCGACGGCTGAAGTTGTAACTAAATTTTTCTCCACTTGAATAAACTCTAGTTGCCATATCCCTAATGTCATATATATCTATGGGCATTGTTTCACTCGAAACAAGTAATCGAATAATTGAATCTTCCACAATCACAGAGCTTGAATTAAAGCAATGAAACAGCAGCTTTCATTTAGTACCAGTTTCAAGTCTGTAAATAGTATAGTTGCTGAGAACTCAGCGTCACGCCAGCCAGCCAGCCAGACAGCCAAAGTGAATATAATAGCAGCGCTTTTTTCCAAAAAATGCGCTAAAAATTGCGGAAGGAAATCGTCATTAAAGTTCATGCTGAAATTTCATAATAAGATGTCGATAAAACTCTATGTGAAATACAAAAAAAAATACCTAACATACGCAAATATGTAATTTCCTGCCTGAAGAATTGCATGAAATGCATTGAGTATAACTATAAGTCAAGGTTGGACATTCGATTAACAAAGGCAATAGAATACAAAAATTCTGAAACATTCATTTATTTGTTCCACAAAATTTAAGATATAAAAATCAGTTTTGACACCATCATCTTAGATCGGGCAGCAGCTGAATATACATGTTTCGACGAAACCCGTGTATACAGTTGCTCCTTGATCCAAGATGATGGTAACAAAACTGATTCTTAGATTTGAAATTTCGTAGAGCAAATAAATGAATGTTTTAGAATTTTTAGCGCATTTTTTGGAAAAAATGGAAGAATCATCTAGATGATGAAAGCGCATTTTTGACAGCTCATGAATGCTTGTTATTTCAGAGATTTCGCAAATTACCATCTTTCACAATTACTGAGCTTGAATTCAAGAAGTTGGGCAAACTTACGAAACAGCAGCTTCCATTTAGTACTAGTTTCAAGTTGACTATTTGATAGGTACATAATTTATGCATGTACAAACTCAAAAATACCTTTTTTTCTTCATTGTTCAGTTATTGACTGACGGGAGGTCAAGTGCTGTACCTTAAAATGATAATTTGATCTTTGTCAAAGCTATATAAAAAAAAAACACCAAAAGTAAACATATTTTCATCCAATAATAATAATTGAATAATAGTATTAAATGAATCCCGGACAGATTTGATAACTGTACATAATAATAGTGTCACCTGCGGCGAAAGTTGTAACTAAATTTTTATCTACTTCAATAATTTTCAGTTGCCATATCCCCAATGTCATATATATCTATGGGCATTGTTTCACTTGAAACAAGTAATTGAATAATTTAATCTTTCACAATCACAGAGCTTGAATTAAAGCAATTTGTGCAAACCTACGAAACAGCAGCTTTTATTTGGTACCAGTTTCAAGTCTGTAAATAGTAAAGTTGCTGAGAACTCAGCGTCACGCCAGTCTGCCAGCCAGCCAGCCAGCCAGCCAGACAGCCAAAGTGAATATGATAGCGCTTTTTTCCGGAAAATGAGCTGAAAATTGCGGTAGGAAATCGTCATTAAAGTTCATGCTGAAATTTCATAATAAGATGTCGATAAAACTCTATGTGAAATACAAAAAAAAAATTCCAACATGTGCAAATATGTAATTTTCTGCCTGAAGAATTGCATGAAATGCATTGAGTATAACTATAAGTCAAGGTTGGACATTCGATTAACAAAGGCAATAGAATGCAAAAATTCTGAAACATTCATTTATTTGTTCCACAAAATTTAAGATCTAAAAATCAGTTTTGACACCATCATCTTAGATCGGGCAGCAGCTGTATAAACATGTTTCGACGGAACCCGTGTATACAGTTGCTCCCCGATCCAAGATGATGGTATCAAAACTGATTCTTAGATTTGAAATTTCGTGGAGCAAATAAATGAATGTTTTAGAATTTTTGTATTCTAATTGTTCCACAGCGTAAACTTTGTCACAATTAATTTGTGACATCTACTTTATCTGAAGGCAATAGACCTTGAGACACGTTGCACGTTGATCAGGTTGGACTTTTAGAAAAAACAAAAAAAGGAAACCGATATATTCTTGAAGTTATCGATGGATTCACAAAATTTATCATCTTGAAACCAACCAAAACTACAAACTCGTCCGAAGTAATTAAACATCTAAGTCAACTATTTAGAAATTTCGTTGAATCAAATCCAGTAGAAAAGTACAAATTTCAGCCCTGATAAATTCATGTTTGGATTTAAAATAGAAAGCTACCAGAAACCCCTCGAACATATTCTAGAAATCGAGCTGAAACAACACAAATATCTCCAAAGGAGAGAAGAGATCAGAACTAAAGCGAGTGATAGAGTCAAAAGAAACCAAGAGAAAAATGAGGTCTACTACAATCACAAGAGACCAGTCGGAATGAAATTCCATGAAAAAACGATAAAACGACCTTGACTAAAACATGAAAAAACCTACAAAATGATGAAAAAATACATTGGTCGGTATGCAGTTGAAAAAATAATCTCGAACGACAAATACCTCAAGTCTGATCTGCCAGGAAATAGTATAAGACAGAAACTTACAAAAACATCCTACCTGAGAAGAGAAGCTGATTTTTTGTTTCAGATGGAGGCCTCCTGTAACTGAACGCAGCCCAAATTTAAAAACTGAGCGTCCTTGACGACAGCGGTGAGCTCGAAAAGAAGATGTATTCAGTCGCAAAATATGTTGAACAAATATCATTAAAGAGAAAACGGCCATTATTTTAACAATTTATTATTGCTTGAAGTAATCGGAAAAAGATCAAGAAGCTCTTAGAATGTTCAAAACTTCTATCAGAAGGCTGAAAGGTCAGATATAAGCGCATAGCAGCCTATGGTACGACACAAAATTGACAGTCAAAAGATCCAGTTGAGTGACAAACTTAGAATCGGCGGAAATAGATACTGTGACATAAAGAAAATGAATTCTGTATTATTATTATAGATCCATTTCAGTTTGATCATCAATGTTAAGTCTGTTTGTTTGAATAAAATACTTTAATTTTCAGTCTATCCTAGAGACTAGTTGATTAAATTCAGTGGGTACCTGTACAACTTAAGAAATTGCCAATTTGAGCATGAGGGGACTATGAATCCGGTGTTTATCAAAATATTGTGTTATTAATATTAAAAAACAACTAGTCAATAAAAAGGGTCCAATTAAGACGCTAACAGGAATAACAAAATCAATGAGCCCAAATTTGGAGCATATTCTTTTCTCGACTTCATACGTCAAGTTAAAAAACGACTAAGACACACGTGTTCGGCTTAGAGAACAAACCGAGAAGTTACAATATATCGAACTTTTAATTTTATTAGGTATTCTACCGAGTCCCTTCGTTCGATGGCATGTGGGTCAAAGTCACTTCAGGTTCTGTGCAAGGAATATCACCGTATGTTTATTCATACATGTTATATCTATTGAAACAATTGTACTATACAAAAGTCTATTACAATGAGGAACCATACTTTGCGGAATGGAAAAATTGAAATCTACACAGTGTATAAAAATATTTCCAGATATAATACATCTACAACATAATGAAGTTGAGTAGCAGAATAATTTGTCTACCAAATAGCTCCTCAGTCTTGAATACAGAATGCATTCAGTAATTCTTTCGATATTGAGGATCCTATACAAAATTTGGGAGAACTTAAACACACTAAATTGAGACAGATATAATTCTTATGAGATAAAAAGTTTCCCTATGGAGTTTGCACTATGACCAGAAAGCGTGCATCAGTCAATAACTTTTTTATCTTTCTTATTAAGGGATGAATTCCCAACTGTCAAAAAGGCATTCGATATAAAATCTGGAAGCCTCAACTATCACCATCTTTTGGTCCATTTTGTATTCATAATAGTAATAGATTGCAGAAGTATTATGAGTGTATTATACATAGAAAAATATTAAAAAAAAGCAAGTCAATCTCTCAAAATATTCTTGCTCTTATTTCTTCAGTTCGCTTCTTACGCAGTTGGGTCTTTCGATTTTCACAATATTTTTTTGTTTGTTTTCCATGTCATTCACAAATTGAATACTGTAGCTATTAGTCGTCCAAATACTCGTACAAATATATTAGCATCCATTATTTATTAACTTATCCATAACTTCTTCGGCTGGATATGGATGATATTTTGTGTGATTTTATCTTAAATAGTCTAATTCTAATACAAATTTCAAGTGAATACAAATCAAATCTTTTTATCAATATTCAATCGCATATAAAACTCAATTTTTCACCAAACTTTTCCAATTCTGTTCCACAATCCCACAACCAGATCCAACAAAACTCAATCCGAATGATTATTTCCACCTCGTCTAACAAATTCTAACTGTCTGTGGTGACTGCACGGAAAAACATGATTTTTTTCTGAACCACTGCCGCTAAAGCTCCGAGCACACAGAACGCAAAAACAAGATTGTTAGGGCTCCACATTCGTACAGTTTGTTGCACATAGCGACGCAAGCGGCAACTGGTGAAACTAATGGAGCACAGCTTTCAATCAATTACTGACAGAGTCCCAAGGGGATGTATCTTAGGGCCTTTGGAATACCATAATTACAGTTCCCCGAGGGCAAAAATTGTTTAGCAAGTTAATGAAAATTCGTTGGCTGCAAATTTTATGGGTTTGTTGACCGTGAAATAGAATAGAAAATGAAATGATAATAAAACATTGCAGGAAATTGATATAACCAAGGATATAAGTATTTGGAATGTTATGATTTATCAAAGTAATTTTTTTTTTTTTTTGAGAAGTCTTATACAGCCCCCGGGATTCGAAGCCGAGATCTCATACTAGTTATGATTTATCTTGTAATTTTTTTCTTCAAATATGATATTGGATTCAATTATACTATCTTCTTACTTTCAAACTCTTTCTTTTCATTGGGAATAATATCTCTTGCCCTTTCTACAGTAATTTAAAGCTAATAATCATCATCACAATGTCCAATCATACAATTTCTTCAATATTCACTTATTTTACCTTTCTTTTGCTCTTTCATTAAGTAAATGTACGGTTCTGAGACAAATATTTTTAATTTTCCATAGTTACGTATTATACCATACCATATTTCTGCAGGTATTAATTCTTCCAATGGAGGAATTCTATTTATTATAAATGCTGCAGTATTCCTTGTTTCATTCCTCATATCTTCCTCTAAATTTGCATCTGCCATTGAAATTCTTACTTTTTCACTAGTGTGCTATTCATAGTCTCTGTTTTACTATTCTGTTGACGTTTGCAAGCAATAATCTGTTATACTGCGATTTCTTTCCTCAGAAATAATAATAATTTATGTATTCATTTATGTTATTATGTAAAAGCTTATATTATGGTATATAATTTGTTATAATGTTTGCATTTGCTGTAAACGTGATATAAATAAAAAAAAAAAGAAAAAAGAAATATACACGTTATGTTCCATGGTAACAGTTTGTTGTGAATGTGATTGCAACTGCAAATTTTTTTCATAAAATCAAAATAATAGTTTCAATTATTTATTTTCATTCCGAGCATTCAAAAGAATTTCAAAATTCAAGTAAAATGTCACGTCGGTGCACTTGTTAGAGAAACTTTTATATTTCAACATCGACAGACCGTCATCATTGACACGTATGAAGTTGGCTGTACGAAACTACGCTTCGGGCTGCACTCTCGCCTTTGTCAAGTGCAGCGAATTTCATCCTTGAGCATAATTATTATAGTCGTTTGGTCCTTGTAGCATAATATACAACTAAGCCATCGAAACTCAATGTATCCACAAAATAGTTTCACGCCAATTAAAATAAATTTAGATCATTTCAAATTTCATAGATCATTTCTTCATGGAAATAGAAAATATAAGTTTCTTTGAAATATGTTTGTCATTGAAGGAATATGACAAATGCCAATTCTCTTCGAAAATATCGAGCCTCAAGTATTTTTAACTGCTGTTATTTTGACAATGAAAGCATACATGAACACATTGGAACTTTAATCTGAAGTATCATGTACAGAATTCAAGCACAGTATGCAGTTTTTGATAAAACGATAGCAAATTCATAATAATTGCTATTTCTTCATTACCCATGTTCAAAAAATATTACAAAATGAGTCAACATTTTTATGTAGTACCAGTTTGGAACTGGCAGTTATTGGTATTTGAACAGTACCGGAAGAGGTTATATTATTCTTCTGAAATTGAAGCTTTGTCCTCAATTAGAACAGAGACTACTCAGTATAATAGCTCTGCAATTTCCAGTTATAATCAAAACTTCGAACCCAAATGAAGCCCATCTTATTAAACACGAAATACCGTTATATATCGATAAGCGGCATTCTCCTAGTTACCAAATATTCACTATCCTCTGACATTCAATTTATATTGATTAATACTCTCTCCTCTAATTTAGAAATCATGTGGAATCTGCTGCGAAGGAAGACTTTTGTTTTGTAATTGCAAAATACGTGCTTTTTCGAAGCATTCTCATCTCATGTCGGCTGAATCCTGCAAAATATCCGAGATGCGAAGACTGTAATATTTTAAGCATAATTTTCCAAGAGATACAAGAAAAAAATAACGGCGCTGAGAAAAAAATATTTTTTTAAATGTTTTTCTTTGAATTTAAGCATCGATTTCACTAACTCAGTCAGTGCAGCATTGAGTGAAAATCCTTTAATGCCTAAAATCATGAATTATCTACGTTAATTCAATCGCGTTTTTCCAGTTTCGTGTCAATATATAATTTTTCATCGAACAACAATAACTAAAATTAAAACTTATGTTAATGCGTACTTCACGTGCTTCTAAATTATCAATTGATGCGAAGAATGAAGCATATTTCACAACAAAATTATACAAGAATCTTCCAGAAAGTTCTCCTTCCAAAGAAAGCATAAACCTACCAGCACACTGCTCGTTTCATCTCATTATTATCTGAGCTATAGAAATGCTTTCAAAAAGGGAAGAATTCCACCAAAGGCGAAAAGAGATAAAAATCACGGACTGTTGTTACAGAGTATCGTCTTTGATGAGAATAGATTATAACACTTTCAATCTTGAAGAGAATTTCTACTGTGGAAAAATGCAATATGAAAAGTTGAATATGGAAGGAGGTATAACCTCCGTTCAATCCCTACCCGGGTTGAAACCTCAGCTAGCTCGTAGGAGACGGCGTGCGGTCTACGTCGAATCTGGAGGATTTTAATAATATTTCTGTTGGGCGCCAGGCGACCTGGTAGCGTCCTTGGTTCAACCGACGGTTGATCGCCGAACCTAAACGGGAGGGGGAGGAAAAAGGCAAGCGCGCGAAAAAAACTAGTCACTAGCTTTGCAGACAATCGACTTTTATTGGCAATACGAAACTCCAGAAACAAGTATGCCAATCAAACTGACTATGATGATAACTGATGTTTATTACAGTCGCGGCGAATGGCAGGCGCAGTACTACGAGAATCGCGTACACAATAGCGGATAGAGCTCGTGCAAAAATCGAGGCGAATGACAGTCGTGCTCAACACACTCTACGGGACAGTTGGGGGTACCCTCACGGATCGTAGTGCGCACACAAAGGAATGAGTGATTGACTCGCTCTAGGAGCTACGGCGCCGCGCGGTTAACGCTTAGTGCGTTTGCCACACGTTAATGGCAACAACTCACCAAAACAGTAGAAAATTGAATAAAAGTAAATATCGGTTTGATTGGGTTTACAAGAATAAATGTTATAATAATTAACCAATAAAATCGTAACACAAATAAATCTTAGCTTTTGCGCCGACTCGATGTCCACTCGGAGATCGTGGAGGTAGATCTTCAAGATGGCGCAGATGCTCTGCCGCAAGACGGATGACGATGACGTCACAGGCGATGACGAACGGAAAGTCCCGAAGATACCAGCGGTGAATCCGAAACGACGCAAGTCGAATACGCAAAATGGAATACGGGAAACACACAAAAAAAGGAGACACAAAAGAGAAGCCTGAAAGAATAAGCCGAATTAAAGTCTGAAATGCGATACTGCGATGAACTAATTGATTTGAGCAATGTATTTTTAATTAAGTTTTAGTTTGATTTGAGCAATTAATTTTTAATTAAGTTTTAGTTTAGCAAATAAGAAAATGTAACTAATATGAATAAATGACTCTAGGAAATTGCAATAGCTTCTACCTTCTGATGTTGATCGGCTTGTAGGTTTTGATTTTTGAAGATCAAGTTCGAAACAAAATCCGGAATAATTTCCGCTGAACCGTGGTTCGGAACGCTGCGAATTCAAATCCACCAAGGGTGTTTTAAATTTCGGCCCGATAATAAACTTTGGCACAAAATTCACAAAATAATAATTCGCTAGCACTTTTCGATAAGACTTCCAAAATCGGAATGAATGGCCTTTAAAGTAACCTTCTCAAAGTTAAGTACAGTTTTCCTGTTAAGTATGGAAATTACTAATCGTTAGTTTAATAATAAAAATATCGGCATTTCAAACTCCAATCGGGAATTCCATCAGCTGGAAATACAGATCTGAAAAGAAAGTTGCATAAGAACGCGAAAAAAAGATTAGTTACAACTATTGCCGCCAGACAACAGCACCATACAGCAGAAAACGAAAGTCAACAGTTGACAGGATTATAATTGATAAACAATGAAAGTAGGTTAGTAGTATAACGAGGGTAAGAAACAAATAACATTTATAGTTAACAATTAAACATTTTAGGTCTGACGAAACAAAAGATGAGAGGTAGAGGAAATGAAATGTTACAGAGGGTATGGTTGAATGTATTTTGTACAAGATTATCCACGGATGCAATTTTTAAAAATAATTATACACAAAATATTACCTTCTATGAACTTTTCAAACAGTAATGGAGAAGGAATTACGCTGAATAAAGATATATTTTCAGACAAATATTGATACAATGCAAGATCTCAGGCTCGCCAGACGTTATTTATTTTCTGAGAAACAGAATGTGTGGAATAGATTAGTGTTCGTATGTATTTTGATCGTACGCATACTTGCTAGCTTGGACTGACGGACAATTTACATGTAACAGATGCTAGAGGTACGTTAAAATATTACTCAGTTTTCTTAGAATCTGAGTGCTGATTTTTATATATGTTTTAGAGAATATTGTTAAAAACTGATAATCAACACTGCTAGACTCTTCCCATCGACGTTTATTTCTGTTAGACGTTATAAGGCTCGCAAAAAATATTGTTATCTCACTTACAGTCTATGGTCTGATTTTTATATACATATGATACGCAGGGAACAATTTCAACATTTTTTGTGAACAGTTAAACCAATCGTAGGGGTTAAACACCCTCCAGACACAATTAAAATGACATTGTGAGTATAAGCGCGAGGTCATTATTTGTACGCTTGATAGGAAGCACAGTATCTATGAGCATCCAACTCTCCATTGGTCTATCTGTTTACAAAAAATATTGAAATTGTTCTCTGAGTATTATATAAAAAAATTGGGACTCAGACTTTAAGTGAGATTACGTTATTTTTTCGGAAGTTTTAAAGCGTCTAGCAGGAATGACAGCCGATGAGATGTGTCTGGCAGTGTTGATCATCAATTTCTAACATTAATCTCTAGAACATTCATAAAAACCAGCATTCAGACTTCAAGAAAAGTGAATAATATTTTAACGTACCTCTAGCACATGGTATGTGTAAATTGGTCGTCGACCCAAGCTAGCAAGTATGCATACGATCAAAGTACATACAAACACTACTCTATTCCACACTTTTTATTTCTCAGGAAATAAGTAACGTCTGGTGGGTCTGGGATCTTGGTCTGTTGTAAATCATACAAAACACTAAGGCTGCATCCCTATGCATCCGTATATACGTATACGTATTCATGTGGAACCAATCAGAATAAAGTATTCACGATACGGGGAGTTTCAAGGACACTACGTACGAATGTTGGTTCAGTTTAATTTTCTACGGATACGGACGAATTAACGCATACGTATACAATACTTCTATCGTTGTTTGAATTTTATGTTGAAGTTGATTTTGTGCATACAGTGTACAAAATAACAACAAAAACATTTTTGTGAATGCGATTATTGTGGGTGGTGCCTGAAATCATCATCTGCAGATTTCGCAGCATATGAATGCTCTGTAAAAAGAATCAGCGATGCTAGCGCAACCACTGCATTGGAATTATGCGTTTATCTGGATCATTTTCTTTTATTTCCTTTATCAAATTATCATTTGCACCTTGATATATATGCTCGGATATAAGTTTCTGTTTGGTAAATATTGGGCGAACCCAACAAGAAGGTGTTTTTGTAATATTTTTTACTAGTTCTGACTGCTTCAATGTCTAATAATAGTGCCAACTTTTTATTCTTTTCTACTTAAACTTTGTCATCGATATAATGCCGTAGAATTTAGCTGACGAGATGAACTAATGAAACTTAACAATGAAGTTTCTGAATTCATTATGAAAAGCTAGGTTAGATCACGGTCTTATACACAGGTCTTGACACTAGCATCCATTACCATTATTGCGGGTTGACTCTTATTGAAGCTGTATTTAGTTATTATTTGCTCCAAAAGAGGTGCTGCGATCGAGAAGAGTATGCGAAAGATAAAGATAGAGAGTGTGTATTAAACCGGGTATTAAAGAAAGACAGAAACTATTCGATTGAATATACTATTGAATCTAACTTAATTAACCTCATCGTGCTTCATATTGAGTAATTAACTGTGAATCAATAAAAAATTGAGAGTATAACTCATTAAATATGCCTGATTGTTGCCTTATACCACGATGTAAAACAGGGCGAAGCACCTTGGACTATAGCGTTCAGTTTTCAAAGTTCCCAATAATAAAGAATCACTGAAAAGGTGGGAAAATGTTATATTTTGTAGTTAATAACTATAAATTCACTTACAATAATGACTCAATGAAAATCAAAATGTTTTTTTTGGATTAAATTCTGTATATTCATTTATATTTTTTGACGTTTGACGTTTAAACTTGCTGTTTCTTCTCTTTCTAATGCACATTCTCTGTTTCTCTCGCACAATTATCTTCTCGATCGTTAAGCCGTATGTGTTAGTTTTAAGAACTAGAAACTTCAATAAGGGGTACCCCCACTACTGACGAGTGTCAAGACCTGTTTATAAGACCGTGGGTTAGATATAAATGTCATATAAATGTCAAATTCAATACGGACACGCACAGATCATAAATATACTACACGGATAGCACGCATGCTTCATGGGAACAGACTTGTATTTTTGGTACGTAAATACGTATACGTATGTACGTATAAACGGATGCATGGGGATGAAGGCTAACTCTGTCACATTACTTGTCACAATACTGGTCACAACGCGTTTCACTCTCTCGAACATCCTCAGGTGCGAACTGATTTGGTATATTCTATCAGTCATTGTAGTACTTGCCATTGAACAATATTGATTGCATGCAAAGGAGTCTTCAGTTCAAAAAGAGAATTTTGAATTCCTTAAAAATCTCACTGGAACGATCTTTGAAGTCTATTTGAGCTGCTTTTTCCGCAATTTTGCATCTAGGCGCATCACGGAATCTGAATGATGTGATAACTATCATCACTCGAGAAAAATTATAGAATCAAGAGGTTTCTCCATGACTCATGGACACACTAAGTGCACATCGGTGTCCTCAATTCTAACTTGACTCGTACCATACACATTTCTGCTTACAATATTGCCAATCAATTGATTTTCAGCAGATGAAGAGACAATGATTTGTTGTGCATTCAGTTTTTTTATTCTATAATAAATTATAAACTACTCAAGATAATTAAAAGGTCAAGTTTTCTTCCGTCTGCTATATTTGTACGTATTGCACAACAATCTTGAGCATCTGGTTGATTTATTATTATGACTGTCAATTATGTAGAATGTTAACAGATAATGGTTCTGTGTTTCAAAATTTAAACTTTTGATAAAGTTCAAACCTCATCTGAAATATATACTATTGCTAGAAAACTTGATCCTTTAATTATTTTGAGTAGTTCATTTAGTTCTTTCAGATCTTACCATTTAATAATAGGATTTTGGTGTGAGACGATAAAGAATATGAAATGGACTTACCTGCAAAAAAAAATTATGCATTAGTCATTTACACATTAACATGTAGCTAGTAATTTGAGTAGAATTCAAAATAGTGACGCAAAATCTTTAATAGAATTTCAAATACAGCGATCTATTGTGTAGAAATACAACTTGTAGTTGTACAATAAGAAAAGTCATAGTGTGTCTAGGCAAAAGTTGTGCACAAGTATAGAATGATTTTGTATGGTACATTTTTTGTACAGGAACCATACCAATGGCGTTACACTATGAAATTACTTTTATAATTTAGGTGTTACTGAATTAAAAAATATATATTTTTGTGCCTTGTCAAATCCTGTTCTTATGCCTAAGCACACCACTTATTTCGATTTTTTTTTTGGTCTGTTACTTGACCTATCGAGTAACAGCTTCAGACTATGATCAAATTATAGTTCAAACATTTTTGTATTAAAAAAGAAAAGTATGCCACGTCTATGCCTGGTACAAATACCTGGCTGATAAACTGAAAGTACAATAACAACTATATCATGTTTGTAATTTTTTTTTCACTTATATCATTCGAATATCTTGTTGATTGTGAAAAAAAGAACTAACATATAAGAACGATTTGAATTATTTAAAGAGACAAGTCTTTGTTCGAGAAGTTATCCATTTTTATCCTCGCTGTCTAGGGATCGTATAGTATTAAATGGTTTCATTGTGATTCTTCCAATGAGTTCATTATGTGCTAATTACTCGTTTTGAATTGAACTCTTCTTAAAACTGAGTTTCCAAAAAAATTCAGAGAGCATTAAATAACGGTTGATAAATTATATCATTCTAAAGTTGTATCTCATGAAGACGTAGCCACCAATCTTGTTACAAGTCAATCTGCTCTTAAATTATTTCCTGCCAAAAAGATAGCATGCTGCGTAGTAATAATGAGGGAAGAAAATACTAAGGACAAGTTCAAGGCAGAGATTCTATCCCTCTACATCGAAAAGTCCAGATAGAAGTAATTGATGACCAGAAAAACATTGCTTGCTCTCATTGTATCCGACTACAATTGGATTTATATACCGCAGAAAACCAAGAAATTACGATTCATTGTCTGGAAGTTTCAAAGAATAAATTGTAAGACCGGTGTGGGAGCAGAAAAGTTTGGTTCATGTAGACAGTATTTTATCAGATATAGTATGGAACAGGAAAATACAAAAATAAATTTTATTCATTGCTGGGATAGTCTAAATAAAGAAAGAGATCGCTTCTTGGAATATCTATCAAGCTGTACCTGATAAATACTTTTTATTCAGCACCAATCTATAATAAGCCTGATGACTGTTCTAAATGAGTAATATTTATGATTAGTCGGTAAGAGAATGAAACTTACCATGTTTTACTAATAGCCTACCAAATGTCTTGTCGATGTCCAACAATAAATACGAATATGAAAACGATTTAAGACATTTCAAAAGAGATGTTGGATGAAATATTGTGTTGAATTCATGTGAAATTTTTCCCTTTCCGCAGAAAACGTTTTGTCTGCTCATTGGTCCCAAAAGTAGAAACTAAATTTAATCTTCCAATTCACGAAACAAAGTGTGTATTCAATTTCACAGGAGCTATCTATAAAAACCATCCTAATTAACAAAATTTCATTGAAATAAAATACTCATTAGACTTGTTGAGCTAATTGGAACGTATTGTGAAAAATACAAACATCCAGTGCGAAACATTAGTTGATCATAAAAGAACGTAATTGCTCCACCATTAAAAGCGTTTGTTAGAATTAACCTTTTCTCTCTTAATCATGAACGTGTTTACGAATGTCCACATACTAAGCCCAAGCTTTACAACATGGATAATATGTATTGACCTCAAACATCCATAATTAAAAGCTTTGCAAAGCCTGCGACAAACAATGGAATGATAAATGACTTATCGATTCTATTCAGGGACAATGACAAACGATCGAACAAAAAAATCCATTTTGGTAGAAGTAGCTGTACATTTATTATCCCTCATGGTAAAATTAGTAGAACAAAATATCTGTTTTCATGTTGTGTTATTCTTGCAAAGGACAATAATAAGCTCAAAGTTCTCATTTCTCGAGCACAGCTATGGATATGATTAGGAAATTTCATAAAAAGTCAAAAGCATATTAGATGTACAGCGCACTATGTGAGAATCATATATATTTGGAACAAACCATTCTTTGAACGATTTTACAACAGTTTGACCTATACCAGCGAAGCAGATATGGAAGTCTTTAATCGAAACGACAAAAGAAGCTCTTGAAAGCACGATCAAAATTGAGCTTGCTATAAAGAAGCTTTCAAATTTTAGTGCCCTAGCTTTAAAGCTTTCACAATACAAAATAGTTCAGAACAGATACGTACTCTACTTTTTTGTATAAATAACGTTTAAAGTGGAATTTATTCTGCGAATTAAATATGTATTTCAGTAAGCTTTTAAACAAGATAATCGATTGCTATTCATGTGTATTCAGAGTTCTGCAATCAAATGCATAAATGAAAAATTACATCAGTCGAACTAATCAAGAAACTTATTTTGAGTGAAATACCATTCCAAGAATAATTGTATTAGCAGAATTTCCAATACAAAATAGCTTCAGCTTGCGTCCTTATCTAAGAATACTCGTAAATTCAAGTCAATTCCTAGATATTGATAAAAAGACACATGATGAAGGGCATAATATCTTGTATTATCACAATATTTTGGATATTCTGTTTGCAGAAGGAATGAGTCTACTCTAGATCTGATTAGAGCCTTAATAATTTATAGTGTTTCCTCAAAAAAAAACTGAGTATATTATTCGAAACGAAAAGTGCGACTGAATTACAAGAGATATTATTCGCAAATTCTGTTAATTTACCATCCTGATCAAAAAGAGTGTGGAAGTGATATAAATACTCATAGCTCAGTAAAAATATATTGGATTTGTGATCAGGAGGTCGTGGGGTTGGATTCCAGCGACTGACGGACAGAAAAGTCAGAAAGATTTTCACTGAATTATAATATTTTCTGTGGCGTACTCTCCACAAAAATTAACAGTACCCGTAATTTGCCGACTAATAACCGCACTCTATAGGTTTGTTCCACAAAAACAGAACAGAAACCAGTTTGGAACTGTCCGACGTATGCGCATTTACAAATAAGCGTTCCAACAGATTTCAAACGTAGACTTTGACTATTAATCAAGCGTTCCAACAACGTACGACTCAATCCGCAAACCAGTTTGTGGACAGTCAGAACAATGCATGAACCAATTCGTCAAGAAGGATAACCTCAAATAAAAATGAGTAATTTAAGTGCTGAAAATGAATTTTCATCACATTCCAGCGATGACGAATTTGATTTATACGTGGGAATACATCAAATGTAGGATTAGCTCGGCGAATTTATTTGGGATGATTTCCGAATTGTAATTTTTCACAAAAAATTTAATTATTGTGCTTTTGCTCATGCGTCTAATGTCAAAATATTATGCACTTATACATTATGATAAGAATACTATAGGATATTGAGAACTTATCGTTTAAGTACCTGGAACGTGAGACACCAGGTGAAATGGATAAAATACAATTATTTATAAATGAAGCACCTGTGATATAGTTTTTTCTCATATTATTACAAACTTCACACTCAGGTCGTTTCAATGAAGTATGCCTCGTTGATTGATCTGCTGAACAAATAGAATATTGTATCTTATATTTTAGAAAAAATTTAAAATCAATTACCAAATTCAGTGTGATACATTTGTAGGTTATGTTTTCTGTTTTTCAAGAATAAGCTCTTACAATTCTTGCGGGAATATCTTCACATGAATTATTCATTAAACTAATTATTTTAGAATTCCATTTAATTTAATATTCCACCGTTCACTTTAAATAAATCGTTGAATGATTTTCTCTTTATGTTTAATAAAATAACAATAACGAAGTAAGTTGAGACCAGCAACTATTTTTTGAGTTGATCATAGATGGCAGCACAATCTGACCCATATTCTGTCTGTATTCAGACTATTCAAATCAGCTGATCCAAGTGCAATGAACTTTTGCAGACAATCTAATGTTCAAGAAATGCACCAACTATTTGAAAATCTACGTGAGATTTCTAGATAGAAATGAAATTTCTCAACAATGACATATAAATACGACCTACAAACCAAATTGCTGGTTTCAGAAATAAATTTAATCTTTCTTGCAACATATGCAAAAATTAATTATCGAGGTAAGCAAGTATCAACGTATTATCAAAATACTATTATTCTTTCAGTTTCAAATAAATGATTGACAAGACTTTAATTATTCAGAGTTTCAAAATAATCATTCCAATCGACAGCTGTCATTCTTCCAACAAATAAGAAACATTCAGTTCGAATCATAGGCGCACTATGAAATTTTTGACCAAACTTTGATGAATTTTTACTCGATATCCAGAAGATTTACAAAAAAGAGCTATCTAGAAAAATTGTTAGGCTTGAAGAGTTCTATTACAGGTTACACGAAATATGATGTTTCTGTCGATAGATTCATACAAATTATGAGGTCCTGAATAGGATTATGAACTTTTTGATTGTGAAAATCTGCGCGGAAAAGTGTGATTTCGACTTATTCCAAAGTTTGTAGAACTGCAAATAGCTCTCTAAAAACACGCAATGTCATGTATTTGGTGTTAGATTCTGCCATATAACGCATTTTTCCAGCAAAATCTCGTTTCTGAGCTGATTTTCACAATCAAAAATTTCTCAACAAGACTCAGAAAAAACGCTAATAGCTCGCTGGAGACGAAAAATTTTGTGCATTTGAGGACGGATTCATGCGTACTATGTTGTATAGAATGGATCTATTCGATTTGCAATACTCTGAAACTGCTCAGAATGTAGTAATTTTGAGTTATTTCAAACTTCATATAACTGCAGATAGCGCTCTGGAAACAGGAAATATGATGTTTTTGTCGATGGATTCAAACATATTATAAGGTCCTGAATAGGATTATGAACCTTTTGATTGTGAAAATCTGCGCGGAAAAGCGTGATTTCGACTTATCCCGAAGTTTGTAAAACTGCAAATAGCACTCTGAAAACACGAAGTATGATGTATTTGGTGTTGGATTCTGCCATGTAACGCATTTTTGTAGCAAAATCGCTTCTGAGCTGATTTTCACAATCAAAAATTTCTCAACAATACTCGGAAAAAACGCTTATAGCTCGCTGGAAACACAGAATTTTGTGCATTTGAAGACGGATTCATGCGTATCATGTTATATTGGATAGATTTATGTGATTTGCGATACTTTGAAACTGCTCAGAATGTAGTAATTTAGACTTATTTCAAACTTCATATAACTGCAGATAGCGCTATGGAAACATGGAATATGATGTTTTTGTCGATAGATTCATACATATTATGAGATCCTCAATAGGATTATGAGTGTTTTGATTGTGAAAATCTGCGCGGAAAAGCGAGATTTCGACTTCTTCCAAAGTTTGTAAAATTGCAAATAGCACTCTAAAAACACAAAATATGATATATTTGGTGTGAGATTCTGCCATTTAACGCATTTTTGTAGCAAAATTTCGCTTCTGAGCTGATTTTCACAATCAAAAATTTCTCAACGAGACTCAGAAAAAACGCTGATAGCTCGATTGAAACGCAAAATTTTGTGCATTTGAGGACGGATTCATGCGTATCATGTTGTATTGAATAGATTCATGTTATTTGCGATACTTTGAAACTGCTCAGAATGTAGTAATTTAGACTTATTTCAAACTTCATATAACTGCAGATAACGCTATGGAAACATGGAATATGATGTTTTTGTCGATAGATTCATACATATTATGAGGTCCTCAATATGATTATGAACTTTTTGATTGTGAAAATCTGCGCGGAAAAGCATGATTTCGACTTATTCCAAAGTTTGTAAAACTGCAAATAGCACTCTAAAAACACGAGATATGATGTATTTGGTGTTAGATTCTACCATATAACGCTTTTTTGTGGCAGAATCTCGCTTCCGAGCTGATTTTCACAATCAAAATTTCTCAACGAGACTCAGAAAAAACGCTGATAGCTCGCTGGAAACGCAAAAGTAACAAGTAAGTATTGTGAAACCGACAAAATTCACCTATATCGAGATTCTGATGGAAATATCCGTTTTGAGCATCTCTAAATCCATTTTGACTATTTTTGGCTTGATGTCGGTACGTATGTTCGTACGTGCGTTCGTGCGTTCGTGCGTGCGTGCATAACTCGCAAATCTCAAAACTGATTGAACGTATAATGTTGAAATTTTGTATTTAAGACTGGTATAGGGTCTAGTTGTGCACATCGCATTATGGTTCCAATCGTCTGTACCGGAAGTGCACCTTGCTTGAAAATTTTTTCGAATTTCCCTGATAAATCCAGAACAATCAACCGTAGGATGTTGAAATTCAAGATTTGAACTTGATGTTGTATCAGAATGGTTATCTGCTGAATCGTAAGAATCGGCCAGACCAAATGTGCACTTTACTTGGAACATTTTTGAATTTTTTGCATAAATGTAGAATGAGCCGCCATAGCATATTGAAATTTCGTATAAAGAGCTTCTATAACATCTTATTGTACATCTTACATTATGATTGCGATCGGCTAAACCGGGAGTGCACTTTACTTGAAACTTTTTTCTAATTTTCCGCATAAATTCAGAATGATCAGCCACAGGATACTGGAATTCAGCATTTAAAATTTCTGTAGCATTTAAATGGTCATTTTCTATTTTTGTAACAATCAGCTGAGCCGGAAATGCACTTTATATGACAGACTTTTTGAATTTTCCGCATGAATACTAAACAATCAGTCATAGAATATTCAAATTTTGTATTGGGCACTTTTATAATATCTAGTTGTACACCTTGTATGATGATTGCTATCGGCTGAGCCGGAAGAGCACTTTATTCGAAACATTTTTCGAATTTTCCGCATAAATCAAAAACGATTGAACATAGATTGTTAGAATTAGTATTTAGGACAATTATACCGTCTTGATGCACATACCCTATTTCTATCGAGATCCATCAAGCCGGAAGTGCACTTTACTTGACAGTCTTTTGGAATTTTTCGCATAAATTCGAAACGATCAGGTGTAGAATATCGAGATTTGGTATTTCAGTCTGCTGTAGCATCTGAATAATTATCTATTTCTTTAATAACAATAGACTGAACCGGAAGTGCACTTTATTTGAAATTTATTTTTCAATTTTGCGCATAAATTTAGATCTGTTGGCAGTCGTAGAGTTTTGGAAATCAATATTTAGGAGTATTGTAGTATGAGAATAATGGCCTACTATTCTCATAGCAACCGATTTGACTGAAAGCGCATTCCACTCGACACATTTTTAGAATCTCTTGGGTAAATCCAAAACGATTAACTGTGGAACGATGAGATTTTGTGTTTGATGATATATATCCATTGATATATATGATCAAACACAAAATCACATCGTATTATATATATATATATATATATCCAATGATGTACAAGTAAGTCACATGATGTTCACGTCAGATTTCTTAGATATTTTTTACATTTATTTGTTCCTCGATTTCTCCCCCAAATTTCAAATCCAAGAGTTTTGACACTATTATCTTAGATCGGGGAGCAACTGTAGTCAAGTGTTTCGTCCTTATTAGGACTCGTCAGCACAGTATTGCCAAAGGCCCAGGATAGGTAGGGCTTGGAGCTCAGTGTGAAAACTAATGAGGATAGATGATCTGAAGAGGTATAAACTACATGCAGCATCATCAATATTTTTTGCCAAGATATTAGAATCTGTCTAGTTATAAATTACCCATAGACTTATCATGTAATAATATAATTTACATTTTAACTATGTATATACTATATATATATGTAGACTTTCGCATGAAATATGCATGTAGAATTGTAGACCACGCTTATATGACAGATAGATCCCAATTGTTCCACCTATTGGTTTTATTTCGCTGTATTTGTTGTTGTGAATATATTTCATGTTCCATCCGATTTCTAGATACCATTCTAGTATTCAGCCGGAGGGAGATGTGAAAAATTATATGATATATTTTGGTTCTTGAACTAGTTGGTGGTATTCAATGCATGTATGCCAGGTATTCCACATGTAGAAAGGTTGAGATACAATGCATATTAGAGTTTCTTTGATGTTACATAGAATAAATTTTCATCAGAACCAGTGTATTATCTGATTCATCCAAGCGATATGAGCTCACATATTTCTTTGTATGTGTCCCACACAAATGACAATTCGATGCGCATGAAATGTAGGCTATATCACACAAGCCAGAAGCAAGTGCTGTAATCATCCAAATCAAATATAATAATATAAGCGAGTCAAATGAGAATCATCCAGCGACAACAATCTCAAAGAACATGATATATTCTTGTCAAATTAATTGAACGTTAACTCATGAAAATATAGGTCATGATACAAAAAGTTATAGTTATAGCTCAAATATTTCTTCAGTTGTCCCTAGAAAATTATATATATTTAGTCGCTTTAGATGAATTCACGCATAGCGTGATCAACTTACATACATATGCAATTTTGGAATAGTAATTAACTTTTTGTTCCTTACACTTACATGAAACTTTGTAATGTTTCACCGCAGAATTTAGCACAAATTAGGCGAACCAAAAGCTATCAAAATGCAACTAAAATAACCACAGAACTTTATTAAAACCATAAACAGTAAATTACCGGCGATAAGTTCGTGTTAACAATATATTTTATGCTGGCTACATTCTGGTCACAATGTATCTGAATCTTTAGAAATTATAGCGTGCTTATTTAAATTTTGCATCTAATTTCCAAACACGAATGTTCAGGAGAGGACTGGGAAGACTGCCCTTTTCTTCACGTGATATTTCCCTCCTAACTAAATAAAGAAAGGATCGTTTAGCAGTTTGGTATACGCCTATTGCATAGATGGATGTGCCGTTCTATCGGTAAAATTTTGCATGCTCGAAATAACACGTCAAGTGTTATTTCATCATAAATGTATCATGATCGAATGTCAAAAAATTACTGAAAAACTTGTAAAAAAAATTAGAAGATCATGTCTTCAAACTTAAAATGAGCATCGTGACTCAAGAAGTCCCGGGAAACTGCAGGAGCTCAACTTCCAAGAAATGTGGCTCACTAAATCTCAGATTATTATCTGCAATATACTAGATGGTATGTGGAAGATTGAAGAATTAGCGAGATACCTGTGGTACCGATGTATTGATTCCAACCACGATTTGATTCAATCTTATCAGTTATCAAACCCGTGTATCAAATTCTAGCTCGATTGATCAATTGCTATCGTGGAAGATTACATACAGCCACGCACAAACTAACAGATTGACTTTACTCTAATCATCCTCATCGATATAGTTTTTGTTGTTTGTATAGGGACAAATTTCAGCACGGTTATGTTACTTTTAGTTCCGGATGAGAGTGTTGAAAATTACATAAATTCCAACTGATAGTCTTTCCAGGTTCGTTTTTAGATTTCATCATTTCTCAACCAGTCCGACTCTGTCTTAGGACTGTTCTATTGCATGTCCAAAATCAGGTGATTCGTTTTCACGTTTTTAGCTATAAACAGTGATTCCCAATGCTTGATTCCATTCTGTTTTGTTGTGAAAAGCCACTCCTGCTGTCATGTTTGATATTTCCTCGTAATTTTCTTTTGCATCGTGATCTTATTTGAGAAAGTAATATAGGATTATTGGCTTTCCTTTTCATGCTCTTTTATAAGGGCAGTGAACTTAACGAATGTTCTTTGAGGGATTGGCAGAACTATTGAAGATATTGATCAGCAGGTAATTTTCTGGGGAATGCGAGTGTTTTATCATGTTTGAGGTAGGATATTTGATTTATTCTCCCACAAAATACAGGTATTACTTCTATAAAATTTCGCTCTCATAATGGAGATGATATCAGCTATTGCCTGTTATTACTGTCCTTCAAGGGTAATTAAGGTTTTATTTTCATTCTCATGACATATTTTTCAATGAATAATAGGCGGATTTAGTAATTTTCAACATGAAAAGTAGAGTTTTCATGACAGTTTACGGTTAGGAATTGAGTTTTCCAGCCGAAGTGAGGAAAGTGTTGCTATGGTGACAAAAATACGTAGGATATCAAATCTGATTATAAAATTTTCTACGACCACTATAGAAATTAGCATATTCCCCAAACCAAACACACAAAAAGAAATACAACCTCTTAAAACTGTGGGCAAAACCGTGTGTCCAGCCAGATGTGGATGCGGTTACCTCCAATTTGTGCTTTCTTCGTATTTAATGGAATATTTTTCTAAATGTCTCCATCAATTTTATATTCTGATCTATCATCAAACCTTTCTGAACTAGATTCCGTATCAAGACGCAATATATTTCTCTATTATTTGTCAAAGAAAACGCAAGAAATTCTAATTTTTCAGTTTGATAGAAGTTTGTTTACTCGTTCCTATGAAAATTACGTGAGTTGTTACTAGATTCATAGAAAACTAATTTGAAAAAATGGTTTGACTCCTGGAATAGTCCTCCATATACCATTTGTGGTTAAAGTATTATAGACTATTTTTGTGGTGCAATCACTCATGTTTATTGTGCTTGTGAATACCACTCATGCTGCACACTCGTGGTATTCAAACGCAAGCACAATAAACATTCGTGATAGCACCACAAAAATAATCGATAATACTTCAACTACTTATGGTATAATAAATGATAATTTGATTACAGGTGTTCATATAGAGCAGTAATTACCAAAAAGGCGATAGTAGATCCAAAGGCAAATAGGGAGCGCTGAGGCGGTCAAGACTTGTGGTCAAATGAATAAATAAATTGAATAAATTCATTATAGTTGATATAAAGTTTCATGGTTTATCTCAAAAGTAGAAAAAAAGCCGGCAGTCGAAGAGATATTAAAAACTGTTCTTCATCATAAGATACCATCGGATATCATAGAAAAATATTTATCTCGGTTATTAATTCAGTGCAAAGAGGAACAGATAGAATGACAATAGACGTTGAGATATCATTATGTGATTACAAATTTTCTATTCAACTCGATGATTCAACTCTACCAAATAACGAAGCTCTAATCTTATCATACATACGATTTATGAAAGAAGGGAAAATTCATCAAAAATTATTATTTGCTGAAAATTTGAAATCTATATTAAATAACATGTCTAAGCTTTTTCAAAAAGAACAAATTCCCATTCGCAATATTTTGTCTGCTGCTACTGATGCTACTTCAGCAATGACAGGGCGTCATAAAGGTTTAATCATATTATCGCCGTCAGCATTTGGTTGCAAGAAATTTGAATAAACTTCTGCAAACGTCGCTGTTTTACGTTAATGAAGCAATCAAGAAACGATTTATTGATTAATCGATTATTTAATCAAGCTTTATAATGAAAATGACAAGAATTGCAGTTGCTTGCTGCTGCACACAGAAATACGTTGGCTTTCGCAATTCATTTGTCTGAATCTTTCTTCTAATCTATTTGACTAAGCTCTCTAGTGGAACTACAACGACTTGACATTGACATTGACTTGATTTTTACTCTCAATTTACCATACAAGTTGGACATGTTTTTAGTTAATATGTATCATAGGGACATGACAGAGACTAGATCAGGTTATCCTCCTATAAAAATAAGATTTAGATATTGATGGCAAGGATTGGGAGTTCAAGACAAGATCGGAATATATCAATTTTGACTCAATGTGGTATCAGCCCTGGACTCACTTAAAAAAAGTCACGCCAGAAACTGACATCAATAATTTAAGAGATTTGTTTAAAATATTGAATCAAGTTAATTTACAATTGCAAGGTGCTGAGTTGAGTTTGATTGGAACAAAGAACGTCATAGCTCTTGCGGAAACATTTCTCTCGGTGAAAATGAAAACAACTTTTTTTCCTACATTATCAGCAGTCTCTGCGAAATAGCCGGTGGATCCATTACTTACTGCCAACCCTTGTATGTTCTTCATGTTGAATAATGTAAGCAACGTTTTCAAGATATTTTAAACATACATAAGTCAGATTTGACTAACAAAGAACTCAAAGCAAAATTCAAACATGCATACCAAGTGTTCTGGCTTGCGAAATCAATATCCTGGATAGTGAGTAATAGTACAAAAATTATTAACCGTCCTATATGACTGAGCGTGAGAGCAATTTATTGTGAAATAGGAACGTACTACACATAATTGAACATGGTTGTTCTTGAACAACATTTTTAGAAGCATTACGATCTGTGAGACGCTCACGATGATATAGAAATGAGTATTCAAATTGCAAAACAAAATTTCAACCGGCAGCGAGATTATGTTTTCAACATGACACAGAATTATATCAACTATCTGTTCTGAGTTTCCAGGTATGACTCCGTCTTTCCTACATACCGAAATCCTAAGAAACAATATCTGGAGTATATTTCTGAAGTCCCTTATATGAATTTTCAGAAAAATCGGGCCAACAATTTGGGAATAGAATCAATGAACAGACATTTTGAATTTCAAGATTTTTGGGAATCTGTAGGTAGAATGAAATTTTTTATCGAGAACTAGGTTTTGAAAACTAATCTAGCAGAAGTGCAGAAGATAAAGGATTGTTTCTTATCATAGTTAAGACCCTATAATATACCTCATCAAGATTTAATTATTTTTTGAAAAATCGACTGAGGTGTTATTTTATTATTAACAGTGATGGAATTTGATTGAAGACGTCAATGTGACTAGTTAATCAAAATCAAAGATTCGTTGAAGTCATCTGCATCGCGTAAGACATACCTTAGAGGTAAAAAATTTGTAGGAATGGGAAAATCGCTGCTTTGAAAGCTCCTATTGCTAGAATGAGTATAAAAAGTGGATGAATAATGTGTTCCTTAACTTCTTCTTTGCAGTGCACAGCTCTGTGATTCGATATTTATGCTTGTATTTGTGTAGAGCGGATGGTTAACAACCTTTTATCCGACATACGGATTGCACAGCTCAAGGCTATGTCTTCAGTGAGACTTGACATATGTTCACGTTTGTATTTAATTTCTTGAGCGCAACCATATCTCAGAAAAGCAACAAACAATCCAAGCAATGGATGATGGAATAAGACCATCAATTTTTTCAAATCTCTTTAACCCAAAACATGTAGTGAAAAATCTGCTGTGGCCACTGTCACGAGATAACTCGTAAGTTGGCTCTTAGAGAAATGTGTCATCACCAAGTAAAAACAATAGAGTAAGCATTGTAAACAGATTATAGAACAGAACAGTATTTTTACTAAACAGAAACTATACAAACTGAGTATTATTTGTTATAAAATATACTGTTACATGGTGTCAGAAGTGATTTTGCTGTTAATATGGCAGAAGATAAATTGAATTTGAGACCACCGAAGGGTTTATTTATCGAACAAGGTAATGGTTATAAAGTGTGGAAAGAATGGCTACAGCAATATAAATGGTTCGCCACCGCCACACAATTGGAAAAAAAATCTCCTGAAATACAAGCAGCTACGTTTATGACTACAATTGGTCAGCAAGCTATTCGAATATTTAATACATTTGAACTCATTGAAGAAGAGCAAAAGGACGTAAAGAGATAATGAAACTTATGAACGTTATCAATTTAATAAAATAAAACAAGAGGAAAATCAGCAATTCGATGATTTCCTAACTGCGATACGGACGCAAGTTGTCAAATGCAACTTTGGTGTGTTACAAGATAATCTAATAAGAGACAGAATTGTTGTGGGTATTTTTTCAGATTCAATAAAAGAAAAATTACTAATAGAGAGAAAGTTAACCTTGAAAAAAGCCATTGATATATGTAAAACGTGTGAACAAACACAACAACAGCTTCAAGAGTTGAAATCAAAAAAGAAAGTATCTGTTGTCAATGCAATAAAAAATGATCGTCGTATCACTACATAGTATAAAACAAAGTCGCTTTTTCTGTCCCTATATCCCTATGTATGCTTAAATCTTTTAAACTACGCAACGGATTTTGATGCGGTTTTTTTTAATAGATAGAATGATTGAAGAGGAAGGTTTATATGTATAATAACATCCATTAAATAGTGGAGAAATACTGTTATTTTTGAGGTCTTTAATGTGATGTCGTAAATATTTACATTTTTTCCGCTTACATTGCAAACGCAGGCTGAACCCCACGAGATTTATCACATCACATTCGCGAGGGTTCTTATTGTAGTATTATCAACGTGGCGCACGAGCCGTATTAGTTTGTTTACGCATCGTTTATCCGATTGATTTAAAACGTACCACAGTTGTTGTTAGTGTTGCCACGAGACGAGACGAGACGAGACTTTAGTGAGTCTCGTCTCGGTCTCGTGGTGGTCTCGCCTAGCTCAGTCTCGTCTCGGTCTCGCCTTGGTCTCGAGTAGGTCAGTCTCGTCTCGGTCTCGAGTCTCGACGAGAGTCTCGCCATGATTTTTCAAAATTACATATTCTTACATGTGGGAATCAATTTGTTCTACCTGATTATTATTTGCTATGAATTCTACCGAAAAAATGGATTTGCGTGTTTGGTGCGCAAAATTATGTTTCATAGCTTGGTCATAAATCTTCAGACGTGAGTTTCTGGCTCACTTTACAATCGCTAAGAACCACAAAAACACTACTCTACAAATAATGTGTCTTTTGAATTTCTTGCATTACACAATTATTCCTACATTGCTAAGCAGCTCTGGAAATTGTGATCACGTGATCACGTACAACGCGCTTGCGTATTTGATAATCTCAGCCTACGTCGAATTTGCAATTAGAGATGTGATTTTATGTCATCATCGTTGAAGACAGTCTTCCAGAAGTAAGAGACAGGGTCATGTCATTTTCCTTAGTTCGATGACAGATTTGACATTCGTACGTTATATAATAGTATCAATAGAATAAAATTTTTCCATTATAAATAATGATAAATCTGGAGAATGATTAAAAATAAATTGAACCTGATTTCAAACATACAGTTCTTAACTAAATGACAGCATAAAGTTATCGATCATATTGTTTGCACCAACACACAATATTCAAGTTCCTATAAATGTAACTAGGACATATCAACATTGACATATAGAGACTGCGATCTGTCTCCAAGCAGTCTCTATGAATTAGAATGGAACCACTGGAGCCACGAGGATTCGAGATAATAAAGAGGCAATAGTTTTATGCAACAAATGTGTAAACTTAAGCATTCTGACAAGGTTGAGGCTACATATTTCTAGTCAAGAATCGCTGAGTTATAAAACATATTCTCCGAATTTCATAATGCTAGTTCGCCACACGATATTTCTTCTACGATTTTCAAGATAAATTCATATAAACTAAATTCAGGCTACGAAAGCGTTTATTTGAATTGATGATAGATCTAAGATGCCTACATGCTCAGTTAACGCATTATTTGCGACGTGTGAACCATCAAATTCGGAAGTAGATGAGGAAAAACCAAATTTTCAAATGAGGTTATGCTATTGACTGTGAATAATGGGCTATATGGTTCAAATTACTGAAATTTATGGAAGAATAGTATCAATTTTCTCTTCCTATGGCCCAGTCCAGCCTAATCTGATCCAATTTTGTATGAAATTAGATGAGACACAGGAATATAACCAGGAATCTTATAGGAGTCGATTTATGTAACGTATTTCCAGTCAAAATCAGTTATAGTATGATAATATATTCTTCCATTATGTCGATAATTTTTTGTGCAATTAAAAGTGTTGTGCTAGTATTGGGGCTCGTCCTGTTGTACAATCTTATCATATAAAATCTGCTGCGGCCACACAGTACTTCCCTAACCAAAAGTTTCATGGCCGGTTTCATCGCTGTTTCATAGATTTAGAGTGTCGCATCAATCAATTCCATATTTCAAAATGACAGCTGTCATTGTCAAAGTGACAGCTGTTATTGTCAAAGTGACGGCTGTCATTGTTAAAGTGACGGATGGCAGTTATATTTAAGTCTCTACATAAAATAGGTATTTTTGAAAATGAAGAGTTCTTTTCTAAATCTTCAGGGTCTTTAATTTGGAACATACAGTTTTGACATTTAGTCACCGGAAGTATAATTTTATAACGTGGATTTCACTTATTATCTTTTTTATATTCCTGCTAATCCTATCTCCCCAAATGTTTGAGATTGATACTAAACTAGACATCATTCAAATAAAAATTAACAATCGTTTGAATATCCTTTTTTCAGACTTCTACTAGAATTATTCCTGCAGAAGCTTTAGGTAATCTGATACCAAACATGATAGAACCAAATGACACTTTAAAAAAACAATCGACAAAAAAATATTGTCATGTAGGCTAAATATGAAGTGAATATTCTGAAAGAGCGGTAGAAAAAATGATTGTGTCAATCAAAAACTTATCCATCAGTAACCATCGTAAATCAGTTATTATTACTATAGTTTGTCGGTATTAACCTACTTGCTCTATAAAATTGCTTTCAGAAGAAATAAAAATGAATTTTAAGTGATTATGATAGAAGTCTCGCCGAGAGTCTCGCGAGACTCTCGCCGAGACTCGACTCTGGTCTCGTCTCGGTCTCGACTTTTGACTCGAGACCCATTCAATGGTCTCGTCTCGACTTTTTGAGGCGAGACGAGACGAGACCGAGACTGGTCTCGAGTCTCGTGGCAACACTAGTTGTTGTTGGCTCTTTCGAGAAAGTTCTCAGTATTGTACCACCAGCATACCTCAAGTGGCCCACGAGCCGTATTTGTCCGTTCACACATCGTTCATTCAATTGAGTTAAAATTTTATATAGTGGTTGTTGAATGGAGGTTCCGACATAGTAACACTAACAGTATTTGTCCGATCGAGCATCGTTCAACCGTTTAAATTGAAACTTTCTATAGTTGCTGCTGGCGCTTGCATGGAGAACGATTTTAAGAATTCTTCCACCTGTAGAATCACATACCTATTATCACTATAAACATGGGCTATAATTTACTCTCAAAAAAAAAACCTACAAAAACTTCAATTCTAACCCAAGATGTGAAAAAATGACCAGTAAAATTCCTTGCAATGCCTGCGCTGCAATACAATCTTTTATTTACCGTAAATGATCAAATTAAATACTGATGATGCTATCTATACATAGATCTACGCATTTATCAAGGAATTCTGACAGCTAAGGTTATGTTTCAATTGAGTTACTCAAGCAAGATATGTGGTATTATTCTTAATAATTATCTTATACTATAAAATTATGCTTCAAAGATTCGTATAAAAATGTTGAATATTATTAAGGCCCGAGATATCCACCTCCTGATGAATTTATTCGACAAATAATAACTATGGTAACAATTGTACACACAATTGTTGCCATAGTTATTATTCACCGAATAAATTTATCAGGAGGTGGATATCTCGGGCCTAAATGTCCACCCGTGCGAAGCCGGCGCGGGTTGCCAGTTAGAGATAATAAAAAAAACGTTTCAATGCAAGCGTTGTGGTAAGAAACATATGAAAAAAGAATGTCCTGCGTATGGGGAAGCATGCAGTAAATGTGGATTACTGGGACATTTCGCTGTTTGTTGTAAAACGAAAATAGAACAAGTTAAGAGTAAGAACAGATATTCGTGCTCGAAAAATGTGAATGAAGATTTGGATAATGAATTATATCTGAATTCTGTATCACTGGGTGTTCTCCAGGTAAATGTCAAAGATGAATGGGTTCAAGCAGTAAAATTCAAGAATAAATATATTAAATTCAAATTGGATAGTGGGGCCCAATGTAATGTTTTGCCAACCAAGTTAGCTGAGAAAGTTGGTGCTAAGATTAATAAGTCTGTTACTAAAAATTTAGTTCCATCATCAATGGTAATTGTGAATAGGAACAGCAAATTGAGAGTGTGCATAGACCCAACACAACTTAATAAAAACATTCGGAGAAGACATTTCCCGTTGAAATTGATAGAAGATATTACTTGTAAAATACGAGATTCAAAATTCTTTACTTTGCTTGACTGCAAAAAGGAACTTTGGCAAATTACGGTATCAGGCCGAACAAAGAAGTATTTAACAATGTCTACACCTCGAGGAAGATTTTGTTTCAAAAGATTGCCTTTTGGACTTTCGTCAAGTCCAGAAATATTTGCTCAAAAATTAACAGATTCATAAGAAGACATGAGTAATGTAGAATGTTCAATGGATGACATATTAATTCATACCAGAACTCAACAAGAGCTTCCTCGACTATGAAATTTGTGACCAGTTCCATCAATGTTTCATGAATTAAGAGTGACGCATTGAATTAATGCATATTTTGAAGTGAGAGTTGTCACTGTCAAAGTGACAGCTGTCATTGTTAAAGTGACAAATGACGGTTATATTTTAGTCCTAACATAAAATAAATATTTCTTAAAAATGAAGAGTCCTCTTCTAAATTTTCGAGATCTTTAAATCATTGGAACATAATGTTTTGACATTTGTTTGCTGAAAATGTAGAGAAGCTCTTCAGCATATAACTTAAATATAAAATTTCACTCCCAAATCATACGCATTTTGAAGTTATCGTGCTTTCAGACATACAGACCGACAGACCAACAGACCAACATATGGATCGACCGAATTTTTTCAAGATTATATTTTTTAGGTTCAGTAGAGTCTAAAATTTAAGGATTCATCAAAAGTCAAACAATTCCAAAAATCACGATTACAATATTCACTTTATTATATTAGTCGGAGAAGTGAAAAATAGGAGAAATCAATAATATGAAGATTTGAGCCGAGAGGCAAAATGAAAATATACTACATTTCCAGTCTTGCTGCGGTTGCATGACACGAAATTATTATTTGTAGTTTATGTAACGATACTGCAGACTGAATACATTTGGTATTTCTTTCCTGCTCTTGATTGATCACTGTTTTGCATTTCATAGAAACAAGATTCAAATATTCATGTATCCGATGTTTTTCATGATATTTGAAATAGTCAAATTAAGTGTAGCACGATAAATAGTATGAGAAGTATTTATTATAAAACTACAGATTTTTTCTTCGATTTAGAGAATGAAAAGATCACTTATCCTTGAAGTGGCATATCTCTGCCAATTTTTATACTAGAAAAACGTTTCAAAAACAAAATATGGAGGGTAAATCAGCTACAACTTTTCCCTATTTGATGAATAGTTTACAAGTTATTCGTAAAGAACTGATTTTGATGTCAATTTACCATCCTATCAACCAATCAATCACCTATAGCCAAGTATTCATTACGTCAGAAAAATTTTGAAGCCCAGGGTGAATAATTGTTTCCATTGCTTGTACTAGTGGAACAATATAATTTGGAACTTAATAGAAAAGTTATTGCGATAGCAAACTTCAGGCTTATCATTAATCTAGAAGAGAAATATAATTCCTTTGTTCAAATTATTTTATATTTCAAAATATCCTCATTTTGGATGTGACTCACTGTGTCTGTATAGATTGAGGAAAAATATTTTGTACTTCTTTCTTGTTATATGGACACTAGACATCTCATACCTGAGGCATTTTCTTGTATGCATAGAAATAAGATGAACGAAGACAAGCATTAGAATCGATCTTTTGCCTACACCCGACTAGCATTAACCGAATAAATAGTACAAGAGGAGCAGACGTATGCAGCTTTTGGCATGAAGAGTGCAAGATAAGCACGAAATAATATTACACCTTTTTTGATTTGTTTTGTTCATCGTAACTATTTTCCGATTAAATGGCGTTTTGTATCCAATTTATTTCATCATGCTCCACTTTTAAGTTATGGCAAATTCTCTGATTTTGATTTTTTTCCAGTATAGCGTAACTAAGTCTTCCGGAGGCTCACTGCGACAATTCGGAGGAGGCCTCCTTCCAGAAATTACAAATAAAAGAAATAGGTCGAATTGAAAACTTCTTGTGGGGTTTTATAGCAATGTTTAGTTCCAATTTTACAATGTAGTATCTTATAATCTATAGGCAAAAAATCCTTCAGGTGGGGTCCCTCATACCCGAGTTCTGTAATCATCGGTTACATCCCCCATTTGTCATATAAAAACAATGAAATATGAGGTCCGCTGATCCGCATGACCAGTCGATGAGCCGCATGGTCCATTGCTCGCATGGCATTATTATAAGGTCCGCATGACCTATCGTCAAGGACCCGGATGGCAATATTATAAGGTAAGCATGGCCTTATGGCCTGAGACGTTTTAGAGTTCGCTTGGCTACAGACATTTCGCTAGTGTAAAAAAAAGACCCTTCTATCAACTCTTACCTGAGTATTATAAATATTTAATAAGAATGACGCAATCAAAGCACTCAAAAATATACAGAGCTGTCTGCCTCCTGCGAAAGTCGACGGCGTACTACTCCAACTTTTGATTTGCATTACAGCTGTGAGCAGCTAAGGTTGAGTAATTGTTTAAAGTAAATCGATGATACTTTGCACAACCCTTTATTTAGATTCAATAATTATAATTATATGTAGTACATTAAAATTATTAGATAAAATTGATGAAGCTGACTGGATGAGTGAATTTGAGTGAGTAAAAAGTCTTGGGAATTCAGTCAATATTTCTGTTTTAATTTCTTTCCTACTTTACAGTTTTGGCTGTACCTCAGCCATCTTCAGAAGCGAAAAGAACTATGTAGTGAAAATTAAAATTATAATTATTGTATTCATTATGATTCTTCTGAAACTTGACATGTAATCCCTAACATTTGTGCCTCGTTAAATTGATATTTTTGCTAGTCTAAGTGCGGATACCAACCTTCAGATGCAGGTACTCACAGATGTGAGTTGATGGTACGCAACAAAAAGAAATTCAATGAGCTGAAAATCGGAAAATCAATGGAACTCAAATCAGGTATCCATGACGTATGACATCTTTGTAACAATAACAATATGATCAATAATCATCCTAGAAAGGCCATTAGTGCTAACTTGATTTGAAACGTGAGTTCTGGATATAATCATACAAATGGAAGTGAATTTCTAAATTCTGAGCTCGTCGAAAAATTATTCAATTTATATGTAAGACTACTTAGAGAATCGAGAAGTATTTGTATGAATTAAAATACATATACTCATGAATATGATATAATTAGATGAATTTTATTTCTATCAAAACAGAAATCTCACTATTCCTTCAAATTAAGACGGAACGAATTTCATTTAACGTTCAATCAACCATCATTTTTTAGACAAACTACTATCGCTCCATCTTAATCCGCTGATTTCAGACGAAAAAAGGTAAAGTTTGCATAAACTCTCGAACTCCCTTTTTACTTACTTGTACTAAGTACAAGGAAGTATTGTGGAACCGACAAAATTCACCTATCGAGATTTCGATGGAAATATCCGCTTTGAGCATCCCTGAATCCATTTTGACTATTTTTGGCTTGATGTCGGTACGTATGTTAGTGTGTGCGTGCGTGTGTAACTCGCAAATCTCAAAACTGGTAGAACGTATAATGTTGAAATTTTGTATTTAAGACAGGTATAGGGTCTAGTTGTGCACCTCACATTATGGTTCCAATCATCTTCACCGCAAGTGCACTTTACTTGAAACTTTTTTCGAATTTCTCTAATAAATCCAGAATGATCAACCGTAGGATGTTGAAATTCAGTATTTGAACTTGATGTTGTATCTGAATGGTTACCTGCTATTTTTGTATGAATCGACAAAGCCAGAAGTGCACTTTACTTGCAACTTTTTTTCAATTTTTTGCATAAATCTAGAATGATTAGCCATATCATATTGAAATCCAGTGCTTAAACTTGTTGTAGCAACAAAATAGTTATTTACTATTTACTCCAAGCCGAAAGTGCCGTTTCAGAATGTGCTGCATGAAATAATCAGTTTAATTGAAATGATAAGGTAGGCAATGATAACCTGTTGTCAATTTCTTAATTTCGTTTTGTTACATGTCAAAATATTTTTCCCTAAATTTCATTTCGTAAGCATGACAAAAGCGACAAAATTGGATCAGAACATGCTTTTTCATACAAATTTAAGATTATTTTCATTATGTTGATCACACGGTCCAGCTTAAATCAGCATTATTGAACTCCAAATATATATACTTATCAAATCTCTTGAAGGCATGCAAAAAAAATGAGGCACTGCAATCTACGACTAACTGACGGTCTAAAAGTACAAGGAAATATTGTGAAACCGACAAAATTCACATATCGAGATTTTGATGGATATATTCGTTTTGAGCATCCCTGAACTTATTTTGACTATCTTTGGCATGATGTTGGTACGTATGTACGTATGTATGTGTGTATGTGCGTAGCTCGCAAATCTCAAAATTCATCAAACGTATAATGCTGAAATTTTGTATAAAAGACTGGTATAGGATCTAGGATCTTGATGTGCACCTCGCATTATGGTTGCAATCGTCTGTACTTGAAGTGCACTTTACCTGATACTTTTTTTGAATTTTCCGCATAAATCTAGAACAATTAGCCGTAGGATACTGGAATTCAGTATTTGAAATTGCTGTAGCATCCAAATGATTATCTCCTATTTTCGTCCCAATCGACTAAGCCGGAAGTGCACTTCATATTACATACTTTTCGAATTTTTCTCATAAATTTAAAATAATCAGTCGCAGAATATTGAGATTTCGTATTAAGCACTTTTATAGCATCTAGTTGTACACTTTGCATTATGATTGTAATCGGCTAGGCCAGGAGTGCAGTTTACTTGGAATATTTTTTAATTTTCCGTATAAATCCAAAACGATTGAACGTAGAATATTAGAATACAGTATTCAAGATGATAGTACTATCTAGATGCTCATATCCTATTTTCATTAGGATCGACTGAGTCTGAAGTGCACTATACTTGACGCTCTTAGAATTTTGCGCATAAATTCAGAACTGTTAGGCGCAGAATACTGGAAATCAGTATTTAGGAATGTTGTAGCATAAGAATGACCTACTGTTTCCATTGCAACCGACTAGCCGTGGAAAGATGAGATGTTGTGTTTGATTTTATATATATATATATATATATATATATATATATATATATATATATATATATATATCCAATGATGTATAAGTAAGTCACGTGATGTCCACGTCAGATTCTTTTCTTATGTTGTTAGGTTTGCAATTCCTGAAGACATGTGCTAGCTGCGTGGTGATCGGGGAGCCTCGAAATTCTCTGGCTTCGTTCGGTTTTTAGCCAAAAACTCCTTTAACAAACCTTCCTACATGAAAATTTACAAACATCTTTTTTGAAGTTGAAAACATTTTCCGAAAGAGCCCAACTTCAGTTTTCTAGGCTCAATTGATCCCGAGATACAGGACCTCAAAAATTAAACTTTCTTTCTAAAAGTTGAAAGCTGCAGTTTTTGCCTTCCACTGAACAAAAAAACGACTCTGATACTCATTCTACGAGGAAATTCATGAGGATTAAGGTGATTAGTGATCTTTAATTTCAGCTAATAAAGAAGCATCTAGTCTTCATATTTACAGAGCTATCTTAATGTAACGACCAATGTTGAAAATTGCATTTTTTTTTCAAAAATAGAGCCTGACAATTAGATTTGCAGAACTTATCTATTTTAAAGGAGATAAGAATGAATTTGGCATCTCATAGTCATGAAAATGTGTAGCTGACTAATTTCTCATTATATAACTTCCACAATTAACAAATTCATAGGTGTATTCAATGTACAGCCTGAAGTAATGTGGGCATTATAGTAAGTGTTTCTACGACACATAGGATGCGGATTGCACCACTGGAGAAATTGTCTTGAAAAATAGTAAATTCAATAGAATTGTCTCCCTAATTGGAGAAGACGTCGATTCAATCATTCTTCTCGATAGCTTGGGTTTGTCATTTACAAACATTTACTCCCATAAAACTGGCAGGGGTGCTTCAGAGAATCTGCAGTACTCTTCAAACTTTTTCAATCGCGGGCAGGTGCTGTATCCCTCCGGATTGGATTTGTTTATATATGCCTTCACAGGTTGCGATACCACCTCTGCTCTTTTCTGGCAGAGGAACAGTTAAATGATGAGCGCCTTCAACAATAATGCTATCTTGGTAGACATGGCTACCACATTCTTAAAGCCCGACACCACCAACGAAGACACTGTCTCTGCTGGCTTGTGGCGATCTATAAAGGAGAAGAATACGAAGCACTTGACGTTCTCCACTACAAGCACTTCGTTCGATCAGCTGCCAACGCGAAGATCAACCTGGCTTGTCTGTCTACAACCGAAGAAGTAGCAGCTCACCACTCTTACGTCTTACCACATATATTACCAGGTACAGACGTACACAAAGAGCCAACCGCTTGAGAATGGGGGAAGAGCCAGTAGAGCCCACTATCAATCAAGAGTACTGCTCCACCAGCTTCACCCACCCTCCTCAAGCTGATTTCCTGCAAGTGCAAGATTATATGGATGTGTACATTTGCAGAAAATCAGATCTCCTCTGCTCCGGTATGTGTAATACTTGCCCTGACGAATCATGCCAAAACGCACTGACCATCGAACTGGTGGATTTGGATGATGGAACAATCGACAACCTAGCTTCACTTGCATATAGTTCCAAACATCCACCACAGAGAAGCAGCCCTGATGTATCTGGGCCCTCAGAAAAAAGACGCGGAATATCCGTCATTCCTCTTTCCACCGAATAGTGTCTGAATGAATCCAATTTCCAACATTGGATGTTTTTTTACGATAAGTCTGAAAGTATTAATTTTACATGCTTTTTTCTTAGTTGAAAATTTAAGAAACTTAGAGCACTACAACTTCATTTATTACAACTTTCCTCTTAGAATCAATATAAGAGCCGATATTTTGCTCAGAGATGGACCAAAACTACAACTTTTGGGAAAAAAAGTCTAATTTTTGATATCCTGTATCTTGGAGTCTATCAGATCTAGAAAATTGTAGTCAATTTCAAATTTTGGAAAATGTTCAAGCTTCAAAAAATGTGTAAAGGACTTCTTCCATAGAAAGCTTTCTTAAAGGAGTTTTTGGCCAAAAATCGAAAACAGCCGGAGAATTTCGAGGTTTTTCGAGCATCACGAAGCTAGCACAGGTCATTCAAAGCTGTAAACTTGGGTTTACTGTTCTGGGATATAGCCGAACAACATTAGAAAAAAAAATCTGTCGAGGACATCACGTGATTTACTTGTACATCATTGGTAGTCTAGTTTCGCACATGGGCGTATGGTGCAAACACAAATTCTAAGTTTCCTCCATTTTGCTCATAGAATTTCTTCGATCCACACCTAACTTCATCGATTATAATCGTAATTGAATGATGATTGATGCCAACTCGTATTTGTAATATGTACGAGTATGTGCATTTCTGTAGGGGAGATACTCGAATCAGTTTTTATTTGTTTTTGTCCTGTAAAAATATTCCTTGAATGGTACCAAGTTCTTAAAATTCATTAAGAAATTGCTGGATAGTTTGAATAAATGGAATATTCTGTTATTTTGGGATCGCATATTTCTGAGATTTATTGTTTCAACTACAGAATGATCAAAAATAATTGTCCGTACCGCTTTGTTCTGATTTTTTCTTTGCCGCCTGCTTGAGATAGTGACATTCAAGTGACAGATGACAGTTCCTCTGAAAACACTATTCTAACCTAATAATTTGGTGGAAAAATAATAAATTGTCAATAATCAGTCAATAATACAGCTATTTACTTACTTTTTTATTTATTGAATCAGATTATAGATGAATCCGTCATAGAATATGCAAAATATACGCCAATGTGTTCTTGAAATGTTGATAATGTAGCTTTCAAAATAAATAAATTCATACTAACTTTATTCCATGAAGATAGTTTTGATCATAATGCTGGGGCCACACTTACGTGTAATGTCATTAATTAAGGCGTTATTCAATAATGAACACATTGTCAATTGTCACATAACGCCTTACTTAATGGCATGAGACATTAGTGTGGCCCCTGCATAATACGAAATTTTGCCTATCACCTGTCGGACAATCATCATTGATCACTCTGTATATATTGCTGTGGAAGTGGCACCCAGATCAGTTTCTATACATTTTGACCCTGTTCCACCACAGCTAGATGAATGAAACTTGGAAATGTTATAGACGGGATACAAATACATATTATTTAAGAAAGTGGTTAACGTGTTCGGCCCAAATTTTCCGTAATAGTCGCTGAAAAATACTTCTGTCACTTTTCGATAGTTCAGATTATTGTATATATATATATATATATATATATATATATATATATATATATATATATATATATATATATATATATATATATATATATATATATATATATATATATATATATATATATATATATATATATATATATATATATATATATATATATATATATCTTATTGCACTTGATGGATGAACTTTGTACAAACATCATTCATATCAAGTTTCATTTTGATCGGACTGATAGAAACCGAGAGAAAAAGCTTGAACCTTAGAGCTATTTTATTTCCTGACCACCCTATGGAAGGTCGCACAGGGATGAAATTTGATATATGTGATACTCTATAGTAGATATACCATCTCACTATTATTTCAATCAATTACACGCGGGGGCACTTTTACATAGCTTATCGGGCTATATCCTTTGACAATAAATTTCGACTGGAATGTACTTTCGGTTCAGTCTATTGTTATTAAAATAGTAGGCAATTATTCAGATGCTGCAGCAATTTGAAATACCAAATTTCAATACTCTACAGCCGATCGTTTCGAATTTATGCAAAAAAATCCAAAAGACTGAATCGTTTTGGATTTATGCGAAAAATTCAAAAAATATTTCGAGTGAACTTTCGGTTTAGCCGATCGCAATTATAATGCAAGGTGGACAATAAGATTCAACAGAAGTTCTTAATACGAAATTTCAATATTCTACGACTGATTGTTCTGAATTTATGAGAAAAATTCAAAAAGTCTGTTATATGAAGTGCACTTTCGACTCAACTGATTGGTACAAAAATTTAAGATAATTATTTGAATGGTACAGCAATTTGAAATACCAAATTTCAGTATCCTACGGCTAATCATTCTGAATTTATGCGGAGAATTCAGAAAAAGTTTGAAGTAAAGAGCACTTCCGGTACAGACAATTGCAACCATAATGCGTAGTGCACATCCAGACCCTATATCAGTCTTAAATACAAAATTTGAACATTATACGTTGGACGGGCTTTGAGATTTGTGAGTTACGCACTTACATACATACGTACGTACATAAGTACCGACATCAAGCTAAAAATAGTCAAAATGGATTCAGAGATGCTCAAAACGGATATATCCATCAAAATCTCGACATGTGAATTTAGTCGGTTTCACAATACTTTCTTGTACTTTGTACAAGTAAAAAGGAAGTGTGCTAATTCACGCGATACGAAGTGCCTAAAGTCAGCAGACTATCTAGCTTCATATCTCTAATTATGACCGGTTTTAAAATAGATCAATGCCCAGTTTTAGAATCGTTGTAGATATAAATTTACTTGTGTCTGATTACAGAAATGTTCATCAAATACAATCATTCATTAAAATAAACAATATTAGATCTAATTCAATCATTAAATGAGGTTCCATGCATCACTGTGAAAAATATAATTAATTATTGTTGACATGGACGCGCGATAAATCTATTCGATCATTTAATGTAGAGTATTTAATTCATTCAGAAGTAGATTCATTTGTCTCTAATAACACTCGGCGTCGGACCAGTGGGTCAGTGTGATGCATGAATCCAGAATCTTGGCGGGTATATTTGATTTACTGAAATATTGTTACAAAGTGAATTATTTGGATCATGCACGGGCACAATAGGCTTACCAACTACATATCTTGAAGTTAGTTCCCGTAGCTTGATTGATTCGGTAACTAAGATAGTCCAGCAGCGAACGAAAAAAAATAAGAATAAATTCGGTCATAATTGAAGCTTCTCTACCCTATTTATTTTGGAGTTTTTCTATATTCAACAAACCAATAATAATAGCACTCCACTTACATGTCAGTCATCAACAAAATCGCTAACTATTAATTTCTGTCAATGTATTATTCTCCTTGAGAATCTCTCATGCGCAATCCAGTCCAGTCGATAAAACCTGAATAACGCAAGTGACTCGCTCTTGCTCTTTGAGTTTTTTTCTTTTAATATTGCATTCTTCGTACATTATCATATTTCGCGTTCGATCCTTTTTTGCTTATTCAGAAACGACTCGCAAAAGTCCCATTTTCATAGTAATATATCAACCTGACGCTACCGTTACCGTTGCACTATTGTACTTGCTTTTCATATACATTGCTTGCACGCACTTCGCTCATTGTGTATGTTGGACAGTTGATGAATGTGATTTCAGAATTCACATTTCTTCCTCTGGTAACCAAATTTTTATGACTAGATAGGTTTGGCAAACATTCCTGGAAGAGAAACTAAAGTAAATGAACATTGTAAATCAGTTTTGATTAGTGCCAGAAACATTACTACAATACTGGTGAAAGTTTAGGAGACGAACTGGAAAAGACAAAGCATGAGCTTCCCAACTTCAAATGAAAGACGTACGATAACAGTAATGTACTGAAATTTAATTTACTCTACAGTAACGTCAATTTTGAATATTGAGCTCTGGGCGCCGCTTATGCTCCTGTTAGTACATCTATCATTAACATAAATGTTAAAACAAGTACTCCATTGTGACTTCTCGATGGTATATTTCTTGGAACACACGAAGTCTGCATAAGCCGTTTCTAGTGCATTCAAAATCTCAATCTGCTGAATATGAACAAGTGATATTCTGATGAATAATTCAGGCAAAACAATATTCTTAAAAAGTACATTCAGAAATGTGAAGTCCTTGTACTCAATTAATAAACAATATTTGAATATTTCATAAACATAAAAATCGTATCTTCCGAACATAATATCCATTGATTACTTCCGTTATAGCTGTCTCTCACTGTAATTTTATACGTGTCAAGGTAGATTGTTTTATTTGAAACAGTTCCATATCGATATCATGAAAACATTTATTGATATTTTTAGGTCTGTCATATTTGTTGCATATCGAATCGTCGAATAATAATATGTATAGTTCTTTTGTTGTCCATTGTAGTTCAAGGTAAAGTAGAGTAATGCGAATGATAAATTGAATATTACAATCAGTAATAGTCTACACGACTACGTTTTAATATTGAAACCATAGAAATTGTGGACTACAATTTGAATTTCGTGGAAATAGATTTGATAACATAATCGAAAATATAATGGGTACGCGGTATTGCAACTTACTAATGAATAACTGTAGATCAATTTTCATTGCGACGATTATAAGAAGAATTGGATCTAAAATAATTGGCCTGATGGACAAAGTTTTCTTTTATTTCGATTTGATAGGCAGATGATGACAACAAAAATGCAGAGTTACATTCTAATTAGTATTTAAGAGCAAGATAAATTTAACTATATTCGAGTAACAATTAAAATTATACTGTAGACATTAGATTATACGTGAAATTACGTCAGTTTAGATTTGTTATTGATAAAACATCATTATCAGAGCGGGAAAAGATTTGTGATGACAAAATCAAGAAATCCGTCCGAAAGTTATTTTACTCATTCCGTAACTCACAACCGTCCCTCATATTTGTTTCAAATTGCAAATGGGATAAATTTTCTCATTTTTAGTTTCAGAACAATAAGAATAAAATCCCCGTTCATGTCAGTCTGTCGAGGAGAGGAATTATCCAGCATCCAACTATATGAGGTTGTAAGCCATTCGACGTCATAGCTTGCTGCTTGCACACAACATATAACATAACATCTAACTAACAAGAATAAGATTATACGAGTGAATCCCACTCCATGTCAAAATGTTGTCATCTCAAACATAGAACTGAAGTCTGTAGATGCCTGAAGGACACTACTACAGCGGAATGTTATTAGAATATGAGGAGAAACTTTAAAACAACTTTCTCACATCAAAACATGAATGAAAGTTCATATTTGCATAAACCCGCAGACGCCAAGGGACGCAATTCCTGAAAACTTTAGAATGCACAAAAGAGTCTCTTCTTACGAACTTCATAATATTCTAGAAATTGAGCAGAAAAATCATAAATAAATATTCTTGGCGCATTTGCATTACGTTAGGAACCTGGATGCTATTATATTCAAGAAGTATTGATACACTTATTTTGTTTAAAGTGAAAGTTGATGCACAATTAATATTTTCGAAAATGCTCAAAAAGCCTCAAAAAATTTTCAGCTGTTTCCGGTTTTGGGGCAAAAAGTTTTATAACATTTTTTGTGAAATAGATACTGGCGATCAGACTCACGGTACTAATCTATTCTAAAGGAGATGAAAATAAATGTGACATCTGATAGTCATGAAAATTTTCCATCAGATAAATCCCACATTTTACAAATTTAACTTATTAAATTCGTAAGTGTATTCAACGTACAGTCGAAAGTAATGTGGGCATTATCATAAGTGTTCATATGAAACATAACCAGTTCCTTCGTCGTTTAAGCCCTCTGGGCCATCCCCGATGCCATTCATTACGAGTCACAGAGGATGCAGACTGCACCATCGAAAAAACGGCCTTGGAAATTAGTAAATCTAATGGAATTGTACTCTAAATTGGGAAGAACATCGATTTGTTCGTTCTTCTCAATGGCTTGAGCTCTTCACTTGGGAATATTCACATCCAAAAAAGTGGCAGGGGTGATTACAGGCCATTGCTGTATTCTTCAAATTCTTTCAATCGCGGTTTTAGCCAAAAACCGGAAAAAGCCGAAAATTTTTTAGGTTTTTCCAGCACCACGCAGCTCACAGGTCTTCCAAAGCTGCAAACTTGGATTTTCCCTACTGCGACTTCTTTGGGCGAGTGAACAAAATAATGTATATATTATCATATCCATAATAATAATAAAAACAAATAAAATCCTGTATTTTATCTCACCTGTATTTTGTCTCATCATTGTGCTCACTATTTCTTACTTTTGTATATGAAAGGATACGATGCTGATCAGATTAGACAATATGTGCCATGTCATAGTCTCATACTTTGAGAGCCGCTGACATAATACTCCAGTTTCGACGAGCTTTGGGCATGTATACCGACCTATTCTATTTTGGGAATGCACTGAAAATTGATTACCTTTAGCGCTTGACATACTCTAAACTTTAGTTGCAACATTTTCGAACAAAATAGATTCATTATCTCAGGCGTTTAATCTGAAGGCCTTTACTTCAGGAGACAAAATCAATGAATATTATTCAAAAGAACAGCCCATGGAGCTGAACCAGTAAATCATCTGCTCAACTTGAAATTGGTCAAATTAATAGCTAAATATTTTTAGGCGATAATTTCCCATCGATATTTCCAAGAGAAAAACTAATTTCACGTTATTTATTGAGCACAATCCATGGAATGCATGCAGCAGATATAAGTTTGTGCTTTGAAATAATCCCATTAGACACATTATTAAGAACATCAAACCTAGACGCCTACAGTAACTTGAAAATATACAAAGAGTGACAAGAACATGAATGACAAAAAAATATACTGATACGAAAACCAATACAAGCAGAATAACCAACATGAAAAACGAGTCCCGAAAATCACTGGGGAAGCCAGTAATCATCCAAAATTGAAGAACTTTGTACCACAATTCTATCAACATACTGAAGATAGTTTCACAAGATATTTTTGGTATTTCTACATTTCATTATTTGTTTTCTGGATTTATCTCAAACTTATCATTATTCGAATGTTACTAAACAATTGAATACAACAACAGTGCACACTAAATTGATTTGACGTTATTTGGCAGTGTGTGATTCGATTTCACACATGAACAAATTTGAGCGGTAATGTAATTATTGAATGAATGTGTAGGAGTGGAAACGCTGCTACTTGCTGAACAGTTTATTAAGCAAATGGAACCAGAATGTCGAAATTCTGAACAGAGTAATTTATAATTCTCATTTTGCTTGGAATTACATCCGTGATGTAGAACAATTAGCAAGTAAGATGTTTCGTGATAAAATATTGATGTTATTACGGTTTTTCGGGAGCCTGACATTTCATTAGGTAAAAGTATCTTCTATTTATCACCTATTTCACATGGATAGGATAATATAGAGTACAGAGGTCTTTGAATACTTTTTATATTATAATGGAGTTGACAGATGATTTTCCAAATACAAATGGAAATAAGCTCGATGTATGAGATTGGATTATCATAAACTACATTTAGTACTGTTATTCTTCTAATGTATTGGATGTTTAAGAGAAAGTTTGATATTTATTGAATCCTTCATATCAAGTAATATGCAGCTCTTACTTATTTACTTATGGATAAATTTTGGAAGTGAAAATTAATACACTTGTCAGTATCCAATCGAACTGAAAATTTGCACATCGTCTGTAGATGACAATGAATTTTTACATATATCAAGGGTCACACATACACACACACACATACAAACACCTGAAGAACTATCCCAAAATAGTGAATCACTACATTTGCAGTACATTTCAAAACACCACAAAAGTTTCATGGATATAATTATTTATTTATGTTTATTCTCGAAACTTGTGTGAAGGATCTATGATAAAAACTATGTTTCTGTAGGCAAAATTTCTCACTTATATAGTATTGCTGGGCGAAATGGCCGAGAGCGTGAAGCAATTGACTTCTGGGACCCCAGGAAATCCGTGTTCGATCCCAGATGAATTCAATTGTCGCAAACAATTTTTAGCTCGTACAAATCTCACCTGTAATTCATCTTCTACTAATATTCATGTTTACCTGTATTTGGTAGCTGGTAACCTCAATTAAATTACCAAAATACTAATACTTGATCACAAAGTTTGATCTGTGCGTGACATACTCAAAAATAGGAAATAAAAACAAAAATCATATAGCACTAAGGAAAAAAAATACAAAAAAGTCACAATGAACATAATATTTATACAATATTTGAGAGCAAAGGTAAAACCTAGTTTGAAATAAAACACTCAAAAATAGGAAATAAGTATTTCTGAATCTTTTATGATTTTTGACACCTTGAAATCGACTTGAATGTGGTAACTGAAGGAGATAGTGAATCTTCTCCATGCTCATGAGGCGAATTCAAGATGTCCAAAATTATAGAAGATTCAAGATACTTATTTTTTATTTCTTAGGCCCAGTTGCACAATCCAAGTTTATCTACAGTTTAGTTGAACTGAGTTTATTTACTATGGTTACAATTGCTGAAATAATTGTAACCATAGGAAATAAACTTACTTCAACCAAGCTATGGATAAGCTTGGATTGTACAACCAGGTCTTAGGCTCAGTTGTACAGTCTAATGCCCGGTTGCATGAACGTTCATTAGCTAAACAGTTCTTCAAAAATGAACAATATCATATCGAATTTTTGACAGCAATGCCAAGCAACTGATTTGACGATTATATTCGATTTGATATTGTTCATTTTTGAAGAACTCTTCAGTTAATGCACGTTCATGCAACCAGGCCTAAGCTTATCAAAAGCTTAGCAAAACCAAGTTTGATTTCTATGGTTACAATTATTTCAGCAATTGTAACCATAGAAGTTAAATTTGGTTCTACTAAACTTTGGATAAGCTTAGACTGTACAACTGGACCTAAGTAGTCGAAATGCATTATTTTTCTACTTTCCAATGGTTGATGCATCGTTTTATGTCTTTTCGTGTCTCACCCAGTTTCTCATTACTTATTGCAACAAAACCCGTTAGTTTGAATGTTGCAAATAATAATTCGACAAAACCTGTTAGATTTTTCTCAGTTTGGGAGTAGTCTGCGGGACAGCAACCTTTTTGTTGAATGATCAATACATACTTGAAACTTTGTGAGTGGCTTCCTTTTGGCAAGTCTACCAAGCTTTCCCTCTATGACTTTTTTCGAAGGTGCTGCATTTTCAAATAAGCATTATAATCTTGTGATAACGTCATATTTAAACTATCGATTTGAAACAACGCAGCAGGAAACGACCACTTAATGACATTAATTATTAGTAAACAATTCAGCAAAAGTGGACTATGTATGTGTCGAAAAACTAAGCTCAAGTACGGCATGCCAGCAGTCACTCTCTTGACAATTCTCTCTCTATCTTTTTCTATCCACAATTCTAATCAATTAGCTCTGCAGCTTCCTTCGTGTGCGGCAGAAACCAGATTCGCGCCAAGAAAGACTCAAAGCAACTCAGAGTGCAAAGCAACTTACTGCAAATTAAAAAATCTGACGTGAACATCACGTGACTTACTTGTACATCATTTGATATATACACAAATTTATTCAATATAGTTTTCTGTCACTCCAGATTATGATTAATATAATTTTAATAATATTTTGATATGTAAAATGTCAAACAAAATCAAAAAATTGACAATAGATTATCATTGCCTACCTTATCATTTCAATTAAACTGATTGTTTTATACGGAAAATTCCGAATGTGTTATACTGCACCTCCGGCTCAGCCGATTGATATAAAAATAGTAGATGATTATTTTGATGCTACAACGAGTTCAAACACTAAATTTCAATATGCTATGGCTGATCATTCTAGATTTATGCAGAAAATTAAAGAATAGTTTCAAGTAAAGTGCACTTCTGGCTTGACCAATTCATACAAAAATAGCAGATAACCATTCTGATGCAACATCAAGTTTACATACCTAATTTCAACATCCTACGGTTGATCATTCTGGATTCATTAAAGAAACTCGAAAAAAGTTTCAAGTAAAGTGCATTTTCGGTACCAGTTTTAAATACAAAATTTCAACATTATACGTTTAACCAGTTTTGAGATTTGCGAGTTACGAACGCACGAACGTACCGATATCAAGCCGAAAATAGTCAAAATGGATTCAGGGATGCTCAAAACGGATATTTCCATCAAAATTTTGATAAGTGAATTTTGTCGATTTCATAATACTCTCTTGTACTTAGTGCAAGTCAGTAAAAATGATGAGCAGTGGTAGTTTCTACATGTAACACCATTTATCGAGCTCATGATTTGAAAAATTGATTTCAAGATTTGAATTTTTGTGGGATATCAATGTCTCTGAATTCTAATCTTTAAGATATAATGTTCAACTGATTTCTCACAGATGTCACAATTTATTGTTATATTAATCATATCAACTCTTGATTCAATTGAACGGATAAGAAATGCCAATCAAAAATAATAATTGATAAAGTAATTTGTCCTGTTCAAACTTAGCACTCTTTGTTGGTAGAAGGAATAGTAGATGCATTGTGAATGTACGGGTGATGGAATGTGTACGTAAAGCAAAAAATTAATGACTATCAACAAATTCACTACTCGATTTCCTGCATCTATTTTTAATATCTATTATTGTCCAAAGAGAACGATTTATTGTGCATCTGAATGTCTATTTAAAGTATGTCAATGTCATGAAATAAATATAGAATACTTCTTCGCTTAGTAATGAAGAAAACAAGCTTTGTAATTAGAAATTCAATATACCTATGTTGGCTGAATTTACCTGTTCATCAGATATTTTCCTTACCACAAAGTTATGAGGATGTAATCTCCATAATACAGATTAATTTTTTTACAGTAACTATAGAATGAGTAGGGGTCATTTCGCACGCTCAGAACTCAGAAAGTCCCAAGATAGCCGCGTGTCGTCGCGAAAATATTGTTTCATTGCTGTCATAATTTCATTTCTTTTTGATTTTCTTATCATTACTTCTTGAAATGGAGTCAATGTGAGTAATTTTATCAAAGTTTGATGAATTGGGAAAATATCAGTGAAGCAAATTCTGTTCCAGAAAACGGCATATTTTTGTTATAGATATTTTCGTGGACACCTTTGACTGTAGAAAAAGTAACATCCGCCACTCGTGCGGACCGATGCTTATATGTATTCTGCCACTCGACTTCGTCTCGTGGCTAAATTATCCACATTCGCATGGAATGATCCCCATTCTGCACTTCTTTCGAAATATACAATTCCAATATATAAATTCATGAGCATTTAGAACGTTGGAAAATAGATTACTATGCAGTAGTGAGTAGAAGAATTTAGTTTTTATATTCCATAATCTTCGTGTTTAACAATAGCGATTCTCTGTTATAAAATATTTGAATAAAAATAGTTGCTTCTATTTGTCAGTAAAAAATCACAACATGAAAAATAGGGCCGTACTGCCGATTCAGAAACATTATGGCATTGACAATATACTGTCACATCAAGCTACATTACTAGTTCCGTCTTATATATGTCAACGAAACGATGACATCTTTTCTCTCTAAATTCGATACATTTCAAAATCTTGTTCGCTACATTCAGATTATTGGTTGTTTTGTTGCAGATTCCGATTATGAAAAAAATATAATGGAATTGTGGAATAGAGAGGAATACCAACTTTGTAGCGCCTTTATTGGCGCTTTCATTAATGAATTTGTTTATTCGAAATATAAAAGTATTGTTTCTTTCCGAATAAGAGTTACGGAGTTGAAGGTAAGAGATAGTGAATCGTTGCTTTAAGGCGAACAACGTAAGTAAATTTATATCAAATTTCTATCGAATGTCAAATTAACTTTGTGGTTATTACTCGCAGAAGAACCATTTTACCAAGAATTTAAACCTTCTTCATTTGTAAATTTGCTCTCTTGTAGCGCTTTGAAATATTTTTTTCTGTACGAATCGACATCAATGATTTGAGATCGATATATTAGCATTATTGACGTGAATTCCAATTAGAATTATGATAGTGAAGCTCGAAACAATGCGCCCGATAACATTAAAATTTGCATAGTTTCAAACGGTGGTATTCAAACAAATGTACTAAAACATTACACTTTGAGCCGCTAGACTGCGAGTGGATTACTAGTTATTTATTACAAAAGGAGATTGCTCCGTAACTTCTAATGGAGAATAGAAGCCTCTATTTCAAAAGTAAATGGTAGTATCGAGTTGAATATGAAATCAAATGCTATAATTTATATAGCCTCATAGACCTGCAAGAAATTCAAGTGTTTAATTCAATGTGATTAGAAGGATACAATCTTTCAAAATTCATTTTCATACTGACACATTAAAACCCACAATACACTTTCCGTTGATTTAGCATCTAGAAATTCAACGCGGAGGAAGGTATCATAGCACAAATCAAGAAACAGAATGAATAATTTATGATGGACCGTCATTAGGTGAATCCAATTTTGCAATTATTTTTCATACAGCTTACTTGAAAGAAACCGCAGGATTAGTTTTCCACAGGATAATGATACTTCTCAATTATGTTAAGATATAAAAGAAAGGACAATTTGAATGAGTATATAGTGTTGCCATGAGACTCGAGACCAGTCTCGGTCTCGTCTTGCTTTCAAAAGTAGAGACGAGACCATAGAATGGGTCTTAAATCAAAAGTCGAGACCGAGACGAGACTCTCGACGAGAGGAATGGAAGAAAATATCATACTATAATTGATTTTCACTGGAAATACGTTGCATGAATCGACTCCTACAAGATTCCTGGTTATATTCCAGTATCTCCTAATTTCATTCAAAATTATATGAAATTAGGCTGGACTGGGCTATAGGAAGAGAAAATCAATAATATTCTTTCATAAATATCAGTTATTTGATAACATCATTTGAGAATTTGGTTTTTCTTCGTTCACATCTGAATTTGGTGGTTTACACATCGCACACATTGCGTAAACTAAGCATGTAGGCATTTCAGATTTATCATTGATTTATATGAACGCTTTCAAAACCTGAGTTTAGTTTATGAATCTATATTGAGAATCGTAGAAGAAATATCGTGTGGCGTCAAACACATGTGCGAACTAGCATTATGAAATTCGCAAAATATTTCTTGTAACTCTGCGATTCTTGTTTAAAATATAAAGCCTTAACCTTGTCATAATGCTTGAGTTTACACATTTGTTGCATAAAACTACTACCTCTTTATTATCTCGAATCCTCGTGGCTCCAAGGGTCCTATTCTTATTCATAGAGACAGCTTGAAGTCAGATCGCGGTCTCTATATCAATGCTGTTATATCATAGTTACATTTATAGGGACTTAAATACTGTATGTTGGAGCAAACAATATGATTGACAACTTTATGCTGGCAGTTAGTTAAGAACGATGTTTGGAATCAGATTGATTCATGTTCAATCATTCTCCTGATTTACTATCAATTATGATAATAAAATTTTATTCTATTGTTACTATTTTATGACATAAGAATGTCAGATCTGACATCGAGCCAAGAAAACTGACTAGATCCTGTCTCTTACTTTTGAAAGACTTTCTTCAACAATGATGACATTGAATCACTTCTCTAATATTGTCATAGATGGTACATGTGTCGAGAGTCTAAATTCGACGTAGGCAATCTATTCAACACGCAAGCGCATTGTACGTAATCACGTGATCATAGCTCCCAGGGCTGCTCAACAAGGAGGAAATAATTGTGTTAATGCGCGAAATTTAAAACACACATTTTTTGTGGGTTACTGTTACACAATACAAATTTTCGATAGAATTCATATCAAATAATAATCAGGTAGAACGAATTGATTTCTGCATATAATAATATATAATTTTGAAAAATCATGGCGAGACTCTCATCGAGACTCGAGACCAAGACGAGACTGATCTACTCGAGACCAGGGCGAGACGAAGACGAGACTAGGCTAGGCGACAGTTATTCTGACATGTGTATTGCAAACCATAAACGTCGATTGATTCTTGAAAAAGGTATTTCGAAGGGTAACAATCTGCTAGGAAGCAATCACGTCGTGCACATTGAAGAAATAATAAACATCAATAATGAAATTATAATGCAAGCAACATTTAGATTTGAGCATTGAATACCAATTTGTTTCATGAAAGAGTCGTAGTTTCATGCATCTGATTCCAGTTAACCTAAAAATGTCACGGCAAGACCGGTAAGTCTCAAGTAATATTCTTCTACAAGTATATAAATTTCCTGAACACTCTACGAATTAGTGATATTTTGATATACTGCAGTAAAATTATATCAATTCATCTTCCCACTTTTTCTATCTTGTAACTCCTATTTTGAAAAGAAATAAAAATAAATATGTTCATACTGCGGCAATCCGAGATTGACAATTCACAACACAACAATCACAAGTGAATATCCTTTTCTTCTTCTCTTCCATTTCCCACTGATTATTAAATATACGCTTGCTTCGACGACAAGCGGATGTACATGTATTCATCATGGAAAGCGCCGCTAAGGGCACTACGAACGATGTGACGGTAGAGTATTACGTAACAGCGTTGCTTCACAACAGTCGTTTTTATTCGACAAAATACAATATATTCTTGAGAAATTTGATTGAATTGCAAATCAAGTCTCGATTGTATCAACAGTCACATGAAAAGCAGAAAATTCCTAATTCATATAATATTTAATATTTTTCGGCATATCATAAGTCAATTAGGGGCGTTCAGTAAGATATGTGTAGATAAGCATTGGGACTTGTAAGAAGCAAACAAATTTAAAGATAATCTGGAAGAGGGATGCTAAACAAAAGATTCTACCGGTTGCAATGAAATAGCTTTCTGACGTCTATAGCTTTCCTACGCTTATAATAATAATAATAATAATAATTGCTCTGTAATATTTATCGATAATAGGTTATAAGCAGTTTATCGTCATAGTATAGAAAAACTTCCTATGATATACGAAACAATTCAGTCAGCAATAATTGAAGTACATAAGTAAGTAAAAACTGTGGTCGTAGGAGAAATTTGTTCTACAACATGTATAGAATCACATATTTCACACTTGTGTGATTCCATCACTCGACTCTGTCTTATTTCCACTGATCTCTATAATAACACTGGATTGGATTTAGGCCGCTGAGATGCGTCCCCAATTGAGCACCGCCATCTTGGCAAAAAGTGAGGTTTTGTGACAGATCAATACCGCCTTGGGCCGTGACATTTAAAATTTAGCTGCTTGGTTTGACGGTACCTTATTTATCAAACATGATGATCGAGTGCATGTTTTGAGGAAAGAAACCCGATTCATCGAGAAATTTGACACTGCACAAGTAATTACAACGAAATAACCTGAAGTAAATGTCGTTATGATTGAAATAAGTGAACATTTTATTGCTATGCTATGTGGGAATATCTTCAAGATTTTCATCCCATGAACAATCGTTCTAAAAATGGCTCGAACAAATGGGTTTGCCAAACTTGAAAATAGCCAAAAATATGAGGTTATGTTCTCAAAATTTTTTTGCGCTCGCGCTAAAACAAAATAAAAGATACATGACTCTGGAAAATGATGCTGTTCGGATTATTTTCAACGAACTATACAAAAACTATTACGTTAACTGCAAAACCAAAAAAAAATATTCAAATAGTCACACAATTCTCAATACGATTTATTCATTGTTTAGATTTATAACAAAAATCGTAAAACTATTCAGTGAATTTAATAATTCAGAGCTAAAATGTTTGAAAAATAGTTAAAATACTGATACTAAAAAGATAACAAATATTTTGAAATATTAATGAATATTTTTAAATACTTTAACTATTATAACAATTTTTAAATACTTCTAACTATCATTGATTAATAATGTAAGCATATTGACGTATATTGAGAAGAATTTCATCATCTAACTTGTATTATGCTTCAAATCTCATCGAGTATCTCTTTTAAGTATTTTGAATTTGCCGCTGAATCGTATCATAAAACTTCAATTTTACTGTCAGGGCCGCCGTTCAATCGGGGCCGCTTTCAGATGCCAGAATACTTCCTAAGCCCAATCCAGTGTATATAGAGACCAGTGCTTATTTCCGACTGGAGCCTCCAATCTACATATTTGTAAAATTTCATGTCTTCATTAGCCAAGGCTATCAATATCAGGGAACATAGCATCTGAACTACTCTTGTCTCTATTTCAGAATATTTGCGTGAGTAACTGCTTTGAATTGTGATTTAATACATTTGTAGTATAACCATTAATCTTTGAACATGTAAACCTTCTTATTACTACTACTTTACGGAAAACTTATGATTGATATTATTGACCACAATTCATTGCAATACTCCAATTATTAGGTCAGTATCCAACACGAACAATCATTTTTCACTGTCATAACATAAAAAATACTTTTTTCAGTATAAATTCTGTAAAAATGAAGTACATGGAAAGTTCCTCACATTTTCCAGAGATGAATTCTTCTGTAGAAAAACTTACATTGAACGCAAAGTGAAATGTGCCGTCTTTGAGGATTTCTAAATGGGGAAATTGCTAATGACGCCATTAAAATATGCTGATTTACATAAGAAGTTCACAAGGATCTCGACTTATCCGGTACTTAGGGAATACTTGAAGAACTCGTCAAATAAAATAGACACAATATTTTTAGACGCAAAATTACTTCACTTTAGCTACATTTGGAAATTAAATGTAATTATAACATGACCTCTGATAAGTAAAGTTGAATATTGTATCATATTTTCTATCTGCCTGCTTCTCTTATGAACAGAAGTTGCGAGTATTGTTCTTGATGAGTGTCAATGTTAGCTTGTTCTCAAAAAGAATCTAAGCTGATGTCAATAATTGAGCTATTGGATCAGTTTTTCAAATCGTCCAAATAGAGTATATGTTTTAACAAAAAAATCAATAACGCGGTTGTAAAATAAAATTTGGTATGAAATCGATAGCATTTCATGTCCGAATGTCATAACACTTGTTGCATACAGAAAAGTTCGCACAGCTCTCAGCTTCTATATTTTGACAATTATTGAGCACATAGAAAGGAGAACGGATCACAAGTTGATTTTACAAAGAATCCAATGAACAGATCCATGATACATGCTTTGGTATAATGCTGCTAGCATGAACTCACAGGAAAACTGAATTTAGAAACTCTTTCCATACGTTTATATCCTGGTGCAGCTGGAATGTGTGTACGCCTATTTTTCGAATTGTCTGCAATATGTGAACCACTATGTTTAGTAATGGCCATAGAAAAAAAATTGACGCATTATGGTATCTAATGGAATGCTGAAAATTTTTTAGAAATATATATAAAGGATTAAGGACGAGACAAAATTGAATAAATCAACTAAGGTGTAAATCGGATACCATATTTATGTTCCCATCAACTATGGTCAAATTGAAGACAAACGGAAACAAAAAGTATCGTTATGATGTTACTTATTCATATCATGTCTTTAATAGTCCCCAAATAATATCATAACTATACACATGTTTCGTTTTAAGTCCAAGCAACGAAGACCGAAATAGGCCAAATGGTGGAAAAAAATTGTAGGAGCCAGTTTTGGCGCAGATGTAAGATGAGGTGTTCATGATAATATGCTAAAAGTTCTGATGGGTGGGAGTGGAGCTAAGGGTGAGGGGTGGTTCGAGAGTATTTTCTTTCAGATTTTTGTTGATAACTAGAAAAATACTGCTTCTAGCAAAATGGAGTTGATATACATACTAAATTGATCCAAAAAAAATTCTCTACAGAAAACAAACAATACATTTTTTCATAAGGATCAGAACTAGAGGTGATATATGGAAGGAGGAAAATGAAAAATTATATGAAAAATTGGTTTTTATGGTTGAAAATCAAGTTTTGTCCACAACAGAAAAGTATAATCATGTAAATATAACGGAAGAGTTGTGTGTTGAGTGAATCACAATAATGTACATCTATAGAGAATGAAGTCAGAGCTTTTTTCCTTACTCTATTCAGTACTTATCCCCTTTCTAGCGACGCTCGTCAGTGTTGTTAAGTTGGAGATGTCACTCCTAGATTCAGTTTTTTACTCTATGTGGATTTTTTCAGGGTGAAAAGTTCTCAGGGATTTTGTTTAAGGCTTTTTTCTACCGCTGAATATTTGATTGAACACAAAAATTTAAAGCCATAAGAATCAAATTGTTTTAAACACATACATTTTGAGTTTTTTTAATCGAGTCATTCTATCTGTATTCACCAAACGAGCAATAAGTTAATAAAATGAAGCCCTCTATCTTGAACAAACATCGGTACTCGGCATTTTTTAAAGCGTCAACAAAGCTCAAATCTGACATGGCGAATCTTTCCCCAACCAGAGGAGCCTCAAAGCAACACTCGCTCAGATTATGTATATCTACAGGTAAGTAGGTAACATATTGCATCTTGAAATCACAGGAGCACATAATAAAAAGCACAGTTTTCTGGGAAACGTTCATTGAAGTTTTTGGTTCCTTTCAAGTGCTTTCTGGCCCTAATAAAATCGATCACATGCTTTTTTTCCTACATCGAGTAGCTTCCATCTACACTCATAGCATTCAACCATATTATAGACCTAACTCAAAGCACTTTTTTACAAATGTGTGCCTGCAATTTTCATAGTGCGATATAGATGTCAAAAACTGGTTTCTTCGAATTACAAATAAAATAATACTCACGTCGATCCGATCACTTTCTTATAGATACAACAATGGCTCAGTAACCCCCTATCACCCACCCAATAGGGCTGGGCCAGAGGAGATGATATGGTCCTTAACCCAATTACTACGAACGACTCTGTGGCACCAGACTGAGTGTGATTGAAATATGAATGATGATAAGAATTGTACCTTTTCCTATTTCCAAGGTGGCAGTAGGAAATTAAAAAAGGTAATGTTTCTTCACTATTTGGTGGCAAAAACTTAATGTACTGCTGATTGACACTAAATTTAAGTAATGGAATATCCTACCTTGAAAGTGAAGACCCAGGCTAGCTATTAATAAGGGCACCAGAAATATTTTACCTGAAAAATAGGAAATGGGCGCCACTCCCAGGAAATGATCAAAGGAGAAAAAGGTACTATTCTGGGAGACAATAGCGACAGCAAAAAAGAAATAAAGCATAGACGTCGAAATCAATTATAAATAAAATTATTATTAAATTAAAGCAAAGAATTCCAAAAATTATAATTCAAAAAATTTGTAACTTACGAAAATGATTGAAGCTATTATACAAAAACAAAATCTCACTGCAACAGCCAAAAGGGAACTGGAGAGCACGTCACAGACGTTCAAAATTACGTTACAAAAACTAGCTAAATATCCTCTTCAGGCGGAACTCAAGACTAGTATCGGCAGAGGAGATAGATGTCGAATTGGTAGCCACAAAAACAACGTCAGACAAGAACGTTCCCTGAATTAAGTAAAGTTGATCTTGCGTCTTATAGGGCTTTGATAAATAACCAACGGTCCTTGAAGGTGTTAAGGTTGGCCGTGCGCTTGGTCGTCAACTTCGGGAGATATTAATGTTCTTCTTAATTTCGTAGACGTGTTGATGTTTTTCTTAACTTGAAGTTGGTCAAAAACTAGTCTCAAGTGGCCACAGGTCCCTAAGATTCCTAGCAGTTTACACTGAAAACAAACAACCCAACCAGTATCCAATTCAACTGAAACAGGAGGTTCCTACAAAAAAATTGGAGAGCTCTCTTCAAACGTGAAGCGTTAAACTTGAATGAATAAATTTAGATTCAAATTAAAAAAAAACAGATAAACTGTAAATTTAGTAAAAGTTAAATAAAATAATCAGTAAGCTATTGATTTGTCTGATTTGAAATAGTGCACTAAAAATTTACAAAGTAAAAAAAAACTACGCTGAGCATTAAAGAGAAGAAAAACACAGAAAATACAAAGTCTAGCAGGACAAGAAAAAGGATTTATTAGCGACGAGTCGATAAATTTACGAACGTGGTTCGTTACAAAAAAATTGGATCAATCTTCACAAACTCGTAGGATTTTCCAGCTTAAAAACGGGAACTAAAGCCCACAACAAAATATTTTAAGCTTTGGAAACAAAAAACTACTAAAACAACGTAAGAAACTAAACTACGAGTTGTTGAATGACAAATCCGCAACGCGTTGGATCCAAAATATAGTTAAATTATGTATTATCAACCACTTTCACTAATCATTCATACAGCACACATACTTAGGTGAGGAAAGGTAAAGGGAGGAACGAAGATAGCCACAAATCTCGTAGGTTTTATTACTTCGAGTGTATAAGTATATAAAAAAATAAATTTAGAACAAAAATATTAATTTTGTAGAAAAAATTCAAGATAGTAAAAAGGTTTTGAGCACAAAAAACTAACAAATAATTAAGGATGAAAGAAATAAATTTGGAAAACAAAAGGTTAACCACGCGGGTCGCCTCAAACGAAATCACTAGAAAAATAATACTAAATTTGGAATAACGTGAATAAAAATAATAAACGAAATACTCACAAAATCATAACACTGATTTTAATTAAATAAAATAATCACAAAATTTAGAACAACAAGAAAAATCACAAGACTACTCAAAAACAAACGTCTGCAACAACAGCTCGGAAGCAAGAGAGCGAGGAAGAAGCAGACGCGTCGACTCCCCAAGAGAGCGCTTCAATCAAGTGTCGGACGAACGTACTATTTTACAAATTAGTGCGAATCTGCTACATAGATGGCGACATGGGTATGCAATGGGAAAACAATTGTACAAAAAAAAAACGTCAGACGAAATTTTTGTAACACTGCCCCTCCACGAAAAAGGAATTTTTCTTGAAAAGAAAAATTTCTAAGAATAGGGACGAAATAGGAGGTAGCAAATTATAAGTAGGGGTCGATTTGGGACGTAACGAAATATGTGTAAAAAGAATTTTAAAAAAATGTAAAATATTTTGTAACAAAGCTATTGATTTGAAGAATTATCATCATCAGAAGGATGAGGCTTTAGGTCTTTTATGTGCCAACGTCCTAAGTCGCGGCCATTTAGGTCGTGAAGTTGATAAACTAATTTAGAAATTTTCTTGTGTATTACACAAGGAATGTATCTAGGAGCTAAAGAGGCAGAGAAATGTTTGGTAGCATCAGAAAGTACGTAATTACGTTTCCAAACTGAATCACCTACAAAGAATTCTAAAGAACGTCTACGAAGGTTATAGCGTTTAGCGGAGCGGTCATATGAAGATATAATTTTCTTCTGAACTAGTTGGAAATTAGTATGCAATTCTTTAAATGAATTAGCATAAGTAGCTGGAGTATCGGATAAAATGGTATCAGGTGGAGTGGAGTAAAAAGTTCCGGATAAGGGTACGTGGCGACCAAAGTTAAGATATGCTGGAGTAAAACCAGTAACTTCGTGAACAGAAGTACGTATTGCTTGACCAATTTGGGGTAAATTCACATCCCAAGCGCGGTGGTTGTCTTTAATAAAGGATCGAATAGCGGTTTTAATGATTCTATTAGTGCGTTCTACAAAATTTACTTGCGGGTGGTATTTAGCATTGTACCAAAGTTTTGGAACTTGATATTTTTTCAGCAAACGACGAAACTCGTCACAATTGAACTGAGTACCATTATCACAAATTACAATTTGAGGGACTCCAAAGAGAAGAAAGACATCACGTTCTAGAATAGTAGTAATACTTCTAGAAGTAGCTTGACGAAGTGGAAATAATAAAGGAAATTTTGAAAACCAATCTGATACTACTAATAAATGCATATTCCCATGTGATGATCGAGGAAAAGGACCCATTAAATCAATGGCGATGGCCTGCCAAGGATAGTTAATTTTCTTAGGCTCTCCCATATGGCCTAAAGAAGGTAATTGAGAAGGTTTTTGAGATAAACAAATTTTACATTGCGTTACAAATCGGTGTACGGAACGTCTCATACCGGGCCAATAGTATGTTTCGGAAAGACGACGAAGGGTTTTAAATACGCCAAAATGACCAGAAGTAGTAGCAGAGTGAGCTTCTTTGAGAATTTCATCCCTTAGATCTGAGGGAACGACTGTTTTCCATGGAGATAAATTAACAGCACGGTTCTGCGGAACAAGTTTATAAATTGTCTGGTCCTCTACACGCCATCCTGGATAATCAGAAGGAGAAGCAAGAATTGAAGTACGAAGATTTATATACCATGGATCTGAGTTATCGGCTGGTACAAATAAAGTTGAAATTGTTAATGGAGCACGTGAAAGAGCATCTGGGACAGTATTTAGTTTTCCAGGTCTATGTAAAAGTTGAAAATCAAACTGTTGAAGCTTAACAGCCCAACGAGCAAGTTTACCTGTGGGATCCTGCATTCTCATAAGCCATAATAGTGAAATGATGGTCAGTAATAACAGTAAAAGAAGTACCTTCGACATAAGGACGAAATTTGGTAATAGCGAAAAGAACGGCTAAACATTCGCGTTCAGTAACTGAGTAATTACGTTCAGTGCGCGTAAGAGTACGACTTGCATAAGCAATGGCATGTTCTTCGCCAGAGGAATCTTGAGATAATACAGCGGCTATGCCGTAATTTGAAGCATCTGTTTGAATGGTAAATGGTTTTGTAAAATCTGGACTAGCCAAAACAGGTGAAGAAGTGAGTGAAGATTTTAATTTATCAAAAGCTTGAAGAGCTTCTTGATCCCAAGTAACAATATTAGATTTGCGTTTTCCTTTAGTTAAAGCAGTGATAGGGGCTGAAAGACATGAAAATTGAGGTACAAAACGCCGATACCAGGAAGCTAAACCTAAAAATCGTTTAATTTCCGTAACTGTTCGTGGCAAAGGGTAGTTATTAATGGCGGCAACCTTGTCTGGGTCGGTACGTAATCCTTGTTTGTCAACTACGAAGCCAAGATAATTTAAAGAGGGTTTACAAAATTCACATTTTCCAAAGTTGATAGTAAGACCTGCATTTTTAAGTCGATTAAGAATATCAAAGAGCACTGACAAGTGTTCTTCGAAGGTGGAAGTACAAATTATAATGTCGTCCAAGTAAACGAAAACAGACTTATGTAAAAGTGGACCAAGAACGGCATCCATTAATCTTTGCAAGGCTTGAGGAGCATTTGTAAGACCGAAAGCGGTTCGCGTGAACTCAAATAAACCTCGATTTGGCACGGTGAAGGCGGTTTTTTCACAAGAAGCGTCATCAAGTGGAATTTGCCAGAAAGCGCTTTTTAAATCAATTGAAGACAAATAGTTAGCATCGCGTAATCGATCCAAGATGTCATTGACTAAAGGTAAAGGATAAGCATCCTTTTTGGTAACTGAATTAAGTTTACGGCCATCAAAACAAAAACGGGGCTCTCCAGATTTTTTCTTTACGATTAGAACGGGGGACGACCAAGCACTTTTTGAAGGACGTACTACACCGAGTGCAAGCATTTTATCTAATTCTTGATGCAAGATGGACAACATAGCTGGGGAGACAGAATGATATCGTTGTTTAATAGGAGTGGCATCGCCAGTATCAATTGAATACGTAAGACAATGAGTGCGTCCAAGAGGTTTTGAGCCAAGTTCTTTGAAAGAATCTATGACTACCTGTAGAGCAGCAGTTTGAGAAGTAGTTAATTCGGTAGAATCATGTAGTGAACTAAAAGCATTAATAGTCGGCCTAGAATTCCATAAATTATCTTTGAAATTGACATGAATATTAAAAGTTTGCCAGAAATCGGTACCTAATATGACAGATTGTTCAAGAGCAGGAACTATTAAAAAGTCTATATAATGAGTGACTGAATCTGCAGTGATAGGAACGGTAACTTTTCCATTGACTTGTTGAGAAGCACCATCTGCAGTAGTTACAGTAGGTTCTTTAGAAGGTAAAAGGGGTATATTATTAGCAGAAAGTAAAGAAATGCCTTTATTTCCTAGTACAGAAACGTTAGCACCCGAATCTAATAGAGCGACAACAGGAGTTTTTCCGAAAAGAATTTTAACAAAAGGTCGCGAGTCTAAATTAGGATGATGAATAATAGGCGAAATGGTAGGACTTTTACAGAATTTAGCTACAGTTTTCAGCCAGTCATTCCAAGCTGAACGGTCAGTCTTAATAAAAGATCGTGTGCGTCGGCGACTGAAACAACGCGATCCTATTCGTTTTTTGAACAATGTGGGCATGTAAAACGAGTGACATTTTTATAACCGCAACTATAACAATGCTTATTATGAGGCTTTGGGCATTGAGGCGCTAAATGATTTGGATCATCACAATTAAAACACTTACGAGTATTTTGATTTTTAGTAGGTGTCGTGTGCATAGTATTCACACGAGAAGATGCAACGGGACGTTGGTAAGCTAACTCTGGCTCTAGTAATTTATTTGTACGAGAAGGTGGAGGTTTAAACTTTTCAACCCTATGTTCTGTGTTTTCTTTGAGTTTACAAACACTAATAAGATGTTCGATGGTAGGAGATTGCAAAACGGCGATATCCTGCTGAAAGCGAGGCTGTAAATTTCGTAAAACCAAAGTTAGAAAAGATTTTGCATCTGGTTTAATTTGTAAGCGGCTACACAACGATTTCAAAACAGCAACAAAAAGTTCGGTTTTTTCATCAATACCCTGAGTACGAGATTGTATTTCCTGCCAAAGTTCGAATTCATAATCTGATGGAAGAAAAGCTTGTTTTAAGCGATAACATAAATCATCCCATGATTGAATATCATCTCGAATTGCACGAAACCAAATTAAAGCAGGTCCAGTAAATAGTTCGCTAGCATGTTTAGGTAAATTAGCTAAAGAAACACCTCGAGAAGTAGCTAGTTCAGTTACACGTTCTAAAAAAGAGTTGACACTGCCGGTACCATCGAATTTTAAATTCCATTTATAGACGTCAGGAACTGAAGAATAAGTAGGTTGTAAATTATTTGTTAACGGTGAAACGACTGGAGATGGAACAGTCAAATTAAAAATAGGTTGTCGTAGAGATAGATGTTGTGATGGTGCATTTAAAGGTTGTGAAAAACCGTAAGAAGAATAATTTGGGGTGTCAATCAAAGTTTGATGTTCTACTGGGGTCGGTGGAGTAGAATTTGGTAAGGATACGTATTGATTATTGAAAGAGATAAGATCGGCTTCAGCCAAAGGAGCTTGTAATCGCGAAAAGTTGTCGAGCTGTGTTCGCAAATCAGCTATAAGAGCTAATAGGTTTGGACAAGGTTGAACAGAATTTAAACGTAAAACGCGATTGTAAAGGTAATCTAATCGCAACGAAATAGCACGAGAATTATCATTATTGATTTGGGCTATCTTACCACGTAAATCCAGTAGCTTCTGTTGACATGTCGCGTTTTCAGTGGCTGGTATATAATTGTGTGGTATAGGAGATGGATTCCCATTTATTCCTTCAACTTGCAGCAATCCTCTCAATATAGGTTTTAAATCCACCGACAAATTATTGATTTCAACACCTCGGTTTCCTAGTTCATATAACAACTCATCCTCTGTAAGGTATTCGATGCATTCGGGCTTCATCTTGGTATGTACCTCAGAAAAGTTTATTTGATTAGTAATGGCACAAAAAGGAGTTGTAGAGGTATCTTGCATATGCTAGAGGAAAAATAATAATGATAGAAAGAAAAGAGTAAGAGTAGAAGGATTTCAGGATAAATATTTCCAGCTTTCTTTTCGATGTCAAAGTTTGTGCAACCAATTGGAGGAGCAAAAATAAATTTGAATTGCAACAGAATTCAAGGCTGAACAAAATTAAGGGCCCCACGTTGGGCGCCAGTGTACCTTTTCCTATTTCCAAGGTGGCAGTAGGAAATTAAAAAAGGTAATGTTTCTTCACTATTTGGTGGCAAAAACTTAATGTACTGCTGATTGACACTAAATTTAAGTAATGGAATATCCTACCTTGAAAGTGAAGACCCAGGCTAGCTATTAATAAGGGCACCAGAAATATTTTACCTGAAAAATAGGAAATGGGCGCCACTCCCAGGAAATGATCAAAGGAGAAAAAGGTACTATTCTGGGAGACAATAGCGACAGCAAAAAAGAAATAAAGCATAGACGTCGAAATCAATTATAAATAAAATTATTATTAAATTAAAGCAAAGAATTCCAAAAATTATAATTCAAAAAATTTGTAACTTACGAAAATGATTGAAGCTATTATACAAAAACAAAATCTCACTGCAACAGCCAAAAGGGAACTGGAGAGCACGTCACAGACGTTCAAAATTACGTTACAAAAACTAGCTAAATATCCTCTTCAGGCGGAACTCAAGACTAGTATCGGCAGAGGAGATAGATGTCGAATTGGTAGCCACAAAAACAACGTCAGACAAGAACGTTCCCTGAATTAAGTAAAGTTGATCTTGCGTCTTATAGGGCTTTGATAAATACCCAACGGTCCTTGAAGGTGTTAAGGTTGGCCGTGCGCTTGGTCGTCAACTTCGGGAGATATTAATGTTCTTCTTAATTTCGTAGACGTGTTGATGTTTTTCTTAACTTGAAGTTGGTCAAAAACTAGTCTCAAGTGGCCACAGGTCCCTAAGATTCCTAGCAGTTTACACTGAAAACAAACAACCCAACCAGTATCCAATTCAACTGAAACAGGAGGTTCCTACAAAAAAATTGGAGAGCTCTCTTCAAACGTGAAGCGTTAAACTTGAATGAATAAATTTAGATTCAAATTAAAAAAAAACAGATAAACTGTAAATTTAGTAAAAGTTAAATAAAATAATCAGTAAGCTATTGATTTGTCTGATTTGAAATAGTGCACTAAAAATTTACAAAGTAAAAAAAAACTACGCTGAGCATTAAAGAGAAGAAAAACACAGAAAATACAAAGTCTAGCAGGACAAGAAAAAGGATTTATTAGCGACGAGTCGATAAATTTACGAACGTGGTTCGTTACAAAAAAATTGGATCAATCTTCACAAACTCGTAGGATTTTCCAGCTTAAAAACGGGAACTAAAGCCCACAACAAAATATTTTAAGCTTTGGAAACAAAAAACTACTAAAACAACGTAAGAAACTAAACTACGAGTTGTTGAATGACAAATCCGCAACGCGTTGGATCCAAAATATAGTTAAATTATGTATTATCAACCACTTTCACTAATCATTCATACAGCACACATACTTAGGTGAGGAAAGGTAAAGGGAGGAACGAAGATAGCCACAAATCTCGTAGGTTTTATTACTTCGAGTGTATAAGTATATAAAAAAATAAATTTAGAACAAAAATATCAATTTGGTATAAAAGTTTCAAGGTAGTAAAAAGGTGCTGAACACAAAAAACTAACAAATAATTAAGGATGAAAGAAATAAATTTGGAAAACAAAAGGTTAACCACGCGGGTCGCCTCAAACGAAATCACTAGAAAAATAATACTAAATTTGGAATAACGTGAATAAAAATAATGAACGAAATACTCACAAAATCATAACACTGATTTTAATTAAATAAAATAATCACAAAATTTAGAACAACAAGAAAAATCACAAGACTACTCAAAAACAAACGTCTGCAACAACAGCTCGGAAGCAAGAGAGCGAGGAAGAAGCAGACGCGTCGACTCCCCAAGAGAGCGCTTCAATCAAGTGTCGGACGAACGTACTATTTTACAAATTAGTGCGAATCTGCTACATAGATGGCGACATGGGTATGCAATGGGAAAACAATTGTACAAAAAAAAAAACGTCAGACGAAATTTTTGTAACAGAATTTATGTACAAGATACATTTTCAAAAACTTGTAGTTCAATTCTTGAGAATAGAAACCGATTACTCATAATTTCCATTCTCCCACTCTACACACATCCTTGGGTATTCATTATAGAAAAAAAGTTTATTGGACCTTCTTGTAGGATCCTGAGCAAGGAAAGCCTAGATCTAGAAGTGAAATCTCCAACCTAACAGCACTGACGAGCTTCTCTAGAAAGGGGATACTAAATAGAGTAAGAAGGCAAGCTCTGACCTAATTTCCTATATACGCACATTATTGTGATCCTCTCAGCACATAATTTCTCTGTTACATATTACATGATTACACTTACCTATTGTAGTCATAAATATGACGTCTGAGCTTCATTTAAACTTGATTTTTACCGATAAAAACTGTGATTCTTATAATTTTTCATTTTTTGTAGTACTGAACATAGCAAGAAAATGTATAGGATATTCTTCCTCTAGAATCATTTAATGTATGAACATTATCATACATGAGGCAGTAGTTCTTAAGTTATTAGCATAAAAATTGAAAAAGAGAGCTTCAAACTACCCCTACTTCCTTAGCTCCATTCCCACCCATCAGGACTTTTAGTATTTTATTGAGGACATCCCATCCCACATCTGTGCCAAAATTGGCTTCTACATGATTCTCTTTCGCTATTTTTTTTTTTCATTGCCTGGACTATTTAGAAGATTCACTTTCAATAAGCTTATTCTACTCTATTAAATCACATAACCTACAATTGAATGATAATTTCAAAATCTTACCATTACACAGAAGAATTTTATGAGGTAAAAATAGCGTGACTTGACTTACCTGTAAAAAAAAATTCAAATTTTAGTAAATATGTCATGAAAATATAAGTACCAAGTAATATAGAACTGGGAAGAGGAAAAATGTGGTACAGAAGTAAGTTTAAGTCAAAGAGGATGAAATGTGATGGAAAACAGGTTGAGGCAGATTACAATGGGTTTCTAATATCTCCGTGCAGTCATCTATTCCGGAAATTGAATATTCATAAAATCTGAAATTTATTTCTCAATTTCAACATTCATTCGCACTCCACGAAAATATTCTGCTGCTAAAATATAACGTTGATGTATAAAATATCGGTAGTGATTTCTAAGTCAATAAAAGATTGATGCGGATTGTTCGTATTTACACACGTTCAATTTTACTTGAAATAATATTGATATATAACTAAAAACTGTACCATTTTCAAAAACTATGAAATAGAACGCAATTTCTTGGTTATTTGTTAGGGAGGACCAATAAGCATGCACCACACATTTATAGTAACAATAATAAGTAAGAGACAGCTCCTTCGTGGCATTTGTACACGTTTTGCCTTAGGAAAAATTCACTCATTTCAAATCATTTGTCATAGGGACATCAGAGCAAAAAGGATTATTATTATTCAGTCAGTACGAACATAAGTAAATAAGGAAGTATATTTCAAATTCAGTTGTTAATGATGAATGAATTATCGTACAACCCCGATCGAATATGCCACTCTTCTGCGCCGTTCATAGATGGAAGCACCAAGTTTAACTATTTTCAAACTGTTTAAATCGGCTGTTCTGTGAAAGTGCAATGAACTCATGCACAAAATCTAATTTTTGAGAAATGTATCAACTTTAAAAAATTCTAATTAGAAATCAATTGATTTGACAATGAGATATAAATATATGACCGAAAGACCAACCAGGTGAGCGACGCTCAATGTATTACCAAAATACAAATATTGTTTTAGTTCCAAATTAATTGTCATGGCAACGATGGTTTAAAGTTACAGAATACCTATTTTAATCGATATTTGTCATTCTTCAAACAAATGAGAAACATTCAGCTCGAACCAGGGACGCACTCTGAATTTTTTTTACAATTTTTGACCAATTTTCACTTGATATACAAGAAAAAGTGATTGAGAAAAATTTTTATACTTCAATAAATTCATCTGAGGATAAGAAACTGATTTTGAATGACAAGCAAGCTCCAAAATTAATTTTCAGTCTTAAATATAGTTCGTGTTTTCCGTATTTTGATTGGTCAAGTTTTTGACGCTTTCTCCTAACTGTGAACCTAATTTTCTGAGATTGAACTTCAAATTTGCACTCAATTTTATCATAAAATCAAGTTTGGATAGATTACCATCAAATTCCCATATTTTTTTATCCTAGCGATTCAATAATAGCATCACGTCAACAATTTATTTCCAGGATAAAATAAAAGAAAGCAAACGATAAACTTTAGTATTATCACTAATAAAATTTACTGAGCACTGAAAATTTGATGAATAACACGAGGTAACAATTTCTTTTATGACGTTGTTTGCCATCTCACTGGAACGAATTCAAGTGAAGTATTTTTAGTAATTTCATCAGACTTTTCTTTCATGTACTTATTTTTGATTTCTCGTAAAATTTAAGTATGTCAAATGTTTTTGATGTCTTCTTTTGTTCTGCACTCTCACGAAAAACATATGAATAATAATTGAAAACAGGTTGTATGATATTTTGTTGAATTTCATTAAGAGAATACAACGTTTCATCGAACATTCAATTTTAAACGTCTCAAAGTGCTTTAATATGTTTTTTCGTATGACACTGACAAAATAAACCATGAAAATTAGAAATAAGCTATGAAATATTTATTAAATTGATTACTATTCCTCGTGAAACATCTATTGTTCAATTGTTCTCTCACTGGAAGAAACAAAAAAGTTTAAAAAATTGAACTAGCAGATACTGCAAAATTCTCCGGAGAAAAATTCTATAGAAAAAATATGAAAATAGATAAGAAAATTGGTATGAATAATTGAATAGATCACTCTATAGTAATAGTAGAATCTCCAAAGCTACAAATAACCAAACTGCTCTGAAAACATTAGATTCTAACGATTAGAATCTCCTGAAATAAGTTAGGTTCTTGACTGTATTCATAGACTCAACGCTCTGGGAGCGAGGAATGAATTAGTATTGAAATTGGGAGGGAAACAGTTAACTGATGCCCTAGCTGAAGACGAGACACAATTATCATTTACTGGAACGGAAACTATTCGCGGTATGACTATAGAAAGGATTAAACAGGAAATTCTATAATTTCACGAAGACTTAATAAGCATTCAACTCTTGATAAATGAGACTAATGTCATCTAGTTGAAGCTAGCAAAGAACGTTCATATCGTAACGAATTTCATAAGCCGCGGCCATGTTACATTAACTATGTCATTTGGTTGATGGAAGATCATAGATTGAGATGATTGCGCGTCTACAAACTGAAGGTGTTTATCTTTCATGTTTCCAAATATAAGCTTTAGAAACACTAATATTGGAGTAATCCCTTTTGAAACTCTCAAGTTAATAAGCACTTGGAATAGTACTCCATTTCAATAATACCATAATCCTTCAATAATATCGATTGCTCTCACTCTAAATGGTGAATGTCGTGTTCTGAAACACTTAAATAATAAATGAAATTTAACTTTCCCTGCTTTGCATGGCTGCAACCGCCCCAACAACTTCAAACTAGAATAGCCACTAGCACAGAGGAAATGTTTCTCTATTAGTTATCGATTTTGCAGTAAGCGTCGCTGTAACCCGAGAATTTATGTCAAGTTTCCAAAGGTCATTACTCATTAGTGTATAGAATACTTATTAAACAGTTATTTCAAATACTATCATCGCTAAATTCTGCTTTTATATGCCTTAGTTATGGTTGATAATAATTAGTTGATTATTCTGCAGTTTTTGGTTTGTAGACGAAGTTTTTACTTATAAATTATTATGAAGAGAAAAAAGACATTAGATTAGAACCCAGACTGTACTTAAGATTACGTTATTTTCTGCGAGTTTGAAAGCGTCTAGCAGGAAGTACCGCCGATAGGAAGTGTCTGGCAATGTTGATTATTAATTTTTAACAATATTCTCTAGAACATACAAAAAAATCAGCACTCAGACTTAAAGTAACAGTGCATAATGTTTTAACGTACCTCTAGCTAGCACTTGGTATCTGTAAATTGACCGGCGGCCCAGACTAGTAAGTATGCATACGATAAAAATATGAACATACGGACACTATTCTACTCGTATTCCACATATTTTGTCACGAAAAATTAATAAAATACTCAAATTTTTTATTCATTATAGTTTCCGAACATCATTATACCAGATTGTCCATAATTTAGATCTATTGCGTAGCTGAGATGGCTTCGCTCAATCGGTCAAATTACACATGTGTGAAATAGCTCTTATGGAATGTCAATTCTGTACATCATATTTATTCAGTTACACAAAAAGACTGAAAAACATTCAAATAGAAGATATTTTGTGGTTGGGTGTGTGAATAATAGTACAAATAGCTACCGATTACATTCGTCTTGTTTTTCGGATAGCAGTTATGAAGCAAAGCGAAGAGAAATGCTGAAATCAATTGGATACTATTATTTATACCATTCAATTTATTCTTGCAAGCCTTTATAAGAATGGATAATCGTGAAAAAATTCAAAAAACATGCTTCTGATAAGCTTCGGACAGAACTGACTGAATAGTCTGAAACAAATTGGGTGATGGAATCCTTCTATGGAAAACGCTGGACTATTACTCAGTCATTGGAATATAGGTATTGAACAACGAAAATAATACATCCCTCATATTGATTTATCATGAAAATAAACACCAAATGGTACAATTAAAGAGAGACAAGATATCATCATATCCATCAAATGAATATTCAATTTTAATATAGCTATGGTTATTTCATCATACTATATATAAGTTTAAAATTGAATGAAATTCGAACGTAATTGATTAAAGTGCCATGTTTAATCGTTATTGACTCAAACTCGGGAGTTTCAGATAAAAATAACTTGATATCCGACGCTCTATCCAAACCTGAAATAGAAAATACTGGTTCCTATTCAGGATTTGAGAGTGACTCTCTCCTTGCCGGGGAAGGGAAAAACCGTTAAACTTTCACATGAGACATTTTTTCATTCCGTGCATATTTCTCGATATATTCAAGCAAAAAAATATATCTTTTTCAGCAATAAATAAAAAAAATGACACCTGTACCTGTGGACTTTTAGCTTTCTGCACTCCTCCATATGAATTTCAAGTATCTCAAATCTTATATTCCTTCGTGAGTGCGGCACACAAGTTTTTTCTTCACGTGAAATTCGAATTGAACACCTGTATATAATTTGAGCCTTCTGCACTTCTTCTCCATATAAACTTCAAGTATGCAAAATCTCACATTCCTTCGTGCACACAGTACAAAGTTTTCTTTTCACGCAAAATTAAAATGAGACTTTTCAGTAGAATCGACAGACGAAGCAATTTAATGAGGAATACACAGGTAATGTCTCGAAATTATGGAATTAATTGACTCTCCTAAGGATCAAGTAGAAAAAAAGAGCCTTTTTCAGATTTCGACAAGCTTTTCTGCAGATAAATAGCTTTTGAGGTATTACATAATTGAGGTATCAATGCCTCAATCAAAATTTGAGGGGTGCATCGTGTTATTATTCGCGTTATCACCTATTTATGATCCAAAATATCTTGAAAACTATTGATTTTATCAAAAAAAGTTATATGGATAGGAGTTTCGTAATCAAATTTATACAAGAAAATCAATAGTACGATGCCGAATTTTCTCACTGTTTTTATCGCAATTGATAAAAAATCATTATACTATCCAAATATCATGTTGTACGAGATATATTCACGATATACGCCCTCTCCGTTGAATACTGATAGGAAAAAACGTTGCAAGAAAATATTTTCATGAAAAGTCCTCATTCTCGTATTCTAGCATCTTGAAGAGACGCTTCTTCCTAAAATTCGATGCTCTGTCTTCTCCTATTTTATTGTTCGCACTATGGCACTTTCTTTATTCACTTTAATTTTTGATTAAGGTGCTATCGAACAAAAGGTTAGAATACCGACCAATAGTTTTTGAAACATAATTAATTACTTACTTGTACAAAGTAACAAGTGAGTATTGTGAAATCGATAAAATTTATCTATCGAGATTTTGATGGGAATATCCGTTTTGAGCATTCCTAAATCCATTTTGACTATTTTTGGCTTGATGTCGGTACGTATGTTCGTACGTGCGTGCGTGCGTGCGTGCGTAACTCGCAAATCTCGAAACAAGTTTAACGTATAGTGTTGAAATTTTGTATTTAAGACTGATATAGGGTTGTGCACCTCGCATTATGGTTCCAATCGTCTGTATCGGAAGTGCACTTTACTTGCAACTTTTTTCGAATTTCTCTAATAAATCCAGAAGGATGTTGAAATTCAGTAAACTTGATGTTGTATCAGAATAGTTATCTGCTATTTTTGTAAGAATCGGCCAGGCCAAAAGTGCACTTTACTTGAAACTTTTTTGAATTTTTTGCATAAATCTAGAATGATTAGCCATAGCATATTGAAATTTCGTATTAATAACTTCTGAAACATCTTATTGTACATCTTGCATTATGATTGCGATCGGCTAAGCTGGAAGTGCACTTCACTTGAGACTTTTTTTAAATTTTCCGCATAAATCCAGAATGATCAGCCGTAGGATATTGGAATTCAGCATTTGGAATTGCTGTAGCATCTTGATAATCATCTTCTATTTTTGTAACAATCGACTAAGCCGGAAGTGCATTTTATATGACAGACTTTTTGTATTTTCCGCATAAATTCTTAACAATAAGTCGTAGAATATTCAAATTTTGTATTAGGCATTTTTATAATATCTAGTTGTACACCTTGCATTATGATTGCTATCAACTAAGCCGGAAGAGCACTTTATTCGAAACATTTTTTGAATTTTCCGCATAAATCCAAAACGATCGAACGTAGATTGTTAGAATTTAGTATTCAGGACGATCATACCGTCTAGATGCTCATATCTTATTTTTATTTAGATCATCCGAGCCGGAAGTGCACTTTACTGGACAGTCTTTTGGAATTTTTCGCATAAATTCGAAACGATCAGGTGTCGAATGTTGAAATTTGGTATTCCAGTCTGCTGTAGCATCTGAATGATTGCCTACTATTTTCATAACAATAGACTGAACTGGAAGTGCACTTCAGTAGGAATTTATTTTCTAATTTTGCGCATAAAATCAGATCTGTTGGTAGTCGTAGAATTTTGGAAATCAGTATTTGGGAATGTTGTAGTATAAGAATAATGGTCTACTGTTTCCATAGCAACCGACTTGGCTGAAAGCGCATTTTACTTGACAGATTCTTAGAATCTCTTGAGTAAATTCAAAACGATTAACTGTGGAACGATGAGATTTTGTGTTTGATTATATATATATATATATATATATATATATATATATATATATATATATATATATATATATATATATATATATATATATATATATATATATATATATATATATATATATATATATATATATATATATATATATATATATATATATATATATATATATATATATATATATATATATATATTCATCCATAGGACTATCCGACGGCCATACATTCTCATTTTGCCATCATTTCGACGGCCGAGTACATCAGACGGCCATATATGGCCGTCAGATTACAAACGCTGTTAAAGCGTTCTACGATGAGATATAAGATGGTACGAGAAAATTAGTTGGCCGTCGATTTGTGTGCCGAAAAAATTTTTTGTATATTTCTAGTTCATTGAAATTCCGTCCTTTTTCGCGGCGCTGTTCAACGTCTGAATTTGGGGTATATTCTTCCAACATGTCATTGACTACTCGACGGCCATTTACTTGGCAACACTGAAATGTCATTCGAAATACAAACATGTGTTATCTCAGTGAATTTTCAACTATAGAATGTGCATGTAGCTTGATGAATATGACAACAAAATCTTATTTTCGTTCATTTTCTGCTGAATATATAGGTGAATAATCATGCATCTCATTCCATAGAATGAAAATATCGAGAAATATTCAGTTTTTGGAAAATTGCTGGTCTAGGATATAAATGATGGTGGAAAAAAATACTAATCGTTCAACAATACCTCAATTAATGGCATTAGGCATTATGCTGGGGCCACGCTTATGTGATTGTTTAATGCCAATTATTGCGATATATATCTTGTCAAATATAGAGCTTTAAGTTATGCGTTAAATTGAGTGCTCACATTAGCATGCAATGACAAATGTCATTATGAATGTCACTAAATTGGCTGTCAGAGCACTGATCGCTCTTTCATTACACAACTCCATAGTATACCTTTGGTGATAGTATACCATAACCATAACCATACGTGTTTATATTAACAGGTTTGTTTTTACCGGCGACGTCAAACGCGCACATACGTCTGAAGAATCGCACGCGCTCGCTTTGAATGTAATCACACACTTATGGTTAGCTTCTCACTATATCCAATACATTTTCGGAAAGTGGAGTATTTTTCCACTCTAGTATGGATTTTGTATAGTATATATATATATATGAATTACTCAAATAATCTCTCAGGTTGTTTTTTTTTTTTTCTTAAAGTTCTATATACTCTTTATTTTTGTCTCTATTTATATACATGTGATTCAGTCACCTTATATTTTCTCTTTTGGTTTGTAATCGTTTATCTCAAAGCACTATTATTTTCAACTAGTGAATAATAATTTAGCAAGTTTCGATTAATTTCACGAGACTGCTCGTTTGGTTCTTGTCAGTCGGGCAGAGACAATGTAATCACCAATAGGTCTGACACAATGTCGTATGTACACGGACATTCTAAAATCGCACGCGCTCGCATTTAATGTAACCATGAACTCTTTTGACTGAATAATTGACAGTTGACACTGACATTGACATGAAACAAAATCAATTGCAACCAAAATTTGAGGTAATCATTTAAAGTACGTTCCACTAGACGATCATAATGCTTATGTCGCCTCAATAATCGCTCCTCCAGACGATCGAGATCTTGGCGTTCATGATGAATACATCATAGGTGACTTCATTGATCCAGACCACTTCAAGCTCACAACACCCGCGATTGAAAGGAGGGACGAAGCGGTCGTTGCGTTCATTTTTGCAGAAATCGCCAAGCAGTTCAAATTGAATAAGAAGATGTCTTTCCAATTTGTTCCTTTGATACCAAATTATGTCAATTGATTCAAGATTCTCCATCTCATGGTCTCTCATTATCATTATCAATTATTTAAGAGCACCAGCCACATCGACCATGAGTGAGTGGAAGAGCAAAAATCGCGGTCGTGAGCGTGAGCGTTGTGGTCATCTAGTGGAACGTACTCTTAGATGTTACAATTCATTCAAACGCTGTAGCAGTCTCAAACAATAAATTTCATCAATCTACGCCCAATGGTCTCGAATTTTTGCAGAGAATTAAAGAATATTGTCAAATCATATTTTCAGTAGATTGCTATGAGAATATAAAGTCATCATATGGATTCTACAATTACTTTAAGTACTAAATTTCATGATTCTACGACTGAAATTTCTGGATTAATGCGAAAAATTCGAAACACTTTTCAGTACACTGTACTTCTGGTTCAGCTGATTGCAATCATAATGCGAGATTTACAACTAGATGTTATAGAAAAGCTTAATACGGAATCTTAATATTCTATGACTGATTGTTTTGAATTTATGCAAATAAATCGGAAAAAACTGTTACATAAAGTGCACTTTCGGCTCAGCCGATTGGTACATAAATAGAAAATAAACATCAAGATGCTATTTTGATCTCAAATACCGAATTTTCGGTACCGACGATTGCAACCATAATGCGAGTTGCACAACTAGACCTTAGAGCAGTATCAAATACAAAATTTCAACATTATACGTTTGACAGTTTTTGAGATTTGCAAGTTACAAACAAACGAACATACATACGGACATCAAGCCGAGAATAGTCAAAATTAATTCAGGGATGCTCAAAACAAGTATTTCCATCAAAATCTTGAAATTTGAATATGTCGGTTCCACAATACTTACTTTTACTTTGTACATGTATTTAATAGTATATTCTACAATAAGTATTGGAATGGCCCATATTCTAAATGAGCGAAAAGTTTGTTATCCGAGCCAAAGGCGAGGATTACGGTTCGCGAGTGTGGAATACGCCATTCCAAACATGTTGTAGACTATACTTTCTCTAACAAGGTTTTGGAAACTCGTCAACATTTCAGAGGAAACTTAAAAAATTATCAAATGTCAAACGTAAAACCAGATATGAATATTTGATTTGTTAGGAAGTAACCAAACTAACAGCTTCTGATTCGTCGAAATGATAAATTTAGTAAAATGTACAAAAATGTTATGTTACTTGAGAAATGTTATGTTTTATATGCTTATTTTTAATTAAATGTAGTAGAAAAATGTAAATACTACATTTAATTAAAAACAAGCATATAAAAAATAACATTTCTCAAGTAACATAACATTTTTGTACATTTTACTAAATTTAAAAATCATGTTTGTGTTAGATTATCACAAAATATTTTTTTCTTTTTGAATAATTTTTTCTTTCTACTTTAATTAATTTTTAACTAACTTGGTTTTTGAAACTTTGTTCAAACTCTGCCGCCACTTGACTAGTAACTTTTCTAGGGACTGTTTTTGTCTAATTTAGTTTTAAATTTATTATTTTTTCGGACCAAACTTTGTTGGTTGACTTTGTTGAATCTTGTTGGTTGCAACATGGCTGGCTGTCATGTTTCCGTTTGGTGGTCCAACATGTGACTAAATTTTACTTTTTGAAAACAATTTTGTTCAAATTTTTAACATGTATTTCCATTTCTTGTTCAAATATGCTGATCTGTGATGATAATTTATATATTTTTGGAATCTCACTGGATGTAAGTAAAAAATGTTTTTTAAAATTGTTATCAAAAAATTGTGATTGATAACAACTGTTTTTATGAAATTCTAGAGTCCTGAGGATGGTTTTAATCAAAGACCGAAAGCTTGACTGATCTAAAAGAGCGTTTTTCACTTGAGCCCACTCACAAAATTTTTTTGACTGTTTAGTTTAACCTGCGTTATTTTGTTTCCTTAACTATTCGCAATAGTCGCGAGTACTCTTCAACTATATATATATATTAAATGATATATATGGTCAAACACAAAATCACATCGTATTATACTTATATATCCAATGATGTACAAGTAAGTCACGTGATGTTCACGTCAGATTTTTTTTTCATATTATTATATTTGTGCATCATGATTTTCAATTAATTGCGGAGAATCGATATCGTACAATGAGATATTTTATGGAAAATTTAATTACACACCTTTTTTTGTGACTTTTCCTGATAAAATGAATAGCTCTCCAGATATTTTGATTACTGACAATTTCTAGAGTAAGCAATGAGTTTCATAGGGTGAGTAGTGATCACTTTGGCTCTTTCCTAGCTACGCTCATGGATGTGTGATTGATTAGAATATAATAAGGACTATTCAATTCATCGATAAATAGAACAGTCAGAAAGCTCAATTTCCTCTAGTTACGTTGTATTATGTTCATTAGATATTATTGAGTTATTAAGTTGTGTTTTCCTGACAAATGAATACATTGTAGTCATTAATCAACTAAGAAAATTTTTGAAAATCTACAGAAAAACAAATATGGGTCAATCATTCATCGCGTAGTCTGATATGTACAACTGAAGCTTCTGGAATCATCTTGAAATAGAACCTACTAACTCTAAAACTCAAAAACACAAGTCAAAATCTTGGATTCATCATTACTTTTAAAAAATTATATGATCATTGGCACAATAATGTTGATCTCATTCATATCGTGAAAAGAAAGGTACAAGAGTAGATTGGAATGGTTCTAATTTCATGTGGAAATTATTTTGATAATTGATTTTTACCTGACTTTTATCGCACCCATAGCACACAATTGAATTTGTTCAGGTTCAACCAGGTTATAGTAAGTCAAGTCTTAAAAAAATTGATACATGATATAATATTCATAGAGCAGAAAAATATGCATCTCACAATTCCATGCGAATCGGAGGTATCTGTCATAATTATGATCAAAAAAAAAATAAAAAACGCAATTGCTCAACGTTATACTACCTATACCGAAAAAAGTCAAAACAATGGTGGGCTAATAATAACAGGTCAAATTTATCATCTTGAATAATTTTAACGCAATTTTGTCGACACAATAATGTTGTGCAGAGTAATAAGGATGGAACGTTATAGGAATACTGTCAAAGAATAACATGCGAGATCACAGCTCAGTTAAACCGTTAAACCATGAACTTGAAAAATTACCCCAATTCTTTGATCCAGTTTCTTCATATATTCATAATTTTTGGAAAACTGTAATGAAAGATCTCAAATACCATGGAACTTGAAGAGAATAATATTGAAGAATTAAATTGTTTTCAAGAAAATCAAACCTCTTTTTTTTCCCATTAAATTTATGGGCAATGTTAAATGATAATGATGGATTTTTGATTCTCATTGTCTTCATTTGTTACAAATACACGAAGTATCGAATGATATGATTCTCTTGTCATTATGAAATGTTGACTATTTTTCTACTGTCGATATTAATTTATGATAAATAAATAAACGAAAACAGAAAGATCAAGTCAATCAAATATTTCATTTATTCACGCCTTTCATCCATTTCCGTATGTGACATAACTATATAATATTGTGGGATTTGGTATATCGATATTTTTGTACTGTAAGTGGATTTACTAGTCGTCAATTACAGGTACACATGGATGCTAATAGAGGATATACCACAGGGGAGATTATTTTAAGCTGGATTTTGGTTGCGATAATTTATTCCACCTGGGATCAGGCCCGATTGCTCTGGGGTCGCCAAAATAGTAAAAGCTCAAGGCATTAACAAGAAAATTATTTGCTGATAATCCCTTGTATTCTCCAACATATCAATTGTTAATTATGTATCGACCGATAAGATTTTCACCAATTTTTAATTTTTTTGTGCTATACCTATCCACAATTGCTAGAATGATGAATTATAACTTATCGATATTATCAAAGAATAGCTCCAAATAATTGAAATTTTGATTCAATCTTCGTAATATTGCAAGAATTGAGTTGATGTGGAAAAGTAGATTGAAACCATCTTCACATATGGAATTTTTGAAATCAATATTCTATTTTTATTCTTGATTATTTTTTCCATTACTCCACTGACTTACTTATTAATACTTCTATGTAATTGTAATTACAAACTGAATCATTAGAAAACAGTTTAAGTCATAGCAATCCACTTTTTCATTAACTAACATAGCTTGGTATTGATTAAGAGCCATTTATATAATTAAATATAAATACAATGAATTATCTATGATTTACAGTACAAAAATACAAACTGGTTGTTCCAGTTCCATGTTTCTATTTCCTATCGATATATCAGATATGTGATTCAACAAATGAAACTCGTATCGAATTGATTTGCATAGGACCACAAGGGAATTAAGTTGAAAGCTATTTTTCCACTTCAAATTGAAGCTTAGTTTCACATTTACATAAACAAGATGTCTTTTGAGGATATTCTACAAATATGAATAAGTATAGATTTGGTAATAAAAATCAAAGATAGCTTCACATGAAAATGTAGGTCATGCTGTTCTTTGGAAAAGATATGCTATGTTCATTATTAAAAATCAATCAAAAATAAGGTAATAACGATTCTACACATCATGAAAATTGTTACTAGTGTTCTTCCTACACTTCTATGGTTTCTTCAAAAAATGCCCCTCGTGATTGTCGTTGTTAACAAATGAGCTTGATCAACTCTGTTCATCGACTACGAATTAACTTAGTAAGGCTCATGGAATAGTTCTGAGAACTAAATCTAGACAAGCGTCAATATTTTTTTTATTTGGGCACAATCTACCGGTAGAACTTTTGATCTGCAAGTTCAAACTCCATGCGTAGCCATTTCCACAATTAAACTTTATCAACTGAAGCAAACAACTTACAGTACACTATCACTATAACTATCTGTCATTCTACATTCAATCATAATAACAATGCAACGAAAATTTATATTACCTTGTAACCTAGACAAAATAGATGAATATTATTGCTGAGTTTGTATTAATTCCCAACAAGCTAGATTTTTGTACAGATGCATTATATATATCTCTGAAATGGTGAGAGCTATTGGAAAAATGGGTGAAGAAAAGATTGTGGATCGTGAAATTCGCTACAAAAAATATATCAATATTTTTTCTCCACGAAGCTTGTTCTTTGCGATTCTAAGCCTAAAAAATACGAATATGCACATATATGTGGCTAGGATGCATCATTGTATCATCTATTTGTAGAAAAGAATGTTGGAATATTGATTTTTGTAACTTATGCACTTAAATACCGTACGTGGAAAATATACTATTATGAGTGAGTTAACGACCGTCCCTGATTCCATTACTCGGTAGGCCTTTAGTAACATCAACAATCCAGTCAGTTTTGAACGGTTTTTCGTAATATACAGATCTATTTGTACATGATATTTTCATTTTAAACCATGTCGATACTAGATTTTATTAATATTTCAGAAGTTTGCTTCATTAACACTTTGACTGAAGGATGGAATAAAAGCGTGCAGTTATCCTGTCTTCCTTCAAAATCTGCTTATGTTCATGTTTCGTGTGTTCAACCAAGTTCAAGTGCGGTTGACCAATGAACTGAATTCAGAAGACTGAGGCTGGAAATTGATAAATAATAAATTGGAGCCAAACCCGACTCTTCTTTCACCTGCTCCAGAGAAACTGCTGAATACAATTGCAAGTAAGGATGCACGAATAATTGTTGGTGCAGAAAAGCTGGATTGTTTCGTTTATCAGCCTGTGCCAATTGTCAAAGCCATTTTTGCACAAATATAACAGATGAAGATTCTTTTGAAATCGATGAGAATCTAACGGATATATCTCTCTTCTTAGAGCAGTCAACACAAATTGAGCAAGAATAGGAAGAAGAGAGCGATGAGGAAATAACGAATTTAAAGATGAATAATCTAATTTTCTTGCTGATTCAATATTCATCATATTAATAAAACATTGTCCATTTGAATTTCCACGATCGAAATATATTGTGGAGTATTCCTACTGGAGAAATCACGTGAAAAAAAGCGCTGAGTACATCACTTCAGAGGTGATGCGGAAATGTGTGCATACCCATGGTCAGAAATCGCGATAACACGAGAACGGTGCTTCGTGGAGAAAAAAGTATTGACTCCTTTTTTGTAGAGAATTTCACTATCTACAAACTATTCCAAGTCCATTTTTCCATTAGCTCACATTGTTCCAGAGATAGACGCAAGAAAATAATATCTGTTACTTTTGATATCAAATGAAAAACAACGCGCAAGCGGGATCGATGGGGATTTTTGACCTAGCATTTGTGATGACGTATTTGAGATCCATAAAAGAATCCAGCTTGTTGCAATGCAAACTGGAATGCTTATTTCTTGTGGACTATTGATCTGTATATCATTCACTCAACGACCGTTCAATTTAATCTATCCTCATCAGTAAACGATGCATTCCTTTATACAGACAGAGGAAGGGGTATCTTCTACTTGCGTCAGCTTGGAACAGTTATACTGTCTTTCGAAATACTGCTAGATTATCTTAAACTATTCAAACCTCGAAACCCAGTAGTTTACGAATCACAAATCAAAAAATGTTCATGCTTATCCAAGCAAGCGAGCACCAAGATACATATCTTGAAATGAATTAGTACAGAGTAATTTGAAGATTGGGATTTGTCTTGTTGATGTTGACATTCGATAGAAGTGCATGACATTTTAGATTTACGCTTGTTATGGCTTATCTTAATTTCGCAAATTGGATCGATAACACAAATAGTTGTTTTCTGGTGGGATTATCACGCATCAAAAGCTCAAATGTAATGTTTAGGTAAATGTACATATATATTGACCGTAAAATGAGTTTCATCCATCCACTATTCCTTTAGGAGTCCTCAAAACAGTTCTGGAGGCTCAAATACTTGCACGATTCATCAGTGGTACGAGTAATATCAGTTGGGAACTACTGCCTTAGGATATTATGTTGTTTAAAACGTTCTTGTACCCGAATAATTATTCACTACCGATGCTCAATTCCATCACGATTGATTTGAATCAACTAAGTGATAATAATCATGATAACGATTGTACTGAGAATTGCTTTCATAGTAATTAACTTTTGGATGAATTCATCGGGTTTAAAATAAAATGTACGAGCATGATTACAGATTTCTTTTTGTCCATCAAACTCTCGGGTACTAGAATACTAGACCTAAAGCAAACGTGCTTATTCCTGCGAAGTGTGCTTGATTTAGAAATTCAATTGTTAGAAGATTTGACGCATCAGAATAGAATACATGTAATGGAAGGAAACCCTATTTTCTGGCCTCCTGAACTGTGGAATAAACGTTACTCGATTCTCATACGCACAATGTTGAAAAATATAATTACACTACGTGAAAGAATCGAGAAATATTGGCCTTCCACAAGCATCTAAATGATAAATTATGTAGAGAATACAAGCATTTATATAAATAAACTTCACTTTTTATTGTGACAAAGATACTAAGGCCCGATTGCACAATTCTCGGTCTATCCTAAACGTACCCAAGCTACGATTATTGTTGAAATAATTATCACTAGGGTAATTGAGCTACGCTTAGGATAAATCAAAAACTGTGCAGTTACACCGCAGTTCCTTAAATTAAAAGTGTCGCTCAATTGAACAATATCCTATCTCAGCTCGAAATTCAAATATGACATTAACATTTCTATCATTATTCCGATTTGTTATTTTTTGTTGAAGTGAAGCTTGAAATTTGGGCTAAATCGGTGTTACTAGCCTCAAGTAAATTGATACTTTACGTTATCCTCTAATAGCTGACAATCTCTACAACTATAAACTCCAATTTCCCAGACAAAACGTCCATGTTCGCAATTCGTAAACATTTCGAATGACAGTTGAGGCTATGTGCTGATACAGTCATAACAAACACTTTCGCCGAAGAACTGGGAGTATATAATTGAAATCAACCATAATTTGAGCAGAATGCAATTATTATGAAGGAATATAGTTAAGAACAAGTAATTTAAACAAGCGTTTTGTTACCTTAATCCTTTTGACATTGCGTCAAGATATGATGCTGCCCCCTGAATGAATCTAAATGAAAATTTCCAGCCCTTATATTATCTATTGAAATATATTCTGTCCACCAAAAATTTCAGTTCAACTCACATGCGCTAAATATATTACAGCGCTCTAGTGAATGAGAAATTCTTACTTTGCAGTCATGAAAATCACAAAAATTAGATGTAGATAGTTTATAAATACATATTTCTAGTATTATTATTCAATAAAGGTACTTCTGATTCACAATTTTGATACTGAAAATAGAATCATATACCTACAGTAGATGAAATATTTGAGAATTTATAGACAATAAGCCAAAATTAATTAAAAATTTGAAAACCTTGCAGTCACGGTTTGGAGTTGTTTTATGAACGTTATTCCATTGAAACTTCAAAGGAACAAGACAAAGCATAGTTACTGAAGAAATTCAAGGTGTCTCATTCTTCAAAACCCCTAACAAAAAGATGAGATAGGTTCACAGTTATTTCATGAATTTAACTTTGTTTTGTTCAGTTTCAGCAGGAGTCTGAAAGATAAACAATTACATGGAAAAGTTCCCAAAATATTCAACATAACAAATAACTAGACAAAGTGGCAAAGTTCCCAGCTCCTGTGAATGAAATAGTTGATGTACTCAAAGTGAAGTAACGCGTTCTTGTTGGAGCACAAGAATTTTCATCTGAGGCAAAAGCAAGTTCACAAACAGAATCGATACTATACTTTCATGATATCAGGCATCTAGATAATGTCTTTCTGGAAATTTCAGAATGAGATCTAGCTTCTCAATAATCATTCTATTATTTTTGTGAAATTATAATTATCGTGTGATAATATAAAATATCGCATTTTACCAATCTAATTCACTCATCATATATAATATCATAAGTGGCTGAATTTTACCGGAAAAATTTTTAGATTGTTACGAGAGCTTGTTGCTTAGCAATTTATTGAGTGATATTGACAGAAAAATCACGAGCTGTCAAGCGAGTAATTTTTGATCAATATCACGAAATAAATTGGTAGCAAACTCTCGTAAAACAATCTGAAAATTTTGCTAGGTTAAATTTAATCACGAATGGTATTCGGAAGACTATTTCCAGAATGCAGAATGTACAAATGAAAACGTTAATTTTGTTTTTACAATACTAGGAACATTACAGAGTATAGTATTACATTTTTACGAATTATTTATTGTATATATCAAACGTACAATTATGATACACATTTGAAGGATTCTGGTTAGTACTTTTAGTTTCAGAAGTGAAAGTTGATGGTCCAGGTGCAGATAAAGTAGTTTCAACGCTTCTTAAACTATGAATTGAATTTGAATGATGCTCAGTATCGAGCTGAAGATATAGTTTTATAGAATGAATTTTCGAATGCCCAGTAATTTTAATAAGCTGTTGTTCTCCAATCAATCTTACGGTTATATTCGTTAAAGTATTTTTCTTGTGAAATTTTTGCTGTAGTATTCCAGATTGTTTCAACACACATTTCTTTTTTTTTTTTTCCTGACAGAACTCACTAAAATGATTCTATAGAGATGATCGCGTATTAACTGTATTTGGAGGTGACACATCGACGATCGCTTTTTGTAAACTTTGTTCTGATTCCTGTCCGAATCTACTCATTTTTATGTCAAATTTGCGTGACGTTCGGAATTTTTACAGGAAATAAACAATGTAAACAAAATATTGCTACGAAAGATATTTAAACGTCAAAATCATTTCACTTATCAAAACTGTCTTAGCTACGAAAATACAGCAATTGATTGGCTAGAAACAAGATAACTAGGTACAATTTTGAATTTTAATTGGTTCAGAAATCTATGAGTGAAATAGTCAGCACAACATCACTATAGATATTCAGTAAGTATGCATTCATAAGAAACAGACACAAACTTTTTTTCAGTAGTGAACTATGTTCAAATTAAAGATATATTCGCGATTGAAATTACCGATGGCGGCGCTGCTATCAACCAAGATGTCGGATGTAAGTCGTAGTGTCATTTTTAGAGAAACTTGTTTACATGTAAAAACCGCCGTTTTCCAGGGCGTTATATTTTGTAATTGTAATATTTGAAGTGGTTTCTTTTGACCCACTGGTAAGTTTGAGGATTGAATTTCATCACTTTCATTCCAATTTTATGCATAGACGATTCAAATTTTATTTATTTGCAGATAAAAAACCATGAACTTTGAAAATAATCTTCAGCTGTCATCGACAAAATTATTTAAATATTTGTATTCAAGCCATTCTTAAATTCAGAAAATTGAATAAATGAAGAAAGAGTGAAGAAATTAATAGGTAGTAACTAGGAAAGCGCAAAAGAGGTTTGAATGAAACTGATGTAAATGGGAAAGTAGTCTCCAAAAAGACTGATTTTGATCAATACACATATACTGAGGTAGTGAATAAAAACGTGAAATAGAAAAAATTCAACAAAAGCTCACTGATTACAAATAACAGAATAAAATGACATTAGCTCAAATGGCGCTTCAAGCGGAATACGTCTACGAATAGTTCTCTCAGTCAGCCACCAGATGGCTATGGCTTAATTTTACTCGCGAATAGTACAATATTATTTTTTTCCCTAAAAAAGTGATGGACAAGAGTCTCTCAGGCTTCGGTATCGGTCTTGATATACACACAAAGTATCGTGCATTGAGATTTTTCCAACACGAAGATGCTGTATCAAAATGCAAAATGAATTGTAACATCTATCTCATGCACCGTGTGAAACTTTTCAAAGAATATTGGAATAGTTATCAGCTTGTGAATTGTAAAACTGATTGATTTTCAACAACAAGAGTCCCCGATTCAATAGATTCGAATGGAGCTTTTTCTCAAGGTATCATTTTCCATACTCGGATTTCGTGGCTCACTCATTTTTCAACCCTAGCAATCTCTCAAAGGTCAGCCGCACGAAAGAACCGACTTGCATTAACAATTTTGTTCTTTCAATCATTTTCGCAATGGATATATGGAATATTGTATAAGTATTCGAATTTGAAGATGTTGTTTCTTGAATAGTATCTTATTCATTTATATACTATATAATAAGAGTTTGCAAGGCGCCCAAGGCGCAATGGGTCGTCAGTCAAATAAAAGATATGTTTGGCACATAATAACTAACATGAAATACTTCGATGTAAATGAGGAGTCCAATGACCAAGATTTTGAAGACCCTCAAAAAACTTGATAAAAAAAATAAAAAAGAATGTAGAGGATGATGCTTAAGGTGAGAAATATTGATGAAATGGTTATATGTATAAAAGAAACGAAATAGCGTTTCGGAGTCAGTGAATCAGTGACTCAGTGATGAGAATGAGAATATGTTAAAATTATCACATGTAATTATTCAATAATGATGGTGATTAGAAGAATATTCCTGTTTCGAATCAGTCCCTTCTCAAAAATTCATACTCTGTTATCGATGAAAGGAGAATTTTCATCCACTGTATTTTTTGATCAAAGGAAAAATGTTTCAAATCCTAATTAAAAATAAGGCAATCATATTAAAAGACGCTAGGTGCTAAAATAATATTTGAAATAGAGTTGCCAACCGTCCTGTCTTTTAAAGACATATCCTAGTTTTTGGAGTGACCTGAGATGTCCTGAATAATTTGTAACTTTGAAAAATGCCAGCTGTCACTTTGAAATATGCAATTGTTTAATGCGACACTCTAAACTTAAACAGCGATGAATCTGTTCAAGGAATTTATGGTCGAGGAAGTACTGTAAGGCCGCAGCAGGTTTTTTTGAGCGACTTACACCTTTTCATAGCCAACTGACTACAATTATGAATTTCCACAATTCTCGGGATAACAATGGTTACGGTTTGACATTAACGAAAGACATTAAAAAAAAAACAGCTTGAAATTATACATCCCATTTTACCTTGGTATAGAGATTAATGAATAGAACAAGTAAACGTGAATACTCGGGGTATGCTGAATATTTTCCTTTTAGATCTTTCTTATCTCTTGTTAATTTACTTCCGCTTTTCTGATTTCCCAACTTCCCACTAGTTGGTATGCTGAATGACGTCACGATAGCTGTGACGAACACGATCCAAAAGCAGTGAATTAGAAATGAGAACAATGGGCAAGAGAACTTGTGGGCGTTCATTTCTGTATTCTGTCACTCTTGATTACTCGCATACTGCATAAGAGAGCGTACGTTTATATATACTGAATATTCTATGAGAATGTACAGGTTCAATAAAAAATATATAACTGTAATGATTCTATTTGACTTATCATATTTCGCATTTATCATCAAATGTTGTGAAGTTTAATGTTCTTCGAATAATTTTCCAACAATAAATTTGCGGTTAGGTTGATGAAATTACTTTCTGTGTTCAAGGGTCAAAAATGTTAGGTCTACTATATACAGGTTGTTTATTTTAACCACTTTGTTAGAATAATATTTCCATGTATTCATATTAGTCTAACTATTCAAATGAACTTATTCTTATATATTATATAATTAACAATGGAATATATCCTGTAAATTAATTATAATATCACGTTTATGCACGCCATATAGTCCGTGAGAAAGGGCATGAATTTTTCGTTGAATACCGCTCACTTGAAACTTTGTGAGTGGCTTCATTGTGATGAGTCCGAAAAATTTTTTATTCGGCAAAATTCTAGATTTGGGAGCATTTTCCAGCGAAGGCTAATTAATTGAAAAAATATTACCGTCATATTGATCTCTACACTAATCGAAAGACTTTTGATTATAAAATAAAGAAAAAGTATTGTCCCACATGGATATAGAACTAGCGATGAGTCCGACAAGCCGCACTTGTCATAAGTACCAACATACATATGTACCATAAGTACCTAAAAACTTATGACAAGTGCGGCTTGTTGGACAATACTTTTTCTTCATTTTATAATCAAAAAATCATTCGATTAGTGTAAAAATCAATATGACGTTATTATTCTTCCAATTAATCAGCTCTCGCTGAAAAACGATCCCAAACCTAGAATTTTGTCGAATGAAAAAGTTGTCGGACTCATCACAATGAAGCCACTCACATAGTTTCAAGTGAGCGGTAATCAACGAAAAATTTATGCCGTCTCACGGACTAATACGAATGCAGTCTATTCTTCAACATACGCGCATCAACACTTTTATACCCGCAGCCAATGAAAATATAGGTATTCAGAGTTGCATCGATGCGCTTGAGCCTTTGAGCTGATGTGAAGTCACTTCCATGTCGTAATATTCGGTTTCTCTGTGCTGACTCCCTGTCCTTAATCCTGTGCTAAGAGACCTCGTTTAAAAAATCAACAAACATATGTTTACAAGTATTGAATAGCATCGTGGATAAATAAGTCCCATAAAATTGAAAATCTTTTGAGTGGTCACATGAGATTATAAAAACAGCCTTTTCACACCAAATTTTCAGTCAATGTCTTCATTATTATGGAATTTATGCAAAAAAAATCCTTGCATTGAACTGATTCCAACCATAATCTGATACGGTTGAATCACAATGAACTTATGTTCGAATATCAACTTTCAACGTGAATTTCTTTGGAGACATACACACATATAGTACACAACAGACCTACAGCACACTAAAAATTGTCTTGACTGTTTACAGAGTTCTCAATTCAGGAAAATAACTTCCAGCATGATCGCAATACTTTTCCATCCAGGTTAGACGAGTAGAGGAAATATATAAAGCTAACGCAACAATAAATTGATTTGATCACAATTCCAATTCAGTGGAATGGCATAAGAGAATTTCACAATTTTTCAGCACATTGTAAAGACTGATCTAGGGTCTAGTTGTGCACCTCGCATTATGGTTGCAATCGTCTGTACTGGAAATGCACTTTACTGGAAACATTTTTTGGATTTTCCGCATAAATCCAAAACGATTGAACGTAGAATCTTAGAGTTCAGTATTTTAGACGATAGTACCGTCTAGATTATTATATCTCATTCTAATTGTGATCGACTGAGCTGGAAGTGCACTTTACTTGACAATATTTCGGAATTTTTCGCATAAATTCAAAACGATCAGTTGTAAACTACTGACATTTAATATTCTAGTCTGCTATAGCATCTGAATGATTGCCCACTATTCTCATAACCAAAAAAATGAACTGGAAGTGCACTTCAGCTGGATTTTTCTGCTATTTATTAACTGCTATATATGATTCGTAGCAGTTGGATGCTGCTACATGTTACAAAAATAGCTGCTATTTTAAATAGCAGTTGGAAATAAGTTGCTTAACGCGCCAATATATAGCAGCACAGCACAAATATAATCAAGGCCGTAATTACCGCTACAAGCTAGGAAAATAGCTGCTATTTTACATAGCAGATTGGAATAAACTGCTGAACGGCGCCAATCGATAGCATCACAGCACTGATATGAACATGGTCATACTGTTGAACTGAATCTTTTCCACTTTTTTTCGCTGTTCGCTATATGTTCGCATTCATTTTATTGTTTTTCTGGCTATTTTAGATACTATTTTGTCTCCGTTACCGTTCGGAAATTTGTCATGGCATTGAACTCAAATAAGAACCTATAGCCTAATGCTAATAAGATTAATTATATTATTTCACATATCAACTAGACAAACGAAGAGATTTTCTTATTATTGACTTCAAGGAGAACAGTCATTATGGAAATCTGCCCTCAAAAAACATCTCGCCTACAATAAGTTATTTTATTACAGAAGCACAAGCTTGAAGAGCTTGTTTCTGATATAGTTATCCCGATGAATGAAGCAGAACGAAGTAACCTTCTATCACCAACATTCAACCTAGTCCCTGTACTGTAAGTTCAGGTATAGATTCATTTCATTTCCAGTTCAAGAGAAGACATCGCTAAATAAGACACGCTTCTAAGTATTGAGTAGCTGCTATTTAGATAGCAGCTATTTTTATCTGCTAAATGAAAGTAGCACTAGCAGAAGTAACTGCTATTTTAAAATAGCAGGTTTGACACAACACTATTGGTAGCTGAGGACACGGTATTATATGTTATACTTCAAAGTTCAAATTGACTTAAATATTCAAAAGTGTTGAAAAAAAGTTTCAAAATGTCTTTAATATATCTTGAGTATTCATAATTTCACTAATAGATTCTCCATCGTATAATAAAATTTTCAATGCACGGTTCTCCAACTTTGGACTTATTTATCTCTCTCAACATCATAAAAAGTCAACAATAATATCACGAGCTTTAATTTGTGAACAAAAAGTTTTCGATATCAAAATATTTCTATATAAAGCACGCACAATGAGAATTATATTCTTGTTTGATGTAACTATTCATTCCCTAAAAGAAGAATCATTAGGCAAATAAAATCAAACCTCAAAGGCGAAATTGATATTTCCTTTTTCAATATCCCTTCTACTTCCATTGTCAAAAATCTCATTTGGAAATAAGAAATATACAGTGTGAAATTACCTCACAATCTTATGGGAAATTATAGCCGAGAGTTTTATCGTATTTCGTACCTATTATGTTTTATTATTGTGTTTACTGGCTTTTTATTAGCCACATTATCGCATTTCACCTATATTGCCGATAAAAGTGTAGTGAAACAAACGTTTAACTTTGTATCAGTTTTTGATCAAACTGGAGTGCGTGGAAAATGATAAATCACGGGGCTAACAAAGAAAAAAACAAGCAACATAATAATGAATAATACCAATCACTATTTTGTCCTCTCATGAGTTGTTTTTCATAATTTTCTGTTTGAAGTACTCTTCATTCTTTTATATATGTATGTATATAGAAAATGTGTTTGAATTGCAGGATTCCTGTATATGAAAGAGAATTCTTTCCTGAAATTGATGTACAATATTTTATTCTTGCTATGTTCGCATCCATAAAAGTATGCATAATGATGCGAAGAATAACGAATTCCCAATCCATATTATTCAAAATATAAAAGGGTAGTAAAAGTGAATATACCTCACAGAAAATATACTCAAAATAAGAGCATCAACATTTTTCCGAACTCATTTTATTTGGGTTAGTTCTGTAATTTTATTCAGTATACCGGAAGTTCTTTCATCAGAATACATGGAGTGCGTGTCATTATGAAAGTTACAATTTAAGTGATTGACAGCAATGTATTCAAGTGGTTTTTGTATTAGTGAACATAAGGATAATTTATTCAATGTTACAGTAGCGGCTGAAAGCATACAATTCAGTGTGTGAAATGAGACTTTTTACTTTCAGAGTAATGAATCTATTTTAACTTCCCATAGAATAAATAAAATTATATTTTCATCCACTTATGAATTACTACTACTATTCATAGCACAGTACAAATATGCTATCTTTGTAGTCCGCAGATCATGGAGTCAATCCCAGCCTCATACAGAATGTAAGTATGATTCTCACTGTAGTACAATACACTCCGTAGTGTATTCTTCACAAAAAACCAAAACTCGTGGCTTGACAGCTTTCGACAACTAGAAAAATTTCAAACAATATATCAATATGCAAAAATGTCTGCCACATCTGTATTGGGTACTAAGCGTGATTGCTCATATTTTTTATCTACTTGAGAGAATATATTTTTTGCCAATTCATAAAAAATTGCAAAAGATATGTCTCTAGCCAATATTGTAGCATTAAATAGATTATTCCTATTAGCCAAGGAGCCGACCGGACCTTATATTCTCTAATCGGACTCACGGCCAAATTGTAAATGAATCGCTCGAGTATTTAATGGTCAATAGGATGCCAGACTTTATAAATGCAGAGTCTTGTCCTAAATGTCAAAAAAAGGCCAATTCTGGTCAAGTATTTTGACGCGACTTCTCTGATAGAACTCACAATTGCAATCAGTACTAATCGATAGCGATTATCAAGTACTTTGAGAAAAAACTAGGGTGTCTTGTCCAGGAATGTGGCAGCCACCCTTGAGTGTAATCCGTTTTCGTATTTAACTTCTCTGATTAAGCTTACAACAATATTTTTTTTCAAATTGAAGGTCGAACCTTTTGTGACCACAAGAAAATCAAAGTACCGCTTCTCTACCTGTCCGGGAGGGCAGCAGCCACACTTGAAATTATTCGATTTTCAGGTCTCAAATTTCGAACGCAGCTATACTTCTTTTATCGAATGTACGATTATTTTTTCTGATGCTAGCTAGAGCCTTTTCGAACACGAGAATACCGAAATTCTGCCTCTCGCCCTATCCAGGAGAGTGGCAGCCACTCTTAAAGTCTATCTGATTTTCAAGTCCCAATTTTGAACACAGCTGTATTTCTCTAATCGAATGTGTTGAATATTCAAAGCGGTAGGTTGTGTTGTGTGGTTTATTATGAACTGAACTACATTTTATATTTTGTCTTAGAAGCTAGTGACATCACAACAGCTCACTCAGTAACAAAAACAGTTGTCAGCACATCAAAAACAAAACATTCAAAATAAATTCAATCTTTCAAGCAAATTATTCAAAATTATTTTTGTGAGGGGATTGGTGAAAATATCTGCGAGTTGATCACTTGAATTCACAAAACTAACAAAAATATTTTCTTTTTCACATTCATCCCGCACAAAATGCACTTTCACATCGATATGTTTTGTTCTGCTGTGGAGCTGATATGCCTGGGTCAGCTTTATGGCGGACTGGTTGTCGACTTTGATGTCTTCCGTCAAAACTTTGAATTCCTTTTTGTTGCGTAAAACCGCGCGCAACAAGACGTGCTTTGTACCGAACCGAATTACCGTCTACATCAGTTTTTATGCGATAAACCCATTTATTGTCTATCACTCGCGCATTTTCCGGTAACTTTACAAGAGTCCACGTATTATTAATTTTTAGCGCATCCATCTCTTCTTGCACGGCTTGTTGCCATTTGTTTGACTCTTCACATCTTATGGCGTTTTCATAACAGTCTGGCTCAAATAAAGAACAGTAGATAGCAGATGCATCGTAATCATCCGGACGACGAATCTGTGTTCTATCCCGTAATTGTTTTGGCTTAATATTTCTGTTATTTCAAATGTCAGTGTCAGCTCCAAAGTCTTCATCATCTTCAACATTTATTTGATCTGTTTCTGTGTCTTCATCGCTTGTAGTTTGGATTTCACTTTCTGCATTTTCTTCTGGTTGCTCTTGTTATTCATTATTTTCATAATTTCCAAAACTCAAAGTAACCGTCTGTTGTTCAATTTCGAATGACTCCATTTCATTGAAATTCACATTGCAGCTAATTTCGATCCATCTCTTCTCTGGATCCCATAATCTATAATTTATTGAATAGCCGTTATATCCGACAAATAGCAATTTTCTACATTTTGGATCCCATTTCTTGAGAAGCTGAGCAGAAATTGACATGTATGCCACGCTTCCAAAAATTCTTATGTATTTCATTTCTGGTTTGCGTCCAAACCATTTCTCATACGGGGTCATATCCTTTACTTGATTCGAAGCTGTTCTGTTGAGGACATAGACAGCAGTGCTCACTGCTTCAGACCATAATTCTTTTGGTACATTCTTACTTATTAACATCGTTCGAGCGCTTTCAACAATTGTCCTCATTTCACGCTCGGACCGACCATTTTGCTTAGGTGTATACGGTGCTGAACATTCTGGTGTTATACCCTCTTTCTTCAAGAGTTCTTCAAATTCTTTGTTCATATATTCACCTTTTCCTCTGTCGCTTCTCAATATTTTAATTTTATTTCCTGTTTGATTTTTAACTGGCGCTTTAAATTCAATAAATTTTCTGATTACATCAAACTTGTGTTTCAAGAAATAAACTGTCCGATAACCACTGCAATCATCTTTGAATAGTACAAAATATCTAGATCCGCTAGGTGATGCAATATTCATTGGACCACATACATCTGTATGTATCATTTCACCTGGCCTCTCAGATCTATCTCTAACTGAGCTTTTATGTGTTTTTCGTGCTTGCTTACCAAATTGACACTGTTCACAAAAGAATTTTTAGTTATCAACAATATGCAGATTGTTGACCATTTTCTTATCAGCTGTCTTCTTTATTGTGTTGCAATTAACATGACCAAGCCGATCATGCCATAATTTCATAGAGCTTTTGCTGCCTAAGTTACACTCTGGTGGAATTTTTACCCGAAAGTTCATCACCCACAAATTGTCATTTCGCGTACCGATGCACGACACTTTTTCAGTACGATCGCGAAATTCACAACGGTTTTTGTATGAATGGTAAGTGAAATTTCTGTCTGTCATTACTCCCACTGGAAATAAACTTCTGCTAAGTTCTGGAATATACAGAATATCATGCATGGTTCTGTCATTCCATTTTCCATCAACACAAGCTTGAATCTCAATTATTCCAGTTCCAGTTGCAGCTATCGTTTTATTATTAGCAATCTTGACATGGATTGGTTTGTTTATTCTGTAAACCATTTTCTTCCATTGGTCATATGGACACTTGCACCTGAATCACAAATCCAGTCAGATTCTTTCATATTCGAGCTTGATGAATATAATGAAGAAATATCGCAAATATAGGCGGAGTTGTGACCATAAGATCCTCCTTTATTCTTCTCTAGGTCTGCAATCCTTTTTCTGCACTCACGTGCCCAGTGTCCTTTTCTTTTACAATAATTGCAGCTAGTATTTTTCTTCATTTCTTTAATACTTTTCTTTTTCTTGAAACTAGTGCTTTCCAATTTACTTTGTAGAGCTTTCACTTCTAAAGTAAGGCGAGACGTTTCAGAATCGTCATTCATCATTCTTGTCTCTTCTTTCAACAATCTTGCTGCTAAATTTTCGAAATTTTGTTGCTCATGGAAAACAGAATCCCAAGCTGTTCGAAAATTATTGAATCTTGACGGTAAACTATTTATTACTTTCGAACATATCGCACTGTTACTAATGTTCTCATCAACATCTTTTAATTGTTTCACAAGTAACTCAATTGCTGAAATGTGCTCTGCTATTTTTGCATTTTCTGACATCTTATACTTTTAGAATCGCTGCCACAGAAGTTCCTTTGAAATCTCTGTTTTCTGCTCATGTATAGATATCAGTCTTGCCAACATTTTTGCTGCATTGTCGCAATTTATCAAATATTGAATTTGATCTTGAGTTATTGTAGTTAATAATATAACTTGCGCCCTGGAATTTTTTGAATCTCATGTTCTCCACTCTGTTGATGCTCTATCAGCAGGCTCACACTCTGTTCCATTAACAACACCCAAAAGTTTCTCCGCTTTCAACACGATTTGTATGCTAAATTTCCAAAGTTGAAAATTTGAACCATCAAATTTAGGAATGTTTCCGAAATCGAACTTTGTCGTCATTGCCATCGCAATCTCAAAAAAATGAACACGAACTCGAACCGGAACCAACAATCACGAACACTTAACCACGGACTCGAACCGACACAACTTATTCAACAGTTTTACACGACTCGAACTCGAATTAACCCTTACGCACCTGGGCTCATAACCTGTTAAAAATTCAAAGCGGTAGGTTGTGTTGTGTGGTTTATTATGAACTGAACTACATTTTGTCTTAAAAGCTAGTGACATCACAACAGCTCACTCAGTAACAAAAACAGTTGTCAGCACTTCATCTTAATCTAAGATCAATTAATAAGACAAATAAAGCTAAGTGCGTGACTGTAACTATAACAAACAAATAACTGAGTCAGCCGCCGTAAAATCGCCAATACATCAATTTTTAACAGAATGTACGATTATTCTCTATAAATTGTAGCTCGAGCCTTCCTGAACACAAAAAAATCAAAGTGCTGCCTCCAGCTGTGTCTGAGAGGGTGGCAGTCACCCCTAGATGTAACGCATTTCCGTACTCAACTTTCCTCATTGCACTTATTCCCACTTTTATTTTATTGAGAAGTCAAAAGCACCTCAAGCTTCACTCACTAATGCCTCGATTTACATTTGGTATTTCCATTTTGGTCATATTTCATTATATATGTTGATTTATTTGATGAATTTTATCTAGTTTTTTGTGTTTGTGTCAATGTTTCCTGAAGCTTCTTTAAGTGTTGATGGAATTTTGTGGATATACTTCTCTGCGCTGTATTTGGTACAGTTTATAATTATGTGTTCAACTGTGTTTTCTGTGTTGCCATGTGTTACATATTTCAGGTGAAGTTTTTTTATAGAATGTGTGTATGTGTGAGGGGAGTGTGTCCAATTCTTAGTCTTGTAAATATTGTCTGTGTTCTTCTGTCTTCGTGTATCGGCTGTTCATTGACTTCTTCTTAGTTTGTTGTTCGTATTTTCTTCTCATACATTTTGCCACATTTTTATTGTGTTTATTTTCATCAGAGGTTCTAGGTCGTATGTTGGGAAGGGGATGTCATGTTTTTCTTCGTTTATAGCTGCTTTTGCTGCACGATCTGCTTCTTCGTTTCCTCTTTTATTTTCATGGGCTGGAGCCTACAGGATTGGTATATTTTTTAGAAGTTTATTGCTTTATTGTATTCTTTGTAGACAGTTGCTTGTATTGTAGAGCTTTTTATGCTTTTTACAACGATAAGCGAGTCTGTACATATCACGATTGAATTTTTATCTACTTCAATTAGTTCGGCAGCTAATTATACACTGAAGATTTCGGCTGTATATATGCTGCAGAATGGCGGTGAGTGGGAGCTATAGGTGCAGTTTTTTGTTACGATACTGAATCTAGTTTCTTCATTTTGCTTTTATCCATATTTGAAATGGGCTTCTCGGTTATCGCCTTCTATTGAAGTAGTTCCGATTGAGCTCAGAAGAAGTATCTTATTTGGAGTAGGTGGTTAGTGTAGTTGGGAGCTTCAGGGACAATGGTGGCTACTTTCTATATTTGTGACCTGTGTCTGGTGGAAATATTTAAGGTCTATGGAGGTTTCAATTGATATGATTTTGTACGAGAGTTTTCTAATTTTGATTGCGATTCGAATATTTTGTCGTATGCTAAGTTTTGAGAGTCGCTTGACAGCTTGCATATATAATTGAGAGTTAATTGTTGTTCTTAGTGCTAGTTCTCCTGTGTCTGCTAATAACTGTCTATTGGGCTTGTTTGGAAGGCTCCTTATGCTAGACGTAGAGCAGTATTGTGTACTGAATTAAGTATTTTCAATTTTGATTCTCTTGCAGTTGAGTACAATATGCTTGCATAGTCCAGTTCAAAAGAGCTTTGTATATGTTAATTATCGACTTTTTGTGGACTCCTCATTTTAGATGATTTAGAGTTTTTATGATCTTTAGTTTCTGTATGCATTCTTTTTTGAGGTTCAGAATATGTGACCAGTGTTAGGCCTGAGAATTTTATTGTGTCCACGTATTCCATGTTCGCTTCATTCAATTTTATTCTTGGCTATTCGTTGCATTCTCTGCTTTTGCAACAGCGAATTTCTTTGTTTCCGGAGAAGCGAGATCCTGTTTCTATCGACCAGTCTCCCAATTTGTTTATAGTGTTTTGTATACTTTCTTTTACTGTTTTTATGTTATCTCCTCTGTAGTATGACTAAGTCATCTGCTAAAAGTGAGAAATTTAAATTTTTAGGTTGAGAGCTATCTGGACGTTGAAAAAATCCATAAAAATATAAAACATTTGTATGATACTTGTCTCACGGCACTAACGGTGTAACATGTAATTAATTTATCTTAATAGATGAAGATCACATTAGGATCCTCTAGGCACCCCATGGCGGATGCCAACCCTTGTATTTGAATGCTACTTTTATTAAACAAATCGAAGCCACTGGAATATAATACTCCTCCAAAACAAAACTCGTAGAAGTAGGGTGAATTTAATTCAGTTGAATTTACTTTGACGTAGTTTACAATTTGATTAATTATTAGTGGTCAACCAGTAGTCGAAATTCAACCGAAATTCATTAAATTTTCAAGTTCGAACGTTATTGAATCTAACCCTTCATTCCCGAGGGTTTCATGTGGAATTAACATAGTATTTGATGATTTATCTGAATTTGAAATAAAAATAGTGGTTCCCGTTTAGGATTTTAACGTAATTCCTTTTACCTCCTCTCCTTCCGGGGTAAGTGAAAATTAGATGCCAGACATTTTCCATTTGGTGCATATTTTCGAAGATATTCCAGCGAAAATCAATATCATTTCGAGCGGAAAATTGAAATGAGACACCTGTTTATAATTTTGGCTGTCTGCATTCCTTCTCCACATGAACTCTGAACATTTCAAAGCTCACATTCCTTTGTGCGCGCAATATGCTTGAAAAGGGGTACAAAGCTTTCGCTTAACGTATTTATATACTATAGGTCCGTATTCCCACCTCTTGGAAGTTCGCTACTTCAATAAAAATTGTAATAAAAGAAGATAGCGCTATATGATAAAACATGAGATGGTAAGAGAAAGTGCATGATTTTTCGGGAAGTAGTGCGATTTTAAGAGGTGAGAATATGGACCATAGATTTTTAATAGAGTTGATATCTATCAGATCATTTGATTTAACTTATCTTTGTTGATCAGGGTTTTTCTCAGGCGCCAGTAGGCGAATCCACAAGTGAATTTTTTGCTTAACTTCTTAATTATATAATTAGTTTAATTATTGATTTCATTTTCATTTAATTGAGCCTTTGCAAGGGTCATGCATGCTGTTTATCAGGACAGTGAGAGGATAATACCGTGATGCAACTGATAACTTGTGACGAAGCTAGTCCCTACCGTTCGTCCCTAAAAAGGGTGAATTCCCAGAAACCCGAACATTTATAGTATTTCTATTAGACGCTTCTAGTGCTCGCGCCGTGAACATAACCTACAAACCATAGTGGATTGAAACATTTTGTAGAAGAAGATAAACTTACTTACGTAATTACCATTTACTAAGTTAAACAGTGTGAATTAAGTGTTAGACTAACTATTAATACCATAATTAAGTGTTTAAATAAGTTAAAGTTACAATTGTTGGACATCTATCAGATTTGACAGATAAAATCGCCATTGCGCAGAAATGTGTGTAACCAAGATGGCGGCGATACGAATATGTTTCAACTTTGTGATAAGAGATGGCGCTGACGACACCTAATCGCTCTACTGTCATAAAGGCGCGATCGATTGATTAGGATAGGCTTGCATTTCAAATGCAATCCAAGAGTTGCATTCAATACAAACATGAAAGCAATCTTTACTATTATAAGTCTGTGGTGTCAGACGACGGGAGCGCACCTCCTTGGGAGCGCTTCATTGTCCAAATGAACCCAGATATTTGAATTTTATATTAGTTCCTGGATTAGTGTAAAGAGTTGCAACAATACGTATGCACTCTTCACTTTTCTAAGTCTGTGTGGTGTCAGACGGATGGAATTCTTTTAAAAACGCTATCTCTCTGAAAACCAATTTCTATTTGTTGAATAATTGTTCATAATAAATCAATCTGTTGTAATTATGGTTTAGCTTATGATTTATTTCCTTTGCATTTGTTCAAACCAGATTGATGAATTGATCTGTTATAATTGTTGTTTCGTTTGTTTTATTAATTTTTCTTTGATCAAATTGAATTCCTAAAACTCATTCTGTGGTTCCATTCTGAGGAAAGTATTTTTACATTTTAGAACCGGACTTCCATTGATGAAAGTTCCAATGTTTCACTTCTTTTTAAATAAAAAAGATCCTGGCGCCTGAGCTTATAAAACCTCATGTGAGTAAGTGAGGTGGAAAAAATTGAGTAATTTATAAATTGTAATTACAATTGTCATTGTGGTTGTTGTGTTTTTATGAGTCAAGTTACAATTTGTGGCCTTTATATTACATTATAAACTTAGTGCACAGCAGATACATAACCTGGTTCGCACACTGCAAAATAGTTGCTGACGAAAATCGTGAGGATGTTTGCGGAACTCCTTACAATGCGTCGTGAGCGGCCGAGGCTCATCTGGCGAGAAAACAGATTCTTTAGTGTCTACTTTCTTTTTCACAAGAGTAAACCAGCTCCAAAGAGGCTAGACAGCCCTATGAGCAAGCTACCTCGTAAATTGAATTTGTCCGGTATCTTTGTGCTGGACAACCCAAGCATCGGAATCCGAGGTAGTTTAAAAAGCGTGCTTGTACAGTTCTGTTAGAAGAACTCCGGACACTGGACCTTGGACTTCAGATATCAGCCCTCAGAACTCCGTCGTTCGAGATTTGACATTATTATTTATGGTTTTCAATTGGTAGATGTCATTCAAATGAAATTGTCCAAAAGTAGGCACAAGTCTGGAGGGTATAGTTGGTTTTAGAAGTTTTTTTATCCACATGATCGGCTTTGGACGCAAAATCAATTTAGGAGGTTATTTATTTCTGATCTCCAATACTTATTTGTTCTGGGAACTATTGAGTTCGTTATTCATTCCTTTCTTATTTAGTACTTTTTAAAAAATACTGGATCATGGGGGAGAAATATTAAAATATCCGGGACACGGAAAGAAGTGGGAGACCCTGTTTTACAGCATTTCCATACATCGTTATGTAGCGGAGTAAAGGTTAATGGAAGGTTCATGATAGCGTTGAAATGTTCGGTTATAATGACGACTGGATCGTTGCCAAAGTGTTGCCGACACACATGAGATACGTCAGTCGCTTGTAATTGCAGTCAAAGTATTCGATCTGCCTGATGAAAATACGCTATTTAGTATTCCACTTATTAATAATATTTCAATTCTGTGTCAATATATTATGTGGATAATTCATTTTTTGTGTAGGCGTAAATATTATTTGATAAGTAATAAGCGGAAAATAAAATAACCATAAGAATCTAAAGAACTCAATTTTCCATCATAAGTCGAAATCAAAAGAATGTGATGAAGCTATGTTTAAAGTAGTCTTAGATAAGTGACTTGAATCACCTAATTAGTTTTTTCTATCTTTTCTGGTCTCGAAGATATCCTGTACTGACAAGTGATTTGAATCACTGCGAATATGAACTACGCAATGAGAAAAACACATTAGTCGGACAAATGTATTTGAATTCGGGGAAGTTCCTACGGAAATTAAATGTACATATTCAAAGTCCCTTAGACATTAAATTCATCGATCTGAAATCACATTCAGCGTTCCATATGAAGTCTGGAAATAACATTAGGTCTTCTTTTGTATGCAAGTGGGAATTGACGTCATGTGACTTCGTGAATACTGATTTGACGGCAGGGGTCGACAAAGTCTATATAAGCAACAACTTGGTCTCCTATTTCGAATACGTCACAGCACATTAAAACTTTGTTAATTATAAATTCATTGTATGAATGGAAAAAATTATTGAACTCAATTAAATTATGAATGCAACTTGGGAATACAAATAATGGTTCTGGAGTTTCTCAAGTTGTTTGAATAAAAATATAAGAAATAAAAAAGCAATCATCGTCAGAGAAAGTTCAAAGCTTCGTGCGATTAACCAGAAATCTTTTCCTACAACCGGTAGTAAAAATCTGTTTTAATGACATTCACTCACTAGAGAATGTGCATATTCACTTTTTGGAAAGTTTTCTACTTACTTGTACAAAATAAAAGTGAGTATTTTGAAACCGACAAAATTCACATTTTGAAATTTTTGTTTTGAGCATCCTTGAATCTATTGTGACTATATTTTGTATTTGAGACTGGTCTAGGGTTCAGTTGTGCATTTCGCGTTATGGTTGCAATCGTCTGTATCGTGCAGTTTACTTGAAACTTTTTTTGAATTTTTCGCATGAATCCAAAATGGCTGGCCGTGAGATAATGGAATTCAGTATTTGAAATTGCTGTATCAATCAGCTGAGCCGGAAATGAATTCTATATAACAGTCTTTTCGAATTTTCCGTATAAATACAGAACAATCAGTCGTAGAGTATTAAAATTTCGTATTGAACGCTTCTAAACCATCTAATTGTACACTTCGCAATATGATCGCGATCAGCTGAATCGAAAGTACAGTTTATTGAACATTTCTCTGGATTTTTTCATGAATCGCAAATTTTTTGAATTGACAACAAATTATTCCGTTTTCTATAAATTCCAATTTTGTTCACAATATATCGAGCAAATATTTTTGAATTCGATGGTATTATACCTACAACTATAGCGATGCTAATGCTGGAATCTTCTGCACCTTGCCATAACCCTAGATTTATTCGAACTACCCCCCCCCCCCCCTCTTTGCAGAAAAAAATACTGAACGTCCTCGGGAAATCTTCATTTCCCGAGCAAACAAACAGAAAGATATTTACTTCAATATTTCTACCCGCGTCTTGAAATATAGAAAAGAAAGATGTTATAAATAAGTCATCTTGAATCTTGAAATAATAAAATCACAGAATAATAATATTACATTATTAATAATATAAGAATGAGAACAACTAACATCAAAAATTGGATTGAAATCTGCCTGCCTTCCTCTATATTAATGCTTTCACCACCCTCTTATTTCCATTCAAGATTCTAATATGCACCCGAGGCAACTATCACCCCTCTGGATCGTTCCAGCGCCCCCTAAAGGGCAATATCACCCACTTTGAGATACACTGCTCTAGAGTATCTATATGTGATATTCCTGATGTAGTAAACTTTGATTTTTTTGAAGTTCTACACATAGATTATTTGATTCACAGCTTAACTAATATAAATCAATATATGTTCAATCAGTCAATAAATATGCAGCATAAATAGTCACAATGTAAAATTTAAATCACAGTATCTCTACTATAGTCAATTTCAGTTAAAAGCGATCCATTGAGCTACGATCTAAGCCTTCTGATTGGCCAAAATGCGTACCAATACCACATTAGCACTTAAATTGCACTTGGCTATCTGTCAGTTCATTAATCTTCAGGTCTTCATCAATTATCATAGATATATTTGTACAGTTTGAGAATTCAGATTTATATCTTTTCAGATAATATGTCAGTTTATTTTTTCCAATTATTTTCAGGATCAATTTAAAGAAAGCTTGTTTTGAATCCTGCATTTTATGTGACTGATTGGTGTTCGTAGCTGAAATGAACTATAGTACTATTTTCTCTAGTTGTTTTTGTATAATTTCAAGTAGAACAAAACATATCGCCTAAAACTAGCTCTAGATCGCTTAGCACGATGTATTGAATATAGCATTCTATCACACAATACGATGCAAAGAGATATTTACCGAGACGAAGATATTTGTGTACCTACGTTATGATGCAAGATTTTCGGCAGAAAATAATAATGCAGCATTCGATGTACTGGATCGAATAACTTTCAGATAATATGTTATTTCAGTGCTATCCATCAAATACTTTCCGCAAACTATAATAACTGTGAGATGGCGGTGATCAAGTTTTAGAGAAAGTACAGCAGATAAGTGCTTTGTTATGTCACAAATCGATAAAAAATATTCACGTAAAATGCATTTGAGGTCAAGAGTAGAAATGAAGTATACATTTTTTCCAACAAAAAAGATTGTATGACCTATCTGCGTATTTATAACCGTAAATAAGATACCGCGCGTACAACGTGCACCGACGTATAATCATAAATTCGTTTTTGCACCACCACTGGGATGCTACAATTGCTTCAAATACTAAATTTCAAGATTTTACAGATAATCGTTCTGGATTAAGCGAGAAATTCGAAAAAATGTCTAATAAACTGCATTTACACCTTAGACCAGTTTTAAATACAACAATTCAACATTATACGTTCGACGGATTTCAAGATTCTCGAGTTACAGACATACATACGTACACACGTACCGACGTCAAACCGAAAATCATCAGAATAAACTCAGGGATGCTCAAAACAAGTATTTCTATCAAAATAGTCATATAAATGTAGCACAACTTTGCAACCAAGTAAAATATTTGAAATATTATTCCATATCATCGATATATTAGCTATAATTTCTATTCAAAATGTTAGGTCGCAATTTTTCGCACGATATCTCGTTAGCAGTTATAGATTCGCAAATAAGTCAAACAATATTTTTTGTAGAGAAAAGTATATACTTGATTTTAATCTATGACCTCAAATACTCCACGACTCAATAATGAGATATTCACGAAAGACTGGTCAAAAACGGGATTCTCATCTGAAGCACCATGATTTGGCAATATAATTTCTGCACACTCATTGTACCTGCCAAAATGGGGATATTCTCGCAGAAAAAAAAACCAGTATCATTTATTTGGTAGATTGAGTCATTTCTGTCCAAATTGACTGGACTAATTGGCCCGTAGCCAGGACGCGGTTTTAAACCCGGTTCTAAGTCTGGCTTATGCATAACCATGACAACATGTCAAAACAATGTTATAACCTAATCGATTTTTGAACGTCGTCATGGTTATATATAAGATAGACTCAGGCCTGGGTTTAAAACCGCGTTCTGACTACGGGCCAGTGTTTTGTGTTGAATGAAAACTATTTTTATTGCAGGATCAATCTTTCTACATCTTCAGGTGCAAAAATCATTTGGGAGTCGGAAACTTCGATTTTTTTGGAATGCTTGTCTCTAAGCACACAAAACTATAAAAAAAAACAAAACTTGAAATTTTCGAATGGCTAGAATACTTACTTTGTTTCGTGAACCGTATAAGTAGGAACTCGTATCAATAAAGTGAAGAGATATAATATATATTGTATCAAAAGGATATAGAAGATTGTTTCATGCAGGGGTTCATAATATTTGCAGTACTCCTATATTGTGTTGCAGAGAATTCTGATGAGCGTGTCAAACAGTTCACGCTTGTGATATTGTTAGGACAAGCTTCAGATTCATGAAAAATTTCAGCAAATATCTCGCTAATTGAATAACCGTAAATGAGATACCGCGCGTACAACGTGCACCGACGTATAATCATAAATTCGTTTTTGCACCACCACTGCTTCAAATACTAAATTTCAAGGTTTATGCAAGAAATTCGAAGAACTGTTTCATAAACTGCATTTACACATTAGACCAGTCTTATTAAATACAACAATTCAACATTATACGTTCGACGGGTTTTAAGATTTATATATATATATATATATATATATATATATATATATATATATATATATATATATATATATATATATATATATATATATCTCATTATGAACTATTTCTAAAATATAATCGCAGAGTATTGTTCAATGCGTGTTTCTTAAAATATTATGTTATTTGATCATCCTAAGTACAAAATCATACATCTAGAGTGCTGCTTGTATGATAAAAAACTCTGACGTGGACATCACGTGACTTACTTATATAATCAAACACAAAATCTCATCATTCCACGGCTAATCGTTTCCAAAAATCTGTCAAAAAAAGAGCTCAGAAAATAGTGACAAAAGTGTTATCATTATTAAAATTTCCAATTGGAAGTTAACATTTTTATCAGTATGCAAAAATTGTAATTTGAGAAATTAAGCTCTGAATGAAACTTAAAGTCTTTTATTTCATATTCGTGATAGACCTTTGATTCAAGTCTAAAGAATCTGATTGACCATAAGTTGTTAAGAGTTCTCAATTTTACTAAGGCCCAGTTGTACAATCTAAGCTTATCTACGGCTCAGTTAAACCAAGATTATTTACTATGGTTACAATTGCTGGAATAATTGTAACCATAGAAATTAAACTTGGTTTAACTAGACTGTGGGTAAGCTTAGATTGTACAACCGGGCCTCAAACAGAAAAACTTTGACTAGTTTTCTTGAACAATTATTTCTTTCAGCTTTCAGGAAATTATAAGCGAGTTATATCATTGAAATTCTCTAACTCTTCTGCATAATTATTTTGAATTTTTGTATTTGAATTGCACTTCCAATCTGCTTCAGTCCGTAATAAGATTTTTTGCACATAAATCTGTAAAATTAATGTCAAACGTTATGAGTTTGAAATCATGTAGAAGAGAAGCTTTTCTAGATATTAATTTTTGATTTTTGTATATAATTCTGTATGAATTTTAGTATGGTTTTGTGTACAGAAATATGTATGCGGCATGAGAAATATATCACAAAAAAAAATGACATTTGTTGCGTACTATGGAACATTTTAATGAAAAATTAAAATTCAGAAATATTGTAACTCCACAAAAATTCAAATCAAAGAGTATTCGGCAACTGCAAGGGCGTATTTTGTTCTAACTTGGACTCGTGATATGATCATATGAGTATAATATGATTTTACCTAGATATTTACCTAACTATGGGTGAAATAATCAGCTCTGGTGAAATGGGAAAAAATATCGGCATCTTTCGCGAAGCATGGTTCATTGAGCTAGGAACGATTTAGAGAGTAAATAAATGAACCAGTATTTGTTGAGGAAATTATTAATTGCAGACAATCGCTACTCCCAAAATATTACTATGGTTACCTCAATTGACCCTCTTAATATCCATGCTCAATGTTAAACCATCTACCACTAATTTTGTCGGTGGACAGATATGTCACACAAAAAAAGCGTATGTAGATCCATGATGAACAACACAAATTAATATTGACACAATTATTTGTGAGAAAAGTTTTACAAACGATCGACAGTGGCATCGATAATATAACCTTATTGTGAATAAGCTCCAGAACATAATTTTCACAGTTTATTTTGCATGAAGATTTTGTTTCATAAATGCGGGGATAGTGTCATAATGAGTGTATTTTCTCCCAAATCTGTAAGTAATACCTTTGAATATTAACTGATACGTCCCAACGATCTCCTATAATCCTCATTATCTCCGATTTATTCAAAATGAACAGTTTCAATATGTTCTTCACATACTTGTACATCAGAATTGTAAAAAACTCATCTCCAAACTCAGATAATTGCAGTACTTGAGTAGTTTCTCCCCTATTACTCATATTTGAAAGATACTGCTCCTTTGGATTCTTTGCACAATCTGTCATTACCTCCTCATGCAGCATGAGAAATGGAGTTCGAGTATAAGCCACATTTCTTATTTCATTAATCCCACAAAACCTTGTTTCAAATCTAGACGCACAAGACTCGCTGCTCTATAAGAAAATCTTATGATGGCAACATCATGGATCTTTCTCCAACATTCATTTGTTCAAATTATCTTTCTTGCTCGATCCTTTCTATCCACAAAAAGCTTTCATTCGGATTCTGAGCGTCATCCCTTCGTAGACCTGCGTTAAGCTGACCGAACGCCAGTTGTCGACGTGAAATCATTTGCTAGATTCTGAAGTAGCCCAGAGCCACAGGTAGTCTGATTTCGAACAGATTCCAGATTTTTTTGTATGGTTATGGCCAAAGTTCAGACAGGAACGCGACCTGTTGTCATAAACTTGACTGACTGAACGAAAGGATAAAAGGTTCTTTAAAGAGAATAGTATTATCGAACGAAGTTACACGTATATCAATTAATTAGTGAATCTTGATTAGCTAAGATAAAAGTTGGTGTGCCCAAAATGTGAAAAATCATGAAGAATGTGAATGGTTTTCAGGAATAAAAACTAAAAATGTATCTAATTCACACTGATCTCTTAAATCTGTTCACTGATCGGTTTCGACATCCTCAGAGTAATGCCAGCGAGAACAATTCCAGCTGCTAGGTTGAAGTGGTATAACTAATTAACAATAACTCACATTTGATATGTTTGATCATTATTCCATCGAATGTTCACTTTCCCCACAGAATTTGGCACACATAATTGAAACTATGTTTCATCTAGTTATTTATACAGGTCAGTAGTTTCAGTCGCCAATGAAGAAACGTCTATTTACCTGCACTTTTAAAGATATATTAGACAAGGGAGTCAAATAAATGCTGCAACTAGGGTTGCTCACAACATGTAAGAATACCCTCAACAAAAATTCGAATAGAATATTGGACATCAAAAACCAAGAGCCTTGACTTTAATTTACTGCGAACTTTCACTTTCCCTTTTCGTCATAAACTCCGTGCACTAGATATTGAAATTTCAAGAAACGAATCCATTTAGCCAACTTCATTTTAATGTCTTATCGATCGATTTCCTGGTGAAGAATAAAACCTTTGAAAGCTGCACGCGAGGTTTGAGAGAACTCAAGCTTTTCAAGCACATGGGGAGTACATAACACTCACTTCGAGTGAGATAGCGTTCGTCAAGTACGAAGAAGTCAGGAGAAGGATAGGAAGCTTATAAGGGTTTGAAATTCTCTGGAGGACATAGCTACTTTACATCTTTCAGACTTATAGAAGTGATTGCGTATGAATATGTTATGGAAAAGGGTGATGAAGACGTTTCACAAGATTATGGATGATTTGAGGCGGGAGAATTTAATAATATAAATTCGACTTGGTGGTTCATAGATAATATTACAATTCAATTATTCTCAGACTATTCTTAATGAGGAATGAGGAAAAAGAGTTCAGATCAATCAAATTTTACAATAAAATAAATATAAGGTTTGACTCTCCACGCGCAACCCAGAGTGACAAATTTCTTAGAACAGCTTGTTGTAGATTACCAATTACTTATTCGACTATATGAAAAAAAATTGTTTTTTGTTATTATATTATTTGTTTCTTATCGAGTATCAGGTTTGTTTAATACGAAAATTGAGATAAGAGAGAAGGAACTATACAGATAAGTCGAAGAGGAAATGGACAAATGGACACACCTACAAAATAAAAAGGTATGAAGAAAGAAGACACGAGAGATTGAGATGTATTTATATATTTCTCAAGATATTTCCAGCTTGACTCTTGACATTCATTCGAACTGAACTTTCAGTGCAAAGATCTGGAAGCTTGACTCTCCACACGCTGCTCAGTAGCGACAAATACCGGAATTATCTAGACTGAATGTCCGAATATAATAACAAAACGTGTAACTAACCTGAAAGAATGAAATACGGAACGATGAAAAGGAAATAAAAACGCGATGAATGCACAGGAGGAGCTACATAAGATTGATATAATTCATCCAATACCAAAAATATACTAGCTCTCCCAAGAATCTGAAATACAAAAATTTGCTAAGTTGGAGTAATATTTTCCCAAAATTAACACAGAACCTGCACGTAATACAATATTAAATATTTTTTCAACAGCAATGCCCAATAACTTCGAAAATAACAATCATATTCGATTCTATTTTGCTAAATTTCGACAAGCCGTTCAGCTTACAATTGTTATGTTCAATTTTACTACCTTCGTATATATATACTTCTAAAATTTACTCTGATCAATACAGCAGAATATAATTTTGCAATAAATCTATGTATGAAACTATGAGGGACTCATTTTTCCTACAGAAAGACTTTGTGAAAATCATAGTTTTCCAATATCATATGAGGAAATTGAACAATCGGTTATAATTCATAGATAATAGGAGAATTATTTATCGATTATTTGTGGAACGTAACCGCATGTACAAATTTTTATGTACACTCATGCGCAGAAGGAGACTTTTTGAAAGTTCTTATTTAAAATATAATATTCAGAAACAAATACTGATATTTTATGATGAGTGAGATGTGGAGAACAGCAAAATCTTTAATTCATGGGCATATTCAAGTTTAAGGTACCTAGTATAATTATACAGATTGTTTGAAACGATTTATTTTACTGGTTGTCAGGTTTCGTCCACGCACGATGAGATCAATACCTACAAATATTATAGAAGACGGCAAAAATTCAGCAGCAAATGATAAGAGTGCATTGACAATGAAAAACTAGTACAAACAATAGAATTAGTGCTGTGGTTATGTTAACAAAATAATGAAGTTGAAGATGATCGTTCACAATAAAAAAATTATTGTGTGATAATACATAGAAATAATAGTGTAAAATGCTAACGTTGCTATCCTAGACCCTCTAAACTGTAATTTTTTGCGGCTGTAAGCACGAAATTAAAGATTATAACGAATGATGATAAAATAATAAGTTTAATAAATTCTCATATCCACCATATCTTCTTATTTGTTTTCTTTCTTGAATTATATATTACACTAGCGAAGCAGCGGTAAAAATTTGGATCTAGTTAACTTGTACTTTACCACTACGTTACCGATACCGCTACTGGGATATTTATTTATGGAATTTTATATTTGAATGCTTCCTGTCATAAGTAAGGTGGCAACCTTTCACATCTAGCGCTATCGTTTCCATTAATTCTGATCTTACCATTATTTGAGGTTGCTATATGTTAATCACTGAACCATTCAGAAAATTCTAAAACGATTCAGAAAGACCAGCAGTAATACTCGATGGTCTGGATCTAGCAGAAAACGGCAAACACACGTTATTATGACAGGATTTTTGTTCTGTTCACTTTCCGAAATATGCATTTGACTATCGAGTACAATAATAAACTTCAATTGGTTCGTGGTATAGATGCCTATAAGAGTGTGGACAGCTTTCCAAAGAGTATTATAGGGCACATTGTAGTACAATCGAATTGAGCACTGTTCAGTGATGAGCGACGTTAGAGAAAATAGTATGGGGACAAAGTGGGGAGCGTTTTCTATTCGGGTTCACATTTGTCCAAAAATAATAAATTCTCTATTTTGAAAACATCGATAAAGAACGGAACATCGTCCTTGTATGTTATATTAATTCATTTATTTTTGACTATAATAATTGTCAAGACTCATATTATTTTATCTATTTGTAATAGTTATTCCTGATTCGTGAAATATTTGTCTTGACACTTGTTTTTGTTATATTCATGTAGATGTAGATTATTGAAATTCAGTTTTTCTGTTAAAAAATTTTTATGACATTTTTGGACCTTGGAACTTTGTGCGTTGCAGAAACGGGACATCGTCCTAATGTGTTATATTGATAAGAAAAAAAAATAAAATTATTATTGCCAAGACTCATATCTGTTGAGGTTTTTACGTGGTTTTTCCTCAGACTTTGGGTAAATGCCAGAGGAATTTTGTCTTTTTTGCACTAAATGTGGAATCCACGTTTCTACATCTAGTTATCTGTATATTTTCAATTTTTAAATTCTAATTATCTGGATACCTTCTTGCCTTGTTTATTTTTGTATCATTTTTTCTGATGAAGACTTTCAGTTGGAGAGTCAAAACGTCAAAAATAAAAATAAATATACAGAATTAAAACCAAGAAAGTCTATTTATTAATAATTATATAATTTTTTATTTGACTGAGTCTTGACAGATACGTAATTTGTGTAAATCTAAAATACTTTTCGAAATTTGTTGATTCGGATGTTGCTACTTCTTAGGCCCAGTTGCACAATCTAATTTTATCTACAGTTTAGTTGAACCGAGCTTATTTACTATAGTTACAATTGCTAAAATAATTGTAACCATAGGAAATAAACTTAGTTCAACTAAGCTATGGATAAGCTTGGATTGTACAACCAGGCCTTAGGAATAAGTAAATAAGAACCTGAACAATCTAAGAATTTCCTTTAAAATATATTGTATTTTGACATATCTAGCAACGTAGCTACCAACCTAATAAAAATTAGGTTTGGGTTCTATAAAGAGGCACTTTACGATACCCAAACGAGTTTCATAAAGTACACTTCATGACACCCAAATAGGAAAATATTCTTTTTGATTCATGATTAGTACGCCTAATACTATTTACCATTAAAATTTGTAACATAGGTATAGATACACCCTGTATACGAAAAATGCATGACCATTTTTTCTGCGCTTGAGCGTATTATGTCCAATTTTTCATCAAGCACCAACAGCTTCCTCTCTTGAAGCTATCAGTTCGACTAATTAGTTTTTTTCATCTACTTCAACTCTACCATCTCTCTTGTCATCTATCCATTACTCCCAAGTCCTAATGTCAGCTTGTATTCTGTGTTAATTGTTGTATACATAATAAGGGCCAAAATATGGAAGTTGCAATCAAGCTCTATACATTCAGATAAAAAATTTTATGGGTTGACAAGCCTCGATTCAAAATACTCCAGTCAGTGCCTCAATCAACACAATTCTTGCATGAATTAATATTTGCACAATGTCGATATTTCTATTGGTCCAGTAATTATGGTAGAAATTGTTGAAAAAAATAAGATCATCTAACGTTCGCAAGCAATATACATGACAATGAGTTTGATTCATTAAGAAATGGTAGAAGTAAGTTGTAGACGTTAAAGATGTAAAAATAATTTGCACATCGCAACCGTCTGCAATTTTCTCCTTCATCTTATCACGAACTAAGCTTCTCGTCTGTCTTGTTTTGCAGACGGTAGATTATATTATTGTTCTTGTGCATGCGTGCAAATCTTGAATGCATGAATACTGATACATTTTACTTAGAGACGGTAAGTAATTAGTTATAATTTTCTGTTACTATCTGCTGCTTCATAAGATTTCCTATGTTATCAATAATAGGAAATTATTCTATTATAAAACATCCTGTTGTAATAATATACATTCCACGCATAGTCATATTATTCGTCACAATCAAAACCAACGTAGGATGAAGTACGCAATAATTTTAGTTAATGTGTTTATAGCTTTGTGGATTGCGGTCTAGTTGTTTGCGGTTTCTGATGGATTAGTGTAATTAATTTGTTATTGATGACGTGGAGATATAAATCTATTATTCATAATGATGAAACTAAAGCTGGAGTATTAGAGATAATGATGTTTTAGAAATGAATAAATGGAAGCTAAGTATACAAGGCAATGATATTGGTAAATTCAGAGTATCAATCATTGTCAATGTTGTATGTTGAAAACGACGCACGGAGAGTTGCTTGAATTACATTTTGTTCTATGAAAATATGTCTTGCAATCAAATAAAAATAATAGAACTATTCTCCTTATGGAACCTCATTTCCATCTCTTACCATATAAAATTTCATTCAATTATTCTGCACAAAAGTCTTGAGTGTTATGGAAAAAGATAGTAAAAATGAGAATGAATATGAATTACGAAAGTCCAGCGTGCAGCTTTTGACTCAATTCTGAATTCTTAACATGATTCTTATAGATAACTATCCACATTGGATTCTTTTTAGAAGTAAAGACCATGACAAGGATATAGGATTTGGTATTCTTCCTGGTAAATTTCTAATTGGGAGATGAGTAAGAAGATGATGAAAGCAAAATTTTTATCAAATATGTTTTATTGGGAATAAGTTCTGTATAAAAATAATAAGAAACATAACGTTTCACCAGCTAAGTGCTGCCTTTTTCACTTGAAAAATTCACAATTATCAAATGGTTCCATGAGTATTCTACTCGATTATAAAATCATAGAGAAATAATCTACTCCATCAAGGTAAAAAAGGTATATAAAAGCCGATTATTAGAATCAACAATTATTGAAGTTAAAAATCAAATTTCCTGTCGCTTCAATTTTAAAGTTCACTAAAAGCACAGAACAAGTTTGTATGTGGAATATTTATTAATATTGATGATCCTCAAGAAAAGATGTTCTACACAGAATGTATGCACACATTGTATTCTGTAACTAAAAGCAAAGTTTGAAGTTGAATGTGGTTCTAAAGCGGCATCATTATAGAAAATTAAACCCTCCTACGCTTTAGTCAGATGCATAATGTATGTGCAATTAGTTAAATGCAAGTCTACCCAATGTCAAATTCACGGCATGTGTACAGAGTTGCTCTATTATTACTACCTACTGCATTAGGTGGATGAAGCATTTTACCTCACTAAAATAATAATATACTCCATCATTCCACTTTAGAAATTATGCCGACTGTACATTTCTCGGAGGGTATTCTTTGATTTTTAAGATTCAATAGTGTCCTTTAAGGTATACTTTTGAAATCTCACAAGCTTCAGGTCGATTATTTGATAGCACCGTTTCTTTAATTAATCGACCCCTAAATGAAAATTAACTTCTCCATGTGAAATCTTTCAATTTCTATACTCTTGAAAACAAAAATCATGAAGTGACCATAGATCAGTGAGAAAAAAAATCTTATTGCTAATCAAACATGAGCTCTTTATTCCAATATATAAAGTTCTTATTTTCATACAATATTCTGCAACAAGTTTGGAATGCAGCATATTCAGCATGAGTGAGAAAGCTTGTAGCACAAACTGTAGGCGAGTGTGACGAATCTGTGAGTGCTGTTTAATCATTCTAAATATTTTTCAGATCATACTTCCTCTACAACCATAAATTCGACTCCGCGACCTCCGGAATACAAAGCCTATGAATATTTATGACCATTACGAATAAGTACGTACTGATGAAGGTAATTTTTGGAGTAACTTACTGAAATTTTTAACAAGCAAATATAAACTGCTAGAATAGTTTTTATTTTACTGTTGGTCTACCGTAACTTTTTAAGAAGGCCCATGAGAGATCAGAGTTACAGAAAGTTATAAACTCTTTATTGAACTTCAAAGTTGTATTTATTTTGGAATGATGTTCTTATATCACGTTACCAGTAGTAATGAAGAACAAACAAAAAGATCATCAATTGAATCTCAATGAGTGGAATGAAATCAAAACTCCATATTGTTATAAAAATTGTAACGATACTCTTGGCTGATGGCGTGGTTGTTACTTTTGACGTCGCTTTTGAAAACTGCTAACGGTGTGCTCGGGCGCCAATACGGTCGGTGACGCAGTTTTCTATGACGGACGGCTGGATAGCTCAGACGGGAAGGGTTAGGGTTGTCAGAAATAATTATCAGGAGGTAGGTGTCACAATGAGATTTTTTACACAGAAAACGATGACGATGAACATAGAACATTATTTTATAGAACATTTGCACGGAGATACTTCGGCTGACGGTGACGGAACGACGGTACATGACACTCGACACCTGCGGTCGCATTACGAACCTAGGCGGTCGCAGATGACGAGAAACTTTCTATGCGGGTGGAACCAAACTTGCTCCTTCGCAGTGATTCTACGTTAAGTCGGTTCGATACTGTGAAGTCACCAGGTGACTCCTCCAGCAGTGCTTCTACGTTAAATCAAACAAACGCCTCGAAATCACGAAGACTCCTTCAGCGGTGCTTCTACGTTAAATAATTAAACACTTCGAAATCACAAAGACTTCTTCAACGGTGCTTCTACGTTAAATGATCAAACGCTTCGAAATCACGAAGACTTCTTCAGCGGTGCTTCTACGTTAAATAATCAAACGCTTCGAAATCACGAAGACTTCTTCAGCGGTGCTTCTACTTCAGATAATCCAAAAAATATTCTAAGTTCAAAAACAGCAAAAATATTTTAAGTCCAAAACAGCAAAAATATTCAAAGTTCAAAATAGCAAAAATATCCTAAGTTCCTTTTACGGACTTGGAAAAAACAAAACAAACTCACAAATTGTGTCGGACAGCTGTGCTAACGGACTTAGCACAAAAACTTCACTTGGACGGTACACACTCTGAAGATGACGCTCGGTATCGGAACTGGTAGCGTACTTGGAATGGCTGCTCAGAAGATTTGACTTACAAAGAAGTGACTTAAGTCGGCCAGAAGGCCTTATTTATACCTATATTTTAATGAAACCTTACTTAACATGTTTTTAAAATTAAATCTATATTAGCGCTAGCAATAATATAAAGAAGAAATACAGAAAAAAGGAGAAGTAATTTTTCAAATACAAATTTCATCACAATAATACATTTCTTATTACTCTCCTGTCGAATACATCCTTTTCTGATTTTATTTTCTTAATATTAAAATTGTCCTAAATAATTTTCTAATCGGTCGATAATATAGAAACTGTCAAGTGTCGGATCTAGTTTGTGTATGGTCAACGGTCGCGCAGAATGTCAAACAACAACAAAATATACAATATACAATATACAATATACAACATATTGACGTCCAGTGGATAACATTCAGACTTTATTACGGTAAGACATAAGACATAAATATAGATCATACAATCTCAACTTCTTCTAATTTCAGGTGTTTTTAAAAACCTAACCTTATTCGTCCACATGTGAAAGATAGTAAACGGTATTGGAAGCAGTGAAAACAGATGAACGAACGGTAAGTGATGTTGCATGTTGATGCAGAGTTACTGAATTCAAAGTTTACAGGGTGCGCAAGAAGTGAATAAAATTGTGATGGACTAAAAAATGTTTGACGACAGCAGAAGGCTCTGGGATGTGCAACAGTGACGGATTTTGGAGCCTAATTCGTCACAAAATATAGCTCGAATATTATACTGGAATTTTTGAAATGGCAACCATAGATTCATGATGAAACAATTCATATGTTATAAGAAAGTGATTATAACATATCACCAGAATTATTCATGTGAATACTATGATATATTCCATGACTTCCCATAATAATCTTATTCTTGAAGTTGGTTTATTGACATTTGTGTGTTAAAAGGGTGAGATAATGATAATCAATAATTAATATAATAAAATATGAAAAGGAAATATGAGAGAAACTAATTTTTGGCTGATGAGCTGTGGGTGGCTTTGCCGTTAGGAGTAAGGGGATAGTCGGGTGCTAGGGCGTAATCAAGCGGAATTCTTATGAGAGTAATAAAAATTGGAGTCACAATGCTCTGTAAGATATCATCAGAGAGTCACACACATCAATTTTCTGCAATCGGGTCGTTTCAGGACCAGTTTAGGTAACCAGAACGGATATAAAAATGATACATATGCCTTAGAAGTTGGATAGAATATCTGGTTAACAGATAGGCCGTTGAGTTCACCGAATAGATGGCTACCAGTACTATAGTGAACATCGATGCCCGCGACACACGCGAGTTGATCGATTCACTCACTCTTGGAACAACCGTTGCCCGCAATAACACATAGTACATATGCGGTTGGCATAAAAATACTCCCACGCAACACTGACAGAATAATTTAGTACCGATGGTACAAGCACCCAGATAGTCAAGTAACTAGCACTGTTTATCTCACGTTGAACAACATCTACGGATGGCTGTCAGTACTGTAATGCTCTACCGATGCCTGCAATACACTCTTGAAACATCACCGTTGCCGCAATAACACAAAGTACTTGTGGTTCACAACAATCACTGCTGTCACACGGTCAAGGTGTGAGCACCGATGGCATTGGTACTCCAGATAGCTAAGGATACCAGCACTTCAAAGGAAAAGGATCATATTTCACGCACACTTAGCGTAGTGCCACCACATGTAACGCTTGACATACCAAACTCATAGAACTCAATGACAGATAAACTCACCAAATGATAGAAGCTTACAACACTGAATTGAAATATATGATGGCTAATAAAGCTCAGATAAATGAAGTAAACAATACACTACACAGATAAACTGGACGCTCAAAGTTACGCAAATGTGTGCAGTATATGCTTTCTGTATGACTTGACCTTCGAAGTGATTAGGGTTGTTTACTCGAAACTATGTTTCATGTATACTACGGTTTTTGGATCATATTGGTATAGCAGGGTGTATCGAGAATCTGTTCGCATTCCGAAGATAAAGAAATGGGTCAGACCATATGGTGAATTTTTAGCTCGTGAATATTTCTTCTGGAAGCAGGACACTTTTTATAAATTATTGTACTTGAAATTGTTGTAACTTGTAATATAACAAATATTACTCCTTCAATATTGATTATGAAGAAATATCCAGTACTCATTTTCATGTTCACATGTCTGGGGCTTTCCACTCATTATATACTATAAAAGTAATTTCCGGAATCGATTATGGAATATGTGCGCAATATTTATACACATAAAATGGCCTTCTTGTTATTGACCCTCATTCAAAACTGAATCATACTATAAAACATTACATTTACATACTTTGCGTTCGGAATAGGCACATTACAATACTAAGAAGTGTGTTGCGGTTATGAAAACTCAAGTGGTATGATGAAGCTTATTTTTACAAATGTCACGCATCACGCGACACCCGAGACATAGACAGAGGTAGAAATTAATAAATCATTATGACTATTTTAGACAGAAAAAGAGAGTGGACGTTAGTATCATAAATATCAAATATTAGCAAAGAGGAAGAGCTGAAATCGTCCTAACAATGATAAATTCATTCATTTACGAATCCAACGGATACGCAGATGTCATATCTATTTATTTAGAGTGGAGATCTTAGAATGTTAAAAATTGGCACATTAACTCTTTTCAGAACTAGAAGTCCAGTTTTCCAGATTAGAAAGCAATTATTATTAATTTTGCTTAAACGCAGCTCATCAATCTTGTCAAAATTGAGTCTAGATCAGTTCTGATTCTCTATTTTCTCCAATTCTTATTCCGAGAATCATACAAAGAATACCTAATTATATGTATGATATGGCCTTCGAAACTATGAGATATCTCGGTCAACTACAAAAAAGCATGTGCTTCTTTAAGTAGAAAATTTGCTGATTCACAAATTTGATCCCAAGTAGTTTCATTGATATACTTATTGTACTTTTATACTATTTGCTATTCGTTCGGTGGCAGGGTGAACTTATCTGTATCAAATAATTACAGACAAAATTCGAACAAATTTTTCAGATTCTTGGGCTGACTCCAAAATTAGAGTTTCAAACGTTATTGTTCGGAATATTTCTAACAATACCTTTAAATATATACTCAAAAGCGATTCAGGATTTGAAAACAAAAAAATCAACGCATGGGTCCAATTCTTATTCGTGGAGACATCTTTTTCTCAACATATGTACTACCTAGCGGACAATTAGGGAACTGATTCAATGTTGTTATCGTTGAAGATAGTCTTCTTGAAGTAAGAGACAGGATCAAGTCAGTTTCTTGAACTCAATGTCAATTTTTGACATTTCTATGTCATCATATATAGAATAATAATAGAACAGAATTGATTCGCTATGCTTAAAAATTAATTCCTTGAATGAATAATAATAAATCGAATTTTATTTCAAGCTGCGTCCCTACTAGCCCAATTAAATTAAATCAAAATGAGAATAGTGCCCTCCGTTAACTCGTACAAAGCTGGAAATGATTTATTTCACTTTCGGGAGTTCCAAATAACAGTGGTATTAGTTTGCGAAGGTTTTTAAGGACAGTTTAACTTTTGAGAGCCTTAAAATCACGAGATTTTGTTTAGACAGTACAAGCCAAAAACTAGAAAAGGACAAGAGTCTCGCGGTTTTTGGGCTTTCGAAAGCTTAGCCATCCCCAGAAACTGTTGCAAAATCTTGTTTCTGTTATTTTGGACCCCCAGGTGAGAAAAAGATCACTTACAGCTTTTTACGAATTAAAGGAAACCAAAAATCCAATTTGACTGGATTGAACTTGCTACCAACATGAAATATATCATATTGTTTACACCAAATTTAATATTCAAGTCTCTATAAATGTAACTATGTCATGACGTCATTGACTGCGGTTTGTTTTCACGCTCTATGAATTAGAATAGGACCCTTGTTCTTCACTATTATTACATTAATTGATGAGTATATGGAACAATAAAAACACACATTAAATAATAATCACTCGAGTTTACACAAAAACACTTGTGCAATCGGAAATCGTGAGAAGGTTTATGATGATACTATAGTGAGAAGTAAAATAAGGACACTCTATTATTATCACTTCTGTGGTCTGATATCAATACCATTTACAAATGAACAGAATTCTGACAGATCATAAGAACATAATTATTGTATTCATCACTATTCTAATTTCTCCCATATATGAATTAAGCCAATCATAACAGCCATTATGGACGTTTTCCACCAGCGCGATAACATGCCTATGTGGAACTGACAATTGAACAAATGGGTACTATCGGTTTCTCTTGTGGTCGATCTAAACATATGAGCAGCGCTCTCTACCTTGATCGTACCGTATTTACTACGCGTGCATCATCATTGACAGCATCGTTACTCAAGAAATTGGATAGCACTGTTACGGCATGGAATGTGAAAGTATTGCCATTCCAAATATATAAAAGATCTACTTCACAGATCCAGCAAAAATATCATTCATTTGGCACAGATTTATGTAGATTGGCTTAAATACAGCACGAGACGCATAAAATGCCTACAATATATTCATTCAAATTCATGAATACACATTTCCAAAAAACATATAGGACGTCGACATAGAGAAATAGAACTCAAGTTTACTTAATAAAAATATTACTTACACTGTAAAATGATAGACGAAACAAATCCATCCAACGGGATGTTCGAGAAAAAGGTATAATCTCTCCTGGAACGTCTTCCCTCTCTTATGGTGAAACACGTACTTTGCTTTGAAGGCTTGGTCAATAGGAAGATAAATGGGGTAGTAGGGATCCGGTACCCCAGGAGGGCCTGATTTTTCTTCAGGAGCATCTTCGCCAACTTCCTCATCTACTACCTTATCAGGAGTTGTAAAATCACGAAGGCCCCGAGTAAAACGCTGTTTACGTTTGAGGGGTGTTGGGGCACGTTTATGGTGGGTATCGCCGCCTAAAATATGGGAGATGAGTTTTTTGTGGACAGGAATAAAAAAATATAGGAATTTTAACGACACATTGTTCGATTTGAAATGGGATAATCAAAATATGACATGATGAGAAATATAAAACATAATTTTTTCGAAATAACATTACTATGAATAGATTATATATACGCAATAATTTGTTTTACATCAAGTTTCGCTTATTTTTAACATTTTCTTCAGATCAGTTTGACGATAAATCATCGATATGTTGCTCAAGTTCAAAAACTATCATGAATGTGTGTAAAAATCTTCTCCGTACGGACATAGGCACATACTTTGTTACACAATAAAATGCCACAAAGTACTTTCGAACATGATTAGTTCATGAATTTCAGTCCAATTAAATGAAAAATATCAAGAATAGAATTTGCACCTATACCACTTGTACTTCGCGCATTAACTACTGCTCACACCTCACATGCAATTCATAATCCCTCCCATGAGCCCCTATACTTGTGAATTTGAATTCCTTGAAGAAGCAAAGTCATCCATGAGTCTCGTCTCAATAAAGCTAGCCACAACCAACGGATTGATGTTTTTGAAGGAATTTAATCGTTTTACTATTTGCATACTAAGCTTTATTCTGAGTAAAGTACAAAGAAAAGAACCATCGAAGATTTGATGAAAAATAATTATCTCTGCATTACATTGTTTTTTTTTTCGACTCTCCGCCATCTTGATAGGTTTCAATATAATGAGGACCGATGTTAAAAAATTATCTGGAATAAAGCTGGTAATAATTATCCGGAGACGAGCATGTAACATTATAGTCTAAGATCCGAATTAGGAACGATCTTCACCCATCTGTTACAGAGGTGAAATTTTTTTCTATGAAATTTAGTATACTACAGAATACATCGCGTATGGGTTGACTAAGAAATTCCTGGCAAGGCTATGATCAATTTAATATTGAAAATTGACTTTTTGTTACTTACTTGTACTAAGTACAAGGAAGTATTGTGACACCGACAAAATTCACCTATCGTGATTTTGATGGAAATATCCGTTCTGAGCATCCCTGAATCCATTTTGACTATTTTTGGCTTGATGTCGGTACGTATGTTCGTTTGTGCGTGCGTGCGTGCGTAACTCGCAGATCTCAAAACTGTTTGGAAGTATAATGTCGAAATTTTGTATTTAAAACTGGTATTGGGTCTACTTATGCACCTCGCATTATGGTTTCAATCGTCTGTACCGGAAGTGTACTTCACTTGGAACTTTTTTCGAATTTTTATGATAAAGCCAGAATGATCAACCGTGGGATGTTGAAATTCAGATAGGAATCTATCGCACTAAATGCATTCCGAAAAACGTGATGTTTTGGGAGCCCATGTCAACTAGAAGGGATAAAAATAACGTTTTGTAGACAACATCATAAACGCTGATATAGTAATTGAGATATCAAGGGTGTTAAAAGGACAATAATGCCTGAGGTCAACAGTGTACTTTCCGAGGGCCTCCGGCCCGAGGTGTGTACGTTGACCGTAGGCATTATTGTCTGTTCAACTCCCGTGTTGCCTTCAATGTTTAATGTCCGATTTTTGTTGTATTTCAGTCAAAATTTTTAGTAATGTATATCCTGTCATTGTGATTTCTGCCAGAGAAATTACTCTAGTTACTTGCTGTAACTATAGGCAACTTGTTTGTTATTTTTCAAAATAATGCCCTCGGGTATTATTTGTTACGTAACTACCCTGATAACAATGTTATTATGACAGCAATAATAAACTAGTCGGACATTAAATATATCAATGAACTTCAGAAGGATTCAAAAAGATAAATGAATAGAGGCGCTTTGAAAATATCAAGTGTATCTTTCAACCAGACGATGGCGCTTGTCATACGTATGTAAGACAGTTAGGTACTGGCTCCACTATTAGAATATAAGTATGAGAGATTAGGTTATTTTCTGGCAGAAAATGATTCACGTTTCGAACATTCACTGCAACTCTTTTAATTTATTATTTATTTTACTAATAACCCCATTCAGTTCTTCCTATTTCAATAGGATATTCTTCTATTTCCAATCAGAAAAGGCTACTCATTCCATTTATTATAATAGAACATGTATGAAAATAAAATTCTGCACAAAGTTTGGATAAATAAAAAAAATTAGATACTTTTGGTTTTATTGGGAACCTAATCCACCACTCGCCTACCTTCTCTTGCACGTGAAACGCGTACATTAACAACCGTACAGTCACAGAACATAAAATTGAAGAAATATCACACCGTGATGGGTTGGACAAACACTTATATTCAATTTTCTCTTCTTCTTGAAATTTATGGGATTAGAATAATAAGTGTGATGCATGAATATATCAAAATCATGAGACTGAATGAAAATTTGCACATAAAACAGGCTGGAACTTGTCCTGTGGACGCAAAAGTCCAGTACTTGACCCACTGTATTTCCTTAAGTTTTTAGAGATTCTAGTGATGACCAAATGAGAGAGTCTCCTTAATTTTCCTTCAAAGAAAACAACAGTACTACAAAATATGTGTAATGTGGCATCTAATAAACAATTTTACGGATCGCATTGCATATTGAGAGCTCAGCTGCAGTACTTTTACAAAATATATTTAATTATGCCTTAAATTTGTTAGCTTTAAGATACAACGTCATTAAATTTTACGGTAAAAGTTTGAACTCAAATAATCGTAAAATTCATATTCAGTCAGCGAAACTTGATGTAATTTATTTTACAGGTCAGCCATGAAATTTCTGGTATGAAATTATAAAATGATGACATAGAAGCGGAATGAACAATATATTGGAAATTCCTCTACTTTTTATTCTATTAAAAACAGTTCAATAAGCACACATTTGAATAATTGTTTCCAAAGTTATATACTATCATATCTGTAAATTTATTTAATGAACTATTATCACTACTACATAATAATTAATGCAATTTACGCATCCTCCAATAATATTTTCGAAAATTCAATTAAGTGGTGGAAGCCGGTTGTACGACACTCATTCACACACAGTTCATTCGAATTGGCCTTCACTATTAATAGGAGAATTGACTGTATCACATTTTCCCTATTGGAATATATAAATAATTATTTTCCATATGATAGCTTTGCAGTATTCTAAAAGATATATGATTTCATATGTGCGGAAACTTGATCGAGGTACTGGAAGACTACTTCTAGTATTTCTTTAAGATCTATAATCGATAAAAACTTGGAATTTGTGCTCATCGGTGGAGGAAAATAAGAACATCATAGAAATATGTGCTGCTACATTGTTCGGAACTTGGACTTGAAATTCATAATTGCTGGAACAATTATTACCTAGCATAGCAAATATAACCAAGTCGTTGATCAGTTTTTCCAAACTATGTATAATAGTCCAAGCAACGAAAACCGAAATAGGCCAAATAGCGGAAAAAATTCATGTAGAAGCCAATTTTGGCACAGATATAGGGTGGTGTCCCTAATAACATACCAAAAGTCCGAATAGGTGAGGGTGCAGCTAAGAAAATACGGGTAGCTTGAAAAAAATTTTTTTCTATTTTTTTGTTAATAACTCGAAAACTACTGCCTCTAGCGAAATAAAGTTGACATACTAAATTGATCTAAGGAAAATTCTCTACAAAAATATTCTACACATTTTTTCACTAGGATCAGAGCTATAGGAGATATGGAAGGGGGAAAATGGAAATGATAAGAAAAATTGTTTTCATTGTTAAAAATCAAGTTTTATTGATGAATGAAATAAGCTTAGATCACGCATTGATGACTCTACTACAGGTGAGTGTGTGATATTTCACGAAAGAATTGTGTGCTGAGAGGATCACAATAATGTGCGTCTATAGAGAATGAAGTCTCCTTACTGTGCTCAGTACTTATTCTCTTCCTAGCGACGCTCGTCAGTGTTGTTAGGTTGAAGATTTAATTCCTAGATTCAGGCTTTTTCACTCTATATGGATTTTTTAGAGTGAGAAGTATTTTATCAATAACAAAAAAAAAATAGAGCTATTAGAAACAAATTGTTTCAAACACACACATTTTAAGTTCTTTTTTTCAAATCATTTTATCTGTATTCATCAAATGAGCAATAAGTTAATAAAATACTGTTTCCATCCTGAACAAATATCGGTACTTCGCATCTTTTAAGTGTTAACGAAGACCAAATCTGCTATGGCCACTCTTTCCCCAACCAGAGGAGCTTCAAAGCAACACTCGCTCAGAGTATGTATATCTACAGGTAAGTCGGTGCGTTTACACATCGCACCTTGAGAATTACAGGAGCACATCTGAAAAACACAATTTTCTGAGAAACATCAATTGAATTTTTTGGTTATATTACAAAATGGACCACACGCTTTTTTGCCCACATTGAGTTGCTTCTATTCTTACTCATAGCATCAAACCATCTCATTGTTCTAATTCGAAGCACTTTTCTCTAAATGTGCCCCTGTAATTTTCACAGTGCGATATAGTTATTCAATACCAGTTTCTTTGAATTACAAATAAAGTAACACTCACGTTGATCTGATTACTATACAACTATGTCCCGGTAGCCTCCTACCATCTACCCAATAGGGCTGGATCAGAGGGAATGATAGGATCCTCAACCCAGTTACCACGGATGAACCTGAAGCACTAGACTGGGTGTGGGATGCGCTGCTGTTGTGGCAGCACAGGGATTGCCTGCTCTACTGTCTATGGCTTTTGCTTAGACTCGTGTACAAACAGGGCCTCCATCGAAGGTAGCATCGATGACGATGATGAAAATATACATGATGACGAGAATTGATGTACAAGATGCCTGTTGTAAACACTTGTAATTAATTTTTTTCAAATAATAACCGAATATTTATAATCTTTCTCCACCCTCCATACATTCTTCAGTATTGAACCTAATAAAAAAGTGTATCGGACTTTTTTTGTAGAATCCTGAGCAAAAGAAAAAAACCTAGAATAAGAGTCGAACAAGACTGACGAGCGTCGCTAGAAAGAGGGAAGAAAAGCTCTGACCTCATTCCCATAGATGCACATTATTGCGATCCTCTTAGCACACAATTTTTTCGTTATATATTACGGCTGCGTGAAGTAGGCAGGCCAACATTGAGCAGAAATGTCAATAATTTCTTATACGTCAGTGCTTCGTTAGTGCTCTTTACTGCTTCCAAAATTTTTGAAAAAAACCTTATAGTCTTTGAGAAAATTCACAAATGAAAATTACCTGCTCACTTCACGCCAGCAGGCCATACATAGATTTTTGACTAAAATACAAATATAATATGTTAGTGCTTTGTTAGTGCCCTTTTCTGCTTCTTATTGTTTTTCAATTCGTGTACTCTAACTGGCATTAGAAAATGTTTTGTCTTGGCCTGCTAACTTCACGCCAGCAGGTCACAAACGCGCTTTTTAAGAAAAAATTATCATGGTTCGTTAGTGCTCCGTTAGTGCTCTTTGCTACTGTTAATAGTTCTTATATTCAGCTATGCAAGATAGCAATAAAAGAATATTTTACTTGGCCTGCCAACTTCACGCTACCCGGCCAGGAAAATATTCAAATTTAAAAATATAAATCGTATAGTTTGTTAATACTTCGTTAGTGCCGTTTACTGCTGTTTATAGCTTTTAAATTAGACTACGCATTTTGCAGAGATAAAATAAAAATTACCTCTTATACTGACTTGATACGGATTGGTTTAAGATTGGTTGTTTGACTTACATAAGCAATGTAAAATCTATATGGAATATCAATCAAATTCTTAAACATTATTATCTCCTGAAGACTTGTGAATATTGAATCATCAACCACAGGCAGAGCTCTACGATCCTAGGACTTAATATATTTTAAACTAATCTAGTTACTCTATGTACTTTTATTTTTGTTGTCTTGACAATTTTGTTTATTTATTTTCATATTTCTTTTCACTTGAGAAAGGCAGTACTTTGCTGTCGAAACGCTGTGTTTCTAATTAATGTACAGAACTCATATCCCAATAAAACATATTTATTTATAAAATGAGTTCTGAAAAGTTTTTTTCTTCATCTTAAACATTGTTGATTCATTTTTTATTGAAAATTCCATATTCAAGTGTAGGTTATTTATAACTCAAAGAATAGCGATATGCTTACTCTTATTCAAAATAAAATAAAATAAAATTTCTCATTTGATCAGACGTAACTTGTGGCCTAAGACTTCAAAAACTACAATTAATACTCGTAGATCTTAAAAACTCTAATTTTTTGGCTATAGGTACAGAGGTGGTAATTTAAATCTAAGGAATAGAACCTTTTTCTACGAAGCTCTATAAGATATGAGTAAACTCGAATCCATAATATTCAATAATATACCTATGTCTCACAGAATGCGAAACCATATTATTCAAAACTAGAAAATTCAAATCTATGGAATACAGAAACGATAAAGTTGTGCACCATATAATCCAAAATATATCAATTCAATTTCAACATCATATTATTCAAAGTTAGATAATAATTATTCTCTACATGTTGTCATCTATTTATCGGACACAATATAACGCATTCATATACTCATAGATGAAACTAGTGTTAGTGCCCATAATACAATGTAGATGGCGCTAATGAGAGTAACAGTAAAGACATGATGGTTTTCAGGTTGGCGACATTGCTAAATTCTTAACTATATTTAAGCTGGGACCATTTAACCATTCAATGGTACTGTCAGATCCAAGGCAGCAAATTTGAAATTCTCGTACAGAATCAAAATAATTATTTAAATATTTAGGTCTGTAAGTACAATTTGCCGAATGAGAATAATAGTTTGGAGGTCGAACCTTGGCGAGGTTTCCAAATATTATACAAAATCGGTACTGTGCTTATTGACCGCGATGCTTACAAAATTTTTTGCAGATTGGAAGATCCAAAATGTGGATCCGAATCTTCTTTTCCAAATTAAATTACTACTGATGATTGCTTATTCGCTGTCAGCTGTCAAGTTTGGCATTTTATTCTAAATATTCAATTACAATAAAGATAAATGAATGAAATTTTCTCTGTGAAAACTCACAATTTTTCATTTACCGCTTTTGCCCATTGGCGGTAAGTCGTTATAACCATAGTAACCACAGTTTGCTGGTGAAATCAACATACCACCTCCAATAGAGGGCCGGTAAACATATGAAAAAGCCTAATCATGCAAAAAACAATAATTGAATGGATGACTGTTTATTAATCCAAAGAACTGAAATTGCCGCGTATTCTTATTGCTTTGTGCAGACACGTAGTATGTATAGTATGTATAGGACTATAGAAATGCACGGCACAGAAGCAAATAAAAATTATATATGGGCTTTTGGACAGTAGATGGTGCACTAAGTAATTTTGTGAATAAACTGTTATGAAATCTAAATAGAATAATAACAATAAAAAACTAAATCAACCAAAACTCAACTTGAGTTCAGTGTACATGTTCTTGGTAAATGTGAAATGTTTTTCTCATGCCAGTGCACAGTTTTCATTGACTACACAAGGTGTCAAATTTGAATATAAAAATAGTGCTTATAATCAAAAAATTAGAGCTTTGAAGATCTACGAGTATTAAATTGTAGCTTTTGAAGTCTTATGCCGCTAAAGGACAAGTTACGTCTGATCAAATAAGAAATTTCATTTTATTTTATTTTGAATAAAAGAAAGGATATCGCTATTCTTTGAGTTATAAATCACCTACACTTGAATATGGAATTTTCAATAAAAAATGTATCAACAATGTTCAAAAATTTGATTGATATTTCATATAGATTAAACATTGTTTATGTAAGTCAAACAACCAATCTTGAACAAATCAGTATAAAAGGTAATTTTTATTTTATCTCTGCAAAATGCGTAGTCTAATTCAAAAGCTATATACAGCAGTAACGGAGTATCAACAAACTATATGATTTATATTTTTAAATTTGAATATTTTCTTGGCCGAGTAGCGTGAAGTTGGCAGGTCAAGTAAAATATTCTTTTATTGCTAACTTGCATAGCTGAATATTAGAACTATTAACAGCAGCAAAGAGCACTAACGGAGCACTAACGAATCATGATATTTTTTTCTTAAAAAGCGCGTTTGTGACCTGCTGGCGTGAAGTTAGCAGGCCAAGACAAGACATTTTCTAATGCCAGTTAGAGTACACGAATTGAGAAACAATAAGAAGCAGAAAAGGGCACTAACAGAGCACTAACATATTATATTTGTATTTTAGTCAAAAATCTATGTATGGCCTGCTGGCGTGAAGTGAGCAGGTAATTTTCGTTTGTGAATTTTCTCAAAGACTATAAGGTTTTTTTCAAAAATTTTGGAAGCAGTAAAGAGCACTAACGAAGCACTGACGTATAAGAAATTATTGACATTTCTGCTCAATGTTGGCCTGCCTACTTCACGCAGCCATATATTACACTTACCTGTTGTAGATTCATCAATATGGGGTCTGAGCATCAGTGGAACTTGATTTTCAACAATAAAAACTATTTCTCTTATAACTTCTCCTTTTCCTCCTTACATATTCCCTCTAGTACTGATCCTAGTGAAAAAAACGTAGAGGATGTTTTTTGTAGAGAATTTTCTTTACATTGATAAAGTAAATCAATCTTATTTTGCTACAAGTGATAATTCTCGAGTGACTAACAAAAGACGGAAAAAAAAACCTTCAAACTACCTCTACTCCCTTAGCCCCATTCCCACCCATTAGGACTTTTAGTATGCTATTAAGAACACCTTACCCACCATCTGTGCAAAAATTGACTTCTACATGAATATTTTCCGCTATTTTTCCTTCTTTGCCTGGACTATACGGAGAAGCTCAGTGGAAGAGTTCACATATCACCTACTCAAAGGTCTCAAAATGATAATTTTATGAAAAACTGTCAGACATTTTTCTAGGTAAAACTGACGCAGGAATTTTCTCGGAAACTCATGAACTCGGGCTCTTAATGATCTTTTAACTTCATAACAATTTTTGGCAGTTTGGAACGAATGTGAGAGCCCTTTGAAGAATGCCAAGCAATAAGAAAGTTGACTTATATCTAAATGTCTGATATATATGCATGTTCTAGTTAACATGATGGTTATAGTATGAAATAAAAGAGAAAAATTGTGAAGAAACGTATTAGCTTCTATTTGTCAAGGATTTTCGTAGAGCTAACAAATCATACCGTATTTCATGATACATCGTCGCCGAGATTTAAATAGTGATAAATTTCCGTAGCTCATAGTTCAATTATTTTGAGTGCTTATGGAACTGTCATTATCAGACATTGAGACCCACCAAATCTCGGAGTCCGATGCCCCCTTAGCCTCTGCAAAAAAGGCACTCTCTCTGATGGTTCATTCTCCGTTAGTTCATCATCACTCCCTCCTGTTCTGTACTTATCATCATCTCTTTCTTCTTTATCGTCTTTCCCTCCTTGTTTATCTCCATCTCCTTCGTCACCGGTGCCATTTCCCGCTACGTGGTTCACAGGAGATTTGAGCACGCTTAGCAGCAGGTCCTCCCCAGAAGCTTCGGTGCATGGGGGGCTCAATCCCCCTGAACCAAACAGGCGTAAATTGGTGGACGTTAACGGTTGGATGTTGCCGTGGGAATGGTGCCGGACCTGGAGGTAGGTAATTATGATATAGATTATGATTGCAGTAAGGAATTGAGGGATAGTGGATGTTCAAGACGATTAATTATTTTGGTAATCAATATTACAATAAATAAGATAATCCAATCTGAAATTAGGACAAATTGTACTGGAAATACAGTTTCTCGATCTAATCATCTGAATATAATATAAATTCAATGTTTCAATCTGATTACATCAACAATAAATTCAATCGCATATACAAATATAGAAAATATGATTCCCTAACAATGAAATGATACGACATCAGTGAAAATATGTGTTAATTATGACGTTAGGATGTAGTCCAATGATTTCAGGACCTTACAGTTTTGATATCACTACAACCATCTGCACAACTGTGAAGTTTAAAAGAAAAAGATATCCAAAGCATCTGACTATATTATCTCATTATTCCTAATATCTACACATTTTTTTTTCATTCTATATTATTTATTAGTGCAGACACCTCAAATATTTGTATTAAAGTATTCTATCTGAAAGAAAATAAGTTCTCAATTATTGATGATATGAAAAATCATCCTAGAATATTCAATTAGTTGAAAGCTTGAGAAAATGTCTAATAGTGTGAAAAAATAGAGTTGTTGACCAATACTCTTCGATCCATAATATAAAGTTTAATTCTATTTTAAGTGATACATCATTAGAATAAGGTTGCACCACGAAACTTAAGAGGTGAATTCCGTAAGTGATGAAGTAACGTAATTACAGGACAGTTTGGTTCAAATTCAATTTTACCGCCGCGCCGCAGAAATAGTCTAGTTCACATGTGTCGTTTGATGAGATTCCACTTCACCTTTTCAGAATATTATGATCAATTCGATTCGCAATTTCATATAGAAAAAGTTGAATACAGGGTGGTTCGTTTAAAACCAGGGGGGTTGAAACCACTGGTTTGAACCGTCCTGGACTTTATCCGATTTTGACCGGTGGTTTTTATTGAAATATTGAATATCATAATTTGATTTATTTTAAAAAAAGAAAAAAAAATTTCAGAACTCATTTTAATAATAAATATGTTTTATTGGGTAAACAGTTCTGTGTAAATTAATTTCAAACACAACGTTCCGACAGCAAAGTGCTGCCTTCTTCAAGTATAAATTTCTCTACACTTGAAAAAGGCAGCACTTTGCTGTCGAAACGTTGTGTTTAAAATTAATTTATACAGAACTGTTTACCCAATAAAACATATTTATCATATTTTTATGTTCACTGCATGCGTGAACTTGCTTATATGATGTAGAACGGTACTAACAAGTTTAAGCTTGAGTTAGAAGGTTTCAGAGAATAAACGAAATATAATTTTTCACAACATGTCCTGAACAAAATATACCCGATTTGCACAATATGATGAATGAAAGTAGGTCTTTTTTATCCACATATGAGTTTCTTGTATTTCTTATTTATTAGTTACCGTTGATACCTTCTTAACAATTTTATGAAATTTAATTAAGCTTTAAAGAATAAATGTATTTAGTTTCTTATTTATTTCATAGTTCCCTCAGGCGTATTATCTATAACTACACTCGAATACTCGATGGAATAAATCTGTCACCTTTTTCCTTTTTATACACACATAACTATTTATGGTTCTATATTCTATGACTGAATAAAAAAATAAAATGAGAGGAAGATATGAGATATGTAAATATATAATGAAAAACAGTAGAAAAAAATAGAAAGAAAATTTGTGGTTAAAACTAGTTCTGGACGGTTTTAATCATTTTTGACCAGTGCCCTGGTCAAAATCTGGAAAAATGGTTTTTTTAACAACCCTGAGTTGAAATCTCGTATACAAAAATTGCAAAAGTAATAAACAATTTATTATAGAAAGAGGGAATTTTGTTTCTCGCAAATATCTCAAAAGCTGTTGCAAATAGAGTAAATTAGAAAACTGAATCGTAGAGAGCAAGAAATTTTATAAAAAAAGTTCTTCCGGAAACCTATCACCAATATTTATCATTTTAATTTGCAGATAAAGATAGGACTGAAAATAAGAAAAGGTTTCTTCGTTTTCGCTCAGTAAAACGAAATAACTTTTTCATATTATCTGCATTGAAACAACGCATTTCAACGCCTGTTGTCAGTCGGAACAAGACAATTTCAGATAAATGCAAATGTAGCCGGACAGACACACGCCTGTTTCTGCCCTAGGGGAGAAACAAGCTTGTCTCTGCCCTAGGGGAGAAACAAGCTTGTCTCTGCCCTAGGGAAGAAGCAAGCTTGTCTCTGACCGCTGAATATGTTTCTTAGATCGTTTTATCTCTGGCAGAGTCGTATTTGTTCATTGTCAATCTCTAAATGAAAATCATAATAACCTAAGTTAATTTGACAGTTGTTGTATTCATAACTGTAAATTAAATTAAAAAGACGATTAGTTTCAAGAAAAACATTAATACGACAATTTCAAGTACACCACATCTTTTTGATAAAGCACAAGCAGCTACTCTCGACTTACTACCTACAAAATCAAAAGAATAATATGCACATTGTTATGACAAATTTGTAATATGGAAAGTTTCAATGCAGGTATCATGAAAAATACAGTCTGTGGCACGGGACAAAACACGATTTCAGCCCAGGATGATGCCAGCTCTCGCTTCGCTCCCGCAAGCAATACTCATCCTTGGCTGAAATCGTCTTGTTTCGTCCCTAGCCACACAATATACTATTTTTAACTATTAAATGTGAATATTGAAACAATAAAACTCAGGTACTATAAGGATACATGAATTAACAAAAATCTGTTGGAAAACATTCTCTTCCGCAATTTTTCGATTATTTATGCAATTGTTAATTGAGGTTAAGTTGACTTTTCACATAAAATTCTTGATAATTTGCAAACTGAATATCTAAGATTTTTTTCGCTCCTTGGATCTATTTTTAGAGAGCTATAAAAAGATTCCTGTTAAAAAAATTGAAAATTTAGATCTTCCATTTCTCTATTAACAATGGAAAATGGAGGCTATAGAAAAATTTATTATCTAGGTTATATTCCAGATTTTTTTTTGTAAATATAAATCTTCATAAGAATTATGATCTTTGAGAAGAGAAATTTTTTCATCGCTCTTCAACGTATTTATTACCAAACAATTAATTTTTGGCAACCGATTCAAAAAAACTAAGTTGGATATTTTTCTTGAAGAGAAAAATTTTTCACCACTCTAAGATTGAGTTTTTCAAAACAAATTTCTTGTCTTTTTTTACATTCTCAATATTTCAGCAGATATAAGCTAGACAATGAAATACTGACCATAATGTATACCTAACATTTATTTCCAGAGCGAAAAACATTGTTCCACGCAGGGGTTTATGATATTTGAAATTTGAGATCACGTAATAGCATAATATTTTATATCAAGAAAGTGAAATATTTTTACAAGCTGAAGCTCATGATATTTAATGCATTTTTGCGTCGTGCAGCAGAATTATGACGATCGCGTGAAACAATTCACGCTCGTGATATGAACGTAATTTTTTGTACAAACGACAGATTCTTTGAGAAATACGTCGAATATCACGTTTATAAACTTTATATCGGAATAAATGAAAGCATTTAATTTAATAATTCTAAATCTAACTGTGAGGTGTAAGTGAGAATTGAACTCTTCCAAATGTCAACCGCATCTTCGCGCGTTAGTCGCAGTACACCCTGAATAATTTGAAAGAGGCTCTGATAGCTCAAACTAGGTGGTATAGACAAGTACAAAAGATGTTGATACGATATACCACCTACTGCCTTGCAAATGGGCGGTAAGTCAGCATAACCATAGTAACCACTGTTGCATGGTAAAATCAACATATCACCTCGAATAGAGGGCCGGTAAACTCATGAAAACGCCCAATCGTGCAAAAAATAATTGAGAGCATACTACTATAAGTAGCTCGTGATGAAAGGTATTTTTGGTATATTATGGTATAAATAAATAATATAGTTCAAATTTATGCGGACGATGTTTTGCGGAAATCATGAAATAATATGAATGTAATGCCTATGTCACAAATATCCATCAAAGAGCTCCAGAAAATTTTCCAATGAAACAATAGAATTCACTCATCTTTGATGGAAGTAGAGGCTCTGATGAAAAACATAACCTTAGCTTCATGCAATTATATGCAACTAATTTCGCGCATATTTGTTCAGCAGTTGAATTGTTTGGTTTGTATTTTGCTTCGTCGGTTTTTATCTGTATTGTTTTGACCATTTCACTTTATTTCTGTTCATGATTGGAATTTAAATGTATTAAACGTATTTGCGATTGAATGATATCTACTTCCTAAAGATTATATCATAGAAAATGTGAAAAATCTAATGTAATATCAATTAATAAAACAGGTCCTGTGAGTTATGTTTCGTAGTTTTAGTTTCCTGAAAATGTAATCACAAATTAAAAAATCTGCTTGTGAAATGAATAAAATAATTCTAAAGCATTCAAATAGACTTAAAAAGTTCAGTAATGATGTACTTCGGTGCACTTGATACAAAAAGAATCGTATGCAACACTGACACCGACCAATCGTCATTATTATTGCGGATGAAGCTGGCTGCACGAAGCTACGTCTTGGGCTATGCTTTCACCTTCGCGTCGAGTGCCGCCAACTTCATCCTGCATAATAATGACAGTCGTTCGGTCTTTGTAGCGTAAGATAATACGATATAATAATTTATATGCCTTAAGTTGTACGAGAGCAGTGTAGCTTGAATTTTCTATTACCAAGACAATTTTGTCTGTTCTTTACTGTCAGTATAGTCGTAATTGAAAAAATCTCCGTCTTGTATCTGCTGTCATGCTCATGGACTATAGTGAGTGATTCGGAAAATTCATACTGTTTAAGGTTGAAGACCTGATAATTCTAACGCAAAATATTTAAATCTGATGTGGACTCACTTTCGCACTTATTGACATTGACATTCAACACTGACACTGACATTGGGCAAAATCGATTGCAAACAAAATTTGAGATGATTATTAAGTTGCTATGGTAGTTTCAAACATGCAAAAAACAAAATTCTATCTGGATTTACGCGAAAAATGCAAAAAAGTTCAAGTAAAGAGCATTTTCAGTTCAGCCGACAGTTATCAAAAAATCAAAAATAGAAGATGCACATCTAGGTATTAGTGCAATCCTACATACATAATATCAACATTTTTGCTTCGTTGGATATAGGCGTAGGTACACACATACATACACACGTATGGACGTCAAGCCGAAAATAGTCAAAATAGATCCAGGGATGCTCAAATAATATATTTTCCGTTCAAATGTCATACACTTTGTACAAGTAAGTAAAGAGGAAACAAAAGTATACGAAATAAATGCATGTTACTTCACATATTCTATTATTACATTCAAACAATCACAGTAGTTATGGTTATTATGCCATTGGCATACATGAAACAATTCATAGATTTGAATGACCTGGTATTTGTACATAAAATAAAATATAGAATTATTGCCATCTTATTTGGATATTAATATGTATTTGAGAAATACAGGGTGTAACTAAGCCTTTGAAACAAAATTTGATGGTATATAGTATTAGACGTACTGATCATGAATCAAGAAGAATTTTGCTGAAATCAGTGAAAACAGCAGTAGTTCGCAAGAATATAGCATTTTGGGTTATACAAAATAAATTAAAAACAATGTTACACATTATTTACATGCGTAATTTACTATCAGTAGAGTAACTAAATTTTGGATAAGAATATTTTTATCAACTGCAGATTGAATAGAATTTGTACTACACAAGATATTACATAAATTTGAAGAAAAGAATTGGAAGATAATGAATTCATAAAAATTACTCAAAATTGTCGCCGTTCACAGCAACACACAATGCAGCACGTTGAATGAGGTTAACGATACAAGCTTGACAGAGGTAATTGTATTCCTCTATTATTTCTGCGCTATTTTCAATACGCTGTTGCATTTCCTCAATACTTTGCGGCGGATCTTGGTTATAATAAACTTATGACTTTAAATGACCTAAAAAATAAAAATCAAGAGGATTAAGATGTGGTGATCTCGAAGGCCATTGCACAGGACCACCACGCCCTATCAAACGACCTTCGTATGCAGTATCTGAATACTCTTTCTCAAATCTGCTGTAGTGCGGAGGTGCACCGTCATGGAGAAACTATGCATGCTGCCGAGCATCTAGCGGAATGTCCTCTAATAACTCTGGTAGAGTGTCTTGTAAAAACCCTAAGTAATCGTTACCATTCATACGCGCAGGTAAAATGTATGCGACCAAGTAGGGTACCATTCACAATCCCCGCCCAAACGTTCAAAAAGAATCGATGCTGGAAATTACTTCTACTATTAACATGTGGGTCTTCTTGTGACTAGTAATGTAAATTGAGGAAATTATAAATACCATCTCGAGTGAACAGGGATTCATCAGAAAAAATTACATATAATATGAAATTTTGGTCTTGAGCATATTGGTGAAGAAGCCATTGGCAGAAATTTACTCGCTCGAGATGGTCACGTCGCATCAGATTTTGAACTCTTTGGTAATGGAACGGATGGTACCTTAAGTTTCGAATAATTCTCCTCACAATCACATGAGAAACTTCTTGTCCCAAGTTGCGTGAAATTTGGCGAGTACTAATTGTAGGATCAACATCAATTATATCCGATAAAACATTTTTTAAATTTTGTCGATATCTTTGACGTCCTCCACCTCTACCAGGATTAGGTCGAACTGATCCTGTATCGCGAAGACGCTGTAGCAGTCTTCCAAACATTTGATGACTGGGATGCCGTCTGTCAGGATATCGTTCTGCATACAAACGCTGCGCTGCTCTCCCGTTTTGCCCCACTTCTACGTATACTATCATCATATCAGTTAGTTTTAAATTACTGAATGCAATATCCATTTCTATTTTCTTTTTTTTTTTTAAATTCAATAACAATAGCATCAAACACTGTTTTACGTCACAAACTTGTGAACTTTTGCAGACAGAAATTAATAGAAAATTATTTGATTCATTCATGTATTATGCAGTATCTATTTAATTTGTGATTAGTTGTTGGGTAATGGTTACGAGTAATGTAATTCTAAAAGAAATTTTTAACCCAGTGGCCAAAAACTGTTCATTTGATTGAAGCCATTTCCCAATTTTCGAAATTCAGCGAAATTCTTTTTAAGTCATGATCAGTACGTCCAATACTATAAACCATCAAATTTTGTTACAAAGGTTCAGTTACATCCAGTATGATAACCAGACCCGTTAAATGAATCAGTTGTGCATTTTAAGAACAGATAAGATGAAGTTCAATCTAACTTTACTAATAAAAGGCCTACAAATGTAAGCTCATTTGCCTGAAAGTCCCGAGAGGTGAATAATATAAGACTGTTTAAAAGTAAACTAAAATTTCCAATATGAATATTCATTGAGCTCATGTATTTCAAATTATTTGCTGAATAAAACATTATCATCATTACTATATACTTGGATATACTATCTTCACACGCTGCTCATTCTTGGCACTAGTTCAATATCGATCAATAATCCATAAGTTGTAATTGTTCGAATAGGAGATGGGAAAGAATTTGTTCCAATAAAAATTACAAATTGAAAGGCAAACTACGGCTAACCAGGATCAAGAAATACCAAGTGCGAGTGTCATTATCCAAAGTGAGGATCTGGACTGTTCATACATCTACATGTTAATAATTTATTACTAATTTGATTCGTTTCAAATTATATCGGTCCATCATGTTCAAAGAAACATTTCATTAGAAAAGGGTGCACCCTCTGGTTTCATTAGAATTGTTTGATGTATTTTGTTTGGTGCAAAGATTGGTGTGACATGAACATAATACATCCAAGTTGCAAGAAATCCTTTCAAATGCTTTTATCTAGAGTTATACAGCTGTGCAGGAGAAAATTCGAATCAATCGGAGGTTGTCGATTCTGGAAACTTCAGTTTCTATCTCTTTTGAATGAACATCTGGAGACAACTATATACCGTATGTTTCCGAATTGAAAAAAGAAGTGTTATGCCATACCTGAAGCAGCAATAGCTTACATAACATTAGAATATTGAATATTCACCATATTATATCACATACCTTAGCAACAACCAATGAAATTAAGGGATTTTCCATGGTAACGAGGTATATCGCGATAATATTTTCTCCTAACTCGATATACCACAGTAGCTTTTTAAAAAATAATAAAAAATATAACAATCAATAAATTTTATGGTTTGTGAAATAATCCTTGCAAATACACCTCAAGATTCGGTATATTATCGCATATACCTTGAATTTAACTCAAATACTTTTTGTCTTGGGTAATTTTTTACTCGGCAAATTTGGAGATTTATAAGCAACGATAATATCCCTCGACCTAAAGCTCTCGGGTATTATCAGATTATGAATCCCCAAATTTGTCTCGTAAAAAATTACTCAAAAGACAAAAAGTATATTCGTGAAATTCTTCGGTATATCGATAATACACCTCTCTATCGGTATATTACCGTTGAATATACAACATGAGCAAAATTGCAATACCTCAAGTAGAGTACCATTTTTTTTTTAACAGGAATTAGATGACTTGAATATCAACAATTTTAGTTATTGTACCTGAGTGAAATTATGTTATTTGTCATCGGAAAATAAGCCTTATCATAAATAATCAAATTTATTGTCAGTTTAAGAGTGACTTGGATTGGAAGATTTTTGAATAATAGAGAGGAGTAAAACCTTGAAACCGATTGAAATTTTATGAGTTAAATTATATATTAAAATTGCAAAAATTTTCCTGCTATTCATAGAATTAAAGACACTTCTCAGTGGTTCAATAATTTTATATATTGCAAGCCTTATATATGACGAAAATATATCCAAGTATTCTCATCAATCATAAATCAACATAAAAGCTTTCTGGGGGTATACATTTGAAAATACATATTTGCATTATCGATCAGGTTGTGGTCTATAAATATTAACGTCTTATTCATTTTTTAGCTGCATTTTCAAGTATTAAATATAGGTACTTGTCATGGTCACGTTATATTAACAATATGCATGAAACTAATCAATAAAGATCTATACACAAACATAGGCACTTATATTTTAAGGAAAAAGACTCTCTGATTTCGACATGTATTAAGTTTCCTGGTTCAAGTTTGTATTGAGATTTATTCAAATCAATTCTAAGAAATTAAAACAGTGTCATCCATTTGAATCTCAAACAGATTTCACGAAATGAATGGAGTGAAGAATCTAATTCAATAAAATTATTTCGGGTGGTGCGTTAATATACAAATCAATCTATTTAGAATTAAATTTTACTGCTTAGAAGTTTTCATTGAATATATGAAAAGTTTCATAAATCAATGAAATCCAAATCCACGATTTATTAATTTATGGTCGATTCTATAGGGGACAGATTAATTCATTTCCAAAGTAAATGAAATTCACTCTTTTGAATGGCAGTCAGCTATTTGACAGCAATGATTCTGTTGTCATGAGGAAATTCAAGTCGATTAGAATTAGTTAAATGAAGTCAATTTACTCTGAAATCTAATTTACTTGTTTTTTTATAGTAACCAACCATTGAAATGTAACAAATTCTGATCAGTTCAATTTACTCAACGACAGAGAACTCATTTCTATAAAATGATTGTCATTGGATGGAGTTAATTTTATTTATTTAGGAAGCAAATTCTGCTACAATCTATACTCTATGTAACCTACGTTATTAATGGATGAATCGCTGGAAATCAGATTAATATAAAAATAAAACAAGTATATTGATGTCAAAATTATCGGTACACGTATTTCTAGAAATTTTCATCGATTTCTTGTAATATTGTCCTGTCACATCAACATCAAATTAAAATTTTCTGGTTATTAAAGCAATCTTTTTCCATTCTGATATAATATGATTTTCAGTCTATCAGCCCAATTCAAAGTCATGATGTAACATCGGAAAAAAACTTCTCACATCAAAATTCAATTCTAAACATGTTGATTCAGGACCAACTTGTGAAGGAGAGTCAATTTTCACACAAATTGAAAATGTCGTGTTGAAACTCTATGTTCTTTGTTTCTGTGGACAGTCTATCAAAATATACACCCTAAATTGATTTTATTGGAATATAAGAAGTTATTTCCATGAAAAGAGCATCTAGGAACTACAAAGTATTTAACTGTGTTCGGGACACTGAATGTATCAATATTATGAATTTGATGTTCTATCAATACTATTTCATAGAAATCTATGATCAAAATTTATTGGAATATTTAAGTTTAAAGATAAATCACAGATATGTACCTGAATGTAAACATTCATTATTCTCTCTATTAGGATTTAGCTCAACTCACAGAGAATACAATATAATAGAAGCGGCATTTCGACACAAGAAATTGTGGTAGAGGGGATTATTCTACACTTCAACTATCCCATCGAATCTCGCTAAGCGATTCAATAATTCCGAATCTTTTCCACATTTATCAGAATCTCATGAACTCAAAACTGTTAGCGAGACAATTGAAGAGACATATGTTGGTTTAGAAAACAAGTGTTTTAAGAGAATTAGATTAGAAATCTATCATATTCACTCCGGTTTCTTCTAATATATTTTGGAAGCTATTAGAAATAGATCAATGCAATAAGCAAAGTGATTGCGGAGGAATGATTCAATATCAAGCTAGCGTTACTTTGTACATCAACCGCATGGCATCAATTGAAGATAACGAATTACAGTAGATTGAGCAATTGTAGGGAAATATTTTCTGCGTATTCTTGTGTTAAATTCGAATATATATGTAAATAGATTCCACTACAAGTTACATGTAAGAGAACAAGGTTACCCTTTCTTCATTCCTGTAGCAATTTGAAAAATAAAAAAATTGTGGAAAAACAAAATAATACGGGGATTAGACATAGCGAGACATAGCATCGAGGAAAAAAAATAAGGAAAGCTGAATTTTTGCATGAAGCTTCCTATTGTGCAATCTCAAATCACTAACGATAGAGCAGCATCAGAGAGAATTCTCATGCTACCAGGATTACCTTCATGACATACAGGTGGTAAGCCTATGCTTGACCTTATAGCACTCTTTCGGTAAATCATACCGGCCGGGAATCGAACCAGGGATCCTTGGATTCGTACGTCACAGACATGCAGTAAACAGCACGCTAACGCACTGAGCCACTGGCCCGGCTTGGATGGACATTGCAAGATCAAATTAAAACTATTTCTCCACTCGCTCCTACTCAACTCTAATTTTTGTGATTGCTCCAAGGAATGTACCTTGAACTGTGATTGCAGAAAAGTTGGATTATACTGTTCACTAGTTTGCGGTAATTGTCACAGTCAGGATTGTTTAAATGATTAAATGTATCACCCGATGCGTTTAATGACGTTAATAATGACAAGCCTACTGAACATTTAGATCCATCATGAGAATACAGGAGGCGGAAGAAGAAGATGATGAAGAGTTGGACATTGTAATTGAAACGGAGTCGGAAGAAGAATCAAAATAATTCGTCTGATCAATAGAAAATTAATCATTTAACTGTTATATAATAATTTTTGTTGAATAAGTGAACATTTTTCAATAAAATAAAATGTAATAATGAAAGTTGAAAAAAAAATCAATCTTTTTTGAGATAAAAACAAAGATGATTAATTGTAATCTTTTTTGTGGATAAACATTTTGCTACTGAAGAATAATTTAAAATTTGTTCATTTCCTCGTTTACCTCAATAAAAATAGTATATTGTACAACAAGTATAGAAAATTACCCATTTCACACGAGGTGTGTAATTTTCAGCACGAGACGGAGTCGAGTGCTGGAATCACACAAGTGTGAAATAGGTGATTCTATACGTGTTGTACACTATACTTTTTCTACGATCACAGTTTTTAATGAAATATGTAGATAAATCATTAGTATAACTGAGATTTCAAATCTATTTTCACAAATGTAAAATAACTCAGGCATTTTAATTGTTTGCTCTGCCTATTTATTGTGATATTTATTTAAGTTATGATTTGGAACATTATTGAGATATTTTCTATCAGTTGATTGACATTTCATTGTTGTGTAATCTAATTGTTGCGAACTACGGAAAGATTCTGATTGGCCTACTCTCACAAGACGATGTTCTGATTGGCTTATTTAGTAGAGTTTTCTGATGTGATCTCTGGTGACGTGTTTTCTTAATTTTCGTCACTTACCATTTTTAACTGCAATAATGATAATTGTGAATATCTAATTTTGGTTATGATACTATAATTACATACATATAATTCCTCGATTTCAACAGAATGTGATGAAACATGTGTTGTCTGCTTCAATTTGACAGTTGTGATTCGTAGTGTTGCCAACCTTCGAAATATATGTAACAAGAATAAGAAAATAATTCCAAAAGAACTTGATGCAATTTTACTTTTAAAATGTGGCTTATAAAAGAGCAAACAGAGATTTATATCAAGTCCGGGATATTTATCAATAATCTTGCTGAATATATCACCTAAAGAATATTCGAAATGAATTAATTAATATATGTTGGTCAAACTGGTGTGAGAAATCATTTCTCACGACTTTTCCCACAGTTGTGTGAAATTATTATTTTTCTAGCTGTGTTCTGTATGAGAAATATGTTGTTTTCCATAGTGATCGTAGAAAAACATTATTATATAATCGATCTTTTTGCTGCATGAAGGTATGCACAATAGATCACAAGATAAAGTAATATATGTGAAAAAACCGGAACAAGTATGGAGAGAAACACTAACTTAATTCTCTTATAAATTTCAGTAGAATTCACTTATAGACACATGAATATGCAAAAGAACGTTTCTCTTCAAACGTATTGTTCACAATTTTCATTTATCTTGAGAATTTTAAAAGAGATTGTAATATACTGAAGCAAAAAAAAACACCTTGATCTATTAGGATTTTCATTTGAATAAGTTGAGTTTTTAAGACTTTTAATGAATGATGATTAGTGATTATTGTTTGATGTGTATTGTTTGATGTTGAATGTACACTTAGGTGCACACAAGCGTCTAATTTCATGAATAAATGCGCTATCCAACAATAAATACATTGTCAAATAACGCCTTACTCAACAGCTTTGGACATTATTGTGGCCCCTGCGGCTTTATGGCGTTGATATAAATTTTAATATTCAAGATTTGGCAAGTGCCAAAAAAGATGAGAATATTATCGCAATATAGAGACCGGAGATATTATTAAATGTTTGATGTGTTCACTATTTATCAAGAGTACAATCACAATACAGTAAGAAATTTGCAAATATATGCAAACGGATTGATTTAAAAAGCTTGATCGTACGTCAAACTATTCAGATGTTTGGTGTTTGAAAATGAATACTGACAGTAGCCAACTCACTTTATTCTTCAACATCAAACACTGATGTTAGTTCTTTATATGAATACATCATTTCAATATCAATTATTGAACATTAAACACTAAACCATGATCATTGCATGGCTCATAAACTCACTCTAACTTAAAGACTTGACATCTGCATCAAAATAAGCGAGAAAAAAAACATTCCTCTCCAATCGTTTCGCTTGCAATTTTGAATTATTTTCAAGAGATTCGGAGAAAACTTGATAAGACTTCCAATTTCCAGGTCGGACTGTTGGAGTGGAGATTAGAATAACAGACTGATTATATTTCTTCTCTCGGGTTCCTAGTCCAATATCGCTCCTATTTTCGCTACTACATTCGTCACTTTCAATTGATAAAAATATATATTGTGATAGATGGTAGTTTCACATTTGGTCATCGAGAACAAAAAGTTTGCTAATTCAGATTCTATTGAGAATTGGGTTGACGATTTCAATCAGTGATGAACATCGTGCTAGAAGACCTCAGAAATTGATTGACGTTCTACTTGGAATCATTCTGAAAGATCGACTTTATTTCTAGTTCAGCTAGCAGTAGCAATTATTATTTTTATACCCTGTGAATGTCACAACATTGTTTTAGGGAGGATTCATCTCAGCATCAACTGAAATCCGCGAAGAATCTCGATAAAATGCCAAGAAGAAGGTTCTAACTGTTTTTTAAAGACAATACGTGTGCTCCCAAATCATGGTTAGCTACGTAGAAAATCACAAGTCAAGCTTCCAACTAATTGTTTATCTCCCTTATTCCCCAGATTTTGCAAATCAGATTATTATTTACTCCAAAATTGCAAAAAAAACTATCGAAAAACCATAGTTTCCGCTACAACGAAGAAATAAAAAATGTAATCGGAGATTGATTTACAAAGTAAAACAAAGAATTTTTCAAAAGGTATCGAATTACTTCACGAGCTTTGCACTAAGTGTACGAAGCTGAAATAGAATACGCTGATTAAACAACTTTTCTTTTGATCTCTGATTGTTTTTTCATGCTTTACCAGAAACATCAATATTCTCTCGTGCAGGAGCTATTCTGCTCTATTTTTTTTAATTACTTTTTCTCTCGCTCTTTTTTCTTCATGAAAAAGCAAATGAGAAAATATTCTTGAAAATATTTTTACCTAGAATGATTTCATCTCTGACTTGAACATGATTTTATCTGTTGTTGTGTGATGAGCTAAGCTTATTATGAAAATTGCATTACAAGATGAACAAAAATAATCAAAATAAATATGGAAAATATGTAACAGATTGAAACATTGAATAATATCATACTAATCTTAGAGTATCTTAGAGTACATTGATATCAGTTATTTAAAAATGCATTTCCAGACGAGTTATCCGAGGTCATTAGCTTTTGATAATGCACTATATTTCCATGATGGTGGCGCATTGCATGCTCTTTTACAAAGAGCTGTGTGCTAAATGTGTTTTAGTCATGATTCGTTTAAATACTACCTACTAATCACAATCTAAAAGTTTCTTCTATTTTTTTTGAATATTTTATGAGCTAACAACAAAAAAGTCCATTATTTCTTACAGTCTTCACAACCTATTAGAATAAAAAGTATAGTTCAGTTTAGAAGCGCAAAAATATGTGAAAATTGGAATAACAGAAAGCAATGAGATGCATTTTAATTAAAACTCATTTCTGTTTGTATGTAGGCGATACCCAATTCCTAGGTTAGGATTTTTCAAAGATAATGAATGAAAGTGTGAAAAAAATATCGATTGATATGTTTTTTGCCTTTTGCCCTTCAATATTCTTTTCTTTGGCGTCATGAGTGTGCACCATATTTTATTTGCAAAACTCTGTATTTCATGTTGTTCAAAGAAAAGTCAAGTTCTGTTATGCAAACTTTTGTACAGTAATAAAAAAAATGTTACATAATTTTAAACGAATCAAAACTTAAACGCCACCATCATTAAAATTTCTTCACTTTTCCCATCTTAAACATCCACAAACCCTCTTTTTCCGCCTAGATACCTTTGATGCCGGCGGAACAAGACTAAGCGTACGGGAAGTCCTATATAAACTCTCTTGCTCTGACCGGTTCATATCTTCAAACATAGTAACGGACAGCATGTCCTGTGCCACCCCCTGCGGCTGTTTCCGCCGCCCTCCAAACCAAAAGCACTTCCCTCATTGCACTAAATATCACCTGGAGGCCATCATCACTTAGGGGCTGCACTACACAACGGGTATTATCACAAACAATTACACTTTCCACAATTTCAGTTTATTTTTACACTTCTATATCAGTTGAATGTATTATTATTACCATTTGAATCGCTGAAAATGTTTGAATAGTGTTAGATATTTTAATATTTCTTCAATTAGCTATTTATCTCTATATCGGGTTTATAAAACGTTTATTAGGTCTGTTATGCATTTTTCTATTTTTTATTGCACGTTGAGTTCTATTAAGGAAAAGGATATATTACAGTGGATCAATTCAGGTGAAAACCACGGAATGTGCATAGCGTCAATTCATAATAACTACGCAAAATGGGACTTGATTATTTCAGAATTTATAAAATCAGTTATCAATAATTGGAACATCATATACGTATTTAGAGCATTTCATGGATTAAAATCTGAGACCTCACATAAAATACTCTGACGCAGTTACCTCTCGTATATAAATTATTCATATATTTTGGAATAATTATATAAATATATACTTGAAATACATATCTTTACCCTAATTGCTCACATTACAAATAATTTGCTCTACACTTCAAAACTAGTCTCAGTTCTAAATTTAGACAATATAGCAGGTTGTGTAAATTATAGTTCACATCTGAATAATTAATAGGAAATGTCTGTTCACAGAAACATGATAACTTCATTATTTACGCTACATTATGATGGAATTGTATTATAAAACACAAAAACAATTGGGAAATCCGATAGCTGGGATAGTTATTTTTCAAATTGAATATTGAACTATGTGTTGCAGTTTAATTGTATCATGTTTAATCAAACCGTAGAGACTTTGAGCTCTCTTGGCTCGATAAATATGGGACTAGATGTACAATAATATATCAAAATTATTGTCACGTTAAATGCTAAGAAAATTTAGAAAATGGTGAATTGACCTCAAAAAATCGGCTGAAAACTATGCACTCAAAGAAAAAGTTTCATGAGAAGCTCGTAATTGACATAAGTACTTCTTCCATCCTTCGAGTTGAAAGAAAAAACAATAATTTTATAATACAGGTTTTTTTTGCAAATTCATTTGCTTTCCAATTGAATTCAACTAGAAATCAGTATTGTCTATCTGCAAATAAATTATACATTCGGATTTTTTCTCAAGTCTTGAAATTCTAATTTTGAAATTGACGCGGTTTCTCATTAAGGTAGAAATAGACTTCAAAAAAGTTTTATCGACATAATGAAAAATTGATTTCGTACGGGCAAGGGTAATGACGGTATTTTCATTATTTCTAATATCAAAGTAATATATGATGTAATTCGAAAAAATCATCCTTTTTCTTCAAATTAATTTCTCTAATATGGATTAGATTTCAAGACAATATGATCACAAAGCGTGAGTCTTTTCGTTCAAAATGCTTTTTGATTTTTTTAATCCGTTGGGGAATGGAGTAGTTATCGTAATTTTCATATCAAGTTGATTCAAATTCTAAAAGAACTTCCATTTTTTTTGAAAATTAAAATGGTGATAACTTCCTGATTTTTCAACAGAACAAAAAAAAGCAAATAACATACTGAGACTGAATACTTATTTCCAGTTGCACAGCTCTAGTTTGAGTCGCAAAACAAAAAATCTGACGTGAAAATCACGTGACTTACTTTTACATCATTTGATATATACACAAATTTATTCAATAAAGTTTTCTGTCACTCCAGATTATAATTAATATAATTTTTATGATATTTTGACATGTAGAATGTCAAACAAAATTAAAAAATTGACAACAGATTATTATTGCCTACCTTATCATTTCAATTAAACTGATTGTTTTATACCGCAAGTTCTAAATGTCTGTTATACTCATGAACTGCACTTCTGGCTTGGCCGATTGATACAAAAATAGTAGATAACAATTTTGATGCTACAAGTTCAAACATTAAATCTCAATATGCTATGGCTGATCATTCTAGATTTATGCAAAAAATTTAAAAAAATTTTCAATTAAAGTGCACTTCTGGCTTGGCCAATTCATACAAAAATAACAGATGACCATTCTGATATAACATCAAGTTCAAATACTGAATTTCAACATCCTACGGTTGATCATTCTGGATTTATTAGAGAAATTCAAAAAAAGTTTCAAGTAAAGTGCACTTCCGGCACAGACGATTGGGACCATAATGCGAGGTGCACAACTAGACCCTATACCAGTCTTAAATACATAATTTCAACCAATTTTGAGATTTGCGAGTTACGCACGCACGAACATACATATCGACATCAAGCCAAAAATAGTCAAAATGGATTCAGAGATGCTCAAAACGAATATTTCCATCAAAACCTCGGTAGATGAATTTTGTCAGTTTCAAATACTTCCTTGAACTTAGTACAAAGTAAAAATATTGAATCGAAGTTTGATTATTGAGCCTTGATACGATATTTTTCAATCAAGCAGCAGCGGTGCAACTGGCCATTAGATTTTGTGATTACATAAGTGGTCTTATGATTCAGTATTCACTAATTTGAGTTTTTAAAAACTATTTTTTGATAAATTGTTGAAAATCAAAATCTGATAAGTTTCACAATAATACAAATTCAGGAGCCAGTTTTCACACCATTGTCCTGAGTAGATACGTGATTCGTCCTTATTAGGACTCTTCAGAATAGTATAAAGCCGCAGATAGTCGGACTAGTAGCCGCGAGACTAATGAAAAAGTAGTTGATATATTGAAGTCTCAATAAGGACGAAACAAGAGTCCACAGTTGCTGCCCTATCCAGGACGATGGTGCTAAAACCGACTCCTGAATTTGTATTGTTGTGAAACTCATCAGGTTTTGATTTTTAACAATTTTTCAAATTCTATTTCACGGATCAACTTTAAAGGTCACTTTACAATGTCCTGCATTTCTTGAACTATTTCTTGATATTTCAATCTAATTTTTTTTTCTGCGAGTTGATTCATCAGAGAATAATCTCCATTAAAAAGAATAATCATTTCTCCTCGCATTCTTCTGAAAAATCATGAATTATAAAGTTATTGTTATTTTCTTCCTTTTTCCTTTTCGAGCCGAGAAATTAGAACAGTACTTTCATCTAAAATGGCATATCTCAGCCAATTTTTACTTCCCCGACTTATATTACAGGGGAAGTTTTGTAATCATGATTTTTTGACAGTTCGAGAATCTGATGAATCTCTACTTTTTAGGACCTACTGAACCCAAAAAACATAACTTTTTGAAAAGATTGTCTGTCTGAAAACACGATAACTTGGGAACGCGTACGAATTCTTAAATGTGATTTTACATTTCAATTTTCTACCTAATAACCAAGTTTGAGTTCGTTAATGAATTTTTTGTAAACGGTAGTATTTATCATGAAACATGAAATAACTGAAATTATTCCTTGAATAATTTGGCACAGCATTTACTCAAAAAATTTCTCAAAATCTTCAGCGGTTTATTTGTTATCATCAAAATTTGAAATATCATGAAACTCGTTATATATGTCGGAAACAAAGACATACCTAATGAGAATCATAATGTGAAATTATCATTTATTATACTATAAGTAGTTGAAGTATTATCGATTATTTTTGTGGTGCTATCACGAATGTTTATTGTGCTTGCGTTTGAATACCACGAGTGTGCAGCACGAGTGGTATTCACAAGCACAATAAACATGAGTGATTGAATTTGAGGTATGCACATCTTTGAGTAAAATACTCACTCTGACCACTAGTGTAATACCCGATGGTATTTCTACACGTCCAAATACCCACTGATATGCACCGTTTCTATGGCGATTTAGCATTGTTAACCTTGTTATAAATACTACGAATGGAATAGTCACTCATATTTGGACATTAATGCAAACGTTCGTCAATCATTTCTTCAAAATATGTAATTTGTTTCTATCATGTACGGTATCAAATTAAAGCTCCTGCGAGAATAATTCAATTAGAAGTGTCGAAAAGAATACTGAAACAATTGTTATTTGTTTTTTTTAAAGTTATTTGAATGATGTCTAGTTTGGTGTCAATTTAAAGCTCTCGGTAAGATAAATCAGTAAGAATATAAAGTGAATAATCAATTACCATTTTTACATCATACTCCTGGCAAATAAGTATCAAAAATGTATGTTGCAATGAATTAAAGACTCCAAAAATCTGGAAAAGAACTGTTTATTTTCGAAAATACTCATTTATGTAAAAACTAAAATATAACCGCCATCAGACTATAACAATGACGATGACAGCTGTCATTTTGACAATAACAGCTGTCGCTTTGACAATGAGAGCTGTCGCTTCGACAATGACAGCTGTCACTTTGAAATAGGCAACACTCTACATTTATAAAACAGCGATGACCACCAGCTGATGTTTATACTAGTACGTCGTTTCAAGTTATTAGAAAGGTCTATTCATTATTTTTCGAATTCTCTTAGCATTACAGGCGACAGCAACTTTATATGTTATTATAAATCTTATCTGTCTATACCCAAATTTTAGTCAAATCAGAAAATTTTGGAACTCAAAATGAATTTTTGACTTCATTGCTTATATTATTTCCAATAATCAAATGATAGTAATTTATGCAAAAAGAGTGTACAGTTGAACATTACGACAGTATTTGTCGCTATAACTATTGCTTACTTCCTTATTTGTGAAGGGTGTGTCACAGGAAATATTAGAATTCAGTGAGAATTCTATGTTTCACAATTTTTAAATAATGAATAATGAGAGATATGAATGTCATAATTTCAAAATATGAAGAAAAGCATGCATTTAAACTCTCTACCACTTTTTAATTGGAAATCTTAATAAACACGAAAAAAACAGGATTAACCAATATTTAGGAGTGTACAGAAACCTATTTTTTATATGAAGACAGCTAATTCTACACCTTACTTCCTTCACAATACGTTGGATCAGTTTGTGGCTTAGTAATATCAAAAAATTTGTGGTTCAAATTATGATTTTTTTGTGATCTCATGATTCATTGGGAGAAAGGGTGAGGAACTTGAATGATGAAAAACACAGAAAAACGTTTTTTAGATCATCACTGTATAAATATAATTCGTCGCATTCAAGAAAACGACAACAGACCTAAAAAGTTGAGATATTTTTTGAACAGAATACTAGTGAAATAGCTAACACCATTTTCAAACTCAATAGCAAACAAAGTAATAAAATGTTAGCCTCTTTCCACTTTTTATTCACAAATGAATTAATCTTCAAAGAACCAACTTCAAAACGTTCATGGTGGATTACATAAAGTAATCCTGCGGAATACATACAAGTACTTATTGCGTGGCGTAGTAATACGGTGATGATGATTGCTGATGGCGTCACATACGGGCTCTTCTGCTCCTAATCCCACTTTGTCAGTAATTATTGTTACCTGCTGCTCGTTTGCTTCTATTGTGCTACGTTCACCACACAACTTGTTATTAGGGTCGATTTTATTCCAGAGAGAAATGATAGTAGGTGGAATTGCATGATGCTGGCAATAATGCGCATGTAAAAAGCTAATTCTGTTTTTTATTGTTTATTACTTTAGAGCATGCTATCGAAGTAGGTTTTTTTCAATAGATAATGTATGTACAAACATTTGATTGGCAGTCAATAGAAATAATTTCATTCCGAAGTCAACAAGTTCTCACTCCTTATGAATTTTTTAATAAATAATTATTGGGATATAGAAATTATATTTTTCATCGATTACCTACTTATTTAACAGTTCATGTTCAATTTTGTTATTGGAAGTCAAGATAAGTGGCGTAAAATATATAAGCAGATATATTTCAACAAAAATTATTAATTCATATACGAGTCACATAGTCAAGCAAGTAAGGGAACGAATTTTTACTAGGATGAATGTGAATGGAGAAAGACCTCACCTTATCTTCCCTGATTGAACTTACGGCCAAATTGTGTATGAATCGATTGAGAATAGGACAGAATCGTAGATTTATAAAATCCGGCATCCTAATTGTCGAAAAAAAGGCATATCCGGATAATTTTTTTGGACTTTACTTCCTTGATAGAACAATTGATAGCGTAGGCCAAGTACTTCAACACAAAAAATAAACCAGAGTGGTATCTCTTGTCCGATCCGAGACAGGAAAAAAACAACAATCGTTAATTCGATCAGAGAAGTTAAATACGAAAATGAGTTACATTCAGGGGTGGCAGCCGTTCCCCTAAACAGGTCAGAAGGTGGCACCCAGGTTTTTTCCTTGAAGTACCTAGACTTCGCTAGCGATTGATACTAGTTTCAATCGTAAGTTCTAACAGGGAGGTTGACCCAAGAAATTTACCGGAAATACCCTTATTTTCGATACTTAGAACAGGATCCTAGATTTATAAAAACTGGCACCTATTAACCACTATATTCCCGATCGATTTAGATATAAGTCCGATCAGTAAATACTTTTTGCAATCAAATCTTCCTTACACGCACCACATACTTTTTTTCTCGGCAATGAATAATACTGATCTGTGATGCGTCACACTTGCAGGTACAACTGTCAGTCGCCTGTTCAAATTTGTTTATAAGGTCAGATAATGTTTCTCTTATTTTTCTTCTATGGATATGAATAAAAAGCTTGGAAGTCCAATCTATGAATTGATCCAGTACTAATCGGACGTTCCAAGTGAAATTATGTCACTTATTATCAGCGATAATTTATGCTTCTGAATTCTTTAAGCAAATTTTATTTCAAGAAACATCAACAAAAAATATCGAAAGCTCACAGAAAATAAAACTTTGAGAATCACAATTTTGATTTCATTAAGTATTATTAATTTCATTCTTGACAAGAACATATTCGAGCAAGATCCCCGGCCCGCTAGACGTTACTCATTTCCTGAGAGACAAAATGTGTGGAAAAGAGTAGTGTTAGTATGTACTTTCGATGTGCATACTTGCTAGCTTGAGCCGACGGCCAGCTTAGAGATACCAGGTGCTAGAGGTACGTTAAAACGTCACTCACTTTTCTCAATGCCTGAAGGCTGATTTTTATGTATGTTTCAGAGAATATTGTTAAAAATTGAAAATCAACATTGTCAAAAACTTTCTATCGGCGGTAATTCCTGCTAGACGCTTTGAAGCTTGTGAGAAATAACGTAATCTCATTTATAGCCTGAATTCCAGTTCTTGTATATGATACTCAGGAAATAATTCCAATACTTTTTGTTAGCAACCAGACCAATCGTAGGAGCCAAACATCCTCCAGACAAAATTAGAATGTCACTATAAATATGATTGCGAGGTCATTATTTATACGCTTGATAGTAAGCGAAATATCTATAACATTTTCATTGTGCCTGGAGGATGTTTGGCCCCTACGATTGGTCTCACTGTTAACAAGAAGTATCAAAATTATTCCTTGACTATAAGTAAGATTTCGCTTTTTTTTGCAGTCTTCAAGCGTCTAGCAGAAGAAGGAAGTGTCTGACAATGTTGATTATCAATTTTTTACACATTTACATAAAAATCAACAATCGGACTTTAAAAAAAGTAAGTAATGTTTTATCGTATCTCTAGCACCTGGTACCTCTAAATTGGCAGTCAGCCCAAGCTAGCAAGTATACATACGATAAGACTACTCTATTTCACACATTTTGTTTCTCAGAAAATAAGTAACGTCTGGCGAGTTTGGTATCTTGGACTAGATCACTCAGATGAAAATTCCAAAGAAATTCCTATGAACATTTATAATTGTAACCAAAAAATTTACTAATAATAGACTTTCGGTTAGAAAGTCGAAACGTCAAAAATAAAATTAAATATACAGAATTAAAACCAAAAAAGTCTATTTATTATGATATAATTCTGAAAGTATGTACAGATCATTAAAAAATTTACTGTAGATTTCCGAATAATTTTTATACCAACTCTTTTCCTAATTTCCTAAATCAATAATTTAAGTGTCACAATTTTTACATAGCGAAAAACATGTGGCTCCGTGGGCGCCACGTCCTAATCCTATTGTAAAAGATATTAATGAAATTTGAATAGAATTACATGAAATTTTAAGCCTCAGCTTCAGAGGTCACACATAAATTTGGAGTATTTAAGGGTTCTGACACAAAATATATTGATCTCACATCAATAAGTTCTCAATTTATTCCTTGAAAAGCGAATAGGTAATGAGATTGATAGGTTACCACAAACGGAATATCTTGTTTCTACTTCCGGAATCGATATAATCCTGACCGTAATTAACAAATGAATGTAAAACAAGATAAGTTCCAGTCGAGTAATTATAGCGACATAAATCATTCAATTGCCAACCCAAAATAAATTACGCATAAGAATATTGACTTTGTATTACAAATATTAAACTACCTATAGAATATACGATTCCATATTATGCGATATGTATCACATAATAAAAATTAGATTGTAAAAAGTAATCTTGCATAGCTTTCATTTTTTATAGTAATCCTAGGGCCTATCTTAAGCCGCAGAGTGTCAATTGACTTGCATCTAAAGTAAAAACTTCTAGTAATAGAACTCCCATAGGACAGACACAGACTTCCATTGTGCCATAATAGATAAACGGGTGTCAAACGCAAATGAGTCATATGGTGCAAAAGACGTGGAGATGTCTTGTGGAATCTCTGGAAGCTTCGAGAAATTCTAGGCGAGGATATTTATACCCGGGCTGGATCGAGATGATTATTGGTAGTTCGGATACGGAGCGCGTTAGATCAAAAATAAATAAGAAAATTAATTAAGATGAATAAGAAGCAATGGAAATGGATAGCAGATAGTAATATCGCGTGAATAATAAATAAGTGTTGTGTTAGTGTCTAGCTTAGCGTCGGTTATAAGTAGAAGTTTTATTGCTGGATATTTTCAGTTATATTATTGTAGTCTTAGGTACAAATAAATTTAATAATCTATACATTTTCCAGAATTTTTATTCAATAAAAAACTACTTCTGATTTTAGAATCTGTATATTTTATTTGAAACTTTGACGTTTCGATCCTTTGACCAAGGATCGTCTTCAGAAAACAATGATACAAAAATAAAACAAGTTTACTCGTCGCACTCAAATTATACTTGGCGCACTCAAAAGCCAAAGAGCCATTTACCACCCGGAAAAACGTGCGCAAAATAGTACTTATCCTGCATGAGTAATAAAAACCAATTTATTGTGACAGTTAGGATTTTACACCGCATGCCTTTTTAAGGGTTGAAAATTTACTCCATAAGAAAGATTGGTTCTTAACCGATGTCTACTCTCCGTTAATAGCGCAAACTCCAATTATATATTTTTTTTAAATTGGGGTTTCCAGTGACATTTTGCATGACTTTGTAATGTGAAATAGTTGGAAGGGATTCTAACCCTAGTACTGAAAGGCATGCAATTCGTGACAGACCAAAAAGCTCGAATGGTCGCGTGAACTTGTGGAAAAAAATAAAATCTTTGTGAAAAAATTGGCGTGCATTCCCCGTCGACAAAAGGGTGGGAAATATTCAGAGAAATCGTGCATAAATGTAAATTCAGTTAACTGGGACCTCTCTTATTATATAATTTACCACCCTTGTGCTAACGAAGAGTGCATTTTTCTACAAGTATCATATACAGGGTGTACCAGAAATAAATACATTAATTTTGACCTGTGATGCAATTTGTCAAGCATAACAATTCTTCTCGATAACTTTTTTTCGTAAATCCTCTGGATATAGAGTAAAAATTCCTCAAAGTTTTGTCGAAAATTTCATAGTGCGCCTATGGTTCGAACTGAGTGTATCTCGTTTGTTAGAAGAATGACAGCTGTCGATTGAAAGGAGTATTTTGCAACCATGAGCCATCGTAGTCTTGTCAATCATTCATTTGAAACTGAAAGAATATTAGTATTTTGGCAATACATTGATATTCCCTCATCTCGATGATTTTATTTCTGCATATGTTGGAAGAAAGACTGAATTTGTCTTTGTAATCAACGATTTGGTCTTTCAGTCGTATTTATATGTCATTATTGAGAAATTCGATTTTTATTTAGTGATTTCACGTATATTTTCGGTTAGTACATTCCTTAAACATAAGATCGTCTGCACAAGTTCATTGCACTCGAATCAGCTGATTTGAATTGTCTGAAACTATGTCAGGCTGCCATCTACGAGCAGTTCAAAAAGTAGTGTTTGTTCCCAACTTACTTCATCAGAAAAAAAAACAGATCAGAAACATAAAGAGAAAATCATTCAACGATTTATTCAAAGAAAACGGTGGAACATTGAATGGAATACAATTCTAAATTAATTATTTCACTGAATAATTCAATAGAAATATTGCTACATGAAATTTTGAAGATACTATTCTTGAAGAATAGGAGATATAACCTATAAATGTATCAAACTGAATTTGATAACTGATTTTAAATATTTTCTGAAATATATGATACAATATTTTATTTATTCAGCAGATCAATTAACGGGGAATACTTTATCGGAACGACCTGAGTGTGAAGTTTGTAATAATATGAGGAAAACTAATTCACAGGTGTTTTATTAATAAATTAATGTATTTCATTCATCTCATTTGCTGTTTTACATTTCAGATAAACGTTAAGTTCTAAATATCCCACGGTATTCTCATTATAATGTATAAGTGCATAATATTTTGACATTAAATACATTAGCATAACCACAATAATTCAATTTTTAGTGAAAAATGACAATTCGAAGATCGTTTCAAATAAATTCGCTAAGCTAATCCTAAACTACCCGTGAAATCGTAGACAGAATTAATAATTTATAATCGGTTTTATTCCAGAATTTATTTGAAGGAATTGATAACTCACATATGTCAATCAATTATTGTTCTATTGTAACTGCTAATGGATCCGATAACTATGCACCTGAACGACTCGTTAAATTATAGGGTATAAAAATGCTAAAAAAAGATGAGAATTCGGGAAAAAGTAACTTAGAAAAATTGTTAGTCTTGACGAGAACTATCACTGGTTAAAATTAATGAACTCATTTCTGTTATACCCTGTATATACAACTTCAATTCTTTTCATTAGCATGCAATTTCAAAACACAGAATCTCACATTTTTTTCACGAGTTCACGCGGCCGTTTGAGCCTTCAAATCTGTTGCCAATTGCATGCTTTTCAGAATTATTTCACGTTATTAAGACATGCAAAATTTCACCAAGGAACACAATTTTTCAAAAAGTATAATTTGAGTTTGCAATATGACTGGGAAGCGTGCTTTATCATCTTTCTTCTCAAGGGATAAATTTTCAACCCTCAAAAAGTCTTCAGAGAACTCCAATTGTCACCATCTCCTGGTTTATGAGATGCAACGTAACTCGAGGTCTTCAAAGCGCTGTTTAAAGTCGCAATCTCTCCTGAGGTGCATAGCTTGTTTTCTATAGTCTCAGTTATAATTTCAAAAACACAATTAATAATATCAATGGCGCTATGATTGGAGTATATCAGAACTTTGTAATTTATTGTTTGTAAATGTCAACCTCCACCAGGAAGGTGGAAAATTGTTGGACGTAAGAGAATGCAAAAGGATTTGATCAATCACCATTAGGTACAGGCAGTTATAGAATGATAACGATTGTGATGCAAATTCTCCGGAGAGTAAAATGCGCTGTTTCTCTAAGAATTATTGTTCGATCTCTGACACAATACTTTAGTTATAGAGGAATATTCCAACTTTCGAGCATGAAAGAAATACCTCTCTCACTCCGGACATGTGAATGAAATATTATTATTAATATTATGCTTTTTGATATTATTATGAGTATAATCTTTGAACGATATAAAGTAGTTATTTGGACTACGAGACAAATGTATTGCCAAACATAAATCAATGGCGTCAAATTCAGTACTTTATCAAAAATCCTTCCCAAAATGCTGGTATTTCCTTATAGGGACAATTAAACTTCGGGCCAATATCAATGAATAATACAGAACATTATTATGAAAAGTCATACAGACAAAGGTTCGTCACTTGTTGTACTAGAGGACTCGCATACAATTTTTGTAAATCATAGTTTGTCATAAAAATCGATCCGCTTCAAATATCTATTCCAATATTATTATGAATTATTACTTCCAAGTTTGTTTTATTATTTACTGCGCAAGATTTATTCACGCAATTCCACTACTATCCACCTTCTCCTGGTAATTTTCTTCTTTTATATATCACCTGTTAAATCACTCACAATGTGCACCGCAAATCAATTTCGGCGACCAACGGTTCGGTATCCGAGGTCTTGCACTCGCGTTAGCTTTCTCGTCGGAGGTCGCGAACCAACTGTTGACGCGGCCGTATGCTGCTACCGGCCACTGTCGCGCCACCGCCGCGGAATCGATCGCGGACCCGCGAGGTGCGAGGAATAGCTCGAGGTGAATATTAGGGTTGAATAATTGTTGGGTATGTGAATTAGATAATTGAGTTTGGGAAAGTCTAAAAAATGGTAACTGATTTCCATTAAACATAATGAAAAGAACGATTTTGAGAGAATCATTCAATAACAAAACTTTTATTAAAATGTACATATAAAAAATTGAAGTGTCTGTGATTTCGAAATGAAGACTTTTTCTCGATGTGAAATTTTATTTGCAGGACACCAAAACCAAAACATGAGTTTCTCAAATTCTTGTCAGTCAGACTGTCTGTCTGTCTTTTTATTTGCCCGAGATAATTTCCGGAAGGACTAAATCGATTGAGTTGAAACTTCCGACAGTTGTTGTTGGTACTTGCATCAAGATTTCTGATATGGTATTATCAACGTTCAATACGGGGCGCACGAGTCGTATCCATTTGTTAGCGCATCGTTTATCGGATTGAAATGTAAGTATGTACATATATGTTGGCACTTGTTTAAAATTTTTGATTTTGATTGACGTAATATAAATGGCGCACAAGTCCTGTTTTTATTCGCATATCTTTCATCCAATTGAACTAAAACTTTGTACAGCTGTTGCTGGTACTTGAATGAAAGTTCCTTACATAGTAATAATAACGTGCAATAAGTGACATGCGAGTCGTATTGAATAACTGTTTGTCCGCGCATCGTTCATCGGCTTGAGTTGATACCGTGAAAGTTCCTATTATAGTATCATAGAAGTAAGACTTGCACTGCAGTGTAAGTATTTCTCTCAATTGATATCTCAATATAATCCTGCATATTTTATTTGAAACTTTAACGTTTCGATCCTTCGACCAAGGATCTTCTTTTCTGATAACAATTGCTTTACTTATGTCTGCTTCTATAAAAAGGGAGAGTAATTTACTTCCGGAGTAAATAAAATTCACTTCATCAGATAACAGTCGATCTTTCGACAGCAACGATTATGTTGTCATAAGGAAACTAAAACTGATTAGAATTTGTTAGATAGAATAAATTTACTTCAGAAGTACATTTACTTGATCTTTTATAAAACCGGCCATTGATCAAAACAGTTTCTTTTCAAAAGGACGAGCTCTATGATTTAGATACATTTTTTCAGTCAAAATATATAACAGATATATCGGCCTGAGAGAAAAATATGAAAAATCCAACTTGAAGATTATGTTCTTGAGTATCGTATAATCGTAAATAATATTACAAGGGACTGTAATTTTATCAATAAATTTTTCTTGAAAACATTGATTACCTAGCAACATCGTGAGAGTCATCTGTCCGATTAAATCACGAGAGCGTAGCTCGAGGGATTTCATCTGAGCACATGGCTCGAAGGATGTTGCTTAAAGGTAATCAATGTTTGAAAGAAAAATTTATGATAAAATTAAAGTCGCGAGTGGTATTTGTGGAGAATGTTTCTCGAATGGAATTGCTACTATAAGTACTTATTAAATAATGTTAGTTGCAACTACTAACCTTTTTCATTGGAAAATGCACTAAATTTTATCCATATACTCTTGTATTTTTGGACTTTTCGTTTTCAATTTCATTACTATCGGCGAAAAATGCATTTCCAAAACGATTAAATTTTGACATTTCCGCGAACTGATTGTTTATATTAGAACTGTGTATTGTTTCTCCATGACCAAGGCAATTTATCGCGATAAATCGCTTGCCAACGGGAATTTATCGAGGTAACGGGAATTTACCGAGGTAAATTCTAGAATTTACCGAGGTAAATTCCCGTTGGCAAGGAATTTATTATTATAATTCTCATTGTAACTATGCAAATTTCTCAGTATAATTGACATGAGTGAAATAATCTAATTAATTGATATTCGAAGCTCGGATCTTCCGATAAAATAATTTTAGGATACAACGAACATTTTCTGCTACAAGATACGATCCTAAATCTTTTTATCCACGCAGATTAGATAGATGAGTACGAATACGTTGGACGATGTAAAAAAAAAAAAAATATTCAATAACATATGTGACCGATCCATTTATTCGACTATCATTTGACAAGTATAAATGTACCTTAAGTTCTGAGCTCTCTTGCTATGTGCTCAATAACCAATGAGTTTGAATATATGAAAGCTAAAGGCCGTAGAAAAAATGCTCTGTGAGATGTCATCGAGGAATCACGCACATCAATCTTCTTCCACCGGGGCATTTTAAGCTTATTTTAGGTAACTAGAACGGATATAAAAATGATACACCTGCCCTCAGAGGTTGGATAGAATGTCTGGCTAACAGAAGTTAAGTTCACCGAATAGATAGCTACCAGTACTTATGAGCATCGGAGCCCGTGACACACGCGAGTTGGTCAATCAAATAACCCTTGGAACAATCTCGTTGCCCGCAATAGCACACGGTACATGCGGTTAGCATACACATATTTCTGCGCGACCCTGACAGAATAATGTAGCACCGGTGGTACTAGCTTCTAGATAGCTGAGTCACTAGCACTGTCTATATTACACCGGACAACACCTACGGATAGCTATCAGTACCGTAATGCTGAACCGATGCTTGCGACACGTGCAGTCTCGTTGATTTACCCACTCTTGGAACAACACCGCTGCCGCAATAATACAGAGTACATGCAGTAAGCAACAATCACCGCCATCACAGGATCACGGTGTGTGCACCGACGGCGTTGGTATGCCAGCTAGCTAAGGTTAGAAACACTTTAAAAGGGAAAGGATCATACCCCACGCACATACCAAACTCATAAAACTCAATGTCAAACAAACTTACAAATTGATAGAAATTCTCAGCTACTTCAGAACACTGAATTGGATAATATGATCGCTAATTAAGCTCACATAATTCAAGTACATACAACACAATAAAACTCAAAATTCGAATTTAAAGTGATGCAAATGTGTGCGGTACACGCTTCTCCAATAGCTTGATCTTGGAATTTATTAGGGTTGTTTACTCGAAACTAGGTTTTAAGTATGTTATGGTTTTTCAATCATATTGGTATAACAGGGTGTGTCGAGAATCTGTTCGCATTCCGAAAACAAAGAAATGGATCAAGCCTTATTGTGATTTTCTAACTGATGAATATTTCTTATGAGAGCAGAAAAATATTTGTGAATTATCGTTTTTCAAAATTGTCTCAACACGTCTAAAATTGATTTCTAAAATCTGATTATGTCAATGAGAGACGTAAGAAGAAGTAAGATCTACTCGAATGAACTTAGACAATGGTGACAAAATTGTGATGTAACAAGGTACATAAAAAATTAGTGAAATGACAACAAGCACAAAATAAATCTCAAATAATCTATTCCATCGAATGTTCTTCAAGCTAACAGAAACATTCAGTCGGAAACAGAATTTGCAAATATACAATATTCAATCCCAATGATGGTTGGTTTTCATATATTCAAGAAATCACCCGAATAATTCTATTTCCTGATGACTGCTTTCCAGGGAATTGAAAAGATAATACGATTGATTTACCCTCACGTGAATTGTTTTCTTGTTAAGCTATCTGACTGTTAAGAACATAAATTGCTTGTGTATATATTTTTATATCGCTTGAATGCATTATAAAACTTGCTGCATATCTCTTCTCCGAGAAAGAGGAATAATTCCTTCAAGATCATATTGTTGGTTATAAGCAAGGAAGCTTATCGGTGCTGCAAATATAACTTTTTTGTTGCATTAGGAGTAGGTGCGGAATTATTTCATCAATAATAATTGTTGAGCTCTCTAATTTTACATACTTAGGCCAGATTCCTTATTAGTTTCAAAATAAACCAAACATTCATTTCAAAATGATATTTCCATAAGATTAGACCAGCTTCTTCGGATATAAGATGACATGATAACCTTCTTAGTGTCTATCTAAATCATCACTTCAACATCACAACAAATATGCATTCGAATAGGTAAATCGGTTATCCTATAGTTCACAATAACTGAAGTGAAGGTTGTAATTATACAAAAAGCTATTGAGAGGTTTCACTATACTTCACTATACTTACTGAATTTCAATTTTATTTGCAGTTAACTAGTGTGGATTATGATATAATAGTCACAAAAGAGAAGTTCAGGCACGACACATAAAGGACAAAATTTCTTGATTGACACAAGAGTCCAGTATAACGTTATATTCAACACTTCTCTTAAAATGCGGGACTACACAATGATTTTGTATTTCATATTTTACTATGATCGATATCTGTAATATCAATCCTGCAAATAACAGAATAATCATGATATTTCTCCTATTTAGTGATAAAATATATAATATACATCCTCTAAATGTCCAATAAATACTTAATCCTCCAACATACGTATCCCATATATCAGAAATTCCCGCTTTCTCACTCAGGTATTCAAATTCCAACCTCCTCCTTCCTAAATTCATCCACAGCATCTTCCCAATGTCGTTCCCGCATCACCACTTGTTGGAATGTGGATCCGTGGCTTGTGGCAAGTTCTAAGCCTAGAACTCGCTTGAAGTGATGGAAGCCAAAGTACATCCAACACCAAAATAGAAGCACATCATAAGATTGCACCACCCTCCACTCAGCCCCCTAGAGTACATCCCTACGTTGATGCTGTTAGCAGCGCTGTCAGGTGGTATAATATACGTTGTTTACACCCAATGGTTTTATCGGTAAATGGTCGAATCAAATTACGATCATAATAATTGTTTTATTGCTGAAAGATATGAGGCAGGATCGTACTCCGTAGAGCAGTGGAGAAAATTTAAATAGATTGTGTTCTAACTAAATTAGACAGCTCGAATAATTATTTTGTTGATAAAGAAATGAAAAACTTATGTAGAATCAGATGAGGCCGAAACAGCCATTGTTTCTTGTAGAAAATTCTGAATACAAATTCCTGATGCGTAGTCAACTGAATCATAGTAATCGATAGTGATAGTTTGTTGTATTAACTTGAAAGTCTGTTGTGGAGTCATTATTACTAAAGATACCAACAGAAAGAACTACATCTGTAATACATGGCTCTCATGCAGCTTCCAGCAGAAAGTACTACATCTGTTATACGCATAATCTGCGATTACCTGTAGTCATATATTTAATTCCACACAATTTATAATTTTTCAATCGATATGCTTTGTATCAGTTAAATTTAGCTCGTGACCTATTACATGATAAAAAACTAAAACTGTAATTTGATACTCTTGAAAGTCAATGAAAAAAAAAATTAAAAAACAAGGAATTAACAAGAATTTTAGAGCAAACATGGTCACGGAATAACAAATCCATCCTTACCCAGCATAAGCAAACAGGGTTTGTTTGTTTTTTCCTTACACATTGTCTACTACAATTAAAAGCATATTATGGATTTTTCTCTTTTGTTTGTATTGTTTTGTTCTGGATGATTACTTCCTGTCTTTAGTCGTGATTTTTACTTCCTTTTTATTTTTAGGCTGAGTTATTATTCACTAAGTGACAGCTTTTATATTGGTGGATATAGTAAACTAGTGGAATGTCTAGAAATAACTTATATTCATGAGCTATCTGAATCAGCGTCATAAATTTACTGGAACTAAATAAAATTTAATGCTGATATAAAATTGCAGTATAGTTTTGCATATTTAAAGCCATATTTTATTATTACTTACATATTTTATTACCAACGAAGACAAATAGAATAGTAGATATTTCAGTTTTTGGAAAGACAGAATTAAAAATGAAGTTGATGAATGAATTATATGAAATTATTTTCAGTTCTAAGAAATTCACTATTTTAATAATATTTGAGTAATTTCCAATTTGAAAAATATTCAAAAATTATAGAAGAGTCGCATAATAGCTGATTTTTGGTGGTTTATTCCAAGTAACTGACCTGAGATAAGCATTTTCATTTTTCTAAGATCTCCAAGTATACTCTCTATCCATCTGCTTCTAGGTCTACCTTTAGGTCTTACCATAGTTGGCCTTGATTTAAAGACCTAACCATCAAAGTCTGTTAATCTCCACCGTTGCTACCAAATCTGGTTCTTAGTATAACTCTTTCAATTCTTGATTTGTTGTCATTCTCCAGAGATTCTGGTTTACCTGAATTGGTCCGAATATCACCCTGAGTATCTTGCTTCCGAATACATTCAATTCCAGTTCTTGTGCTTTGTCAGAGTCTACGTTTCAGAACCATAGGTTACCACTGGTCTTATTATTGTTTTATATATCTTGATTTTGTACTTTATCGAGGGTTCCTCAAATCTAAATCAAGATTTTACCGAGTACAAATATGTTATGGCACTTGCGATTCTGGCTTTAACTTTCTGTTCAGTGCTGCCCATGAAATGAATTATCAAAACTAAATATCTAAATTCGTTAACTTTCTCGAATTTGTGATTCAATAGATCTACATGCGTCTTAATATTTCTAGCCTTACAAGATATAATAGAATATTTAGTGTTTTTCAGATCTATTTGTAGGTTTACTGATTTGGAGCACGTGTCTAGTTCTCTTAGTATATGTTCAATTCCCTATCTTTCTGTATTCCAGGACTCATCAGACTCAATATATTCCATGTTACAATCCTAATATCTTTTTTCTTTCTCATTGTCCGTTTTCTCGCCGTTCCATTTCCAGTTGATCGATCTGTCCGAGGCCTGTGTGTACGTTCCGTAGCTTGATGTTTTTTCGTGAACAGATTGTCAACCTGAAGCACAATCTCCAGCCTAGCGGACCAGAGGCACAACCCCTAACCTTGAGGACCAAAGGTTTTATTTTGAAGTCTTTTTCTCCTAGAGAGGCTGTCCTACTGGATTTGAGGAATCCTCTCTATTCCTTGGTTTCTTTTCGGAGTTTCTTCTCCTCGCCTTTGACGATCCAACAGGCAGTAGGTGCTAGTTTCAATTCAGCCTGAGTGTTTTATTTCCTCAGTACTTGCCATATCCGATGAGCGACTAGCAGTCCCTCATAGGAGTATAGGTCTTCAATAAAGGTTCTCAATTTGGTCCTGTGCAATGCAAGGGCTTTGATCTCAGCCAACGTTTTTCCTGCTTTTATTGCTTCATCTAGAATTAATCTTTTCCATGTATTAGCTAGTCTGTCCCTTCTCCGTGAACCCTGAGGGCTCCATTCGAGGCCCTGCTTAGTAATATTGTCGTTTCGTTTCTTAAGCATTCAGCCTATCAATCTCTATTTACGAAGGTATCTGGTATTGGGCTTTGTTCTGTTAAAATGCCAGACGTCCGTATTTGTAATGTGGTTTGGCCAGAAGATACGAAGTTTTGTAGAAATCTCATTTGTTATCTTCCACGTCTTATATCCGTACAGCAATTGAATTCAAGAATCTATAATGCAATCTGTGAAAGGGGTTCAAATCTTCTTGAACCATTAGACTACGGCGTGGGGTCTCCAAGGGATCTCAGACTTTGTTTTTCTTGGTCATCTTTGAAGCTATTTCCTTAATAAATTTTTCCTCCCGTGTATTTGTCACTTTTACAATTTTTACAACTTTTACAGTATAATATATCTGTTTTTTTTTTTCAATAGTTACATACTTCTGTTGAACAAAAAAGTGTGTGGGGTCTCTCCACGCCGTTGATGGTGTGTACCATTTTCTCTACAAACCATTAGGTCGATGTAACTTTTTTTATGTTTTTCACGACGATAATGAGAACATCATTTTTGCAACAAGAAATTCTGATGTTGTAAGTTGTTTATACCCTTATCTGAACCCGTGTATATTATCTCAAAGTACACTCTTAAATTAAGTAATAAGTGAAAATAAGAAGAAGGGATGAACGTTTTTTAGCGATTTGCATCGATCACGTCGAAAATTGACAGTATGTTATGTTTTTCTTTAATTTATAAGAATTCTGTTATTTTCTTTTATATCTGTAGTATGTGTTTATTCTTATTATATTTCACCATTATAACCATTTACACAAATGTTACTATACCTTCCAACATCTTATTAGCTGGTGTCCTTCGAAGACCTAACGCCGTAATTATCATTGGTCGAAGGAACGCAGTAGTCTAAGTGTTAGAATGACAAGAGATTATCTTGCTTTTTCAATCTATTGGTAGCATCCGCAGAGGCATTGCCATCTATTGTAATTACACTTCGTAGATACGTGAATTTTTTGGTTTACTCAGATGTCATAGAAGTTTGGTCATTATTAGTAAGAATTCATTGATTGAACCCTGTAAGCTTCGTTCACCAGGCGTGAAAAAAGTTTTGCAGCCTTTTATTCTATATTTTCTTCTGCAAAACGATATTCAATATGTTACTCACAATAGCGGTTCAAATGTTATCAAAATTGTATTCGAAAAAATAAATGCCAATAATAAATCATCCACAGTACTAAGAATTACTAAACAATTACGTAGTAGTTGGAATTATATAAACATTACATTAAATATTCTATAAAACCAATACACACCGCATTGACCAGAATTAGCAACACTGGTGTTGCTAGATGTCATCTAATAGATCCATATCAAGTTTCATATTTCAGACAGTATATTCATCAAAAGGTTTTTCTATTCGTACGTTATTTTTGTTTGGGTAGTGCAAAATTTAACTGAACCGTGAAAAATTTTATGCGATGATTAATTACGAATAAAACGATCAACAAACATTAAATTTTTGTCATGAAGTACCATCTAATACCAATGTATATCACTGATTGATCAATCGTGGTCTTCTTTCGCTCACAAAGAGATCCAGAGAGGATCGGATCTGGACATTTGGGCGCGGCCATTAGGGCGCGAGGACAAGTGGGTTCGAGTCCATTAGGGCGCAAGTCCATTTGGGCGCAGAGACATAAAGCGAGAGGACACTACTGTAAATATATCCGAAAAAAAAAATTGTCTCTCTGCAAGGGCAATTTAAAGTCAAACCAAGTATTAGGTACATGCATATACCTATAATAAACAAGTGAATCTTTGTTTTAAATGATAAACAGAGACGAGACGAACAATGAAGATACACCGGCTTGAACGAAAATCAAAATTGTGAACAGTAATTACCACTACCGGAAGTCAGTGAGTATAAATTACAATCAAAATACATTTTAAAGGATTAACAGCAAGGGTTAGACTTTATCACCATTTTTATAATTATGAAGACTCCTTTGGAATGCAGAACCTATTTCGAAGCATATTAATCTTATATGTAGAGTGCAGAAGTAGTAAAATTCAGAATAACTTCGACAAAATCGATTTTTTTCAGTTTTATCGATTTTCAAATTTGAAGAAAAATAGAGGCTATTCATTCGCATTTTCTCAATTTTCTTATCATGTGTATTGAAATGTTATATCATTGAATTCGTGAAAAGAAACTGAATCGAATAAGAGATTAAAAAATGGGTTCTAATTTGATAAAAAAGGTTGTACCTTGTGTTTTGAAAACCACGGATCTAAAAAGATTTTTGAATCAACTAGTCTTCTAATAATATAATATAAGTAATAATATGGAAGTTGCTCATTAATAAATATAATAATAATAAGTATGCTAATTTTTTTGAGTATTATAATTCTTCTATAATATACTTATAAACATCTAGGAAATGCTGCACCCAAGTGTCCCGCGCCCAAGTGTCTCTGCGCCCTATCGACCGCGCCCAAATGTCCTAGACCGAGAGAGGATCATCTATCAAAGCTGTATACAAAATAATATTGCGAGATCATTATGTAACATACCTGGAGATTTGAGCATCTCTAGGCATCAGTATGACAGGAATAAAAAAATAAGATAGTGCTTCTAAATTCACCCATGGAGAAGATTTGTTCGCATTGGATTTCGCCTAATTTGATAACATTCAAAAAAATGGAAGAATCATCTAGATGATGAAAGCGCATTTTTGACAGCTCATGAATGTTTGTTACTTCAGAGATTTCTCAAATTACCATCTCTCACAATTACTGAGCTTGAAATCAAGCAGTTTGGGCAAACTTACTAAACAGCAGTTTCCATTTAGTTCTAGTTTCAAGTTGACTATTTGATAGGTACATAATTTATGGATGTACAAACTCAAAAATACCTTTCAATCTTCATTGTTTAGTTATTGACTGACGGTGCTGTACCTTAAAATGATAATTTGATCTTTATCAAAGCTATATAAAAAAAAATACACTAAAAGTGAACAAAGTTTCAACCAATAATAATAATTCATTCTAATAAGCTTCAAATTCGCGTCAAACAAGTCATTGAATGAATCCCGGACAGATTTGACAACTGTACATAATAATAGTAACCCGCGCGGCTAGACTTGTAACTAAATTTTTATCTACTTTAATGAATTTTAGTTGCCATATCCCTAATGTCATATAAATCTATGGGCATTGTTTCACCTGAAACAAGTAATTGAATAATTTAATCTTCCACAATCACTGAGCTTGAATTGAAGCAATTTGTGCAAATTTACGAAACAGTAGCTTTTATTTAGTACCAGTTTCAAGTCTGTAAATTGTATAGTTGCTGAGAACTTAGCGTCACGCCAGCCAGCCAGCCAGCCAGCCAGACAGCCAAAGTGAATTTAATAGCGCTTTTCTATAAAAAATGGAAGAATCATCTAGATGATGAAAGCGCATTTTGGACAGCTCATGAATGCTTGCTTGTTACTTCAGAGATTTCGCAAATTACCATCTCTCACAATTACTGAGCTTGAAATCGAGCAGTTTGGGCAAACATTTTCCATTTGGTACTAGTTTCAAATTGACTATTTGATAGGTACATAATTCATGCATGTACAAACTCAAAAATACCCTTTAATCTTCATTGTTCAGTTATTGACTGACGGGAGGTCAAGTGCTGTACCTTAAAATGATAATTTGATCTTTATAAAAGCTATATAAAAAAAAATACACCAAAAGTAAACAAATTTCCATCCAATAATAATTATTAATTCTAATAAGCTTCAAATTCGCGTCAAATAAGTCATTGAATGAATCCCGGACAGATTTGACAACTGTACATAATTATAGTGACAACAGCGGTGGAAGTTGTAACTAAATTTTTATCTACTTTAATAAATTTTAGCTGCCATATCCCTAATGTCATATATATCTATGGGCATTATTTCACTTGAAATAAGTAATTGAATAATTTAATCTTCCACAATCACTGAGCTTAAATTAAAGCAATTTGTGCAAACCTATGAAACAGCAGCTTTTATTCAGTACCAGTTTCATGTCTGTAAATAGTATAGTTGCCGAGAACTCGGCGTCACGCCAGCCAGCCAGCCAGACAGCCAAAGTGAATATAATAGCGTTACAACAGTATCAGTAGAAGATGAAGGGTTGACTTTGAATGATACGCAGCCATTCATTCGCTGGAAGTCTAACGAGAAATAAGAGAAAACTACTAGCAACAAAAGATTATTTTCCATCACGAAAATACGAGATCTAACACATAAGCAAAAATAACTAAATATTTTATCCTTCAAGACATCCATCAGTCACATATCCATAATTTGACACGCAATGATTTCATTTTGTTTCCTTCTGTGGAGAATAGCTACGTGATCAACGATTTCCGACGCCAGAATAAGCAACTGAAGCGTTTACAATGCATCTTTTTGAGATACTCCAATCAGAACGGAAAAAATGGGTACCATTGTGTATGCCAAAGTGTGTCGATGGTCACACAAAATACATATTTTGAGATACAATAAAACCATCTTAATCAATAAATGCTTGCTTTTATTTGTAATTTCGGATACATGAATAGCAGCTCTTGTAATCCTATGTGTCGAAAAAGGATAGTTAATTTTAGACCATGACGTATTCAAATCGATATACGATAAACTGAGGTTGATTGTTTTCAGTATTTGTTTCCGACACAAAAAGTGTTTACAAATGTAAATCCGTTCCAGCTGGATTGATCAATATGCTTTTAACCACGTTATGCACAATTTTCATTTTCCAGCAATATTTTCTCAATTATCTATAGGAATATACAGTGATTGCTGGGAAATATGGACAAAATATATTTATTTCAGATAAAATGAAGCAGGAATGAAGAATTGTGATGTTTGTTTAGAATTCTTAGGGCCGGTACTTCAGTTCTCGGTTTATCTTGAACAAAGCTCAAATACCTTTGTAACAATTGTTCTAACAATCAATTCTATGGAAATTAAGCTACGTTTAAGGTAAACTATGGGCTGAAATACTGGACCTTAGTCATAGTTGAGATTGCCAACCATCCCTTTATCCTGGATATTGTCTTTTTTACCAAGATGTTCGACATCATTTGAAGTAAGCCTGATCATAAGATCGAAGAATCGATCTCAATCACTGAGGCCCGGTTGCACAATCTAAATTCATGTCCAGTTTAGTCAAACCGAGCTTATTCACTATGGTTGCAATTGCTGAAATATTTGTAATCATAAGAAATAAACTCAGTTCAACTGAACTATGGATAAGCAGCTACTTGTGCAGTTACATATTTTATTTTGAGCACCAAATATTCAAAACATGAAAACAAAATTAAGAGACGTTGATAGATAATAGAAGTGAGAACAGCTAACACACAAAATTTGTATAAATCTGCTTGCCGATCGACAACGGGTTTGCTTAGTTCAATGGAATAGTATCGTGAACCGAGTTTAGATGAGCAGCGCATTTGCTCTGACTTCATGTTGCGAGCTCGCCTGATAAAAATCCACCGATTCCCATCTCGAAGAGACCGGCTTCAAAAAGATACAAAGATGACAGCTGGATATGAAGTTGCCCCAATTACTCCTCCTATCAGTACACGTGTGAATGACTTCCTGTATATATACTACAATTTACGTGTGCGAAGTATATCCTTTGATAGAAATTCAGGCAACTATCGAATTTATTCTTCGTTCTCTTCCCTTGTTGATATTATTATGAAAATATATGTTCCAATGTATCTATGTTTTATGAACTAGCAAGGGATTTTTTGAAGAAAAATCAGAAAGTTCTTAGTCACACTATTCTCAAAAATATTTATTTGAGTACCTACTTTGTTTCGATCGCTAAGTAATCATCATCAGATTACCAATGAGATCAATATGTTGCATTGAAATTTTCCTTCAACATATTCTGATAAATATTTACATGTTTTACTATCCAAATTTTGGACTTTTTCTTGGAAACAACCTGCATGTTCAATTTCTTCTTGCTGATTTTGGACCAATTCTGAGTTTTCGTGTTACGGGCCTATGTTTGGATTCCAAGGCCCAGTTGCCAAGCCTCTGATTTATCCTAAAACTAGCTTAATTACTCTAGTGATAATTGTTTCAATAATTATAATCTAGGTGATTAGGCTGCACTTAGGATAAAGCCAAGACTGTGCGACCGGGCCTGAGTAAATTCTCAACAAAATATTGCATGATAAGAAAATTCTAATATGTTCAATACACAACACATACACTCAGAAAGGACAAACAAAAAACGAGTAGCTACATCATTCTACACTGCTGAGAAAAGCAATACAAGGCGAGTGGATCAGTTTCAACATGTGAATGAAGCAATAAGTACATATACGAGTAGTTGGATACACATTTCTATCATCCTTGACATAGTACGTAATCATTTGATAATTTCACAGTAGTACTAGTTGAATTACATATTATATTCAGATTTGTATGAATTTTTGATTGATTTCTCTCTTTAATCACAAGTTGCTGAAAATGATCAGATTTTAGTCTCATTTTTCATGATATCATCTCCTCCCAACAAAATATTCAGCAGAATAAGATATCCTTGCTCCTGTAATATCTTGATTATTGTTATTCTTGTGAACTATGAGTAGGGAGACTATATATATATATATATATATATATATATATATATATATATATATATATATATATATATATATATATATATATATATATATATATATATATATATATATATATATATATATATATATATATATATATATATATATATATATATATATATATATATATATATATATATATATATATATATATATATACATATATATATATACATATATATATATATATATATATATATATATATATATATATATATATATATATATATATATATATTTTTCCAATATTTCTTGTATCGAACTTTCCCAATTCTTTCTTGGTCAGCCTCTTCCTTTTTTCTTTGGGTATCTTGCATTCCACACTTGTTTAACTTGTCTGTTTTCTGGCATTCTTATTATGTGGCCATACCATGCAAGCTGTCTTTTATCTATTGTATTTTGTATACTTTCGGTCTGTAGATTCCGTCTTATTTCTTCGTTTCTTACTTTGTCAATTCTTCGAACTTCTTCTATCCTTCTCAAAAACCTCATCCCAGTCGCCTGTATTTTACTTTGACATCTTTGATCAAGGACCCAAGTCTCACTTCCGTAGATTAGGTCGGTATATTGTTTTATATACAGCCATTTTTGTGGTTTTTGAAATATGCTTGTTATTTAGGATTACTTTGTTCATAGCATAGTAATTCTTATTCGCCGCCTGGATTCTCTTATTAATTTCGGGCTCCATACTTCCCTTACTATTTATTGCAGCTCCTAGATATGTGAACGTTTCTACTTGTTCTATCGTCTTTCCATTAAGTGATACACTAGTTGCTATATTTTCTTTGGCTATTACCATGATCTTTGTTTTTTCTATATTGGTCTTCATTCCATGTTTATGCAGTTCTTCATCCCACACATTCAAGTTATGCTGCATATCTTCTTCACTTTTAGCGAAAATTGCAAGATCATCTGCGAATGCACATTCTGTCAAAGTAATTCTTTCAAGTTTGTAATGTCCTATTTCAATTGCCTTTGTTTTGTTCTTTGTTCTCTTCATGATATTGTCTAGATATATGATAAATAATATCGGACTCAGGGCTCCCCCTTGTCGTAGTCCTTGGGTGGTTGTGAATTCTTCTGATACTTCGTTTCCTGTTCGTATGTAATTTGTTGTTCTTCTGTAAATGCTTTCAATTGCTTGTAATAGTTGTTTATCTATTTTCCTCTCTTCTAAGATTCTCCACATCTTCTCCCTCTGTATTCTGTCAAAAGCTTTCTCAATATCTACGAATGTTGCATATACTTTGCTATCCTGCCTCATCGTTATTTCTATATATATATATATATATATATATATATATATATATATATATATATATATATATATATATATATATATATATATATATATATATATATATATATATATATATATATATATATATATATATATATATATATATATATATATATATATATATATATATATATATATATATATATATATATATATATATAATACAATGTGATTTTGTGTTTGATCATATATATCATTGGATATATATAATCAAACACCAAATCTCATCATTCCACAGTTAATCGTTTTGGATTTACCCAAGATATTCTTGAGAATCTGTCAAGTAAAATGCGCTTTCAGTCAAGTCGGTTGCTGTGGAAACAGTAGGCCATTATTCTCATGCTATAACATTCCTAAATACTGATTTCCAAGATTCTACGGCTGGAAGTTCTGAATTCTTGAGCAAAATTCGAAAATCAATTCCAACTGGAGTGCACTTTCGGTTCAGTCTAATGTTATGAAAGCAATAGGCAATCATTCAGATGCTACAGCAGACCACCATTGGCTACGCAGACGACATTACCCTGCTGCTTAGCGGTAAATTTGCGAATGTTCTGACGCAAATAGCGCAAAATGCGCTTAAACTATCAGAATCATGATGCAACGATCACTCTCTTTCGGTTAACCCAGCCAAAACTGAGATGGTCCTTTTCACCACGAAACACAAACTCGGCGAACTTCTAGCACCGAAACTATTGAATCAAATATTGAAGTTTTTAGATTCAGTAAAATACCTGATTATTGACTGTAAACTTGGTTGGGGTATACACCTAAACTGGAAAGTTGAAAAAGCCTGTATCTCTTTCTGGTAGTGTCGTCGAGTTATAGGAAAAGACTAGGATTTTAAGCCTAAGCTCTCCCTGTGGTTCTACACAGCCATCATCAGGCCAATGATTGCATATGGAGCTCTAGTTTGGTGGCCTAAAGTCAGACAAACAACTGCCATATCTAAAATAGAGCACGTCCAAAGAATGGCATGCTTATCAACTACCAGTGCGATTCGTACTACTCCCACAGCGGCCATGGAAGCTCTTCTATGTCTTCCTCCTCTAAATCTTTACATAAAGGAGATGGCACTAAGAGCTACACTACGCCTCTCTACACCAAAAACAGGCAGTTCACACTGTTCAATTCTTCGAGAGGCGTCCTGTTCCGTTCCCTCATTATGAATGAGCTCAGACAGCATGCCCCCAAAATTCTTTTTTGATATACCCTACCAAATCTACATAGACAATCAGACTTACTTCGAACCTGATATCTCTATTTATACAGATGGCTCAAGAACATCTTCAGGGTCTGGAACTGGAATTTTCTCTGAGCAATTAAATCTAGAAGTAAGCATATCCCTCGGCACCCTCACTTTAGTTTTTCAAGCAGAGATGATGGGTGTTCTGCAACGTGCTATATTGATCAAAGAACTTGGAGTTCAGAACAAAGTAACTAGAATTTCTACAGACAGCAAGGCAAGTTTGCAAGCTCTCAGCAGCTGCAAAATAACCTCTGGACTTGTGGAACTCTGTCATCAATCTCTGTCGGTGATATGTAATAATAATGTCGTCGTACTCACATGGGTCAAAGAACATGACGGTAATGAGGGTAACGACCTGGCTGACAGACTGGCAAGACAGGGTTCATCGTCTCTGCCCTGCGGCCCAGAGCCAATACTCCTGTTGGCCAGGAAGACCCAACATAATTCTATCAAAAATTTCACTTTTGAAACTTTTTCTGGCCACTGGGCCACTCTAGCTTCTTGCAATCATGCAAGAAAACTTGTTCCCAAGCCGAACTACAAGTTGGCCAACTATCTCATTCGACTATCCAGGAACAATCTCCGAATTCTTGAAGGTACTCTTACTGGACATTGTCGACTAAACAAACATATGCATCGTATGAAAGTTGATGACAGCCCTTTCTGCAGAGGTTGTGTAGAGGAAGAAGTAACCGTCAAGCACATTCTCTGTGACTGCCCGACTCTCTCTTCAAAAAGAGGATCCATGCTAGGAGACTTCTGGCCTAACATGGCCAGTTTGAGTGCAGCTCCTGCTGCAGACTTGCTAGCTTACTTCGCGAGCGTTGACTGGCTTCAAGACCTGTGACAGCGAGGCGCACTCTTTTGGAGGGTGTACAATGGGCCCGCGTGTGTGGCCTAAGTGCATGTAGTTTCTCTACCCTCCCCTTTATATCCAGATCCAGATCAAGCTACAGCAGACATGAAGTACTGAATATCAATATTTTACAGCCAATCGTTTCGAATTTATGCGAGAAAATCCAAAAGACTGTCAAGTAAAGTACACTTCCGGCTTAATCGATTTCAATAAAAATAGGATATGAACACCTAGACGGTATTGTCGTCTTGAATACCGAATTCTTGTATATTCTACGTTCGATCATTTTGGATTTATGCGGAAAATTCTAAAAATTCTCAGACTAAAATGCACTTCCGGTTCAGCCGATTGCTATCCTAATGCAAGTTGTACAACAAGATTTTATAGAAGTGCTCAATACGAAATTTGATATTCTACGACTGATTGTTCTGAGTTTATTAAGAAAATTCAAAAAGTCTGTTATCTAAAGTGCACTTCGGGTTTAGCCGATTGATACGAAAATAGAAGATGACCATTCGAATGATAGAGGAATTCCAAATACTGAATTTCAGTATCCTACGACTTATCATTCTGGATTTTTGCGAAAAAACAGTTTGTTCTGAGCGGCGCAATGTCCATTGCAATTTTCAATTCTGAAGTTTATAGCTTGTGCATCAATAACATTTGGTGACCGATATTCATTCAGCATATACTTTCATCCAGTCTGATCACTTTTTCTTCTTCTGAATAGTTTATTCACTAATACATTCCCAGTAATATACTCATATGTACCAGTTCCTGATCAATAAAAGAATATTTTCCTGCCCTGGTCTCAGCGATATACCACTTTCCTCTATTTAATAAACACAACAAAAATCAGATGACAGTTTTGCAGCCTATTTAAACTGCATGCATAGTCGTAATTCAATTTCACGTACAAGGGCTTTGAATCTGGAATGAGTCAAGAATAACACTTTTCGAGAAATTATGGTTCAAAACTCACCCAACTGCTATTGCAACACAGGAAGACAAATATTAGCCATATTTTGTCACACAAATTAGCAATGATCTTGGAATCCAAAGAAGAACAATGAAGAAGAATATAATTATATATGTACGAGTACAACTTACGAACTTGTCTTAAGACATTTAGGACATATGAAAAAAACTGAATATTAGAAATATTATGATTTGGAGTCCTAGAATATCTCTTGTACTGCCTTACCAAAAACCCTTGGAAATTCTGTAAGAGAGTTTAGTGATATGAATGAATCCTACTTTAACTCTTTTTGGAGCAAGGTAGTGAATCTCACAGCTCAGTTCCTTATATAATGAAATAAACGATGAAATTCTACTGATATTTTTTCCCAAGATTTATAAGACTGAAGTCAGTCTCCATATTTCCACAGAAATTCTTCTCTTGGTTGAGATAACAGATAACTTCCTAAATACATCTGACAGGAATTTTCATGGAGTATAACAAAAGAAAAATGAGCAGCCCTCACACAAAGAATTGCAAATCAATAAAAAGCGCAAAATCCTGGCACATAATTTATTGAAATTCACTCCAATCTAGGGTGTATCCTCTGTAATTTATAGACAAGCAAGCCAATTGCGCCTTCCGCTGGTCATTAGCTTAAGGTAAATAATTGGACAACCAATGTTAGTAGAATGTATCGCCGTGAGGAGCAGAACCATACGCAAGTGGTTAATTTATTTTAAAATGCGCCTCGTTGAGTGAGAGTAGAATATTCAAGTGGAATAAGTAAAGCCGCTCAATGAGCTACTTAAAATTATTACTTACACAGTGGATTATTTTTTTGGTCTCGAATGTTAATGAAATAAAAGTACTAGGCAAAGGATGAAATTTATTTTATGTAACTAAAAGTTAGTCTATTCTTTATACACATTTTTTAACTTCCTCGGGCCGTCTGGAAAGGAAAGTATAGTGATCATGATTATTTTTTTATCTCCCACAAACGATGGGTCTATTCATTTTTGAGATCCCCTTAGATGACTTAGACAATTTCCAGAATAAAGCCGATTTACTGCTGTGTGTCTGCATGTCTGCAATTTTTCACGATACCAGCTCTAATGTTTGACCAACTGAGTTGAAATTTGATATACGAGCGAAATTTTATTGTGATTTAACTATATCAAATTGTAGCTGGGATCAGCACACCAGAAGATCTTCATGTATGACACAAATTCTTTACATTTGTGCATAATGTTTATAATGTTGCAGATTTTCACTACAAAGACAGTTTCAATGGTTTTATTGAACCTAAATTCTCACAAATTGAGATGCTACCGTCTCTTTAAACTACTTGAGAACTTTTATGCTTTTAAAATTTAAGACATACAATGTGATGGGAGAGAATAGAGACGGGACTTGACCAATTTCTTTGTTATTGAATTTATGTACCTACATGACTTTGTCTGGCGTTACAGAGAGAGGCTACCTCCGGGTTGGCAATATTCAAAGAAGTGAAAAAATGGCAGACTCATTTGGAAGTCAAAAGTTCAGTGAGTTAAGGACGGTATTGATCAAGACCATGAAACTTGTTATGTGCTAAAACGGCAAATTAGCTCATCTCAATCGTACCTATAATTAAAAGACTTGAAATAATTTAGGTCATCAGAACAAGCTGTTCATGGTATTCATTCATAGATGCAATATATAAGCTAATTCATAAATAATATTATATTATGTAACAAGTTTCATGAACGTCTCTTCAGATCAGAGTGAGTGTGTAGAGTAACGTATGTCTGAAGAGTTCATGAAACAAGTTGTATACTATAATTTTTCCTCAAATGCAAATTGAGACAGCACAAATAGATTTGGAAAAGAAAAATATTCTGGAAGGATTATGGAATACTATTAATTTGAAAAATTATTGGAGTACGTGCTTGATAGTCATCCTTGCTGACTTCAGGACGTGTTTGAAACAACCAAAAGCACGAGTTTGCCAAGATTTGTCTCATATTTTATCAATTTGATGTATACTAATTTATCTACGATTATAAAATAATATAATAAACAACTTGTGGATTTTCGATAGCCTAAATCAAACCTCATCTATAAGCAAAACAAAGGTTTACTCCTGACTCTACTTCTTGGAATTAATAATTTTCCTGCTCTCCTTTAGTAAGACTCCGATCTTCTTAGAGAACCCTATTCGCGACTCTTTTCTGTTCCAGAAAATCATACCATCAATCTTCTGCTTTCATGAAGTTCACTCTCTATTTGATAAATACAGAATTTCACACGAAGTAATTTATGTTCAAGTAAAACTATTTTCTGACGCGTGAAGTGTTTAGTACTGCCCTTTAGTAATTGAATGCAAATTTGTAACTCACATTGCTTCTCACCAAGGTATAGTAGCCGTCAAGATATAAGAAATTCTCTTGACCTACTAATCGGTAGAATTGTTCCAGCAGAGAATGCGGTTAAGCATTCATATATTTCCTAAAAAGCACTTATAGTAATCAAGGTATCAAGGGTGTTAAAGGACAATCATTCCGGAGGTCAACAGTGTACTTTCCGATAGGCTTCCGGCCCGAGGTGTGTACGCTGACCGTAGGCATTATCGTCCGTTCAATTCCCATGGTTCCTTCAATGTTTGACTAATTTACTATTTCATTCAAAATTCAGGGCATTCCAGGCTTAGTTTAGATAACTAGAACGGATATAAAAATGATACATCTGTCTCAGAGGTTGGATTTAGAACTCAGAGTGCAAATTAAGCAGAGTCCAAAGTGATTGTAAATGAAGCTTGAGACGAGTATTTTGTCTCAAAATTTTGCTTGAGACAAAATTACATGAAGCTGGATCTTTATTAGAAAATAAAAACAAAACAAGAGTCGCTAGCTCGTATGTACATATAACTTTTACTGAGGACACTCCAAAACACTATGACAGGGAGCGTATCGAGATATTCCGTTAATTTTTGAATAATGAATTTTCAAACAATATATAATTTTGCAAAATGCAGTCTGAAGATCTTAAGTGAATGAAGGACTTCACCCAAAATGTATGTGTTCCAGGAGATGCAGTGTTATAACTAGAGTGCGGATTATATGCATTTTGCATATGTTGTACAGTTGTGCATATCAGTATTCTCTCTACAAATGTTCACAATTTATACTAAAATTAAATGGAATTATTGATTGAAATTTTGCATATTGTGCATATTTATAGTTTTTTCGCATATATTGAGTTTTTTGTGCATATAATTGCATGTTCTTAATTATATTCCATGATCAGAATAATTACAAAATTTCTTCTTGTAGTATTTCGTCAATTTTCGTTCAGCTTCAATAATTTTTAAACCTGCACCATCTTTACGTTTGCGGGATCTGTGGACAGCAGCTTGGAAAAAGCATGCCGCTCACTTGATAAGTGATCCATATATTTGATCCTGGAAGAGAAAATAATTGTGGTTATGCTCATGTTTACATTTCGTGTTTGAAATGTCTCATTCATTTGATAATGTAAGATCTCAAAATTTTAAACAATGGATAAAAGAATACAAGTTCCTGGATATAGACAACAGGATTGTATTTAGTATAGCTTGTGAAAAAAAAGTGAAATTTATTGATTGTACATAGTTTGATTTTTCTTTACAATAGTGTATCATATTTACCATTTTGCTTTCAAATTATGCTCAAATACTGTCCTTGCCAAATCAATGAAATCAAATAATACAGACAAAGATAGAGAGAAAGTTGATGAACTGTGCTGTTTTCGGAGATCAAATGATGATAAATAGAAGGTATAATTCAAGAATGAAGTTCCGATTGTGATACATCTTTGTAAATGGATATTGGTTTAGAATATGTCTTTGCCAGAACACGTGAAACTTTGGAGTTTGCAGAGGAAAGAGTCCTTATTATTTTGTTGGATAGATCTTAGTCAATAGGTTCTTGTTTGATTTTTGTTGATACATTCAATATTTGAGCAGATATATTCTAGATAGCAAAAAGTCAGCCACCTGTATAATTCTATGGAATATATTTCAAAAAATGTGCTTTCTTATACGGCATTAACTCTAATTGTTGTTACTATTTATGTACCTACTTTTAGGTAAATATGTTCATATTCAAGACGTGATATGTTTGGTTTCTTGTGATAGTATAGATATGATTTATTTTATTTTTGTATTTGATAATATACCAAAGATAACAAAGTTCAAATAAAGTTGCATATTTGCATATATTTATAATGCTCGGGCCACACTTACGTATAATGTCATTAATTAAGGCGTTATTCAATAATGAATACATTGTCAATGACAATATGTCAATTGTCACATAACGCCTTACTTAACGACATTAGACATTAGTGTGGCCCCTGCATAAAAGTTCACATATATATTTTATTTTATGCATATTCAAGGCATATTTTGATGATATTTTAGTGCATATTGCATGCATATTTCGGTAATATTCTCCTGCATATATTCCGCACTCTAGTTATAACGGAGTACTTGATCTATGAAAATGGATGCTTAACGTGGTAAAAACAGTATAAACGGCCAATGACTGATAAATCGATTTTCTCCTCCAGTCATCTCTAAGCTTGATTAATAGACATTGCGTAAGACAAGCAATTTCGTTATTTCACTATATTTTCGCATCCTAACGCTATAAAATTTAGATTTTCTGTGGATTCATAATGGCAGCACTCCGCCTGTCACTGATCACTCGTTAGAATGTTTGTGAACTATAATTATTAGCTTGTACTCTATCTGAATATGCAGAATTTGAAAGTCATTGAAAAATATTTGTATGCAACGTATTACAACATTAGGTATACAATTTTCGTGCCTTGAACTCATGTAATAATGTTCAAGTTTATCGATTTATTGAAGTTTGAGAGAAATGTATATAAAAGAAATAGAGAATAAACGATTGCATGAACACTCAATGCATAGCTTGTCTTTCGTTCTTTTCTCATAATTCTTGCCCAGAAATCGGACAAATATGGTTCTAAAATATCGAATCATCCATTGAAATATCCATCAGTGGAATATATTTCTCTTGGATAACATACTTATTCCATATTTGCAAAGAAAATATGACGTATCAAACAAACGTTTGGCATATCATCTTACGTATGCAAAATTTGACCGAAAGAGCGATGCCATCAATGTAACGCAATAGGCGTGTAGTTACCTTGAATTTGTTTGCTTCTGCTTCACAATAAAAACAACAGATAACAGAACAAAAATATACCATATCCTCATAGGACTCTTATTTTCCCTAAGGAATATGAGTTATTTCTGTTACGAGCATAGGCTCTTATATGTCCCTAGAGTAAAAATCTATTTCGAGTCTGCGAGAAACATAGTTTACAGGATGATAAAAACTGTCTACAAAAAGATTAATTAGTATTTAGAAAAAATTACTTTTGTGAAAAGCAGTTATTTCTATAGGGTAGAGCAAAATAAAATGAAATAATAAAATTGAAACTATTAGCTCTAGATATTTACAAGGTATAATGAATAAATACGACGCAAGTAGTAATACTTTTTGATTCATCGACAAAAAATGTAATGTACTTGGTTTTGTTATAAAACAGAACCTACCGTTCCACTGCTATTGAATTCAGATGATAATCTATGCCATCGAGTACAAAGTTGGGCCCGCGATGTAGAATAATAGAGGAGAGGACACTCAGTTGGAAAACATGAAGCCTAAAATGTTATGCGGCAGTTGTGAGAGGGATAGCGAAAGTAGGCCTAAAGCTTTGCGTGCCCCATATGCAGAAATGAGATTATATCTAATTTCTTTTTCAATAAAATACATTTGTCAGATAGATTCAATATTTTTATTCCGTTGGATCGTTCATTATTCTTAAAATGAAAGACAACAGTAAAATGAAAGGCATTTCTATTCATTAAAATGTTATGCGGCAGTTGTGAGAGGGATAGCGAAAGTAGGCCTAAAGCTTTGCGTGCCTCATATGCAGAAATGAGATTATATCTAATTTCTTTTTCAATAAAATACATTTGTCAGATAGATTCAATATTTTTATTCCGTTGGATCCTTCATTATTTTTAAAATGAAAGACAACAGTAAAATAAAAGGCATTTCTATTCATTAAAACCTGCAATAAAATAGTACATTATAAAACATGTTTTATAAACGTTTCTTTGGACATCAGTTTTCTCAATTAGACACATAGACAATTTTATGAATATTTCATATTGCAATGGGCGTGATTAAATTGAGAAAATATACACAAACAGTTTCTTATTTACCACAAGACGGGTAGAAACAAAAATGATGCATCGTATCTAGTGTGCAAAATTATACTCTGGTTAATCATTTAAAATATAAGAGATCATTGATCATGAGTCAAAATTATCAAAAGCTTCGTAGATATAATTAATTTCGAATTAAGCTATCAGACATCGCGAACAATATCAATTAAGCTCCAAGATGAGTGATTAAACACTATAGATAATCAAAGTAATTACTGACCATTAATTAAAGTAAATTCTGATAAGAGAAAGGTAGCTAATTTACGCACGACCGTAAAAAAAGAATAATTTTGTGGATTCAACACAGAACATTTCTCAAAATGAAATAATCATCATTGTAATACAAAATTGTGAATTTCTGAAGCTAAAGCACACCTAATAAAACCAACTAAATTGCACTCATTATATTCTTTTTCATAACAATAGTCGCTTATCGAGCGACAATAATGACACTGAAAATAAAATTCCTGTAATCGATGGCGAGTGGGTAATTTGACCGAGAGAAAGCAGTGAATATTAATTTGAACTAGCTACTGCTAGCGATCAATAGAAACCGAAATTACCGGTCTGTTTGTGTTGTCGCGTACCGGTTGCGAAACGGTAGCGGTAACGCGACTGCATGGTAACATTGCTACCAGGCTAAAGATGTCGCCACTTACAAGGAATGTACCTAAACTTTGTTCAAAGTTTCAAAAAGCGCCAAGAAGGTGAACGCGGAAAAAGTTAGAACTAATGAACAAGCATATTTGAATACATAATGGAATTATTGATGTTCTGTGGGTATCTACTATGTCTAATTCTCGGAGATATGTGACGTATGATCTAATTAACTATTTTTCTAGGTTTCTATATATTTGATTCTATTATTCTGAATTCATTGATTATTCCATTATCAATTAGAAACAAGATCATTGCAAATGACATCACTGAATTGGAAATGGAAAATGAGCTATAAAGTGCAGCTTGAAATCGTTGAGTATATTTTCAAATCATATTTGAATGGGTAAACAATTTTGTTGACCTATTCTCTCTAATAAAACTGAGTATCATAAATATTTGGAATACAACTTGACAAATCAATTCGAAATGGATAATGTGAAGCAAACTACTGGTAACTAAATCCAAAGTTGTTGACCTTTATAATCAATACATAACTGAATGAAGAGCGAGCTCGAATGACTATTTTCAAAGATATAAGTGAACAAGAGTCTGCAAATGGACGGTTTCAGAGATACGGAATATAGTTTTCCTCTTTGTGTTGCATTCGTACATTTTTTCAACTTTTAACTGTAGTCAACAAATATTCAATCATACATACAGCTTCTTGAAGTTTTTGCTATTGAATTAGCCAACATGCATTTCAAGTATGGTTGTGCTAGTGAGAATGGTAGGGAAGCGCAGTGGTTTTGTGTTGACCCTCATTCCGATCGCCAAATCCATTCAGTTGTTGTTTTTTTATTTTTTTAAACTGCATCTGAGATTGTATGGTACTGACTTATTTGCAGAACATTCCCATTATTCCAAGAAACCATGGTCGTAGAGAGTATCAGTCGAGGTAGGAATAAGCGCTCTTCTTGTTTAGAGAAACTTCCACAAGAAGCATAATACTATGTACGAATCCAAATATATACTCGTAGTTGTATAAAGGTTCAATACTTTATAAATTCCATTTTCTATTCAAGCTTCGAGTAATCGCTGAACGCAAAGAAAATGCAATAAATTTTGTATTTTCTTTAAATTATTAGACCGACATTTCACTGTAAAATTGATCTGGGTATCAATTAATTGGAAGATTAGTGGAATGTATTAAAAGCAGAACCATCTTGCAAGTAGTGGAGTGCCTGGAGCATTAAAAACACGAGAACCTCGGATTCCATCTATAGTGGATGAATTTCAAAAATTCAAAATGGAATGTTAAGCTAATAATATATACAAAAATATTCACCTATTAAAAAATTGTGATCTTGATTGAAAAAAAAAAAAAAGATTATTGCAAGAATTCAAATATAGTATAATACATATTAGGCTGTAGAATATTTTTGTATATCCGAATTTAGTTGACGCATTTATTCATCAAGGAAAATTGAATCAAAAAGAAAATTATCAATAAAACATTTGTTAAAATTGAATACATTAGAATTTCCGAAGTTCAACTCTATAGATAATAATGAAATGAAGATAATGCTTGTCACAATGTTGGTCACAACATTGTGACAAGTAATGTGACTGAGTTAGTGTTTTATATGGTTCGCTACATTGAATTGTACTTCATATCAATCTCCAATTGGTGAATCCGCAACGCGCCTAAACATCTCAAAATTTATCACAAGAAGTTTATGAGAATCTGGATGCACGTTCTTTGAAATAAACTGTTCTGTGGCATTTTGAAGTATATAGAATCACTGTATAACGTTCTGGAATGATCTTGAGTGTTTTGGGACGTCCTGGAAGATTTTATGGCATTTTGAAACGTTCTGAAATATTCTAAAACATTTTATAACATTTTAGAGTAATTTAAGACATACTGCAGCATTTTAGAACATCCTAGAACATTTTTAAACATTGTATAATATCCTAATGTGTCCTGGAATATTTCAGAGTGATTTGGTACGTTCTAAGGTGTTCTGAAATGTCCTGGAGGATTGTACGGCATTCTGAGCCGTTCTCAAAAATTCTAGAACATTTTATGAGGTTTTAGAATGTTCTGGAATATTCTGCAGCATTTTAGAATATCCTAAGACATTTTGAAACATTTTATAATCCCGATGTGTTCGGAAGTGTTTTGGTACGTTCTAGAAGATTGTACGACGTTTAAAAGCATTTTGGAACATTCTATAACGTTTTAGAATAATCTGGAGTGTTCTTAATTATTCTGGTACGTTTTAGACCATTCTAAAGCATATAGGAACACTACAACATTTTGGAATGTTCATGAATGTTTTGGAACGTTCTAAAATATGGTGTTCTAAAGCGTTCTCAAATATCCAAAATTATCCTGTAACGTTTTGAAGTATTCTAAAATATGTTGCTGCATTTTAGAACAGAAAGGTTTTTAAATCATTGTGTAACATTCTGACGTGTTCTAAAATGTTTCAGAGTATTTTGATACGTCATTTAACATTGTATGATGTTCTTAAGCGTTCTGGAATATTTCATAACGTTGTAAAACAGTCTGGAATATCCATAAGCATTCTGGAGCGTCTTAGAACATTCTAAAGCATATAAAGTCAATACATAACACTCTGCAATATTAAAGAGTGTTTTGGAATATCCTGGAAAATTTTATGGCATTCGGAGACTTTCCTAAATATTCTGGAACATTTTATAATGTTTTGCAGTGTCCTAAAACATATCTTGGTAAACCCGTGGCGTCAATCATTTTGAAAACGTCCTGAAGTTGGCACAGGCTCTTTAAGCACGGGCTGAAGCTACCTTCAATAATTTTCAATATTAGTATCTGAAATCTCTCTCAGGATATTTTTTTTCCAAATGGATTTTTGCTGTCTTGATTTGCGCTTGTAAAACAAATGTAGTACCTATGTAGCTTGTTTTATAAACTTTTTAGACACGCGTTCCTCTGAACACTTGCTTCTCTCGTATCTAAAAAACTTGTGTTCACACTCTGATAAGCGTAAGGAGTCCTATCGGGTAAGTTCGATTTTCATAAGATTTGAGATCGGCAGATAAACGCCATGATACAATTGTCTCTATCATACCATTTGTAAGAGGAAGATAGATACAATTCGATCAGGCTATTCATATTTCAAGAAAAAAATCTCAAGAGATTGCTTACGCTTGTCAGAGTATATGAATCATGTTACAAAATATACTATTAGTTGTACATTGTTACCGTTCTCTGCTCTACGTTTTACTAACTGTTCAAGGTCTCTAGGACCCACTCAGGTATCTCAGGAAGATGTTATTCTATGTATATTCAGGTTGAATGCAATGTATACATAAAAAAATATAATTTAAAATTAAACTATGTGCTGAAATATAATTGTTTGTTTTGTTTTCTGTTCAAATCATAAAAAGAAACAGAAGCACAAAAAAATTTTTGATAAACTTTGCAGTTTATAGTATGAAGAACAATATCCCACCTCAATCATATAAATTCATTCACTGTAACAAAAGTCCGAGGTCTAATCCTCCAGGCACTCCACTAAAGGAAAATCGAATGATTGCAGGGCGCGATTGTGGAAAAATTGAACCTTTTTTTCCACAAAATACTATAAAAGACTAGTCAAAATCAAATTATGATATAGAAAAGCTTCAAAAAGTTGAAGTAGAGCTACACGAAATTTATGACAGCATATAAAATTATATCTAATATTTCTTCAGGCTATATGAACAACAAAATTTTGTAGTTGTATTGAATATTGAATTCAGTGGCGCAACAGAGTCTTCCGGGACCTCAGTGCGACAACATGGTAAGGGCCCCTGGCAAAATTTACAAGCCAAAAAAAGGACAAATTTCATAGCAATGTTCAATTTTAATTTGACAATCTCGAATTTGATAATCTTTAGTCAAGAAAACTTTCAATCAAACAGGAGGGACTGCGCCCCCTCCAATTTTACTATTTGGTGAAGAAGGTTTCTCTGTGCTATCCCTCACAGAATTTGTTTTTTTCTGAATGAAAAAGAGCTTGTACGTAAGAAAAATTGCCGGAGCAGAGCATAAATATATTTTTTATGACGCTTTCATTAGTTCCACCTGTATGTACAATATGTCTGTATGTTTGTTTGTAACGGAATTTTTGATCGCGATTTTTACTCACTTCAAAACTTCAGATTGAATTGAAAATTTGCACACCTTATCAATGGACCGATGACAATACATTAATTTGATAAGTTTGTCCCATTATCTTGACCAAGGTCTTCTGGATCAACAATTTTTACCTCAAAATCATAGTTTTACCGGTTGTTTGTAAAACTACAAACTAAGGCTAAATTTACGGACTACAAAACAATTAACTCGGAAACCGAAAAAAGTCAAATGAAGATATTTTGAAATAAAATAGGTTGAAGAACACGCTTTAATGGTGAACTGAACTAAAAAGTAAGATAGATATTTGAGATACAAGTGTAAAAAGTCATTCTTCGATGCACGAGCGGCTCGTTTAAAAATACGAGTGCTTTCGAAAGCTCCGTGAGTGCATTAGAGACATTTTACACGTGTGAAATCGTGCAATAAAAGTGTGCAATATAACTTTTCTTGCTTAATTTTGCTTTTTTTTTTTACTTTAAGAATAATCTAAAACACTATCACTTTTTATGCGATCGTAGATGAATAATTTTTTATCATAAGGATAAAAAGGTCAACCAAAATGAAGGAAGGGGGTGTCGAAAGCAGTTGCGTCAGGGAGTACTTCCGCGGTTCTTGTCGGGGGCCCCAGGCAATTGCATCGGCTGGCCCTGCGATAGTTACGCCACTGATTGAATTCAACTTGGAGTACTATATATATCATCTCGTTGTTTTTCCGAAGTTCCAACTTTCGATGAAGTGTTCGAGTATTTTGAGGAGTATTTGGCGAATAACACAAGTGATTCTAGCTTCCCATTCCTCAATCGTAGCAGGCTTGTCCATGTACACTTTGGATTTTAAATAGTCTCGAAGAAAAAGTATGGAGATGCGATATCACACGATTTAGGCGGCCAATCCAGCGGCACGAAGAATAAAATTGAAATTAACTGTTCATGAAATGTTCTAGCAATAAAGCTATGGTTTCACCAGCTGTGTGACAAGAAACGCCATCTTGTTGGTACCAAATATCCTCGAGATCACGGGCTTCAATTTTAGGCCATTATTATGGTGCGATACGGGCGTCATCGATAGTTACGTTCTGGCCGGCTATTTTCAGCTACCGCCGCTATATTTTATTCACCACGTGCTGAATGTGGTCTATTGGGTTGCGTATTATCCAATAATGAATAGTGGGCTTCAGACTTTTTGATGGTATAGCAAATTGGGCATTCAGTAGATCGAGTATGTGGACCATAAGTAGCTCTAAGTACACGAAACACATTCCTCGAAGAGCACTGATTTTCGTAATACAGCTAAATGATTTGTAAGGATTATGCCACGCTAAGTCTCTCCACTATGAAATGTCAAACAGTACTGAACAAAAATACAAAGACAAGTTGTCATGATTCACGCGTCATCGGTCGAAAAATCTTTATTTACTTTATTTTTTACATGTAAAAAGCTTATTTTTCATATGTATTCAAGATATGTGAGCTATGTACAAACAAAAACTATAGCATATATTTCTTTTTCGACAAATTTTTTACAGTATTCTATAGCGAAGGAGTCCCAAGTTACCTAAAGCCCCTCCTGCAACTCTTCGATTTTCTGTGCGGGACGATCCTTCCTAATAAGACTCGCTTATCTTCTAATTAGTTGATATCCAGATCAATTTTACATTAATTTGTATGTAAATCTGATCCAGGAAACGCGGGCTTCATGTTAAACAAGACGAAATCGGCAGCATGAGTCTATCTCCTGATCCAGAAGACCTTATTCGATGTAGCACTTAATTTTATATGAAAATGGGAACTTGTGCGTCCATGTAATGCACAAATACATTCAAAAAATTGTTTATGATTGCAGTATGAAATCCGAGAATGCTTGGTTCATATTGCTACTTTGAATGACAATTGGCCAATTATTACTGAGTACATCATATCTTTCATATCCTAGAGAGAAATAAGATAGATGCACTGCGATTTTACTGATTTTGCTGTCTTATAATCACGTAGCCACTGTACATGATGGTAGACAATAACAAACTAGTTTTATATCATATCTTCCAATCAGAAAGTTGAAAAAAAAAATACTAGCCTCATATTTCAAGTTCTTTTGTATGAAAAAATAATCGTGCAAAACTCTTCAAATGCTCCTTATCCAAAATATGAATGAATAACAGGTCAAATATTAGCATTGGTAGGCCCAAACGTGTTTCCATAATTAATAATTGAAGCATTCTGTTTACTAAAGGTATATTATTTAGGTTATTAAGTCTCGAAGGACAGAATGTCTCTTGAGCTACGGTCTGAATATCAAATATTCATTAATGTCGCGTAATATACCGATGCTTTTATATTTAACCATATAGACTTAACTGAAACTACAGTCTTACCCAACTAATGATATATTGACATTAATTATACATTCGACTAATGTTCATGACAGTTCTTCACTGAACAGAAATAATATAACTCAATTAGTCAATTTGGACTCTAAATAATATATACCACTACTACATTTCACATATTGTGGCACACTACAAATTTCACCGAATAGAGCAGAGATTCATACGATCTACTAAAATTCAAGACATGTTATAAATGTTGGATTGAAACAATATCAAGAGATTGTGTGAATTTGATACAATGATGATATTCATGTACTGAATATGAATTGCATGTTACCCCATTATTTGAAGAACAATTTTAAAACTGTAGAAACAGTTCATTCATATGGTTGAAGATATAGGTAGATCTTCCTACAATTCTTGCATTCACAAGACTGTTTTCTGCATAGCAAAAATAACCTCCTATTTGTAGTCAATATGTGATATTGATTGTATTTTACAATCATAACTTAGAATTCATTTATTATAAATGGATTGCAATGCTTAAATGCTTTGAAAATGATATAAAATATATCGAAACGTCAGTGGCACTCGAATTGATTTGATTTTGGATCATTGGTCGTCCCAATTTCAGCTATTCCTCCATTCAATACATATAACCGAGACATGATCTTCAAGACAGAAAAAAAAATATTGAGGTATTGTTTCACGTGATTTTCTTTAAAACTTTGGATGAATGCCGAAGAATGTTGTTCTTCCTGCTTTAAATGTGGAACCAACGTTTTCACATCCGGTCATCTATATATTTTCAATCATCTAGATCAGGGGTCGGTAACCAGCGGCCCTTTGCAATTTTTTGTGCGACCCGCCAAAGCACCAATATTCATTTTTAATAATATTCATACTCGTATATGATATAAAAGCATTATTCAAGTTACATTTTACATTTCAATGTGCGGCCCGCATAAAAAAATTCATTGTGAAAAAGGCCCGCCGTCCGAAAAAGGCTGCCGACCCCTGATCTAGATACTTGCCCTGCTCATTTTTGTATCATTATTTTTCTGATGAAGACTGTTGGATAGAGTCAAAACGTCCAAAATGGAACGATAGAAACAAAATCTGAATGGACACAAATTTCATTTGAATTATAAAAAGGAATAAGTGATGAGAAAATTGTAGTGCAAACAAAATTTATAGTTTTTGTTATTTTGAATTTGTTGAGCTAAGTTTGCAAATTTAGAGGAGATTAAATTGAACGAACAATTCTTGTTTTTTAGAATCTGCTTGTTCTATCTATGCTACGTCAGAAATCCATCAGTAGCCTTCTACCCGTAGATGGAAAAAAATTCATGATAGAAACTATCGCTATGGATGCTACCTTTTCATTTTTCAAACAATCCTACGCGTTGGATCTATCAACCAAAAACTGATGGTTTCAGACATTTCTAAATGCTGTTCTGAAACCGTCTAGAATGTACGATTCAGAAGAAGAATTAAATGTCTCATACATGTATTTCATATTCTAGAATGTATTTATCTACAGGAAAGTCGATATTTGGCAATATTTATAAAACAATGTCAAACTATGTTCCACGTTCTGTGTATACCTTATATGTATATTATATCTTCAAAATTATACGCATATTCTTACTAACCGTTTCTGGACACTCACTAAATATTTCATTTCCTAATTAGGTATATTTCCAAATGTATTGATTCTGTTTGGACTTGGAAAACATTAGAATGTGCTACTTATTCAAAAATAATGAACCAGAATAACAAATGTATCCATTAGACTCGGTGAAAATTGTTCTTATTAAACTCACAAATTAAATGGAAATGTTGAACAAAAGGAGAACTCGTCCGAGAAAATTGTTTGTTTTGCTGTGAAAAATAAATGAACCGCGAAATTTATTAATTACTGATAAACCAAAGATGTGCTGATTGCTATATAATAAAAATCTAAGTTGATTATGCGGCATAGACTATAAATATCATCTCCGGTACCTGGGCAGTCTAAAGATTATAAAAAATCTTTGAGCAAAATATAAAGTAAATATTAAACCAGAGATTCTATCATCAATTCGATACTTATTAAATGGAAATAATAAGTTTGTGACAGCGCACATATTCATCATACAAAACGAAACAGATTCCTAATATTTGTCACACTTGGATTATCCTATTCCATTATTACAAGACGAAACCATTTAAGGTAGATCGAGTCGAATTGGACCACAAAAAAATGTTGATATTGGAAATATCTCGAGAAACTGTATGCATACAACCAACTGATAACGTCCTTTTTCTATTTCCATACACGGTATTTGTTTTTAATCAACAAGTCGTACAGGCAAAACTCAACAGCTACCTGAAATTTGTAGTGCACGCAATTTCAACGCGCTTTCAAGTTACGTACAAACTCATAATTTTGTTATATTCAGTATACAGAATTGATGTTGGATGTGAAAGCACACACAATAAAAAGCAATCACACTGATGGAATGAACTGGTTGAGGAAGGAGCTAAATATGGAAGGAATTTTCAACACAAAGAAAAAAGAAGATTACAAAGATTACAAAATACAAACGAAAACAACAAAAGAACTGATCAAGAAATCAAAAAAAAATATACTTTACAACACACTGGGAAGCCACAGGAAAGAAAAATGAACAGCATTGAGACAACTACAAGATAAAAATGGAAAGATAATGAATGATGACATCGAAAGAATGCAAATATGGTAAGAGCATTTTCAAGAACTATAAGAAGAAAACGAAGATATACAAAAAAACACAATACTAAGAGAAAAGTAACGGTAAAGCATCAGGATACGATAAGATTAGAGCAGAACAACTGAAATATATTGGAGACGAAGGTGAGCAAATATTACTAAAAATGTTGGATCAAATTTGAAAAATAGAAACCAATACTAAAAGACTAGGAAAAAGACGTGATTTTTCCTGTACATAAAAAAGAAAACAGTAGAGACTGTAATAGTTACAGAGGTATATAACTGCATTGCACAGCGGCTAAGCTATATGAAGCAATATTAGAAAATACACTGAGACAAACAACAGATGCATTAATGGAGAAAGCCCAGAGTGAATTCAGAAAGGTTACTCTACACAAAAGCACATATTTACGAGAAAATTCACAAAAAAGACAATGGAACAAGACGAAAAACTATTCATAGCATCTATAGATCTTGAAGAAGCCTTCGATAGAGTACTGCGAAAAAAGATGTGGAGAATATTGGAAGAGAGAAATGTGCGCAAACAACTACGGAAAGCAATACAAAGTGTATATAAAACAACATCCAACTATATAAGAGTGGGAAACGGGTGCTTGGAGGAATTCACAACTACACAAGGGCTAAGACAAGGAGGAGCACTAAGCCCGCTACTTTTCATCATTTTTTTGGACAGTTTTATGGAGGAGGTAAAGAATAAAACAAAGAAGTATACATAGGAAACCACAATCTAATCAGGACAACTATCTCAGAATGCGTCTTCGCAGATGATGATTAAAAATAAAGAAGATTCACAGCACAACATTAATATGTGGAAAGGGAAATTCAGTAATCACTACATAACTAAGAAAGTGCTAAAAACAAGAATCATGATAATTTAATGAAAAGACACAATAGTAAAAATGAAGATAAATGGAAGAGATATAGAACAAGTGGTGATATGGAGAACGAGATAAACAGCAGAATACTTGCAGTCAATAAAAGTTACCACGTATTAAATAAAGTCATTTTAAGCAGCAGGCAAGTATCGAAAACAAAAATAATACTATATAAATCAATTCATAGATCAATATTAATATATGGAAGCGAAACATGGACAATGAAACAAAAAACAAAAAGCAAGATGCAAGTAGCAGAAATGAGATGATTAAGAAAAGTAGAACGAGTTACAAGTATAGAAAAAATTAGAAATGAGCATATTAGAGCAACTCTATGAACAGAAACTATACAAACTACTATATAAAAGAAACGACTAGCATGGTAAGGATATTTAATAAAAATGTCAGAAGATAGTCAAGAAAAAATTGTGTGACATGCTAGAGTATCAAACAAGAACAGAAGAGGAAAACCCCAAGAAATATAAGAAAATAATATGGACGAGATACTACACGAAAACAGAGTCACTTGGCAGGAAGAGAGGAAAATAGAAAAGAATAGAAAGTAGTGGAAAAAATTAGTGAGTAGATTGAAATAACAAAGACTGTTCAAATATATGTGGTTAACCACGTCTTTGGGGGTAAGTTGAATTATTTCCTCAGAGGGTCCATAAGTATCAACATAATTAAGAAGAATGAAGTGCCACTTATAAAGATTTCATCTATTCCAACGAAATTTTTTTTTATTCTTTATCAATGGATTAGATTCAATGCAACACGTTCTAGGAAAAGTGCCATGAGAAACATATTTTTAGGAGAAAAGGAAAAGGACAGTTAATCTGAGCTCATGTACCAATCATTATAATTAATTCCATTATTTATATTCTAATGAGTTCTATTCGTTCCGAGTTACCAGTTATTTACTCTTTATCTGCATGGGTATTGAATCGAATTCCAACAATATAAACATATATTCAACTAGTCTAAGGCTTGGTTGCATGAACATGCAATAACTAAAGAGTTCTTCAAAAATGAACAATATCAAATCGAATATATTCGTCAAATCAGTTACCTAGCATTGCTGTCAAAAATTCGATTTGATATTGTTCATTTTTCAAGAACTGTTTAGTTAATGAACGTTCCCGCAACCAGGCATAAGTATATCGCCAATCCTGTGTAGATTCCATTATCTATTATCAGGGCTTGTTGAATATAAATACAAATTTGAATTTGCTAGAAATTATACAAAGACATCATTTTAATGTACTTTGAGAAAATATGTGAATCTTATCCATTCGCTTCTCCTAGGCAACTGAAATGAAGGGTACCCCAGAAATGATACTCAAATATAATTATTGTTCTGACCAATATGCTTTATTCAACTCTTATCGCTAACTATGATTATCACAATGGAATTGAAACTTTATGATAGTTCTAGACAGTCAATCTTGAGTTTATAACGATGCTATTCTGTTCTTTATTATCAATTCAGTACACCAGATCGAAAGATATCCAATCAAGTGATGTTTAGTCTATTACGGTAATGGAACAAAGAGTCATCCATTTCACAAGAATGATAATGAATAACAGATCCAACAATGATCAAATTAGCATAAAGACTGAATAGGCTGCAACTTAAATAAATTCATTAAACAAGCAACCAATAATTCACAATGTAACTCCCACTTAATCAACGAAACTAGTTCTTTGAGACTGAATTAAATCGTCAAACTAGAGTTTCTATTATTCCCAGTTATTTAAAATAATCAAGAACAACTCTTAAATATCACCAATTCATAAAGGATTTCTCGGGAACCATCGGCTTCATTCTGCGATTCATGTGTTAAACTGTAAAGCTTGAACCTCATTATGGGCCAGTGATTGATAATTGATGCATCACTCAATCAATACAAGCGTAATTAGAACAAAGTGTGATCTCTGGGATTGAAGATAATTTCTGACATATTGAAGGAAATCATTGTACGTAATCAATCACCACTCTAGGCTGTACGAATTAAATATATGGTTGATGGCTACAATGGTAGCACAGACTCAAACGGGCCTAGAATCTAGAAGAATGCAAATAAATTCACTATATAGCCTCTTAGGATGGTAAAAGGAGAAACTTCAAATAATCATAGAACTAAAATTAAACAAAATTCTTCAATTAATTTTGAGGAAATTCACCGCTACCACAAGTATTTCACTGACTGATGGCTGCTCGGGGCAGCACGAGCCAAAAACACTTTGCACAAGATTGAGAAACTTCCACCCTTGGATTATCTTGTTTGATAGCTCTCTTCGAAAAAACACAAAGCAGGACAATCAAAACGTGGATCTGATTATTTAATTCTTAGACAGGACTCTTCTCAGTCTGCACCTTGCATTCAAGATTTCTCTTCGTACATGAAATTTTGACTTTGACGCAAAGATTACTTGTAGAGAGAAGACTTGACAGTACAGTGCTACCAGAATTTACAAGATTTCACATCAACACAAAAGAGCTCCTATGGGTGAAGTGCATCAACTAATTCTATAGCGCTTGGTTCAATGTAGCAAGCCATACAAATCACTACTTGTCACAATGTCACGACGTGTTTCAAAGACAACATAATGAGAATTCCGTTGGCAATACATACATTTATCATGAAATATAGATGAGATATGTATATATGTAATGAAAATATATACAAAATTATGAAATATCACCAGAGTAACGCAAGATATATACATTAGAAGGAGAAAAAACTAATAAATAAGTCATATCCTTATGTATTTCAAATTAACAATTGCGACTGCCATCTGGATATTTTGTAATAGTAGATTAAAATAAAAGGGACTGTCACTCAAGCACCAGGAAAAGTGTAAGGTGTCGAGTCGTAACTAACCAACTCACTAACACTAACACAAACTTTGTATTTTTCGATTTGTATGTGTGACGCAGGCCTGTTTTGACGTTGAGCAAAAGGTCGCAGAGGAATTAGCTTTTCCGCAATTTTCCAGGTCTAGTTATTTAACTTGTTCACCTGAAACAATGGGTTATGATGCGAGAATTTTATCTGCAACTAGTCTGTAATTGACTTTTTAACTATCAACTTCATTTCATATCTCGATGGCAGGATAATTTTTCGGATTCACAAAAGTTACCTTGTGACAACACTAATCCTTCACAAATTCATTCGAGTCCCGTGAAGAAGACGTAGAAGGAGATCGTGAATCATGCGGCTATTCCTAATTTATTGCTAGACTATACGTCACTTTTGTGTTTTTCAAAACTCATTTTAATATATTTGAAAACTGCTCCAATTATTCGAACTGAATATATATTTATCATTAAATTTTTCTGAAAATTTTGTTCCGAATGCAGTATGCTGAAAGAAACAATTTATATACTGTATGTATAATATAATTTTTTTTTCATTCTTTCAACATAACTCACTGAATAGAAAATATTTCATAAGAAAATATACACGGAAATATCGACTCACACTCTAAATATTTATTTACTATTGAAAAATAATAGAAGACGAAGCTCATATGTAACGCCACATCATTCCAAAAAATAACAAATTAGTATGAATATATAATTAGAAATATAGAGACATTGAATTTTTTCTCAAATGAACAGAACTATTGCAAATAATACAAACAAAATTTGTTTGGATATAATCAATACTGAGATTCCATTTTGAAACTGAAGACTGGAAACTGAATATACTTTCATGTGAAGCTTATTTTCACATATGAATAGATTACTGATAGATTTAAGAGCTCTCTTTGAGCAAATATTTCTTCAATCATAAGAATCCATGAACGGCTCTTTTGAAATTCGAAATTTAATTTAAATGATAGTGAAAATCGTGGAAAAAAATATGCTGGACAAAGAAATAAATCAATTCATTTAGGAGAATTTGTTTTTGGCATTTCTCTCTACAAATGTCATTATAGGATCTAGGAATATTCTTCGAAAGCAATTCTCCGAAAGCAATTCTTCGAGCGCAATTCTTCGAAAAACAGTTCTTCGACAATGAAATTCTTCGAAACTGCAATTCTTCGAGAATAATTTTTCCGAAAGTATCATTCTTCGAAAATAATAGTATATTAAGATATTAGTTTTATGAGACGGGATTTTAGAGCACGCGTCCTTTTGGAAAACAAACCGCTTGCGGCGAATTTTCTAATGAACGAGTGATCTAAAATGTTTTATACAACGTGTACCTTATACAATTTTTTCTACTTGGGTTCATATATGTCAACGAATAATAAATTTCATTTTTTGAAAAGATTTTTTTATTAGACTCTTTTGGTAACATTGAGGTTTGACACATAAGCAATTTTTTCAGGTCAAAAATACTTTTCCAAGTGTGTTAATCTGAATTTTGTTACTTTTCAGAGATAAATCAATATAAACCTGAACAACTCAAGAATTTTCTTTCGAATATATTGCATTTTGGTATTGAATTACAGTTAGGTTATCTAGCAACTTAGCTACCAACCTGATAAAAATTAGGTTTGAGTTCTATAAAAAGGCACTTAACGATAAGTAAACGAGGAATTGGTAAAAGTTTTTTCAATAAAAAAAGCCATAAAATTCTTAATCACACTGTTCTCTAATTTTGATTCAGTTACTGGTTTCGATCACTGGGTGATCATCCTTAGACTACCGGAGAGACTACAATGAGAGGAAATAAAACGTAAAACTAACAAACACACAAGCAGGTAGAAATTTTTTAACAAATCAAAAAATACAAAATGGTAACTTACACAATAAAATTACAGGAGCCTCACAAAAGAAAACGGCGTCAAGTAGCCCGCTAGTGTCATGTTAATGAAAATATATAAAAAAGCGGTAATAAAGCACTAAAAAGATTCAAAAAGATATATCCAATCTGTTCAACAAAATCCAAACTACAACTGAAAAAAACTGAAAAAACTCGAGAACTATCCAAAAAAACTCGTAAGAACTAGTTATGTAGACCGCGAATTAAATTAAAAGATTTATAAGTGGGGTGTGTCTAAGGTTCGTTTGGTCATTCAAACTAAAATGGGCATGGTTTTTTATAGACTTCTTAATCTCTAAGTTTTCCAGGAAATCAAGAATCTTGCCATTTTTCCGTATGTGTAAAATTTCAAAGTTTCTGGTAATATCAAAATCGTGTCCGCTTTCAATTAGATGATCAGCAAAAGTTGATTGGCTGTTTTGAAATTTTACTGCGCGCGCATGTTCTTTGAATCTCGTTGCGAATTTCCGAATAGTCTTGCCAATGTAAAAACATTCACACGTGTCGCATTTCAACTTATAGACGCCAGACTGCGCCACTAATTCAGGTTTGTCCACTTTTTGACAGCTCTTTTTTTTCAAACATGTCAAAGGCTTGAAAGCAATGTCAACATTGTACCTAGCGAACAAATTCCTAGCTTTGTAGCTAATATTACCAATAAAAGATAGACTGAATCTCAAATTGTTATTTCAATGTGTAAAGCGCTGTTATGAGCTTGTTTCAGTTGAAGTTTATATTTTCTTTTTGTTATCATTTGTGAAGCTCCTGTAATTTTATTGTGTAAGTTTTGTATTTTTTGATTTGTTCAAAAATTTCTACCTGCTTGTATGTTTGTTTGTTTTACGAATTATTTCCTCTCATTGTAGTCTCTCCGGTAGTCTGAGGATGATCACCCAGTGATCGAAACCTGTAACTAAATCAAATGTGAATGTAAATCAAAATTAGAGAACAATGTGATTAAGAATTTTATGGTCTTTTTATTAAAAAAAGCCCTTACCAATTCCTAATATCAGTCACACTTGGGTTTCCCTATTCCCTTATTATAAATAAACGAGTTTCATAAAGTTCACTTTATGACATTTAAATATAGAAATCTTATTATACTTTCAGTGTGTTTAGGAAACAACGCTAAAAAAAAAAAACTGATTTTCTAGGTTAAAACTCCATGTCCGATGTTTTTAAAAAGTCTGAAATATTTGTATGACAATAAAAGCAAATATGAGAGCTCAATAGTGTATTTGGAATAACAAGGAACAGAGTACAAATACATAGTGTATTCATCTAAGTTTTGAGATATATGCAGAACAAATGATATTACATTATAATTACATGTGTCAATTATGTATATTTACAGGCATTTATAGCTAAAAAAGAGAACTAAAAATTGCAATTGAAATAACTTTGTAAAAATTTATGAATACATTCACAATAATAAGAATAGTAGGAGATATTATGAGTCAACCCTTTGATAAAATATATAGCATTATTCACATTATATCCCTCTACAATAATCTTAATTCGTTGGCTACAGTCCCTGTTCATCTTTTTTTGACGTTCTGTTTCCACCCCATTTAAATACTGTTCTACTCGTAGTTCATTCAGGCTTTGCCTTGTTTGTATGCAATTGATGAATTTCTACAAACTTGGATGCATAGCCGAATAATTGTTGGTATATTAACGGAACGGTCTTGAATCATGATTTTTTACACCCCAAAAATAATGCGGCTATGACTATTTTGCATAATTATTTCCTGTTTTATTATCAATAGGATGATTGGAAGGTGAATTCTTACCGTTTTATAGAGTAAAGTAAGTGCAATTAGTTTCATAATAACCCTCTTGAAATTATTTGTGAAATGATTTATTTGTGTAGTTATATTTTTATTTTCGAAGAACGATATTTTAGAAGAATTGGTATTCGAAGAATTGCAGTTTCGAAGAGTTGCATTTTCGAAGAACTGTTTCTCGAAGAATTGCTCCCGAAGAATTGCATTCGAAGAATTGCTCTCGAAGAATCATCCGGATACCGTCATTATATGTATATATTTCTATGCGGTGAAAGTTGAGTTGCTTTCTGCTGATTTCATGTATGGAATTATTCAATATTATTTATGTTCAATGCGTCACTGTTTTAGTGCTTTACATATTTTATTCGATTCTTGGAGTTTAGAAGAGTTCATCACCTCAAAATGGCATCTACTTTTTCATCCACAAATAAATATAAATTAAAAATTTGTAGGATAGGTGCAAGATCCCGTGATTGTAATAGTAAAAGCAGGAAACAACACATTTATTAATCGTGAAACATTTTTGTACTTCTGCTATCAGCTCGATTGCTACAACTGACGCTGCGGACTGGATCCAACCTTTGATCGATTGTCAATTCATATATCGTCGTTTAAAAAAGTGTAATCAATTGATTAATGTTTCTACTCGATTACATTTGCAAGTTTTTCATAATGACAATGACTTTTGTAATACCAACGACAACTACCACCATAACCATAGTGTCAGTAGCTTTTAGAGACGTAAATACTACGACAGGCATTACACATACGCAACAGTATCGGCTTACGGGACTGAGAATCCATACCACTTGCTAAGTCTGATTCTATCATATTCTCCCCAATATTCATTTTGGAATAAAAGACCGAGTACGTCACACCAACAGCCCTTCTTGTACCATTTATCATTGTAATCACATGTACCGTAATACTCGATTTTCTATATACACTCACTGCCTCACTGAACCCTATATCATGAATTGCAAATAGCAGACTCTTCAGGCAAGACAGAGAGTCGATTAAAGGCAAATTTTGCCAAGGTGGCCGTCCGATGCCACTCCCTTAGACATTATTGAAAAAATACGAGACCTGAAGAGAAATATCTACTTGACAAAATAGCTTATATAAATAATTATTGAAGTATTGCCTGAAATGATTTGAAAAATTCTTTTTCAGCATCCTGAAATATCAAAACACAACCAAACGTTGGTACCCAGAATACTGTCTTCTTATTGTAACGTTCCTGTATCATGTTGTGGCACTGTATCAAATATTCGGCCCCAAATATGAAAAACCAGCTCAGTCGACGACATGAAATCAAGCGGAGACATCCTGAATATTTCTAGAATAAAAAGAAGAGATCTATTTTGAGGGTATGAATGAATTTATTACAGAAGATATAAGAAATGCTCTGAGATTGGAGATAAAATAATTAGAGGTGAGAAATAATTTCAATCGTTCTTCCCTCCTTTAACTCCACCATTCGTAAGGTTTACTTCATTCGGTAAAATTAGTATTGAAGCTAAAAAAGCTCACTAGAGCGTTTGTAATGGATGATATTTTTCCGCCAGTCAGAATGAGAAATGAGATTTTAATGATAGTTCAATAAGAGAAATGGTAATCTTCCAGGTAAGGAAAGAAAAGTGTTGTTATGGAAACAAAATTTACAAATTTAACGTCTAAATACATATGATCGTATAACATCAATTTATGTTTTTTTTTTCAATAATGTACTGAGTTTTAACATATCTAGAAACTCATCCCTTTCCGGTTCAATATCGCTCCTCAGTTATTCCATCAGGAACCAAATGCATTCACGATATTTAAAGTGAAGAATTTGCCAGCTCTGGGACTTCAGCACATCATATACAAACGTTCGTCAAATATTCTTCCAAAATAAATAATTTGATTTCATCGTGTTTGGTATCAAATTGAAGCTTCTGCAGTAATAGCTCTTGTAAAAGTATCAGAAATAATATTTAAACGATAGTCAATTATTTTCTTTAGTTTCTTTGAATGATGTCTAGTTTGGTGTCAATTAAAACTCTCTGAGAGATAGCTCAGTAAAAATCTAAAATTATTAAATTTTTCGATAGTCAATTGCTTTATTACAACTTGACCAGATTATACCAAGTTTGGGATAAACCAAAGCAACTGGACACAAAACTCATGGTCATCGTAATATAAAATAGTAATTTCTTTGACTTTGACAAAGACAGCTGTCAGTTTGAAATACGGTATTTATTGATACGATACTCTGAACTACTAGAATAGTTATGAAATTAGTCATATAATTCATGGTCAAGGAAGTACTGTGCGCTTAGAACTTTCTAGAAGCTTCGAGAAACTCTAAGCAGGGATATTAAGCTCGAGCTCGGTCAAGCTTAGAGATTATTGGTAGTCTAGATATGGAACGAGTAGGATTGAAAATAAATAGCGAATCAGTTGAGAGAATGAGAAGCAATAAAAATGAATTGCAGACAGTGTTAATGTCTAAATAATAAATAAATATAGTGAAACTTTCCAGTTTAGCGTCGCTTACAAGTAGAGGTATTCATAGTAGATATTTTTAGCTATATTATTGTAGCCTTATGAACAAATGAACGAGTTGAGTTCTGTTATAATATGTACAATGCGGCAGACCGGCAGTAAATCAAATCCACTGCTTTGCCTGACTTTCTTTTGCTGCGAAACATCAGCCACTGCTATTAATCTAATACTATTCTACCTACAAAGACAATTATTATAACAATTTGTTGCTTTTCCATTCTTTTATTCTATCATTATTCACTTAGATGAGTTCTCCCTCTTTCAACAGAATGATAGAAATATTGTTGCTTTTTGAAAATTACTGAGTTCCTGGAAACAATTATTTTCTCTTATACCCACAATTTTTCTATGTACTCAGCTTACCAAATATTATTTTAATTTATATTCAAACATAAAATGTATCCATACATATGATATTAAAATGGAATTAGTGAGTTGAGGTAGTTATGTGCACTTCTATATGGAATGACTCAAACTTTGGTTAATAATTTTTCAAGCCTCATTGCATTTGACGATTCTGTAAGGAAACCCTTCAATTGTCCTGATTTTGAATAAAAAATTTGGAATTTCAGATTTACTTGATGATTTACATCACGCGGTATATTATTGTATCGTGTTACTTGTATATTTCAAAGATTGAAACGAAAGTCACTCGTGGTGTTCTTTAAGAAACTTAGAGATCTGTTAATACCTCATTAACAAACTGTTTCATTCAGAGAGATACAGGATACTATAACTTCACAAAATGTCCGTGGATCAGAGTTTGATAAATTTCACAAAATCACAAATTCAAAACTTGGTCCTTAGGACACCGTCCTCCTAAATAGGAGTAAATGGCACTGCTGCAGGTTTATATCTCTGCATGCTATGTATGAACTTAACTTTCAATGCTCTGCTGTTCACAAGTCCAATTATCTGAGGCTTGGTTACACTAGTTACACTGTACTGAAGAGCCCCAATAAGGACAAAATACGTGTCTAGAGTTGTCGCTCTATTCAGAATGATGGTGTAAGAACCGATTCCCAAATTGGCAGTTTTGTGAAGCACTTAGGTTTTGATTCTAAGCAATCAATCAAATTCTGATTCAACGAACGAAACACGAACCTACAGTTGCCGCTCTATTCAGAATGATGATGTAAAACTGAAAACCTATTCTTGAATTTGTATTATTGTGAAGCACACTTTTGATTCTTAACAATCAATCAATTTCTGTTTTAACAGACATTTTCAGAGTTCACTTCACAGCGTCCTGTATTTCTTCAAACCTGCCACCTTGGCTGTATTATGGTAGATGACACTACTGCAGATTCATATATCTGCAAGACATGTATCAACTTCATTTCCATTGCTCTGCGGTTCACAAGTTCGATTACCTGAGGCTTGGTTACTGTAGAGTCTCAATAAAGACGAAACATGTGTCTGCAGCTACCGCCCTATTCAGGATGATGGTGTAGAAACCGTTTACTGAATTTGTAATTTTGTCAAACACTCAAGTTTTGATCTTTAACAATTTATGTTTATGTTTTATTGACCTGGAAAGTTTGGAATCGTTTGTATTTCAAACCAAGGAATTACTAGAGTTTACCATTCAATGCAATGTATACCATGGCGACTTTTTCTCGTACTACACTATCTATCTTAGACAATGATGAAGTCTTCTTTATTTGAAATAAATATATGAATAATGATGATGATAATCCCTAAAATTCCGTTCAACGTAGGACCTTTCTCAGATCGTGTCTCTGATGCTTTGATACTTGGAAATTGTATTGAAACAAGCACTGATGTTCGTTTCTCGCGTTTGGAAACTGAACCCGCATCTTTAAAGTTACACATATGCAATATTACTGATCCTAGTAGGCCGAACGTACTTTTTCTTTCTTTTCTTTTCGGTATGCATACAAACACGATTTTCTTAATCATAACTATCAAAAATCACTATAATCTATACATTTCTCAAAATTTTATTCAATAAATAACTACTTTTGATTTCAAATTCCGTATATTTCATCAGAAACTTTGACGTTTCGACCCTTTGATCTAAAAGCAGAAAATATGGATTTAAAAATAGAAATAAGATCAGCCATCCAAGCTGGAGTTAAGATGCTTGCTACGCAAAAACTGCAATCTGTTAGTAAAACACTAGAAACAATTAAAAAAAAGCAAATCGATTCTGTAGATAAAGTGTAAGAAAGGCGGAGCTATGGTAAATATTGAAACCTGACAGAGATGAAGAATGCTGGGGCCAGATTAAATATTGATTCCTTGTCTTGAACTGAATTTAATGTTAAAATATCTTTTTGAATAATCCGTGAATTTTCTTCGTATTCTGATCAGATAATTGTGAATAATAATTCTATAAACTGTTTATATTTTCTACCTCCTATCGCAAAGATATCTGAAACAATAGCAAATGTGTTATGCAGCCCCATAAGATCCCATATATAAGTAGAAAAAAGTATCGATTAAAAACTCAAATATCTATTAGACTGGTTCAGAGGTGATTCTTATTTTTTGGTATGTTGTGTATTGACACTTAAACCTCATAGTATCCAAATTTTATCAAAATCTCTTGAATGTCATTTTTTGTAGCTAACACCTGAAGCTTCTGCTATCAAATCAAATAATTCTTCATAGGGTTCATCCCGACGAGAATAGTGTCAACAAAACTTTCATATTGACTGGCCTACCTCGGGTACCACAGGCAAAAAAGTTCTGTTTTAGGAGATATAATACATCAAACAGATTTTAACATCCAGTCGGTTACTTTCGCGGGACTTTGTTGATATTCGTGCTTTGTATCGAAGCGTACTTCACACAAGTTTATATGGTGCATCCAATTCCCGAATTTCGTAGCTTATTCCATGATAAATACGTGTTCTTATCATTATTACAGTTATTTTTATATTAAGAGGCTAATCTGAAGTGAGCTGCTATCAACTGTCAGTTTTAGGGGATGAAAATGCTTATTTAATATTCATTTCAAGCTTTCCGCTTAAACCTGCGAAGAGACTTGAATTTTCAAGATCAGATTACTGTAAAATCAAAGGCGTCGACACAAACTATCGCTCCTAGTAGATCGTTGGTATATTCCGGTTTATGTACACAGAATATCTTTGTTAATAAGCGAACTCTTAAATCAAGACATGACTATCGAGAAATTAATAATAATTAACATATAAATATTTCCTTTTTTGAGTGAACTATTAAATACATCAGCTAGTAAGTCTATTGATTGATATTATCCCACATTCACACGAATAAGTATTAAGCATACTTCAATTTCGAAACTTGAAAGCAACAATCTACCAACTACATATAACAAAATCAACTAGTACTTACACAGAGAAATGATACACGAAGCATTTCCACGAATTTGGTCTCTCCAAGAAGTTGTAAACTTGTCCTTGGAACGTAGCTTTTCCTGCAAGCCTTCGATGCTCTTTTGCCAGGTATCTTGTAGCATCGCCCCATTTTTGAGGACGTTCTAATAAAAGAGTACTAGCAGCTAAAGGTCCACCACCACCACCGATACTAGCGCCGCCAACGTTAATCGTGGGGCCCAACACACTCCCGATACTCGCATTGCTAACACCGCCCATTGAGGTAACAGTTGCTGCAAAGAAAGGATGATTTTCAGTTTAGATTATGGTATAAATCATTTGTACAATAAAATAGTGGTTTTGTGCAAGAAATCTGAAAGTATTTCAGTCTGGGGAGCATACTTTCTAAGTTATCTAAGACAGTTAATAAACAAAATGAGCGGATCCTATAGATTATATAATTCTAGTCTAGGTAATAAATGCAATAACAAAAATATCTATTAATTTTTTTTTTTTTATTAACCAATTTAATTTACAATCTGTCATTCGTTGACAATAAGTAAATATTATATTGATTATATCACACACCTTAGCAACAACCAATGAAATCAAGTGATTTTGCATGGTAACGTGGTATATCGCGATAATATTTTCTCCTAACTCGATATACCACAGTAGCTTTTTAAAAAATAATGAAAAATATAACAATCAATGAATTTTATGGTTTGTGAAATAATCCTTGCAAATACACCTCAAGATTCGGTATATTATCGCATATACATTGAATTTAACTCAAATACTTTTTGTCTTGGATAATTTTTTACTCGGCAAATTTGGAGATTTATAATCAACGGTAATATACCGATAGAGAGGTGTATTATCGATATACCGAAGAATTTCACGAATATACTTTTTGTCTTTTGGGTAATTTTTTACGAGACAAATTTGGGGATTCATAATCTGATAATACCCGAGAGCTTTAGCTCGAGGGATATTATCGTTGATTATAAATCTCCAAATTTGCCGAGTAAAAAATTACCGAAGACAAAAAGTATTTGAGTTAAATTCAAGGTATATGCGATAATATACCGAATCTTGAGGTGTATTTTCAAGGATTATTTCACAAACCATAAAATTTATTGATTGTTATATTTTTTATTATTTTTTAAAAAGCTACTGTGGTATATCGAGTTAGAACAAAATATTATCGCGATATACCACGTTACCATGCAAAATCGTTTGATTTCATTGGTTGTTGCTAAGGTGTGTGATATAATCAACAGTAATATACCGATAGAGAGGTGTATTATCGATATACCGAAGAATTTCACGAATATACTTTTTGTCTTTTGGGTAATTTTTTACGAGACAAATTTGGAGATTCATAATCAGATAATACCCGAGAGCTTTAGCTCGAGGGATATTATCGTTGATTATAAATCTCCAAATTTGCCGAGTGAAAAATTACCAAAGACAAAAAGTATTTGAGTTAAATTTAAGGTATATGCGATAATATACCGAATCTTGAGGTGTATTTGCAAGGATTATTTCACAAACCATAAAATTTATTAATTGTTATATTTTTTATTATTTTTCAAAAAGCTACTGTGGTATATCGAGTTAGGAGAAAATATTATCGCGATATACCTCGTTACCATGGAAAATCCCTTAATTTCATTGGTTGTTGCTAAGGTGTGTGATATAATCAACGATAATATCCCTCGAGCTAAAGCTCTCGGGTATTATCAGATTATGAATCCCCAAATTTGTCTCGTAAAAATTCCCCAAAAGACAAAAAGTATATTCGTGAAATTCTTCGGTATATCGATAATACACCTCTCTATCGGTATATTACCGTTGATAATACTATCCTGTAGTGGCAATGTCCAATGGCATTCACACTGTGTATCTACGTTTTACATAATGTATTATGTACTAAATCTAAAAGGTAACTCTAGGGGATTATGTCTTTTGAGTCTGTAGGTATTCATGCTGTTGTCCAGTAGATTTATGGCGCTTTGATTTGGATGTACTTCTAGTTTTTTCAAATATTTTGCACTGCACTTTCTTATTTCTTTTCTTATAGTATTTATTTTAAGGTCCGCATGCATGGCACTATTTTTGATATACTATGGGGCATTTAATATGGTCCGTATTGCTTTGGGTTGGAATCGTTGTAGTGTATCGATGTTGGAGTCGCTTGCTGATCCCCATAACTGAATTCCATAGGTCCAGATTGGCTGTAATATTGCATTATACAATAAGATCTTGTTTTCGGTTGAAAGTTTTGAGTACCTGTTAATCATCCAATATATTTTTTTAAATTTTATTCCTAGCTGTCTGCGCTTAATTTTTATGTGTGTTGACCAGTTGGCTCTCCTCTCAAAATGCATACCAAAATATCTGACCTTGTCCTTTTGCGGTAGAAATTGATTGTTCAGAGTGACAGGGAAGCAAGTTTGTCTCCGTGTTGTGAATGTTATGTGGATTGATTTAGATCCATTTACTTTTATTTTTCATTTTTTCAACCATATTTCTACTTGATGTAGATGTTCCTGTAGATTTGTGGATGCTATCTGTGGGTCTTCGTCTGAGGATAATATCGCAGTGTCGTCTGCAAATGTGGCTGATATTGTTTGGGCAGATAACGGGAAATCAGCTGTATAGATAAGGTACAAAATAGGACCAAGTACGCTGTCTTGGAGAATTCCTGATTGGATCAGTTGAAAATCAGAAAGTTCACCTTGGAATTTAATTTGAAAGTATCTTCCCATCAAGTATGAATTTATGATCTGATATATGTCGTGTGATAGTGTTTTTTTGATTTTATAGAGAAGTCCCTCGTGCCAGACCTTATCAAAGACCTGTGTTACGTCTAGGAATGCTGCTGAGCAGTACTGTTTCCCTTGTAAAGTTTTGGTGATTTCGCTGGTGATGCGGTGGATCTGTTCTGTGGTCGCATGTCATGGTGTGAAGCCAAATTGATGGTCTGGTATGGATTCATTTTCTATTAGAATTGGCTTCAGCCTTCGCAGAAGTATTCTTTCAGAGATTTTTGACAAGATTGGTAGTAGATTGATAGGTCTGTATGAGGTGACTTCTTCTTCTAGTTTTCCAGGTTTGTGAATCATGATTATTTGTGCTGTTTTCCACTGAGGCGAGTAGTAATTAATTCTCAGGATTCCGTTTAAGATTAACGTTATAAGTTTCACAGTTTTTTCTGGTATCTCTTTCAGTATTTTCCCTATTATAAGATCATAACCGGGTGCCTTCTTAGAGTTGGTTTGTTTTATTTCTTGGATTACTTCACCCACAGCGATATTTTGAAGAGGTAGACAAAGCTGGTTTAGTTTTTCCAGATAGGAAGAGATTTAGTTGTTTTTTTGGCAGTCTTTTGTCATGTGATCTTCCCCACACTTTACACATCTTGCTTGACGGAGGCAATATGACTTGGTGTGTCCGTAGCGTAGGCATCTTATGCATTGGACTACTTCTCTTTTAGGTTTAGGAGGCTTAATTATTACTTTGGTATGCTGAAGATGTTGTATTTCATATATACATTTGTTATTTGGTTTTGGCTCGAGTTCAATGAAAAACATAGGTAGAGGTTCTTTGCTGATTCTGTGTTAAATGTTGTATATGTTGGTAACCTTGTGTCCTTTTTCTTCTATTTCTGTTTTTACTTTGTTTTTGTCCGTACTAGTTCTTAATCACCACACGATATGCACGATCCAGTTTTATTTGGTAGGTGTGAAATTTTATATCCTTATCTGTGAATAATTCAACAGTTTCTCTGTATTTGTCAACTTTTGTTATTTGTAATTTGATTCGATTTCCGGTTGGGGTTTTGATGAAGAAGTTATCTTTGGCAATGGTGTCGATTATGTTAAGTAGCGGTTTAACATCGACGACATTAGGTACGAGTATTGGAGGTGGTTTTGCTGGATTGTTTTCTTCAGGTGCTTCATTGTCATTGTTGCTGCTATGATAGCCACTTAGTAAATCAAATCTATTTTGGGTAGGTATTACTTGATTGTTGCTGTTGTATATCAGTCTTTGCCTGGTATATCGTTGAATTGATGGGTCATTTTCAATAGGTACTTTCCTTTTTTGGGATGTGACTCTTTGCCAGGTGTTATTTTCACTGGTTTGCAATGTGTTTAGTGGAAGTATATCATTGATCATGTTGTGCGCTTAGGCCAGAGGCCTAGCGCAACTTTATAACACTTTCTTCTATATTTATCTTGATTATTGAATCTTCGTAATAAAATTATTATGAGATAAGAATTTTGACCAAATTGGTAAATTTTTATTGAATCTATTCGTATGTAATACTTGTTTGTTCAAGTTATATCAAATTGATTAAATTAATTGATATTATTATTGATTGGTCTTTATTCGCTGTGAGCGCCTGCAAACACGTCTGTACACTATGAAGGTTCAGACGCAACTATCTATTCATTTGACTATAAATATATGAAATAAGAGTGGAGAAGGTGGAAAAATAATGATCTCTCAGATCATTAATTTAATCCCAGATAAATAAGAAAGGAATTTTTTCCCACGAATATTTGCATTTTGACCTAGCATGAAAATGCAATATTAAGGAGTATTATTGTGGGTGTCATTATTACATCACAATAGACTACTTCGTGCTAGCAGGGATGTTTAGCTCCATTCCGCTATTGAGAATCGTGAAGAGGAAGCTTTTCACATTATACTTCAAGTTGGGAGAGTATTCAGATAAACTTTGAGTCTATTTCGAATAAACATCACTGAGTTTGACCAAATTTTGCAAGATATTGAAAGAGGTAAGAATGCAATACATTCATAAAGGAGAATATTTCAGAAGAAGAGCGTCTGGTGATCAGTTTGAAGTAACTAAAACAAAGGATGTGCTATTTAGGTAAACATTCATCAATCAGTCCAACGAGATTCATACAAAAAAAAAAAAAAAAAAACTGAAAACAAAAAATATAACTTCCGGTTAGTGTCACTGTGGGAATAGAAAGTTGCCATAATTTAGTGGTCGGTGGCCGCGAGTGCAATGCAAAATTCTAGCGGTGACTACATCGAATGGCCTGTTACCATTCATTCCTATATATCCCTCGATACGCGGCAATATAACTGTCGAATCGCTATGGTGTATCCCTTGTAAAGTTGTGCTAAAACTGCTTTGTAATACTGAGTACCTATTCCAATTCGTAGAGACAGGTTGCACTATCTTCGTTGATGACATCATGTCATATTCACATTTATAGGAACTTGGTTATTTCACAAGTAGGCACGATGCTTATTGTAGTTACATTTTGTCTGTCTTTATCATTTGATTGACATACAAATGTCAGAAATTGGCATCAAGCAGAAGGGATTGACTTGAATCAGTCTCTAACTTTTGGAATATTGCCGAGAATATCAAATTACTAAAGTCAAAAAACTGACTCTACGAATTGGACTAGGACCCGTAGATGTTATGATTTTCTCCGTTTCTCACGATGAACAATAAAGTTGATGAAACACCAAGAGCAGAATTCAATCAAAATTAGATTTCTCCAACAGTTTTTTTTTTTTATAAAGGTCTGAGTTACAATGATTCTAGTAGATAAACGTCAAAAATGACGGGTTTCTCAAAACTCAATGGGTCGAATTCAGCTCACTTCTCTGCTTGAAGAAGCTTAAAATATCATAAATAAAGACAAATGTATGTTAGAAAAACTGAATAATAAAGTAATAAATAAAATACATTCCAATGGTAATTAGTGATCCTTCCTTAGCTAATGAAGGAAACTGTAAAGAATTGTTCCCTTCTTTCTGTCACGAGCGTTCGGACTATTATTAATATATAAGTACAAAGTTTGTGTAAACAAGAATGCCCAATATATGCATTCAAGATACATCATAGAGATTTACGTTCCGACATTGTAACATTGTTACGCTCAAAGTTTCGCTATCCCTATGTTATCAAGAACCAAAATGATTTTATACAGAAAAAAGCTTACTCAAGAATATAAACACATTATCTGCGTTTCGATCCGTACTTTGACTAAATAGGGCTGATCTAATGCTATAACCTTCGAAAGTATCTAGTCTTTCTACAGTTCTGGATACTAGTATTCCAAAATGATTCATACATATAATTTCCATTCCTTTTGATGGGTTTGAGAATTACGTTTCTTGTATATTTTCTATATATTTCACCACTTTTATTTGTAGCATCTAAGCATTAATCTTCTCGATAAAGTTCTGTTTTTCAAGCACAAGAACAAAAAAGAAAAAATGTGAGAATTGTTCCGGAGACACTTGATGTACTTTATTAGCACAATACGATTCTGCTCATTCAATAACTTCGAGAGTTCGCAGAATAAACAATTTATGTGGGACAATGACACAATGCCATTATTGTTCTTGATGACTATTATTAAATGACTTGACTTCGTATATTTGTTACTATCTTGTTTCATTTTCACGAACGCTTTTTATAATACTTGTACTGAACCAATTCTTATCAAACTTCACACACACACATTGAGTTTCCGTGGCAATACAATATTATGATAATTACAGCTTGATAACGAGAATTCAATGATGGCACTGCTTGTATTGCACGATTTCTTAACGGACGTCAGAATCTCAAGAGGGTCCAAATTTGTGCCCTAATTATGTCCTAGTACAGCTGATAATTCAAAATAAAACCATTCAACTTGAATGTTTCTCACTTAAAATAATTATACATTTTTCAGAATTTTATTGAATAAAAACTGCTTTTGATTTTAAACTCCGTATATTTATTTGAAACTTTGACGTTTCAATCCTCTCCATAGAACAATGATTTTACCCGTACTTTTATTGATATTTTTGATGTTTAATCATTGTTTTCTGAAAAAGATCCTTGGTCAAAGGATCGAAATGTCAAAGTTTCAAATAAATATACAAAATCAAAAATTTTTTTAACTCATTTTTATTTAAAATTGCGCTCAGATTCAAGATGTTAATACACGCTCATGAATTCATGTGTTTTTCAATTTGATTGTTCAGTGAAAACTTTATATAATAGCTATTTGTACAAAAAATACTCCACTTAGGGGGGTAACTCGAAGACTGGCCGTATCTTTAATAACATAAGTACTTAAACTTTTGTTAAAACAATTTATAATGGATATTGACAATAAAAAAATACATTTTTTATTTATTAGTGAATCTGACAGTTTCTTTGAAACGGATATCAACAATAATTAGAGAGAATGTTGTATTTAGTCCCTCAGTTGATTTTTGTGAAAATAGTTGAAAAAGACCGGCAACGCTGTTTTCTTTGTAGTTTGTTTTGAGCATGGTGTAAAATAACCTAATTATTTTATAATAGCTCTAATATATTGGTGATAAATGGAGAAACATAGTGTGTGTGCCGCATACTATTATATCATTTCAATATACAAATTTCACTTGTAAATCTATATTTTTGAAATAAAAAAATTTGAATTTCTTATTTTTTCGCGGCAGAAGAAGTGACCTCTAGAACAATATTAAGGTCATGAATGATGTTTGGCAAACGACGTTGTCGCTTCTTTGATGGCCATGCTTGAGAAATTGTAACTTGGATGTTTTCATATTATTTTACTTATAATTCAAAAAATACGTCGGTGAAGTGTGCTTTCCTTTTGTGAAAATTAAACATTGATTATTAGTGGATAAGAAGGAAGTTGATTTTCTGCAGTATCTAATCGTTAAGTTCTATTAATATTCCAATGAAATAATCTTGCTGCAATCTGCCATAAGACACTGTGTTATTTTAACGTTATTATTCTTTATTTAAATGACCCATAAGATGTTCTCAAAATTTTTTTGAGTCGAATATGTGTATCTGATCTGTAACTTGCTATAAAATTTAAAATTTTATCTAATACAAAGTATGTTCGAGTTACCCCCTTGAGTCTTTCTGAAAGGTCGATATACAAAGCTTTTTACTTGAGATTAGCTAAATCTGTTGATATTCGTAAAACTCAATTTTACATCATAGTGTGCTTTGATTGTATAGTAACCAGTGATATTTGTTATAAATTAATTACCAAATATTATTTATGAAATTTTTATGTTTAATCCTATCCTTGTAGGATTATTATTGAAAATTGGTTGGTTTAAAGGATCGGAATAAATCATAGTCATTGTAGGCACAGTTTATTTGGACGATTCGGTTGTCACAGCAACCATCTCCAGCGAGCAGATAATTTTTTTTTTCATGAATAGATTCCTAAGGAGAACGTTGATATCATTTCCTTTCCATATATTTTCAAATTAGCGAAAAGCACAGTTTTCAAACTAAAACGGTAAAACAAAAATTGTAGTCACGTGGTAATGAAAAAAATTATTTAGTAAAACAAACTATCACCTCGGATGTCTGGTCAAAAATATTATTTAGATACAATTGAATACCCAAGGTGAAGTTCAACAAACACAGAGATTATACAGATGCATATGATGAAACGTTTTATTTTACTCGTACTTTTATTGATATTTATGATGTATTGAAACGACAGTCTCACCTGGAATCTTAATGTACTTGTGCTAAAAATTCAGTGTTTCCGTATATATTTTTAAGACTCTCAAGCATAAATAATTTTTCATAACAGCTTTCTGTGTGATCCTTTGCAATAACTACTTCTCCTTCCGGGACCATATAAAGTTTGATTTATGTTCGTACGACATTTCTCTTTCAAACCTTCTATTTACTTGGAAAATTTACGATCAATCATCATAAAAAGCAGAACCGTATCTAGAACATTCAGCAACAGAAGTGAGCTCAGATAGGATGTTATTCTTTTCCTGAACCTCTCATTATATATTTATCTATTCCTCAGTTATAAACAATATTGACATCAATCGGCAAAAGTAAAAACAAATTCAATTTCCTGCCTTGTAAAACAGCCCCTAATCGATTTATGGAATCATAATTCTCCATTGTATTTGTCTAAATCGCTAATTACATAGGAATATGTTTCCTTAATTATATACTTTGTGAAGTGAGGTCCACAAGAACTAAGAATACCAGTAGTTTGAAGAGTGATAGTCGCATTCTACGACACTACGTTTTTATGCCGATTTAGCATTAACCTTGTTATAAATACTACGAATGGAATATTCCATCATATGGAACAGTTCATATTACTGTTAGCTTCCAAACTTTCATCGAGACTTAAATTTTAAGCTATACTGACGTATAATTAGAATATATTCTACAAAGCTTTTAATAATAAGCTCATAAAGGTGGTAATGTACATGCTCGAAAATAGAAAAGCTTATATAAATTTGGCTACTGCTCGTAATAACATTGTTTCATCGGTACAGATTTCAATTTCTCGTTACATAATAATTACCAAGAGTAAGTACAATAAAGTACAATAGTAAAATAATAAGCAAAGAGTACACTGTTGTCAACTAATCAAGACAAAGAAGGAGAACTCAATTTCTATGGACGGTAATGAATTGATTTCTTTCTCCAAAATTGCACGCTTGACACTTCTTGTTGAGGGTCTATTTTACAAATTATGAAGTTCCCTCCAGTATTTGGATTATGAAACTCTCTGATATTTGTCCAATGCATAATCTGGTACATTTTTTGACTTATAACATTGTGGGAATATAATAAGAATATTACAAATTAATAAATATAAATCACACATTTTTCCCAATATGAGTATGGCAGACATTCATGGTGCACATTGGTGAATTGATTAATATTCTCTAAGCTGAAGGATGTGGTTACTAGTCGTCAAGCCTAGAGTACTCCAGGTTTTTGTGGAAATTACGCCACATTAATTATTCAGTTAGAATAATACTGATTTTTATTTTGTCCGAGGCCTGAAATATGAATAAAGAAAAGTAATTATGATTTGTTTTCTCCTGGCACCAAATGAAAAATTACTGCTTTGACATTTATAAAGATTAAAAGAATGGAATTAAATTATTCTCATTTCACAATAAGCTTGAGAACAAGGAAGTCATCACAAAATGTCAGAAAACGTATTAACAGCTCAGGAAATTGGGGTGGAACGCAACTGAAATATTGAATTTCTGGAAAATTTGCGTTAAAGACGTATGTTTAGTGTGGCTCCAACTGTGATCCTGATGCAGAGGAAATAAAAACTAACAAAACTTATATGTCCAGAATATCAACTCAGATAGGTTCTTTTATACAAAGTAAAAATGGACATCCATCTTTACATAGAAATCACGCAACCGTATCAAACGAGATTGATCTAGAAATCAGTCTGCGCCAGAAACTTCTATCCAAATACTATTGTGATCTGAAGCAAAATGAACGGCAATATATTTTGCCATATACGAATAGTCATATCACGTTGTAATATACCGGTTCTTGTCCTTGATTAGTATTCATATTAAGTGGTCATACCATGCCAATCGCTTCTTCTCTGTAGTTTCATATATGCTCTCTATATAGGGGTTTTCATCATTACATCGTTTCTTATCTTATCTATCCTTGTCACTTCTTCTGTTCTTCCTAGTATCTCATCTCCGCTGCATGAATTTGATTTTTGTTCCTTTGATGGCTCAAATATTGTTTCGTGAATATCATTTTCGTATCCTTTGACACTTGTACGTTTTTAAATACTACTTCTTTATACTCGGTTGCACAGTCCTTGGTTCATCCTGAGCTGAGCTTAATTACTTGAATCACAACTAAAAAAGTTATTCCACATTAAAAAAATTGTGTTGTGCTTATGGTGCATTCTGATATAAATTGAATAATTCTGAAAAAGAACTGTTTTCATAGAATTTTTCAAATCTAAAAGTCACTTAGTTAGTAACAATTGTAGGTAATTAAGCTGCGCATAGATAAACTCAAGACTGTGCAACCGGACCTTGATGTGAGTTTTTGCTAACTGTTTATATTCCTTGGAAGTACCGTATTACAGAACTGTTTCCAGCTTCGATTCTTTATTATTTGATCCAAACTACATTGTTGTCAATTATTGTTGTCAATTATCATCCCAAGATATATGAATGTTTCTATTTGTTCTATTTCCATTCTATTCATTTCAATGTTAATTTCATATTTCCTATTGCTACCATAAATATATTCATAATGATATAATCGCATATATTTCAATTGTATCATATATCTTTCTCGCTCTTAGCTAGTATTGCTAGATTATTAACGGAAGTACGTTGTCTTGTTATTGTTATTGTTAGCAGGAGGTAGTCCTCTATTTTCTCAATTAAATTAACCAATAATATCATAAATAACAGTAAACTTAATGCACCCTCATGCCTTAGTATTTGCACTATGAAGTTCTGTCCCTGGTTTTTATGTGATTTGATGTCTTTCCGTACACACCTTGTTATTGCTTCTATTAGTGTTTGTTATCAATCAATCTTTCTCTTAATATTTTCCACATTTATGTTCTCGTGGTACCCCGTCAAGAGCTTTTTCCAGATCAATAAATGCTATATATAGTTTGCTATTGTTTTGTTTATATGAGCTTCCTGATTGTGCATATATTATCTTGTGTAGTGTTCTTTCCTAAACACACTTTGTGTTCTTTTCATTATTGAGTCCACCGCTTGTCCTTACTTGTTTTTTATTTAAGCGAAGCAAAACAATGAATAAAGCATGTATTCAGAAAAACATTGTAAAAAATTATCCAAAATAGTGCTGCAATAAATTAACGAATTAGATTTCAACTTAATCAATCATTACCATATTATCAAACTATTAGCTATCAATATTTCTAGTCCCATAAAAGAAATTTATCCCGAAGGCCATGAATTTCGTTCAAATAAATAAATGATAAATATTATCAAAGATTAGCCTGCTGAAAAATAAGGAGAAAATAAAATGTGTCCACGGATAAACTTAATCATAGATAGGTAAGTACTTATAATAATAAATTATGCTATAAGGACCGAACGGCCGTAATTATTGCCCAGGATGAAGTTGGCTGCATTCGACGAAGGCAAGGGTCTCCGCAGGCTGGACCTGAACTCATCACAAAGCAAGAAATGTCCTCATCCGTTGTCATACCATTGCTCACGATTTTTAGCGAAATGAAGTCATTCAATACGATGACGCCTGAAAAGCTCTGGATCTGATGCATTTCTGCAACTAGCAATATTGGCTTCTTAAAGTTTTCGTCTAACTCTAAGCTCACTAAAGTTGATATTGCGGACGTGATGAAGTTTACTTCTGATTTCTATAGCTGTAGAAGACTTTCGCAGACTTTGTAAGATGATAAAGCGATCATCATGGGCTTCAGTTTTTCGTTGGGAGCCAGTTACAGGTCGTCTGGTGTAAACTTCAGTTTCCAAAAAATGTGTGATAAGCCATTTTTCAGTTATATTCTTCATAATATGCACACGTTGAGGTACTGTAATTGACGCGTATTTTTCAACGTTGTTATTGTGGTGGACCTGCCTCACGGTATTGTCAGTATTGTTATTGAAGTTTAATATAATATTAGGTCTTCTTCTTAATCACCTTTTTCTGCTTATTCTTCTTCTTCTTCTTATATTTTTTTCTTCCTCCACCTTCTTCTTCTTCGTCATATTCATCTTCCTAAGTTGACATAAATTGTTCAAACAACAATACATCATCTTCTGTTGGAGATTTAGGGACAAATTCAGAGAGGTGACTCACACTCACCTTAACTCAACCTAGACTCAGTTCTCACTCACTTGAGTGTGAGCTGCACCAGCACCACTTCTTTCTTAATTCCGTATTCAATGAAGTGAATGAAAGAGTTACTCATGAAAGTTGTTTTTTAAGATAATACGTCATAAAATAGTGACGTAATTTCTAAAAATTTGGTCATAGATGTCATTCAATAGACGTTTGATGAAATAAATTTGGATCGACGGATCAAAAATCATATTTATATATCAAATTTGAACAAATATAAGGAAGAACATTGATATTTTTCACATGAGAATATGCATAAATGAGAATTAGTTCCGGTATTTTTGAATGTGCGAAATGTTATCAGCAGGAGTTCGAAAGCTATGTGAGAAAAGTATAAATAATATTCAATTATTCAAAAGATGTAGGATGTCAGAAAATGAACTGAATACATACTACAAAAATCATTTTCTGATACATCTAGGAGTGTTAAAAATAATATTTGTGGCAATACTGTGTTAATATATCTTTTGTTGATCAACATTATCAAGATAAATCCTATTATACGAGAGTTTCACTTTAATAATAAATTTATTGAGTACAATGATTGAATCCTTGATTACAATAATGCTACTTTAAATAACTTTGAATTCAGAATACAATAATAGATTCCTTGATTATGAAAGGGAAATTCTTGATAAGTACAAAAATTTAAGCTTGAGTCGCGTATGATGTTATAGGCAGTGATTGTAAATGCTGTTGCTGTGCGCAGTAGCTCTCAAAAACAGGTTTTTGGTTCAGCACGCGCCACGCAATCTGATACCAGACAGGGATGAGGGATGTTTTGCGAACGTGCAAGCATAGTGGGCTAACACATAACCATTGTTACGAAGAGATCGCTTTAGTTTCACTGACAATATTTCATCACACTTATTTTTTTGTTAATAACACCATCTCTTCAAAACACCTTCCTATACACAAAAGCTCCTTCAGACTTCTCCTTGATCAGGCCATCCCTGAATCACACCGTTATTTGATTGCAGAAAAAGATCATTATCAAAATATTATGGTGGATTAGTAATTTTCATTCCTTCGTGGTACCATACTTATCAAAAAATATCAACTGACCAACATAAAATCAATTAAAAACATGTTTAAATCAATTTTAGTGGAGTATAAGGGACCTGATCATCACACTTAGATCTTACTCAACTCACACTCAATTGTCACTTACTTCTGACTCAAATGTGAGCAGTCAAATGTCTTTGAATTCGTTATGACACTCAATCTGTCAGATTGAGTGGAAGGTAAGTGCGAGATCTACTTTTCTGCAGCCGCATTTCGAGTTACACCCCTTTTTGCAATTGCAAAAAATAGTGTCAGGAGATTTTTTGGCGCAGGTGGAAGAAGAGTGTGGATTGGTTCCAATACATTATCAATTAGCTTCCAGCCCCATTGTTCTAGATCAAGTTGAATACCAAGCCACACTTGAACCTGGTAATATACTCAATAAAAATCTGACGTGGACATCACGTGTCTTACTTGTACATCATTGGATATATATAATCAAACACAACATCTCATCATTCCAGTTGATTGCCATGGAAACAGTATGTCATCATTCTTATGCTACAACATTCCTAAATACTGATTTCTAGGATTCTACGGCTAACAGTTCTGAATTTATGCGCAAAATTCCAAGATCGTCATGTATAATGCACTTTCAACTCAGTCGACCTCAATGAAAATAGAATATGAGCATCTAGACAGTACTATCATCTTGAATACTGTATTCTAATATTCTACGTTCAATCGTTTTGGATTTATGCGGAAAATTAAAAAATGTTTTGAGTAAACTGCACTTCCGGCTTATCCGATCACAATCATAATGCAATAATGCTATAAAAGTGCTTAATACGAAATCTCAATATTCTGCGACTGATTATTTTAAATTTATGAGAAAAATTCGAAAAGTTTGTAATATGAAGTGCACTTCCGACTTAGTCGATTAGGACGAAAATAGGAGATGATCATTTGGATGCTACAGCAATTTCAAATACTGAATTTCAGTATCCTATGGCTAATCATTCTAGATTTATGCGGAGAATTCAAAAAAAGTATCAGGTAAAGTGCATTTCCAGTACAGACGATTGCAACCATAATGCGAGGTGCACATCAAGATCCTAGATCCTATACCAGTCTTTTATGCAAAATTTCAGCATTATACGTTTGACAAATTCTGAGATTTGCGAGTTACGCACATACACACATACATACGTACCGACATCAAGCCAAAAATAGTCAAAATGGATGCAGGCATGCTCAAAACGGATATATCCATCAAAATCTCGATATGTGAATTTTGTCGGTTTCACAATATTTCCTTGTACTTCTAGACCGTCAGATAGTCGTAGATTTCAGTGCCTCATTTTGTTTTTCATGCCTTCAAGAGGTTTGATAAGCATGTATATTTGGAGTTGAATAATGCTGAAATTAGAGCTGGACCGTGTGACCAACATAATGGAAATTAATCTTAGATTTGTATGAAAGAGCATGCTCTGATCCAATTTTGTCGCTTTTGTCATGCTTACAAAATGAAATTCAGGGAAAAATATTTTGACATTCAAAATGTCAAACTAAATTAAAAACTTAACAACAGATTATCATTGCCTATCTTATCATTTCAATTAAACTGATTGTTTTATACCGCAAATTCTGAATGTCTGTTATAAATATAAACTGCACTTCCGGCTCGGCCGTTTGATACAAAAATAGTAGATAATTATTTCGAAGCTACAACAAGTTAAAACACTAAATTTCAATATGCTATGGCTGATAATTCTAGATTTATGGACGAAATTAAAAACAAGTTTCAAGTAAAGTGCACTTCTGGCTTGGCCGATTTATACAAAAATAGCAGATAACCATTCTGATACAACATCAAGTTCAAATACTGAATTTCAACATCCTACGATTGATTATTCTGGATTTATTTGAAAAATTCTAATTCTAATTCTAATTTTAAGTGAAGTGCACTTCCGGTACAGACGATTGGAATGCGAAGTGCACAAATAGATCCTATACCAGCTCTAAATACGAAATTTCAACATTATACGTTCAACCAGTTTTGAGATTTGCGAGTTACGAACGCACGAACGCGCATACGTACCGACATCAAGCCAAAAATAGTCAAAATGGATTCAGGGCTGCTCAAAACGGATATTCACATCAGAATCTTGATAGGTGAATTTTGTCGGTTCCACAATACTTCCTTGTCCTTAGTACAAGTAAGTAAAAATGTTGATGAGCAGAAGCCGAACCAATCCACACTCTACTTCCACCTGCAGTAGAAAAGTTCCCTAGTACTATTTTCCAGGCGATTATAACAAAAAAGTTGTTTCTATGGTTCCTTCTGCGGCCGTGAAGTTTCACTTTTTGGTACAAATCTGTCATATTTCACTTTTTGGGACTGATCTATCAAAAAATACTTCATAAACATTTCATTTCTACCTGTTCTTCCGTCTACCTTTATAGTTCGTGCAATTCAAGAAATCAATATGCATTTATTTAAAATATCACTTTAATTAGAAGACAATAAAATAAAACAATTTCAACGGCAACTAAAATTTACAATTGCAATGTTTTCGAAAACAATAGATACAATTTTGTAATTTCGAATTATTTCGTGATGATCGCCTAAAAAACGTTGTGTGCACCTTGGCCTACAGTTTTTTCTTGATTCCACCTGAATTGTAGCCTCAGCTACACTTCGGCCGCCAACAACAGACTCGACCAAAAAAGATAACTTTTACGGTCTTGATACACAAATAACTATTTTGTAACTGCAAAAAGCGGTTTAATTCGAAATCAGGCTGCAAAAAAGTAGGCTTACTTTGTTCAACAACATGCATCAGCTTTCAGGCCAGTCGTGTTAAAATAGCGAATCTTCAACTGATCCTTACATCAACGATGAAACAACAGATGTATCGCTGTTTGAACAATTTACATCAACTTAGGAAGATGAAGATGAGGAGGGAGGAAGAGAAGAAGAAAAAGAATAAGAAGAAAAGGATGATGAAGAAGAGGACCTAATATTATTTCCAACTTCAATAGAAAGATCGTAGAGGAGGCCTGCCGAGATGACCACGTTCAAAAATACGCGATAAGTGCAGTACCTTATAGGTGGCTTGAAAACATGTGCATATTATGGAGAATATAACTTTGGAATGGCTTTTCCTCAGAAATGGTGAATCTCAGGGAAAAAAGTGTGAAGACTATTTTTGTAGACAATTAAAAGATCTACATTTTTTGTCTAGGCTATTTCTATACTAAAACCAGCTGTTTCGCTAAAAGAAAAATTAATTTCGCAAGCTTTGGCCTCGTATGAAATTTTTGCACACACGGGATCGATGAGGACTTTCCACAACTTCATTTTAATGAATTCCTTGACGTTCATGTCAATTTTCAGCTCCTTGGGAATTTAAGCAAGGGTGAACGTCTATTTTGACCGGACTAACTTTGCACACTGGATTGTGAATGACGGCTCTTTTATCACCTCATGTATGACTTGATAATACAATAAATTGACATACAGCAAAAAAAAAAGCTCACCTTGTTGTGATGTCTCCAACGGCGTCTCTCCCGTCATATTACTTTCCAGAAACTGACTGCTTCTATCCGACATAGGACTGGGCTGGGGTGACCCGGCAGACATTTCCACTATGGTGACGCTTAGTTGAGAGCGAGCTCCGCTGCCTCCACCCAGCAGCGTCTGCTGCTCGTCCATCGCCATCGTCAAATCGCTCAACGTGTCGCCACCGTCCGAAGCGAAAGAGTTCATTTGAGGGAGGTGAGTGGGGGACGTGGGGATAACATTGTTGCTAGAATGCTGAAAAGAGAAATAAGCCTGAAATATCCAATTATTGTACCCACAGGTGAAAATTCGATATGCCACTCTAGAAGCTTAAAGAAAAATATGTTTTTGGCTATATGCACTTTGGAAAAGGAGTATATGTGTAATATATAATTTTTGGCAGGCGAAAAACTAGTGGAAATAAATATTAGGTTATATAAATATGTCATGCATTCCGATTTTGATCGATGTATCAAAGATCAGTATTTTATTCTGTCATTTTAATAGATAAACTTTATTTTGATTTATTGTTCCATTTTGAATTCAATAGACATTGTTATATGACTATTCATGAAATCAATTTTGTACGAATCACATACAAAGCTTTTGAGAAACAGCTTTAGAGGAGCTATTGTTCATTAATATTTACAGGACTCAGCAATCTAGAATATTCGGTAACATGAACACATAAGTGATCGATCATTATTTATTTCATTCAACGTAGATATATAGAATTGACAAAATTCTAAGAATAATTGCTCATCACACTTATTTCAATTCGTTATATGTCTTATCAATCGAATATAAATTCATTATTGTATTACAGAATACAGAATAATTGCCTGTGGTGGACAACTTGTTCGAAATTAGATTTTTCGTTTTTCCGAACATATGCCAAGATTAGATGCAAAATTTCACTTATCATTTATTCCCAAGCAAATAGTTATAAAATTCATCCGACCATAATAATTTGTTCGTCAACTCATAAATAATTCATGCAATACATATATGTAATAACATATATTCTGAAATTTCTGGAAAAGTCAATGATTGTAAAACAAACATATTACCGGAAATATCTATTTGAACAAGTCTGTAAAATCTATTAAAGATCACGAATTATTAATGCAGTTATTATATACAAATATTCCACTCGTACTTCTATTTGATCTGAGTTAATGATATTTGCGGATTATGCATAGTAAGCTATAATGCTTATTAATACAGAACATACAGCGTGTTTTGAATAGCCTGACTACTGTTGATCAAAACGAATACTAAATAAGCTACACGATTCTTGATTGTAAGTGGGTCACTTGTTGATTCTTTTCTAAGTGTGTGTCATTTTGGCACTTGCATCACTGACGCTCTGTACATATTGATATAAATATCTAATACAAAACATAAATGTGAAAATGGGGGCCAAGTTCAATATTTAGAATATGCGTGGTTGCTGGTTGTCGACTTTGCCGGAAAATGGATTGATATCTATATAGGTGCCAAGTTCTGTAGATAATCCTAGAATTTATTCATAAGGACGTACAACATTCTAAAACAAATTTGAAACACAATTTAATTTTTATTTTGCTACAATAATATTTGCCATTTGAAAATTTAACTTCTCACATCAGAACAGTCAAATTATTCACACAAAGCAGATAACTTAGTGTAATTTGTATTTTGTGAGCGTAGCGACCAGAGAATTATTCGAGAATATGAAAGAATCTGGCAATCAAGTATCAAACAAAGTTTTTCATATCTCAAAATCAATAAGAAAATCTAGAGGAAATTTTGACATTTCGAATCAGTCACTGTGACTTTTAGTGTGTCTGTGAAGTAACAAACAGTCTATTCCATTGCAGAATGCGAGATATTTTACATGCTGGATCAAAGTATTTCGCGTCCTGTAGACAAGAATAGTTATTTCGCGTATTTCTACTCATCATGAAAATGTTCCCTCTAAATGATAGTTTGCAGAAAAGACATATCATGTTTCATACTTCAAGTTCTGTTCTTATTATGATATTTATTTGTTCAACTTATGAATATTATAAATTGCACTTGAAGGTTGACAACTCAACACATTTCTTTGAGTTTCTTAATTAACTTCAATAGAAATTATCAAAACATAGCTTATCAGTTAAACTGTCAAATAATTCACGAGTCCGGAAATGTTTCGTTCCCTTGGCGGCGCCACTTTAGTGTACATAGCCAATACGCCAGCCCGACAACACGCGAGGCGACGCTACTCTGCTAGAAGCATAAACCATATACCTATAAATATATATACCAACGACTTGGACCTGATAGCGTACGGGATCTTTTATCTCTTTTCTTCTGCAAGTCTAAACTGCGCATGGTCGCAGTCTCGATTTTCATTGACTGATATTTAAGAACTAGTGTTCGGAATAATTCGGGGTTCGCGCCATTAAAGTGGGATGGGCACGAGAATTACAAATTACAAACAAAATATTTCGCGTTTTATTTGTCATAGACATAATTGAACATATTCAGAAAGAAAAATAAACACAGATTAATTTTAACAGTGAATAACTTTGACATTTCTAAAGATATTTCCTGTCAAAGACGGCAAATTTTGGGTAAATATGTTTATTTTAAATTATATTTTTGTTTGTATCTTGAAACTCCAAAACACTTTGAAATAAGTCTTAATTTAAAAAATAAATTTGACTCCGAATCATCCCGAACACAATCTTTCAAGCATCAGCCAATGAAATTCAAGACTGTGACCATGCGCAGTTTAGACTTGCAGGAGAAAAGAGATAAAAGATACCGTACGGAGACGCTTCTTTGTTAAGATAGGAGGTCAGCAGTATATATATTTATAGGTATATGGCATAAACTGTCAGTGGTATATTTTGACAGGTTATACGGACAATAGCTTCATAACAGCTTTTATTATACAAATTTTGTACAAATAAAGCGAATGAAGAACAAAATAAGGATAGAGCGTCTTGTGTCTGAATTACTGATCCTTCCTTATTTCCTTCTTGACGTCACTGACATGAAAACTTTCGTATAATTTTCATCTTTTATTTTTTTTCTCGAAAAAAGCTCAAATCTACTTTTTGAAAACACATTTATTTATTACCGACGTAAGTAAATAATGGTTTTTTGAAAAATATGAATTGGATTCAAATTTTGCAATTCATTATTATCATCAGACATTACTTGCGCGGGTTTTGTTTCAAGCACTTCCACCAATAGCTTACCTATTGTGCCGCTAGGACGGCGCTCGGACAGCGCGAAATCGAATCAGGCTGGCGTATACCTAATACACAAATATTTTTGCGCAGCATATATGCTTTGTAATTTGTGTAAGTATTTATAGATTTTCCATTTTCATTCCAGAGCACTCTCTTGTTGATATTGGAAAAAATCTTAGAATTTTAGAGATATATTGATGAGAGGAGTTATTGGCCCTCAGTAATCTCAGAATTTGAAATTTTTCTTATTTCACGTTCTGAATCAGTTTGCAAGTTTATCATTTTTTTGGCAAATAGGTTAATATAAAGAGTTCCATATAATGATAGTCCGCAAGGCAGCACTCTTTTTGTTGAATTACCAATACATATTTGAAACTTCATGAGTGGCTTCCTTTTGGTGAGTCTAACAAAATTTCTCTTTACGACATTTCTCAAAAGTGCTGCGTTTTCAAGTGGGCATGATAATCTCGTGATAACATCATATTCAAGCTATCGGTCTGAAACCACGCAGCAGGAAATTTGTCGGACACCATGACCATTTGATAACATTAATTATTACTGAACAATTCAGCAAAAGTGAACTATGCATGTATTGGAGAACAAAATTGCTTAAGTACAGCATGTTCGCGGTGGTAGACAAACACATCGGTGCAGTATTTTTGTCGGACAAAATATTTTTCGAATTACTTATTGAATTATTGTATTAAAATTGGGTACGTATTCATCAAGAAATGAAAACTCATATATTTGGCATATTTTGAAAACGCAGCAAGATATCCACAGTTATTATACAATGGTAAAAGTATTAGAAAGTCAAAAATAGGCACACATGCAGTGGAAAGTGAATCCGCGGGTTGGGTTGAAAAGTACAAGTTAATAAAGGTCCTTGAATTTACAACTAAATATCTGCTGTGGTCATCACAGTACTTCCCCGATCATAAATTCCATGGCCAGTTTCATCGCTGTCTCAGAAATTTAGGGTATCGCATCAAATAATTGCATATTCCAAAGTGACAGCTGGCATTGTCAAAGTGACGGTCAGATTAGAAATTAACACATCGCATATTTCAGCAACAATTTGGAAGAGGTCCTTAAATTGGTGGCTCAAGCTCATGAATATGTCTGAAAATCGGTGCATAATAGTTATTTCTGTATCAAGGCCGTAAAGGTTATCTTTTTTGGTCGAATCTGTTGCTTGCGGCCGAAGCGTAGCTGAGGCTGCAATTCAGGTGAGACCAAAAAAGAACTGTAGGCCGAGGTGCACACAATGTTTTTTAGGTGATCATCACGAAATAATTCAAAAGTACAAAATTTTATCTATTTATTTCTAAAACATTGCAATTGTCAATCTTATTTACCGTTGAAATTGTTTTATTTTATTGTCTTCTAATCAAAGTGACATTTGTACAAAATGCGTATCAATTTCTTGAATTGCACGAACTTTGAAGGTTGACGGAATAATATAATATGTATTTCGGCGGAAACTGTTTCTTAAAGAGTTCATCAAGCAGCCCATATAGGTAAGTATGAAATGTTTATGAAGTAGTTTTTGACAGATCAATCCCAAAAAAATAATATTTGACAGATCAGTCTCAAAAAGTAAAATTTGACAGATTTGTACCAGAAAGTGAAACTTCATGGCCGCAAAAGGAGCCATAGAAACAACTTTTTTGCTATGATCGCCTAAAAAATTATTAAACTTGCGCTTGCGCAAACCTAATGAATAGCATTGTTCATGAAATTCTTTCGGAACTTAGCATGCGTTGACTCCACTATATTGTTTCGGGCAGTTTCGTACAGTTAACGTGCAGCAATATTGTTAATGAGTATTCCCAGTGTTGAATACAAGTAGTTTATTAATATAATGGGATAACTAATACGATAAAAGGTTGTAGCTGAGCTGAGTTAATTATAGGGGATCGAAAAGGCAGGAAAGGAACTACAAAACTGTGTTGTTTTGGAATAGGCTGCATCTATTCGTCCGGTCGCCGGACGAAAATATTTTTTCAAATTTTTCCGGTAACCGGATGAATAATATATTTTTATTTATCCGGCTAGAAAAATATGTTATCAACTGTCTGATTCTGCATTAATAAATACGGTATACCTTCGAATGTTATATTATATCTTTCCAAAATTCTTTTTAACCATGCTTTGATACTTTTATACTAGCTATATACACTTTGAAGTATCCAAAGTGAATAAAATATAATAATTGGAAAGTATTTGAACATCATAAAATGAATAGTAATACCGAGAATAATTCATTTTTTATAGAAATTCAAAATTACCTGCAAGTCAGACTTCATGATACAATGTCAAATGTCTTAAAACTATATTTGCTTCAATTACGTTATATATTAAAATTCACATTTATCACACATCCATAATTCTTTTGTCAATCCCTTGAGTTCCGAACATTCCAAATGATACCATACATAACAATAATCACAATCTATGCTTTTTTTTAATTTTGAGTATTTATCAATCAATCTTTGACAGTTTTTCATTGAGAGTACTCTTTTACAACAGGTTTCCTCGCTTTCGTAGTAAAATATAGCTGTTGACATGAATTGAAGTTTTTATTGGACTGAATTAATGAATTATATGATTATTTGAATATAAACAGGAATGACAGATCGACGTTTTTTGAAAAATTGAAAATCAGGTAAATAAGTTCATTCTATCAATTTACCTTTGCCTGTATTCAAATAAGTTCTAAAAAGATGAATTAAATTCTATCAAATAAACCAGAAACGACTTTGGAAAATTAATTTTATCACGATTAACTATTCCCACTAACATTTAATTAAATGACGGATAAAATATAGGCTATTGTTTTGCACGCAAATAGAAAATAACCGGACGAATAAAAATATCTTATTCCTCCGGTAGCCGGATCATTAGTCACTTCGTTTGGAATATGTCAAAGTGACAGTAGTTCAAAATCATAACGGAAAGATGGTATGTACTATTTACTTTACATATTGACAGAAGAAAGCACAAATTTCTTGTGAAGTACACATACAAAATTGTTCTGAGTGTGCAAAATGTGATTTGTGGATAAAATCGTATCGACGACGACGTGGAGATTTCAAACTCTGGATTACATAACAAAGGGTACATACAGGGTGTAACAGAAATAAGTACATTAATTTCAATCTATAATGCAATTTGTCAAGCATAACAATTTTTCTTAATAACTTTTTTCCGTAAATCCTCTGGATATAGAGTAGAAATTCATCAAAGTTGTGTCAATAATTTCATAGTGCGCCTATGGTTCAAACTGAATGTTTGTCATTTGTTGGAAGAATGACAGAGGTCGATTGAAAGGAGTATTTTGCAACTTTGAGCCATCGTAGTCTTGTCAATCATTCATTTGAAACTAAAAGAATATTAGTATTTTGGCAATACATTGATATATATTCGCTCACCTCGATAATTCTATTTTTGCATTTGTTGAAAGAAAGAATAAATTTGTCTCTGTAATCAACAATTTGGTCTTTTAGTCGTATTTATAAGTCATTTTTACGAAATTTGATTTTTATTCAGGGATTTCATGTATATTTTCGGATAGTACATTTCTTAAACATAAGATTGTCTACACAAGTTCATTGCACTTGAATCAGCTGATTTGAATTGTCTGAAACTGTGTCAGGAGTGTCAGACTGTGCTGCCATCTACGAGCAGTTCAAAAAGTAGTCGCTGCTTCCAACTTCATCAGAAACATAAAGAGAAAATCATTCAACGATTTATTTGAAGGAAACGGTGGAATATTAAATGAAATGCAGTTCTATATTAATTAATTCATTAGATAATTCAATAGAAGTATTGCTACATGAAATTTTGAAGATTATATTCTTGAAGAACAGAAAATATAACCTATAAATGTATCGAACTGAATTTCGTAATTGATTTTAAATATTTTCTGGAATATATGATACAATATTCTATTTATTCAGCAGATCAATTCACGGGGCATACTTTATTGAAACGACCCGAGTGTGAAGTTTGTAATAATATGAGAAGAACTAATACACAGGTGCTTTATTTATAAATTAATGTATTTCATTCATCTCATCTGCGGTTTTACGTTTCAGATAAACGTTAAGTTCTAAATAGCCCATGGTATTCTCATCATAATGTATAAGTGCATGATATTTTGACATTAAATACATTAGCATAACCACAATAATTCAATTTTTAGTGTAAAATGACAATTCAGAGATCGTTCCAAATAAATTCGCTAAGATAATCCTAAACTGCCGGTGAAATCGTAGGCAGAATACATAACTTATAATCGGTTTTATTCCAGAATTTATTTGAAGGAATTGATAGCTCACATATGTCAAAGTCAATTATTGTTCTATTGCAACTGCTACTGGATCCGTTAATTATGCATCTGAACGACTCGTTAAATTATTGGGGATAAAAAATGCTAAAAAAAGATGAGAATTCGGGAAAAAGTAGCTCAGAAAAATTGTTAGGCTTGACGAGAACTATCACTGTATATTTGTTCTCTTTATTTTTATGGTGGTACTGGGCCCACAAAAGCTAAGCTCAGCTAAATATCAATAAAAGAATTGAAAATTTAGATATTTTCTATTATAAGAAGATTTGTACACTTTACACTTCGCGAATACACAATCGCTTGACATTTGTTATAAATACTATCACGGAGCTGTTATATATTTGAATTTGTAGGTAATAATTGATGACAAAATTGATAATGAGATAACTTCGAGGATATACATAATACAAGAATGACGAATACAGAAAATAATACTAACCTCTTCACTAATTATTCTTCTTTGCTACCACTTATTTTCAGTCCGTGGCACTCAAGCTACCATTTCAGTTGAAGGCAAGAATGTTTCTCTAATTCATCATACAACATTGCTGCTTATTGAGACAAAACTGTACGAAATAATATAGTGAAGTCAACGCATGCTAAGTTTCATAAATATTTCATGAACAATGCTATGGGAGTCAAATAAACCCGAACAAAACTGGTGCTCTCAGTTACGTACGTTCTTGAAAAAATTGGATTCTTCGAAATATGGAGAAATAGGAATATTAGTAATTCTAAAATTATACGAATATGGGCAAAGTATAATAACGAGTAAATAGATTTTTTAGAATAAATTCTATATATTTATTTAATTAGTTATCTAGATATTTGCCTTGTTTATTTTTGTATTTTTTCTGGTGAAGACTTTCGGATAGAGACTCGAAAAATTATAAATGAATATACAGAGTTCAATCCAAAAAATCTATTTATTATAATTTAATTCTAAAAGATATGTATAGATCATAATATCAAGTATCACAAGTTGGTAGTAGTAATTCACTTGACTCAAAATTTAACTTATTTTATAATAAATTTGATATGATTGGGAAAAAGTTAACAGCTATTCGAATTTATTTGTATCATTTGTTAAAAAACGGATAATTGTCCAGTTAAGTACCCAAAATAAGAAAATTCCCAGAATTGTAAGTAATATCATGAGATACGCACTAGAAGGCCAAAATACTTATACAGTTTGTAATTTATAAATGAATGAGACACTCTATCATTTTTTGCTAGAATGTCCAAGAATTTTCAGCTTTATTTGAATATTATTTGTAAATCTATTGAAATTTTGCTGAATATTTGTTTTTTTCTTTACTTTAGGGAAATATATAAACAATGTCCGTGAGATCAGTTCGACTAAATTTCATTTCGTTCAAAAAAAGAATCAATATACCTCATTCGCATTTCTGTAGGAAAGACTAATTTATTCATTCAAGAGACGGATTACCGTTAATGCATAAAAAATTTAAAATCTGTGGAGTCACTTAAAACTTGCATGCGACTACTTGAATGTTTTCAATCAATAAGAATGAATGAATGTACTGTTGCTGATATGTAAAGTACTTCCTTAAGAAATGAAATTGAAAGAACAATTATTCACATTCGCATTATTGTTTTTGATATAAAATATTATTTATTTCTATATAAACTGAAATTCATATTGTACAGCGGGCCGCTGGTTACCGACCCTTAGTCCACATCGTAAAGCTATCAGTTCAGTCGATGGAAGTCTCTGCCAAAAAATTGCCACAGATTTTTTTCCAATTTTGCCACTTGGGGAGGATTATTCTTAGCTCGAGAGCATATTTTCTACTTCAGGGAAAATGTCCAAAACCTGCTATCTTGAAAAAGAGTCAAATTCAGTTTCTCCGCATTATTTATTGCCCGGTAATTCTGTATTTCAAATACATCGAACAATTCTGTAGGGAATCTAACTCCTCAAAACTTCTAACGTGACAAAAAATTTATGATCAGAACTAGATTCACATGATACCAACAATTTGAATAATATTGTCTAATCTTGAAACCTCAGCATTAGTTTGTGTGTAATATTACTGTTATAAAAATCAAAGTCGATGCAATAGATCCTATTAGCTTTCCGTCACAGAAAAAGGCAACAACCCAGTCATCTGCAGGGGAGTTAACGACTACAATTTTTTTAGGCACAGACGGTATCTTACTGAATGAAAATAAGTCGAAGTATTATAAAAATGGATTTTAATTGGACAACGAGGCTAGTCTACAGAAGTAGAAAAAAAAAATTTCGCACTGCAGCTACCGAATTTATAATGTCCAGCCATCAGTCACTCTCTATTCAAATTTTATTGAGATAAGATTTCAAACTTACAGCTCCAACGAAGACACAGCAACTTATTGCCATTCAAAAATTTCAAGAAAAATCGGCTGAATATTTTGTTGCCATGACTCTAAAATGAAAAGTGTTATAGCATTCAATCATTGATTCATTGCTAAGCATGGAGAATTTTTAACATACCTAAAAATCTGCAAAAATGCACAATACTCAATCAGACTTGTGAAATATTCAGCAAATAATGTGGTTGTTCGATTCAATTGTTATTTTTTGACGAATTTTGAATTATTGATCGCCATTTTCACTGAATATATGAGTTTATTTGGAGGAAAATAGATTTATTCAAATGTAAGACTAGTTTTACCAGATTAATGAAGTAATTTTAAATGAAGATTCCACTCAATTTCAATCAGGGGAAGAAAACACCCTACCTACAACTTCTTTAATGACGTCATGACCTACTAGACTAAAATTTCCTCAGTACCTAAAGGTCTTAAACTTAATTTATTGATCGTTCAATAAAGCGATCCGTGGCCAGACTAACTTACGCGTATTGTGTATTCCAAACGAGAAATAAACAGATTAAACACTTACGGCTCATCTATTTTGAGGACTATGAGCTAAAAATAGATAATTAATCTTCTAAACACTGCGTTAGGATGATATCTTTCTTATATAAAAAGAAGAAAATAGTATATCCTTCATCGAAAAAATTATTTATTAAAGCATCAGATACTTAAGTAACCACTTTAGTAAATTGAAAAAAGAAACACGCTAACGTTACACAAGTCTGCTTCTTACTAACGTATAGATATATTTCATGATAAACAGCAACAATCCTGACTCCAACGCTTGGAAATAATCTTTTCTCGTGAATTATTTAATAATTTGGAAGTTCGATTAACAGGATGCAATCTGGTCCTAATTGATCCGAATAATTGGAATTCTAGTGCATTCTTTCATTAATTTGTCTTTGTTTTCTTTATTGTTCGAGTTTATATCCATAATGAAAATGCTGCGAATAATTTACTGTAACCTTTATTCCAACTGCTTATATAATTATGACCCTCTCCCTTCCAATTGCGCTTCTATTTCCAATATCATTCATACCCTTTAGAATACAAAGTTAGTAGCGGTAAACTTTCGTAACATACCATTTCACTTTACCCTGAAGATAAAAGTTTTATTTCAATGAAACCATAAAGTTTGAGGTTAAAGCTATTTTTATCCAAAAATCTGTTCTTTATTGACCAGCTGACTTGTTAACTGATGCAAAACTCGGAAATTACTGACGAACGCGTTTATAATAAACAAACAATCGTGAATAACAAAGAGAATCTGAATAAATGTTTTCATCAATATTAATATTATTATACTTAGTACATCTAAACTTTGTTATGCTGCTGCGATAAATATAATCCAAATATCTAAAATAACTTAGACTACTTAGAGTGACCAAATAACAATTATATTTTTGTACAAAATAATGTCCTTAATGTAAAAAATTTTGCATCACACATTAGAGGCTATGTAAGCATATAGTGATCTCAATTAATCAAAAACACATAAGCTAATTCCATTCTTTAAATATTTGCTACTGTTTCATACGATTCCAGAACTTCATTTGGACAGTCAATTCCACTGGGATGAAGAAAACTGTCAGGCTGAAATTTGGTACAATTTTAAAATAATTGCAATTCCATCAGTCAAAACTGATCGAAAATTCTCCTAAAAATATGAAGCTTAGTACTGTAGAAAAATTATTCTAGTATCCTCGATGTTCAAAAGACTCAAAATTATATTTCAATCCGTCGTTTATCAGAAGCTGTTTGTTTGGTTATTATTGTTGCGTCTTAAAAATTCAGATATACATTTCTAGCTTTGCGTTTTAAAAGTTTCTTCCGAATACTTGGTGAATTTCCAATATCTTCTAAGAGAAAGTATAGTCTACAACATGTTTGAAATGACGTATTTCACATTCGCAAAATATAATTCTTATTCTCAACTCGGACTACAAGTTTTTTGCTCATTTGGAATGAGGGCCACTCCAATACTTGTAAAATATTTGATTCAGTATTTTCAAGAAATAGGGAACATGTGACTTCTGAATCATAATCAAACACATATTTTGTCGATTATTATATTTTCGATGCTATGATTTCATTTTATCATTATTACTAATAGTCATTAGATACATTACAATTTCGTTTCTTTTTTATCGAATCATAAGTCACAGATATAATCGATCCGAAGTAATATTCAAACCAAATTTAGATGGACTAGCAATTTGATTATTATTTTAGATTAGGTAAATTTACATAATACATATATTCGAGGAGAAACATTATTATCAATTCTAAAACTCATTCTGACAGCTCTATTCAGAAGCAGTTATATACTAGAAGTCGTCCAGTGGTTGCAATTCAACCGTGATTAAGTATATGGCTGAGTTTGAACGTTAATGGATCTAACCTCTAATCATAAAAGGTGAAATTCACTTGGTATTTGACGCTCTATTCAAGATTTTAATTTCTCGATAGTTTATTCCAGTGTGAAATAATGGCTGTATCCGAGTTGGGCATTGTACCTAAGATAATCCCTCACAAGTGAAAAGGTAGGCTTAATAAGCTCTTCCAGTTGGGCATTTTTCTACCAAAATTTTTCTGTAGGTAAGATAGTGAGTTCCAACTATTTTTTATGTATTCCGTCAAATTTCAATTATCATAGGAGATTCTAAAGCTATGATACTATTAATTTTTTTGAAACTCTAAACGAATCAGCTTGACTGCTTTTCTTTTGGCAATATTACTTAGCGCTTGCCGTTCAATGTTTAATTCTTCTTTGTGATTATAAACTAAGTCACACACATTTTAAACTCGCGATTTGTATATACCTACTTTAGCAGTACATCGATAATTTTTATTTGTACAACGTCATCTAATTCTGTCGTTTGTTGTCGAAGATACGCGAAATTTAAAATTGTTGATAACTAACAATCCCTTTCCCTTTTCACTAAATATGCGATTTATTTCCATGATCACTGAATATTGTTGATGAAAGCAAAGCTACCAATTTGAATGCAATTTTTTCAAAAACTTTATAACTCTTGAAACGATACATAGAATTAGAGAAATGACCAATCAGTACATAGTATTAGGAGTAGGCGAAGTTAAAAATTAAATGTTATGGAAAATGTAAAATGTATAAATATTTTGCAAACATTATAATCATACAGTCATGGAGGCATACAGGTATAGTGCAGTTAAAATTATTTGGCGATTGACTTGACTCGCTAATGATTAGGGCTGGCTTAACTTAGCAGGTATTAAGTCTACTTGTGTTCAGGAGCGGATTGAATTAATTTTCTCATTTTCTTTCTTGGGATTGGATTTTGGTAGTTTTAACGATTTATTTTCATTGAAATTGTTTCTTAGAAGACTATTAATTGGGAAAATTTTATAAATATCATTTTAGTTGTTCTAGATCTTAAATTCATTAGTTCAACAGTATTGTCGCAGTGAACAATAAAAATGTTACAACCTGAGAACAAAAATTTTGAAGAAAGCACCACAATCGCGAATCAGAAACGCAAACATTTATCAGACGATGCTAAACAAATAGTTTTAAATGTGTTCAATTTTTTGAAAAGTGACGATAACGAAAGTGCGCCAATATCAAAAACTGCAGTAATGACTCAAGTTCCTTGTACTACAGTTAAAAGGATAATTAGTGAAGGTGTACGTTTGAAAAAACAAAGAAATGATGCCGGTAGTTCGCGAATTTTAAATTAGTTTGAAAAAGATGTCATCCGTCGGAAAATATATTCCCTTTACAGTGAAAATATATTCCCTTCGCTCCCATTATTGCATCAGAAATTAAGAGATGAATGTGATATTATATGCTCATTTGGTACGGTTCGCAACGCACTTATAAGTATGAATTTTAAATTCAAAAAAATTGATAAACGTCCAGTTTTGATGGGAAGTAGACGATTGTGTGAATGGCGCTATCGTTATTTGACAGAATTGAGAAAGTTTCGTGAAGAGAATCGCCCAATCATACACCTGGACGAAACGTTGTATGACACACATGACACTGTATCAAAAAGCTGGACCGATGACAGTAAGAATTGTACTGCAAATATTCCAGATTCACGGGGCAAACGAATAATTTCACTTCATGCGGGAAATGAGCAAGGATGGGTGAACGGAGCTTTACTTTTATCAGGTCACAATATGAGAAACGCGTGTCTGGATTATCATGATAATATGTCATCTGAAATTTTTGAAAAGTGGTTTTGCGATAAATTATTACCAAATATTCCAGATAGCAGTGTTATAATTATGGATAACGCCAGCTATCATTCCAGGCAATTAATAAAAACATCAACCAAATCTAGCACTAAACCTGAAATTCAAAAATTTTTATACCACTATAATATATTTTCCGAGGAAAACTATATCAAAAATGAATTATTGGAAGTAGCGCAAACAAAACTTGTAGAAAAAACTTACATATGCGACGTTATGGCCAAAAATTTAGGGCATACAGTATTAAGATTACCACCGTATTACTGTGTACTCAATCCAATTGAGTTGATTTGGGGACAATTAAAAGGAAGTATTAGGAAAAACAATACAACACCGTCCATAAGTGATAATGTAGAGTTAATTAAGAATGAAATAAACAATATAAGTGACACAAGTTGGTCTAATAGTGTTCGGCATGTGATGGACATAGAGAATAGTTATTTACGATTCACTGATACTATGAACAATTTTGTCATAAATATTGGATAGTCGAGTGATGATTCTGATTTTGATGTAAACAGTGATGATGATATTGTTGTTGATTAATTATTATTAATGTAAAATATACATATATTATTTTGTAACTTACATGGTTTTTTGTCAACAAAAAGTTCCGATTGATGTTAATTTTCTGTAATTGTTTTCTATTGGTGCTTGTTTGTATGTTGTACATGTTTTATATATGTTTGTGTATAAAAGGTGAAAATCGTGTAACTTTTCTGAATTTTGATGATGGTGTGAAAACCGAAACACGTGTGAAGATATTAATAGTAGATTATGCCCGACCTGTGGAAAATCTGTCATTTCCGCCGTGTTGTGAATTGAGTCGCAATCGCCGGAGTGGAGTGTCAAAATATCGCACTCGCCGAAGGCGAGTGCGATATTTTGACACGGAACGTAGGTGATTGCAAATCACTTCACAACAGGGCGGAATTTGACAGGTTTTTCACATGAGGGACATATGCTATTTTATTTTCGACTCGGTGGAAAATACCCAAAACTAGAGATGGAAGTGTTCTCATTTTGTAGTACACACGATAATTTTTTCCAAATACCAACACCGAAGAAGCTTTTGGTAGGGATTAGGGGTGAAGCCTTTGACAGGTTTCAGTGGCAAAGCCCTAGTAGGGTCCAGGGGGAAGCCCCGGCAGGGTCAAGGGACGGAGTCCTTGCGGGGGGCCTGGGGGGCGGAGCCCCCCGACAAGACCACTTGCGAAAAGAAAAGAAATAAATACTCGCAAAAAAATAATTTAGTATCTGTCAAAAGTAAAACTGGAAACTCTTATATAATAACTTATCTGGCAAGGAACTGATTGCAATTTGCCTCGCCTGTTTTCATACGTCAACTTTCGATGTTTTTTTAGAGTTTTCTGTACTCAACGTATTCAATAAATCCATTTTTTATAATAAAATTATCGGTGTCATCGTATATTTTTATTATTGACAGATTGACAGTTGCTAAGATTTGATCATTTTATATTTGTAGAAAGATATAATGTATTGCCGGCAGACAAAAGAAATACGGTATTTTCCACGTCATTCAAACGGAGAAAAGGAGGTATTTTCCACCGAGTCGGAAATAAATAAAATTTATTGAAACATCCAAGTGTAAATTTTTAAATCAATTCAAGAAATGTTTGTATTTGTATGTTGTAATAAAATATTTGGTTCCCTGCAAAATTTCTCCTCTTTTTATTATTATTTGTATCATTTTATGAAAATCTCACGTGAAAAATATATTATGAATACAGCTCTGGTAAATACAGCACCATAAATCTCTTTAATCCTCTTGCGGAGTACCCGCTGAGATACCTATCGCCAAATAATTTTAACTGTACTATACTTGATACAGGTAAATCCGATATCTGCATTGTAAGGGTTTAAAATGCCCAACTGGAATACTCAGATTAAGAGACCCTTTTCCGAATGCCCAACTAGACTGCACCGGCAATAATATCGTATTCAACAATAAATCAAGATCGGACACCTGTATATGATTTTGGCATTCTGCACTCATTGTCCATATGAACTTCAAGTATGCCAAATCTAACCTTTCCTCGTGCGCGCCGTACAAAATTTTCTCTCCCCGTAAAATTAAAAAGGGATACAAACTTTTTTCTTTACGTATTAATATATGAGTAAAATGGGACATCCTGTACATGATTTTCACTTTCTGCGCTCCTTCCCTATGTGAACTCCAAGTGTACCAAATCTCACATTCTTTTGTGCCTGCTTAAAAAGGGGACGGAAAGTGGAAAGTTCTCTATTCACGTATTAATATATAGTGTAGAATGGAGCACCTTGTAAATAATTTCTGCTTTCTGCACACCTTCTCCATATAAGCTTCAAGTATGCCAAATCTCACATTCCTTCGTGCATGCAGTATGCTTGGACAGTGGACGGAGACTTTTCTCGTCATGTATTAATATATAAATTAGAATGGAACATCCTGTATATAACTTTCGCTTACTGCACACCTTCTTTATATAAACTTTAATTATGCCAAATTTTCATTCCATTGTGCATGCAATATGCTTAATAAGGGGATGGGAAGTTCTCTCTTCACGTATACTTTTTACTACTATTACTACTAGTGAGTACGTGATTAAAACGAAAATAGGAAACAGGAGTATATAAGAGGTATTTCTGAGTGAAAAGGAGAGCAAACTCCTAGTCTCTTACCCTCGACAGATATAGAAAAATAACAACTATTGAAGAATATTGATAAATAAGCCGATATATATTAATAAGTACAGATATAATTCGCAAAAGATTGATACATTATAACAAATCACCGGCATATCGATATGTTGATATGAAAAACTTCCAAATAATGGAGTCTTATATTTGGAATAGTGATGATAATTTTTCCAGCTTCAGTTATATGTAAACGAGTAATTTCCATCCAAGAATGTGACAATTGAATTTCATGGCTTGTGTCTCATGCATCTATCAATCTAGATTAAAAAGTAATCTTACCAATTTTTTTGTGACACGTGCATCAAAAGTACCCTATTACTGCATTTATCATCAATTGCTGACAGGAAATTATTGATCATGATTATTATTTCCCTGTTCAAAGTGAAAACCTGCTACCGCGGCTGTATTATGGCAGATGGCACTGCTGCAGATTCATTTCTCTGCATGCCATGTATCAACTCAGTTTCATTAGCTTTGCGGCTACAAGTCCGACTATCTGCGACTTACTATACTTTACGAAAGAGTCCTAATCAGGACAATACACGTGTCTACAGTGACGGTCCTATTCAAGACGATAATGTGAAAGCGGACTCCTGGATTTGTAATTTTGTGAAACTATCAGGATTTTGGTTTTTAGAATGATAATTATGTATCATGGATGCTATTGGTATTTTCCGTTTTATTGCTTATATGTCAAGTAAAAATTGAAAATAAAAAATATTATGGGATGTGCTTGTTGTAGTGTTCTGCATCTGCTGTAAACGTGATATCACAGAAAATATGAACAACAGAATGTGATACCAATCAATGAAATAAGTCATGTAAGCCACGTTTCGCAGGATTAGATTCCTGGAAATTCGCAAAATTTGTTCTTCAAATCAATAATATAGTTTAATACATTCAAATAAATTTCATTGGCTTAGTAATAGAGTATTTCAAAGCACTTATCGAATAAGTATCGCATGCAACACGAACACCAAGCAACCGTCATTATTGGCACAGGTGAATTTGGCTGCATGAATCTACGTCTTTGGCTTAGCTCTCGTCTTCGTCGAGTACAGTCAACTCATCCAGAACAATAATAATAATCGTTTGTTCCTTATAGCGTGATATACCATTCCTTATAAAAACCATGAGATAATCAATTTTGTAAGTAAATCAAGTTTCTTCCATCCTCTCTTTGTAAAAAATACTCTTGTCACATTTTTTGTACAACATACACGAATCGAATACTAGTTCGAATATCTTTCAAATCATTCTAAAAAAATTCATACCGTAAATGTGACTTGTCAAGAGAAAATGACAATACTGATAATTATAATTTCAGTCCAAACCGTACAGAAAATCTCTGCTGATCTAGAAAAACGTTGCTTCTTGACATAATTGAAGATTCTTGCAATAATTCTCATTCAATTCATCAATAACTGAAATTTTTTGGCAGAGGGTCTCGCAAGAGCTTTCCTCTCTCAGCTTCAAAATTGCTGGAAAATTCACATACTACGAGGATTCACGTGTTGTGATACTTTTTTTTCACTCTTCTGCTAATAATTTCTGAAATGGGTATCTCTAATTATCAAAATAATAAAAATGACAAAACTATGTATAATATTTCCATAGATAAAAATCTTTTTTAGAATTATTAATTTTTTGAATGTTCCATAGTAGTCCAGTCGGCATGTCGCAAAATAGGGGCAAATTAGGAAAAAATGCGAACTTGATGAAACGTTGGTATATTGTTTTTGATCATCTAACAGTGTTATATGTATATTTTCCGACCAAAATTTTACGGAGCAATTTCCAAGGGGAGGAATAAACCACGAGATTTTGGCACTTTTTTCAGTTTTCGTCCTGTAACTTTTTCCCGTTCATTCCCATTAAGTGTCGTACAAATTTCCTTCCCCTAGTTTAAGGGAATGGGAGGTGAAAGTTCCAATTTTCAGAATTTTTTTGTTGTTTGTGTACCAATACTAGCTTACATACCAAATTTCAGCATTCTAGGACTTCAGGAAGTAACCTAAGAATTCTGATGATCATCAGTGAGCGAGTCAGTGACGAAATCGGTTTTTTTTTTAGATATCAATAAAATTTAAAGTAGAAGAACTATGCAATTGAGACTTCATGGCTGGTACCACGAGCTCTATTTTTGGCGATACTAGGAGCATTGTGTCAAGATGTGTTTGACGCAATTAAAATTTTCCTAAATACTTAAGAAAATTATCTTCAGATACAAATTACGGAAAACATATATATCTACAAAATTTATTTGAATATACATAGCTAGTATAGCCTAAAACAGAGCTTGTGGTACCAGCCAATATGTTTAATAAGTCCACTATTGACATCATATCCCGAGAATTTTGTTTATCTGGTATAATCTACATCCAAGTTATGAGGGTTCAAAAAAACGACGAAGCTCTTCGAGAAAGGTGGGTAGTGCTGTTGCGCTTTGCTTGGCTTGTCTTGGCGAGGGCACTACCGTGCCTCCAGATATGGTGGCATAGGTAGGCAGGGTAAGGAGTGGGTTGTTGACTGATTTCTACGTCAGAATGAAAATCAAAGAAATTTAGCGGAAACAGCCATTTTTCTTGTTTTTTAAGATTTTCAGGAATTTTTTACTTTTTGGAAGTGCTGTATCTTGAAACTTAGTGGATCTTCAAACAAGTTTTACGTATCAAATTGATCGGAAATTTGATGTTCTACAAAAATGAACTTAACAATCTAAGGCGTAGGTATGGAGGGGAAAAAGTTACAGGGCAAAAACTGAAAAAGTGCCAAAATTTCGTGGTTTTTCCCTTCCCCTGAAAATTGCTTCGCGAAATTTTGGTCGGAAAATATGGAAATAACACTATTGGGTGATCAGAAACAACATGCCAAAGTTTAATCAAGTTCGCATTTTTTCCGACCTCAAAGTACATGTCAACTGGACTATAGCACAGCACTTCACATATTTCAAAGTTTTTGTATGGAATTATTATTTATGTGATTTCTTCCTTATCTTGTCAGCCGTGTATTCGGCATTTGTGCCCGATAGATGATGTTGTTTATAGTTTCTACTGCTGCGGACCATTTATCGCAATGAGTTCATAGACTCTGGGATCCAAGTCTTGATTATCTTGAACTTGGCTATACTGTACTGAAGAGTCCTAATAATGGCAAGACATATGTCTACAGTTGCATCCATCGATCGAAGATGATGGTGGCTTCAGCTCCGACTCTTAGGCTTAAAATTTCTATGAAAAACAATTCTTTTTTAAAATTATTCATTTTTTGAATGTTCCATAGCACAGCACTTCACATATTTCACAGTTTTTGTGTGGAATTATTATTTATGTGATTTCTTCTTTACTATGTATAATATTTCATTTGGATCAATAAAATTCTAAATATAGAGCAGCAGGAAGAACGAAAAACAGAGAATTGATTAAGTTGTGTCTATTGAGCCCTTTAGTCGCCTATTCAGCTCTTAAAGCCCTGTTTTAAACGAAATCAAGGATAAATAGCCGGTTCGACAAAAGCTAAGCAACAGTCAGAAGCTTGTATAATGTATAAAATCTGTAAAACAACACAGGTCTCAAATTGATGAGTTTTTCAATGTTGCCAAACATAAATGTAGAGTACTTTCAAGTTGGCAAATGCAGGCCTCAAAAAAATAACTACAAAATACACTGATTAATACCACTGATTATGTTCTCAACTGTTTCAAGAAATTTGTACTAAGTAATATTTCAAAATGACAAAAATGTTATACTGAAAATAATTGTAATCTCTGTAAATTAAATCCAGGGAATATTTTTATTTTCCTGGAATACTTCTTGAAACAATGTTTCTAAAGTAGTCAAAAGCAGAGCTTGTGGTATGAGCCATTGATACAAGCTATAAGTACAACTCAAGCATTGTTTGCCAGTATGTAGTAGACACTGAATAATTTTTTTTCTTTATCTCAAGCTGTTTTTATACTGCTAATTTTTATTTTGTTTTGCGCTATCAAATACAATATTTGACATAAAAATTCGAGCAGAAGAATATATGTAAATTCCAACCCATATGAAGTATTCAAAATTCACCTTGTAGTTTGGAATAAAAAAATGTGTCTGTTAGAAAGAGCTCTAGATTAATTATTTCTCCCTGCTAGAATACTCTTTCTTTAAATATGAAAAAGCAGAGTGATCACGAGATACTTCATTTGTCTATCAGAGGTTTTCATTTTATTCGTAGCAGGTACACATCATGTGAGAAATAACTCGCGGCTGCTGGTATAATAAAACTCATTTAGCGTAATACTTGCAAAAAAAAAGGCATTTCTACATAAAGGGAAGTGATACATGAAGATGGAGAAGAGAGAGATTTGGGGATAATTGAATAACGACGAATATCTAATGACAGCAAATATTTTATTAAATGTAGAGATAAAATAAGGATTATTTGATTTAATATCACGAACTATACACAGATACAATATAAGTTCAACTTGAAATCATTCAATCTTGAATCCAACAGAATTCAAATTTCCAGATGGAACACTACATTAGGTACCAATTTTCTAAGTTGGAGAATGAAACGTCAACAAAATATTAATTAACTTTATTATAAATGATAGCTCAAATAGATTAGATACGAAAAATCTGTTATAAAATGCTACCGAATTGCTCGTTCATTCGCCTTCTTGCTACATACGTTGCAAGTTGCAAGGCCTGTGTCCAATCGTCCGATTCGTGCTTGAATAGATAACCATTTTTACAATAGCAGTATTCTACTTTGCTGATAATATGAGCAGCTTTTTTGTTATTGTTGACTCTTTCAAATAAAAAGTTGGAAAAACAATAAACAACTTCTGCAAATGTCAAAAGGTCAGTTGGTCGGTCCGTGTACATTGTACAGTCTCGAGAGATACATAGCAAACAGATGAAGTTCGCAACAACTGAATCGCAACAATGTTGTGTTGCTATTCATATTCCTGAATTCTAAGGGGATTATAAGTACAAACAATAAGAAGTGTTCGCTCTACTCGCAGTTTCAGCGTGAATATTTTATCGTAAATGGCAGCTTTCAAAAATAAATCTTCAGTTGAATTCCGTGCACACCTGGGCATATAGAACAGATGCAGGAGACATATTTTGCTCATATTGTAACGTGAAGAGAGATAAAAACAGGACTATATTCATACGAAATAGAGTACAATAATCATTCCTGGGATTATAAAAAAGGATTCATAAATGACGATATATTGATAGTGACTACTGAACATAAAAGCTTGAGATGACGAATCATATTCTAATTAAATCAGAAAAGAAGTTCCCAGTAAGCAAAACTTGGAATTTTGCAGCTGAATTGGAAATAAAATTATTTATTTGCTGATTGACTTTAAAAGTTCGACTTCAGTGACCGTTTACAGTCTGTAAAGTGACACTTTTACTGCCCCTAGGCATTGATTTCAATATTTTTGGAAAATGTTATCGCCATCAAATCATGTTGCTATGTATTTTTTGATCGGTTGCTAAGTTGAGTTGCGTATGTTAGGTGGTTACTGTGGAAACGATGGCGATAACATTTTCCAAAAATATTGAAATCAATCATAAAATTAATCAAATTTAAACAATCGGCAAAAAAATTATGTGTTCAACATGGTGAAACAAATAACTATTACATGTCTGATAACATAGCTTTATACCATCTTTTAGATCATGTATTTTATTGTACATTAATATGTGTTTTTCATTTTATAGCACCAAATATGAAAGTTTATGCCGAATAGTGGATATGAACCAGAATTTCTACGGTTTTTTGAACTAACCTAATTAAATATTCACTTCTACGAATATTTTACCCGTCCATCCTACCATCTTTTTTTCAAATGTTGTTACGTGCCAATTTGGCTTTTGGTCACTTTTTTTGCTAGGTTAGATTCTAAAATATAATTTGGGTTATTTGGGTTCAATTTCATTTACTTTATGCACTTACTTTTGGTTAAAGATATTTTTAGTTCTCAATTTAATAATTTCATTCATATTTCAATCTTTAGTTCCGTTCCTTTTTTCTTCTCAAGCTCAGTTTTTTTGGTTATATTAAAAGCGTGTTTTTGTTTACTTTCATTAATTAACTTTAGTTCATGATTTTTGTTTCAAATTGTCGCTGTTGCAATGCGCGCACTGCAGGCAGTGACGTTACGGTTTTTCTTTTGAATCTTAGTACTGGGGCGTCCGCTAGGTGTTTTTTTAATGAAAAACGGTTAATTTTCAATTAAGTCAAACCGACCGGATTTGACTTAATTGAAGATAGTCAGCCTTAAGTCCTCGTATAGGACGGACGTTAAATTTATTGCTTTTTCGTTTTTTTTTTTACTACTACAATTTTGTGAGTTTTTCCAAAGTTTATTGCGTGTGCAATCCCAAGTTTGGGGATTCTTTTGGGGAAAACCTGTGCTCCGGCCGAATATTTTGAGGCAGTTTGGCCATTAGTTATTCGGCGGAGCAGCCCACGTGTTGGGGATTAGTAAGAATTGTTAGTGGCCGTTCTATTTTCTATCGCTACCACCTGCGACTTAACGTCGCCCGGACCAAGGCACAACGCTGTGGAAGTACCTGACACCCACCCTGGATTTCCTGACCACCTGGAATCCAGCAAAATTAGACCTGAAGGCCGAGATCCAGACGCCAGGCAGACGAGTCAGTAAGGATCTCCAGCGGCGTCGCCAGCTGAGTGGTTCAGTTTTTTTTTTTATATTCAGACTTTTTTGGGTGCTATTTGCCTTATTAAGCACCTCGTGGCTTTACCACGATTTTGTTAATTTTTTTTTATCATTTTCTGCTGCGGTAGGCATTCGTTGTCGCCTTTCATTTTTTTATGCTTTTCTGGTTGTTATAAACGCTACGTCCCGTTGTGAACCAGGTCGATCGATCTGGGGCCTGCTTTTCATTATTTTGTACTTTTTCAGGAGTAGGTTCATAGACGTATTTGTTCAGTTGAGACTTGTTGAAGTCTGCGTTAGGGACGCGAATTGCCGCCATTTTGCTTAACGTTATTATACCATATTGCTGTGTTACATTTTTTTCATATATTCACTTTGTTCTATTTTTGAATCAACTCTAATAAATATTTACTATTTTGGTAAATTTGAATATGATTTATTTTGTAAAAAAAAAGTACCTACCACTTTAGTTTTCAGAGAGTGATTTTATTTAGTGTTTTCTTACAGCTGGTGAGTAAGTATCGCTGTTTGAGATATTGTTTTATTTTATGTTCTGCGGCATCTTGATCGACGCCGACAGATCTAATTATCCTAACACCCAATATTCTACCCGTCCATCCTTCCATCTTTTTTTCACAGGTACTTTCCCAGTTGTGTGCCTGAGGACGGAAATTTAACAATTGCGTGGCGCCCTTATTTTCTGTTTTATTTAAAGTTTGCTTACGTGGCGTCCAGTAGATTTGTTTCAGTAAAGTTTATATATATATATATATATATATATATATATATATATATATATATATATATATATATATATATATATATATTTTTAAAGCTAACCACACAACAACCCATTCCGGCCCTGGGATTAATTTGTTTAGTTTTATTTTGATACTGAGCTAGTCAGTTTTGAAGGGTAGGGTCGCTACCCCAGTTTTGAATGTAATAATGTACTTTCGCAGTTGTGAGCCTGGGGACGGAAAATCAACAATTGCGTCGCGCCCCAATTTTTTATTTAATTCAAATTCATTTTGCGTAACGTCCAGTATATTTGTTTTGGTGAAGTTGTATTTTTCTCAAAGCTAACCTCACAACTACCCAGTCCGGCCCTGGAGTCATTCTTATTATTTTTGATATACTGAGCTAGGCCTATTTAATGTTAGAGTTAGTGGAAAATTCAAATTTAGTTTATTTTGTTCCGCAACCCCTTTAAATTTGTAATAGCTTTTTTCTTTGCTTCGTTGGTGTTGATACTATTTCATTTCAATATGTCTCCTACATAACTTTCCCAATTTTTCGTTAGTCTGCCTCTTCCTTCTTTCTTTGTACGTCTTGCATTCCTCACCTGTTTGGTTTGTCTATTTTCTGGAATTCTTATCAGATGTCTATACCATGCTAGTTCTCTTCCATCTATTATAATTTGTATACTTTTAGTCTGTAGATTCCTTCTTATTTATTCGTTTTTTATCCTGTCTATTCTTCGTACTTCTTCTATTCTTCTCAAAAATCTTAGTCGCCTATATTGTACATCTACTTCTTTGATCCAGAACTAAAGTCTTACTTCCATATATTAAGATTGGTCTGTTCATAGTTTTATATACAGCCATTATTGTGATTTTGAATACTAGTTTGTTATTTAAAATTACTGTGTTCACAGCATGATAGTTTCTGTTCCCCGCCTGGACTCTTCATTTATTTCAGGTTCCGTACCTCCTTTATTATTTATTGTCGATCCTAGGTATGTGAACGTGACTACTTGCTCTAATTCTTTTCCATTTAGTGTTGCACTGGTTGTTATATTTTCTTTGGTTTATTATCATGGTCTTTGTTTTTTCTATGTTGATATTCATGTAATATCTGTGCAGCTCTTCGTTACATATATTTAAGTTGTACTGCATATTTTCCTCATTTTTGGCAAGAATTGCCAGGACATTCGCAAATGCGCATTTGGTCAACGTAGTTTTTTCTTTTATAAATGCTTTTAATTGCCTGTAAAAATTGTGTACTCATATTTCTCTGTTCTAAGATTCTCCACATTTTATCACTCTGTACTGTATCAAATGCCTTCTCAATATCTATGAATGCTACATATGGTTTGTTATCATGTCTCATCGTTATTTCTGTCATTCGTCTAAGCCTAAATATATGATTTTGCACAAAGTTTCCGCTTCTGAATCCTTTCTGTGCTTTTTCCAATGTTGTTTCTGTTAATTGTCTGACTTCATTATGTAGTATGGCTTGATAAACTTTTGCCGTTGTACACAGTAGTAATATTTCCCTATAAATGTTGCAGTTGCTACTATTCCCTTTCTTGAATATAGGATATATTAGTGCTTTTTCCCAGTCTAGTCTTGAGGTATTTTGTCAGCCTTCCATATACTGTTAAATAATCATATTGTATCTATAATGATAATGGCAAAAATGCAGTAAAACTCCTTACACACAGGTTTTTGTAAATTCATAATGTAATATTGTACAGGTTGACGCTTCTCGTTACTACTTTGATTTTGTTCCCCAAAGTGATTCGAATATATCATGTGAGCGTGGCAGCACGAGACGTCATGAAGCTTGATTATTTGATGACGTGAAACAATCTGATAAAAATTTCTAGTATATCTAGCATCATCGCTTGTAATAACGTCATCAGATCATTGTGATTTCTTGTTATCATTTATAGTCTCTGCAATGTAGACGATAGAAGATGAAAATGCACTATTTCTTCAAATAAATTCTGGAGCATCCTAGATAGTAGAGAGTAAATTTTTTTTAATTACAAAACAAAAATTGATTAATCAAATTTAGAAGAATGTTTGCTCACTGGGATTACTCATTTCACTAATTTCAAAGGAGTATGTTCTGTTATATAACATACTCTCATCATAACAGAAAAGTTATAGGCCTGTATTTGAAGAAGCATTTCTTCCCAAAATGCGATGCACTGTCTTTCTTCATTTCATTCCTTCTGCTATAGAGCCATATTTATCCATTCCAAATTTTGTTTAAATAGCGTCCGAACAAGAAGTAAGAATATTATACATTAAGAATAATTTTGATATTTCTGTCATTATTAGAAGCTTTCATTCAGCTACAAGTGCTCTTACGTTAATAGTAGTCGATAAAATATATTTAACACCATTCCAAATCGCGTATGGTGGACGCCCAAAGAAGAGGCTTATATTCTATTCCATAGTTCCCTTGACGTGGATATCGGATGAAAGAGTTTGACGATCAGAACATGATAAGCTATGTTAAGCAGTTAAACATGTTAAAATATTGCAATCTAAGAGCTAGCCAACATCAGATTTCTCATCTCAATATTCATTAGAAATGATTTAATGACAGTGTGAAATTCCAAAAATTTCATGCACAGGAAGCGTATCGTCTAAAACCAGCTTGAGGCTTATGCTGTAAAATAATTTGGAAAGCAAAAATTACGAAATATATGATTTTACATGCTAAAGTTACATGTTACCATCTAGTATTTCTGTAAGAGAATAATCAATATTTAAACATGCCATTATCTCAAGAATCTCGTAAATATAACAAAAGAATATATTTTATTCATTCTTTTATTTGCTCGAGCAGTATGTAATTGTCATAATGATAAAATACGATTATATTCTGTTTCAAGAATTTATAGATCAAAGAAAACACAAGAAATGTGAATGTGATCGTTACTGAAAAACTACCCTAACTATACATGAAATTTTTATGAGACATACGGTATAACTCATAGAGATTCGATCACAACTTCAGAAGTCAACTACTAACGCAATTGGGAGACAAAAATCCAATACAATCATAGTCAACGGTCTTCAAATAATAGAAAAAAATATTAATTATGTATTATCAATATTAATCACCTCTGGATTAGCAGAAATAATCAAATTGTTTAAGATTATCACCAATATCTCCAGTGTAAACATAACTATTCCAAATACATAAGTTTTGTACCTACTGAGAATCGATCATGAGTTCACGAAACTTTTTGTTATCAAATGACACCCTCAATGGACCTTTGAAGTTGTTTTAACACTCTTTGAATAATTCTTCTTGTAATATTCAAAGACCGGAAAACTGTGATTCTTTCACAAAGCATAAGACATTGCATAAGAAATGAATAAAAAAATATCTCCTATTTTCAGAAAATCGTTCACATATACCGATTTACAGTAATTGCATAACATTCCCAACAAATTTTCACTCAAAATGTTTGCATTATCATTCTCAAGTCAAAATCAGTCATTGATAGAAAGAATAGTTCTTATTCCACATACACAAACTCATACCGTATGTCCCAAGTGATCGTTGTTATAAGACTTTGATATGGGAAATTAGTTTTTCGCACATAAAAAGTCTCCGGAAGAATACCATGTCACATGATTGCACAGTATGTTAGTGTATACATCCCTCTATCTTATCTTACATCGCACTTATCATTTTAATCCCATAAATTGCAATAAAAAGGGGAAATTGAATATATTGTAATGTTTATTGCTTTTGTAGGATTTGTTTATAATTAAATAAAAATCACTATTTATTAAAAGAAAATAAAATAAAAGTTTTATTCTGCCGGATACTACTAACACACACTATATAATTTATTTATTACTCACTTCTATTAAACAAAGCCGCAAATATTAATTTTTTACTATTTATTTATTTATGACATTGACCACTCACTATTTTCACTGTTTCATTGTTCACAGTTTACTGTTGAATATTTTACTATCCCTCGTCAGCTCGTTTGCCTGCCTTTATATACGCAAACCCGTTCTCGCAATATTCCAGAATTAGTCGAGCACGTTACTAGATAATTCGACCAGGCGGAGCGACGCAATACGAACCAAACAGTACGAGAGGCTCCGCCCAGCCAACAGAGAGGGACTCAGGCTCCATTCTATTTTTGCACGTTACAGTGAAATACTTTGTTTAATCCATCACGGTGTAATGTTCCTTTAATAACATGTCACGTACGCGCTTCACATGTAAGAGAAGGTAGGCGAGCTGTGAATCCAAACTCCGACAAAACCGAAAACACTTTTAGTTATATATTTAGTTAATTCATAAGTCAGCAGCATGTTTATAATTCTTCATTTGTTTTTATTGTTCGAAACGTCAAAATCAATACGCTACGTATAAATGAGCGTGTAAATTTCATCAAAATGTATTACAGCAGTGTTCAATATGTTACTTCTAGGCCACCTGCAATTAGGAGATGAAAAAATGCCCAAAATGTCAAAAAAATTGATAATTTTGTTCAAAATAATGTAAATTTTGTATGTTTTTGACATTGACAATTGGAATATTTTTACCTAAAATCCCGAGTGAAAGATGAGAAATGTTAAAAGAGAATGTGAAATAAATTGTGACTTGGAAATACAGAGATTTTAGTTTATGAATCTTTACTGACAAATTTTTATTGTAATAAATGGACAGTGCTTAAGAATCAATTCAAGAATTCCAAAAACAGATAAATGAAATGATATACAAGCCAAGTACTAATTTTGAATGTTTAGTGATAAAAGGAATGAATGATTAGATAAAGGAGCATGAGAATACTGTGATGGAAGATTTTTTGAGTTATACCGAACACCTCTTCTGTTGAGATAATTATATTATCATAATTTTATTATTGTATATTTACGCTAATGTTGCTTATACCCAGTGACGTAGCGTGACGGAGACGGGGGGGGCGGTCCGCCCCGAGCAGCACACTTAGAGGGCGGCAAAATTTCACAATGAATAATAATAATATCTTGTAAATATTCCAACCATTCCATATTTTCAGAATAAATTCTAGAATCAGCCAGAATTTCCAAGAAACGAAAACAGGTCATAAAATTTATTTATGATTCTAGGAAGGTAAGGTGAAACTGATTGTTAGCAAGTCAGATACAAAATAGATGTCTTGACAATTCAAAGAGAGTTTGATGGATGGATTGTCCGTCAGTTGTCCTATTCACATTAACTTAATCGTATCGTTTATATGTAAACGCTTACGCTTTCTAAACTATGATTTCAGTGCTTATAAGTAAGTACAGTTATTGAACTTCATGAAAAATTTTTCATTCTCACATTCAACTATGTGAGTATTAAATATTTTATTCACGTTTTTATTTATATAATTGTATATTTGTTTGTTCGGCTATCTGCTATGTTGATTAAGCTTCAATTGATTAAAATACAAAAACTGAACAACTTAATTTCAGTTAAGTAAGTTATATTTCTTGACATTTATTAGTAATTATTTTGAAATATTTTACGATCGTATACATATATATGTATATATATACCGGGTGTTTCAGATCACCCGTACCATCCAAATATCTCGCGAAATGCTGAACGGATTGATAAAAGAAAAAATACGTGTGGAATTATTTCTAAGATTCTATTGAAAAGTAGCAAATTCAAGGCCATCCCCTCACCCCTTGAGGGTGAGGAGGGTGCAACTTCAAATTTCGAATGGCAACCCCTTTATTTTGATGTAGATTTGGATTCTCATCTAAAAAATATGAAGTTTTTGTCTGAAACTTTTTTCATGTTCTTGACAGATGGCGCTGTAATCGCAAAGATTAGTTATTTTTCGTAATTACTTCAACGGCTAATACTAAGTAACCTAGGAGTAGGCTTGCACAGTCTTCAAAACACATTTTTTGATTGTGGAGTGCGTTCGGGAAAGCGTTCTTGCCATTTCCTGGCGGCTGCTCTGAACCCACCACGACACTCACCCAAAATTTGCAACATGTCAGCAGCTTCCCTATTGTTTTAACCATTCTAACAACAATCAAAATTTTCAAACGCCCTGACGCTTCTGACAAGAAGTCTTTCCGGATTTTATTTATAAACACGTCTCCTACAAAATTTTCTTCCGCCCCGGGCGGCTGACATCCACGCTACGCCACTGCTTATATCTATGGCCACTCAGTATAAACTATAACGTTAATGGATAGAAAAAGTGTATTCTCAAAAAGTTATGTGTTGAAGGCTTAACTCTTAATATTTTTTTTATTTTTAACCTGATAGGGAGTCGATCTGCCGTCTTTTGTTTTTTCCAAGCGGATGTCACACAGCCACTAGACCATGATGCCTAATTACTTTTACTCTTTAAGAAACATGTATCATCATGTGCACTGATACCACAAGTATTACGGCTGTGTTACTTAAATTCCATATACGTTTAATTGTTTATTTTCATTGCAATTTTTTTGTTGAGATTGTCACCTAACATAATTTTATTGTTATAAATGGAGAACAAATCCACTACGCAAACTTGTTAAGCAGTAATCTCAATTCATAATACTATCTGAATTAGAATTAAATAGACCGTTCCGAATTACGGTCAACAAATTATAGCAAATTTGGAAGACTATACGTTGCCTCAGAAATTCACTAAATTCATTCTACAGATTAAAGAAATAAATAAAAACCCATCCAGTTTAGTTTACAAAGGTAAATTAGATAGAAATAACAAAAGGTTTCATGATATTCAATTTATTTAGAACAGAACAAGCCTTTGTTTTTACAAATAAATCATAGCGAGCTGCTAGATTAAATGCATAATTAAGATTCGTCATCGAATACCTGGGATACATATCCTGTATTAAGAGGTGGCAAATTGTCGTTTTTATATTTTTGTTTGAGTCATTGAGTGAAACTTATGTACTTGTATTTAGGCTGAGAATTATTATTATTTTGCTGAGATTGATTTCGAAAATACAAACTTTTTGGCTATCTTTTTTTTTCAAATTTCCATGTTTACTCTACGTGTGTAGTTATAATATGTAAGAGTGATAAATATAATTTTATCAGTTCACAGGAATATATTTTTCACCCTTTATGCTATACAAGTTATACTGAGTTGGCTTGCATCCTATAAAGCTATTCCAAATAGTTGAGAATTTGGCTTAGGACACGCGTCTGATTTTTATATTTGCTTAAATAGATACCTGTACAACCTACCTTTGATTAAAAGGATATAAAACAATTAAAAGTTTCATGACATTTTGTTTATTATAAATATATTAATACTACTGTATAAAAAATCTATAATTCAATACTACATTTTGTGAGAATATCTTCTTTTGGAATCCTTCTGTAAGAATTTAAATTAGTTTAGCTTCAAATTACTCATGAGAATAAATAAAATAGTACTTACACTTGAAATCTATTACATCATCATCTTGATCGGCATCTCTAGCATTTGCTGATGTTAATTCATCCATTTTATCTTTAATTTCTTTATTGATATTATCCATTGTAAGATTTATATCAGTTATTTCTTGTGAATACTTTTTTATATAATAGTTTTTTTGACTTTTTAACTTGTTTTGTCTATAATTTTCAATTGTCTGTAATGTATGAATGAAAATAATAACTGCAATATACAATACCTTCCTTTTTCTTTTTCAAGCTCTGTTAGGGCTGCTTGAATTTTAGATGATTTCAATTTTTTATTTTCCTCTTGCAGTTGCTTAATATAGGCCTTATACTGGTTTTGTGCCTCAGCAATTGCCTGTTGTTTTATTTTTTTCACTAATTCGGCTAGTACTTGTTCACCACTCATTTGTTTAATATATTGTGATGCAATACAATACCACCATGCCTTATATAGATACTTGTAAGAAGTCTATGCAATTAATTCATAATCACGTACACGCTTCTAAGAATTGCATTGTAAATATTAGATTTGTTCGCGATTCTGCATGTGTTACGACCGAGTAACTTAAGTTGTATAGCCATTTAATTTTTTCTTCTTTTAAAAAGCTGCTGCATGGTCAGTCACAAATATTATAAATGCTAAAAGTGAAATGGGTATGGGGATATCTAATAGTTTTTCTAGTAATAAATTGAAAAATATGGAGTACATGGAATACGGTGTCAGCCTATCTGAATGTCAAATAAAAAAACTAGCAAAGGCTACAAATGCTATATCAATTCGTTTGGAGAATACCGATTTAAATGGTTCTAATGAATTAGGTCTAACACAACCATAGATAAATAAAATTGAAACAGCAAAGAAAAAACATATCGGTACAACTATGAAGTTGTCAATAATACAAGTAAATAAATTAAAAACAGGCAATAGTTTACCAGAAACAATAAATTTTCTAGCATCTACTTTAGCGAATGCATTGAAGAGAACATGTTTAAACTCCAAATCATTAACAGGTAGAATAAATAAATTAGAAAAAAATGGTTGCTCTATAGAATTACCTCTAAACTCATTATTAAAACATTTATTGCCTATTAGTAAAATTGGAGGTGGTGTATCATATTTACCAGCAACTAAATTTATCAATGCAAAAGTTGGTGGTGCATTAGCTAAAATAGCACAAAAATATTGTGGTTTCTTACCATTTGCAATACCGCCATTAGTAGCACTTATAGGAAAAGCATTAGCAACTGGAGCCGTTGCCGCAGCAGCGGGTCATGCATATAGAAAAGCAACAAGGTCTGGAGTTGAATTAGGTAAAGATATGTTTTCGTTAGGCGATGAAAATTGGAATAAGTCAAAAAAAAATATTAATGCAAATATTCCAGAGCGACCACTATCTAATTTTGAACTCAGGCAATCGAAGATCTTCCAATCGAATATTATTTAACTCCATTTATTACAATAAAAATTTGTTAGTGAAGATTTTGAAACTGAAGTCTCCGTATCTCCAAATCACTAACTATTTTACATTATTTTTCAAAATTTCTCATCTCTCACTCGCGAATGTCAAAAACATACAAAATTTACATTATTTTGAACAAAATTATCAATTTTTCAGACATTCTAGGCATTTCTCCATCTCACAATTGCAGGTGACCTAGAAGTCACATATTGGACACAACTTATTACTAGTGTCTCACAAGAATCAAGAAATAATAAATGAGACAAGAAGTATTTTCTATTTCCCAAGACAAGACAAGAAAGTATTATCAGGAATCGAGACTTTTTGCCAAGAAATCTTGATATCTTGACAATTAATTTTTTTAATTTGCGTATTTATTAATCTATTATTAAAATATCGAAATGTGCTGTGACCATCACAGTTTTTCCTCGACAATAAATTTTATGGTCAATTTCATCACTGTTTCATGAATTTAGGAGTGTCATATCAACTTTCAAAGTGACATTTGTCATTGTCAAACTGATAGTTCAAAGTGACAGCGCCATTGTTAAAGTGACAGCTGTCATTGTCGAAGTGACAGCTATCATTGTCAAAATGACAGCTGTTATTGTTATGGTGACAGATGGCGGCTATATTTGAGTCCTTAGAAATAGGTATTTTTGAGAATGAAGAATCTATTTCTAGATTTTTTGATCAAATAAGCTCATTTTGAACCTAACTTTTTTGATAAAAAAACTCAAATATCAAATTTTATTCGAAAATTCATACGGGTTCTCAAATTATCATACTTTCAGGCAGACAGACCAACCGACTTCAATTAAACTTATGTCTTTTGGGTTCAATAGGGTCTGAAATATGAAAATTCGATTCTCGAACCATCAAGAAATCACAATTTCAATACTTTCCCTATTATATATAGGTCGAGGAAGTGAAAAGTACCTGTGACTATGATTTTCAAAACAAATATCTGATACATATCGAAAACATAAATCGATGATTAAATCGTTCATGTAGAGAAAAAATGTATAGGTGGATTCTCCAATACTCTAAAAAAGTTGTTACCTCTTAGCAGCATTGCTCTATCATATAACAAATAATAACTGCAAATACTGATTAAAACATGAAAATGACAGACTTTTATTCATTTCTATTAGTGGCATTCTTGGAAAACGTTTCTATTTTCTTGTCTTAAAAATCAAGAAAAGGCAAGAAATGATCATGAAGACAAGAAATCTTGTCCTGATAAAACACTACTCATTATGGAGAACGGAGTTTGCGCATAATCTCTCAATATTTCGCTGACATGAATAATGTTTGGTCTTGTTATAGAAGTGGTACGCAAAATGATTCTAAAATTTGAAAGTACTGTCTGCGCTGCTCCACACCATTCAGGTAGAGAAATAATAATCAATAACGATAAAGATGAAATGCAGAAGTAGAAGAAAATGTTTTGGCCATGATTTCCTTAGTTCAGTGGATTAGTGTGAGATCGTTGTTTTCCAAAACAGGCTGTTGTAAAACAAAAATTCATCGAATTTTGAAGAAGCATAAACCAAATATTAGAGACAGGCGGTGAAAAAAATTGAAATTCTGTAAGAATTTATTCGAAAAGGCTAATCGAAACGTGAATGTATTAGTTGAAATCGGTTCCACCAATGAAACTACATTCAAACTAAAGTCTGGAGCCAATGTGCAAAATGATTGAATATGGTCAAGAACAAATCCTCATCTTCAAAATTTACCGCGTACGCAATTTATTCAATAATTGAATGTATGTGCTGAAATTTTGGGTCAACATATTATTGGATCTTATTTTATTGATGGGAATTTGTTCATCGAGAAATATATTAACTTACTAGAACATAGCATAGGTCCAAAAATTGTAGAAGTTGCGGGAAATGTTGAAATAATCTATCAACATGACAGCTGTCGAACTCATTCGACGCGAATTCTTCAGAACTATTAGATCATGGTATTTCCTAACTCATAGATTGGTAGAGGAGGACCAATTGGATGGCCACCAAGGTCTCCTGACTTGAGCTTGTTGGATTTCTTTCTGTGGGGTTGTTCAAAATCAAATATCTATAAACATGGAAGGAAATTCAACAATTTAGAAGAATTTAAACTGATAATTGTAGAGGAAAGTGAAAATATTATACCTCGGCAATTAATTAATGTTCGAAGGGTATTTTATGATAGATAAGGTTATTGTCTGGCAAAAAATAGTTCACATTTTGAACATTTACTGTTACTGTCTCAATTTATTGTTTATCTAAGTCATTACCTTATTTTTTTCTTCCTATTTCAATGAAATATTCTTTTATTTCCAATCAAAAAAAGAATATCAATTCCATTTATTATAATAGAACAGGTATGAATATCAAATTTTGCACTTTGAATAAATAAAAAAAATGAATGGATAAAAAAAATTTTGTTTCGTCGAGAATCGGATCCACAGCTCGCCTACTTTCTATTGCATGTAGAGCACATACGTTAGCCATCACAGCATATGTAATTAGAGGAACATAACACCGTGATGGTTTGAACAAATTATTTTGAATTCAATTTTTTTTTTTGGGATTTATGATCAAAATGATAAATGTGATGCAAAATAAGATAGAGGGATGAATACACCACCATAGTGTACAATAATGTGGCATGGTATTTTTCCGAAGACTCTTATTTACCAAAAACTTATTTCCTATATTAAAGTCCTATGACATCGAATACTTGGTACATACGGTATAAATAATTTTTATTGTATTGTAATGTTTATTGCTCGATGAATCACTCTGTAAATAAATAAAAGTCACTATTTAATAATCTAAATGAAATAAAATCTTTAATTCTTCTTATGTCACTAATAACAGTATATTTATATATTAATCACTTAATTCTAATTTAATCAAGGTCACAGATATTTATATTTCACTATTTATATACACTCTCACTTCACTGTCACTGTTTATTATTTATTTGCACTGCTACTATTATTACTGTACTGTCCTCCACGTCGTTGGCTTGGCCTTATATAGAGAAACACCGTCCTTCTCGAATTTTCGATTTTCGCGACTCTTTCCATTTCCAGGAATCGCTGGAGGCTTCCATTGGGAGGGGTGATGCGCTGCGACGTAACGCGGCGTAAGAGGCGACAAGAAGCCCCTCCCCATACTGCGTCGTATTCACGAGCTTCCCTTTCACTCCCGCACGTCACACTGCCCTCTTCTTAAGAATGTTTCGTCCCGAAACACATCTTCATGTCTATGCCGGAATCGACACTCGCCGCCCTTGGTGCAACCAGTAGTTTGGTAGAAGTAGCAGTCGACAGTTTTTGGTTCGATCGGGCCTGCTGGGTGGAAGCAGCAGACCAATATTTGAATTCCGCTGTTCTGGAATGTTACCTCTATCATATTTCGAACGATCTTCCAATCTAATCCATCCAGACCGCAGTCTAATTTTGGTATTGCCAGTTTCAGGATGTCGTTCTGCATTAAATGGCCTCGCATGTCTTGTAGCGTTTCCCACATGGAACGGTAGGTTGGTTTATGATGAAATTTATCTTTCGTTACCATGTGGTAAATATAGCGTTCCTTGGTTGTCGTATTGTCCCGCAGACAGATGGTCTTCCTTACTGTAGGCTTCTGGTGTTCTGGTCTGCCAAACTTCTTCTTGAAAACTGCTGCTATTCCTCGGGACATCTCCAAATCTCTTGATACACAATGGGCCAAGAAGTAGTCGGCCGGGACTCTGAATAGATCCTGCTGCACTTCGGTAGTTATTCCGAATCGGGCCCGACGTCCACTTGAAAAAGTCTTCATGAACTCCTCAAATGAATCTTCCTGCGCGTGGATCTTACGAGCACGTGCGTCATTGGGATCTTCATTATTGTCTCCTGCAAATGGTGCTAGCCGATTGAAGTGCACCACTCTTGATTTGCTCTTGGGGTTGCGTCTGATTTCGTAGATTATGTCGTTAATTCTTCTGATGACTTCGTAAGGCCCTTCCCAAGATGTCTGTAATTTTGGAGACAGGCCACGTCGCCGCCCTGGGTTATAAAGCCACACCGAGTCTCCTGGTTGAAAGCCCCCGTTTTGTGCCTTGACGTCATAGGTCTCTTTCATCCGGTCGCTGGCATTCTGGATGTTTATACGGACTCGAGAGTGGATATCGTCCATCTGACGCCTTAAATTAATAACATAATCTTCACCAGCCAGGTCTTCTCCAGGTTTGCAGCCGAACTTTAGGTCGCATGGTAGCCGAAGTTCCCGTCCAAAGATAATTTTTGCTGGAGTCTGTCCGGTTGTTTCGTGTACGGATGAGCGGTAGGCCAAAAGGAACAGATGGAGATATTTGTCCCAGTCTCTCTGGTGACTGGAGACAACTTTGGCCAGGTGTCTGTTGATGGTCTTATTCATCCGTTCCACCATTCCATCAGACTGCAAGTGTAATGCAGTAGTTCTGGTTTTACGAATGTTCAGTACTTCGCATATTCCTTGGAAAAGTGTGGATTCAAAGTTTCTTCCCTGGTCAGAATGAAGTTCCAAGGGTACGCCAAAACGACAGATCCAGTTCTTTACTAGGACGTCTGCAATAGTAGCGGCCTCTTGATTAGGAAGGGCATACGCTTCCGCCCATTTACTAAAATAGTCCATGACGACAACAATGTATTTATTTCCGACGTCTGATTCAGGAAATGGCCCTGCTACGTCGATGGCTATTCTCTCGAATGGACTACCGACATTATACTGTCGCATCGGAGCTCTTGGTCGTTTCTGCGGTCCGTTGCTTGAAGCGCACGTAGTGCATTTCCTGCACCATTCTCTGACGTCTTCTTTGCAGTTTAGCCAATAAAACCGCTCACGAACTCTGCAGAGTCTTCGTTACCCCAAGGTGTCCTCCACTCACTCCATCATGGAGATGTCTTAAGACCTCCGGAACCCGACCTCTAGGAGCGATCAGCTGTTCTCTACTCTTGGTTTCATCCGGATCTTTTAGGACACGCTTCAAGACGCCTTCATCCAGGATTATGGAATCCCATTGCGCCCAGTATGATTTGACCGTCGGGGAGTATGGTGCCACCTCTTGCCATGTCGGTCTTGTTCCTTTCTTCTTCCATTCTTGAATAATTTGCAATTCTGAGTCGCCATTTATGTCCTTTTCTATCTCTTGTGGTTGCCAAGCATCGTCAATGACAGTTGTTCGGAACGCCTTCGCTTCAACCTTAGAGCAATGATGACAATCTTTTGGACATGGTCGTCTTGATAAAGCATCAGCATTCTTATGTGCTGTACCGGCTCGATGTTCTATGTTGAAGTCGTATTCTTGAAGTCTTTCGATCCATCGAGCGACCTGACCCTCAGGATTCTTGAACTGTAGTAGCCATCTCAGAGCAGCGTGGTCAGTTCTTAACAGGAAATTCCTACCATACAAATATTTGTAAAAATGCTCGATGGACTTCACTACTGCCAGCAGCTCCCGTCTTGTGACACAGTAGTTTCTCTCTGGCTTTGACAAAACCTTACTGAAGTACCCGATTACTCTTTCTTGACCCTCCTGCAATTGGGACAGGACGCCCCCAATACCGACGTCGCTGGCATCTGTGTCCAGAACAAAACGTCCTTCCGTCTTCGGGTAACTCAGGATTGGTGCTTGGACTAGAAGTAGTTTCAGTCGCTCGAAAGCGACTTGGCAGTCTTCATCCCAGCTGTATCTGCGATTATTTTCCGTCAGTCTGGTCAGTGGCTTGGTGATATTGGCGAATCCATAAACAAATCTTCTGTAATAGGTACAGAGCCCGAGGAAACTGCGCAGCTGATGTTTATCCGCAGGTACCGGCCATTCTTGAATTGTCCTTATCTTTTCTGCATCAACTGCTACGCCTTCTTTGGAGACCACATGTCCCAAATAGTTCACCCGTTCTTGGAATAAGTGGCATTTCTTTGGACTAAGTTTCAAACCAGCTTTCTTTAATTGTTCAAATACCTGCTCCAGATTCTTCAAATAGTCTTCAAATGATTTTCCCATCACAATTATATCGTCCAGGTATACCAAGCAAGTTTTTCCCGATAGTCCTTTCAGTACGGTCTCCATAAGTCGCTCGAAGGTGGCAGGAGCATTACACAGACAAATGGCATGACTGTAAATTGCCACAATCCACTGCCGATGGTAAATGCAGTTTTTTCTTGGTCTTTCTCATCCATCGCCACTTGCCAGTATCCACTCTTGAGATCTAGGGTCGAGAAGATCTTTGACCCGGCCAGGGTATCTAAGGTGTCATCAATCCTGGGCAGAGGATAACTGTCCTTCTTGGTAACGTTATTCAGCTGGCGATAGTCGACACAAAATCGGGTAGAACCGTCTTTCTTCTTCACAAGTACCACCGGGGAGGCCCATGGACTGTTTGAGGGTTCAATGATGCCGTCTTGCTCCATATCTTGAATGATGGCTTCAGCGTCTTCTTTCTTCGCAATCGGGAGTCGTCGTGGTGCTTGTCGAATTGGTCGTGCATCGCCGGTATTAATTTTGTGATGGACAATATTTGTTCTTCCTTTTTGCCCCTCACTGGTTTCAAACACCTCTTGGAATCGGCGTATCAGATCTTCTGCTTGTGCGCGTTGCCGATTGTCTAATTGTTGACCCTTGGATAGTAATAGGGTCGTCAATTCCTTCGAAAGTTTATCGCAATTAGGCTTTATCTTTCTGTCTTCTTCGGTGAGTTTTATTCTTGCGAGGCGTTCTTTTTCATGTCTGGAGTTATCTTTGGGTAGCATCTTCAAAGATTTCTTGCGTTGACTTTTTGCTTGACCTAGCTCTTCACGGTTCCAACACCGAAGTTGTCTGGAATTCTTGAGATCTTTCACTGCTTCCTGGACCAACCGCTGAACCTGGGCTTCCAAGCTTTCCGTGGTATCGGAGTCGCAGGTAACCTCTCGCACTCGAGCACTGCTTCTGGACGCCTGCTTTGCCGCTTCGTATTCCAGTGCACGAGCCAATGCTTCCACCAGCTTCTTCGGCCGCGCCAAACGTAGGGCTTGCTGCGTTTCATGGTCTCTGATGCCGTCCACAAATATCCTCACAGCCAAGCTTTCCAAGAAATCATCCGGGCCAGTTGGATAGGCCAGTCGAACTAGGCGTGCCACATCAGCTTCAAACTCCTGTAGACTCTCGCTGGGACGTTGGTATCGGTTCTTGAGCTGCGTGTGATACACTTCCTCCAAGTGTGCATGGCCGTATCGCAGCTCCAGTCGTTTGACCAATTTTTCATAATTGTTGTCTTCTTCCGGTGAAATAGCCTGTAAAATGTTTACCGCATCTCGTCGGAGAGCAACTGTAAGTGCTGAAACTTTCTCAGTATCATTCCAGCCATTAGCCTTAGCAGCGGCTTCAAATTGCCTATGGTAATTATTCCAAGATGTTTGACCATCAAAGGTTGGAGGTTTAACACGCATTTTTGTAGTTGAGTCAAGATTTGGTGCGGATAACTCAATTATCTCAGCTTTCGAAGCTTTTCCCAGAGATGAAACACCAAATTTGAATTTTTCTTCAAAAATCTTCATTTTTTCATCCAATTTCGAATCCAATTTTGTATCCAATTTCGAATCCAATTTTGCATCCAATTCTTCTAACATTTTACAATTATCTTCAAATACTTCCTCCCATACCTTTGAATTTTCTCTAAATTTTTCCAGTTGCTGTTCAACTTTCTTTGTATTTTCCTCCATCTTTCCATGCAGTTCTTCTCTCAAGTTTCTAGAATTTTCTTCTAACTTTCCTAATAAATCTTCTTTTAAACTCGTAGAATTTTCTTTCAATTTTAATTCCAAATTCTCTTCCAAACTTGTGGAATTTTCTTTTAATTTTGATTCTAAATTTATAGAATTTTCTTTTAATTTTGATTCTAAATTTATAGCCAAATCGGTTAAAGAAAGTTGAACCTCAAGCAAATATGTATCAGGGTCCTCACCGTCTTCAGTCATAGCTCCTCGAAGTCGTTCCATTAAAACTTGTTTGCGGCCACTGGTTTCCAAATCCCGCTCTTCCAATTGATATTTCAACTCTGCGACCTTCAAATCTTTCAACAGCTTCGTAGACGCCATTTTCCAATTTTACAAAACAGCAATAAACAAAATACTAGATTGTTTATAACAACCCCACACCTGACACCACTGTAATGTTTATTGCTCGATGAATCACTCTGTAAATAAATAAAAGTCACTATTTAATAATCTAAATGAAATAAAATCTTTAATTCTTCTTATAACTAATAACAGTATATTTATATATTAATCACTTAATTCTAATTTAATCAAGGTCACAGATATTTATATTTCACTATTTATATACACTCTCACTTCACTGTCACTGTTTATTATTTATTTGCACTGCTACTATTATTACTGTACTGTCCTCCACGTCGTTGGCTTGGCCTTATATAGAGAAACACCGTCCTTCTCGAATTTTCGATTTTCGCGACTCTTTCCATTTCCAGGAATCGCTGGAGGCTTCCATTGGGAGGGGTGATGCGCTGCGACGTAACGCGGCGTAAGAGGCGACAAGAAACCCCTCCCCATACTGCGTCGTATTCACGAGCTCCCCTCTCACTCCCGCACGTCACAGTATGCTCGTTCAATGGATTAATTTCTTGGCACTCACATGATTTGCGTAAGGTAACAAAAAATCATTCTCTTCACAATATTTTGAAATGAAGCAATGATGTTCATGATGTGCACTAAAGTTATAATTAAATACCACATCTTTTATTTAGCCAAACAGGAAGAGCCCATCTCGTTATTTATGTCTGCTATTTTAGTTCCCGAGATCAGCCTTCACAGTAGTGTAATTTTTCAATTAAACGGTTTGTTTTTGGACTGTTCATAGAATTCGAAGCAAATTTTTGCTAACAATAGTATATTGGAGCCAGGAGGTTTTCAAAAAGATTTGAACATGAAGTAATGCTTTTGGGGATTTTAGAATGTGTTATAATTTATTAAATGCTCTCATGAGAACCCTGACTATAAGATTGTTGTAAATATCAAATCATATTCAAAATCTTATTTGTATCCACATGTTTGAATAGAAATGCTGTAAAAATTTGAAATCGCATAATCTATAGTTATTTTCCAGATTTTAAAATATTTTCGTTGAGATTGAAATGTGTATCAAAACAACCCAAAAAGCCTAGCACATCGCATTACTTTGAAGTCGACTTCTGGCTAATCTGTCTTCGTCATCTGACTATTGGTGATTGAAATTACCCGTAGCCAGCTAGCGGTTATAAGCTGAACTATATTTTGAAGTATGGATTCAACCTTAATTTCCATATGATCATGTTATGTTACTGATTTTGTTAGCAATATTTAGTGGCTTTTTTGAGGTTGTTTATTTGCAACTTAAATACATAGTAAAAATACTTGGCTTTCGACTTTATTGTTCACTATATAATATAACCCCATTGCTATACTGAAATTAGTCTTTCTCAATACTATACTCTTCAAAACATGAAATCTAAACAAAGTAGTGTTGAAAAAAAATGTTGTGTTTATGGATCTCATTCCAAATTCAGTTGAATTGTGGATTTGAGTTTCCATAAATTTCCTAAAAAGGGGAAAAGGAAAGTGTCTGTAGTAAATAAGGTTGGAAAACTACGAACTAATTAATAAACGATCAGTGTGGATTGGAAAAATTTTAGAAATAGTTGCCGTCGGTGTCTGTAGCGAACAGAGCGCTAATTCAGAATGAAATAGTATATTGTGTGGCTAGGGACGAAACAAGACGATTTCAGCTGAGGGTGAGCGTTGCTTGCCCGAGCGAAGCGAGGGCCGGCATCACCCTCGGTTGAAATCGTGTTTTGTCCCGTGCCACACACTGTATTTTTCATAATACCTGCATTGAAACTTTCCACATTATAAATTTGTCATAACAAAGTAAATATTTTTCTTTTGATTTTGTAGGTAACAAGTCGAGAGTAGCTGCTTGTGCTTCATCAATAAGATGTTGTAGTGTACTTAAAATTGTCGTATTAATACTTTTTCTCTTGAAACTACTCGTCTTTTTAATTTAATTTACAGTTCCGAATACAACAACTGTCAAATTAACTGAGGTTATATGATTTTCATTTAGAGATTGACAATGAACAAATGCGACTCTGCCAGGGATAAAACGATGTAAAAAATTGATTCAGCGGGCAGAAACAAGCTTGTTTCTCCCCTCGGGCAGAAACAAGCCTGTTCCTGCCCGGCTACACTCGCATTTGTCTGCAATTATCTTGTTTCGACTGACAAAACAGGCTTTGAAACACGTTGTTTCAATGCAGGTATTATGAAAACATTTTTATTTAAAACTTCAAATTACATTACAATCACATTTATCACAGCTCATCACAAAATATAAACACAGTAAAATAATATGACACTCACAATAAAATTCCTTAACCCTAATAATCCTTTCCCGTTATTCTCTCTTCTCTCTTCTCTCTTGTAATCAGCTGGAACCAGTGGGATTACTTGCAAGCTAAGTAAAAACACTTTTTATTTTGATGAATTATGCAGAAAAGATGAGTTAAGTTAAGTCGAATCAGAAAAGTACTAGAGAACAGAAGGTCGCGCCATACAGTTCTTGTTGTGCCGATATTATTCGATATTTTGAATGTTCAATGCCACTTTGTGGGATTAAAAATTAAATCAGCGTTTGCTCCAGTCATGTGAAGTGTCGTGGAATCAAGTCCGCGATCGAGCAGCCCATTTTGGGGATTTTTTCAAACTTACGGTCGCGACCTCGTGTTGCGAAACCGCCAAGAACATTAAGGCGCCCGCCAGGTACGCAGCGATGCGAGTACTGATTCCTGGATGCTGAAGACCATCTCAGGAACTTTGAACTTGATCGAACTTGGCCCGACACCTTCACCAAGGCCAGTCAACGTCAACGCCACCGTTGCAGAGGCCCAATGGTTATAGCTAAGTGTATAGTCATTTGTTTTCTATTCATATTTTCACGTAACTGTCAAACGTCCCTTGAAAACAGTAGTAGCGCAGTAGTCAGTACGTACACTATACGTCGACCTTGTAAAGTGCGATCGATCGGGCTAAGCCCTTATTACGTGTACCTTCTGAGCTTCGACGAGTGTAGGGCTAGACGTATAGGCATCGTTTCTTTTTTGCTTGTTTTTGGATTGCGCTGTCCGCCAAGGTGCGTTGCTTGCGTTTTTAGCCTCTAGCTGTTTTTGTACTCCATATCAAATCAATTTATTTATTAATTAGTTATCCATTTTTTCTGTTGGTGAATTTAAATTCAGTTCATTGTTCTTATATTGTTCAATCTTTATTTTTCTGCGATTAAAGTCACTTTTTTCGTTGAAATTGAATTAGTAGATTGTTTTATTACTTTGTTGTTGTCCTACCTACTTGTTCTCTTTCAGAACATTTGGCCACCTCTGGCACTGTTCGAAGGCGCAATACTTGGTAAGTGAGTTACAAGCTTGATCACTTGGTTAATGCTGAAGGCCATCGTGTGGTCACACCCCTTGTCCGACTCAATACCTTTTATTGCAGGTGCTTTCGTTGTTGTGTGCCTCGCGGACGAAAATACAACTATCGTGGCGCCTCCGAGTATGCTTAGAGCTTAATTTCACAACGCCTCACTCCATCCACGATCTCCCTGAGATTGAGAGCAATTACGTAAGTCATAAACGACGATTTTGTTTTTGAAACGATAGAACGATTTTGAACGTTACAGGTTGTTACAGATCATTTTGTCTCATTTTTTTTGTAGATTAAGTGTATTATATCTAAGCTTTAATCCATCGGCAGTATTTCATGGTTCCACATTTCGACTAATAGCTTGTATCCATAGTCCTTCACTTCCGCTTTTGATGAGTTCTGGGCTTATTTGATCCATCCCAGGAGCTTTGTAGTTTTTCATTCTAAGTAATATATTTGTGCAATGCTCAAAAGTAAGAGAGTCAGTGAGGGGATCAGCTGTTTGATAGTAAATATCTTCTTCGTTGCGATTGTCTTCTACTTCCCTATTTAAAAGTTCTTCAAAGCGCACTTTCTATACTTCTGCATCTTCAGTTATTATTTCTCCGGTTTTTTTTTTTACATGGACCTGTTCTTGGTTTATAATTCTTTGTTTGTTTTCTGATACTCTTTATCGGTAATTATTGATATTTATTAATAGAGTTTGTAAGCCACATTACATTTAGACATTGGGTCAGTATGCATCTATTAGGAATATTTTTTGAAGTGACAACAATGAATGTAATGCACAAATAAAAAATACAATCACACACCGTTGACACAACTTAAAACCATCCATGACAGGATCAAATCCTGTGCCTTTTCGCAACGTAACTAAAACCTTCCGCTCTCCTCACGGACTCTTTCATCAACACCAGTATCATACACAACAAATAATGGGAATAATTATTAACATCTAGTAAGATCAATCAATATGAAATTCATCACTTTAATCAATCAATTTTGTTATTATTATTAATAACCCATGATTATTTACAGTTAATCATTCCAACCGTAACATATCTACCGTGACTGGAAAGATGATTATAGACGATAAGTATCTAATATTAGTAAGTACCAATGCATTATTTGGAACATTATCTTCCAGAATTTCATCTCTTCCATTTTCATGCAATGAATAAAAATTATTTACCGCATATTCAGATCAGTGCATCAGTGCGTACCTACTTTTCAAAAAAGAAATCGTAAGCTGTTTCTTCAATAAAATATTCTGAAAAAGATGGTTCTCGAAAACGATGAATTACGTGCCTCAATTTTTTTCGTTTATGCTCTTTTGTTTGCATACTAACATAAAAGGTTTAGAAAGCCTATGAGAACATGACTAAATTCTAGTTAAATTTATACTCCAGTTTGCGTGTTAACGTCAAGTACATGAGTTTTCGTTTGAAGTGTCAGGATTTAACATTCTAGAACATTCATGTTTAATCAAGTGAGAAGCGAAAGTTTGATGTTATCCATTGTAATCTGATTTGTACTGTGTAATCCGTATTATGAATATCTTGTAGTTCAAAGCTGGCTGGCTTCCACAATAGTGATTTAATTGAATAACAGAACTGATACGCAAATAGAAGCATTGTTTCAATGAAATCAAATGAAAGGAGAAATGATAAAAAAGTTATCAATGTAATTGGAAGAATAGTATTTATTAAATAACAATACAAGCAAAAATTAACAAACATGCATATACTGATCTGAAAGGAAACATACATGGAAGAAAATTATCTTGACAACAAATTAGGGTTGAAGCCATATCATGAGTTTTTCTGCACATTTTCTAGTCCAATATTTTTATAGATAAAAATTAGCCGTACTAGCAATCCAAATTTATCGAGTGCACTATAGGTTTCTGCCACACTCACATCGGGTAAACAGCGTGATTGATGTTTATTGTTATCTTTTTACTAGCATTTCATAGATTCATGATTCTATTTTATTCGTTAGTTTGTTGACATAGCATGCAACATTTCAACCAGTTTTTTGTCATCACTTTACCAAACTGATATTTAAAAAAAAAAAAAAAAAACAACTTTCGAGACAAATGGAAAAAGTGAAATCACATTTACGAACAGAACGACATTTAGAACAACCGAATCATGAAAATTAATATTGTATTTTATATCCCCAAAATTGAATTAACGCTTTGTCAGTCCATTAACCTTCAAAGAAGATAATTGGATTTGAAATTTCAACTTTTCTTATAATAACAGAAGAAATATTCCTTCAAAAGATTACAATATTATCATTCAATACTAGTTCCTTGACTTCAAACGTAGGTGTGTATTTGTACACATTCGAGTGATACCCTCGTTTCAGCTATTTTAAGACATCGATTTTCTGCGAGTTTCTTTAACAATGTCGTTTTATCACTGTCCTTTAAGCGTCTAATAACGTCACTTATCACCGAAGAGAAAAGATTCATTTAAAGACCTGACGAACATTAAGAATTTTTATAACAAACACAAGGCCGTACAATAATATATTATTTAATGATCGTATAGGCTACGTGCATGAAGTCTACTAGCGCCTCTAGCGGGCAATGGAGAACGATTGAACTCCATTTTATCATCGTTTCATACTTATAATTTTTTAAATGTACTAATATTATTCAATTCAGCTGTGTGCGTATAATATAACTTTCATAGGATAAAAGGTGCGTTGAAATTATTTACTTTGAGTATTTTTTTCTCCAATTATAACGTACTTAGTAGAGAAAACGTCTCAATTCGTCCAAATTGACAGGATAATCTCAAATTATGACACCGATGATCTTGCAGATCGGGTTTGAATTTATCAAACACTGTAACCCTTTTACCGAGGAAGCATTGAAGAAAAGCGTAAAATTAGTTTTGCCATATTAAACATGTTGAAAATACGTTGCTGACAATATTAACAACAAAATTATTGCGAAGTGCATCCGACAAACTTTTATCACTGAAACATCTCACAAATTAGAGATAGAGGTAAATTCATGAACCCCAAATCGATGATGAATATTTCTAATTTCACAATTGAATTACAAACATGTTTGTTATATAGATTAATAATGAAAGACAGATAATACTCTATTTACCGCTCTGATTCACTCCACTCGTTTTTTTATGTTATAACTGGGTACATGAAATCTATGAAACTATTGGATCGATTCTGTTCACTGTCCTATAAATTTGTAAAATTGTAAATTCATAATCTACAGATCGTTCGTAAGAGAACAATTTACAAATTTACAAATATGGCGATTCTGTTCCTACATCTACAGGAAACGTTGTTACAGATTCCAAATATCAAGATTATCTCGTAAACATATCTTGAGCTAACTTCATTCTATTCATTTAATAATTGTTTCAATACTTCAAAGTCCAAACGTCAAATCTCATATTGAAAAAAAGTATTGTTTTACTTGTATAATACGTGTGATTTTGAGGAAGTTAAATACCCAGTAATATATATTATGACGTGAGAAATTATTACTAGATTTTTTCTTCAAGCATCATTACTTATAGTTAGTGTCAAAACATTGATGATTCAAAAAAGTAATGCAGGTACAAATGATTTTTTTTTAATTCAGAGTAGGTAGAACCTAGAATCAATTAATTCGATATCGGTAAAAATTTGAATAAAAATGATTGTTCGACAACTAGGTGCCTACTTTCAGATATACTGAGATTTGATCCCTCTGAAATTGTTGTATGAATGATTAAAGTGTTTGAATTAATTCATAAACTGTAATTTTGTTCAGCCTAACATTTTTTTGGAATTATTTTTTGGGACGTCGAACGGGCTTGTAGTGCCCCTGAGGTTTCTTCGTAGTAATCGCGTATAATTCCTAGAAACTGTTCTATTAAATCAATCTGTCAAATAATTATCAGGTACATATTCCAAGAAATAACATCCCAATTTCTGTCTCTCACCTTTTATCATCTTCTTCTAATAAAAGACCTATAAACATAAGCACTGCACCCTGATTCATTTTGAACTGTCAAAATCTATAGCAGTTATGGCTACTTTCTATTCAACTGTAAAAACTTACGAGAACCGTAAGAGTTTATGAAAAATCTGTAAGCTACTGAGGTGATCAGAATTGCGATTTTCGAATCGCCCCATATATTTCACTTGAATCATCCTTAACACAACAGCCTGAAACAGAACAAACGTTTTCCCATGTTTTATATGCAATTATTTTCACTTTTAAACTACAATGCTCAATGACGTATTCTGAGAAATGGAGTTCGATGTTTACAATTGTGCTCACCATGAGCGCTAGCATCGATATGTATTCCAACTCCGCCCCCTTGCACATAACCTATAAAAGGTACTTTTTTCTATGTTTATTAAAAGAGCATCAGTCAAGAAAGACTTATGAAGCTATTCGAAATACAGATAGACACGCTACATGAGGGAAATACTATAGTCCTTAACTATTTTATGTTTAAAATTGTACTTGAAAGCTATTAAAACACTAGTGAAAATACAGGTTATATATAATATAAGAAGTTGTTCGCCATGGATAATCAAGTGCAGTGTGATCAAAATATGTTTCTGAAACTTGATATATCATGCAGCCTAAGCTCAAATATTTGTGAATATACTTATAATTATTATTACTAGTGGTCGCCCAGTGGTCGAAATTCGACCGTGATTCATTCTATTGTTGAATTTGGACATTATTGAGGTTTCAAATAAAATTAACTTGGTATTCGACGCTCTATCCGAATCTGAAATACAAAATAGTCGTTTCCATTTAAGATTCTAGAGGGATTTCTCCTGCCTCCGCCCCTCGCGTTACGATGGTCTCTCTTCACGTAAAATCAAAATGAGACTGTCTGTATATAATTCAAGCTTCCTTCTTCAAATAAACTTCAGGTATTCCAAATCTCACGTTCCTTCTTGCGCGTGTTACAAAGTTTTCTCTTCACGTAAATCCAAAACTAGACATTCTGTGTATAATTTGAGCTTTCTATACTTCTTCGCCATATAAACTACAAATATGCAAAATCTCACATTCTTTCGTGCGCGCGGTACAAAGTTTTCTCTTCACGTAAAGTTAAATTGGACACCTGTATTCCATTGAATCTTTCTGCACTTTTTCATATGAACTTCAAGTATGCCAAATCTAACATTCCTTCGTATGCGCGGTACAAAGTTTTCTCTTCGCGCAAGATAAAAATGGAACAAATAAAAACGACTTTTGATTTTAAATTCTGTATATTCATTGGTCAAAGGATCGAAACGTCAAAGTTTCCAATAAATATTCAGAATTCAAAATCAAAAATCGTTTTTATTAAATTATATTCTGAAAAATGTATGGATTATTAAAAATAGAACACCGTGTATAAAAATTTCAAAATCGGACACTCTTGATATAATTTTAGCTTTCTGCACTCCTTCCCCATATAAACTTCATTCCTTCGTGCGCACGGTTTTCTCTTCACGTAGAATTTAAATGGGACTGCTTGTATCTAGCTTTCTGCACTCCTTCATGTGAACTTTAAACATGCCAACTCTTTTATGCGCACAATATGCTTCAAAAACGGGTACAAAGTTTTCTTTTCACGTATTAAAATATATTATAAATGGGACACCCTATATATAATTTTCACGTTCTGCACTTTTTCTCCATATAAACTTTGAGTATGCCAAATCTCACATTCCTTCGTGCATGCAATATGATTAGAAAGGAAGCCGAAAATTTTCTCTTGGCGTATTAATATATAGGATATTGAATATTCAATATGGGATCAAAGCTGTAGAGCAGAATGGAGAAATTTAAACTCCTAGCTGAATCTGTATATTACTATACCTACTTTAAAGTTCCAGTTACTGAGAACAATCATTTTCATATACATAATAGTTTTCTATAGTATAAACTTCAACATTTAAATTGAAAATACCATAAATTATCAACAGTTTAAAAAAGCAACTGCAGTTTGTCACGAACTTGGTATCAAAGGTATAAGATATGCTAGAAAATGTGAATGAAATTTCAGCAATATTTATTATTTCTGTCTACCTATAACAGTGCTATTGAAAACGAACTCTTCCCCTTTAAACGATAGAATTTATTGCTAGAATGCATGTTCGCGATTTTATTACCTTTATGAGCAGTTAACAGAATGCAAACACATTTTGCATAATTTTAATGCAACACCTTATTATCAGATAAAATTTTGAAATTATGGTAACATTACTTATATTGGGAACCGGAAGTAGTCATAATCATTGAGTTCCATATTTAAGACAGACATTGACCAACAAAAATTTCCATGATGGAATGTACAAATTTTTTTTTTCAAACGTTTTGCTTTCTACCTCTTTTTGGAGAATGCCGATGGGTGATCGACTTCTTCCTTTTTTGCCTGGAACTTTGTGGATGCATAAGTCTCATTCAAGTCTTTTCGTCCAAAGTATGTATACGTTTCTCAATGGTATAATTTAATATTTTGCTAGGTAAAAAGTTTTGAAGTTTTCAAAAAACTATTTTTCTGCTAAAATGCGTTATGTCATCCGTCTAATGATATAACACTTCCTGGATATTCATGTTTCGATACTTGCTAGATACCACCATCTCCTATTCTTTTGTTTGGTATGTTTTCCCTTCGAGATATCACTATACTGTCTTCTCTGTATTCAGTTTCAACTCCTAACTCTCATTTAATTCTGTCACTCTATAGTTTATTCATCAACTGATTCGAATCATCTCTATCACCGTCTATTTATATGTCTTTTTCCAGTAGGAACTGCTTCCTTGATCTCATTCTCTTTAAATATGTATTCACTGTATACATTGAGTATTTTTGTTCCTTGGTAATTTATTACTTCACTTTTATGTGTTGCTGATGCTATGTGGATCCTCTAACTCATTTGATTAATGAGTCTCTGTTTTGTGGTAAGATCCCTGAACAAAAATTTTTCTGCAATGGATGTTTGTCTTTTGCAGATGACTCTTCTTTTATCATATCCGCTCCTTCTTCTATATTGCTCAGTGCTAGAATCAAAAAATGTATTGATACTATGCATCTTTGATGTGAATCTAACGGTGTTGTTCCAAATGCTATCAAAACGCAGTTGGTGCAGTTTTTGTTAAGAGGTAATGATTTTAGTGTTTCGGTATCCATTGGTGATAATCATAACCATTATTCCTGTATCTCACACTAAGATTTTGGGTTTGAATTTCACTTGGACACAGCACTTCCAAACTAAGCTATCAAACTGTATTGTTTCGTGGGGTAACTCACCGCAAGCTATATCAGTTTTTGAGGTCCGAAAATCAATTGAGCCATGGAGGGTCGTGGTGCTCGTACTCCGTGCAGAGATGTTCATATTATCCTTGTTATACTAATTTAACATCTTCTTGAATAGAAATGGTATCGAAAAAATATTTGAATACATTATTTCACTTTTAAAATAAGATAATTACCAGCCATACTAAAGCTTCAAAGAACGACGGAAGAAGACAGTGTCGGAGTTTATGATGGCACCTCGATTAAATCCTCATGAAATAATCTTTATTGACAATCTTCAGGAAAGTGAAATGTTGAAGACAAATATTAAATGATAATGTTATAGCATTTAAAAGGTGACATGAAGGAAGAATTGGCAAATTTGGCAAAAGGAAGAATCATATTCCATAACAACATTGTATTTGCTCACTCATCAATCCAATAAAAGTAGAGGCGTGTTTCGTCCTTATTAGGACTCTTCAGAAAGTCGGACTTGTAGTCGCGAAGCTAATGAAAATTGAGGTGATACATGACATGCAGAGATTTAAATCTGCAGCAGTGCCATCTACCATAAAGCAAACAAGGTGGCAGATCAATCAAAACTTTTTGTTCCACAAAATTTCAAAATTACAGGATGATAGTAAGAAAACTGATTTCTGAATTTGTATTATTGTGGAACAATCAGGTTTTGATTTTCAGCAATCTATCACACAAAATTTTGTGCATTGCACTCTGATTTTATGTATGACCCGGTTCATTTTCCTTTGTATCAAGTTAGAGAATCAAAAGGAAAAGCGAAATGCAGCATTCAATGTATCATCGTGTCAAACGGCCCTAATATATTCACAGAACTGTGTTTGATAAAAAAAACACTTAAATGAATCAATAATCTCGTTTTGCATGAGGATAATGCATACTGTGCTCATTATTATGTAGTTTTTGAGAGCTCAAATATCATACTTTATGTGTGCCTTAAACTATCCTACTCGGTGATTCCGGAACCATGTTTTCCCTATTGATCGTAAAGAACAATAGATTGTCGTAACAGGTGGAGTTATAGCAGCCACGACAAAGCAATTCACAGGATTTTAGGAAGTAATCTTGTTCAGAATATATATTAGGACAAGGATACTCATAACTAAGACTAGCATTTCAATCATCATTACGTATGTATTCAGTCCAGAGATATTTCACGTGAGACAATTATCATCGCTTACAATAGTTCGCAGTTCAAATCCTGTCGAATTTTATGTGTTGAAATTATTGAAGTCAGTTTGGAACATGAAAAAAAAATTATATGAGTTACAACAAAGAATACTCACAAATCATTCAGATTTAGAATTTTACAGCCGAATATCCTAGAGCACTTATGAATATTCATAATTGCAACAGTTTTTGCAAGCACATTTCTTTTAAGTTGACCGTTCTACGCCTTAGGTGTTCAGGCAACGTGCTTTATAGTTGATGAGTTTCTTGATACTCTTCATTCTCTGAATCTATTGACCAAAACTTCTTGCAGTGCGAAAAATCATTATTTAAATACTAAAACAGAATATTCTGTTTTAAGCTTCGCAATATTTGCAAGCTGCATTGATTTTATTCTCATTTTTTTTCATTTGTGTTTAAAATTGCAAAAAGTTCCACGCTGTGAATATTTCGATTTGCTCACTTGAATTTCATTTATCATCGTCATGTTGACAGTACATTTAATAATGGAATGTTCCATTAATTTATTGTTTATCGCATATTATTAATTTACTGGTTGGTAAAATATGTTCCATCATTTGATTGCAATAATTAATTTCTGTGATGGAAATTTCTTTCGCAGGTATTTCCAATATAGTTGAAACAAGAGATTGAGTATTCAATCAACTAGTATCTCATTTCTATGCAGGGTGTTCACAGAAACATCGGAATATAGCAGTTGAACATACGATTCCTTTGAGCGGAAATCGTATTCTTTTGTACTTTTAAGGGAGAAAATACAAAAATAAACATCTTTCATGAATCAAATTCTACTTCGGAAACGTTATTTCTCATTATAACAATTCAAGTGTAAATTGAGATACTAAATAAATTATTAAATATATTTAGGTCTAAAATTAGACTGACATGAAAACAAAACAAACAGTTTTTCAGACAAAAATATGTCCTCGACACACTTGGAGTTCAATCATTAATAATAAAAATGTATTGAAACTCACTATAGCTTTTAGGGCTAAAACGATAATTATCACAATAATTCTTGGCGCAATTGATACACCCATCATTTTTTGACATATTCAGAATGTTCAATAAAATCAATATCTGAGGTCACGCTCGCGAAATTAACCAATCAAGTCAATATTTCACTTTAAACAGCCTCAAGACTGTTTTCGAATGGCATTTCGCGCTCCATAAGTGAATTAATTGTTTATTCTATAAATAAATCTGTTATAAATACATAGTAGCCATTGTATCTGGTAAGTGTTGAAACATGCGATAAAATAAATTATTATGGTGGTTAAAAGAAAAAAAAAAAACAACTAGGAAATAATTAATTACTTATAAAGTAATTGAAGTTTATCACTTTCTCAAACTGGCCCATCAAAGTTAAATTGTGTTAGGAAGGAATGGAAGGAATTAATTAATTCATTAAATAGTACTGGAAATGGTCCAATAAAAAGTATTAAATACCGGAAAATGGTAAGGACAATTAATTTTTAACTAACACTAGATAGTACTTAATTATTATTTCATTCATTTAAGTGATCTCGGAATGGCAATATTTTGTGAAAAATAAAGCAAGAGATGTATAGTCCCCGTCAAGATATAAGAAATTCGCCTAACTTACTAATCGGTAGGAGTAGCTTATCCCAGTAGGGGATGCGGTTAAGAAATTGTATAGGTAGTATTAAGGAAGATTTTCAATTTAATTTGGAAATTTTAGGATTGATAATTAATAATATATTTTCTACAATGTACCCACTTAGATAATAGGATTATAACTAATATAACGGTTCATGTTCTCTAGGTGCAACCTAGGTGTACGTATATAAATATCGCAAAAAAATTAACTATATCAGTACTTGTGCTGTCTCTATTCTTGTGTAAACATTAGTTTGAAAAATATATTTGTTACATATTTATTTTTTATCCAAAATGTGAGCAAGTAACCATGCTAATAAAACGCGAAGTTGACAACATTTCCAACGAACAATGGAAAAATAGTGTTCGACATGTAATTGATATTGAAAATGGATACATTGACATAAATAATGAAGCGAATGAATTCATAATACATGTCACTGGTTCCAGTGATGAGAGTGATGACAGTGAGAGTGATGAAAATCAAGAAATAAATATAGAATAAGTCGATAATCAATTCTTTTTTTATATTAAATGTTTATGCTGTAGAAACGTCGTGGAATTATATAGAACTTCACAGAAAAAAACCTATTCATTTTCAATATTTAAATTTTATTTGTATAAACATGGAAGATGATTCTTTAAATGTTTATTAATTGTTATAAATGTGATTTATTACTTTTGCGAGGTATAAACAGTATCTTGTCGCACATTTCTGCGATTGCTAAAATACTAAATAAAATATTCCTGTGTAAGACCCTGTTCTATTTTACCTGTGCACCTCAATAAATTTGGGGATAATCCTTTTGTTAAGTACCCGCTGGGAAGCTCGTTTTCTTATATGTTGACGGGGACTATACAAGCAAATTTAATGAAAATTAATGGTGGCAAATTAGACATCAAACCACTACAAAAATTGAAGAAAGATTAATACAATTAATAGGTGCAGTGATCGTGGTAGGAGCGAATCTACCTTAAAGAGACTGAGCAGTTTATACCAATATAAACATTAGTCTAATATATAATTATATTTTGAATGCATCTATTTGTCTTGTCCTTGTTTCCATATTCTTTTAAAATTTCATAGAGTAACAATTTAGAAGAAAATAGACCCGATTCTCGTTTCCAATTTATTATTTCAACATAATATACCCATAGATGATAATTTCATATTAGTATACATGAATGACTTCTTGAACAAATACTAGATTAAAGCCAATTATTTTTTTTTTAGTTAAATACATTTGTATCGAGAATTCCGGTAAGCTGCTGATAGCCGTAGAAAATAAATAATAATTTCAACAAAAAGAACGGAAAACAGAATGAGTAGAAAAAAATGTAAAATTAGAAAAATAAATTGAAAAAAGTAAGAAAAGAATAATTCTTCTACGGAGAAATTCATAAAAGTGATAAAAGAAAATACGGAATCAAGAAAGTCTAAATTAGCGCGAATGAATATAATTCGGTGTCTTCAAATAAAATAGAGTGGAAATTAGTCGAAGTTAGGAGGCCTCAAATACGAATAATAGGTTCCATTTTTCTGAAGTCAATTTTAAGTAGGAGAGTGTATATCGATTAGAGGTTCGAATTGGCCAATGATTTTGACGAGTATCCCGATGGATCCTCCATAGATGTATTTTGCTGAGAATATAAATACTTAAAATAATAAAAAAAGGGTTCTTCGAAAAAACATCCAACTTCCAAGGAACATGATTTAAAAATAGGTCTTACAAGTCCCCATCTTCAAACTCAAAGTATTATATGCAAAGTAGACTAGTTTAGTTGGTTTCTAATATTAGTGTACAACAAAAAAATAATCGTGCATACAGAATACTTTTTCTATAACTTTTATGAGACAGCGAGTGTTTGGGGTTTCGGATTCAAAAAAATCAAGTCAACGTCAAGCGCTTCAAAGCTATTACATATATGTTGGTAAAAAATTTTATCTAAGATCCAAATTATAAGCTCGATATTCTAATCTATGCACGTGATTCATTTATTTGAAGAAATACAGAGCACAGTAAAGTGACCTTTGTCATAAATAATGATCGATAAAAATATGTTGCCGAACTGATAAAAGGCTAAGGGTGAATTTCATGAAAGCGAGTTAATCTCGGATGTCATTGACTCCGAATTGAGTGCTCGAATTCGAATGTTCAACTGTTTGACAGCCAAAATCTACCTTGTCATATTGAAATTCTGCCAATCAATTTGATAATGAGTTTTCAATGGGTAAGTCCAAAATATAGAACATTTATTGGATTATATTGTAACGTAACTTAACTCATCCGCGGGTTTAATGAATTTATCTTCACTTAAGGCTACTGTAATATATAACTAAAATATCCACTAATGGCTACCTCTTCTATAATCGACGTTAAAACCAGACACCAACGCTACATTTATTATATTATTTGCACAATGACGCTGTATGCTATTTATTTCCACTGCTTCTTATTTATTTCGAGTAGTTCACTTTCTCATTTTCACTCCTACGCGTTCCGTATTCCAAAGTCTTATGATCTTCTGCTCGACCTAGTCTTGGTTTTATATAAATAAAAAGTCTTCGGAAGAATACCATGCCACATTATTGTACAGTATGGTAATGTATTCATTCCTCTATCTTATTATGCATCACATTTATCATTTTAATCCCATTAATAACAAAAAAAAAAAAAAAGGAGAAAATTATATATAAAATAGTTTGTTTAATCCATCACGTTGTAATGTTCCTCCAAGTACATGTGCTGCGATTGCATAATGATTAAAGTACGCACTTTGCACATGCAAGAGAAGGTGGGCGAGCTGTGGATTCGATTCCCGACGAAACCAAAAATATTTTACTTTTTTATTTACTCAAATTTTGTCCAAAATATTATTTTCATACATATTCTATTATAATAAATGGTATGAATGGACTTTTTTGATTGGAAATAGAAGAATATTTCATTGAAAAAGGAAGAACAAAATAGGATAATGAATTAAATAAACAATTAATTGAGAAAGTTACAGGAAGTGTTCGAAATATGAACATTATCTTTCCTGCTAGAAAATAACCTAATCTATCATACAATGTCCTTCGAAAATTACTTAATTGCCGAGGTGTAATATTTTCACATTCCTCTACAAATTTCTGCATAAATTCTTCTAAATTGTTGAATTACCTTTCATGTTTATAGATATTAGATTTTAAATGACCACACAAAAAGAAATCCAACGGGCTCAAGTTAGGAGACCTTGGTGGCCATCCAATTCCTCCCCTATCAATCCATGAGTTGGGAAATACCATGTTCAAATAGTCCTGAACAATTCGCGTCGAATGAGCTGCACATGAAAATCATGGCTAGAACATTTTCTTCTACTTCCGCGTTTCCATTTTCATCCCTATTGATATTATAATTAAAAAGTGTGAGAAAATCAAATTTTGCGCAAAATTCAAGTAAATAAAAAAATTAAAAGAATTTGTGGGGAATCGAATCCATAACTTGCCTCGCTTCTTTTGTATATAAAGCGCGTACTGTAACGTGTGAGAGTGTGGAGGTTCGCAAAAGTGACCTTGTCTCGGCGGAGCCTTTCGTTCTGATTGTATCACGCCGGACCGCACCACACCACCCCGCACGATGAAAAAAATCTAGCAACATGTACTGGACTAATCTGGAGCTTTCGAGAAAACTGGATTCCATATATAAACGCAAGCAAACCACTTGAAGATATAGTGTAATGGTGATTCTAGAGCAGTGAATATCAAACAGTGAAGTGAACAGTGTATATAAATAGTTAAATATAAATATCTACGGCTTTGTTTAAGATAGTAGTAAGTGATAAATAAATAATATAGTATTTGTTAGTGATATCCGAAAGAATAAAACTTTTACTTTATTTTCAATTATTAAATAGTGATTTTTATTTAATTATAAACTATTTCCTTTTGAGCAATAAACATTACAGTACAATCACAGCACACGTGATTAAAGGAAGATCACACCATGATGGGATTAGTGTCATGCAAAATGAGATAATGGGATGAATAAATTAACATACTGAATAATAATGTGACATGGTATTCTTCCGGAGACATTTTATTTGTTAAAAATTGATTTCCTATATTAAAGCCCTATGACAACGAATACTTGGGAGACACACTATTGTATACCCGCCTATAGCTTCTCAGAATTTCTAGAAATTTCTAGTGGGCTGCCAGAAGTTTTCTGGTGGATTGACAGAAGTTTTCCACCAGACATTATCTTGTCCTTGGTGCCATAATCAGTTGCGTTTGTCACCCGTTTCTCTGGCGTATTGCTATGAAAGTCGTCCTATGAGGATCCTGTTCGTTTCAATATCTATAATAACATGAAATTTGGAGATACTCTTTATTTTATTATGAATATTGAACTCCCACTTGAAATATCTCAACTTCGAGTTAACTTTAATTCGGAGTTAAGATGACTCGCATGTTAACTCGCTTCTAGAGATTTTATCCTACCTCAGTGAGTAAACGCACTAATAGTCAAAGCGCTGAATAGTACTCGAACACGTCTTAAATGAACACTTCTTAATAAAACGTGACGTTTTTAAAATAATTTGAAGCGTCGTTAATTTCTGGCATCAGTACCAAAAAAGGTTTACTGAGATCGATTTGTACTGCTTCAATTTGCGTCCTTAGAGTATGTATTTTGTTCTATAAGGCCTAAAGACACTTGTGTGTTCAATTATTCGCTCAAGTCGTAGTTTAATGGACTCTAGCTAAGAAAAAGTTCATAATACACATCATTATTGATCAATTTCAGAAACTGTAACAACTTTGTAGTCCAGTTAAATTGTCGTATAGATGGAAAATTATTGAGAAAATAGCTATTTTTGTATTAAGTGTGCGAAGTGATTGTTTTTTTTTGTTGCGCGTGAGAATGTCAATTTCAACCGAGACCGTAAGGTCGAGGTAACAAATTCATTCGAAAGCGCAACAAAATACAATCACTTCGCACACGTAATACAAACAATATTTTTTCGCCAAATGTCAAAAAATAATAGATCAACCATAATTATTGTTTTATTCAGTAAAATGCAGGAAAAAAGTACAAACTATAATTAATTTGCAGTCACCTGGGTATTGTCACCAAAAGTATGCGCAATTGTTGTTTGATAAATAAAGAACTGTCAACAAATTATTTTTATATTCAAAAACAAGTAGTTTTGTGTACAAATTCATATTTCTTTCTTGTTAAATACCTGTTTGTTTCTATCCTTGTAGCAATACTAAACTGAATTATATTAGATTAGGTGTGCAAAGACTGCAAAGATACAATTTATTTTATATATGTTTCATTTTTTTACTAGTGAAAAAATCACGAACTTTTCGTATCCATAACAATACAAAAATATCATGTTTTTTTGAAAGTTGGCAAAAAAATATTTTATGATTGATTATTATAGACTTTTGGACGTGGTAAAATAATGTGCACGCTCCATAAGTATTGTATTACACTGTAAAATGGAGTTTGAGGATAAAAGCCCCATTTTTTAGCGTATATTCAGGTAGTACTATGATATCGACTAGATAACATTTGATAGAGGGCTTGAAAGTTATGAAAAAATGTATAATACGTAAATAAAGTTGAACAAATTATTACATCGAAGAAATTATTGTGGAACTTGAAAAATAATAGAAACTAAAACATCTCATGTAGTAGACTATCTTATTCTAGTATACTTTAGTATTTCCTGTAATAGATTAATAAATTTTGTTCCCCAGCTAAACTAGAATATTCATGTACCTGAGTTAAATTAATATGCCAATCCAAAAATAAGCATCAGTTCTGAATCTACAAATTTTGCTCTTATTCACTTGTTGCATTAAACCACGGAGAACTTCATGGGAAGAATCCGCACTTATCGAAATTAATGTACCGGAAATAAACTTCGACGGAAGTGGTTGATGTTACTCGGCGATCACGTGCTCATAATAATTACTGAATATATAACACTGAGCAGATGGAAAAGCGTAATTCAGTTTTATGTTAGTCTCGAAGAGGCAGTTTTAACGGAGTTCTAGAATGTTCCATGGAATTGTGCAAATGGAAGTGAATATTCAATGTTTTTTTTCATCAATCGCCAATTTTTTTGTTTCATATGGTCAAAAGTCGTAGCAGAGTATATGAGGCTCAACTAGTAAAATTATGATGTAAAAAAGTATTCACCAATTGAAAAAAGTACTTTTCTGCGGGTATCACAAAAAATTATAACACCTTCATGGAAAATTCAAAATTAAACACTGAAAAATTCAACTAGTGCATATGTTGTATAGATAGAGACTCAGTTTTTTATTGAAATCTTATTATATAATGGATGAAAAATTGTAGTTCTTCTAGGAGAAAGCAGAATTATAAAATAAATCTTCCCTAAAAATAATAGTGTACTAATAATTCTAGTTCAAAAATGATTTACGTATATTTTTGTTCCGATAGTCGATATTTATAAAATTTTGGCGAAATAAAGTAGTCTACTACAATCGAGATGTGGGAATTTTTTTTTTAAATAAGGATGCGATCAATAAAAACTGTAATAGATGAAAATTATCCTAAATATTACTCTGTTTTGATTGAAAAGACGTATAAATATCTTATTATGGGTTGATTGCAGGAAAACAAGTTAACATCGGATTTCACTAACTCCAAGTTAAGTGTTCGAATTCAAATGTTTTACTGTTCGATAGCTGCCATTTACCTTGTCACATTTAAAGTTTTCCAATCAATTTAATGATGTGTATCCAATGGGTAGATCTGAAATATAGGTTATTTGTATTGAACAAGGAATTTCGAAATATTCATCATTTTGTTATGATTACCCCATTGAAATTTCACTTGAAATATTCAACTCCAAATTAGGTTTAACCCGGGATTAAAAAGACTCGCGAATTCATATAATCCATCAAGTCCTTCTAACAGTGGTTCCATACTTGAAAAAATTGCTAGTAGATCTGATCATGTTCATGAAAAATATTTGCGTCTTGTTATAATAAACTTAGAAATTGGAAGTCTATTGAAAACATTTAAATTGACGCTATTTTTTTTATCGTTATTGAGAAACATTGTGTATATTATTGACGTAGAGAGCAATTTTCACTTATAGTATATCGTACTGACATGACAATATGAATGATCAAATCACGGGCATTTAAAAAAAAATATATTGTCTACAATTTCTTGAGTATCAAGTTCTTGACAAATAAGTAGCGAATATTTCCGACCTAAAATCAGGTAAAGAATGAACACTGAAACTATGGCTGTGGAGCTACAAGAAATCCTATATAACTTGTAAAAGCTCCATTGTTCGAAAGATAGGATTTCATTCTGAACTCTCTAGATAACGAACCTCAAAAATAAATTAGATTTGCATTGAAAGAATTTTGTTGGTCGACAAAAATACTTCAGGCTTTGAAATTTTGTTTGAAGAGAGCAGGGTTCGAAAAGAGGAAATGAAATATTTGCTCAAAATTATTGAAAATGAAGGCTTATCCAAACTCACAAAATATTCAATATGATACTACAATTAAATCGATCATTCCAAAAACAACATAAGTCAAATTTCACAGAAGCTAATAGAAACTTTTTACCCCAATAATTATCAGATATTTTGAAAATTTGATTAGTATTGTTGTTTAGCATGAATAGGTTCATCGTTTGTCCACCAGACTACGCCATGATGAGCACAACTTTTCATTTTATTTTTTCATACTCAACTTTTGATCATTCTCCCAAATGAGCCAGTATTTTATTATAACAACTTGTAAATGTAAGAATATCTACGTCTTCCAGTGGATGATAGCGGGCCGTTTCGGCGCCGAAACTTCCAATTTTGTATTAGACACTTTTATAATATCTAGTTGTACACCTTGCATTATGATTGCTATCGACTAAGCCGGAAGAGCACTTTATTCGAAACATTTTTTGAATTTTCCGCATAAATCCAAAACGATTGAACGTAGATTATTAGAATTCAGTATTCAGGACGATTATACCGTCCAGATGCTCATATCCTATTTTTATTGAGATCCACCGAGCCGGAAGTGCACTTTACTTGACAGTCTTTCGGAATTTTTCGCATAAATTCGAAACAATCAGGTGTAGAATATTGAAATTTGGTATTTCAGTCTGCTGTAGCATCTGAATGATTGCCTACTATTTTCATAACAATAGACTGAACCGGATGTGCCCTTCAGTAGGAATTTATTCTTCAATTTTGCGCATAAATTCAGATCTGTTGGTAGTCGTAGAATTTTGGAAATCAGTATTTAGGAATGTTGTAGTATAAGAATAATGGCTTACTGTTCCATAGCAACCGACTTGGCTGAAAGCGCATCTTACTTGACAGACTCTTAGAATCTCTTGGGTAAGTCCAAAACCATTAACTGTGGAACGATGAGATTTTGTGTTTGATTATTATATATATCCAATGGCTAGCACGTTATAGCATCCTCTTTGAGCTGACTTTATTTATAGAAAAGTGCTATAAAATGCTCCAGAGATAGTTTAGAGGAGTTTGAGATTATCTGAAACTATACATAGATCAATAAAATCTATATTGCAGTACTTTCTGTATAGGGGATAGACAATTTCAGCTTTTTGATGGTCCTAAATCCTGACGTTGTTTATTCTCCCTGCTCTTCCAGCTCAAAACAGTTCAATTTTTTCATGAATTCATATTGCTGACATAGATTTTTATAAACAAAATTACTTATTCTTTCATAATTTGTGAATATGCTGGATCGAATATAACTATGTCAATCGATAGAATTTACTATATTATGACAATTGAGGTCATTTGAATTATTGAGATATTCATTGTCACCAATAAAACTTTAGTAAATTTTACTGGCGTGTTTCCATCTTTCAGTTCAAGAAAATTTCCATTAAGGGCTTACTCTTTTCCAATTTTAGGAGAATCAATCCATATCTCTCTTCTATTTACCAATTCAAAATTATTGAATTCATCTGCCAACTAGATCTTACTTAACTATCTAGGATGTAGAAAGAAAACCAAAACTGGGACCCCGTTCTCTCCAAGAACTACACACAATGCACAACAATATAAATTAGACATGGTAAATAAAAAGAATGCTTAATAAATTCAATTAAATAGGATAACAAAGTATAGTTGATATTTTCTGAAATTCGTCACCAGATTGTAGAGCGCTTAGCCCCCTGAAATCAATTATTAGCCTGTAGGATTCGAGAATAATTCACTTCACAACAGAGACTTGGCTATGGACATATTTAAAAAAAAATTTAGCGCTTTTGGCTTATCAAAAGATTCATTTTATTATAAAAGAGTCTTGGGACGAACCATGGGTACATAATTGAGATCCATGTCAAAAAAAACATGGTATTTAGGGGATGAAAGGTTATTGCGTTAATACAAAATCCATGCAAACATAAATGGACCTCGTTTAAAGATATGGTATCATTTTGCACTCATTGTTTCCTGTCATGGAAATGTCCACTTATTCAACGGCCGTTTGATACATTGCATTGAAGGCTGCATTTTGCTTTCCCTTTCGGTTCTCCATTTTGATGCAAAGAAAAATGTACTTTGGTATACCCAAAATTTTGTGCAGTGCACTCTGATTTCATGTATGACACGGTGAACATTTCTTTGCTTTAAAATAGAGAATCAGAAGACAAAGCAAAATGCAGCATTCAATGCACCTTGTCCAACGGCCCTAAAACATATTTTTCCTACTTTCCACATTTGGAGATTTTCAAATCTACTGTTATCTTCAGGGTTTTTGAGCACAATCCTGGTACCAATTGAGAAGCTGAATATTATCAAATTGCGCTGCACGCGCCTGTGGGACAGAACTTGAGCCCAAGACTACCGAAAAGGGTGCACTGGACTCTCATATTGAGTTGAAATCCAGAATTGCGCAGCGAAATTTGGTGACCATTTACAACATTTGGTCTTTGTTTCTGTCATTTTTGTTCAATGTTCAGTTTATTTTTTTGGTAGGAGAGTATTTTTCAATGATCATAATATTCAATCTCTTAAATTTACACTCTTCAATCAAAATTTGGCGCGACAAGTTGTTCATGAATTAAAATTCAAAATGTTTTTGTATTCTCCGTATTTTCCATGTTATCTCCAACTTCTGTCTGTTTCCAAAGTTGAAGGAATATAGCTTCGAGATAAACTTTTTGAATCTATTAAAGATGTGATTATAGCTGGGAATAACTATTCAGAAAGTTGGATGAATCGAATTATATAGGCAATGAAACGAAACTCATTGAATTAAACATCAAAAACTTTGCAATTGCATGGGACAAATCGATGACACATTTCTAAACGTTATTAATTGCATCATTAATAAAAATAATAATTGTTATCAGTTCTACTAAAAAACTCTGGAATAGGAAGAGGCAATAATTAGATTCAATATTTGATTGATTATTAAATCATTGAAGTTTAATCATTTTCTTCAAAACGAGTAGATATTCCCGAATCACTGACATGTGGGTGGATATACATTAAAAATATTTTTACATTTTTCTTTAATGAAATATTGAATTTTTATAAACTTGTTCAATTATGTAAATATAATTATGGGGAATTCAGTCTAAAAATAGCAAAATGTATAACATTTTCATATTTTGCTCTTAATTATTCACTTACCTATAAATTTTAAATAGTAAACATTAAAAATTTGTTAGTCTATCATGCAAAACGATCGTAGCATCGAATATTTAAAAAAAATACATGCACAAATACATCAAAATCACGTCTTCTCAAATTAGTTTAGAATCAACCCTCAGCCTAAGGTCCAAGAGAAGAAGAAGAGAATTTTTTTTGGTAAATTGTCTTATTTAGGCGCTCATAGAAAAATCGAACGAGAAAAAAATGGTCACGCTTTCTTTAACCAAATGCACTACGAAATTCAGAGCAGCTCAGGTTTTTCTCAATGTGTAGCATTTTGACAATAATATTCACAGGACTTACTGTAATCTGGAGAATACGGTAACAGTAAGGCTCACCTGGTGCTCGCTGATGACGAGATCAGCAGACAGCAGTTCACATTTTTTTTAGTACAGGATAACTCTCTGTTCTCACACTGATCCAACACTGATCGTTCTTCAATGAAATTTCAGCTGTATTCATATACGGTTTTGTTAATTAGACGGAATAAGTTTGGTTGAATTTTGTTAGACTTGCTCGTTGTATGCAATATATCGGGAGTTTCATTGATATTCAATGAAATAATAAAATGATTGTGAATACTGCTCAAATAAACTGTGTTTTGGGACAAACGGCATAGTTCGTTGTTCTAGATTAATTTGGGTTGCTGAATCAAACTTTTGTGAGAATTTACTTCATCACAACTGATGAAAGTAAGTGCGATGTAACGCAGAGGTAATTTTCTATTAAATTTTCGTTGATTTCCTGTATAATGACAATATTTGGAAATGCTTGGACATTTCCTCTTCTTGTTACTCAAAATATTGTTCAATGCGTAATAAGAGAATAAATGTCCTTTAAGTAAAATGAAAAATAAACTAATTGCAATAAACTCTCTGAAACCTGCTAAATCCTTTAAAAAAATATTTTTGTTAGTTAGGCCAACTTGTCTGGAACAGAGCTCATAATATGTAACATATCTGATAAACACCTACACTAGTTTTTAAACCCCGAGCAAAGCAAACGCGTGTTCTAAGAGTTCAAAGAGTTTATAAAACAAGTCACAAACTATTATTTTTCTAACACCAATTAAGATAGTAAAAACAATTTTTGAAAATGGTAATCTGAAAAAGAAATGTCAAATACTAATGTCAAAAATTTGACGTGGATATCACGTGACTTACTTGTACATCATTGGATATATTTAATCAAACACAACATCTCATCATTTCACGGCTTGTCGGTTGCTATGGAAACAGTATGTCATCATTCTTATGTCACAACATTCCTAAATACTGATTTCCAGGATTCTACGGCTAACAGTTCTGAATTTATGCGCAAAATTCCAAGATAATCAAGTATAGTGCACTTTCGACTCAGTCGATCCCAATGAAAATAGGATATGAGCATCTAGACAGTACTATCATTTTGAATACTGTATTCTAATATTCTACGTTCAATCGTTTTGGATTTATGCGGAAAATTAAAAAAATTTTCGAGTAAACTGTACTCCCGGCTTAGCCGATCACAATCATAATGCAAGGTGTACAACTAGATGCTATAAAAGTGCTTGATACAAAATCTCAATATTCTGCGACTAATTATTTTAAATTTATGAGAAAGAAAAATTCGAAAAGTCTATAATATGAAGAGCACTTGTACATACGTACCGACATCAAGCCAAAAATAGTCAAAATGGATTCAAGGATGCTCAAATCGGATATATCCATCAAAATCTCGATATGTGAATTTTGTCGGTTTCACAATATTTTCTTGTACTTTAAGACCGTCAGATAGTGGTAGATTTCAGTGCCTTATTTTGTTTTTCATGCCTTCAAGAGGTTTGATAAGTATGTTTATTTGGAGTTCAATAATGCTGAAATTAAAGCTGGATCGTGTGACCAACATAATGAAAATTAATTTTAAATATATATAAAAAAGCATGTTCTGATCCAATTTTGTCGCTTTTGTCATGCTTACGAAATTAAATTTAGGGAAAAATATTTTGACATTTAAAATGTCAAACAAAATTGGAAAATTGACAACAGATTATTATTGGTTACCTTATCAATTCAATTAAACTGATTGTTTCATACGGCAAATTCTGAATGTCTGTTATACTCATAAACTGCACTTTCAGCTTGGCCGATTGATACAAAAATAGTAGATAACTATTTTGATGCTACAAGTTCAAACATTAAGGCTGGTACCACAAGCTCTGTTTTTGGCTATACTAGCAGTGTTATTTTAAGAAGAGTTTTAAGGCAATATAAATATTTAAAGCTATTTTGAAGGAACATATTCAAATAAATTTTGAAGGCATATGTGTTTTCCGTAATTTGTATGTGATGATTATTTTCTAAAGTATTTGGAAAAATTTTAATTGCGTTAAAACACATCTTGACACAACGCTCTTAGTAGCGCCAAAAACAGAGCTCGTGGTACCAGCCTATATTTCAATATGCTATGGCTGATAATTCTAGATTTATGGAAAATTTTTTAAAAAGTTTCAAGTAAAGTGTACTTCTGGCTTGGCCGATTCATACAAAAATAGCAGATGACCATTCTGATTCAACATCAAATTCAAATACTGAATTTCAACAGCCTACGGTTGATCATTCTGGATTTATTAGAAAAATTCGAAAAAAGTTTTTCAAGTAAAGTGCACTTCCGGTACAGACGATTGGAACCATAATGCGAGGTACACAACTAGACCCTATACCAGTCTCAAATACAAAATTTCAACATTATACGTTCAACCAGTTTTGAGATTTGCAAGTTACGAACGAACGCACGAACGCACATTCAGGGATGCTCAAAACGGATATTTCCATCAAAATCTCGATAGGTGAATTTTGTCGGTTTCACAATACTTCCTTGTACTTAGTACAAGTAAGTAATTATTTAAGCTAGTTTTTGTTTGTTCTTTCAGATCGTGCTTAAAATGACTGAGGACCCGATGATTTACCAACATGTGTTTAAAATATTTTAGAAGCTAAAGGAAAAAAAAACAAATCATTAATTATTCTGAAAAATTCCTCAAATATGATTTAAGAATATTTAAAAATTTGTAAAGCTATGATACTGAACACATTGCTATCATTTATTTATTTTTTCAGCATACATAAACTGAATTTATTAATTTATTTGAAAATGAACAGAGCCCTCATCAATAACCAATACATATAAATATTTAAAACGTGTTTCGTATCACAATATCATTAATATATCGGAGTTAACAAAAATGAATATTCCTGATAAGTATCCAATAAAATAGTTTTCAACAATATTAATTCACTCCTTTAATTGATTTTTATAATACTAAATAATACATATAGGTATAAATCGAACAGACCATTTCAATTGTTTAAATATTTGATTGATATTACCGATTCAATGATATTTAGAACAAAAATTTTGACAGACAGAGAGTTGGTGTGGCCAATGATCTCGAATGTCGAATTCAAGGATCAATGGGCTCGACCTCTTGTAATTGATCACGTATTCACTGTCGCGTTTATACTAGACATGTATCCCATGTCGTGTTGATTGGCAAAATCCGCGCCACGCGCGGTAACCGTTGCGACGGCGCGCACAATCACGGAACGTTTTGAATCGTGTGAGCTGAATTAAACAATAGCGAGATGAGCAAGATAAAGAAGCAGATATTCGGTGATCTACATATTCCATTTTGTGCACTGAATTTTTAAAATTTGAGAAGAGAGACAAAAAAAAAGGTGGAGATTAACGACATCGAACAAAAGTAGAAATAGATATACTAATCAATCTCTGTCGATCGACTAAGGTCTAGTATTTCAATTCATGGCTTAGTTTCCATAGTAATGATTGTTAGAACAATTGTTACTAAGGTAATTAAGCTGCGTTTAAGGTAAATCAAGGACTGAAATACCGGTCCTAAGGCTCGGTACTTCAATCCTTGATTTACCGTAAACATAGTTCAACTAAGGGCCGGTATTTCAGTCTTTTGTTTATCTTAAGCAAAGTTTAATTACCTTATTAAAAATTGTTCCAACAATCATTATTATGGAAATTAAGCTACGTTTAAGATAAACCATGAACTGAAATACTGGACTTAAGATACCCTATGAAATTAATTATTGATTAGACAAAAATTATAAGCATGGGCATTTATGAGCAAGTGCCTAGAGCGGCAAATTTTAGGAGAATACTTAAAACTTCTCGGAGATTCAAAACAATAATAATAAGTGCACAGTTCACATTAATAGCCATTTGGACCTTATCCGGTGAACACATACAAGGGATGGAAACTTAGACTTGCATCTAATTTATACACAGGACCTTTTATTTGCACATTTTTTAAAGTGAATTACTAGTCACTGATAGATGTTTTAAGCTATGGAGGTTATCAAAATATGAGTTTGAGTTACTGAGATCCAACGCCACGCCCAAATTCATGTTTAAATTTCAAGTGAACTGAACAGTCTTCTCCTTAGATACAATCGTCTCGTCATGTGATTTTTGGAAGAACAGTGTTCATTGATTGAAACAAAAAAATATAGAACGTACTAAAATAAGCTAGAATCGAAAAAAATTGAGCGGCGCTGCATATAAAAAAAGAGCGGCCGAAAAATTACGAAAAGAACAGGAAGTATATAAAAAACTCACAATTGAAAAACTGAAAATCAAACCTTCGATATAAATTATAGAAAAAACTAACAATATTGAATCAACATTTCGATACATATGCGATTAACTGATTCTATTGGTAAGAGTAATTTGCTTGATAATAAAATAATCTATCAATCTATCTTGTTCCATTTTTTCGAAGGTTATAATGAAAGTCGAAATTCATTCAACCCCTTATAAATTATTAGTCCCTGAAATCTTTATTATAACTACAGATCTTCGTTTCATGAAGACATTTCTTGAAATATTATTCAAATTAAATTAGCCATTACTTAAACAACAGTTCTGGAGAAAAAACCAGCTGTCCAGATGCTAAAATAATGGATTTCAAATTAGGCTATTATTGACTGATTCATATTGGGAAGTTAGTAGGTAAATAAACTGAAATCTAATATACTCTAATTTCAATGTAGTATTGCAAACACAGACATTTCTTTAAGCTTGGAAAGTAGCACTTTTATGTCGAACTGTAGTTTCAAATCAATTATTCATGATCTATAATGATTGAATAATATACGCAACAGAAAGGTAGATCAACATCTACAAAACTATGTTCCTTCACGCATTTTATTACAAATGGCTTAGCTTAAGCTCGCCGCACACGATGCAATTTTTCAAGCAATTTTGTTCACTTGGAGCCGTGCTGACTGCCACGCTTGCTCCGATGCTGGAAATTTGGTCCACTGCGGGGTACCAGACTTACCACAAAACTTGTTTTACAAGAAGATCCGGTAATTGCTATTTTTGGCACTTGCTGCGCCGCTGGCTGCTGTCCACAGCCAATCAGAGCAGACGATGAAATCACGTGACTACATCACTGAGTTGTACCTATATCGCATCAGCACGCTGCGCCTCATTAGTGCATTATGTTTTTTGATATTTTGAGATACAAATAAGTAAAAAATTATGGCTAATGGAAATTAGGTTATGTTTACGTACCCTAGCTCGTCAAACAACATGTTGAGAACTCTGCAGCCTTGATTCCTTCTCAAAAATCACTCTCTTGACCAAAGTTTTCTCTTTTTATTCTGTCTCGGAATTCTAATTAATTCGTAAACTATAACTGCAGCAAATGCTTCTGCTCTCCTCCGACGATTATTTTCGACAACATCCATATTTGTAATAAACAAGTCTACGTTCTAGAGTCAGAATAAGTGGCGCAGCTTGCATCGTGTGATGCGAAAATAAGTGTCACACCAAGTGCAGTTCAAAGTGGCCCAGTGCGGAAGAAAACTTGCTGCAAATTAAGTGAACAAAATTGCATACATAGAAAATTGTCTCGTGTGCGGCGGGCTTTAGACAATTGAGATCAAGTACAGTGGCTGGCCAAATTATTAGAGACAGAACGAAAAAGCAAACAAATTGGTTTGCGTAGAATTTATTGTGGTATTTTTTCATTAAAGAATACTATAGCCTTATATTTCTTAGTTCTTTCTTGGCTTCAACTCCAAATTGTGATTTTTTTTAATAAAATAATCAACATTGTAATAATATTTCAACTTTCACATGAGCTGGTTATAAAAGGCCATTTCGGTGGCGAAACGTGCAACTAAAATGTAATTCAAGTTTCTGCTGATATTTTGATGTCTTTCCACGAATTTTGATTATTAAATTATTTCTCAATATTCGATTTTTTTTTTAAATTGAAAAATCAATATTTTTCTTCCGTAACTCATTGTTTTAATATCTCAATTGAATATTCTTATATATGAAAAAGACCAATGAAACGTTGAACCGATAATTTGTTGAAAAAAAAGTAGAACCAAAAAGTACAAAAATTTATTAACTGTCCATAATAATTTGGCCACGTACTGTTGATGTTATTTACATTGATTTTGCTGAAGCGTTCCGTGAAATAGATCATGGAAGCTTGTTCCATTCTCGTAGTGTTATAACCTAATTAATTTAATAGTAATTTATCTCATGAATAGATCGCTCTGGGTACAAGTTAATGGTTTCTATTCATTTATTTTCACTGCAACATCAGATGTACCGCAAGGCTTCAATCTTATGCTGTTTTTGATATTTATTAACGATATTACTAATGTGATTGTAGATAATAATTGGAAATACGAGAGACTGTTTTGGACTACAAGCTAAATTGGATTACGTAATTAAATGGTATTACACGAATCATTTGAGTCTCAATTTAGCTAAATGCCAAATTTCATCTTCCTCAAGAAAAGCTACTCCCATCAGTTATAATCATTCAATCGACAATACAATTTCAAACCTTTTGACTCAGGAATTTAGTACGATTAAACAAAATACTGCCCAATAATATGGTTTCCATTGTATTTCAACGGATTCCCTTGATTAAAAGTTTGGAATATTCAAGATAACTCTAGCAGCTATGGCATGTAAACAAAAGAGACCTCACCCTTTGCCTATAACGAGAGCGGGTCTTTTACTTGAAAGATCACATAATAAATCAAACGGTCAGAGAATAGATAAAACTACGGAGCAGGTCAATATAAAACTGAATAATATCAATATTTCTAGAAAAAATATTAGTTGCATTGTTATTATTAGGTGTAATGTAATAAATAGTTATAGTGTATTTTTAATGCTTTGCTTCATTTTGTGAACTTTAATTTTTATTCACTTTCTAAATAATATGTGACGCATTATGTGATGTAAGTCATAGCGTTTGCATTTGCTGTAAGCGTGATAGCACAGAAAATGTGAAATACATAATGTAATGTCAATCAATGAAATATGTCATATAAATTATGTTTCGTAATATTAGTTTGCTGAAAAGGTGATTGCAAAATATTGATGACAAATTAATAAGAACTTTATTCCATCTCAAGTTGAAGTATTGTAAGTATAATGTGAGAGGATGAGCGCTTCCTCTAGCTCTCATTCCAATGAAATTTTCAGATTCAAAAAGGTTTTTTGAAACTGACTGAATCTGACATGCTTTGTGGAGGTCATTATCATATGTTTCACTAAAAGCGATTACTTTTCCTTGGTATTGTACTGGATCAACTATTTTGAGACCAAATCCAATTACTGAGACAATTTCTTATACAATCATGACAGTTTTCAAAGTTCAAAATCAAAAGGTATAGAATCAGTAGGTACCTAAATAAATTGATATCCATTGAAGAGAAATTAAAAAGATTACTTTTATATTCAATGTACAGAAAATTACGGGCACAACATGAATAACAACATATAATTTCAAACAATAACATATTGCTTCCATTATTGTTTTATTGTTCATTACAAATGTAGGGGATTTATCATTATGACATTGGAAACAACGTACGAGAACGATGTGAAATTATTGATCAAATTTGTGATATTTTCCTCTATAAATAGGACTCATAAAAAAATTATTTGTGTGACATATTCATCTGAAAAACATTTTATGGAAATGATGTGTGTATATTTCATACACGTTTAGAATGAAGCAGATATCGCCGTTGAGGTTCCATGATAAATACAGGATTATCAATTTACAGGATGTTTGTAATATTAGTGCTGAAATTGGTTCATATGTACATAGGAACATAGGAATGACAATTTCAGAGAGGAATATTTCAAAGAACCATTTATTTATTTTCAATACCAGAAAAAAAACTATTCTTCATATTAAATGTTATTGATAATGGATAATATTATTAAAGCTGACTGGAATAGTGAATGTAAGTATGAAGATAAGGATATTAAGTTAATTAATTCATTTATTGGCTGACCCCACAACAGACTATTTCACGTGTGTCAATTTCTCAATTTTTGTTTATGCGTGTACGCACTATTATCAACACGCATTTAGCCAGAAGCGTCTATAATAATTGGTTGTGGCATATGACAAAATGAAAATTGTTCTTTTTCGTTTCTATAAATCAGATATTTCAAGAATTTATGTATCGTATATAAACTACAGAATTCTTTTGTAAATGTTACTATTGTAATTAGATTTAGTTGCAGTAGATACAAGATATCAGACTGTATTTCAAATTGTAGCGCTCTTGAAGATCTCCAAGATGTAACCGAAACTATTAAACAAAAAAAAGCTAGGAAAGCAAAAAATAAATTCATCAACTGAATTTCCTGGTTATTGATAATATCACGTAGAAATAGGGGGTGCTGCAGCTCCACAGTGTCTATACGCTGGCCGTCACACCAAACGCTCGTGAGAGTCGTGCTATAGCTACTCCTGTTATAGAATAATTCTCTCGATATTGAAGATATAAAAAATATCTCAATGCCTGCGAGAATAGATTATTTTTGTATGTATTAAGAGCGTGTAATTTCTTATCACTCGACCATTTTTTTCTTGTATATTTTATTAACTCAACTATATTTCTATTGCAGAAGAGTATAATGTTTTATGAAGTGATTATTGAATATATTTGCGTGAGAATTCAATTCTCAAAAAAACATTTTTGAGATTTTTAGTACACATTGAACTCCTAAATTGTGAACACGTTTATTCTATATTCGAGCACCTCGCATTATGGTTTCAATCGTCTCTACCGGAAGTGCACTTAACTTGAAACTTTTTCTGAATTTTTTGCGTAAATCCAAAACGATCTACGTAGTAATGTTACTATTCAAGACGATTGTACCATCTTGATGCTCACATCTAATTGTTATTGAGATCGACTGAACCGAAAATGCAGTTTACTTGACAGTTTTTTCTAATTTTTCGCATAAAATGATTTGCCATAGAGTATCGAAATTTGGTATCTCATCTGAATGATTGGCTACTATTCTCATAACAATTGACAGCCGGAAGTGAACTTCAGATGAATATTCTTTCTAATTTTGCGCTTTCATTCAAACTGTTAGCCGTAGAATCTTGAAAATATGTACTTAGAAATGTTGTAGCATAAGAATGATGATCTCCTGTTTCCATAGCAATCGACTGGGCCGAAAGTGCACTTTACTTGACAAGTTTTTAGAATTTTTTGATTATCATAAGCAAGAAATAAATCCAATAATGTACAAGTAATTCACGTGATGTCCACGACAGATTTTTAATTTTTTCATTCAAATCATGATTTTGCCCAACCCTGTTATACAATGAACTTTGTAATGCGTTGCTATGAGACGAGTATCAAATTTAACTTCACAGGTCGCAGCAACTTTGTATTGTTAGATGAAAAAGTAAAAGCCCCGGCAAAACTAACTTTTGAAAGCAATTGTAGTAGAAAAAAAAGAGTCATAATAACGATTCAACATTATTCTCTTCCAATGCAACTTGATATTCTTTTTAAGTTAGAAACCGCTTACATTAGCACAAAAATCATTCGCCGAGAATCTGTAAGTTGCGTCAACTATCTGTCGTTCATCAATCAATGTTAATAAATTTGTGAAATTTCAAAACTCAAAGTATCTGTCCAGGTATCAAGTGAATAAATTTGTCGCTGTAATTTTTTGAATTTATTTCCAAAAGGTTAGTTTTGAATCCTATATTCAATGTGAGTGGATCATATTTCTATTTTAGTCGACTCAAATTGTAGTCCCATATGAACTTTGGACAGTTTTCAACTGGAATATACTACAATGCTATTCATTATTCTCACAGTTAGATTATTGGTCCAATAGCAGATTTACCAGCAAGATGAGTAGGCTTAAGCCTACGGCGGCAGATTTTAGGGACGGCAAGTTTTGGAACTGAATTTATTTTAGTCGTCGTACAGAGATAAAAAAAAATTCTAATGTCTTGCAGAAAGAAATCTACAAGACATCTTTCCGATGACTTATCTCTCTTCCTTTTCATCTTACATTCAACGGTACTGCAAACTTCTGTATTCTATAGTAAAACACCCAGGAACTGATAATTATAGAGGTAAGGGCGGCAATACTTGGGTAATGTGTAAATTTGCCACTGGATTGGTCTTTGCTCTTTTTAGTGATAGCTTCTTGTTTAATAGTTTAAATTTTGCAAGAAATTTTGATAATGTAATAACCATGATTACAATGGTATATTGTTTACTATGGAGTAGGACCTTCTACTATTTTATTCCTTTTTTTTTTTTCTTGAAAGTATAGTTTCTTAAGAAGTTGTGGATAATGCTGACTGTTAGATGATATGAAGAAAACGAAATGTGGGAGTTCAGTCAAGAGTTTTATTTTAATCTACTCTACAGATGGTCCAGGTGGGACCAAAACTGTAGAGTAGATTGAAATAAAACTCTTGACTGAACTCCCACATTTCGTTTTCTTCATAGTTTCTTAATACTATTGCGTACGAAGGTTGTCAGCGTCAAAACATTATTATCACTGCAACCTTGTGACGAAGCTAGTTTCTCCTGCCCGTCCCTAAAAAGTGTAAGTTTTCAGAAACCCGAACATTTAAGCTAGAATCCCACTGTAAAAATTTTCATAAAAATATTCATATATAATATCATAAGTGATTAAATTTTACCGGAAAAATTTTTAGATTGTTACGAGAGCTTGTTGCTTAGCAATTTATTGAGTGATATTGACAGAAAAATCACGAGCTGTCAAGCGAGTGATTTTTGATCAATATCACGAAATAAATTGGTAGCAAGCTCTCGTAACAATCTAAAAATTTTGCCAGGTTAAATTTAATCACGAATGGTATTCGGAAGATTATTTTTTCCATCCAAATTCATCAATAGATTCCAGAGACTCGACTCCGAATCTGCTCATTTTCACATTCAATCTGTCTGTCAGTTTGATAGATGCTGAATCAACGCGGCTGAATGTTCTTTGTTTTGTATATATAAGCAACAGACAAAATTTTCAAAAAATTTCCACTTGAAAACCGTGCAGGTTGTACCACGTGACGTCGAATGGTGCAATTCTATTGGTCGAAATTTGGATGGTAAAAATAATCATAAAAATTTTGATAAAAACGGTTTTGACAGTGTGATAGGGTCATTTTGATGGAAGTATGAATTTTTTTATAAAAATCTGTGTTTACATGACGTCGCGTAAAAATATTTATGTGACGTCACATGAATACAGTGTTCTGTATTTATTTTTACGGGAGTAGCGATCTGATTGGTTGTTGATGGAAGCATGCGCACTACAAACTATTTTGGGGAAGAAATGCTACATTTTGCTGTCAGTCAGCCGTCGTTACTTGCGGTTTTTATATTATATTCATTATTTTATTCAAAAAAGAATTTATAGTGAAAGGTCGTCCGAAGAAACGTCAATGCTGATTAAACTATATCAGAATGAAGAAAATTTGTAGGATGTGAAGTCGACGGAATATTATAATAAATATGATAGAAGTTTCACCTTTAGCTAAATATCTCAATGTAACTGCTAATCTAATAGGTTTAGTTCACGTCATTAGTATTCAAATTTATTATATATTTAATATAATACTCATTTTTGCTCTAGTGATATACATTGTCTCAGATGAGTTTCACATCGTCTAATTCTACTTTCAATCATGTTCAAGATTTTATTGAATTGTATCCCACTCATACGTAAAAAAAACAAATTATAATTATCTTTATCATAAGTTCTCAATTCATTGTGAGCCATGGCTGAGAATAGTAAGAAAACTCCTCGACCTTTATTTTTTTCTGCTAACCATGGTCCCGTCCGCCAGTAGCGCTCTGATTTTTTAATTTTCTTTATGATTATAACCCATCAGCCCCATTATTACAGCAAATAACAATTTTTGATTTGCACTATCATTCGTATTTGATACAATCAACTAATCCAATTCTATGTATAAATGACACAAGCAAACAAAATTGTTAAGTATAATTTTGGCGCTAAACTAAAATCACAACAGTGTAAAATATGCAACAGCTACAACAGTGTGAAGTATGCAACACTCTGTAAACAGGAGATCAAAAAATTCACAGTGTAATACCATACTTGCTAGCTCATGCCACTGCCTGTGGTGTCAGATCATGGAAGCACCTCTTTGTGCGCGATACATTCTCCAATTTAACCAGGACGCTGAATTTAAATTATATTTTTCAGATTAATCTTTCTTCTTTTAAATATAGGCTGGTTGTTAATGTTTTTGGGTTTGAATTAGCACCTTCTCTGAAGCGCTTGTTCAACAACGGAATCACTCAGGGCCAAGAATGCTTCTCTAAATTATTTCTAAAATAATTAAATTCATTCAACCGCCATCTGTCTCAAAAACCAATTTCTGTATTCAAATGATCGTCTTGATAGTCAATATGTTATAAGTAATGTTTTGTTTATGTTTAATTCCTTTTTACTTTATTTAATTCAAATTCATAAAACTCATTCTGTGGTTTCATTTCGGAAAAAATATCTTTACCTTTCAGCACCGGACTAAGATTAAAAGTGCCAATGTTTTTAAATAAAAATATCCTGGCGCTCGAGTATAACCTTAAGTAAAATAAGGTAGAAATTAAATACTCATCCATTTTTAAAGGTACGAATAAATGATTTAGTAATGTACGAGTTGACATTATAAATGTTGTTGATGTTGTTTTTATAATTTTATTTTCATTATTATTTCATTACAACCTAAAAGATGTTTTGTGAAACATCCCTTTGTTAGTTTATTTCTAGGATGTCTTAGGCCAGGTAACATAGAGCAAAAAAGGGGGTGTAGGTTAATTAATTCTCGGAAAGCTGGAAATGGCCTTAATCTCTTCATTTATATGTAAAAATAGTTTTTAAGTTTGCACCAATTTTCTGCTTGTGCTGTATGAGGGGTGTCCCAAAAGCCTAGAAATATTCGGACTTTTTTCAGTTTTTCACTAATAACTCCTAAACAATACATTTATAGGCAAATATTATTCTTCTGTAAATAGAAGAACACAAAATTTTGCGTCGGATGAATACCAATGCGCCAAAATTATGTAGAGCTATTGGAAAGATATGCGAGTTCAAAAAATGACAATTTCCTCTTATTATTCCAAATAAAGTGTTTTGAATGGGAGATGTATTATATGGAATGAATAATATATTTGGACATTATAGTGCTCTAAGGGACAGAATTATGGTCATCCAGAATCACTTGAGTTGTTTCTAAGATCAACTATTGCTCCTAATGAGTGCCGATATGATGATAAAGTAAAAAAAAAATACATCTATCGCCCACTAAATTATTGGTGCTACGCGAACAAAATCCTTTCGATCAGCTTCACATGTTGGCCTAGGGGTATTGATTCACCGGAAATATAGCTCAAGGGATCTATTGTATTTTGTTGCACATATAATGAAGTGCATCATTACGAAATTTCATACTTGAAACAACCTGTTAAACATGTTCTACCATCGAAATCGCTCACACAGTTTGTCTTTGACAATGCTGACGTGAACATTGCACTCTAGATGAGATCAATACATTACACGCAATGGGAGGCACCCAGTGCACTACACCTGAGCCTTCGAAACTCGAAGGGACCACCATGGAGAGAGTCAAAAAGGTCCATTGTGTCGAACTTTTGAGAGAATTTAGAACAATACCAGTCGTTGCTTTCCAAAAGGTAGCCAATGCAGAACTCTGTAAAATTTACATACTATCTTGACGAACAATTTCCTTGTTCCAAAATTAAGCCTTTGGCCACTGATTTTATATGGGCGTGCGGTAAATGAAAAGGACGTATGAACATTCTAGGTTGGAATTGATTCATGGAGAAGGTAACTAAGAATCGAACTTATTCAAAATAAGGCATAATGTGCCTACCGTTCATCAATGCTTCGGCATCCAGCTATGATACAATTTATTCACTGCTTTATACTGCAAATAAATGCAAATCACTTGATTTGCAATTATTTCGTAACTTTTGATCAACCCCTAGGCACGAGATATTGTAGCTTCATCTGGTCCTGATTCAGAAATCAGTTCAGTAATCGTCAGAGCCTGCTGTTTTCATCTGCTCATACCTTTAATAGGGGCTATCGATTTCATAATGGATGGCAGTGGGCTACAGGAATTGTTTAGCGAGGTTCACGCACCTTCATCAATCAACAAGATGATGACGGGGCATGCCTACTCTAGAGCTTAGACTTAACTTGCATTGAGCAATGTTGTCTTGTCCAGAGAAAAAACAGTCAGTGTTTCTGTTAATGTTGATGCTCCTCAAATTAAAAATATCCCTGACAAATTTTCAAATAAACTTGAGGTGTTGACGTCCAGAGGAGCAACAGCTAGGTTATGGATCCACTTTCAGCTCAGGCAATTGGAATGAAGATAGAAAGTAGCCTATATCCTACAGCTAACCATTTTAGATTTATGCAAAAAATTCAAAAAATGTTTCAAGTTAAGTGCACTTCGGTTACGGACGATTGCAACCATAATGCGAAGTGCATGATTGGACCAGTTTTAAGGTGGTTAAGAAGAGGAGTAGGATCAAGCCGTGGTGGGAACCCTGCTCTATGCTAAATACATAGGATAAAGCATTCATTGCCAACTTCATATAAACAAAATTTCAATGATTAATACTGATGGAAATATTTGTTTTCGGCTGAAAATACATGATTTTGAATAATTTGGTTCGTTATTCTATTCTTTTAAAGAGCTTCAATCCGTTGAAGTATTTTTTTTTTTTTCATATTTTAACAAAGCTACAATATGATATGTATAGTGGGCAACGCTGTAGACTTTCGGAAGTATTTTTGACATTTGACATTTAATAATGGTACTGTTTTTCATAACCAAACAAACTTATTGATGATAAATCTACATCAAAAAAGAATATCGATGGAAGAATAAATGGATTACTGAATCAGTGTACCGTCCAGTTGGGGAAGTGATGAAAAACCTTGTTTATTTCAATCACACACACTCTTTCCATTTCAACTCATGCGGCGAAGTTGCCAAGCTTATGATAATTTGTTAAAGTTTAGAAGCTTCTGTACAATTTTTTTGAATAATAATTCAATTTTCTCTGAAACTAGAAACAAGACTTCTTTGAAATTTAGTACACATGTTTATAAGACATTCGTAGAAATTTTGGCGATTTTTTGTGATTGTGTCATTTTAGATAGTATAAATCAATGTGAAACATGTCGCGTGCATTTAACGCAATGTGATAACATGTCACTGAACAGCAACTTTGACATTTTTTATCTCGATAACTAAAAACAAGATTGAGTTCAAACCTTGCCAGAATATTCTTCATTGAACAAATAATATACTGTTAAAATTTGAATAAATTCTCATTTACTTTGATTTCCTTCTCAACAACCATAAATACAAAATTTCAACATTATACGTTCAAGGGGTTTATAGATTTGCGGTCTACGAACGCGCATACATACATACGTACCGACATCAAGCCAAAAAAAGTCAAAATGGATTCAGAGATGCTCAAAACGAATATTGCCATCAAAATCTCGAAATATGAATTCTGTCGGTTTCACAATACTAACTGAACTTTTTCTTTGTATAAGTAAGTAAAAAATGGGGGAAAATTGTCGCTCTTTTAATTCGTATATCTACCTAATAAATTCACGTTATTACAAATATAAGGTGAACATTCGTCGCAGAATTTTGTGTACAATTTATGTGGGAGTAATATTTTCCTGAAAATATATCATCTAGGAGTTATTAGTAAAAGAATCTGACGTGGACATCACGTGACTTACTTGTACATCATTGGATATATATAATCAAACACAACATCTCATCATTCCACGGCTAGTCGGTTGCTATGGAAACAGTATGTCATCATTCTTATGTCACAACATTCCTAAATACTGATTTCCAGGATTCTACGGCTAACAGTTCTGAATTTACGCGCAAAATTCCAAGATTGTCAAGTATAGTGCACTTTCGACTCAGTTGATCTCAATAAAAAAAGGGTATGAGCATCTAGACAGTATTATCATCTTGAATACTGTATTCTAATATTCTACGTTCAATCGGTGTGAATTTTTGCGGAAAATTAAAAAATATTTCGAGTAACCTGCACTCCCGGCTTAGCCGATCACAATCATAATGCAAGGTGTACAACTAGATGCTATAAAAGTGCTTACTACGAAATCTCAATATTCTGCGACTGATTATTTTAAATTTATGAGAAAAATTCGAAAAGTCTGTAATATGAAGTGCATTTCCGACTTAGTCGATTGGGACGAAAATAGAAGATGATCATTTGGATGCTACAGCAATTTCAAATACTGAATTCCAGTGTCCTACGGCTTATCATTCTAGATTTATGCGGAGAGTTCAAAAAAAGTATCAGGTAAAGTGTACTTCCAGTACAGACGATTGCAACCATAATACGAGGTGCACATCAAGATCCTAGATCCTATACCAGTCTTTTATACAAAATTTCAACATTATACGTTTGACGAACTCTGAGATTTGCGAGTTACGCACATACACACATACATACGTACATACGTACCGACGTCAAGCCAAAAATAGTCAAAATGGATTCAGGGGTGCTTAAATCGGTTATATCCATCAAAATCTCGATATGTGAATTTTGTCGGTTTCACAATATTTCCATGTACTTTTAGACCGTCAGATAGTCGTAGACTTCAATGCCTTATTTTGTTTTTCATGCCTTCAAGAGATTTGATAAGTACGTATGTATATTTGAAATTCAATAATGCTGAAATTAAAGCTGGACCGTGTGACCAACATAATGAAAATTAATTCTAATTTTGTATGAAAAAGCATGTTCTGATCCAGCTTTGTCGTTTTTGTCATGCTTACGAAATTAAATTTAGGGAGAAATATTTTAACATGTAAAATGTCAAACAAAATTAAAAAATTGACAACAGATTATCATTGCTTACCTTATCTTTTCAATTAAACTGATTGTTTTATATGGCAAATGCTGAATGTCTGTTATACTCATAAACTGCACTTCCGGCTTGGCAAATTGGTACAAAATTAGTAGATAACTATATTGATGCTACAACAAGTTCAAACACTTAATTTCAATATGCTATGGCTCATAATTCTAGATTTATGGAAAAAAAATTCAAAAAGCTTTAAGTAAAGTGCACTTCTGGCTTGGCCGATTCATACAAAAATAGCAGATAACCATTCTGATACAACATCAAGTTCAAATACTGAATTTCAACAGCCTACGGTTGATCATTCTGGATTTATTAGAAAAATTCGAAAAAAGTTTCAAGTAAAGTGCACTTCCAGTACAGACGATTGGAACCATAATGCGAGGTTTACAACTAGACCCTATACCAGCCTTAAATATAAAATTTCAAGATTATACGTTCAACCAGTTTTGAGATCTGCAAGTTACGCACGCACGCACGCACGAACGAACATACTTACCGGTATCAAGCCAAAAATAGTTAAAATGGATTTAGGGATGCTCAAAACGGATATTTCCATCAAAATCTTGATAGGTGAATTTTGTCGGTTTCACAATACTTTTTTGTACTACAAGTAAGTAAAAACTGAAAAGAGTCTGGAAATTTCTCGGGTTTTAGGACACCCTCATACAGCACAAGTAGAAAATTGGTGCAAATTTCAATAAACTCTTTTTACATGCAAATGAAAAGATTGAACTCGTTTCTAGCTTTCCGAGAATTAATTAGCCTACAAACCCTATGTTGCCTGGCCTATCTAGGCTTATTACAAATCCTAATATTGCTCCAAGAGATACGTTTTTCATTTCGTTTTTCGTAGTGAAGAGCTTTCTGGAATAGTTCAGTCTTCACAAGACTGCAGTCAAGCACTTACTCAAAATGTGATCTGAAGCTTCCTCATCTTCTTGACATAGACAACAGATGCTTCAGCCGTACCAATTTTGTGCAAATGGTAAAGGGCAGTATTCATTTAAGAGATCCATCAGGATTTTGAGGTTCCCTTTGCTAGGACCTGATAGCTCTTTTACACTTAGACAAACGACAAAGGTTTCATAAGTCTTTTCGCCTGTTTATTTCCTTTTATGTTTACCTAGTGCGAGGCTCATTTCTGAGTCTTGCTATATTATTATTATCTTTTCAGATTGCTTTTTAGCAGTTCTTTTGGAAGTTCGGATGCATCGTATATCAGCTTGGCTTCCTACTTAGAGTTTCATGAAGGTTACAAACAAATTTTTTTTTCGCCTTTACTAGAGTTAAATTTGATAGCACTTTGAAATACAGAGTGATCAATAATGATTGTCTGTCACGTGACTAACAAAAGTTTGCATTATGATCAAAACTATCTTCATGGAATAAAGTTAGTATAAATTTATTTATTTTGATAACTACGTTACCGACATTTCAATAACACAATGGCGTATATTTTGCAAATTTTGAGACGAATTTATCCATAATCTGATTCAAAAAATCTGACGTGAACAACTCGTGACTTATTTGTACATCATTGGATAAATATATAATACGATGTGATTTTGGATTTGATCATATATATCATTGGGTATATATAATCAAATACAAAATCTCATCGTTCCACAGTTAATCGTTTTGGATTTACCCAACAGATTCCAAGAATCTGTCAAGTAAAATGCGCTTTTAGCCAAGTTGGTTGCTATGGAAACAGTAGGCCATTATTCTTATACTACAACATTCCTAAATACTGATTTCCAAAATTCTACGACTACCAACAGATCTGAATTTATGCGCAAAATTAAAAAATAAATACCTACTGAAGTGCACTTCCGGTTCAGTCTATTATTATGAAAATAGTAGGCAATCATTCCGATGCTACAGCAGACTGAAATACCAAATTTAAATATTCTACACCTGATCGTTTCGAATTTATGCGAGAAATTCATTCCAAAAGACTGTCAAGTAAAGTGCACTTCCAACTCGGTGGATCTCAATAAAAATAGGATATGAGCATTCAGACGGTGTAATCGTCCTAAATACTGAATTCTATCAATCTACGTTCAATCGTTTTGGATTTATGCGGAAAATTCAAAAAATGTTTCGAATAAAGTTCTCTTCCGGCTTAGTCGATAGCAATCATAATGCAAGGTGTACAACTAGATATTATAAAAGTGCCCAATACAAAATTTAAGTATTCTACGACTTAACCAGTTTTGAGATTTGCGAGTTACGTACGCACGCACGCACGCACGAACATACGTACCGACATCAAGCCAAAAATAGTCAAAATGGATTCAGGGATGCTCAAAACGGAGATTTCCATCAAAATCTCGATAGGTGAATTTTATCGGTTTCACAATACTTCCTTGTACTTAGTACAAGTAAGTAAAAACAATGAAGTAAGTGAATAGCAATATGATGGAATGATTATTGAAAATTTATCATTATTTTACCAAATTTTCAGGTTAGAATAGTGTTTGCAGACCATGGAGGTGAGAATATAAAGGAGAGAGCTAGAGGATGCACAAGTGAAGCCACTTCCCCCACTCCAACCAGAACCCAAATCATCGCTTATCTGTCAAGGACAAGTGTACTTTTGTTTGAAAACTGACGTCTATCCCCTCCCTAATCGGAACCAAAAGTGGTGCTCGTCCGTTCCCACTAGGCTTCACTCCCCTCGCCTAAACTATAACCTCATGCTCCCTCCTTTCTATTCTAACCTCCTTGTTTCAGACGAACTGTCATCCGTCAGTTATCTCAAGCAGGCGGCAAAGGAAAAATCAGATCAAGGCGGCACGGACAATCATTTTTTATCACTCTGTAGGTAATTCAATTAAGTTTTGCAGCAAAAAAAAAAATTGTTTACAAGCCTGCAAAAAACATCAGGGTCTGAGAAATCTCAATAAACTGTAGGATCTCAATTTCTAGGAGATATCGTTTGATGCGACCATCGAAACAGTCTTTATATCTTCAATATATTGGCAGTTATGCGGAAAATCAAAAACTTCGTATGGGACTTGATCTGAAGGCCTTCCGGTAAGCCGATTCTAACCTCAATCGGATACAGTCGAATCCAAAAATTATGAATGTTTACCCAATTTCAAATCGATTTATAAAATATTGCGATTATTATGGTGGATAATAACACACCATTAGACAAACAGATCGACTCTATTCAGAAATCGTCTTAGGAGGCCTCAAGTAGATATATCCATTGTTTGTAAGAAAAAAAAATCTGCACGATTACAATATTCTCCCTTCCAGATGGGCAGGGAGAGAAACACACTAATATTCTATTTATAAAATATTTCTGAAAGCTAATACCGTTATTCAAAAATTGAACTGGTTGCGGTGAACACTAAAAATATCTGAACTTTAATTCAGTTTAAGACTTGTTGATTTTTCCAAGTTTCGAATGTAAACACCTAACCAAAACAAAAAGTCTAAATCAGAATCTCCGCACGTGTTTCCCGAAAAACAAATAGCAATAAAAGTTCGTTAATGTAAACATATTTCTCAAGCAAATCCACACGCTATGCAAAATTCCGAAACTTGAAATTTAATTCTATCGAAACGCTAGAATACAAAATAATTCTTAATCGAGTTTGAAATGACGAAAATTCATGCCAGGTTTCTAAAGAAAACTTATTGGAGTTTACACTTCAGTAACTCGATCTCTGGAAGAAGCGCTTGACAAATTTTAAAAAGGTAATTCTTATGACAAGTAGGTAATCTTGATACGAGTATATTGATTTCCAGTAAACTTGTAAAGACCAGCTCATGGCATCTTACAGGTGACATATTTACATTATAATAACAATTGGAATGACACGAGGAATTAAACAAATGCTTTCAGTAAACAAATGAAAAAATGAACAGAAAATTCAAAGCTTCAATTGATATTAGAGATAACAATTCTTCATGACGTCAACAAAATATAAATTATTATCATATATTGATGATTATTTTATGAAATATATTTGATTTTATCACTTTTCCATTAAGTTATAAGTTGTGTTTATTTCACGATGCGTTTATATCTCTGTTTATAATTGACATTTGTTATTAAAATTTCTTTCAAAGCAAATTCAAAATCATATAATAACTGGCATGAACAAGTAGTACTTACCGTGCAAACTATATTAAAATATTCCCCAAGAAGCACTGTCACACACAAACACTTTTAAATAATAATAACACATGTGAAAAATTAAAAGTTCCAATAAATACCTGAGAAACTAAACGAAACAAGACACCGCGAATGTACGAACAACGATACAGCAACACGCTTGATAAGAGGGTTAAAATGTATGCTACCCCCACCAAATATACAAAACCACGCGTTAACTTCCAATGCTGCTCGCCGGCGGACGACGCTGAAACTGAAAACTGAATTAGCTGATCACGGCGCCAACCTATGTCGATAAAGTAGATATCCACATTGCGAATTATCATAAGATTGATTCTATTTTTATTGAATTGTTTCTTCATGTATCAATAATAATTTGAATAAATACTGAAATCTCACGAATTGCAAGCGATACAGCAACTATTTCTGCAACATTTTGAGTACTTGAGCAGGAAATTAATAAGCATAAAATCTCAATTGGTTCCACAAACTGACAAAATAAATCCATATAATTACAAAAGAAAAGAAATAGAATTAAATGTCATATATCTCCTACACCAAGGATCAGAGGCGTCTCAAGCGGAGGTGCAAGGGATGCATGGCACTCCGGCGCCAGTTGGGCCCCGAACATAATTCTTCAAAAATAAGACCAATTTCTTCAACAAAATATTTGATTAGAGCTAATCCACAATTAACAATCCATAATCCACCATTATATTTTGGATTAGAATTAAAATTGTGGATTTTGGATCAGGAATTTAGGATTTTGGATTGAGATTGAGATTTTGGATTGGGATTGGGTTCTTGGACTTTGAATTTTGGATTGGGATTGGGATTGGGATTGTGGATTTTTAATTGGCATTGGGATTGAGGATTTTCTATTGGGATTGGGGTTATGGATTTTGAATTGGGATTGGGATTGTGGATTGTGAATTTTGGATTGGGAATGAAATTGTGGGTTGTGAATTGGGATTGGAATTAAAACTGTGTATTTTGGATTGGGATTGTGATTGTAGATTTTTAATTGGGATTGGGATTAAAATTGTGAATTGTAGATTGGGATCAAAATTGTGGATTACAGATTGTAGATTGCGAATTGAGATTGATATTGTAGATTCTAATTGAGGATTGTGGATTGTGAATTGTGAATTGGGATTTAATTTGTGGATTGCGGATTGGGATTGAAATTGTAGATTTTGGATCGGGAATTGTGAATTTTGGATTGGGATTAGGATTGTGAATTTTGGATTGGGATTGGGTCTCTGGATTTTGGTTTTTGGATTGGGATTGGGATTGGGATTGGGATTGGGATTGGGATTGGTATTGGGATTGGAACTGGGATTGGGATTGTGGATTGGGATTGATATTGTGGGTTGTGAATTGGGATTGAGATTAAAATTGTGTATTTTAGATTGTGATTGTGATTGTGTACTTTTAATTGGGATTGAGATTAAAATTGTGGATTGTGGATTGAGATCAAAATTGTGGATCACGGATTGTGGATTGCGGATTGAGATTGATATTGTGGATTCTAATTGAGGATTGTGGATTGTGAATTGGGATTAAATTGGTGGATTGTGGATTGGGATTGAAATTGTGGATTGAGATTAAAGTTGTGGATTGGGATCCAAATTGTGGATTGTGGATTGCGACTAAGATTGTGGATTGTGGATTGGGATTCAAATCTATAAATAATAAAAGTACAATGAAAAGAGATAGGTAGGCGGGGCACAAATTATATATCTTTGCACTCCGGCGGTAAGTAGGCTAGAGCCGCCTCTGGATATAGATAAATAAATATTAAAATATAATTTGTGAATCCTTTTTTACAATACGTTGAGTTCTTGGGATATAATTTTAAAATTTTGTATTTTTATTAAAATACAGTACCAAACTTAATATAAATAATAGTTTTAATTGTTTCAGCTTGTCTGGTGTGTGATATAGAAGAAATATTTGTATCTTTTTTTAACTCATTGTAGCTATACTGTATTAATATTTAAATTTGTTATTTGAATAATAACAATTTATATTTGTTCATAATAATATCAATACAATATTTAATGAATATTTAGCAATATTTCTGCACTAAAAAAACTGTTTAAATTTTTTTTTTCCAAATTCTGCTTTATTATATTTTATAATGTTTAATCAATTATTATTAATAATAATTTATTGTATTTACAACAATTTTACAATATTTTAAATAATTTTATTTCAATATTTTTGAATTTTTATTTTAAAGATTCTTTTTCAATTATTTCGTCGAAGCAAGTTAATTCAATCAAGTACTAATTGATGGTTGTAACACGTTAGAACTTTGGTTTGATTTTTGATAATACTAGTTCTTTTCAGCATATCTATCTCTTTTTAACACATTGGAAAACGTAGTATACTTCTTAACTCGTATAATTTATTTCTGAAGCTTGCTGTTTCGTTTCGTGTGGTTCACTGCTGTCGTGGCTATCGTAGAAGCCGCATTTGCGTCGTCTTTACTCTCGTAAACTGCGTTTAAAAACTATTTTAACAGTGCTCTGTGGTATATTTGGGGTTGTGAATTTTGCTTATTAACGTAGAGATCAAAATTTTGTGTATTTAAATATGTAAATTGGGGTGAATTTGTTCCGCATTGCGTGTACGTTAGGTGCATGTATTTGCGATGTTAGTCTTTGCTTTTATTATTTAATAAATAAATAAAATGTCTTGGTTTTTTTGAAAGGCCTGTAATGAAAGGTCCAACGTGGGAATCGGTGCACACGTAGGTACCGCTACGAGAGGCACCCCCCCTGGTGAACACCATCGCGTGGATTTGCAATGAGTTCTAGGGCGAACGAGCGAATTAACTGGGGAGTAACGGCATACTCTCGATATGTACCTATCGGAAGTCGGAAAATATGGTAGCTGGCGGGGGTCCTTGATTAAGTTCAAGAAACAACATTAGCTGAGACCGATACTTAAGGTTACCATATCGCGTAATTAGGCGGTATCGCGGGCCTCGGAATATGCATTGGCCACGTATTCAAACAACGTATTTTTTTTTGCAAACGACGAGCACACCGGTGCTTGGGTGTCTGAGCGCTCAGGCACTCATTGGGGTAGTAAAGTAGAGTCAAACAGTAGCATAATATATCTGAGCACTTTTAAAATGAATCGCGAAGTAGTATGGCAGCAGTTACCCATCGCGTAGCTAGCTCTTCGAACAAAACATTAGATCCGTTAAATATGCGCGCAACAAACAAACCAACACACAGAACACGTTTGAATGTTGAACGAATGTTGAATGTATGCAACTAATCAAAAAAAGTTTCCTTTCAGCTTCTTCATTTCATCATTACCACCTCCAACAAATAAAGAAAAGGACGTAAGTTGACTAATAAACTTTGCTTTTCAGGTTCTAATCTATTTTTCTTACAGCTATTTTGTATTGTTTTTTCGCAGATTCCTAATTGAATTGTATTTTTTCAGATCATTTGCTGAGGATGAGCCCAGCTGTTGAGGTGGACATCGAGGGAATGGACAACGTGGGAGGAGCTGAAGATGAGCCCAGCTGCCAAAATCAACTCTCAATATTTTTTTTTGTTGAATATGATTCACCAAAATTTGTTTTAAGTTTCTGTTTCAGGTCGCCGGCCATGGATCTTCATAACATCACCGCATCATCAGCTAGGTAATATAATATTACTCATTATATCACTGTTTTTAACTACTGCTAAACACGTAAATTACTTATCTTCAATTTATTAATTTATTTGTATTTTTCATGTTTTCAGGCCATCCATCAGCAGAACCAGAGCCCAGCAGCAGAATCAGACCTCAGCAGTAGAATCAGAGTCCAGCAGCAGAACCAGAGCCCAGCAACAAAATCAGAGCCCAGCAGCAAGACTAGAGACCAGTAGCAGAATTGAAGCCCAGCAACAGAGTTAGAGCCTAGCAGCAAGAACCAAAGCCCAGCAGCCATCCAAGAAGTCCTCCAGTAGCAGCAGAACCAAAGCCCAGCAGCAGTCTAAAAAGTCTTCCAGCAGCAGCAAAACCAAAACCCAACAGCCGTCAAAGAAGTCTTCCAGCAGCAACAGAACCAGAGCCCAGCAGCCGTCCAAGAAGTCCTCCAGTAGCAGCAGAAGATCAACACATCAGTAGCAACTGTTCCAGGCCCCAGATTCAACTCAACTTCGAAGAAGTCAACTGATTAATTTTGCCCGCCGCTTGCAGAGTTCAAGTGAGTTCAATTTGTTTTTAAATTTTCCGACTTATAATAATTATTTTGTTGTTTCAGTTGCAGCGAGCGAAGAAGCCACTTCTCTGGTCTAGGTTTTGCTGGGGTTTTCCTAGACCCAAAGGGAGAATTCTCGGAGAAGAGTTCGTCTCTTTCCCCTTAGTCATTGCCTGGGGGCGAACAAGACTTCCAACATCACAGCAGCATCAAGTAATCAACAATTAATCTTCGAACCTTTGTACCCTTTTCCTTATTCCCAAAATAAAATCATTTCCTCAACATTTACAGTCGTTTTATTTTTATAACCTATTTTAATTATTTTCAGAAGCAGTTAGGCTTAAAATGGTCCTTGTTCTGTAACTTATTTTAAAATTACCAAATAAAACCTCTCCCGCGAAATTAAATGTATTTTATTTATTTTGAGAACCTGTATTTTTTTTTCAGTCAAACATAAATAATATCAATAATAATCTATACATTTTTCAGAATTTTATTGTATAAAAACGACTATACAGAATTTAAAATCAAAAGTCGTTTTCAATAAATAATATTTAATTATTATATTTGTAAATTCAAATTTGAATATACTAAGTAAATAGGCGGGCAACCCGCAATGCAAGTTTTTAAAAAATTGAGAACCTTCTTTTTGCTCACCCAAAGGGTGATAGACATCATAAAAATCATTTATTGTATGAATAATAAAATAAATTTCTAAATAAAACATTAATTTTGTTTTATTTATTCTCAAAATAATTAATAAATGTAGTACAGCAAAGAACAATATGCTAATCTGGGAGACATAAGAAAATAAAATTGAAAGAACCTTACAATTTTTCTGACAAAATCAGCCATTTGGCCAAAAAAAAATTATTTAGTTTTCATTCATTCAAAATGAGCTACGTGGTGCCACCTGTGTAGCGAAATATAAACTAATTGCTGGACTTGAATAACAGTTTACTCAAAAATGAGTACGACAATCAGAAAAAAGTTTCAAGTAAACTCACATTAATTTCAAAAAATAAATGGGGTACTTCATTTCCTACTTTTTGATTAGTACTCTCGTTTCGTCAGAAATCATCTTTTCACAAATTAACAATTTCCAAGTGAACGCGGGCGGGCACTAATCAAAAAAGTCTGACGTAAACATCACATGACTTACTTGTACATCATTTGATATATACACAAATTTATTCAAGAAAGTTTTCTGTCACTTCAGATTTAAATTAATATAATTTTAATAATATTTTGACATGTAAAATATCAAACAAAATCAAAAAATTGACAACATTGCCTACCTTATCATTTCAATTAAACTGATTGTTTTATACGGCAAATTCTGAATGTCTGTTATACATATAAACTGCACTTTCGGCTCGGCCGATTGATACAAAAATAGTAGATAACTATTTTGATACTACAACAAGTTCAAATACTAAATTTCAATATGCTATGGCTGATCGTTCTAGATTTATGCAAAAAATTAAAAAAAGGTTTCAAGTAAAGTGCACTCCCGACTTGGCCGATTCATACAAAAATAGCAGATAACCATTCTGATACAATTTAAGTTCAAATACTGAATGTCAACATCCTACGGTTGATTATTCTGGATTTAAAGGAAAAATTCGAAAAAAGTTTCAAGTAAAGTGCACTTCTAGATACAGACGATTAGAAGCATAATGCGAGATGCACAACTAGACCCTATACCAGTCTTAAATACAAAATTTCAACATTATACCTTCAACCAGTTTTGAGATTGAGGAGTTACGAACGAACGCACGCACATACGTACCGACATCAAGCCGAAAATAGTCAAAATGGATTCAGAGATGCTCAAATATTTACACTTTCACATTCTAGAATAATTGAGAATAAGTAAAAGTTATTAGAAAAATTGTTCTGCCTTGTATCAATTAAGTTATCCCACCATCATTCCCCCTCCCTGCATCATGGAAATCTTGGTTATGAGCCTGGCTTCTAAAAGTTGCTATAAAGATTTAAATGTTGCCCCTCAATAATATTACTGAAATCCCGCCACTGCTCTTTCTAATGAATGAAGTTGTTAATACGTATTAATTTCAATAGAATTAGTAAATTTGTTTGAAATAACAGTTCTGAAACGTGCTAGATGCTGCCATCTTACAGCAAGTGTATTAACTATAAAATAAATTAAATTTATATCAGTTATATTTTCATTCAATTAATACAGAATCTAGTTCTAAATTGATTCCAGATGACCCACAATTTTTTCAGAGTATTATAAGAATCTTATTGATTTTTAAGGAAATAATTGTGTATCTATCCGCGTATTTAAAATCGTAATTAATTTATTTCAAATAACCTTTATTGTCTTTACTAGGCATTAATGCTTATCAAAATCATATTTATTATCAAATATGTCACAAATCGAGTGCTTCATGGTTTTAAAATCATTAGTTCAAATTAGTTTAAATCGATAGTGATATATATTTGAAGTGGTTATATAAATTTATGTGCTGAGACTATATTTTAGAAATGTCTATATTGTTTCTAATTCCAAACAGTGATCGCCATTTGTTTTCAGTTCTATTTTAGTTAATATTTTCGGAGCTTGTGTATAATCTAATAATAAGTGAATCATCCCTGAGAGCGAGCGCTCGGGACAGAAAAAGAGGAACAATTAAGATATTCCTTTGTATTTAAAAACCCCGCTAGGTTTTAAAGCAAATTGATTTCAATTGGCAACAAAAAATAGATTCTTTGGCCAATTTTCACAATCAGCCATTTTTTGAACGTAAGACAAGTTTGCAAGACTAAAGCAAAGTAAACTTGATTTAAAAAATTGCAATTTCATAAAAATTTAAAACAATCAATATACACAAAAGTTAGATTTTAAACCAAATTGCATAGTTTGATACCAAATAAAGATGGGAAAAAAAAGGTCAAGTCTAGAATAAAAAGTGTTTTATTCTTAAAAATTATATTTATTATTATGTATAAACATTTGTGTATGTAAATAAAATAAGAGTGTCAAAAACAAAAGTGAGAAGTGATTAAAAATAACAAAAATATGATAATTATGAGTGACTTAAACAATGAACGTTAATATAGGTGCTGTATTGCATTTGTTTAAACTTTTATATTTCATCAAAAGTACATAAATACATACAAACAATTAGCGTGATACTTATTCATTATTAAAAATAGCTTATAATGAACACAATAAAATATTCAGAGATCAATGTAAAAGATTCCATACTATGAATTTGGCAATTTATTTCGTTTATAAATTTAAAATTATAAACGACAATATTTACGTAAAATCAGAATACAAGATAGGCAAGTTTTAATGTCAATAAATATTAAAAATACACTTTTTATCTTTGGCCAAAATCAATACAACTAAGAACATTTGCAACAAAGATTTAGGACCGAATTCATCAACGTATTCTAGGTATCTCTTAGCTAAAACTTGCATCAAAACTGGATACATCGATTTGAAGAAGATTGGTAGGTAACAATCACTTTTTTACCAAATGCAAATTTTTTTCTAAGCTTAAATAAATCTAAATCAACCTACATGTGAATGAAAAATAGATTTTTTAAATTTACCCAAAATTTACAGTCAGTTAATTATGAAGACTGCCTCAACTCACGAAATTTCTATGGAACGTTGATAAATTCTGTTCTCAATCTCCATAAAACATATAATCAACAATTAAAAAATAACTTTTAAGAATAATATCAAAAATTTGTTTTCTTTCAAAATTATAAAACTTACTATGATAAAATTCAATCAAAAAGAGTGTGATCGTAAATATAGTTTGGTGTTATTCTTTGTATTGATAACGCGCTTACTCCTACTAGCCACGCAACGGTAAACTTGGTCATTAACACTTAGAACACTCAAAGTATAAATCCATTTTTACATAATTATAACGAGCATCATTCTGGAACGGAAGGCAGAGGCAAGGCACAAGTATTTTTGAATGTCGCACGCAAATAAATTCGCAACCAAAAAATAATAATACTTGCGAAATACTTTTCTGATTCATTGAATACTGCATAAGAAACCATTACCGTGATGTTAAAAAAAAATACATCGGCAGCTTCGAATATTCTAATATAACAATATCATGTAATTTTTCAATATATTTAATGTAAAATAAAACAAATGCCATCACAAGATTGATTTATTTATCCAATTGCATAATTTATTGCTCCTCTGATATTTCAGAAAATTAGTTCCAAATGTAGCTTGAATTATGAAATTCTGTACTTGAATCACACAGAATTCATTTAGACGTCAGCAATACATTAATTTCCACAAAACATCAAAAATTATTATGTATTTGTCAATATCTACAGTTTTGGATGAATTTTGGGAAATGACAAGATAATTTAATTATATGTTTTGTAACGGGGTGATTCAAAAAACGTTTCAGATATTTTTTTGCATAAATTAAAATATTTTTCATAAAAACTGCTATAAATTTTCGCGATATGAATTTGTGTCGTAACGAATTCAAAATCATAGTTAAATAATACGAACTCAAAAAAGTCGTGCGCATGAACAGCAATTTCAATTATCTTTTCCAAAACTAGCTCCTATTTTCAAAAAACAATGAAATACGTATTTTTATTCATTCTTTCAATGAATAAGTTTAATTATTTTTTTGTGCACCGAAAGTACTTTATTACTGAATTGATTTCTGCTTCGAAAGTTCTTAATTCCAAACATAAATAACAAACCATGGAAACAATTATCATGAATTCCCTGTTGGCTACTGAGAAAAAAAAAATATAATTGTTGGTCACGGATGTCGTTGGTATTTTTTTATTTTATTGTTATCTGTCAAGTTGACATTTGGAAAAGAATATTATGAGCTGTGTTTGTTATAGTGTATTCGATGTGTACGTACTTGAACAAAAATTGGGAAAAATGAAGGTAGCGCTATAATAAAAACAATGAAATAAAGAAGATAGTTGGTCAAGTTCAGCTCTCTTCAATAAGTGAAGAAGCTTCACTAAAATATCATGAATAAAAACAGAAGCATGTTGGAATAATACAATAAAAAAAAAAACCGAAAATATTTTCATGGTAATTAGTAAAGTTTCTTTTCTAATGAAGGGAGTTGAATTCGGCCCAATGAATCGAACTTTGGGAAAAAGCGCTTCTTCAAAAGATGAGAATACGGGTTGAGTTTTTATTGGTTTCGCTGCTTTTTAAATAATAATCAAAATCATACAACACCAAATGTTTTTTTTACAAATATTGGATAAATCGATATGTACAACTTTTTTGCGTTGTTCAGAAAGAATCGTGCAACTTTTCAGCAATTATTGAGCAAAATACATATCGGTAAACAGTTTCTGTTTTTACATGCTCAATTTTTCCGCATCAAATATCTCCACTATATCGAAATACATCTTACGAAGCCAGTTTGAATAGAAACGACTACGGTTCGTGTGTGACGTCATGGTTCGAGCCATTGACACCACAAATTTATTAGTTCTCGCTGCCGTGCTAACAAAAATTCTGAGAATATTTGATTGTGTAGAGTAATTGATACAAATTGTTAAATATGACAAGAAAAATATGTAGAAGTAAATGTAAAATTTTATGTAAAAATATGATCTCGTAAAGTGAACATTACAATAGTAGCATTCATTTTGCAATTAAAAATAAGTGAAGTAAAGTTTCGCCATGAAAGTAATTGTAGTGCTCCCTGTTGGTAGAAAATGAAAGCTGCCTATGAGAAGTCATAACAGAGTGATCAATAATGATTTTCTGTCACGTGCAGGTCACGTGACTGACAAAAGTTCGCATTATGATCTAAACTATCTTCATGGAATAAAGTTAGTATAAATTTATTCATTTTGATAACTACGCTACCGATATTTCAAGAACACAATGGCGTATATTTTGCATATTTTGTGACGGATTCATCCATAATCTGATTCAAAAAACAAGGAAGTAAGTGAATACCTGTATTATGGAATGATTATTTAAAATTTATTATTATTCTACCAAATTTTTAGGTTAGAATAGTGTTTTCAGCTTAGATCATAAATAATATCTAGATCGAAGGAGTCCTATATGACACAATACATTTTTACGAACGGTTATGCCAGAAAGAGAGGAAAATATAGATTACGTTAGAGGGACAAAGAAATAAAATATACTGGAAGAAAAATGAAGTGAAACAAACAGCGCATGTCTATCGAATTTCATTTGCTATTAATAAAAGTAATATTAAATAGATGTACTTTGCAACTTGAAAACGGCGAATCAATTCAAATATTTTTTACAGAAATAAGAACTCATTACATTATGCGTTTGTCATTTTGCGGGCTTGACAAACCGAAATTTGATTATTGTCACACTTGCGCAGTTCATTTCTCCAGCTTTCTTACATTATATCTTCCATCTCTTTCCGTCGTAACCATTCGCAGTTTCCTCCATCTAAGGTTTCAGACGAACTGTCATCTGTGACTTGAAGCTTACTATCTCAAGCAGGCGGCAAAGAAAATATCAGAGCAAGGCGGCACGGACAAACATTTTTGATCACTCTGTACATATATGAAGAAAACGACGTGTGGAAATGCAGTCAAGAGTTTTATTTTTCTGTTCTACTCTACAGTTTCGGTCCCACCTGTACCATCTTCAGGAGTGAATAAAATTAATGTGTGTGTGAGTTAACATCTGTGTGTGTTAATAAATTATATAAAGGTCGATGTAATAAAAACGAGAAAAACAATCATGTTTTTCGTCAAAAAATTAAAAATAAAATATTTAAAAAACTGTGCTTGGCCACAACTGAACGTTATGAAAGCCCAAAACCTTTATGTAATTTATTATCACACACAGATGTTAACTCACACACACATTAATTTTATTCACTCCTGAAGATGGTCCAGATGGGACCGAAACTGTAGAGTAGAATAGAAAAATAAAACTCTTGACTGAATTTTCACACGTCGTTTTCTTCATTTAATATAACAGTCAGCATCATCCACTACTTCCATAAACATATATCATTAATATTTATTTCAAATTATTCATTATACATTATAAACTTCTGTCTAAAATTGACTTGTCAGACACTTTTATTTTCAACCACCAGATAGTGCTAGAATCAGTTCCCAAGGCGATTAGAAATATGTGATATGAAACAAATAGGCTAAAATTTCGTCAAGCCCACTTGATCACGTGATACGGTGATATGGCAGAAATTGAAAATAATTTGCTTGTATTTACTCCACGTCATCATTTAAGTAGCAAAGTTTCAGGCTATCAATGCATGAATAATAAAAAGAGATATTTTTGAAAAAACTGCAACAGCCTAAAAAATTCAAAATTTGGATTTTCCATAATAAATATCAATAAACTTACTATAAATAATATTAAATTACGAAGATATTTACATTCACAGGTATATTATAAAAACAAATAAAAAGCTTTTCAAGAGAAAAATTTATAAAAACAAAGTTATTAATGTAAACTATGTATAAAATTCGTTGCACATGATTACATGCATTAAAAAAAATTATATTGGGAGTGCAACGAAACGCGGAACATAGGAGTTGAACATGGGATTTTCAAATTGTGCGGATATTGGCTCTTCTGTATATTTTAGAGCAAAAGTACAAGAATGGGAAGTTGTTTAAAATAAATTTTCACTGAAGAAAAGTCTTTGTTTAATGCAGTAGAATATCTGTAGCATAAAATATTTAGAAAATAAAATATAACATTTTCATCAAAAATCAGATAGCCATGGAAATAAAAAACGAACTTTTCATAAGTAAAAATTGATTTCAAACAATTTTTCATAATTGTTGATTATTGTCATAACACGGAAATGAACTGTCAGAATAAAAGCTTGTTCTATTCGTTTCTTATTTTCATAGGTATCTGATTTTTGACGAAAATGTCATATTTTATTTCCTAATGGCCAGTTGCACCGCTTAAATTTTAAGAATCGCTTAATTTAACAATATCGTATCAAGATTCGAAAGTTAAATCTGACATAAACATTGTTTTCAATATTCCGATTCGATATTTTTTGTTTAAGTGAAACTTAAAATTTAAGCTAGAGCGGTGCAATTGGCCATAAATATCTAATGCTACAGATATTATACTGCATTAAATAATGACTTTTCATAAGTGAAAATTTATTTTAAACAACTTTCCATTTCTATACTTTTGCTCTAAAATATACAGGAGAGCCAATATCCGCAGAATTTGAAAATCCTATGTTAAACTCCTATGTTCCACGTTTCGTTGCACATCCTGTAAATACTGAGTCGTTAAGTAGTTCTTGAAACGCAAAAATATACAGACTACTAGATTACACTATGAACTATTTAGGTGCAAATTTGGGGAGCAGATTTACACTAGCGCAAAACCTGTTTTTTTTTTATATAACTTTGAATATTTTTAAAATTTATTAATTCTGATGTCCTATGGCGAACATAGTATGAAAATTGCATTACATAGAGGCCCTATTTTGATGAGTTGGCTGCAGTTGAAGGCCTAAATCCTAAAAGCTGGTGATTTTTGTGTAAGCCATTTGTACTATATTAATTTTTTTATATTGGCTAGCGTGCATACTAGTTGCCATTATTAAAATATTTCGCAGCAAGAATTGAATTTGATTCATTTTTTAAAAGAAAAAGAAAACCATGCGGATACGTGTTTGTTTTATAATTATTTTTCTTTCCATTAATATTATAGTTATATAGTGTAAATTAGGCTGGCTAGGCTCCGCCCACTTCTGTAAGTTCTCAAGGAATAGTGTATATAAAATAATAGTGTATAACTATGGCGCAAAAATTAAAATTTTATAAAATTCGTTGCTTTTCTGTTGGACGTATTAAAAAATCAATACAAAAACAAGAATATATAATACTGAAAAATGTCTTAAAAACGAATCAATCGTAATGCGAGCGACCCCATCTTGCCTTGCCTCTCCTTGGAGTAATAAAACTCGTAATTATCCACATCAAATGATTCAATTCAAAGCGAGTAACAATAAATGCATCGTATCTTCCTATTGTTTAATTATTTGGAATGCAGTCTTCGTAAAAATAGTAAAATAATATTTGGTCTTTTTCTTGGTGAAAATTTTTAGGAAAATCACTCTTCAACCATCGAAAACATTTATCGCGATGGTTAATTCTTATCAGTATTTTACATACATAACAACGACAATATTTATCAAGGACACGGAATAATTATTTCTATGTAGAACATGTACTGACCGGTCCCAGCAAAAAGTGATGCTGATTTTATTTTTCTGGATACCCTGATTGGAAAATTTGACGAACGGTCTTTCACAAACTATTACTGTATTTTTAGAATTACAATAATGACAGAAAATTCGTGTTTCTCACAAATAAAATTACGGATAAAGTGCGCAAGTTGGCAGAGACTGAATTTCTTCCTTTGCGGTATGAATTTATCCATAACAATTAGTATTAAAAAAAAATCAAAATACCGAAAGTTGCAAGTGCATACAGTAGATCCTCTTTCATCCGAACCAGTAGATCCGAACGTACCAAGCTCGAATTTTTTTCTATTTTTGTTAAGTTGTCTATAGGGAGGAGGAAGACATTCGCGACGCGATTGATTTGCCTTTTGCCACCTCACGCCTGTCATCCCCTCGCTAAATTATCGTTTTTCTTACCAATTTTTCCATTTTAACAAAAATGATATTGTTTTTCGTTCTTGGTATGTAAAAATACGGTTGATAAAAATTCCATTATTTTTCTAATTTTTATTTTTTGTTGCCTCATTTATTTTTTCACTCTTATTCCGACTTTTATTTTTCCGAACGAGCCCTGTTCCCAATTGATTCGGATAGAAAAGGTTCTACGTATGTATATTAGTTTTAAGGATCGATCGAATATTTCTCTCAAAATAATTAAGGAATTATGATTAGACAAAGGATTTGTTCTTCCAGTTCTATAGCATAGCGTAAATTGATTGCACGAGATCATCAAATACATTCTGAAAGCATGACCGATACAGCTCGGCTATACTTAGAGAACCAATTATATCGAATAATTCTCTATTCAACATAGACCTAAGACCGTTCGTCCTACCGGAATCAAATTAAAACAGTGACTTCATATTCTCGGTTTGTACGTTAAGGTAACATGAATCGTTTGTATCTGCAATGGGGCGGATGAATTACTCTCCACGTCTGACGCTGCGCTGCTCTCATCCACCTCCTTGGGAGCCTCCGCAGGCGCTGGCGTAACACACGTACACAATTCCCCAGTACTCTTAAAGCTCGTTGAACGAGACGCTGCTTTCAGCTTGAAGCTGCCCGAACCACGACGTTCCATGACTGAAGTAGCTGCCTTGTAGCTGTTTGTGCGTGATATGCTATCCTTCTTGGTCTTGAAACTTCCTGAGCGCGAACAACAACCGTTTTCCTTATTACGGCGGCTGTTGGAACGATGGAGGTAATAGCGTTTATCGCGGCTGTTGGAACGACGGACGCTTGGACGACGCTGAACGGATTCGGCGCTGAGTGATAGACCCACTGCGCCAACTGAAAATTTAATTTGTTCAAATTCAGTCACACAATTTTATACACATTCAACAAAAAGTAGTTCGAACATTTTTAAATTTTAAAATATAAGATGTGCCCGAAAAATATTCCTGGTTCAAAAATCTACGTGATAAATAAAGCGTCAAATCGCACAGACTTCATAATTTATTTTAATAATAAAAAAATGTGGGGGCGAGTAGGATTTTTTGGCTAAATTGAAAAATAAAGCCTTTAGACATTTTTTGACAGGTAATCATTTTTTCACTTCCCACTGACAAGACTACATTTGAAAATTACTTATTATCTTATAAATTTCTTTATATTTCTTTCCTTTTATTCCTTATTTCAATAGATCAAAACAATTCTTCTTGTAGTGTACATAATTATAGTACGCGTCAACTAGAAATGGTCCTGCGCCAAAAACAAATTTTCGTCCATATTTTCAAGTAACCAATCGCAGAGGTTTCTATTGTAGGCGTTCTAATCAGTGGCGCACGTATATAACTTCAAAATTTGTCAATTAAATAAAATTACTTCTGTTTCTACTTTTGAGTTAATCACTGGTATTCTCTTGGTTTCTATATTATTATTGTTCTGTTTTTGTTTTGATTGTTACATTTTCTTGTTACTGCGGTTATTATTGTTATTGTTAATAGTGTTCTATTATATATTACTATATAATCATGGTTTTAAATAGCCAAAGTAGAGAGTTGGTGTATAATTTAATCAAATTTATGGAAGACGAAGCAAGTAATGGTGTTACCATTCCATTGAACAAAGTGAGAGAACATGTGTGCAAAGCGTTGGGCATATCCAAGAACACTGTAAGTTTGATTAAATTTTGTATTAATCAGCAATTTTTTATATCAAGAAGAAGCGTTACACTACTTAATTAAGCGCTAATCGATTCTAGGATTAATACAACATATTTTAGAATTCAAAATTTGCGTACAACAGTTATGTGCTGTTAAATCATCGGATGAGATTTCAAATCACAGTTAATTAGTATAATTACTTAGGCCCGGTATTTCAGTCCTCGGTTTACCTTAAGCGGAGCTTAATTACCTTGGTAACAATTGTTCTAACAATCATTACTATGGAAATTAAGCTACGTTTAAGGTAAACCATGGACTGAAATACTGGGCCTTAGAGATTAAACAATTTCCTCGAAATTCTTCGGAAACTGTATTTTAACTTATTTTTTAATTCGAAATCAGCTTACAATACTAACAGTATTGTTGGATAAACGGATTAGGCTTCTAATAGCATTCAAATAAGTATAATTATTTGAGGATCTAACTTTCTTGAAATTTTTCTAATAATATGAGCATACTTTTGAATTTTATGATACATAATTTTAGATATACCTATTGAATATTTTTAATTTTTTACTAAAGATGGAGAAAGTCTACTGACAACCGGAAGTTTCTAATGGAAAAACCGGAAATAAGAACAAAAAGGATATCCTATTTGAGAAAAATCATGAAATATAGAGAAGAAGAGCGTCCAATCATATATGTAGATGAAACATATATAAATGCGAATCATACAAAATCCTTATCATGGTCCGACGGTTCTTCCCAAGGAATAAATGCTCCCATTGGAAAAGGTCAACGAATAATAAATTATCGTACATGCACTAAAAGAAGACGGTTTCGTTCCTGATGCATTATTAATTTTTAAGTCAGGGAATAAATCAGGTGATTATCATGATTCGATGAACATCGCTAATTATTTGAAATGGTTAGAAGATAAATTAATTCCCAATATATCACCGAATTCAGTGATTGTGATTGATAACGCCGCCGATCATAATACAACACAAGAAAAGAGCATAAATTTCAACTCTAAGAAACAAGAAATGCAACAATGGCTAAACGAGAGAAATATAAGTTTCGAACAGAAAATGATCAAAATAGAATTGTACGATTTAGTAAAGAATAACAAAGAAAAATCAAAGAAATATGTCAGTGATATCTTGTTAGCGCAGCACGGACATACTGTACTTAGATTGCCACCTTACCATCCGGAATTAAATCCAATCGAAAACATGTGGGCTTATGTAAAAAATTGGGTAGGTGCACACAATACAACATTCAAACTAGAAGATGTGAAGAAATTGGCACAGGAGAAATTTTCGGAAAGTTACGAAGAAATAGTAAAGAATGTATGGAGAAAGGTGATAGAAACAGAAACATATTTCCTGAAAACAGAAATGTTGCTCGATGTTCACGTCGACGATTTTATCATAAATCTATCTGAAGATTCAGATTATTCTGACGATGAATTTGATGATGATGACAATGATTTAGGAGTTACTTTCCTGTAACTCAATATAAAGAATATGTACAAATTCAATTGAATATTTAGACTTAACTCTACATCTAATTATTCGCCAATTCCCAATTATATCCCAATAGGTAGATTGTCTGTGACTTGTTTCGATATGTTCATTTATGTTGAATTGTTGTAATTTATTGTTGAATGTATTGGTTAGGTGGGAAAGCAGCGTCTGGCTGAACCTCGCCATTGATCTAGGTTCCATAAAGTAGTTATTGTTATTATTATTATTATCATTATTATTATATGTGTATGAAACCAAAAATATGAAATTGATAATAATAATTTTGGAGTTGTTTCACTTCAATTTGAATATACGATTTTTTGAACTGGTGATATAGTATTAATAGAATTTCATTTTATTTCCTCCTAATATTTAATCCATTTCCTATAAATACGCTTCTTTTCAATTATACCTTATAACTCATCAATAAATTGCAGTATTTTTATGATTAAAATATAAATAAACATTTATTATTTGGAAACATTTTATTCTTGGGTGAAAAACTGTACGACACTGGTTTTGTCCCAAACAATTAGCCACAAAAATTAAAAAGCATTTCACCATTGCAGTTTTCAACACAATTCATAGTTACCATATGCAGTATTGAACTGAACAATTACTGGGCACGGCTAGAATGTGGTACTAGGCATAAAGTTTGTAAAGCGGAACACTAACCACGATGGGAAAAACGTTCAAATCTCTTTGCGCTCTGAAAAAGTGGGTGCTATACTACATGCGCGAAGAATGATTGACAGAACCTTTTCTAGTTGACGCGTACTATAGTATTCTGATGATTACAATAAATCTTCTCCACGCTACCTTCCAAGTAGGTCAGAGCTTATTATCTAACAAATTCAATCAATGCAGGAATAAATGATTAACAAAAATAAAAATGAATAAACAAGATTCTTAAAGTAAAACTGATTTTTCTCACCTATAGTGCCCGAAGATGATCTTCTAAGCAGCTCGCGAGCAGCAATCACCACCTCACTGACATCACTTGCAATACTCCCTCCACAACTGGTGCACTCTACCGTCGGAGACAAGAACCATTCACTTCTGGTCCTCATTCTCGCTGTTTGTCTTTCATGCACAAGCGGTAAATACGATAAACTCTTGGTACTTTCGGCATATCTATTAACATCTCTCAGTTCATCCAAAGTCATTCTTAACAGTGCTACTGGAGCAGCTCCACCGGTAGCTGCAGCGCCTGAAGTGGAGGATCGACTTGCACTAGAAGAACGGCTCGAAGGACCATTACCGGCTTTGAAAAGACCGTTTTGTTCAAGAGAGATAGATAATCGGGTACAGGATTCGAGAAGAGTATGTTCGGGAATCATGCCCAGTGATGTGGAGGTCACGGTTTGAGAAGGGAGTCCGCTTTCCATCAAAGCAGGCGTGGATTGACATTCGTCTTGTTGGCCCATTGCTGGAGAAATACATCATTTACAGAATCTCCTATGCAAATTAAATATTAAAATAGTCTCATTTCAAATTTTAAAACTTTAAAAACAGTTGAGATTATTTCAGTGAATTATTATTCAAATTGGTCCTGTAATCATCGATATTATTACAAATAAATTATTGCATGCCAATTATCCATATTTATAAAATGTATCAGAAATTTTGTATGCAAAAAACTTTTATACAGTTTTGGAAAAAAAGTGTCACTAGGAATATAGTGTAGGTAATGATCAAATAGCAACAAATCGTTTTTGCTTACAAGGTTTCCAACTCACAATTTTCTTAGAAACGACTAATAAATATTGTCTTGTACAAAAATGGGCAGAAGCACCATCGTGCGTGCACATTTTTTGTTTCAGATATACAGGAGATGTACTAGCAAAACGAGTCAGCGTCATTTCTCTCGTTTATTATTAAAGATACAACAAAATACTAAATAACAAAGTTGTACGAGACCAGGGAGACATCTGATTATAGAAGATGATATTTTTTTAAACCAACCAGATTGAAACTTGAACAATACATTTTTTTCCAATTGTTGACATAATAAAATTAATAAGCTGTTACATTATAAAAATTTGTTGGAGCAGAATTTAATTCTAAACAAATGATTATTCTTGTATTTCTGTCTTGAAATGTGCAAAAATGTGCAAAAATGTGCAAAAATTTAAAATTCTATTACTCCTAAATTTGGCAAAAAACTTAACATGAAGTTATAAAATTGTATTCAAATGTCAAATTTATTGAAAGTACCATTTTTCTGATTATTGTCAAGCCAAATTGCTATATAAGGTATCAAGGGTGTTAAAATAACAATAATGCCTGAGGTCAACAGTATACTTTCCGAGGGCGTTCAACTCCCGTGGTGCCTCCAATGTTTAATGTCCGACTTTTGTACTATTTCAACCAAAAATTTTAGCAATGTATGTCTTGTCATTATGATTTCTGTCAGATTATTTTTACCATCCAAATTTCGACCAATAGAATTGCACCATTCGACGTCACGTGGTACAACCAACACGGTTTTCAAGTGGAAATTTTTTGGAATTGTCTGTTGGTTATATATACAAAACAAAGAATATTCAGCCGCGTTGATTCAGCATCTGTCAAACTGACAGACAGATTGAATGTGAAAATGAGCAGATTCAGAGTCGAGTCTCTGGAATATATTGATGAATTTGGATGGGAAAAATAATCTTCCGAATACCGTTCGTGATTAAATTAAACCTGGCAAAATTTTTAGATTGTTACGAGAGCTTGCTACCAATTTATTTCGTGATATTGATCAAAAATCACTCGCTTGACAGCTCGTGATTTTTCTGTCAATATCACTCAATAAATTGCTAAGCAACAAGCTCTCGTAACAATCTAAAAATTTTTCCGGTAAAATTTAACCACTTATGATATTATATATGAAAAATTATTCTAGTTACTTGCTGTAACTAGATAACTTATTTGTTATTTTCCCTCGAGTATTATTTGTTACGTAATAATCCTGGAATCAGTATTATTATATCAACAATAATAAACTAGTCGGACATTAAGAAAATTTCTGTTCTTCACGTGAACTTATCAAAAATGTTTGCCGTAGAAATTAATCTTTTCTTACAGTATTTTTCAACTTGGATTTATATTAAAATTGAAAACTAATATTACCATTTATAAATTTTCGTAACATCTAATATTTAACTGACATTTCCTAAATTAAGACATACGTGTTTTGTCCATGGCCTATTTCAACTCGTTTTCTTTTTATCACTGCATAATTTGTTATTATTGCGAAAAATTCAATTAGCATATTTCAACTATCCTGTTTCAGTTCTAATAATTCCTAACTGTATTTATATTTCGAATCAATTAGTGCAATTTACATCACAAAAATTATTACGTATAGTTTACTTTCAACTTCCTTGTTTTCGTGTTTCATAGTTACTCATTCTTATTCATAGTGTAATTATTAATCACTGGAATAAGAAAAACATAATTATCATGAAGAAAATGAAAATAATTACCTTCTAAATTGTATTTCATATGCCAACGTGCACACTCGCATTGTAACCACGTTTTTTCAGCCTCCAGTGAAAGCTGAGCTGTTAAAGTATTAGTTAAAAAGATCTACAATTAGTAAACAAATAAACACAATAACAAACAATTATATTTTATTCGAACATAACTTACAAAACTAGTTTTTAAAATAATAAATTACATTATCCTGGATTCACATGCATCGGTCCAGGATCAAAGTAAAACAATTTAATAAAATTGTAAGAATGTGTGTTTTGAAGATCAGAAATTGAGATAAGGGTATTTTCTTCTGAAAATCAAATATATAAAATAGTGTCATGCAATTAAAAAGCAAATATGGAATTATTTATGCAATTTTCATCTCTCTTCAATCACATAACGCAGAAAATGGATTTTTATCATTCAAATTTTGTTTTATGAATTAAAATACATAGCTGCAGAAATTAGATGATTGACTTTTATTTCTAGCTCATGCTTGGATTTATAAACAAATATTTTTCGTACTCAAAAATATTGTGTAATTTATTGTTGTTCACAAAAAATAAGGAGCAAGACGATATTATTTTAATTAAAGTACTTTTAAGGCGCTTGCTACGAAAAGAGTGCCATCTGTTAGTCAAATGCTTGAAACAACTAAAAAGTTATGTCAAGAAAGAGACAATGGGCCGAATTCAGCTGTCTTCACTAGTTAAAGAAGTTTCATTGAAATATCATAGATAAAAACAAATGTATGTTAGAATAATTGAATAAGAGGAAGATAAAAGACATTTCCATAATAATTAATGAATCTGCTCTAACTAATGAAGCTACATACTTGACTACGTGTTTTGAGAAAATTTAAATTTAATAGTCAGTCATTCAAACCCCCATCTTGAATCAGGTAACAACTGTAGACACGTGTCTCGTTCTTGTTAGAATTTATCAGTACAATCTAACCAATTTCACTGATAGGTCTCAGTAAGAACGATTTAGGGGTCTACAGATGGTTTACTAGTGGAATAACGTTAGACATAAAAATGTAAAAACCTCGGAACCCGGTTCCACTGAATGGATTTTCATGAAACCTTTTCGATTGCATTGCTGAAAGCTTAAATAAAAAAGTTTACCCTTCAAAATTTTGTGATCTCGATAACAATAATTTATAACAACAATTAAATGAAAAATAAGAAAAATATGATGAAAATAAATTTTGAAATAAAGATTTTGATCTCATATTTAATAAATGATATTTAGAGAGTAACTTTAATATTCATTTATAATTTTTATACTAGAATTTACAAATTTACAATAGAAAAAAAGTTGTTAATAAGGCGATTTGCTCAACTTATTTCCTATTGGCAGTTACTGATCCCATATCAATAACTCTTGAACAAAATTAGTTTGTCAAATAAATTTGATTTCACATTAACCTCTATGCTTCCTTGATATTCGTACAAAGTTTTATTGATTTAGGGCCACTGATTGAGAAAAGAACTGATTATTTGTTCCGAAGGAGCCAATTCGACTCATAAGTCTACTGATATTTCCAGATTCTATGTCTACAATTCATTAACAAAAATTTATTGACAACTAAATATTGTTTCACACTTACTGCTATTCTTCTTTAATATTTATACAAAGTTTCATAATTATAGGATCACAGGTTTTGTAATAAAATTTTGTTTTGTTTCGAAGGAGGCAATGCGACTTATATTTCCAGTTGGGGTTTTCAGATTCCAAATTGATAACTCATGAACATAAATGAATTGATACTTCATTTTTATTTTGTGGTCACTCTCATTCTTCCGTAATATCTATGCAAAGTCTCGTTTCTGTGGGGCCACTGGTTCAATAATGAATTTATTATTTGTTTGGAAGTAACTGATGAGTTTCAATTTATTTCAGTATATTCAGATTTTAGTCAATACAATAATAAAAAAGAGATTATTGAGGATTAGATTTTATTTTATAAGCTCTCCTATCCTTCTTTGATCATCATATAGAGTTTCATTGATTTAGGACAACCAATCGAGAAAAAAATTGACTGATTGCGTTAAAAGTCAAACTATTGGCAGATACAGACTCCATGTCAATAAATCTTAAACAAAAACAGTTTGTCGCACTAATTTAATTTGACAATAACTTTAATGCTTCCTTGATATTCATATAAAGTTTTATTGATTTTGAACCAATAGTCGAGAAATAAATTGACTGATTGTTTTAAAGGCATGCAACTTATCAAACTGTTGGCAGTTACTGATTTCATGCCAATACCTTTTGAACAAAAACAGACTGTTGGATTAATTTTATTACGCAATAACTTGTATGCTTCCGTAATATTTAATCAAATTTTCATCAATCTGGGACCGCTGATTTCGAGAGGAACTGATTATTTGTTTCGAATGAGCCAATGCGACTCATAAATATATTGGTATTTTAAGATTCTATTTCTATGATCTATAAACGGAAATTTATTGACAACTGAATATTATTTTACAGTTACTATTATTCTTCCTTGATATTCACACGAAGTTTCATAATTATAGGACTACTGATTTTGTGATAAAATATTTTTATGTTTCGAAGATGGCAGTGCGACTCATAATTCCAACTAGTATTTTCATATTTCAAATCGATAACTTATGAACAAATATATATTGATATTTGATATTCATTTCGTGACCACCCTTATTCTTCCGCAATATTTGTACAAATTTTTGTTCATGTAGGGTTACTGGTTTAATAATGGATTCATTATTTGTTTGGAATTAACTGATGATATCAATTTATTTCAGCATTTTCAGATTTCAGTCAATACAAAAAAAGAAAAAGTTTTTAGCTGAAAGCCCTTGGGGCCTCAAGGACAAGTTCATACTAGTTTGTTCTCTGTAAAATATAAATTTAAATGCAAAAAAAACTCTAGTTATAAAAAGCAATTAATGAAAACTCCGAAAAAATGAGATTGGAAAAAATTCCAGAAGGTTTTATAAAAATCCGTTCAGTGGATCCGGGTTCCGAAATTTAAACCTTAGGGTACTCCACTATATCAGGCCAATTCGCAGATTCGAATTTTTGTGTAAAACAATGTCAGGTGTTTGAATTTAATTTTTTTCAAATTTATATTGCCATATTCTTTTGATTATTGCAATTCCTCAATTAATACAATAAGCAAAAATTCAGTATTTCAATTAGAAAGCAATCACATTATATGTTTTTAAATCTTAGCAGAGCTGAAATCTTTTGGAAATATTTCATACAATTCTAGCGTTAAGTGAACGGAGATAATGAAACAATTTTTGGATTTGTTTGATGAACTAATAAATATAATACAAAAATATAGAATGATCGTTTGTTTTTTCAAATTTTTTTGGACAAAAGAAGAAAATAAAGCAAAATTAGAATATTGCGACGCAATGGACACAGCAAGTTTTCCAAGATGGGACAATAGACCAAGAGCCAGCAGCATTATTTTGAAAAATTAACTTTGGACGATCTTTTTTCTTATATACTGTTCAGAAATCGATGAACATAATTGTAGTCAAACAAACGAACCAAAAATTTCTCTTCATTTTATAATAAATGAGTTTTCAATAATCATAAAGCAGATGAATGGAAAAAACGCTCAATTTAAAAAATATGTATTGAAATTCAACTTACTAGCGTATAATTGTTGTGCTGAATTCCCTCTAGGTGGCGGTGGTGGGTATTGGAATGAACAAATCCACTCTCCTTGTACGCGTAGCACCCTTCCGGTTACGCGTGCATAGAATTCATAATTATCGCGCCCAAAAAGGTCTGACGATGCGAACTCTTCAATTAAATGTTTCATAACCCGTGTAGCCACCTGTGTATATCATTATTATTGAAGTACAGTTAGCAAAATACTTAAAACTACATTACTAGAGTGAAGAAAACTTACATAAAATTCATCTAGCGAGTTATTTTACAGTAACAATACATTTTAAGAGCAACCAAAAATACTTAAAAAGTCAATTGTTACTAACATTGCTTTTCTAAGAGAAGTTACCAATTTGGGCTTCCGAAGCAATCATCCAAATAACAAAATATTTTCGTTATGAGAAGCAGAAATAATAATCTATTTTTATTATATTTGAATAGTATAATGAGTCAATGATTTATCATTTCCTCAGTTTCATATTGCATTTATAATATTTGTTCGCTGATTCAATTCTCCTATCAATATCTGATACAAAATATCATAAAAAATTGTTTATACTAGTAATTTGCAATAGAAGGTTTCACGTCATCAAATAATGCCACTAGATTAATGACGTCACGTGCTGCTATATTTACATGATATATCTAAATCACACTACAATTTTACAAACGTCGCAACTGTAGCCAATCTGTATGTAAGAAATTACACGGCATTTTTTTCCAATGAGTGAAATTATTATTAGAAAAATACAATATGATTATTGATAAGGCATAGAATGATGGTATAGTATATTGTGTGGCTAGGGACGAAACAAGACGATTTTAGCTGAGGGTGAGCGTTGCTTGCCCGAGCGAAGCGAGGGCCGGAATCACCCTCGGCTGAAATCGTGTTTTGTCCAGTGCCACACACTGTATTTTTCATAATACCTGCATTGAAACTTTCCACATTACAAATTTGTCATAACAAAGTAAATATTTTTCCTTTGATTTTGCAGGTAACAAGTCGAGAGTAGCTGCTTGTGCTTCATCAATAAGATGTTGTGGTGTACTTAAAATTATCGTATTAATACTTTTTTTCTTGAAACTAATCGTCTTTCCAATTTAATTTACAGTTCCGAATACAACAACTGTCAAATTAACTAAGGTTATATGATTTTATTTAGAGATTGACAATGAACAAAAGCTACTCTGCCAGGGATAAAACGATGTAAAAAATTAATTCAGCGGGCAGAAACAAGCTTGTTTCTCCCCTCGGGCAGAAACAAGCCTGTTCCTGCCCGACTACACTCGCATTTGTCTGCAATTGTCTTGTTTCGACTGACAAAACAGGCGTAGAAACGCGTTGTTTCAATGCAGGTATTATGAAAAATATAATTATTAAATATTCTTTAATAAAATTTGTGTTTCTTTGCATGTAATTTTTAAATTCGACATTTGAATATCTAATTTTTTTGTTTTCCCGCAATTCATGACGTGAAACCTTTTGTTAAAAATTTCTAGTATATAAGCTTAAGGCATACTATCAATAGTATAACAGAAATTGATTAATGATTGGTTTATTAAACAATTAATAGTGTAATTTTGATAAAACACAATTTATTATGTGTTCCGAAATATTATCAATATTACTTCAAAGTTTCTAGAATAACAATTCAAATAACTGGGTAAAATATTGCGATGCTTATATTTACCCTTGAGTTTATTTATGATACATTTTATAAATATTTAATAATCATACAGTGAAAGCTGCACAAACGCAGATAAGACGATTATCACAGCATAGTAATTCGGAAGTAGATAATTTGACATCTGTATTCATTTCTCTTTTATTATATGTAATTTTTCCATTGTAGAAAATATTATAAATTGAAGTTTATTTTAAAAAATTTTCCTTTCATGATAATTAGTAGAACAATTTGATGAAGTAATGAGTAATAACGCATGTAATTAACTCGCTAGATTGAACTATAATTTTCATTTTTACACTTTTGTTTTCTTCACTCTAGTGTAATAATTTGAGAAAGTAGAACAAACGGCACACACTAAGAAGCAAATTATTCACAAATTCAAAGAAAATATACATTACTAGTGCTACTAGAAAACAAAACACACATATTTATATGCTTTTTAATACTACATAACAGTTATATTCAATTACATATGGAAATTTATTTATTGTTATAGCTTCTAAATTTCTGTATACTGCCATCCAATTAGAAATGAAAATACATTAAAAGTTCATTATTTTAAATTTTTGGATATTATTCCACATGTTGTGCAAACAAAAATAAAAGACAGTAAATAATTGGAAAACTAAAAAATCTATTTCTGAAGAGAGTATCACACGAAACTGATAATTTATCACATTCATACGAAAAACTATCAAATTTATATGTACCCATTAACAAATTGCTTCAAGCAATACATTTTTAATTCGGGCTCGTAATTTATTCATGAATTCATGCAACGCAGATAAATGCAAAAGAAAGTAGATACATATACTTAAACATAATTAGAATTATAAAATATTTCTATAATGTAAATCTGTTGGACTACAACGAGATCGTTAAAAAATCACTTCGGCTTTGTCTAAAATTCAATGCATACCGCATATTTGTACAAAATCTAAAAAGAATTTTGAAATTTTGACTAGTTGAACTTAAAACCTTCACAAAAACTTAGACAAAACTCTTACAGGGTGGCCAGTCTTTGAGCTTCTTCAAATTTCCGGTTTTTTCCCGGTTTTCCCGGTTAATAATGTCGTTTTTCCCGGTCAATTTTAAATCATTTCTGTACCACAATTGTCATGATTTAGGTTCAATTCCTTGCGAACACGTGTATCAAGCCTCTTTTAAAGGTAGTCTAACGGCAGATTCACGTAAATTTTTAAGTAATTTACACTTCTAGTCGGGTAAACGGGGTAAATACAGGTAAACATCGAAACTAATATTTCCATAACGTTGAAAATAAGATTAATTCGGTATAGACCAGACTTGATTTGGTAAAAACTAAGTCATAAAAATTTTTATTTTCAATTTTTGAAAAAATTCCCGATGTTGACGGAGATTCCCGGTTTCTTCCCGGTTTTTTCCCTGTTGTTTCAATCTCCTGGTTATTTCCCGGTTTTCCCGGTTTCCCGGTCCGCTGGCCACCCTGTCTTAGCTACAAGAAGAATGCATATACAGTTTTTGAATATCACAGTAGTATCTCATATTTCCCATAGCCTCCTTCCGGAAATCTACAATTACCGCAGAACGATAAAGCAGTTTTACTTTTTATGATGTTAGTGATAGTGCGTTCGGTAATGCAAATCTTTTCACTCCATCTGCTCTTTTGCGTTCTTTATTTGCAAAAAGCGTAAATGGTACAGAGAAAGACCGGAAATAGTAACGTTCGGTAATAGCAGAGCGGAGTGATTGGAGCTCATTCTCAATGCACCAGCGTAAAAGGTGGTGCTCGCGGAGTGAATACTACAAATCGCGCCAAATTATAAACGTATGCGAACCGGACAAGAACTTATGAACAAAAAATGGCAGAAAATAACTTATTTTATTTGTGCAATGTTTGTAATCAAACTTAGGCATTTTTTGACGAAGTTTCGAAAATATTCTTTATTTGCTAACACCACAATGTTATCATTACTTGTTTGTCTAATTGTAATTCATGCCGTCTTTTTGCATGAAACTGAATAAAAGTATGTAGTTTTGTCAACAATACTTCGAATGTTGTTGGCTGTATTCTAAAATGCGATATAAATTGATTGACTGTTTCTTCTGCATAATTTTCTATTTTTCCTAATAAATAATAGATACACCATTTTCATGATCATAATTATCGTCAAAAATTAAATCATGACCAATTTGAATCGCATGAACTGATAAATTCCTCATATTTGTGTCTTCCAACCGTTCTAACGCTAATAATTTTTAAATTTTGGATATATTTGACAGTTGAATCATTCTTTAATTCACGGAGAGAATGGAGTGATTTGACATCACCTGACTTAACTCCAAGCTCTGTACGCTCTGCGCTCAATCTGCATTAACGAACGCACTATGAGTAGACGAGAATGATCGAAAGTAAAATTTGATAGAAAAGTTGCGTGTGGGTAAATTTCCAAATGGGGAGAATAAACAAGCTTATATAAATATAATAATAAATATTAAATAATATGAGTCTTAAGGTAAAGTTATATACAAAATGAAAATAAACCCCTAACCTTAAACAAATTTATAAAATCTAAATACGTATTTCGAGAACTAAGTTCTTCTGAAGATATGCTCTCCACCGAATAGGCTAAGGATTGCTACAGGAGATATTGTCTCCACCAGAGGTGATGTGAAACGATGTGATCAAAGAATTGTTAAACAATTTGTTATGCATCTTGCAATCGTTAAAAAGACGTATGATACATGAAAGTCCAATTTTGAAAATTCAATATTCGTGTCGAATTGATAGTTGATAAATGTATACGTGTGATACCCTCTTAAAACAGGAAAAAATACAAATCAAAAATGCAAACAATAACAACATGAAGTAAATATGTACTTACGTTAACTTCGGCCTGATAAACAAAGAAAGCAGTTTACAGCAAATATTTTCAAAAGCAAATGACAAATTAAATTCAAATAATAAATAAATGAAATAACTCATTCCCTACATTATGGCATAAAGTGTACATTACGCAGTAATTGAATAAGTGGTTGCAATAGATGTACAATGGACACAGCGTAATTTAAATTTAATTCATAAATTGGAGATCCCTTTTGGAATCATCAATCTTGTGTATGGCTGCATATTTGTAAATAACTGTTTAACATATTTCAACATAGAAAATGTTACGCTTTCTAAATGCTATTTTTTGCACTAGCGATGTTTCTTTTGTATGCATGTGCGTAATTATTTTATTCATGCTTCGATTATTGTGCACCAGTTCGCATAATTTATATACAAAAATGAGCGCTTTATCTACGAACTTAAAATGTTGACTGTTATTTCAGTTTTAAAATATTGTGTTTATACATAAGTAGGAAAAACTATTACTCATAGTCTGATTCATACAGCACTTATTCCTATTTGTATGCATATCAACTTTTCGGAAAATGATTAACGTAATAAGAAAGATAAATCAATATTTATTTATTTTTCTCTGAAACATTAGAGAACCAAATATGCATTTGCAAAGTTATTAAATTCATATTTAACAATTTGTTATGTATAAAAAATATTCTAACATGCATGTAGACTCAATTGTTTTAAATGTATTTACTTTGTAATTACAAATTTCCAGAAAATTTTCGTAATACCACGCTTTCTTATTAATCCCAATGCCGCTATTTCAAAAAAAAATTATGTATTAGATTTTTTCTACTACTTTCAATAGTACGTTTTTCGTTATGGGGTCCTATTCTAATTGTAGAAATAGCTTATGTTGGTAGAAAGTAAAGACGTGCTTGGAAACAAATTCAATTCATAATTATTCATTTTTCTAATCCATTACTAACTATAGTAGTTAAATGTTGTTCTATTGTTACTACTTACAAATGTCAAAAAATGATATCAAGGTAAAGAAACTGACTTTATCCTGTCTCTTATTTCTGGGAGACTGTCTTCAACGATAGCTCTTATAGGATTACGATTTGAGCCTTCTAATTGGTCAAAATGCGAACCAATTTCACATTAGCACAAAAATCGTACTTGGCTATCTGCCAATCGTTTATCAATTATCATAGATTTCTGCAATTTTAAGATTTGAATTTGTATTTATTTAGGTAATATGTGAATATTTTTGTTGCTTTCGTTTCTTGAATTCATTTTCAGCAAGTTTGTTTTGAATCCTGCTTTTGATGTGAGTGAATCGTGTTTGTGTTCCGGCCAATTAGAAGGCTAAAATCGTAATCCCATAAGAGCCCTTGGACCGTTCTTAACTGAAATGAACTATAGTTTTCTTCTATATCTTCTGATTCTGAGGGATCCATATACTGACAAGCAATATGAGTCACTTTGTGCAGTAATACTCTCCTCTTATTTCGTATTTGATTCTCAATATGTTACAGCAGAAAACAACTTAAAATTGTTTTATTTCTCACTATAGTAACATGTCCTTAATATAATGACACAATAATCATACGATCATAAAATTTGTAGTGAAAATAAGTTCAATGAACTATAATCACCTTCTAACAAAAAGTTTCCAAAAAATGAAAAAATGGAAGTAATTAGCACACAGAGAAATTATAAAACGATTTTTCTGTTCCTTTCAAATCGGGGACAATACATAAAGCAATTTACAAAGTTAATATTCGTACTAAGGTTCCGCACCCCACAAAATACAAAAGGATCCTCTTACGGAAAGACTTCAATTTGTATGTCACAGAAGATTGTGAAAAAAAAAATGTTTAATCCTATTTTTGGGAAAGTCCATCTTATTATTGCAAAGTTAAAAGAATGCTAATCTCTTTCTTATCCGCAGTACCTGGCGTACCCAGGTAGGTCAGGCAAACACTCATTTACCTATACATCTTACCTAAAGATACTATTGTACAAAATTTCTATCTGAATCAAACACTTCATGAAATATGGGTCATGGACTCTCCGTTTATCAGGTTTACAAAAATATGCATTTTGCATAAAATACAGTCTTAATTTATATCAGTCACGAAAGAAAACTTTGTGTGCTATCAATAGAAAAAATAAATGACACGATTGTAATGGTACTTATTGTTCCCCGTGATTTGTCTGTTTTCTTTCATTAATTGACTAATGTTGGATATTATTTATTTCAAAGGACTATAGTAACAAGCTTATTAAGAATAGGTGTTGGATAAAATAAATTTAATCTGATAATAAATTTACTTTAAACGGCCATAACTAGAGTACTATTTGAAATATTTATTTTTTTAAATGCGACGTCATTCAAGAAATATCGGTAAAAATCGTGATTAAAAATATGCCTTCCCCTAGCCTCGAAATTTTTATTTTCATAATTTGACTTCCCTCACTGATAAGACAGTCAAGTAAAAATCTCAACTGCTATTGGATTATTATACCTACAAATATACCAGAAGAAATTGATATTTTTGTATTTATTCTTTTTGGTGAATATGATTTACAACATGGTGCAATTAATTCTAAATAGAATAAGCGCTGTATGAAATGATTAATTTTTCCTAATTATGTCAACACAATTTTAAAATGTTCAAATAAATTTACTTATAATTTCATTTTGAAAGATGGAATAAAATTTACCTTGTATCGTAAGACATCTTCCATTTTGGCGGTTTTACCGTCACTGACACATGACTGAAAAAAGCTAGGTGCCACACTGACTCCGAGTGCTTCGCTAGACATACCGGTGCCGGCCCGTTCACTGTTCGAGGCAATCACTCGAAAAGTACCAAATAACAAGACAAGCAGTCGTTGGGTGTACACAGGCAATGACATTATGATCCTAATACAGAAAAAAAGCATAAGCGATGATGATAGATAAACAGCCACAAATGCAGTCAAAATGTTTTGTCTAAAATAAGAAAAAAATTCAGTTGCCATTGAATTTATGGATGACTTTGATTCTGTCATTTATGCAGAACTGATAAAGCTATTTATTTGTAATTTGATTGTTATAGAGCTAGTTTGTCTACTCTCAATCTAAAGTCGAAGTACAAAGAGTATGCTAGTAACCAATAAATCGAACTATAAGAATTGATGCGCGGTTTGACGCGCAAAAGGGCGCTACGCTTCAGCTATCTGAAAGTACGGCAAGGAATTTTCAATATATGTATAAGACGGTATAATTGAAAAAAGATCTGATGCCTTTAAAAAAAAAAGGTTAGACAATAAGCAAACATTTCAAAACTATGACAACGTAAATCAACTATAAACTATTTCACTTTATAACTGCTTGAATCAGCGCGGATTATTGCATCTTTCCAAGCAACATATAAAATTTGCAAATAGATTTGTCATGAAAGACTCCTTATTTATATTCATTATGTATTGAACTTATTTTATAAATAGTGTTCAATTATTTACTTGCCAATTTCGGGATTGTTTATCATCATGCAACTGCACAAAAATCTTATTTTTTGCCTAATACAAAAAATAGATGTCATCTTAGAGGCCGGGGGCGTATGCTCAAGTTTAAATGATCGCTAAATTCGGTATTGAGGGAATAAAATAAAATTCGTTCGAAAAGTGCCCCTTTGTGTTAATAAAATAAATAATTTTAGAAAAAGTCAGTCTGTCTGTCTGGAAACACGATAACTTGAGAACGCGTAAGAATTTTCAATTGAACCTAAATATTTAAGCTTTTATAAAAAAGTTAATTTCAAGTTCGTAAATAGCTTTTTTCAACCAGCGGTACCAGCATGTTACTCATGGAACTTTTTAATCTCTTGTGTTTATTTTAGAAACGGTAGTATTTATTATAAAACATCAAATAATTATAATTGATCCTTGAATAATGTAGAACAACATTTACCTGAAACATTTTTCTAAATTATTACCGGTTGTTATAATTAAAATTTCAATTATTATAAAATTCATTATATTTTTCTGGAATATGCGAGGAAATGGAATAATAAAAATCATAATGTGAAATTAGAGTTATCATTATTCATTTTTGAACATCACATGCTACACTTTGTCAATTGTTTTTTTAGATTAAGTAATTTGGTTCTATCGTGTTTGGTATCAAATTAAAGCTCCTGGAGAAATAATTCTAATAAAAGTATCAAAACTTATATTTACACAATTGTCAACTGTTTTTTTACAAGGTATTTGAATGATATCTAGCTTAGTATTAATTTAAAATTCTCGGGGAGGTAAGCTTAGTAGGAATCTAGAATGTAAAAATTTTTCAATTGATAATTGTTTTTTTACGACTTGACTCTAATGGCCAGTTGCACCGCTGTTCCTTAAATTTTAAGTGTTGCTTAATTTAACAATATCGTATCAAAACTCAAAAATCAAAGGTGACATAAACATTGCTGTCATTATTCCGATTCGATATTTTTTTTTTAAGTGAAACTTAACATTTAAGCAAGAGCGGTGCAACTGGCCATAAATTTATGAAACAGTGATTAAGCTTGTCATAAAATCCATGGCCGAAGAAGCAGATTTTTTGATACGATATCAAAATTTGATGTGGAACATCAATTAAACAAATATAAAAGAGATTCTTTTATATATATTGTACAATTTTATTGCACTTTTGCACTAATTGATATATAGCGCCTGGAAATTTGATCAAAAAGAGATCTTTTGTTCTAGTCGTCCTTTCTATTAATTTTATCAATATAAAAGTCAGAATTGAAAACCGCGTCGCAATATTGAGGCCACAAATATAATTGAAGATAATCATAATTATTTTTTTTTTCTATGATAATTATAATTCAAAATAATAGTTGAAAAATATATCACTTTCCATAGATTTTTGTTTTTGTTTTAAAGTATTCAAAAAATATTCATTTTCGACCCTAGCAGATGTTAATTATCATTCGAAAGATATTTATTCTTGGATACAAAAACGGGCAAGACTTTTTCAAGTGATACATGCCACCTAATCGATCAGTAAACTTCTTATGAGGGAAGATGATTACAAAAAAACCATAATTAAAAGCCATAATTTTTTCAAATTACAAAATAAAATAATAAGGTACAGTTTTACAGCTAAAATTTAGTGAAATGAAAGTTAGAGCATTCGCGACATTAGTCAAGTACCTAGCCGCTGAAAAAACGTTATTTTAAGAAACATTATTTTATTCTAAATTATATCAAGCAATTCTAAAAAAAAGAAAAATATTTCATTTGTTTTAAAACATCATAGAAACAGAAAAATGACAATTGAGTAACTTTTGAATTAATTTCTAATACTACTGCATCTCTGTCTGGCTAATGCAGTATCGAAAAATTGTTTGGTAGCTGTATGTATGCTGCAAGTGGTTGAGAGTATATTATGAAAGGATAGCCAGGTTGATTTTACTTAGTAACAAAAGCCAGCTTCATTGAAAAACTTTTTACAGTCTGCCATTTTTTAGAACGTAAGATTCAACAAGGCAAGTTTTTAACATCGACTAAAAGCTTATTGGCAGATGGTCTACATGAGTTCAAGAGTAAAACTCAAAACAATTTTTTTCTTCAAACTTGTTTTACGTTCGAAAAAATGGCAGTCTGTCATGAGCGCCCGGTTTAATTCTTATATTTTTTTGTGATATCTATTTAAAGTAAATGGAATGGCGATGTCAGCTTTCTGATATAAAACACAGTGCGTGTGCATCTCGCTATACTTTCTTTTAAATTGGTGATTCGTTTTATTTCTTGTTTGATAACTAGATGATGGCTTTAAGATATTTTTTCGGTAAAAGATTTGCAAAAAAACTGAAGTACCTACGAGTGATTTTCCATGAAAACATTGACCTTTTTAGTAATAGAAATTATGAATGCAGAATCGTCGAGGCACATCAAAATAATCTTTACATACAGAAATGTTCAAGTTTGAAAAGGTATTTTTTCTACAAACGTCAAAAAATCATGACATTTGTACATCAATATTTGTATGCGAAATGCCCCATTGGAGTTGTTTATCATAACAACGGACACGAAGTAGTTCGTACACTGACAACGTGTACAAAGTACTTTGTGCACATTATCAAGAAAAAGAATTCTACTAATTTTTGTATTTTAATATAATTTTAATATTTTTTTTTATTATATTTTGACCTCTGTAGAAAAAATGTTGTATGCAACGCGTGCACGAAATTTATTTGGATCTTTCGAATGATGAAAAAAATTTCATTCTCAATCACGAAAGTATAATTTCGCGCACTAGATACATAAATAACTATTAAAATAACTAAACGAAAACTAGTATAGTAAATTTCAATTTAAACTGATTCTTAATCAAATTGCTACATCGAATATACCTTCTCAATAAGATAGGAATAGAAGATTTCTCACGGAACAAATAAGGGTACATTCTGTACACAGTAGAAAGTATTTACGTAGTTATCTCTAATTTGTATCATCACAAATGCATTTTCGTTGATGATTCATTATCATGAGATAGAGCTATCGAATTAGCACCCTGTTTGCCAAACGGAAACAATAAACTGATAAAATTATTATAAAAATATTTGTTGTGTTAGTAGATTATCTACAGGGACTATAAAATTACAGACTGGACCATGAATTTCCAAAACATATATTTCTATTTCAATTACACTTGCCACCATTGGGAACTCGAAAACTACGATTTTAATTCAATTGATAGTTTTCATACAGAGGTGAGTTTGCAGTTGCTTTAGATCTCCTTAAATTTACCATAGAATATGTGGTAATGACGAAAAACTGATTCTTGTCAATTCCTCATTTCTCAATTAATTTACAGCAACTAAATGTTTCAAATAAGGTCGATTATTTTAGAAAGTAACATATGAATTTTTTTGTAGATAGAGTATATATTCGAAAAATAGCACATTAGTTTTATTAATTTTTTTTCGCAGGAGCTTTAATTTGCAACAAAACACGATAGAACCAAATTACTTATTTTGAAAATAACAATTGACGAACGTCTGCATGCGATATCCAAATATGAGTAATAATATTTCCAATTTTACATTATGATTTTCATTATTGCATTTCTTTGCATGTTTCAGAAAAATATAACGAATTTTACAATAATTCAAATTTTAATTATAACAAATGAACCGCTAATCATTTTGAAAAATGTTCCAGGTAAATATTGTTCCAAATTATTCAAGAATTAATTTCAGGTATTTTATGTTTTATAATAAATACTACCGTTTATAAAATCAACGCAAGGGACTAAAAAATTCCATCAATAAAATGTTAATACCACTGGTTAAAATAAGCTCATTAGCGAACTTAAAACTAACTTTAAATGTGAAATTTCAGTGGAAAATTCGTACACGTTCTCAAGTTATCATGGTTCCAGACAGACAGACCGACTTTTTTTTAAATTGTTTAAAATAACAATCTGAAGAGCTAAATACATCTCTAGAAATTGTGCAGGTAATCATAAACGGCTGACAGTCAAAATTATGTTCCACGGAATAAAATTAGTAAACACATTTGTACATATTTTAAACTGTTAGGTTAGAATAATACATCAAGCGTAGTCACTATTACAACGATGCGGCAAAGATAAAATCAGAACGAGACGGCACGGTTAATCCTCTATGATTACCTGTATAACCTACTTCGGACGGCTATTATTTGAGCGTATTGCATCAACAAAAAAAGTTAACAACAGGAAAAAATATTTTTCAAAGTGAAAATATTTAATCATAATATTTTAAAATTAGTTCGTTGGAAATAATGTTAGGGAAAATTTACATTGTTTAGTTAACAAAAGAATAGAGGTAATTCACCTTTAAATGAAATTGTTTTCTACCATAAAATATAATTTCTTTCATTCTTAATTTTTATAAATTATATTAATCTAGTAAAACATCAGTCAAAAGCAATCTGAGTTTATTTACGGCCAAATTGAGAATAACGTGAATAACTGAAAAGTGAAATTTCTATGAAAATTATAATTATTAACTTTCTTTGTTGCCGACGATGTGCCATTTTGGCATTAAAAATAAAATATTATTTTAGACAGTTTTTTATAAATGACAAAACATATTGACGGCAATTGTGAATATTTATCTTCATCAGCATAAGCATCACCAAAAGCAAATAACAATCCCTACTTGTGAATTTCATCCCGTTGCTCCTGAACATCAGACATTTCAATAATATGAAACAACTGCTGTTCCATTTCTCGTCCAAAAACACCACCAGGAATCTTCCGGAGGAACTTTTTCAAAACACTAGCGATGGTGTAAACACTAAAATTATCCATGTTTACCAATCTACCAGTTTGAAGAAAGTGTATCAATTTTTTCATTGCACCCTGATGACCTGGAGCTCGAAAAACATCTTTTCGAAACGGGGCCTCTTTATTTAGTTTTAAAATAAGCACCTGAAGCAAGAGGAATTAATTATATTTATTCGAGTATTCGAATTTTTTTCCATATTTCATGCAAATGAGTAGTCTCGAAATTTTTTAATTTTTGGATTGTGAAAACTCAATATATTCTCCATTTTTCATTCATAAATTTTGTTATGAACCATTTATTTGTGACGTAATAAATTCAATACACAGTTATATGCACATCGTATAAGAAACGCGCCAAACTTTGAATTAGGTATAGATGCTGTTAAATGATTAATCAATTTGTTTCTTATGCCTGTATTACACGATACAATTTATTGGTCAATAATTTTCAAAAGTTGACCTTCAATTTATTGTTGTGTGTAATATGTCCAAAATTTCCACAATTTTTTCTTGACCAATAATTGACCAAGTTATTGTTGAAATAGAACTGGTTCTATTTTTCGCCAATATTCTGGGGTATTCTAGGGAAATTTTTATCCGATTTGTCGTTGCCAACATTACTCATATTAGTTATTTCGCGTCAAAACACGCGTTTCATATTTGACTTAACCTAAAGAAAGACAAACATTGCAAAAATAATCTTAGTGTTGACAAAGTATTAATATAATTTTGTAGACAGTTGCCTTCAGTATATTAATTTTTTGTCATCTTTACTATCACACTTTCTTTCTAACCACACTTTTTGAAGTTACGTCAAAAATTATAAGTTGGTAGTTCTGATTTTTCTTGACAAAAACTTGTTTCGTGTAATATGGTACAAAATATTTTTGAGTTCTACAATAAATTGTTGAAAACTTTACAGAAAACTTGGTCAATTTATTGGTCAATAAATTGTATCGTGTAATACAGGCATTATGTATGTTTAATTTAAATTTTCTTCCCCAAAATCAGCTTTTATGTACGGAAAAAATAATATAACACATACTTCTATTTAATAATTTAAAACAATCCTACACTTTTATCAGCAAGAGTGAAAGTGTGCGTTCCTAAAAATGAAATTTGAATTTTTGACGTCACAAAATATTTGAAATATAAGAAATATTGGCTTATGAATGGTTTCAAATATACTCCATGGGAAAAAGAATATATTGTGGGATGACCCCGTGTTATATCTAATTTGTCTTCTCCTGTCTATTAGCTCTATAGAAGGCAAGGGCCCAATTGCATAAAGCATTTTTGACTTTAATCACGAAGTCAAATATTTGATTATGTGTTTATAACCTTACTTTTTGACATTTTAATGCAAATAATGATAGTGTCACAAATATGAAATATCTTAAGTTATAGTTTACACTGATGTTTGAATGTTAGCTCATTGTTGCAAGGTATTCAATTGTCAGACATTTGAATGCTAGCTTATTATTGGAAAAGAGTATATAACGCCTCGTGGGCTGTTAAAAAAGAGAATAATCAGTCAGTAAAAGTGATAGCTAGCGATTTTGTTATTATGCGACGAATTGTAATATAAATAAATGTACTGTTACCTTATCATTATTTGATCAAACAAAATTTGTGACAATATTTTATGTATGATTTTATGATAATACAACTTAAAATTATTGATATTTGAATGCTACTAACACGAATATGTAAATTATTAGTTTATTTGACGAAACGTCGTTCAAAATGTTAGCTAACAACATATTAAGAATGCTTTATGCAATTGGGCCAAGATGTTACAATTGATTACTGCTAACTTCTTTCTAAACTTTACAGCTAATTTCTTCTTATTTGTCACTTCTCTATTTGAAAGAAATTAGATGTAAAGTTGAGAGAGGTTGAAACATGTGACACCTCATCTTCTATGACAAATTTTGGCATGAACACAGACCTAACACGTCTTTATTCAGAAAATTTTACTATATAGGAAAGTGTACATCAGTTAAAATGATTGAAATTCGACGCTATCGCTTAAAAAAACACATTTAAATCTTGTTGCCTAAACATTCACAATGTTGTTATCTTTTTAATCACATCGTTAAGTTAGTTATTCATAGCTCAACTTAAAAAAGCATGCTGTTAAAAAAATTTTGTGCAACTGAGTACTAATCACCCGAATAATCAGTACGTAATCAACAACATATATGAATTCCATCGATTCGACAGATATCCAGTTTCATACAAAGACCGTTTTTCGCCTTTTGGAAGACTTTTATCTACGTTTATATTGACCAGTTTTATAAAAGAATAAGTAAATTTACATCCAAAGTAAAATTAATTCATATTTGTAGCATCTTTGTTGGAATATTTGCCTAGTCTAAATGTATCTACACTTTTTCTCTAGGCTCCCTTGCTGTGTGCTGTGTCAAAATATGGATTTTGAGAGCCGTAGAAGCAGCACAAGTAATAAGCATTTTAGTGACTCGGTAAGCCTTGTTCCCGCTTGTTTCCAAAACTTGGCCTCATGTCATGATGCTCAATTTTACACTCTTGTTTAGTTACTAAAACAAATTCGAATCAATTCAAGCTTCTTTACAACAAAATCATAGCTGTCAAATAATCGATTGTCATTTGATGGAGTGAATTTTATTTGCTCGGAATGTAAATTTAACCGTCGTTTATAAAACCAGACATATATTTTTTTTTTGTAAACGCATCGAATCTCATCTGTCAAAGTTTGTCATAGAGCTAATAGATAACCTGTATAACTCTTCAAAGAAATTCACAGCTCTGCTTTTAGACATTTTTATCAACTTTATATATATAAATTTCAATGAAAGTTTCATTATTTTTATTTTGGACGTAGTGTTAATATAACATTGTTACAAGCTAATTCACTGAAAATTATTTATAAGTGAAGCATTCAATTTATGTTTATTGTAATCCAAACTTTGTATAACAGCTATGTAAAGTCTAATACAAAACTTGACTATGATTTAAATTCAAGGTATATTTTTTAAATTATTAAATTGTATATGAAATTTCATTTTCCGGCTTTTTAGCGGATGGTCCATAATAACAAATTTAAGGGATTACTTTGCGTGTAGATGAATTTAGGAAAATCCTAAGGCTGAAATATGGGTAACAGATGTGAGGTACTCACTAGAAGAGGTCCAGGAATGTCATTTTTGCAAACTTCTTCCAAGGGTACACCAAATTTAACTTTCTCAAGTCGTCGAGGATATGGCCCGGATGGGTGGCCGCAAGATGTAACAACATTGCTAAAAGTGGCAGCTCGCCGATGCATTCTGGCAGCCCAACTAGTCATAACGGCCGATCACCCGACCATAACCTTAATCAAATTATCACCATTAAACAAACACTCAACGAATATTGTTTCACTATAAACACGATACTAACGGTCTTCTTTTACCTTCTTCGTCACATGAGCATTGTGATAGATAAAGTTATCAAAGATGTTTATGATAAATATTTAAACCACACCTTCGACAACCCAAAAAAATCGATGGAAACAAACATACCGTTTAGGGGAATTTAACACTATATGTGTGACAACTTCACAACAACTCAGGATCGGACTCAGTATTTTTGTCACTTCGGGAAGTCCCTCAATATTAAAATAATACAGTTTTTATTTCTTTCACAAAAAATATCACATAACACATTAAAAATTCCGGTTAAAATATTACTACTACTGCACACTATCCAAATCGTAAACGAAGACTATTATCAGCTGAGCGTAAATGTCTCTTCGAGTCTATTATGAATAAATATGAGCTCTGCGCAAGCTCAATTTTTGAGAGGCAGCTGGTGGGAGGTACTCATTAATTTCAAATAGTGACCAACAATCGGAAAATATAATTTTGATCTATTATTCAACTTCACTTTTTTATTTTCCTGGTCCTTCCGGAAATGGTGACTAAGCAGAATTTCTTTTTCCTAAAAATACAGATATATTCGTTCTGAGGCCCCCTAAAACGATTGAGATGATTTTTCAAATGAATTTTTAATAAAATCAGTACCAGCGATTGAACATTCGAGTTGAGATTTAACACATGAGACATGAGTATAATTTGATCGTGATTTGATCGTGATTTGATCGTACGTTTGTGGTGAGGACGGTTCACCACTGACTCTTTGATTTTCTGCGTACTTCCATAAAATTGAAGATATGACCTCAAATTTGATGTACAAAAACAGTTTTGATAATTCCATTATCAAATCACACCTCTTAGAGGTTTATATTCTACAGTTTATCGAGACTTGAGTTACGATGCTTTTCTTTTAAACTTATAGGCATTGGCTTATCGTTCTTTTTTTCCTCCCGAAAGAATTCATGTCATACGACCATAAATACTGCCGAGGAAGTAATGCACTAATGTAGCAAAGCACAGCCAATTTTTTTTACTTCCACGATCTATTTACAAGGTGTAACAGAAATAAGCACATTAATTTTAAGCAGGAATAGAATTCGTCAAGTAGAACAATTTTTCCTAATAACTTTAAGAAATATCATTGCTCTCGACGAGTTCTATTACTGATTAAAATTAATGTACTATTTCTGCTACACCTGTATAACAGAGGAAGTATTGTAATCGTGATTTTTCGACATAATTTTCAAAAAAGTCGATCTGTCTGGCAGCACGATCACGTGAGAGCGCGTATGAATTTTCGATTGGAATTTCATATTTAAATTATCAAAAAGTTAATTTTAAGTTCGTGGATGAGATTTTTTCAACCAGAGATACCAACAGCTTATTAATGGAGCTTTTTAGATTATTGCGTTCATTTTATAAATGGTAGTATTCATAAAATATGAGATAACTGAAATTGATCCTTGCATAATTTGGAACATTTAACTGAAACATTTTTCAAAATTATTAGCGGCCCAAATGTTATTATTAAAATTTGATTACAAAATTAAGAAATGAGAATCATAATGTGAAGTTAGAATTATTATTACTCATATTTGCACAACGCATGCAAAAGTTCGTCAATATATATAGTGGCTTGGACACCCCAGGTGGGGTTGCGCTTCTACTGAAGCTCTCGATCCTTTATTTGAGGGGGATCAGTCCTCATCGCCTTGTTCTAAATTTTCTGACATATTTCTCTCCATGTCTTCCTATCTCAAGTTTTCTCCTTCCATTTCTTTATTCCTGCTTTACTCAGATCTGCTTCTACTTCTTGTAGCCATTTCGACCTGGGTCTGCCTCTTCTTCTGTTTCCGCTTGGTTCCAATTGTAGAATTGCCCTTACGGTGTTTTTTTCTGTTTTTCTCTATATGTGTTCTAACCATTTCGTCCTCTGTTGTTTTATTTTCCTTACTATATCTTCTCCTTGCAGTTCTTATTCTATTTCATGGTTCATTAGTATTCTATATTTGTTTTCTGTCGTTTTTACTAGTCCTTAAATAATTCTCACTATTTTTCTTTCTACTATTCGCAAATCTTCTTCATCTTTTTTGGTCATTGTCATTGTTTCTGCAGCGTACATTATTATCGGTCTGATTATTGTTCTATATACTTTTAATTTTGTTTTCTTTGTTAGATTTTTATCCTTGAGTAATTTTTTATTTGCGTAAAAGATTCTGTTCGCTGTTAATATCTTCTCTTGGATTTCTGTTTGCCTGTCTCCTTTATTTAATAGCATAATGCCTAGGTATTTGAATTTATTTACTTCCTCAAACTTTAGTTTACATTAATGATTGTAGTAAAAGTTGAGTTTCAATTTTTGAGTTTCAATTTATGAGTTTCTTTATTAATTAGTTTACATATTTTTATATTTCTACTTCCTGATTTTTTTCCTATCCTAATTATTTTCGTTTTGTTCTCATTGATTTTTAAGCCCATTTTGTTTCCTTCTGTTACTATTTCTTCGACCATTTCTTTCAATATTTTCCTATTTTTTGTTGCCAATACTATATCGTCTGCATATGCTATTATTTGTCCGCCTTTAGTTCTGAGTGTTCCTTTGTTCAAATTCCTCATCACATATTCTAACGCTATGTTGAACAGAGTTGCCGATAGTGTATCTTCTTGTCTTACTCCTATTTTTATTTCGAATTCCTGGGTTTCTCCTTTTTGTGTTTCAATTGTGGTTGTTGTTTCACTTAATGTCATCAAGATCAATCTTCTTAGTTTAGCTGTTATTCCAAATTCTTCTAGGACTGTCATAAGTTTTTCTCTTTTGATCGAGTCAAACGCTTGTTTAAAATCAATGAATAATAAATCTATGTTCATTTTATATTCATGTGCTTTTTCTATTATCTGTTTAACTGTATGTATAGCGTCTGTTGTAGATCTGCCTTCCGTGAATCCGCACTGATGCTGTCCTATTATGTTTTCTGTTTCTTTCTGGATTCATTTTTGTATTAGTGTAAACTTTATTTTATATGTCGTGTTCAGCAGCGTTATATCTCTATAATTTTCGCATGTTTGTTGATCTCCTTTTTTGTGAATTGTGACTATTTGTCTTCTTTCCCAATCTTTTGGCATTTTTTCTGTTCTCCACACCTTCATTATAAGTTTATATATATATTCGTGTAGTTCATCTCCTCCATATTTTATTAGTTCTGTGTTTATTCCATCTTTGCCTGGAGTCTTCCCATTTCGCCTGCTTCTTATTATTTCTCTGACTTCTTCTTTTGTTGGTTCTTCTAATACTCCTTCGTCCGCAATTTCATCTTGTGTTGTAATGTTCACGTTTTATTTCGGTTCTGTTAGCAGGTTTTTAAAGTATTCTACCCATGTTTTCTTATATCGCTCATCGTTTTCTGTTTTGTTGCCCTTTGCGTCTTTTATACAGTAGACTTTTGGTTTGTATGTTCTTTTTTGTTCATTTATTTTTTTATAGAATTGTTTTGAGTTTCTATTCACACTTTCTTTTTCAATATCTGTTATTTTATCGTCTATCCAATCTCTCTTGTTTTTTCTTAGAATTTTACAACATTTCTTCCTTATTTTTATTATAATCTTCTCTGTCTTCTATCCTATTTGTATTTATCCACTTCAGTCTTGCATTTTTCTTTCTTAATACTACCTCTTGGCACTCTTTGTTGAACCATGTTTTTCTATTTTCTTGTTTTTCTTCTTCTATCCATTTTTTTGTAGCTTGGTTTATACAGTTTTGTATCTTATGCCACTTCTTCTCTACATCGTCTTCTTCTTCATATTTTTCTTTGATGTGTTTCTCTATTTCTTCCTCGTACTTCTTCCTTGTGTCTTCATTGCTTAGTTTTTCTATGTCCCATTTAGTTCTCTTGCTTCTGTCCTTCTGATTTCTTCTTACTTTTTGTTTAAGACTTGCTATTACCATAAAGTGGTCTAAATCCGGCATGCTCCCCTGTATGATCTTACATCTGTTATATCTGATTGTTTTCTTCCTGTGATTAGTACGTGGTCTATTTGTGTCTGGGTTACTTGGTCTGGCGATATCCAAGTTATTTTATGTATTTTTGGATGTTCATGTTTGGTACTACTTATAATCATGTTGTTTCTTGCCGCTATTCCACATAGTCTTTGATCGTTGTCATTTGTGTTTTCATGTATTGTATATTTTCCTGCTACCTGCTTTGTATGATCTTCTTTTCCTATTTGAGCGTTGAAATCTCCTAATAGTAATAGGGTGTCTTCTTTTGGTACTTTTTCTAATTCCTCTTCTAATTTTTCATAGAATTTTTCTTTTATTTCTGTCTTTGCGTTTTCTGTTGGTGCATATACGTTTATTATTGACAACTTAAAAGAAGTTGTTTCTATTCTCACATAGGCTAATTTTTCATTTATTGGTTCAAACTCTATCACTTTCTTTAATTTACCCGTTATTAAAAAAGCCACGCCGTATTGTACTTGTTTTTCATTACCTGAATATTGTAATATGAAGTCTTTCTTCTCTATTACCCGTTTTCCCTTTCATCGAGTTTTTTTTGTACTGCCGCTATGTCAATATTATATCTTGATATTTCTGATACTATTTCTTGCATCCTCCCTGGTTGTAGCATCGTACGGACATTCCATGTACTGATTTTTATTTCATTGTGCCTGTTCTTCTTTTTTGGTTTTATTTTTTACTGCTATGTTTCTGTTCAATAAATCTTCATATCCATTTCCTTGCTCGGTCGTCGTACCTCTTCTTTCCTTTCCTTTCTTGCGACTTAGTTTTTTGGGATTAATTTCTCTCTTTGTTTGTTCCACAGTCACATGCTGTTATCTATCATTAGTTTATTAGTGTAAATTTTTACCTGTTTTCCATCCTCTTTTTCCTGTTTAGCTCTTTTTATTATCTCTCCTTGTATTTTTCTTTCATTAACTGTTAGGAATTTGTCTATATATATTTTTTGTCCTTTCAATTTATTTTTTTGCGTGAATACCTTCTGTGTATCTTCTTCGTTGTTATTGCTACTTTCTGTCTTTTGTGTCAATTGTTTATTCAAAATAGATAATTTGGTTCTATCGTCTTTGGTATCAAATTATAGCTCCTACGGAAATAGTTCTAATAAGTGTCAACAATGATATTTATAAACGATTGTCGATTGTTTTTTACAAGTTATTCAAATACTGTCTAATTACTCTAATTTGGTATCAATTTAAAGCATTAGGATAGATAAGCTTAATAAAAAAATGTTTTGGGGTGGGTAATTGTATTTTTACAATTTAACCATATTATGCCAAATTTAGAATCAACTAAAGCAACTAGACATAAAACTTATAGCCGTTGTAAAATAAAATGGTAATTTCATATAACACCCATCACTTTGAAATATGCAATTAATTGATACGACACTCTTATTTTATAGAACAGCAATAAAACTGGCCCTAAAATTCATGGTCGGGGAAGGCCACATCAGATTTTTCAATAGTTTGACGACGACAAAAATAAGAATTAAATTTTATGTAAAGTATATTTCAACTAAAATAACGTTTAGACGTACATTTAACAGTCTATTGATATTAAAATTATTATTATTCATACTAATAAAACAATGATCTTTTACAAAACTAAAAAATATAAAACATTTTAGGCACATGGTGATAGGTAGAGGTATGTATCAAACATTCAAGTTAGGTACACAGAACACATTTTCATTATATGTAAATTATTCTACATTTAGGATTCATAGCCGCGATATGGCGTCGATGGTACGGGTGAAGGTGGGGGAGGTAACGGACTGAAATATGTTGACGATCGAGAACTTGGCGATGGTGGGCAACTTTCGCTATGACAATGAGATCTAGGAGTTGGTGGTGGTGGAAATGGTCCTGCATCGTATCTACTACGAGTCGGATAGTTGCAGTCACTTTCATCGCACACATCCGTCGAGCATGGTGTAGGTGGCGGAGGCTGATTTATTGACCTGAAGAAAGCAAAATGTGACATATTATTAATTCAGAAAAAGTTTTTTGTTATGTGAAAAGATTTCCATCACAACATAAATATCACATTTTGTGATATTCTTTCTTAAATTTTATTTAAATGCCATAAATGGCTTTATACTTAATAGATGGTGTTGCATGTAGTTTCTACCTCTGCAGATCATCTATCCTTATGAGTTTTCACTCTCTGGGGTCCAAGCCCCTGACAATCTTGGATTTTCGGCTACACTGTACTGATGAGTCCTAATAAGGACCATAGAACAAAACTACTAAAGAAGAAGCGAAACGCCCACTTTATTCCAAACTCAGCATATTACTGTTAGCGCCATCTATCCGCGGTCCTATTGAACTACTGTAATAGCGCGCGTATACGAATCTAGGTACCTACTGTTAAATTTTACACAAACATTTTTTTATGATTTTTATTTATGATTCAAGTTTTCATGATTCAAATATGAGAAATATGAATTGAATCATGATAACTAGAATCACAAACCACAAATTGAATAAATACGAGTAAAAATAAATTAAATACAATCACAGAATTTGGAGTAATGTTAATATTTTCATATTTCAACATTTATATACAATAGCAAATAGTCTTGCATCTGGAAATAGTTCAATTACATTATTCAAAAAACTATATATAGATATGGTTCATCTTACAAAATCACAAAAATGATGTCCGCCTGTCTGTCCGTTGAGGATTCCGTTTTAATCTCGTGTTTTATACACAGAGAAAATAAAATCGCGATATTGTATTACGATGCAGTTCTTGTAAAACATGACATTCTGCGTCGCAAACTAGTGTAGGTGTTTTTTCGATAAAATCCATAATTCTTGAGTTATGGGGTTTTCCTATGGTATTCATTTGGCAAATACGGATTTATTATTCGTATGTTTCTTTCCAAGTTCTTGCATTATCAAAAATGTATTCTCATGGAAGTTAGAATTTTGTCTTGAAATGACCTCTTCACATTTTCAGATATAAATTAAGTTCCATATTCTATGGGATTTTTCTGGTACCCTGAATAGATGCTGCTTCGTTTATAAATTTTCATAAATTGAGACATTCTGCAGCGGGAATTGATCTTGGCGTTTCTCGATGAAATCCATACTTCAAAATTTGAGTAATTTTTTGATGTCCATATGTACACATATCTATCTATCTATATCTGTTTTTTCTTATGAAGGATCATCAATGTGACATTTTATTCCTGTTTTTCAAGTTTGTCTTGATTTTGACGGTATTCTGCTACAAAAGAGTGATTCAAATTCCAGACCATTTTTCATTGAGGAATACAATGTAAGAATGAACTGACATTTTCTCCTGAACAAGCAAGGCAACGGTACTAAAAATATACAAATTGTATATTGACATCTTATTTATTCATGTGACATTCAAAATCACTTACCACCATAATTGACACTTAGAACTCTTTGCATCTCACTTTGAAACAAATTCAAGCCAAACAATTCAAAAATGAAATCACTTGATCATAAATCGTTCCATAGGACCGCGTATAGATGGCAGGAGAATAATATGATAAATTCAAATCATATTCTCGTTTCGCTAGCCTGATAAGGACGAAACACGTGACTAAACTTACTCTTAGATTTGACATTAACAAAACAAATTTTTTTTGTGAATTTTAAGCATCGCTCGCTCGTTTAATTTTTTGTGGAGCTATCTCCTACATTTTTAACCGAATTTGATGATTTTTTTCCAAGTACAGGTGCGGATCTAGTTTTTTTAATGAATAAAATAGTACCAACTGTATAATTAGTGAGAAAAAATTTCCTAAATGAGTCTTTCAGTTTTTGAACAAAAAGTGGTTTGATAATTATTCGGAAATATTTGATTTTGTTGATGTATTACTTCGGAAAAAAAAATTAAACAAACGAAATGATAAATTATGATTATTATTATTAATTTAACAAATGAAAATAAATAAAATATATATACAGGATATTTCATTCATCCTGTTTATAGTTGCTAACTTTTGTATGTGAAGGATTGATTAGATTAGACCAGGGGTCGACAACCTGCGGCCCGCGGGTCGCATGCGGCCCTTTACAACTTTTTGCGCGGCCCGCCGAAGCACCAATATTCATATTTGATAATATTAATACTCGTATATGATCAAACTACTATTCAAGTTACATTTGAATGTGCGGCCCGCATAAAAAAAAAATATTTTGAAAATGGCCCGCCGACCGAAAAAGGTTGCCGACCCCTGGATTAGACAATATGTGCCATATTATGGTCTCACATTTTGAAAGCCGCTAACATAAATTTTGTTCGTTAAGAAGTTTTTTACACATTCTTAGCAACTCGATAATCTTTAATATATTTAGTATATGTACCAACCTGTAATGTCTATAAGGTCGATGTCTTGGCCCAGGACTCGATGCAGCAGTTGTAGCTGGACTCGGTGGAGGATTTAACGTCTCCCGAGGATAACAGGCTAAACTAGAACCATTTGTACTGCTAGATGCCCCGGTTATGTGACATCGATCATAACACCCAGACGAACTTTGACTGTGGCCTTGATGATGCCCTAGCATCGACATTCTCACCAAATCCGGCTGAGGAACATTTCTCAATTTACTGTTAGCCCGCAGAAACTGAGCTGTGCGTCCTTCAGGCTTTGGACTTAAAGGATCTGATGCTTGATCGTCAAGAGGAAGAGTGGCTCTGCCTGCTAAATTTGGTCCACAGCGCCGTTTTACTATTAAAATTAATAAAATGAGAAGACCAAGAAAAGCAGCCGTTCCCATGACCATAGCTACGACATAAGTTCCACCAGAACTTTGTTTAGGAACAGATATAGGTCGAGCACATATAATTTCAGATTCATCTGCTCCGTCTGCACAATTGTCCGTTCCATCGCATAAAGAAGTAAGTGCTATGCACACATCAGTTTTTGGACATTTAAATTCTTCTTTAGTACAACATCTAACTTCATCTGAAGAATCAGTACATTGTGAAATTCCATCACATACAGCATTCTGCTCAACACAGTCACCATTTTGACATCTAAATTGCTCTGGCCTGCAAGTTGGACAATCCATTTCATCGCTACCATCTTGGCAATCTGGTTGACCGTCGCATCTCCAAGCGGCTGGAATACAATCGTTATTACTTATTGCATAAGTGTATCTATTTCTACCGCAAGTAAAATGATCTCTTCCACATTCTGGAACCGCGGAACAACTTCTGCGATCATCTTGAAGGGCTAAGCCTTGCGGACAAGCACATTCTACAGTTGTTGCATTGCCGATACAAATGTGTGAGCAGCGATGAGTCGCACAAGAATGGTTTAGGGGTGGAGCACGAACAGATACGAGATCAGTTAGAGTTGTTGTGCCGTAAGCGAGTCGGATTTGATCTTGGTGGGTGCTGCTTAGGTTACGTTTGCGAAGTTGGTTTTGATTGCGTTCGAGCCAGTACATCAAGCCGCCGTGCACGGCGAGTTGACTTACAGTTGCTTTCATTTCGGTTACTGAATGCCTGTAGAAATATAAAAACAATAATAATATTCATCAAACTGAAAAAATATATTAAATAACTCTCAAACTCACTTATTGTCTCCATCCAAATTGCACATATAAACATGATACCCCTCCGCTGAACCTTCGGCCCAAACTAACATATCCGTATCCAAATCCAAAGCAATTGCGGTAATATTTTGTTCAGTTATTATTAAATCTAAATGTTGAGAGCCATCCAGTCTCGCTCTGGTTAAACGTGGTTGTTCTCCATTATCAGTCCAGAATAACCAACGTTTTGTTGGGTGAATAGCTAGCAGCCGTGGCTGTATTCCAGGACCTCTAATGACGATACCAACTGCCGAACCGTTGTCTAACCGGGTGACATTAATAACATTGTGGATGGAACATGTCCAAAAAAGTAGACGACCTAAAGAATCAATGGCAAGATCGTAAGGAGAACCGTCGTTCGCTGCATTTCCTGGTACGATTACGCTGGAAGAGGAACCATTGTCCAGGGCACGTTTTATTGAGTGTGTTTTCCCGTCAATCTATTAAAAGAAAAAAGCTCATAAAAATATCGGAAATATATAATCATTTAATAAACATAAACCAAAGGCCGAGGCTCGAATTTTCCCCTCACAAACTATGACGATAAAAAAATTATTTTGCCACAATCGTGACGTCACACTGAATACCGTAAATTGTTTTTACCGAAATTATGAATGAAAAGTCTAAAATTACTAAATCTATCATAATATTTTTCAAGAACCCCATTTCATTCTTAGATTTTTAACAAAATAAAAGATAAAAAATTTAATTAAAAAAATTACCCAATATAGATAGTGTGCCACAGGATCAAAATCCACAGCTTTAATTCTATTCAATCCTTGAATAGGTAGTACAGCTTCAGGATAATCAGAAGAATCAGGTAAAAGCCTCACTACAGAATTACGCTGGCTATAAATTATAAATGAAGTTGGTGCTGAAACATAGATATTGTTTAGAACTAACAATAGCAATTAAAAAATCTACTTACCTATACATGTATTATTTTCCAAAGTATAATGAGTTGGACAGGAACATGTATAAGAAGAAAAGTTTCCTGGTAAAGCAAAGCACAAATTGGAACAGCCACCATTTTCTACTGAACATTGATTTGATTGGTATTGTCGTAATGAGTGTACTACAACTAAATCTGACAAGCCATTTATGCGGGAAACTATTGTACGATCACCACCAGTAGATTTATCAGCTGAATAAATTTCCCCTGTAAATAAATATTTATAAAAAGGTCACATTCAAAAAGATTTTAATGTGGAACTACCTAGTATAAAGAATAATTGAAAAAATGAATATAACAAAAAAATGCAGTCTACTTCCGTCGTTATTACTAGAGATGAGAAAATAGAAATCCCACAGTTCATTAAATACTGAAATAAACACCGTTCAACAAGAATATGGACGGTGATTGTCGATTTAGTTTGAACGAGTTAATAATGTGGCAAAATTAATCCCTGTTAACAGGGAATTAGTGAATATTAATTACCTACGGTGAGTGAAAAAATCTGACGTGGACATCACGTGACTTACTTGTACGTCATTTGATATATATAATCAAACAGAAAATCTCATCATTCCACGGCAAATTTTTTTTTATTTATCCAAAAAATTCTAAAAATCTGTCGAGTAAAATGCGCTTTGAGCCTAGTCAATTCAAAAAATGTTTCGAGTAAACTGCACTTCTGGTTCAGCCGATCGCAATCATAATGCAAGATGTACAACTAGATGTTATAGAAGTGCTTAATACAAAATTCCAATATTCTACGACCGATTGTTTTGAATTTATGAAGAAAACTCGAAAATCCTGTCATATAAAGTGCACTTCCGGCTGAGCCGATTGGTACGAAAATAGGAGATGACCATTTGGATGCTACAGCAATTTCAAATGCTGAATTTCAATATCCTACGGTTGATCATTCTGAATTTATCAGAAAAATTCAAAAAAAGTTTCAAGTAAAGTGCACTTCTGGTACAGACGATTGGAACCATAATGTGAGGTGCACAACTAGACCCTATACCAGCCTTAAATACAAAATTTTAACATTATACGTTCAACCAGTTTTGAGATTTGCGAGTTACGCACGTACGTACGAACGCACGCACGAACATACGTACCGACATCAAGCCAAAAATAATAAAAATGGATTCAGGGATGCTCAAAACGGATATATCCATCAAAATCTCGATGTGTGAATTTTATCGGCTTCACAATACTTCCTTGTAATTTGTACAAGTAAGTAAAAATGATAATTGTGGATCATGGATGCCTTTGATATATTTTAATTCCATTGTTAGGGCGGATGCACAATAGCCCTAGAACTAGAACTAGAACGGTAACGGAAAGCTATCGAGAACGACAACGGGAACGTAAACGCCGACCAGATGCACAATTGCAGCACGCGAAAGACCGAGAACACTGTTTTGACAGATAACCCGACTTTTTATATAGTTATTTAAATATTCTTAAACATGGATGACGAAGAGTTGCAGGTTTTCATGGCATTTTCAATACTTTTTTATAATTATCTACAGTTAGAAAATCAAAACAGGAGGTACGATGATGCACATTCCATAAAACTCTTTATTGAATCAAAATTTGTTCTCTAGGTGCTGGATTAGACCAATTAATCTTGAAAGAATTACAAGAGGAACATTCGTAAACATATTCAGGCATATGAAGGAAGCTGACCATGAAATGTTCTTTAAATATACCAGATTGAACGTGCGATGTTTTGATAAACTTCTCAGCTTATTAAGGCCAAAATTATTGAAGAGAAGTAGAAGAGAATATCTATCTTGGCTATGACTCTGAAATATCTGGCACATGATAGTTCTTTTCAAAATTTAAGTTAATTGTTTAGAGTTAGGAATCCAACAGTTTCCAAAGTAATATATGAGACTTGCGAAGTTATTTGGGAAACAATTCAGCCCATTCACATGAAATTACCTAGTGGAACAAGAAAAATCTGTGCAGTCAGAGCACAAGAACAAGAGTAAATAAACCAAACTCTCAACAATCATATTTTCAAGAATAATGGACAGTGACGTCACGCTTGTTTCTCATTGGTTGTTTAACACCCCGAGAACGGGAAACTTAAATCTTGACCATCTTTACCGTTTTCATTCCCGGCCGACCTTGCTCTTTCCGTTCCAGGAATCTTATTGTGCATGTGTACATACAAAATACACTGTTCAAGTTTATTCCCGTTCTAGTTCTCGTTGCCGTTCCCGTTCTCGGGCTATTGTGCAGCCGCCCTTATATGTCAAATTGACATGTGGAACATTGTATTATGAGATGTGTTCGTTATAGTGTTTGCATTTGCTGTAAATGTGATAGCACAGAAAATGTAAAAAATATCAATCAATAAAATAAGTCATGTGAATTGCTTCGTAGTATTAGTTTACTGTAAATATGATCGCAATTGCAAAAATTGGTTTATAAAATCGATAAAATAGTTTCTGCACATTTAAATTGATTTAAAAAGCTCAGTAATGGGGTTCTTTGATGCACTTCTTACAAAAAGTATCGTATGCAATACGGGCAATTTTTTATCTTCCCGCCTTTTTTTTCTAGGTGTTTCTTCATTCTTTTCTGTAAGAAATTCTAACTCTCAGATATGCAAGCATTTCCAAGTTGTATTCATTTCCGGCTCCGGCAGCTGATATTTTGCATTTTTTCAAAAAAATAACCTTCAACCAGTGACAACTTTTTGCAGTCATTTTTCACATTTACATATTTTGAAACTCGTATTTGACTACTTGAACTAACAGTATGCTGCAAAATGTTTTACAATAAAACAAATTTTATATCTCCTTTTTTTAATTTCTTGATACATTCCAACAAGCGAATTTAGTTAAAGGCCTATTGCGTATCTTCAAATTTTGACGAAAGCGCCGCATATTATTCAAAAATCACAACTTCGAGATGTGATGTCCCCTGTCAATGTTTTGAAATATGTCAATCTGCTTCAAAATCAAAATGATATCCATGACGTGCCATCTCTATTCCTAATAATAATATTGTATTTAATTTATGACAACATTTGTAGACAAAAATATTTTAAAAGAAGCAAATCAACCATAGTCATCATTATTTTTTATTGTTTATGTGACTCATCTAAAGGTAATCAATTACAGTTAGATTTATAATGTGTCATATACATACAGAATTTGAGCGAAATCCTTGAAAGAAAGAGATTTTCTCATCTTGTTTATCTTTAAAACAATTCTTGAATTTTGAGAAGGAAAAGTATTAAGCAAAAATTTGGTGCTTTCAGTAAAGGATTCTGAGACGAATTTAAGTGATTTTTCAGTCAATTGTAAAACTTATCTAAGTTATACTTATTGATTTTTTTACAATTATAATATTTAACTTCTCTTAAAGATGGTTGATACTGAGAATTGAATGATATCTAATACATTTTTATAAATTATTGCATAAAATCACACTCGTTTAACTGCTGCTATCCACATTTCTCTTTCTTTCGCTTCATAATCTCTTCCCGGAGACCTATAAAAATTAGTTCTGGACTGTTTGCTTTAGTATTAGTACATCCTACAACACAACAACTTCTAAGTGAATGATTCATACTCATGATTATCGAATAATATGACATACAAAAATGACGTTTGACAGTTTGACGTTTTTGACGGCACACCTCGTAGATGTAAAATTTAACCGATAGAGCGGAGCTACTGAGGATACGCAATAGGCGTATACCTTTGCCAAACTTACGCACTGAAACTCGTGAACTATGAAATAAAAGACTTATGTAGGTACTTCTTTCTGACCCTTTTTTTATAATATATAATACCTCAACGTAATTCTCATCTGAAATTTTTCAATTGGATAACTTTTTGAAGGTAACAATCGGGAAAATATGATTCTTCATACTTCCAGTTACCAGTTACATAATAGTTATTTATACAACAAATGAATTAAACCACTGTTTATTTGCGAAAAGAAAGTTCAAAATCACGAGCGTGTTTAACGCCAGTGGTTTAATTTTTCAAGCAAATAAAGAGGTTTAATTCACGTGTTTGTATACATAATTTTATTCAATTTTGCGTAAATTTTTTGAACATGAAACTGAGGAACAAAATTCAAAAAAATTAAATTGCAGTTGCAAGGAAGCTTCGTTGATATCGCGACGAGTGTTTGTTTCTCAAACATTCGGGAGTGTGACTGTCAGTAAACTGTCAGTTTTGTGAATTTTGAATTGAAGCGTCATAATTGTGAAAATTATTGTCTAAAATGATGGAAGAACGTGATTGAAACAATGTTCTCGTCCCCGAAACCATTTTGAACGAAGCAGCTGCTGCAGTTGGGAAAATTATTCCTCGAAAATCGAAATCTTTTTATAAAAAGGAATTCCAATAATGATTTAAATTTTTTTAAATCACTAATAATTCATTTTGTCCGCGACTACCTTATAATATATATTTTATAAATGAGTTTTCTGAAGCAAAACGATAGTCATTTTTCACAGAGTGGATAATAGCAGTGAATAATCATTATTCACTGGTGTAGATTTCCTAGAGCAGGCGGTATATATTATGAATCTGGCAAGCATTTATCAGTACGTCTAGGCAATAACCAGGCACTTTGAGTAGCTGACTTTATATAAATCACAAAAATCTTGTTGAAATATTACTTTAATCTATTTTTTAATGCACTTGAAGGAAAAAATTGACATTAAATAAACTGTATCAAGTGAGCCATTGATATGACATGACAAGCGAAGCATAAATTGTATACGTAAAAAATTAAAATTGATAGTGAGAAAGAGATATTGTGTACTTGTACTCCACCGGAGATAACGGAAGCTGCAAAAGTCACCTCTCCGGATTTGTTGCCTGGGAAATCCCGAAATCTTCACATTCTTTTGTACAACACCTTTATGGACTGAAGGGCGACCAAGAAAATTAATTAATTCTCAGGGTCAGTTTTACTGGTATATTTACGGAATTAGCTGCAAAATATAAATCATCCACATTGTGGACACATTGCTCTATGCATAGAAGTACGCTTAATATAAATCGAGGAATCGATATAGAAGACTATGCAAAACTGCGGCCACTTTCAAAACGGAGATCTAAGGGCTTTCATCCGAAAAAAGCCAATACATTCCCTTCCGAAAAATTTTACAAATTTCTTATTCAAGCATGTGAAGGAAAATATCTTGCAATGAAGGTGAGAAATTACAAACAATTAAGAACTTGTTTGAAAAAAAAAATTATGGAATTAAAGTCAATAGTAGTCGTGGACAAAGTATAGTATTCTATTCACATATAATAAGCTATGATTCACTCAGGTTAATTATGCCACTCGCTACGCTCGTGACATAAACTTGACCTTCGTGAATAATAGCCTTCATTATATGCTCGTATAATAATATACTATTAAATCACTAATGAATAAAGATTTACTTATGACTGTTGCTATGGATTCAATAAAGTAGCTTGAAAACATCAAAATTGAATAAAAAAATTTTAATCACTGTTGGAATTCTTTTTCATAAGAAGATTTCGATTTCTGAGGAATAATTTTCCCAACTGCTGCGGCTGCTTCGTTCAAAATGGTATTGGGGACGAGAACATTGTTTTGATCACTTTCTTCCATCATTTCAGACAATACTTTTCACAATTATAACGCTTCAATTCAAAATTCATAAAACTGACAGTTTGTCACACTCCCGAATGCTTGAAAAACAAACACTCGTCGCGATATCAACGAAGCTCCCTTGCAACTGCAATTTAATGTTTTTTAATTTTGTTCCTCAGTTTCATGTTCCAGAAATTTACGCAAAATTGAATAAAATTATGTATACAAATACGTGAATTAAACCTCTTTATTTGCTCGAAGAATTAAACCACTCGCGCTAAATGCGCTCGTGATTTTAAATTTTCTTCTCGCAAATAAACACTGGTTTAATTCACTTGTTGTATAAATAACTATTAAATCACTAATAATTCATTTTAAATCATTAGTGGATAAAGATTTACTTATGACTGTTGCTATAGATTTAATAATGTAGCTTTAAAACGTCAAAATTGAATAATAGTTTATAACATCTGAGGGGGGAAGAATTTCATTACAGCCGAGAGCTTATTATTATATGACCGCGAGGCGAAGCCTCGAAGATCAGATATAGCTCGAAGCTGATATGAAATCCTCACCGAAGTATGTATACTATTTTATTCACAATTATCCCTAATTTTCCAAGAAATTATTGGTTCAATCACGCTCTTTTTTCAACAGAGTAAATTGATGTAGTAGTCTATGAAAACAAGAATGTCTTGAAAAATTTGACTTTTGTTGGATTTATGATTTATGAATCAAGTATCCATTTAAATTGTGATTAGTGCAGATATCAATATGTTATAACAGTGAAATGAAGCTATATACTTGCCCCGAATCGAACGAAAGTGCTACGGATGTAAGTTCATAACGATTTTGTTCATAATTTACAAATTTATAGGACAAAGATTTATACAGAATTGCAACATAAGTCCGTTTCTTTTCAATAATCATTGTTTTATTTGAATCATTAGATAATATGATCGGTATTTTTGACAGCACGGATTATTCTACTGCAACAAAGATTTATGACTGATGCTAGGCAACTCTGCATAAACATTTCCCACCCAAGAGATGGAAGTATCGCTTCCGACCCGTGAGATAGTCATTGCAATTGGAAATTACATATTTCCCAACCTCTAAAGGGTTAGGAAACGCCATATTACTATAATGATTGCAAATAAAAATAATTAACAGGCTATCAGTCAACATGCTGTTAACTCGATTTTTTATTGACGTTTATCTGGAAAAAAAATCGCGTGAATATTCAACTTGTTTCTAACGTTTAAATGACGTTTTTAAATTGTATTTGTTGTAAAATTATACATGAGAATATCACAACTTTGATTTAGATATCAAAAAAATCAGGTTAGAAACACGTGATTAAATATTTGACAATGTGATTAAAGTTAACCAGGAAAGTTAACAATGCTTTATGCAACTGGGCCAAAGTCTGATTTGCAATTCGGATACAAAAATGCAGAATATTTTATACCCCACATTTTTTTCTTGAATTTTTCCCTCTAATGTACGGAATTCATGGAAAAACGATTTGGACATATTTTCATGATAGCGGAACGTTCGTATAATATTTGGAAACCTCGGCAAGACTCGGCCTCCAAACTATTATTCTCAATCGGTAAACTGTACTTACTGACCTTAATACTTAAATAACTATTATATAAAACAGGATTTAATTTGTACAGTTCTACTAAAGATTTAGTCATATTTGGCAGCTATTTCTTGGCCACTATGAAAAAAATCACAATGCAGAGAAATATCCGCTCTGTTTTCTATGGCTCTGACTCTAATTTTTGTTTCTGACAAACGTCAAAAACTAAAAGGTTGGTGTGACTGGCAATACGCACAACTGCGCATGCGTTCCCGAATCTATCCAAAACTCGAATGGAAAAATAGAACCAGATGTATTTTTCTATGACATATTTACGTGCGAAAATCGAACGGAAATTTCTGATTTACATTATGCTAGAATTGTCTAGAAGCTTCTCGGACGAAACTCGGACTGAAATCTAGCCGAAAGAAGTATAATGTAATTCAAGCTTAAAGCAACGCAGGAGACTGAAAAAATTACTTTGAATGCTAGCACAACTTAGAAGTAGTTCTATGTAGAAATGCTCAATTACCTGTTTTCCAGTCTGTCCAATAAATCTTATCTTTATACATAGTAAGGCCCATTGGTTGAGCAATATTAAGTGAAATTATGGTTTTCCGAAATGTGCCATTTAAACTGATTCGATGTATAGCCGGATTTGACAAATCTGCCCAGTATAGATAACGATCTTCATAATCTATAGTTAGACCTTTTGCGTGTCCTGTATTATTTATTAAAATTGTTTGTTTTGATCCATCCATTGCAGCTTTTTTGATACATTTTGCTCCCCATTCGGACCAATACATCAATCTACAAAATGAAATTAAATATCAAACATAGGAATGAGGTCGCTCGAAAGTATTACTTACCCAAAAGCAGGATCTAGTGCCAACCCTCTTGGTTCTTCTAAATTCTTCCAAATCAATGCTCTTCTACTTGATCCATCTAGTCTTGCAACTTCAATTTTATTTGCAGAAGCATCAGCCCAATAAACATTATATGCTAGCCAATCAATAGCAACAGTTATTTGAGTATTTACATCTGAAACGGACGAAATTCTTGCACCAAGCTCAATAACTCTGTGAGCGTCAGAACCGTTTATGTATGCCCTGTAGACAGATCTCCCGTCGGCCCAATACATACGCATCCCTTCGACGCCATCAAAATCAAGTGAGCTAGCATGTTTAATACCGGAAATAGGAATAAGAGCGTCGTTTTTGTTATTGTTTCCATTTTCGATGCTAATACGACCAATTGATTGATTACGAGAGTATAAAAGGAAACTTTCTGGTAAAACACAAGTACGATTATCTGCTCGAAGTTCGTAAGCCATTTGGCAAGCGCAAACGTATTTATTCTTGGGACGATTAAGGCAAAGTTGAGAACAACCACCGTTAGAATGACGGCAAGGATTTTCTCCTCGTGTATCATTTAGTCGGACGGCTTTCACTCCCATGACGTTGGCTGCTTGATCTGTGATCACAGTACGGTTTGCTCCTAAAATGCATAAATATCAGAATCCAGTCAAAATTTAAATAAAATTCGTTTTTGCAACACATGTACCGAAAGTATCCTATTACTGAACTATTTTCAGTTTCGAAATTTCTCAATTCCAAACCATGGAAATAATTACCAATAATTCCCTGTTGATAGGGAATTAATTAATATTAATTTCCTGTTGGAAGGAAAAATAATAATGCTGTTGGCATTTTTTATTCTATTATATGTCAAATTGAAATTTGGAATAGAATATTATGCTACAAGGACCGAACGACCGTCATTATTGTACAGGATGAAGTTGGCTGCACTTAATTATATTAGATGTTGACAGAAATGTTGAAAAAATATTGGGAGATGAACACTTTCAAGAATTACCTGTATCTTTTAAAACTCGATCGATGGTTCTCCGTTGCCAATCAGTCCAATAAATATAATCTCCCATCAAACTTAGTCCAAAAGTATGGGGTAAATTATCATTTATTAAAACTAATCTATTTGTCCCATCCATATTTGCAACTTCAATTTTATCTATTTTAGCATCACACCAATAAATTTTAGATTGTTCCAAATCTAGAGTTAATCCATTAGGCCAACCTAAACTGCTATTTATAAGAACTAGTCTGTCAGATCCATCTAAAGAAGCACGTTCTATTTTTGGAAGTTTTTCATTCCAATCTGACCAAAACATCCACCCATGTTCAGGAGCTACGACAATCGCTCGTGGTTCTCCCAAACCTTCATGGACTAAAACTCTTCGGTAACTACCATTTAATCTGCTAACTTCAATTCTGTCGGAGCCTGTGTCAGTCCAGTAGAGATTTCCAGCGACCCAATCGATTGCCAGTCCATCCGTATGATGTACATCGTTTACAATAATGTCTTCTTGGCCAGTTCCATTTATTCTTGCTCTTCTTATTGCCTTTTCTTCATCATCTGTCCAATATAAATAGCCATTTACTGGATCGTAATCAATAGCTATAGAATAATTAATTTTGGCTAAAGGCAGAGTTCTATGAGTGTAATCTTCAGAATCGAGATACAAAATAGAAATTTCTGTTCGTACAGCGTATAAAAGAACTTCTTCTGGTCCAGGTGCACAAGTTATATTGTTAATAAGTCGAATTCCAATAGGACAAGCACAAGAATAACCTGGAGAATATGGGGCAAGAAGACAGAGATGAGAACAGCCGCCGTTGTTTAAAGCACATGGATTTTCGCCTGGTTTTGGAGGAGGTTGTCTACTAGCATCCCAAGTTTGAATACACATCGGAATTTGATTCGAATGAACTAATTCTTTGGGATCATGATTTGTTGTGTTATCTATATCCAACATATGTACGTAAGATGTGTGCCAATCAGTCCAAAATAACTTATTACGGTATTGTGTAAGTGCAAACGGATAATCGGAAGCATCTTTAACTAATCTCCGTCTATTTTTTCCACTATAATCCACATAATCAATAAATTTAAGCTTCCCATCAATCCAATATAACAATTCAGATTCATAATCAACAGTTAGGCCATTTGGCCAAAAAATATCATTTGAGATTATAACTTTCCGAGTGGACGGATCACCGTTCATACCCGCCCGTTCTATTTTCGGAATTTCGCCCCAATCAGTCCAAAACATAATGGCACGCATTGGAACTAAAGCTATTGTACGAGGCTGATCAATATCTGTCCAAATTAAAACTTTTCTGAATTCACCATCCATTGTAGCTACTTCAATTCGATTAGTATCACTATCAGTCCAGTATAATTTATTTGTGAACCAGTCGCAAGCCAATCCTTCTGGTAATATTAGATCGGTAGTAATGACTTCCACTTTATTCTCCACTTTGTTCCCATCGTAAGATACACATTGGATAGTTTCTAAACCCTGATCTGTCCAACATAATTTCTTAGCAGCATAGTTTAGATCTAAACCAGCTCCTTGAGTCAAGTTACGGATTAATATTTGAACTTTTGGCTTTGTGTTTGCTCTATTTGTGCTAACTAATCGTATGTCTTCTTGGGTGACAAATAATAATGGTGGAACGTACCCGAAACCAGTACCTCCTACATAAAATATTTTTTATCAAACTATAATTTTTTTAAATAAAAGAGATACTTACCACTTACGATGTCGATGTGTAGCCATAATAACAGATATATAACTCTTGTCAATAATAGATAAAAGTTCATTCTACGTTCCTAACATCAATTAAATACTCAAAATATGCACCAAGTTTGGATTTAAAATAAATTTAATGTAGACATTTGAATAAATTTTTTAAAAAATATTAAATTGTTCATTTAATTGTCATTAAAAGCATAAAAAACAATTATTAGACTGTAGAAAATCAAATGAGATTTTGTTTCCCTTCATTTGTCTCACTAATGTCAACAAATGAATTCATATAAACAAATCAAAAAGTAAACACCTACTAAACAAATGAATGTTTAAAATACACTTGTCATATGTTTCAAATACTTAACAACGCATTAGGTACATAATTACTGATACACAGTTGACATTAATTTAAAAACGATTAAAATGCTATTAATAATAAATTTAACATAAAACTTTACAAAATATTTCTTCACATACACTTCATAAACAACATTTTCACCAACTTATCAACTTGATCTACACGATATTCGCCTTTAAGGTTTGCCAACATGAAAGCGCTCTTGAATTCAAAGTTAGTTTGGAATAATTTCAAATTTCAAAATAAGTTCTTGTTATAAATGAAATAGATTATTACTGGATTTTTCCAAGAAACTAATTGTTTTTAAATATTTCCCACTTAATAATTGATGTCATCTGTTACAAATAAACAAATAACACTCAGAGTCGGACTCACGCAAAATCTTATCTTCAAAGGAAGTTGGTGCACAAAACAAAGTCCAGATGGCAGCCCAATACTAAGGTACCCATCCATTGATAGCTCTTTGTTGTTTGGTTTATTAGATTGGATGGAATAAGAAATAAATTTATAAAATGAAATTGTTAAATTTGAAGAACAAAGAGCTTATTGAAGATAGAAAAACAAAAAAATAAAAATAGAAACAAAAATATTCAAAATAGATATTGACTTTGTTATTAATATCAATTTCTGTTTACATAGTTTTTTTCGCACTCTCGAGAGTTAAAGAACGAATTTAATCCCTCATTTCAGAGACTTAAGTTTGAGTTTAGTCCCTAGGGATCTAAAATGATCAAAAATCCAAAAGGACTAAAGTAAAATAAACAAATTTTTCTATGACAATTATAGTAATTAAGGTATCAAGGTTGTTAATGCCTGAGATATTATTGTCTGTTCAACTCCCGTGGTGCCTTTAATGTTTAATGTTCAACTTTTGTTGTATTTCAATCAAAATTTTTAGTAATGTATGTTCTGTCAGAGAAATTACTCTAGTAACTTATTGCTGTAACTAAAAGAAGGAAACTTGTTTGTTATTTTTCAAAATAATGCCCTCGGGCGTTATTTGTTAAGTAATTACCCTGAAATCAGTGTTATTATGACAACAATAATAAACTAGTCGGATATTAACATTATATTGACACAATCTTACGCAAATGCATCGTATTATAGTTCGTAAATTTTCTAGATTTTTGGGGAAATTTCTCACTCATCTTTTTGATAGCAAGCTTAATTATCTAATTTCCGACTAGTTTATTATTGTTGCCATAATAACACTGATTTCAGGGTTATTACTTATCAAATAATACCCGAGGGCATTATTTTGAAAAATAACAAACAAGTTTCTCAGCAAGTAACTAGAGTAATTTCTCTGACAGAAATCACAATGACAGGACATACATTGCTAAAAATTTTGATTGAAATAGGTACAACAAAAGTCGGACATTAAACATTGAAGGCATCACGGGAGTTGAACAGACAATAATGCCTATGGTCAACATACACACCTCGGGCCGGAGGCCCTCGGAAAGTACACTGTTGACCTCAGGCATTATTGTCCTTTTAACACCCTTGATACCTTAATTACTATAACTGCTGTAGCCAGCCTTGTTAATATGATGAATTTACTCAACATTTTTGTAACAAGTTTGTTGTCAAAATTGTAAGATTAATTAAACTGCTTTTAGACTACTGTGATTCAATATAATACGATAGTATGAAAAATAGCGTAGATAACACAAGACTTAAGTGCCTCTAATCCCTCAGGTGAGTATGAACTCCACCCTCAGGATAAAATCAAGCACTTAAGTCTCTCGTTATATAATATACTATTTTACACTATCTTTCCTGAAATTATATAAATTCACTTTATTTTTACATTCTAGCGATATTTCAGGGAGTTAAAAAAATTAAATTTTTGGTCGTAATAAATATCTATGGATCCATAAAACAACTAAAAAGTAGAAATAATTCTTATTATATATTTTTATTACTTCAGCCCAGCAAACAAAAAGTAAGTATAATCAATGGAAATTGGTCAAGTAATCTCAAAATGTAGAAAAAAACAATAATTAAATAATATGGAATAAAAATTTATTCAAAAAATTCAATAATCATTCCTTAAGTAAATTGTTATATATTTGTAAAATGGATTTATATTTCACATACAATTACATGAGTCTCAAGAAGTGCATATATGGTCTCCAAATTAGTTGCAGATTTTCCATTAAAACAGATTTTGAAAGCCAAAGTAGAGAAAAGTAGATTAGACCAGGCGGTATCCGTGTTATAATATCCCGCTCTTCGCTATTGTTGCTTGTTACCGTAACACCTAAGTAAACAAAGTTTTTAACTTTCTCGAATGCGTAGGTTTTACCTCCTCCAACCTGTATTTTAAGAGAATCTTCTTGTGTTTCTTGATGATCTGACTCTATCTCCATGTATTTGGTTTTGTCCTCGTTTATTTTTAATCCCATTTCTTCCGCCATTTGGACTAAACGTCTGATTACCTCCTTTAGTTCTGATTATTAACGTTATGTCGTCTACAAACGCTAAACATTGGTGTTTTACTTGACAAATGGTTCCTTTTGTGTAGATTCTGCTTTTCCTTATAACCCACTCTAGCGCCAAGTTGAACAGGACGGGTGATACTGGGTCTCCTTGCCTCAGTCCTCTGTTTACATCGAAGCTCTCTGATGTTTCTCCATCCACCAGGATTCTGCAATTTGTCTCTTCATGGGTCATCTTAATTAATCTTATCAATTTTTTGGGTATTCTTAGTTCTGCGAGTGCTTCATACAGTTTATGTTTATTTATTGTGTCATATGCTTGTTTGAAATCTATAAACAACATTTGAGGCTCAGATTGTGTTCATAACTATTCGCTATAGTTTGTTTCAGTGCAAATATTTGAACCGTAGTTGATCTGTTGGTCTGAAACCAGCTTGATATTCTCGTAGGGTATTGTCCGCTTGTTTTTGTATTCTATTTTTCAAACATCCTGCTAAAATTTTGTACGCCACGTCTAATAGTGCGAAATTAGTAAAAATTTATACAAATGACATATTACATGAACTGTCATTTATATAGCAACCAGGTACTCTTTCTTACTCTTAGGCCCGGTATTTCAATCCTTGGTTTATCTTAAGCGGAGCTTAATTACCTTAGTAACAATTGTTCTAACAATCATTACTATGGAAATTAAGCTACGTTTAAGGTAAACCATGGACTGAAATACTGGGCCTTAGAAGTAATAACAATGTCATAAATTGTTATTTTCAATACGCTAAGCAACCATTAAAAGTCGTACATTTAATAGTGTTTGTATAAAATAGTTATTTTTTTACCTAGCAAAAAAATAGAAGATTTACTGACGCGGCTAGAGTTTCAGAGACGAGGCGTAGCCGAATCTATGGATCTAGACAAGGCAGTAAATCTTCATTTTTTGCCGTGTTGAACACATATTTTTTTTGCCGATTTTTTAAATTTGAATAATTTTATGATTAATCTCAAAATTTTTGAAAAATGTCATCGCCATCAAATTAATTTCTATGCATTTGTTGATCGGTTTCCAAGTTGTGATGCGTATGTTAGGCGGTTGCTGCGAAAACGACACTTTTACTGCCTAGGCAATAAAAGTGACACTTTACAGACTAAACTGTCAATAAAGTCGTACTTTTAGAGTCAATTGGCAAAAAAATATTATTATGTTCAAAATATTGTACTGTAGTTCTGTAGTGTACTTAATTTAAGCTGTAAAACTTAAGATCAATCTTGTAATAAATGGTATAAGGCTAAGCCTTAGATCATATATAAATAAATAATCTAAAGGCTAAACGCGCTCTTAGATTCTCTGCTACTATAAATGTGCACAGTATCAAAGTACGATAAAAAAAAGAATCGATATGTAACATGTGAATTTGCTGCTATTATTTTAAATTTTGAAATAATAATAGTTTGTCTATGAAAACTTGTAAATTTTCTTATGTCTACTAATTTCAATGTTACTCTTATTACAAAAATAAAGGTTATGATGATAATCACTTTTTCCTTCTTACTGCAGCTATCCATTAATTTTTTGATTTAATTTCTATTTTGCAGCCAATTTATAGAATTTGTTTTCGTTTTTTCTGCTAGCATGTTTACAATTCACAACACAATAGCTTCGGCTGCTCATTTAATTTCTTTAATAAAACTCACTGAAATTAACATGTGTATTTCATTTACCAAAAGCACCAAACATCGCCCCGAAGTGCCTGAATTGTCCATCGGTAACGCTAGCGTCGATTTTCTTTTTCCTACCATGTCTTCGCACTGATGCATTTTCACCCTTGAAAACAAAAATTCACTTACCGTATATATCTAATTCTTCAAGATCCCTATACATATTTTGCTTTAGTGCTCCTTATTTGGTTGATGCGCGCTATGTATGCACACTACATAATCCAGGAAAAGAGTATTTTGTTACTTCGTCGCTACCAACTTCAATATGTTTATTTTTATTTTTAATTACAAAATAACTTATATGTATTACTAAATTGTACTACTCTGTAAGTACTAATTTCTACAACTAATAAAAAATTTCAGCGATAAAAAAGTACATGCATTCACACAGAAAAATCTTAATAATTTAATTATTCAATAATACATACAAATTTAGTTAACATGATAAAGCAGGCACTGATGTATTATTATTATTTTTTTTTAATTCCTATGATGACCCTGGTGATGACCACGCTATAACAATGGTGCTGTATCCTCAATGTCAATATCAGATTCAAAGTCCCCTGCAAAACAAATGATTTGCATGCATTTGCCAACGTAATGAAACATAAAAAGCTTTATTGATTTGTTAGTAAGCTTTGCACATGCTATAAGATGCAAAAAACACTTCCTTGTTAACTTCGGGTTAATTTATTACAGAAACATACATACAATGTACTGTTAAACAAAAAAGTTGTTGTCTTTTACAAATTTAATTTATTTTTAACTGACACAAATAATCTTTCTGATAAAGGAAGTTTTTGATAAAATGAAACAACATATCACATGTTTTAATTCGAAAATACTCATCACATTAGTTACCACTTTGCATTTCCTTCTATTCTGATAATCAAAATCTGACAAATTATCTTTTCATTTCTTACAAACATAACATTCAAGTTACATAGACTGAATTAACAATCATAAACATATAGTTTATAGTTACACAACAACAATGTAATATTACTTTGAAAATTAAACACGACAAATTAATCGAAATTTCAAACAATCCAATGTAAGACAGATAGCAATATTGACAATAAATGTACATAGGCACAAAAATAACAATAGATTCAGGTATTTATGATCAAAATGAAAGGTATACAAAACATACACGAAATGCTAAATGCTTTATATTAGTATTCTTTCAAGTGCTAAATTAACAGTGACTGCGTTTCAATGACATTAAACTATTTATTATATAAATATAAAAATATATTATGTTAAATGTTGGCGACAGTCGATTTCGAATCTTGTTCGCATTTCATAAGTTTCATTAGAGGTGACCTTTTCGGATGACAATTGACTCCAAAAGTTTTGACATCACGGCCGAACCAAGAAATATAAACCTAGAAAGTTTATGTGATGAATACTCAAAAATAAACTTCTTAATTAATTACGAACTCCTCAAGGTTTTATTTCATGCTCTGAAATATCAAGCTTTTGAAATCAATTGATTGAAATTTAATTTCGAACTGGTACTATTCAAGAATTCTTTTTCAATTAATATTAAGGAATTATTGACTTCAATGACTTTTACTTTGACATGTTAGCTAGTTATTTCCAATAGATCAAGATATATAAATGGTTTATCATCTATATGATAAACTTAAGCAAAGGAGAACTAATAAGAAAATGGCTAGAGTTTCGAAATATTACAATCTCCGGTTGACTTGAAAATTCTAATAAAAGAAGCACTGAAAAGGATTTTCGGCGAATCTAAATGGAAGATGAGGAAAAATCTCAGAAAATACTGCACCGATTTCAATTTCTTCTTTATTATTTTGCGCATGACAGGCTTGGCTTTAAATCATAACAACACTCATATTTATTATATGCTATCATATAAAACGCTATTGTGTTTCCAACAAAATTATTCAAAAAGTAGCAAGTGCATTTTATTTACGACGTTGACAACATACCGGTGTTTGCGAAAATAGCCGATTTCAGCCTAAAATTTATAATCGAGTGATTAATTTCTATGTTCATGAAGTGTAGGGATAATAATGCACAATTAATTTTACCGTAAATATAACTGAAGGACGAAACACGTGTCTACAGTTGTCGCCCTATTCAGGATGATGGTGTAAAAACGTACTCCTCAATAATGCGCACAATTGGCAAGAAAACTTTCTTTTTGAATCTTCCACTTTTTTATACTTTAAGATGGAGTTGTATAGTGTAAAAAATCTATTCACCGGAAGTTGAGGATTTTTGTAATTATAGTAATTAATGACAAAACAAAAAATTTACGTTGGCTGTAGTAATAGCAAGAATTAGATTTTTTCTTTCTAAATTTTTCTAAAAATATACATTTAAATTGACGACTACAGCCAGCAGAAAAAATTCCAGATGCTATAAGTCTTTGAATGAATGACTCAAATATTATACAGGGATTCAAAAGTTATAGATATAACTTATATAATGAGAAAATGTTGAGCCATCCGTGATTCATGTTTCCATTTTGTTATTTATCAACAGTTGTTGGACAATAATATAAGTTTTTTTTTGTTTTTGTGAAAAACTATTACAAAAATGTGGGATAAAGAGAATACTTCGAAATTAAATCTATATCAAGTGTCTAATAAATTTACACAAAACAAAAATACAAATGAAGTTGGTCGTTGTTCCGAATCAAACGTATTGCAACCACAAATATATTAGTCATCATGCTATCAAATATTCTGAGAATATTTGATCGTGTAAAGTGTTTATATAAATTATTAAATATGACAAGAAATAAATGTAAAATTGTATGTAAAAATATGATCGTGTAAAGCAGACATTTATGTTAATTTATAAAGAACTTTAAAATATAATAATAATTTTTATAAAGTGAATTCTTTCTCGCAACTTTTTATAATGAATGACTTCTGGTCGAAAAACGAGTAATAAAGATTTTTCGCTTCCTGGGGATTCCATCCGCGAACATACTGTATATTGTAAAATGTACAAAATGCAAGAGAAACATATAAAATTCTACTAACGCATACTTTATAAAGTCAGGAAGTTGTGCAATATATTGTCACCAATATGAAATATTTGTAGTAATTAGGTCACATAATTATGTATTAGAATTCGCTGTAACTGTGATCCTAATTAGTATTGACAAGGTCGATGTTTAATTGTCGGACATGATTGACTAGATGTTCGGTGGTTGCCAGGCAACAACTGTTAGACAATTGAATGTTAACCCATTGTCGGCTTAGGTATATAAAAGCGCGAGCTAGGAGAGGAATTCAGTCATTCAGAGATTCAGTAAGAGTAACTTTGAGCGATATTGTGAAAATACGAGTTTGTAAAGTGAATATTTACGCTGTAACCTGTGTTAATAAATTATTCTGAATAAAATTTATGACAATATATTATTATTATTAACATATTGTAAGCAAATAAAATTTTATTGTAGCTGTTAAAAAACATAGATCACTGATGGCCTTACATTTCTCCATTAAATAACTGAATGTAGTTCAATGATCATTATCAACAAAGGTTTTCATCAATATTTCGAAGATTATTATGATTTCAATATCGATTGAATCACCCTTCATATTTTGTTAGAATTTTTGATGGCATATACCAGTAATAACTATTCACAAACAAAATTTGTAGTCTGCACACTTCAGGTTTGAATTGCAAGCTTTCACTTCGGGACTAGTGAATTGGCATGCGCATTGCATCTCACGTACTTTTCACGCTAGGAGCGCTGATTATTTATTCAACATGTATTCTCGACTTTTAAAATCACATAGAAGCCTAATTAACAAATACTCTTTTGCCTGTTTTACACGATTCAATTTCTTCATCAATAAATTAACGAAGTTTTATTTTGAATTTATTGGATCGTGTAATACAAGACACTTCGTGAATTTTTTCTTCATGAAGAAATTCATGAATACATTGACGAATTAGAACGTGTTCTATTTTTCGACAACTTTCTAGGGAATTCTAGGGTTTTTTCTCCACATTTTGTCGTCGCCAACCTTTGAATTTTGCATTGTTAAGTTTGTTTGATTCTAAAGTATGTTTGTTCTTGAGCTTGCCGTGATTTTCATATTATAAAATGGTATATGGTTTTCATATTATAAAATGATCTACAGAAACTTGCAAGAAACACAATACAAAAATTAACGACAGTAAAATGACAACTGATATTTAGGTTGGTACTATTAAATTCTTCACAATAAATTGATGGAAATCTTTATGTGTGTAAAAACGAACCAACATTTTTCTGCTTGACAATAAATTCACGAAGAAATTCAAGGACAACTTCATGAATAAATTGGATCGTGTAAAACAGGCATAGACGCATATAATTGGCCATTGAATTTGAAAATGTTTTTTTTTTTTAAACCGAAAGAAGAGTGAAGTATTTAAAATTTGCAATATTCTGTGCTTGCTTTCATATATGGCATTACTTTTAAAGCAATGTTAAAAGTGATTGTGAATGCTACGAATTTTAAGCCTGCATGATTTGAATTTCGAGTGTAAATTGAGCAGAGTCCAAAGTGATTGTGAATATAGCTTAAGATGGACATATTTTGCAACTAAATAAAATTTTATATTTTGCTTTATCTTTTAAATTATGTTAACACATCAGTGAAAACCGCGCTCACACTATTTTTAGATATTTCAAAGCTACAATCTATTGGTTTCAATTAATATTTCAACATGTCAAGATGAAGATCATTCAAGCTATTTTTCTGATATTATTTACTGGACTTCAATGGATAATTTCTGTTGAATATTCATATAAAATCGGATTTGACTAGATTTTAAGTAAATTAAATATTTCTTGGGTTATATTCAATATAAATTACAATAAATTCACCTCAATTTTTTATTAGCTAACATGTAAAAGATAAACTGCTTTTTAAATAATGCTGGTGATTAAATTTTTTCATTATCAAAATTGGAATTAATTGATATATAATAGTAGCACCACCATTTAAATAATTTTTCTTTAAATAATGCCTCTAGCATCCAATTCTTGATTCTTCATTAAAAAATAAAAGGAAATTTGTTATAAATAGGCGGAAATTAACAGCGATTACAGAGAGAAAGGATAGCTATTTACAAAGTTGATTACGAGGTTACAAGAAGATTGTGTACAAAAAGTGCAAGTAGTCAAGATTTGTGAAACTAGCTGTAGACTAAAAAGGAATTTATCATTAAAATTATATTTCATGCAAATATTAATTTTCTTATCTATTATTTATATTGTACTCATTGATTTCTCAATATACAGTCTCATTCAAAGCATTTACAGATAAATTGACAAATTTTAGAAAAAAATCTGATTAGTCTCCTATTCTTTCAAATTATCAAGACATCGATAATTCAGTTTATTCAAATATATTGGTGAAAAAATGTTGGAATAAGTATTTGAGAAGTGATGTTTTCAGACATGGAGACTATACAAGAAACTCCATATTATATAAATGGCTTCTCAAAATAAGAGGGCACTAGTATTCCGTTTGTAACAAAATAGAATAGGAAATTTTTTTTGTAACTCTTAAAATGTTATTTTATTAGCCAAAAACAGGACATTCTCAGTCTAACCAAATTTAAGATCACAGACTATTTAACATTTCGTGCAAACGTCAATTTCAAATCGGTATTTACGGGACACAAGCGACATCTAGTTTGTCTGATTTTTGAGGCATATTTTGTCAATTAAAGCATGATTTAAATCACTGCGACTTTTAAAAAAAATCATTGATTTAAATAATTTAAATTTGTTTCTTTTATAATTAATTAAAGCCGTGTTTATTAGATGACAGTCGATAATTTGACCGCAATGATTCAGGGATTCTAATTCATAGAGACAGCTTGGAGACAGATTGCAGTCTCTATGTCAATGTCATAGTTATATTTATAGGATTTTGAATATTGTATGATGGTTCAAACAATATGATCTATAAATTTATGTTGGTAGCTGGTTAAAAACGATGTTTGGAATCAGATTCAATTAATGTTCAATCATTTTCCTAATTTATTATTAATTATAATAGAATAATTTTATTCTATTGTTAATATTTTATGACATCAAGCTGCAGAAACTGACTTTACCTGTCTCTTACTTCTGGAAGACTGTCTTTAACGAAGATGACATTGACTCACTTCTCTAATTGTCCGATAGGTGGTACATGTGTCGAATTAGAATTGAACCCCTGTTGTCATAAACTGAATGTAATAAGAATTTGTCAAATATTTCTCTCAAAGTGAATTTATCTGGTCTTTTATATAGTCGGCCATAATTTAGCTATATTTCTATTGCAGAGCAAAGTATAACGATTCGAATTAATTGATTATTTAATATATTTGAATGAAAATTAAATTCTTTACGAAACAATTTAGAGGTTTTTAATAAAAATGTTGTGAGCACGTTTATTATTTTGTGCTATAATTTTAAATGTGCAATAATAATTAAAATCAAAGCTAATTATCTTTAGAAACAGAACCGGATTTAAGGGTGGGCCGAGTGGGCTGCAGCACAGATCCCCTCCAAATACAAATAAAATATGAATGCGTACAATTCTCAGAATTTTACAAACAATTTGCAGTGGCCGAAAGTAAATGCTTTGGTCGAGAACAATTTATGTCATATACCTATAAATATTTATAGGTATATGATTTATGTACACCTTAAGGAGGTTGAGGCGTTAGGCAATGATAATGAAATAAATCTAAAATACTTTTTTTTCGATAATTATCTTATTACAAAATTTTCTGTGAGAAATTCAAGGTCATTAGGAAGCTTATTAAGTGATAAATGCAAAAAAACTGTTACATATAGTCTTATGGAAAACATATCAATTCTACGTGTGAATGGGACAATTGATTTTCTAACAAATGAACAAATAATGTCAGCAGTACAAAAATTAATTACGTTAGACATTGATATTCCCCGATTATCTTAAATTTTATTCCAACAAGGTTAGGAAGCTCTTAATTAATGAAAAAAATATCAAACATGGGTACTTTTGAATTATCGACTGTTTAGCTTTAGCAAAGCGGCAACGTTGCATTTAGAAATAAGGGGCGAAAAATTTGTCACACTTGGGTCATTATTCCTTTCCTAACGAAAATTAAAATATTTCATATATGTCGCTATATCAACGCATTAATATAAATCAAAGCTCACATTATTATTATTGTGATACTTTTTAATTTAGATAAATGAAATAGTCGAGTTAATTGTTAAAGTAATCATTTATTTTCTAATTTTTGAATATAATAATCAAATAATAGATAAAGATACAAATAAAATTATATTTATTTTTTTTGACATTTCCCGTTTTTATCATAATTTTTTGTTTTTTGCACATCAGCCATTTTTAGTTACATCAGCTGACAATGAGCATCAATGTAGCCAACTCTTCAAATCTACGCAACGTTGCCGCTTGGATAGTGTTTAATTCTTTCATTCTGATCTACGATTTTTAATGGATTCTATGATTTTTCAACTATTAAACTATAAAGTTTAAATGTTTCTAATTTTTATTTAACAATTTACTGCAATAATTCATAAAAAAATCGTTGATTGTAATAAATTTTAGTTTTTCATACTTTTTTTCTTCAAGTTTGGACAAAACATCCAAGAGTTAATCCATCAGCAGAAAATAATTGAATAAAATAAAATAACTGATTTATGATAATGAAAAATTATTCAGATGTACGTTTATTACAATAATAATAAATTCTGCAAACGTTACAATCATTTGTAATAATTAATTACAAATCAGTTTCGACTGAAAGTTCTATTTACTTTTGATTGAGACTATCCCACCTCAACCTCCTTAATCGTCCCAAAACAAGTGCAGACTGTTTTTCCCAATATGGAAATGATTTTGGAAACGTACCTTATTTTGATGATTACTCAATGCATTGCGAAAAGGTCATTTCAAAATAAAAATTAGTCATAAACCGATTACGAACATCAATGGTCCAAGAACACATAACCTAATCTTGCGTATCAAGCATAAATAAAGATATTTTAAGACAGTTGCATTTTGAAGATGTGATCGATGATTTCGTAAGAATAAAATTTAGAAAAATTTTTTAAAGTTATCAAAAATGTTATTCAAATTGAAGAAAAGGATAATTTAATACTCAATGATAATAATGAAAAATATTTTGTTTCCACTGGTGAGCCCCACCAAACTTTTGCCCAGAGGCCCTCACCACTGTAAATTCGGCCCTGTTTTGTATGTATTAATCAAAAATATAAATGATTAAATACTTAATTTCATTTTGTGATACAGTTTTCAAAAATAGAAAGATCAATAAAATAAAGAAAGCATGATTAATTTAAAGAAATCTATTAATTTTTTTATTTAAATCATGATTTTTGTCAACTCAGTGTAGTCTCCATGGTTCCAGAATAAAACATTTCTTAGCATCAAACGAACTTTCAATATAGCAAGTATGTAGATAAGGCGATTCAGACAGCACGGACATTACAGCGATTGATATCTGATGAAAGTTGGGACTACAGTTTTCAATAACTCTCGAATCATTGATAAAAAGCTTATTAAAAATGATTGATAATAAATTATGTCTAGTTATCTTTGAAAATACAAATGGATTTAAATTTTTAAATTTATAAACAAAAGCTAGATGTAATTTGTATCAGGGTTTAAATTGAATTTCTAGTTACAAATCGAAAACTTTTTACAACAAGTTATATCAATAAATGGCCCTTAAAGTTATGTCCATGTTATTTGAATCATCCGGAATTTTATTTTTGTTTTCAATATGATTTTAAAATATTTGAAAGATAAACCAAATTATATAATCGTTAATGAACTTTAAAGTGTTTGGTTTGTTTCAATTTCCGCATACTTGACTGTCGATGTTATTTATGATTTTTTTGAGATTTCAAAATACTTAATTATAAACTGACTAGAGTTTTATAAAATGATTTTTTTTTTTTAGTTACTGATTTAATACCTATAAGTACATGTTTTTAATAATTTGATCTCATTTAAATTGTTCTCAACACAAATAATGATAAATCCCTTAACAGTTTTGTACATGTGTTAAAATTTAAAGTGCAAATGAAACCCGAGCTTATTACTAAAAATAATATATCAACTAATTTGTTCATAAAAAAGTAAAACAATATTTCATGATTTGAATAACTAAAATAATAAAATTTTTGTTCAAAATATAATTAATACAAAATAGAAAACATTGCTCTTTTATGAAATACAACTGCCAGCAGTTACTTTCATTCGAGATTGAATAAACTCGGGTGATAAGATTATTAGCGGGTCGACATTCTTATACAACAAAATTGGGCATATATTTCTAATAGATTTTACTTAAAATAAAACTCTTAAGGGCCAGTTCCATCAACGCCAGTTAAATCAATTTGAAGGTTGTTTTGAGTTTTAATAACCATGGCAACAATTGTATCAACAATAGTTTCTGGATAAAATAACCTAAGAATTTTAACTGACGTTGGTGAAAACGACCCTTAATTATTTTATTCTACTGCTTATTCAAAATTAGTAGTCAAATAGTAATTCTTTAATAATGATAATTCACTCGTTGATATTTTATCCACATAATTATTTTATATTTTTTCATAACGAAATTTTATTCAAAACACAACTAGACATACCTATTTCAGTCTATAATTTAATCCTGGAAGCACATTTTTGAAAAAACAGGCCAGATACCAATTTTTATTTCAGTGCATCTATATTTTGCAAAATGGAAGAACTTGAAATTTAATTACGGCAGCTTTTTGTATAAAATAGTAGCAAAAACAATAACTTCAATAATTCGGCATTTTAGTAATTCTGGATCTTTTATTATTCTATTTTAAGAAATAAAGAAGTAAATGTAGTCAATCATTACAGAAAAAAATTCAGAAATTCATTAATTTAGTATTTGTTTAGACCAATTTCGTTGTTTAGAAGTCGCCCCAGACAGAGAAAGAACGCTGTGCATATCCGAAATCACATTTACATTAGTGTTTAATGTGAAGGAAATGGTAAATGAAAATGGCAGTTAATGGAAACTAGCACTATACCAGCCGACGAGCATTTTTAATGGTGATGTTTATTTCGAGTGCGGTTCTTGCTGAATCGCGTATTCGTACCATTCTTTTCTGCGACCGAAGACGATGCGGCTGCGGCTTGATTCGTCCGCAGAATTGGCCCGCCTGGATACGGAATTCGGAACAGATTTATGTGGAGATGATCGCAAATTTCTAGGCAGATTTGAGATGAATAGCGCAGCAAATCGAATGTCGCCCAAATCTAAAATAAAAAAATTATTCAACTAATATCGAACTAGAATAATTTGAAATCTTGATAAATAATTGAAATGATTGATTCAGCAAACAATAGGGTATATTAATGAATTTATTTTATATTTTTAATTCACTGTTTACATCGTTATAACATGGTAAAAAATATAAATTATGTTCAAAAGTGCCATAATCAAGTATAAAAATATATAATAAAATTGAGAATAATTTTGAGCTGCTTAAATGCCGCCATTTTCGCACGCTCTATTGATGACGTCAAATACCATGTCTAGTGACATTACAGTCCATTGTTTACTAAAGGTGTTTTCGTTCTCAACTTATTTCAGTATTAAAAAAGGTCAAAAGTCAGTTTATAAGTATTGCATTATGCCTGAATGCAAAAGACTATCAGAAATGTACCTTATAAAGTTTTTTTCCAATTCAGACAGGTTTTAAAATACGTAAGAAATGATGTAAGGTTATCAGAAGAGATGAAGTATCATAAAAAACTTGACAGATCATTATTAACATTATATGTGATAAGTTTTAGCAATAAAATACAGTGTATGTATGCGGCTTCGTTTAACATTTGCTCGTTATAAAATAAACAAAAATTATAGGTTATGTTCACTGCTCATCATATTTCGGATTGTATTTATTAAAATAGCGTACATAATGTGTTATTATTGAATAATTACTTTGCAGTGTTCACTCTTTTTACTTCAGCGGACGTAAAATTTGGATTTGAAAGAAAATGAGAGCGGCATCATGAATGGATCTATTCTTGACATATTATCCGATTGTGCTTTTACAAAACCACTGTCTTAAATGATTTATTATCTCACTAAGATGCTAAAATTACACTTAAACAATAAATGAATTTAGAACACGCACGTTATTACTATGTTTTCTAATCAAAAGCCTGCAATGCCATACAAATGTAAGCAGTGGGCACTTGTTGGCATAATATTTGACGTCACGTTGCGTTTTAGAACTTTGAATTTCCCTCGCTTAATTTGCACTTTTATTTATTAATTTTAAGCAATTGAAAAGATATTAATTACCAAAATGATGGTTTAGTACAAATTTCCGGCCAATAAAAATTCGGAATAAAAATATTTGAACCAAATTTAAATTTCATCCATATTCCCTATTAATGGGGTCCTTCTAAAATTTCTATTATATTTTATCTTCGCCCGTGTACCCACGGATGGGCAATCATCCTTGTGAAAAAAATCCTACTTCATCCTTTCTTCTGCTTGTCACAAAAATACTACCCAAATTGAGAAAATTCGGTTAGGAAGCTTTTGATTAACAAAAAAAAAGCAACCATGACCAGCGGCAACGTTGCATTTAGAAAAAAGTTGCTGCGTAAAACAGTTTCGAATGAGAATTCGATCTACTCCTCAAACAGATATTTCGATAATAAAATCAAGAACAAAAAATTAGTTTTGACAAAATATGAAAAAAACTAACCATGCATAGCCATAATACGATGTATTCATTTATAAATGTGTTGAAATATTGGTTGAGAAATAACATAGCTGGTCCAAGAAGCGACCAATCCATATACTCCATCTCACTTTTTGTCATATGTGCAACCTGTAACAATTTCAAAATTATATTTATTAATAATATTTCATTCTATAATTATGAACTTGAAATTAATCTATCAACAATTTGAAAGTAATTCCAGTCCTGACAAATCCAGTTTATGCATTTACTTATTTATTAATAATTCATAAATTAAAATAAAAGTTATAATAATAATAATTTGAAGTTCATTTGGTAAAAGTGTTGTTGGTTAATATTTGAAACTTAGACGCTCCAGAAAATAACGATAAAGTTACATAGTTATTTAAGATATAAGTGTAGAAAAAGTTATTCTTTAATACACGAGCAGCTTGACGAAAAAAACGAGTAAAACAAATGTTTAGGAAGCTCCTTGACTGCAGTTTCATGTACTTTTGTAAATGTCACTTTGACGGCTGCTATTGGTAGCTACGGAAAGATATTGTAAATTGAAATATCTACTTCAGAATGATCAAAAATAATTTAAGATCTTCAAAATACTGAAACCGTGCACAGTTTTCCATAAGAGCCTACTTTAACATTGAAATTGTATCTTTTTATGATCGCACGTAAAAAATTGTTAAACTCTTCTACCAAATAGACCTTTTATTAGTCAATAGACAGGAAATAAAAAAATTTGAATAATACTTACCACCAATCGATTGGTGACTTTTGCAGCGACCATTCCAAAAGCTAATATATACAAACATGGATACATCTCGTATATTTGTTCATTAGATTTTCGATAAATAATGAATGCTGGTACTAGCACCAATGAAAATGGTATTACGGGAGAAAGCACACTCGTTCCCTAATGTATAATAAAAATAATAAATATTTCATCTTTACATATCTTACTGTTAAAGATTTCAAAAATTGTTTAAAATTTCTCAAAATTTATATTAAAAGCCAATATTCTGAACTCGAATTTACAATAAAAACTGAAAAGAGCATAGAATCGTATTATCCGATACACAAGTGCTGTGGTTGTATACGTGAGAAGTCAGCGCTGGAGCATCCTATACATACACTTAAACAGGCCCATTAACGAGGCACAATCTGATTGTTAGTTCTCAAGTAGGTTCTACCGATAGCTAAAATATTTACAAATCAAATAAGTTGTTCTGTTTAATATCAGTGTTTATTATAAAACTCGAATTCAGAAAAAAGACTAATAATTTTTAACCTGATTCCCGAGAAAATTAAAACTTGTCCACTATTCAATAAATCAAATTTAAGAATTCAAAATTTAATCCTCTATTAGAGTTTACTAATATAAAATTGCGAATTAGTTTAAACTTTTTTGAGAATCAGAATATTTATTTATTGAATACCAAATCTAAATTTAGAATATTAATCTACAGTTAGGAGTTAGAGGCAATAGAATTAATACAGCTTACATTTCAAACACAAAAAAAACATCATGCATTAGAAGCTAAAGCAAATAATTAAAACGAAAGAAATTAGTAGGTAGATAGCAAGATGCAAATATATAACATGCAAAGCAAAAATGAACCGCATTATTAGTACAATGATACAACATACTTTCGAACAGGAATAATTTTCCGAATATTTATTTTTTCAGTTCTAGCATTTTATTATCTAAAAATATTCGAACTAAAATTAAAATGTATATAAATATTTGAATATTTATAGAAGATAATTACAGTCTTGTTATAGACTAAAAACTGGCCATCATATTTTCTCCGTTGTCCAGTAAAAAAAATAAAAAATAAATGTAGAGTTAAAACAGAAATTAGTAATAATCAATCAGCGTTTTTTTAAGTCATGTAACACCAAGTAACCTTTTATCAAAAAATGAGAATTATCTCCCTAAAGTTGAATTACGTTATACTTGAGATATTTCTAATAAAAAATAATATCACTTTTCAATAATTAACACCCAGAGAACAGAATTATTATTGGAGAAAATCTAAATTTTTCTTGTACTTGACAACAACAAAAATTCGCTGGTCGGTTTTCAATCTATTTGAGGTGTTCACGGATTAGAGAGCTTATAGCATTTTTCATTTAGAATCAAATTTCCTAGCGAAAAGTAGAATTAAATTCGAATATTCAGTCATACAACTATTTACCGTGAATTTATTTTAACGTGAAACACAGGATCCGTTATATTCATGATTACGGTTTTGACAGCGTTTGCAATATAAAATGAAACAGAAAATAAATTCAACTAAATAATTTATATATTTAGCCGTGAATGTATTATGATTACGAGAGTAGATCGAAAAGTTCTCGGCCAGACCATAATGCTGTTATATCAAGTAAAAACCTTCAAATGGCGCTGCGTGTTCAGTAGATTTGTTGTAGCAGTGACGATAAGTCAACGATTTTTGTCTGCCTTATAAAATGAATAAAATTGAAGTTCGTGTTTAATTACTTCGCTTTGAAAAGTTTAAGACCGACAGAGATAAAAAATGAGTTATTATTATTTAATTTTCGACAGTTTAAAAGCGGGCGGTTGAATTTGAACGAGCCCGTATATCAATCCAGGATGATGAGCGTATGTGACGCCCAAAAACTGTCGTAACCGACGAAATCGTTGCAAAAAGCCACAATTTCATACTAAACGATTGTTAACTAAAGGTTCGAGAAATTGCTGAGGTTGTACCATATTTTATGTGATGTTTTAGGCATGCGGAAGCTGACTGCTCGCTGAGAGCTGCGTCTATTAACAGTCGATCAAAAACTTATTTGTTTGAACATTTCTCAAAAGTGTCTAGACTTATTTAAGCGCTATTCCATTGAGTTTTTTTGGCGTTTAATCACTATAAATGAATCTTGGATTCATCAATACACATCAGAGTCAAACAGCGGATTGGAGCAGGAGAAAGTGCGCTTGAAAAAAGCTAAAATGGTTCCATCTGCCGAAAAAGTCATGACAACGGTCTTCTGGGACTCTCATGTTGTAAGTGCTCATAAAATACTCAGGAAAAGGTAACACTATCCCTGAGGCCTTACTACTCTTCATAATTAGACGAACTGAAGGATGTAATCAAAGTTAAACGTCAACATTTGCCAAAAACTGTCCGAAGATCTTGCGTTTTCTTTTCTGCCGGAGAACTTTTAGAACTACACTTTTACTGTTTCTTAATTTGTTATTCTGTTATTTTCTTATTATATTTAGAATACAATAATTCAGTTCTATTTATTACATGTTAAAGAAGATCTCTCCCGTTTATAAAAGGCCGCATCGCTAAGTCGGATAGTCAATACCAGCTCAAAATAAAATTGGTGCAACATAAATATTCTAGAAAGCTAATACTCCGGGAGACAGCGTTGTTATTTTGCAAGTGATTTTAGAAAATATAATTTCTATATAAAATAATTGTTCAAGCATAGTTAATAATGAAAACAAGTGTCAGTCGTTAGTGTCTTGGTGGAGCTGACTGTAGGAGCATTCGAAACATGTAAAAAAAAACACGGTGAAAAGACATTTCATAAAACTTCAAAATTTGTAGGATCAATGTTTGAACAGCGGACATTACAAAAACAACCGTCAGCTGCATTGAAATTGGTGAAAAACCCGTCAGCTATCTTTATGAACCGGTAATAAAAAGTGAGGTTATACAGAGTTATTTGATTATGAAACTTATACAACCTACTTATAACATTATAAAAATGATAGTCAAGTGGGCTTCTAGTGGGGGTTAAGACTGTCAGCTAGAGGACTATAGGTGTCAAGCGCGCATGGATTTTCAGCGTCGAATAATTCATTCAATTGAGCAACTGACGATCTTTCTCTTATTGTATCGTTAGTTGACGATTAATTTCACTAAGCTTATGCCCGATTTTATAAAGGGCAGAGTAATTTACTTCCAGAGTAAATAAATTTACTCTGTTAAATGACAGTCGATTTTTTGACAGCAATGATTCTGTTGTCATAAAGAAATTCAAGGCGATTAGAATTTGTTAAGTAGAATAAATTTATTTTGAGAGTAAATTTACTTGGTCTTTTATAAAACCGGCCATTAGTGTTAAAACTGAGCTTAGTGAAACTAATCATCATCTAACCATATAAGGGAAAGATCGCCAGTTCAACAAATTATTCGACGCTGAAAATCCACGAGCGCTTGATACCTATAATCCTCTAGTTAACAGTTCAACCCCCACTAGAAGCCCACTTGACTATTATTTTTATAATGTTATAAGTTTCATAATTTATCAAATAACTCTGTATAACCTCACTTTTTATTACCGGTTCATAAGGGTAGCTGACGGATTTTCCACCAATTTCAATGTAGCTGACGGTTTTTTTTTTTGTAATGTCCGCTATTCAAACATTAATCCTACAGATTTTGAAGTTTTATGAAATGACTTTTTTTTGCGTTTTTTTTTTACATGTTCCGAATGCTTCTACAGTTTGTAAACAATCATTTAAAGTATAAATCGGATTTCCTGAAATGACTTTTCCATTTACAACGCTGCCTCCCGGACTATAAATATTATTTCGCAATTATTATTAGGTGTGAAGTAGTTATAGTTATTAAGCTGCATTCACAACCACTTTAGACTCTGCTTAATTTGCACTTGAAGTTCAAATTACGCAGGGTTAAAATTTGTAGCATTCACAACCACTTTCAACATTGCTTGAAATTTTGTAATGCCATCTATGAAAACAAATACAAAATAATGTAAATATTAAATATTTTATTCTTCTTTTCGCTTGAAAGAATATATTTTCAAATTCAGTGGTCATTTCCTTGCAGGGCATGAAGAATAGTTGTTAATTACAGTTATCTATTTATTTGAATTTCAGTTCTTATTGAAGAATTTTATAAAGTAAATAAATATAATAAGTTAACAAACTTCATAAATTCAAATTCAATAATCTCTCGTCCATATTAAAGAAAAGAAATGATCGATTACTGAAATAACAAAACAAGCTTTATCACCGTCAATTCACTGTTTGCATATGTCTTCTATTATTCTATTTGATTTTAAACGTCAAAAATACATGTAGAATCATCGGAAGATGCAATGCACATGCCAATTCGCTAGCGACTTGAAGTGAAAGTTTGCACTTTGCAAACATTGCAATCCGAACGTAAAGTACGCAGACTACAAATTTCAGTTGTGAATGGTTACTACTGAGCTCATACGCTTAGCTTTGAATTTTAAGCTAGCATGAAATTGTGCCATGTTCAAATTCGGTTGTGAATGGACCTTTAGTCTATCTTGTTCAATTTATAAATTTGATTTATGATTATTTTTAAATAATACGTGTTTTTCTTTTATTGCAAATCCTGAGAACATTAAACATTAAAAAATGTGCGGACTGATTCGTCATATGAAACTCTGTGGAGATCAGACACCTTATCGTTGTATGAATGAATATTCGAATTTAATTCTTCTCTTTCCTGCTTTTCGGTGCATTCTTAATTGAAAAATAGAATATTACGTTATAAGATTGATGTTATATAAGAGAATAGAGAAAAAGTTAATAATCTATACATTTTTCAGAATGTTATTAAATAATAAATTACTTTTGATATTAAGTTTTATATTTTATTTGAAACTTTGACGTTTCGATCCTTTGCCCAAGAATCGTTTTCAGAAAACAAAGGATCGAAACGTCAAAATTTCAATTGAAATATACAGAATTTAAAATCAAAATAATTTATTAGAGAGAAAGTTAGGATAAATTGGATATAAAGTGCAATATGCTTCATGATCCATAGCACCAAGTATGTCAAGACTGTGATTATTCAAAGAAAAATATTTAAAAGCATATTTATGAGACTTCGTAAGCATAATATTAGCACTAGATTAAAAAGCGCTTTGATATGGAAAATAACAGATATAACTGAATAAATTTTACATCTACATGAATATATCTATTAAATATGCAAATAAACGACGAAGACTAACAAAAATGTATGCTATACGTATGTAATACACGAGACTGCTGTCAAACTTTATTTTGTGTAAGCCCATTTTAGCTGCGGGAATAATTAATTTCCATTTGTTTTCCTGTAAAAAATACATTTTCTAATAAACAGAACTAATTTTATGATACATCATTTAAAAATAGGATTTCTATTTTCAATTTATACGAGTAGAATGACACTCTTTTCTACCACCGAAATTAAAATGGCATTCAACGAAATGGTGCTAAATAACATTTTAAACATATCTTGGCATTGACAAATTCCTAGCTTCAGTCGTTTAGAGCACGACCTGAAGTTGGTTGATTTTTTCCGGAATAGTAAATTTTTTAAAATAATTTGTTGTCTCAACTTGCGTTTGTACAAAATGTATATTATGTGAATTTATTTTAAAAACTTTTTACATACATATTTCTCTAATCACATTTATGATACTTCTAAAATTGAATATTCTGGAATAACACAATAATCAAATCTATAACAGAGGGGCCACAATAACGTCTAATGCTATTAATTGAGATAGATAAGGATGCATGCCAATTTTTTCATTGGTATGCAATTTGGAAACACGAAATTTCAATTTTTTTTTCACAATTTCACTCGATTGTTGATGCCTTTTAGGCGGTTGCGAATTGCATGCCTTTCAGTACTAGGTTTTAAATTGCTTTCAACTATTCCACGTTACAAAGGCATGCAAAATGGTATCAAGAGGTGAATTTTCAAACCTCAAAAAGGCGGTATAAAGTCGAAGAGCCCCAACTGTCACCATCTCCTGGTCTATTTATTATGATTCTCAATTGAAACACTATCTAACAATGTGGTTTACAAATTTAATGAAATAATGATGACAAAAAGGTTGCTAATTCTAGTACTACAACAAGTAGAGAGAAAACTAACATTGTCTTTGGTAATAGTTGCTCTCTAGAAATTTTCAAAAATGTATCTATGATTTATTTCAGTCAAGAACGGTCCAGGGGCTCTTATGGGACTACGATCTAAGTTTTTTGATTGGCCGAAATATGAACACGACTTACTTAATGCAGAATTCAAAACAAGTTTGCTGGAAATGAGTTCAAGGAATAAAAGCAACAAATATTTTCAAATATTACCTGAATAGTTACAAATTTAAATTTTCGAACTGCACAAATCAATTTATGATAATTGATGAACGAATGACAAATGATGCAACTGACAGATAGCCAATGCGATTGGTTCGAATTTTGGTCAATCAGAGGGCTTAAATTATAGCTCATTAGAACTATCTCAACTGAAATGAATTATAGGAACTGAAATCAGTAATTAATAAGAAGGATTCAAAATCAATATATCAATTAATTAAATAAAAAAAATTCAAAATATGTAATGTTTTTGATTAGTCGATATTATCCTGAAATTCAAACTCTTATCATTTTATTCTAAAAACCAATATAAATGCAGGGACATTATTTTTTTCTATAGCTATTCTAAAATAGATAGAACAAAAATAATTCTTCCTTTCATTCAAAAAGATTTCAGAATAAAAGTTTGTTTAAAACTGTCAATCTGTCATTTCTTAATGGAGCCTAAGATTAAGTAATTTCTAAGAACTTAAATTCTCAAAGACTTGTGAATTTTCAAAATAAAACGAATAATTGTACAGGTAAGTTTTCATTTTTCTCAAAGATTGTTATTAATAATTTACTCTAATAAGTAAAGATCACAAAAATGGAATGACTTCTTGCTAATCTGTATAGAATAATTATTAATTTTTGTTAAAATGATTATCAAGTGGCACCAGTACGTAATATTAAAACGATAAAATTTGAGTTTTGACAGCAATTTCGTGCTTATACTTAAAAGTAAAACTATCGATTATGTATATATTGATTTTTGATAATCAATAAATTATAGAAATTTAAGTGGTAGTGTAGAGACGAGAAATACTAATGAATTTTGAGCGCGTTTAGCTAACACTTATCTACAAATCTTGTTGCAGCATCTTACAGCAACAGTAGATCCATTCTTGCCCACACCGCCGGTGAAAATGACGGAAATATTTGCCTGCGCTAGCATCATAGCCATCAAAACGGCCACAGCCATCGGCACCAGTTTCAGCTCCATTTCCATACCGGGCAGCTTGCAAACGGTAAATGTTAGTCAACCGGTGTGTGTGAGTATGCCCGTATTTATTTTTAATGAGCTCATTTCATGTTTTTCGAATCCAAAATTCAATAACACAGTATAATTTCAATTACGATTGCTTAGTTGGTCAAATTTTGACAGTTTCAGATTTACGCGACCTCGAACTGTTATTCAGCAACATGCTTTCGAGAACTGTCAAAACTATCTTGAAATTGTTGAAGACTTAATAAATCATCGATATTTACTTCTATCATGTGACTCAATCATTAATTTATCATTGATCGATAAGATTTTTTACAATTACAAACAATTATGACAAGCAAGTATTCAAAATTTTTGTCAGTGCTACTCAAGTTTATTGGTTGAAATAGATAATAATCGGTAAAAACTTATCGATTGAGTTACAGAATAGCTCCGAATATCCTAAGATCATTGATAAAAATAAATATTATAAATACGCCTGTATTATGAGATTATTCTCTCAGATAATTAGGAAACAAATCAGTTAGGTATAGATTTTATTCATGCCAATAATTTTTGAATATGACATCTTTACTCTTTAGTTATTTAAAATCGAGTGCGACAAAATAATATTTTACAGCACAATGTTTTATTAGATTAAGATCTGGGGGAATTGTGTTGAAGTCACTTGAGTTGGCAATAGTTTCACAGTGACAGCTGTCAAAATAATAACAATAAAAATTAATATTTCTTTATTTTCTAAATTTATCACTTCGAATAATCTATAAAGTGACTTTTTCGTACATAAATTTCTTTATTTTATATTTATTTCGATGTTTGTAAGAGGCCAGTGTTTTCCGATTTTTTTTACGTACTGTAACTAAACTTCACAACATTTTATGAGTAAAAATCAAGTTACTCGTCGCGTAGAAATAATTATAACAAGCGTTTTGCAGTTTGATAAGATCATGACACTTGGTGGTCCTTGAGTATCTGAGAGAAGAATTTCTAAATAACAAATCAGAGGGTAGGTAAAATTTATTTTGAACAATAGCAATATTAAAAGGCTACTAAATTTAGAACCGTCTACAAGAAAAGATAAAATACATTTAGATTAGGAAAAAAATCACATGTTGCATTCAAGTTTACAAAATTGATCTCACTTTTGGGTTGACCGGAAGTTGTATCACTGATACAGAAGAAAATATTTTAAAATCCTAATAATATTTATATAATTTATATAAAACCATTTACTAGATTCATGAAGGTAATGATTTAATGAAATGATGATGTGCGTATTGGTTAGTATATTTAATTAATTTCAGGCGAGTCCCTTAAAAATATTTACAAATGGGTCAACACATAAGTTATAGAAAGAGTTGAAAATTAAAGAATCCCAAACAAATACAGGCTACGTAATCAATTTGTCACCCGTCACCTAAGCTCCAACTAAATTGCTTGTGTGTATGTGGATGTTTTCGTAAATATTTCTTATGGATTCATGTATGCTGCAATTATTTTAAGAGGTTATTATTTTACATACGACAAACGGAAATCGTTAACATAGTATTAAAATTAAAGTTAGACATTCTCAACGAGTTTTCTATCTAGATACCATCAACCACAAGACCGCAAGTCAAATAATCAGTTTTCGAAAGCTACCAGGCTGTTTAAATTAGAAATTAGGGCAGTACACCGAGATAACAGTAAGAAAAGTAGACAAAGATGAAAGATGTTGATCCTTACGGCGACTGTAGACCCGTTTTTTCCACATCCCCCTGTTTGAAATGATCGGCAGAAAGTTACAAATACTTGGACGTAACCAGCGTAGAACATAGCGGATGCGACATTCATCAGTGCGTATTCAGAACCGAATACCTATAAGAAATAAGTCAACTAATCGCCACGTACACACAGCTTTCTAACAGCGCAGATGATTTATTTAGTTTTCAACCGGCCGCTGCTGATCTAAAATGTTTCCATGTATTCGTGCGTGTAACCATGGCTTCATCGCATTGTGTTTTACTATCACTTCACTTACTAATTATTCTGAAGAATTAACACCCATTTAATAATCACTTTAATTGTCATTTTTGCTATATTTCTTTTCCAAATATCAAGGAACCGATGTTTACGTTTTCACTGATTATTATGATTGTAAAGCAAAAGCTAAAGCCAGCGTCCCATTTTACAGTCAAGCCATTCATAGGAATATTTATCAAAAAGACAGCATTATTTTATTGTTATCATAAACCTATCCGAATGATAGAATAATATATTATTAAGCTTCATGAAATGTTTCAGATTTATTTAGTGTTAGATTGAGTTTCAAATACATTCAAAGTTATTTGATTTTAAGCTTGATGAGAATTTATTCGTCGTTACTTAATTAGTTCATTCAGACAAAAATTTTTCATGATATTCGAAGGAGCCCCTCAGTTTTATCTGACATTTACAGTTTTTTAGGTAAGCTCTAGATCACTGTTTTTATAAATTCGGATTGGTTTTAGATTAAAAATAAATTCGGATCTTCAGGTTTGACTTTATGAATGTTCCTTAGGTATCTCTTATGTTAAGTTTTTCTTGACTTTTCTTCTTTATCAAATCTTTCTATTAATAGTCCAACCAAAATGAAGAGAAAAAGTTATCTCTAGACTTCTAGAGCTTTTAGGAAAGTTTTAAAATAAAAATTGCACATAAATCTTTCAGTACGACACTTTTGAAGGGAACCTTAGCTTAAGGAGTTCCAAGAAATATTCATAAATTCGGATCTTATACTTTGTTTTTGAATGGAAATTTCATAAGCAGTACGATTTGTATGATGCTTGCAATGAAATTGAGTTAATAATAAAACTGATGATATAATACTCATGACCAGCGGAAAATTTGTGTTCAACATAGCAGAAAATCAGATTTACTGCCTTGTCTGAGCTCCTAGCTTTGTCTTCGTCGGCAGCAGTCTCACTGGACGTGTCGTGTCGTGTAATGTTGTGTCAAGTTGGCCTTGAAAATTTCAAACACATGTATTACAATGGTGTCGGTCTCACTGGACCATCGTGCGCTGTCGAGTGCTAGCGAGTTGTTTGATTTTCAGTTTGGTTTGAATTTCACTTGTCATTCGACACAACTCGACACTTCTACGCATGTGTGTGAGAAATTTACAGAATTGACATGACAAAAAGTGTCATAAGATGTAGAAATCTTTATCCATTCATTCAAAATTTTTAAAATTATTGGGATAATGAATACTTTTAGTACATTTGGAAGAAAAATCAGAATCATCCACTTGGTGGCAACTGATAATTTTTTTTTTTTTGCGGTTGTTTGGATTTTACGTTGACACTTGACACTCGTAAAAATGGCAAAAATTGAGTGTATTACTTTATTAATCAATCTCGATGGGGAAAATGTGGATTTAATATATCAATTCAGTGGTGGAACCACAATGACTTGACATTTTCATTGACTTGATTTTTACTGTCAATGTGCCACACAAATTTGACATGTTTCCAGTTAATATTTGTAATAGGGACATGATAGGGATTATGTCAGGTTATCCTTCTATTAAAATAGGATCTATGATAAATATTAACTGGATACATGTCCAACTTGTATGACAAATTGACTTGATTTCTACTGTCAATTTGTCATGCAAGCTGGACATGTGTCCAGTTATTATTCATCATAGATCTTATTTTAATAGAAGGATAACCTGACCTAAGTCCTATTATGTCCCTATTACAAATATTAACTGGAAACATGTCCAATTTGTGTGACACATTGACAGTAAAAATCAAGTCAATGACAATATCAAGTCGTTGTAGTTCCACCACAGACCTGGATAATCAAATGTAAATGTTATTGACAAATATTGGTGATATATCGCAAAAATTTTTCATTGAAGGATGGGATCTGAAAATTGTGTCCAACAATGACAATCATCCTATTTCCGGATATTATATTTAATTTGCTAAAGATGAGAATAACTCATGAAAGGCTATGTTTCGATTGATATTCAAATCAAAGAAGGAAAATTTACTCGACTCAACCAGTGATACCGGACCATCGTTTTTCAAACGACACGACGTGACACGACACGACCCGACTCGCTCAGTGAGACCGCTGCCTTAGCTATGGAACATCAGCTGCGGCAATAGATCTGCTACTTTTCTGCCTGATTAAATAAATAACTATAAAATGATAATGACAAATGTTTCACAACCGGCATCCATTATTATATGCAATATGAGAATTAGGTTATGTAATAACCCAAATGTCAACTTGAGAGAAGACCGAAAGGACAATAAAATAAAACAACTCTAATAGCAACTAAGATTTAAATTGCAATGTTTGAAGCCCGTATGACACGCTCAATTTTATCGTACAATTTCTATGTCAATGTTTTGTAATCAATTTTACTGTATTCTTTTATGAACTAAATCATTGAAAGCAAGAAATCCTGTATGCAACGTATATCATATTTTTGTTGCTTGCGCATGCGTACTTTATTTTTATTTTCTGAGAATCGTACCGACAAGCTGTAGCTGTCAAACTTTTAATGTTAAAAATGGGTTATGTGGGGGAAATTGATTTCCTGGTGCTAGTTCTCGCAGTCGCAGCTACCAATTTAATTATGAAAAATTTACTAAACATTCATTCAGCAATCTTAGATAATTTCTGAACGAATTTATATTAACAATTTTTCTTTCAACATTGTTAAAATATCATTGTTCGTTTCTCTACGTTGTAGCCAGTTTCTGCTTCCTTCATTTCTTGCACTGATTTTGTTTCAAATGATACGAATGTATTTTTTATCTCTGGCTACCATTGACAGCGCAATGCGATATAGCGCGCATATTATCTGCGCAATTTATTGACGAAAACATTGAAGAAAATAGGACGAGTATTTCATTGAACGTGCATTGAACGAAAAATTGAATAAATCATTGAACATTTTAACCTGTTTGCAACAGTCAATTTTTTCACAAACAAAACATTGAACTGAAAAGTGTACGAAAAAATTGAGCGTGGAATAGATAAAATTTTGGTATTTTAATTATTTCATGATGAACGCCTAAAAAATGTTACAACATCTTGGCCTAAAATACTTTTTTGCTCTCACCTAAATTGGGCCTTGATACCCAAATTATTATTTTATTTGTACATTAAAATCGATTCTGTCAATTACCAATTCGTAATTTAAAAGTATAAATGAATGAAAATGTACAGAATGTACGAAACGTCGAAGTTTTAAATTCATTATTAAATAAAGAAATCTATGAACTAAAACATCCTTTTATCAACTTCCAATTTATTTTTTTCTTCAGAAATGCAGGACACCAAATTATTAAATTTCGAGTTTTAAGAATAGAACTTCTTTATTTGAACATGAATTTTGAGAGTGGTGCTTCTGTGATGAGATCTGACAGCATTGTTACATTTTAGTACATGTATCACCGTAGCACTTCGGATATTGTACAGTTTATATGCGAAGCATAGTTGTTATTTATAATAAGTAAAGGTTTATGTAAATTACATGAAAAATACAGACAAATATTGCGCCAAAATTTGTGGTAACTTGGTTAAATCATTTCAATTCTTTTATTCCAAAAAAATCTGTATAATTGATGCTTCAAGTTTGACTAAATTCTTGGAAATTTTCGCACATCCGTCTTTTTTGTTAGATGAATATTCATTTATTTTTTTCCAAAGCAATAAAGTCATTACTATAATTTTATTTATTCTGGAAATAGATTTATTATCCTTTAAAATACCGGACGTAAATTCATAAATAATCAACTGCTAATAAAGAAAATAAATAATTTCATCTTATCCATTTTAAGCCTCCTTTTCCGTTTGGATCAAATTTGAAAAAGAATAAAAGAGAACAACTACTAATACAAACACAAACAAAATCCTTGATATTATAGATACAATCGAGAGTGTTAATAAAGTCAAGAAAATGAGTAAGTGAAATGACAGATACAAAAAAGATTGTACATATTTATCTAGCATCGAGGCAACAAGACGTCACTGTCCAGAATGAGTATGTACATGCTGCTCCCAAGATCTGATTTACTGGACAGATGTTAGTCACACTTTTCTAGGACAGACTATAGGACTAGGACTAGGCAGAAGTTTAACGAACTCAGATTAATGTTAGGCCATGCGCGTCACCACCAGCATGCCGCCGGTAAACCTGTAGTCCCCCATCCCGCGGGGGAAACTTACTGCGACTGTGGACCCGTTCTTGCCAACTCCCCCTGTGACTATGATCGTCATCGTGAAGTATAAAGAATATAAGGCGCAAATAGCCGTTGAAAGAGGTATCAGGTACCATAACATACACGAATCGCTAAAAAACTATATGGAAATATGTATTCTATAGTATGTAATGATCATCTTTTTCTATATGGTCCTAAATTAAATAATAGTTTTGGCAAGGAAGGTCTGCAGAATTTCTGATTTCTCTAAATGTGTTTTGAATGTTTACGCGCATTGTGAAAAATTTACATAAATGATCATTCAGCATTTCGCGGCATTTCGTTTAAAAATAAATATTAACAATAAAAAAATTTGTAAGTAAAATTTCATGATTAATAATAATTTAAAATCAGAAGCTTATCAACATAAAGCATAACTGATTGTTGCTACCATAAAAATGTGGACTTATGATAGAATTTTAAGCAAATCAATATGTCTTATAGATCTATAGACTTGAAAGTTGAAATTATAAAGACATTCTGAAGCCTCCCTTCTCCAAATTATTTTCTTTTTAGCACTCAACAAAAAACTATATTTCCTAACAAATATTAAAAGTGAAATGTAAATAAATTCCTGAAATTATGTTTTGCTTATAATTTTAAGATAAGGAAACAGAAAATAACAGTTATTCATAATGAACTTTTAAATGCATTTCTGATTGATTACCTCCAATTAAAATCATTTATAATTTTGATAGTCAGAAGAAACAACAAAACTGAACAATTTCAGAAATTTATTCATTGATAGATTCTGAAAGAAAAAATTTGTTATTCTAATTATTATTCAATATTTTGATTAGTTGTGTTCTATTTTCCTGTTGCATTGAGAATATATTAAAATTTATTTCTGGCATTTTATCTTGAAAATTTAATAATAAAATATGTCCCAAAAGGAATATTCAAGTAAAAAGTTTACAAGAATAGTAAAAGAGTTAATAAAGAATTTTATTTATCGCATGATCTATAACTATATTAATATCATTTTAACAATATTCTTTTTATTCATGTGTGAATATACGTGACTTACATTCATGGTAAGAAAGAATTTTAAATAAAGTTATGCAAAATAAATATCAAACTCTAATTTATTTGAATTTAAATTTAAAATTGTTTTGAATATTAGAATCACAACGGCCTTTTGAGATATCAAAATAATTGTTAGCACAATTTTAAAAACTTACTTTAGTGGTCCATATATTTGTTCCAAATATTGATGATATCAAGTGAATCCCCATTATGGTGAATTGTGCTTCGGTAACATCCACTCTTCCAAATCTTAAAGTTCCTGATACGTAGGTCTGCCAATGCGCGCAGTAAAACAGTGTCATCGCACAGAAACACTAAAATTGGAAAAAATTATCAAAATTAAGCTAATTTCTAGAGATTAGTATTAGCCACGAAGGAGAATAATAGAGAAGCGGACACTCAGTTTGAAAACATGAAGCCTAAAATGAAATGCGGCAGGTGTGAAAGAGATAGCGAGAGCAGGCCCAGTTTTCCTTGCTTCATATACAGAAATAAGATTATATTTCAATTATTTTCAATAAAATACAATTGCCAGATTGATTTCTCATTTTCATTACATTAAATATTACATTATTTATTAAATAAAAGGCAAAAGTAGAAGAAAATTTGCATTTCTATTCATTAAAACCTGCAATGAATTGGTACATTATGAGACATGTTTTATAAACGTTTCTTTGGACACAAGTTTTTTGATTATGAATTATAATAGGCACATAAATAATTTGATGAATATTTTATATTACAATGGGCGTAATAAAATTGAAAAAATATACACAAACAATTTCTTATTCACTAGAAGAAATGTAGAAATAAAAAATGCTGCTGTGCAAAAATTTTTTGTTTGTTGAACATTAACGAAAAATTCAAGAAAAATATAATATACATCTACAATCTCACAAAAAGTAACAGTTTTTGACATAATTTCTGGTGTAAAAAAAAGTTATTGAATCAAACTGCGCAATATTACTTGATTATCAGTAAGTATATCAATATTTTGAACATAGTTTTTATTACTCATGCAGGATAAGTACTGTTTTGAGTTTTGCACACATTTCTCCGGACGGTAAATGACTCTTTGGCTTTTGTGTGCGTCAAGTATAATTTACCGCGGAAAAATAAGCGCAAAATAATATTTACCCGCATTCATAATAAAAAATACTATCTGCAACTAGTGCGGTGTTGTCAGTTGTCCACTTGAGCTCTTGTGGTCAATCGACAACTTATCGCACTTGTTGCACAATATACTATTTCAAATTCAAATTTTTTGGAAGCAGCACAGGAGAAATAAGAAATTTATTCTAATATACCACAGGGCTAACAAGAACACTTGCTTCGCTCACTTTTGACAATTGTATTCTCAATAACTTTTATATATTGATGAAAAGTGAAGAAATTAATGTTGCAATTCTGTGTAAATCTATAAGTTTTATGAATTTATGATTTATTAATAAGAAGTTTCCTCGAAGTTGAATTTTTCACTAAAAGTTTAGGTTAGATACGTTTAATAATTTAAAACATTGACACAACCTTTCAATTTTTAACATAGAATCTGCTATTATAATTTGAACATAATTTCTACTCACTTTTACATCTCTAGACGACCATTCTTTTATAATATTCTCTTCTCTGAAATGTTTTTCACAAACGTAATCTGTAATTTCCAATGTTCTATTCTGTCGTGGTATGTTCTTGCGCCACTTATTTAATAAAATATCATTTTTGGGTACAGAAAAAAGAGAATATTTCTCTTTACATGTTCTGCATGCACTATTACAATTTGACACAAAACATTTTCTTCCTATTTTACAATATATTTCCACTTGAAAATACTAAACAGAGCGAAACTAGCCATTTATCTCCATACAAACATGGGCCCGCCTCTATCTATCTCTCAGTTACCTTCTCTCTCTAACAATATTACATTTTTGGCTTCACTTTTGCAACACTGTTAAGATAGGGAATTGCATAGGCGTGATATTAGCAATATCTGCTACGGAACATTTCAATACAAATTGAAATTTTACATCTTATATACGATTACTTTTAGTTGAGGGGCCGGCCGCACTTTATGTTCCCTGATTGGACTTACAGCCAAATTGTATATGAATTGATCGAGAATATAATGGTCAATAGGGTGTCCTAAGTGTCGAAAAAAGGCTACTCCTTGTCAATTTTTTCAGGATCAACTTTCCTAATAGAACTTACGATCGAAATTAGTATCAATCGATAGCGAAGGTCAAGTACTTTGAGAAAAAACCGGGGTGCTACTTTTTGTATTGTCCGGGAAGGCGGCAGCCATCCCTAAGAGTAGCCCATTTTCGTGTTCGACTTCCCTGATTGAACTTACGATCGTTGTTTTTTTCCTGTCCCGGACAGGACAGAAGGAAAAACCCTGGTTTTGTCTTAAAGTACTTGATCTCCGCTATCGATTGATACTAGGTTCAAGTTGACCCTGAAAAAAATGACAGAATTTTTTTTCGACACGTAGGACAAAATCCTGTATTTATAAAGTCTGGCATCTTATTGACCACAAAATTCCCAATTGATTCATATACAATTTGGCTGTAAATCCAATCAGAAGAGACAAGATGCGGTCGGCTCCTGAACTCTTTGGAGCTCAGTGCAATACATTTTTCAAAATTCTGCTGCATCAAACAGTTTACCGGTGCATTCGCCTATCGGCCAATTACAGCAATTTTTTCGCTAGGACAGATAATAATAATTAAGTCATTTAAAGCATTCATAGATTATTGGTCCGCCTATTATCGCCTCAACATCTCATGAATATTTTTATCTCTATTTTAGGACGGCAAAAGTTGGAGATTTTAAGGAATTTATAATTTGGTGCTCTTCAATTCTAATGCTAAGGCTCAAAAGTAATATCTATTTTAATTTTGTTATCTAATTTTCAAAATATTAACGAAGTACCGTTTATTGAGATATTAATTAAGAGAAATATTCACACTGCAGCGTGAGCCATACTTTGATTATACTATGTCAAGAGCTTTCACGCAACCGTCAACAACAACTGTTCAAAGTTTGAACTCAGTCGAATGAACGATATGCGAACAAACAGCTATCCTAATTTTATGCTAATGATACTATGTCAGAAATCTTTAAGCAAGTGCCATCAATAAAAAATGTACATAGTTTCAACCTTTCAACTCAATCGGATAAACGATGCGCGATAGGTCTCGTGCGGGCTTATACGTTTATAATATTGTCAAAAAAATTTACGCAAGTACCAACAACTCTAGGCAGTTTTAACTCAGTCGATTAAACCGTTTCGGAGATTAACCCAGACAAGCAAACATACGGATATACTGACTGACAGACAAAAATTTGAAAAATGCGTGTTATGCTTTTTGCAAATAACTATTTGAGATTGAGAAAGAGTCTTTATTTCGAAATCACAGAGACACTTCAATTTAATTTATACAATCAATTTCAGGAGGCTCACGGATCAATCAAAGGCAAGTCTCTAAGAAACATTTGAAAATGGTCCTTTATTTCGTGGTCTTTTTTATTTGGACGTTTTGAAAGATTAAATTATCAGCACTTGATCAGTAAAAATATTGAACTGAAAATTTTTAAATATTAAGCACAACAGTGAAAAGCACATGTTGGTAGATGGAAAAAGCAGAGCCTACATAATTAGAGAACTACCAACAACTTCAGTTGTTTAATATTTTATTTCTGTCATATACAACTCATAGTGGCCGTTTGCAATGGAAAACAATAATTGAAGGTAGTATTTTCTTTCTTCTTACTTCAAATAGCTACAATACAATTTGCATTAAAGTCCAAAAGACGAAGATTAGAATGTTTTATTGAAGTTCAAGATGGACATTTTGAACATTTTTACTTCCCCGACCTATATATAAAAAGAGGAAATACTGTACTTTTTCACAAATTATTCAAATGATGTCTAGTTTGGTATTAATTTGAAACTCTCAGGAACATAAGCTTAGTAGAAATCTAACATAAATAATTTTTTCGATTGTTAATGAATTTTTCATAACTTAACCAGATTATGCCAAGTTAGCTAATCAACAAAAGCAACCGGACATTGTATAATAAAACAGTAATTTCATATAACCGCTATCTATCACTTTGAAATATGCCACTATCTGATACGACACTCCTAATTAATGAAACAGCAATGAGACTGGCCATATAATTCATGGTCGGGGAAGTGCTATGTCGACCATCCAGATTTTTTTATAATTGATTGTTTTTCATTGTAAACGTCTACTATGATTTTATTGTAATGTTCAAAGTTATAATAAGTTACTGTTATTAATCCTACAAATACTAAACAAAAATGTTGCAATTTGAATATTATTGTTTCATAAGGATTTCTAATAAAATTCCAGTAAAATGAAAATAGTGTTAATAAGTACAGTTTTGTAATAATTTGGAGAAATCAAGTATTTTACAATCCATATCACGATGAAAGTAACGTTTTTGCATTTGATTTTTTATGTGAGCAATTTAAACATAGGTACAATATTTCCGAATGTTTGTGCAACTACTAATTAAACACTAAAAAACATGTTAACTAACGATAAATGTTTACAGCTTTCTCTCATTATTGCACTTTTCAACAATTATTTAGTTTATATGTATAAGTTTCTTACTTGGAAAAACATCCATGAAGGATAGTGACCCAATTGAACAGCAATACATGCTGATAAAGCTACGAAAATTGTGGATATTGAATCACATCCATGATCAAATAATTCTCCTAAAGGACTTGAAGTCCCCGTTCGTCTTGCTTGCTTGCCGTCTATCGCATCTAGACTCTGGTACACAAACAGGCCAAGCCCACATAAGGCACATGCCCATCTTGGGGCTTCGTGTCTGGCGTCCGGTGAATACCTACAACAGAAATTGCGTGAATTCTTTGGGATTAGCCACTGAAAAAAAAGGAATAAGTCAATCCTTAATCACTGCAATAAAATAACGATTTTGGTCTTTAAATTTTTAAATAAAATGGATTAAGCTGATTGGATTGATGAACGTAAATAGAGGAAAAGAACTCAGTTAATTAATTTTTTTTCTTTTTTAACTCTACAGTTTCGGCTACACCTTGGCCTTCTTCAGAAGCGAAAGGGATCATTTAGATTTTTTAATTTATACATGTATTTTAAAAGCTAAATGCCACATAATTCAGTCAAATTGCCACAACCGACAACTATGGAAGATGCTGACTAATTAATTACGCCTCTAATGAATAATGACCAACAGAGGATAAGTACGAAAATTATTGCAGTTAATTGTGCAATCGCCTTAGCTATCATTTATAGCATATTTGTCAAATTCCAAACTCCCTGCAACAACAATTGAAAATTCCGGAAGCAGTTGATTGTAAATGAAATGATCCAAATATTATTCGTATATCTTATTATAGAATCTATGCATCCGTTGATGCGAGATACATTCAAACTAAAGATTAATATCTCAAACACGTCTTACAACTTTTCAACTAAATTAGTTGTCACAGAGCTAACTGATCACTCTGAATAGAAAATATTGTTTCAGAATAAGTGAAAGTAGATTAGAAATCATTGTTTGATGCTGTGAAACGAACATCGATGAAAGAATATGCACCTGGCAAAAAAAAACGCACCACTTGAAAATGCACTAAAAATACCGATTTTTCAAACCGCCATAACTCGGTTGATTTTAATCGGAAATTGATAAATTTTCAAGTTTTGGGAAGTTTGAGGTTTTCTATTTTAGGGCATGTAAGTTAATCTGACACCAAGTTCACTGTATTCCCTACCACACTCCTGAGAAAAAAAAATCGTGATCTAACTCACGAGACAGGAAATCAAGTTCATTCTTTTCCTTTAAATTGCCCAAAAAATCAAATGCATGCAACGATTTGTCACAAAGTTATGAATTAAACAAAAAAATACATTTTGCGCTTTTTTGGTCATAATTCGGATAATTTTGCACGGAAATTGTTGCGATTTGTTTTATTCTCAATTTGCGTAAAATTGAAAAGAAAATTTCAAACATTTCAAAACTCAAAAGTTCATCGATTTCCGTGCAAAATTAGCTTAGGTATAAATGCGCAAAATGTATTTTTTTTTTGTTTAATTCACAGCCTTGTTCCAAATCGTTGTAGACACTAGATTTTTTGCGCAATTTAAAGGAAAATGAATGAACTTAATTTCCTGAGTTGTGAGTTAAGTTCACGATTTTTTGTGCACCCGGTACAAGTTGTCAAAGTTTGACATTTTTTGGCACCAATAATATTTTTTTCAGGGTGTGATAGTGAGTGCGATGAACTTGCTGGAAAACAAACCTTCAAATTTTCCAAAACTTAAAGATTCATCTATTTCCGATAAAAATCAACCGAGTTATGGCGGTTTGAAAAATCATTTCGGTGCATTTTCAAGTAATGCGTTTTTTTTTCCCCGAGTATATTTTCAGTGAAGGAAAAAACTATTCAGAATTCATTTTTAAATTAATATGTTTTATTGGATAAGTTCTGTATATTTTTTGAAACGTAGTGAATTTTATTTTATTATTTTTTGTCAAATATACAGTACTTATTCCCAATAAAACAATCATTTAAAATCTTTTCACTTTAAAGATTATATCGGTTTGGTTACTTTCAGTAATAAGATTGCATGGACGCCACATGGTTCATTTAAATACAGCAAAATATTTCATGAATCATGACAAATAAATGAATACTTCGCTAATTTAAAAGTTGACTGTAGTTTTGAAATTAATGTATTCCCTGTGAATGTATTCAGTAGATAAAACAAAAAAAGTAGGTATAATGTAAGACTGATTGATAATGTTAAACGAATTAAGAAGCATCCAGTAAATTGGCACATTTGTACATTTTTTTGAAATATTTTTATTACGCTTTTACGCTGTATGAAGTAATAAGATTACACATCAGGTAGAAAATAGAAACGGTGAGTGCAAAAGTAATGTGCAGCAGCAAGTAAATCAAAATATCTTTACTGCGTGAAAGCAGATTTGTCGGAAAAGGAAAACTTGTACTTTACATAAAAGAAATTGTAAATGAATGACACATTTTTTTTATGAATCATAATAACATATTTTGTGTAATTTAATTTTACATTAATCATATTTATTGCTACAGCTAATTTATTAGAAAAAAAACTGCGTCTTTAAAAATCAAATGTAGCAAATAACCCAACTTATGAGTAACATAATTGCAAACAATAAATGAAAGTAGTAACAAAAACTTTTACTTACCATACTAATATTAAAGTAGTAAGGATATTTATAATTAATCCCAAAATTGTTATGAGATTAGGAGCTAGCCATAAAGGAACCCTTGCAACCAACCAATTCCACCAATATTGTAAGAGAGGATCTAATAAACTTGTACTAGCTGTTGAATATTTGTGATCACTTAGTCTCTTTAACTGGGTTGGACTCAACAGTCTTTCTCTGTACAATTTCATTTTCATAAAATTTTACACACACACAATATTACATAAAATAAAATATTCAATTTAACAAGTAGCAAAAAGCCACATTTTCCTATGCACAACATAACAAATATACGTCACACATCTTAAAGCTTGCACGAAATACAATCGATTTTGACCTGTATTTAGGAGTATTATATGAGCTACTTTTTGTAAATGAAATGATACTGGAAATTTAGTCGTTGCTGGAACTGTGAAAGTAAAACGATGGGCTCATGATCATACGATTGCTGACATTCAATGTTGCCAAATGCAAGAAAAAAAATATTTCGCAAAAACTACTAACGAAAATATTCAACTTGCAATGTAATTTTGCATGATTACTACGTATTCTTATAATTACATCTATAGATTATGATGATTCTAACAATGAATAGCATGCATAACACAATTTCATTGCAATTATTTTCTTGATATAATTGGCAACACTTGTATTAATTAGGTAATAGGAGAAATGATTTGCAAATTTTAAATGCAAAGTTAATCAGATAAAATTTAAACTAAAGTGCATTTGCAAAAGCAGATTTGAATATTCCACCAAATAACTTGAAATTTAATCACTTAATTGACTAGCCATTTTCACTACTTAAGGACGTTCACTCGGCGAGAGAGTGACAGAAAAATTCGTGCGAGAGAGAGGGAGTGTGCGTTGTTTGATGCGGCAACATAGCTTTACATGGACAGACGTAATCTGTGCCTGTGTGAGTTGAGCGACCATAAGGCGCGCAGAGCGATTCCGCAACGTTGCAACCTCTCTCTCATGTCTCTTTCTCCCAGCGTAAAACTGTAGTGTTTACATTTTTATTATGGCTCTTTCTTGATAATGAATATGGATAGGTGGAATATTTTAAATGGTAAATTTTCCTCACATTCTATTCTATAGTATATTGTTTTTTTAGAGATATGTGAAGAAAACTTCTTTTGATATTAGTAAAAATGTTCATTTTTACGATGTATAACCTATACCTCCCATGTTAAAGTCGCCAGCTTTAACGACAAATTTCTCTAAATTTTGCATGGATAGCGATATTTTGAAAAATACTACTGTATAGAGGGCATTTTCATTCACACAATTTTTCAATTTGAGGAAAATCAGAAGAAAATCGATTTAACCAGTGAACGTCCTTAAATAAACACACTAATTAATCAAATTTATATTTTATTGCGAATAGTTTGAGGATAAAAGGAACAACAATCATACTGAACATAATTCTCAAATAAATGAAGACATTTCATCATAAATAAATTAGCTACACAAAATAGAAAAGTATAAATAAATTCAAAATAGTAAATTGATTTAAATTTATGTTCCATTCATTGTTTGTGATAATAGTCGACGTTTGATCTCAGAAACAAGTTCTATCCTGGATACTTCCATCTCTGCTCTTGAGCTAACTTCTCTAAGTTTGACAACACCTTTTTGAATTTCTGACTCGCCCAAAATTATAGCAAATGGGATACCGTTGTCTTCACAGTACTGAAGTTGCACAAGCAATTTGGGATTTTTCTTGTAGGACTGCTCAACCTAGAATGTAGAAAGAAATATATTACATTCAAATTTTTTAACGAATAAAATGTAAATGAATTGCAGCAAAACAATAAGTTTGAAGTCAAAGGTTACTAGATCCGGTTTAAATTATTAATGATAACTCTTTCCATTATGTAACTCAACAGAATAGGTCAAATTATACAGAATCGATAATTCTTAAATCGCCCAAATTCGGATTTGGCCTGCGTCATTCTTTCTTCTGGAAAAAATAGTTTTCCAGTTGGCAGCTAAAATTACCATTGGGGCAACACAAAATTCAATACGATTGATTTAAATCAAATGCAAATGCTTAAAAAAATTATTTTGATAGGCTGTATTTCTTAAGAGTTGTCAAATAAGAACACAATTCATATTTAAAAATATTCGACTTGAAGCTTAGGAAATAAGATATATGACAAAAATATTAATTTCAAATATCTGTCACTGAAAATTAGCTTTTTGTAACACGTGCACCGAAAGTACCTCATTACTGAAACGTTTTCACCTTTGAAAATTCTCAATTCCAAACCAGAGGAATTAATATTATTAAAATAAAAAATTAAGGATGCATTCGGTGATTATGGCCAGATTTGATGAATTAAACCATCAATGAAAGATCAATTTAATTAAACTCCAATATTTCGCTCAATGTATTGGGCTTCCTCAAGGAAAAAATTGTTTTGACAGATTAAAAACTTTAGAAAACCAAAGGCAGTTTCTTCTTATCTCATATCACGTTATAACATTTTTCTCCCTGAGGAAGCCCAAGACATTGGGCGGATTATTAGAATTAAATTAAACTGATATTTCGCACTATTATCATCATCATCCTGCTAGTAGGAGAAAGGGAAATAATAATAATTATGGATCATGGATGGCGTTAATATTTTTCAATTTTATTATCGACTGTTGATAAATTGACATTTGGAAGAAATATCATGAGATATGTTCGTTATAGTGTTTGCATTTGTTGTAAACGTGATATTAATCTATAAAAAGACATGTAAGTACTGTTCCGTGTATTAGTTTGATGTAAATGTGATCGCAATTGCAAAAATTAGTTCGTAAAATCAATAAAATAATCTTTTTTTATTTGTTTAGGTATCGATAATTGATAATTTCTTCCCATTAAGTAAATATTTGTATCCAACATCAATTCATGATGAGCTTTTTACTACAGCCATTTGGAATAAATTTGGAATGAATAATATTTATCAATATTCATTCAATGGGAGAGTAACAGAGAAGTCACGAGAAACACAGTAGGTACCGTAACGATCATTTCATGACTGTTATATAATTTTTGATATACATACTAATGTTTATCACTGTCAAATAATAAAAAACAATATAAAAACGATTCCAGAAGTTTTATGACAGGTTTAGGAGAAACTTTATATGGAATTTATGAGAAATATGAATAGTCAATTGAGAAATGTGACTCCTAGATATTTTTAATAAAAAAAGAACCCAGTGAAACTTAAAACCTAGTGATATATTTAAGTGATGAATATTTTTGCGAACTCCAGCCCTCTTTCAAAGTAATTCCATGAAATACTGTGTGCTAATTTATTTTCTGAAATAAAATATCTCACCTTGAGCCCCGCATCCCACAGTTCTTTACAAATTTCCATTCTATGTTCCAGAAGATTTTTCTGTGCAGAAGCAACATAAACTTCAACTTCAGTTGTTCTAACTTTTGTTTTCGCAGCAGCTAATTTATTTTCGATAACAGAAAATATCCGTTCAATTCCTATGGAAACACCAACACACGGCACTTGTTTGTGGCGAGGATCAAACATTCCAACCAAATTATCATAACGACCACCTCCAGCAACAGATCCAACAGCAATTTCACTATTTTGGCTATCTCCTAACAAAATCGCTTCGTAGATAATTCCAGTGTAGTAATCTAGACCTCTAGCTAAGCTCAAGTCGAAGGATACTTTATCCAAAACGCCAAAAAGCTTGCAATAGCGGAGGATTAATTTTATTGCTTCGAGTCCCTCGACAGCTGATTTATTTTTGGATAAAGTTGGATCGGATAGAAGTTTTTCGGCCAATTCAGCAGAACCATTTAGACGGACGAATTCTCCAATTCGGTCAGCTATTTCTTCAGTTAAATCTTTCTCGCCAATCATTTCGGTGCGCACTTCAGTCCATGGTGACTAGAAAGTAAATAAAAGAGTTAATTGATAATTATTACAAAATAAATAATGAGTGGCAGATGCAAATGAATCATAAGACGCCAAAGACGTGGCCTGGTGGAATTTCTGGAAATCTGTAGAACTTTCTGGAAGCTTCGAGAAATTCCAGGCGAGGGTATATAAATACGGGACAATGTCGGGTCAAGATTTATGATTATTGGTAGTTCGAATACGGATCGCGTAATATTGAAAATAAATTAGTGCACTAGTTGAGATAAATAAGAAGCGGTGAAAATAAATAGCAGACGGTATTATTGTGTAAATAATAAATAAGTGTAGTGTTAGTGTCCAGTTTAGCGTCAGTTATAGGTAAAAGTAATTATTAGTGGATATTTTAGTTATAGTCTTAAGTAAAAATATATTTATTAAACCCACGGAAGAGTTGAGTTGCGTTTTGTTCATCAGAATGGCAGATGTGTGTACTTCTTATTTTATTCACCGTAGCAGTTACGCACACTACAATTGGAACGTCATTAATGAAGTTGTAATATACTGAAATTTTAAAAAACCTTTTATTTCAGAGACTACAGAGTTTTGATGTGTTTGACAAAAGTTATTGCTATTTTGAAACGATCTTTCAGAAAAACATATTAGTATCCGACGTAAAAGATATAGAATTTATCACATTCCAATACAATAATTGGAAGAAGGACTATATAAACTCAAATTTATTTGCACAATTATGAGATCATTTTTAACTTATTGAGCAAAACAGTTCAAAAGATCATGATTGCATTACTTAGTTGCTGAAATATTTTATCATTTTGTATTTGGCAAAGAATAAAAAATAGTATTATCAATCATTTTAAAATACTATTTGAATTTCTGTAATGTAAAGGATGTACTGACTGTTCCAACGCAGAACAAAATTTAGAATCGGATGTCTTCCAGAAAATTGCCTATGTTCTAGGGCTGCAAATAATAATATTTAGTTTTTTTTTAATATTGAGAGTTCTTGCACAAGAGCACCTGTTACTATTCATTGGCTCCCAGCCTAGCGCAAAATCTACAAATTTTTCGGAGAACTGTAATATTCATACATACATACATAATTATAACTCACGCTTTCTCCTTAAAATGAGGATTGCATAAGCTTCTAACATTCAACTAGCAATCATTCTGCGCCATATACCCCTATTTAAACACACCTCTTCTACATCATCCACATTCATAATCCTATTCATACAAGCTACTTTATTCTTCCCATTCGGAAATTTTTTCTAGTGCAACAAAACAACTATAATATTCATCCTCCTAAATAAAATCCGTCCGTGTAATATTTCACCTTCAATTTCACTCACATGAATATATTTTAAAAATCCTTCATTCCAACGTAACGATTCATCCTCACTCTATCACATTTTTCTTACACGAATTTAATTCGCATCTGATTTTCCTGGTATATTCACAAATACCACACAAAAATCTCATTTCCACAGCAGTCACATCGTTTAGGCTTCTGTAACCACACCTAGCATTCACTATCATATATCAATGCAGGTACAAGTACTTCGTTATATTCACTCAATATTGCATTTCTTGAAATATACACATTCTGTGTATACGTCCCTAAAGCACCCAAATTCGTACAATCAGCAGATACTCTTCTTTCAAACTACTTACCAATTCTTCCAAAATTCTGCAGCTGCAATTCTTTTATACAACACACGAACCGTATCCAAAAAATTATCATTTATACCGTACTCAACAAGCCCATTCCACAATTTCTCTCGAAGAACAGTATCATATGCTTTTCTTGAACCGAGAAAGTCATAAAACAAAATTTTGTTTTTCTCAAGTGAATTTCCGATAATCAAACAAAGAGAAAATAATTAATCACTACATCCTCTCTCAGGCAGGAGCTTTCCTTGCACATTACTTATTTTAGAAATTGATAAGGCTCGCACCTATTTACTTACTTGTACAAAGTACAAGGAAGTATTGTGAAACCGATCAAATTTACATATCGAGATTTTGATGCATATATCCGTTTTGAGCATCCCTGAATCCATTTTGACTATTTTTGACTTGATGTCGGTAAGTATGTTCGTGCGTGCGTAACTCGCAAATCTCAAAACAGGTAGAACGTATAATGTTGAAATTTTGTATTTAAGACTGGTATAGGGTCTAGTTGTCAGGGTGTATACCAAAAAATTTGATGAAAATTCCCTGACATTTCCAGGTTTTCCAGGTAATTTTTAATGAAATTCCAGACAGTAAAATCCGAAAAGTTTGATAGATATTAAAATATATGCAATGAACTTGATATCCTTACGAACAAATTCAAATTAATTAACAAAAGTAAATGCACATTAATATTTTTTTATGAATTTATAGATCTGTAAATCTCATGGATTTGCACAGATTTACAACATACGACAGATGACACTAGTATTTTAGAGACTGAAAATTTCATATTTTTTTTATTAATAATGTATAAAAATCCTATAATATATTTCTTCATAATACCTGCATTGAACCAACGCATTTCAACGCCTGTTTTGTCAGTCGAAACAAGACAATTTCAGACAAATGCGAGTGTAGCCGGGTAGAAACAAGCCTGTTTCTTCCCTAGGGGAGAAACAAGCTTGTTTCTGCCCGCTGAATTTGTTTCTCACATCGTTTTATCCCTGGCAGAGTCGCATTTGTTCATTGACAATCTCTAAATGAAAATCATTTAACCTCAGTTAATTTGACAGTTGTACTCGTAACTGTAAATTACATTGAAAAGAGGATTAGTTTCAAGAAAAAAGAGTATTAATACGATAATTTCAAATACACCACAACATCTTACTGATAAAGCACAAGCAGCTACTCTCGACTTGTTACCTGCAAAATCAAAAGAAATATATTTACTTTGTTATGTCAAATTTGTAATATGGAAAGTTTCAATGCAGGTATTATGAAAAATACAGTGTGTGGCACGGGACAAAACACGATTTCAGCCGAGGATGATGCCAGCCCTCGCTTCGCTCGGGCAAGCAACTCTCACCCTCAGCTGAAATCGTCTTGTTTCGTCCCTAGCCACACAATATACTATTTCCAGGCAAATAACGGAAATTCCCTGACGATTTCATCACATTTCCAATTTATCTAAATTCCCTGATATTTCCAGGTTTTCCAGGTTTGGTATACACCCTGAGTTGTGCACCTCGCATTATGGTTTCAATCGTCTGTACCGGAAGTGCACTTTACTTAAAACTTTCTTCGAATTTTTCTAATAAATCCAGAATGATCAACCGTAGGTTGTTGAAATTCAGTATTTGAACTTGGTTTTGTATCAGAATAGTAATCTGTTATTTTTGTATAAATCGGCCAAGTCAAAAGTGCACTTTACTTAAAACTTTTTTTGATTTTTTTGCATAAATATAGAATGATCCGCCATAGCATATTGAAATTTCGTATGAAGAACTTCCAAAACATCTTATTGCACAACTTGCATTATGATTGCGATCGGCTAAGCCGGAAGTGCACTTTACTTGAAACTTGTTTTTAATTGTCCGCATAAATTCAGAATGATCAGCCATAGGATACTGGAATTTAGCATTTGAAATTGCTGTAGCATCTAAATGGTCATCTTCTATTTTTGTAACAATCGGCTGAGCTGGAAGTGCACATTATATGACAGACTTTTTGAATTTTCCGCATAAATTCTAAACAGTCAGTCGTAGAATATTTAAGGCACTTTATAATATCTTGTTGTACACCTTGCATTATGATTGCTATCAACTGAGCCGGAAGAGCACTTTATTCGAAACATTTTTTGAATTTTCCGCATAAATCCAAAACGATTGAACGTAGATTGTTAGAATTCAGTATTTAAGACGATTATACCGTCTAGATGCTCATATCTTATTTTAATTGAGATCCATCGACCCGGAAGTGCACTTTACTTGACAGTCTTTTGGAATTTCTCGCATAAATTCATGTGATGTTCACGTCAGATTTTCAATTAAGATTTTCGCGAAAAATTTCCCTTCCTCACTCAGCAAAATTATCGTTCGAAAATTGAAACATTTGCTCGAACTGCTTTTGGCTTTGAATAAAGGACAAATAACAGCCTTCTTCCAATCATAAGGAGCCATACAACGTTTCAAACAAAATCTAAATGAATGAACTATAACTAACCATTCAAAGACTCTTTCATCGCTATACTTAAACATTTTATTCGTTAAATCCGAAAATGAAAAGATGGTATAACTGAAACACAGCGAATCTAGTAGGCAGCGATAGATCGCTCATTGTGTAGCCCAAGATTTACAAATGTTTTGTCACAAATTTTATTGTGAATAATTTATAATCACAGGTTGCAGTGTAAATATTTATTTTATAAACTCGTATGAACACAAACGCAATATCGCTCATAGTTACTCGTACTGAATGGCTCACTCTCTCTTAGCTCAACATTCAAATGTCTAACAATTGATGCCTGACAGCCACCGAACATCTAGTAATCATAGGCTGTCAATCACGTCCGACAATTGAACATCGACTTGGTCAATACTAACTTCGTGACCGACGAAATCGTTATGTAAATCCACAATTCCATACTAGACGATCATTAACTCAAGATTCGAGAAATTGCTGAGGCTGTAAACATCTTGATAGACCACATCCATCACATTTTAGAAAATCTAGGAAAAAAAACCCCCGGGAAATAAAACCCCGGAAAAAAATCCCCGAAAAAAAAACCCACAGGAAAAAAGCCCCCGGAAAAAAGCCTCCTGTAATAAAAACCGAAGAAAGTTTATATAGCGAATATTATAAATTAGGTATATAAGGGTGTTTTCATTATGTGTGATAATAAAACCTAGAGTTATGAACAACAATTCTATATAACGTGTAATATACGTATAATGTAATACAGACATAAATACAGTGTCTTCAGTTTTATTTATCTGTTAGCGTCAATAATAATATAGTGGAGGGAAACATTCACATACATTCAATTTTTGTGCATGTTTAAGAGACGATCTCAAGAATATTTTTAATTTTTTGAAAAGTTTCTAGAGGTCATTAGATAATGACGAGAAACTGATTTTATATTATTATAGAATATAGACGCTAATAGATGAATAAAACAGAAGAACTTTATTAATTTCTGTATTACATTATACATTACGCATTATTTAGAATTGTTGTTTGTAACTCTAGGTTTCATCATCAAACATAATGATTGCTCTATATATTTCCGACCTAGAGAGCTTCATCAGACAAAAAAATCTTGAAGGGTATTTTGTAAACAACAAGACTGACATACTGTCTCTTCAATATGCAGATGATATTGTCTTGTTGGCACACTCCCCACCTGATCTGCAAAGAAAACTAAATGCACTGTCCGAATACTGTGATACACATCAACTTCTAGTGAATGCGGAAAAAACTAAAATAGTTCATTTTCACATGGGCAGAGCACCTGAACGTCACTTTAAGCATATTTGCCAGAATAATGAAATCATTTTCTCCAACAAGTACACCTATTTGGGAACAACGTTCACGACTTCTGGTATTTTCAATGAAAACACGATCGAAAAGGTAACGAAAGCTCATCGAACCACAGGTGCTATAAAAAGTACGTTTCTGAAAGCTAAAATTTTTAATTGGGAAACTTTAATAAAATTGTATGCCGCTGTACTTTTACCAACATTATTATATGGATCGGAAATCTGGGGTCTAGCACAATATGAAAATATCGAAAAGGGTTCCTCACAATTTTTCAAATCTATCTTTGGCTGGCAGATGTCAACCCCAGGCTACATTATAAGAAGAGAGTTAGGCTTGGAGAAAATAGAAGTACACATAACACGAAGAGTATTAAACTTTTGGTACAGAATTCTAATCATGCCAGAGGATAGATATAGTAGAATATGCTACAATAAACTGCTTCAACTAAATGAGAAACAAACTTGTATCATCCCACATGAAAAACAAATGAAATGCAACTGGGTAAGACAACTCCAAATGGTCTTTACGAGATCCAACTTTTCATGGGTATGGGAGGAACAAAGCTGTATTACATTGAAGGCAGAAATGGATAATATTATAAAAGCATGCAATGAAGTACATTACGGAGAAGATACTAGAAGAATACTACACTCTAGATATAATCCGCTCTATCAAACTTATATTATTAGCGTCAATTACTTCATTTTAAAAATACCTTTTGGCATCCTGAGATTATACAGCCAGATGAGAACAACAAATATAAACAGATTCTTCTATTATCAAGATGGATTCCTTCATAAATTTAATGATGACGAGAACTGCAGTATTTGTAATCTTCAAGAAGAAAATAGCTTGAACCATTTCCTTTTCAGTTGTCCCATTTATAATCCCGTACGTTCCAAATTTATTAGTAAACACGTGAACTGTACTGTTTCAGAAAATGCTATGAGTAACTTACTTACCAGTCCGTCGGGTCCGATAATGTTAGACGTCGCCAATTATTTTAAGACTGCTCTAAAGCTAAGAGCATTTATATTAAATGTATAAAAAAAGGAAAAAATATTATTTACATTACTTTCTATGTGTTATATTATATTATTACAAGATTTAATTGTTACCAATCTATTTGTATGGAGCTATCTCTTTCTCTTGGCAAATAAATTATATTATTATATTATTATTATATTATTTAGAATTGTTGTTTGTAACTCTAGGTTTCATCATCAAACATAATGAAAACACCCTTATATACCTAATTTATAATATTATAATTTAAACTTTCTTCGGTTTTTATCACAGGGGGCTTTTTTTCCGGGGGCTTTTTTCCGGGGATTTTTTTCCGGGGGCTTTTTTTCCGGGGCTTTTTTTCCGGGGATTTATTTCACGGGTTTTTTTTCCTGTTACCCATCCTAGGTGATGTTTTGGGTATGCGGAAGCTGGATGCTCGCTATTAACAGTCGATCAAAAACGCATCTGTTTGAACATTTCTCAAGATTGTGTAGATTTATTTAGACGCCATTCCACTGAGTTTTTTCGATGTTTTATCACAGCAGATGAATCTTGGATTCATCACTACACGTCAGAAACAAAGCAGCAGTCCTAACAATGAATTGACGCAGGGGAAAGTACGTCTAAGAAAGCTAAAACAGTTCCATCTGCCGGAAAAGTCAGGGCAACGGTCTTGTGAAATTCTCATTGTGTAGTGCTCATAAGACTACTTAAAAAAATGCAGAACTATTACTGGGGCCTACTCTTCATCACTAGATAAATTGAAAGATGTAATCAAAGTGTAACGTTCCAAGCTGGCGAAAAAAAGGTGCTACTTATGTTAATACACTTGCACACAAGTTTTGCGTTGTTGCGGCAAAACTCAAGGAACTTCGATTCCAAGGGGGCGTCCATTAATTACGTGAGGCGTTTTTTCGACCCCCTCTCTTCCCCTGGTGAGATGTCGTGAGATTTGGCTCTATTCCCTCTCCCATCCCTCAATCACACGTGAGATTTTTCAAAATGTGTGTTTCCAGTGTAAATGCGTTGAATTTATTATAAAAAAAAATAATAATGATGATTTGTTTAATATTTTTGACTAGTATTTATGAATATTATTGTATAAGATTTGGCCATATTTTAGTGGAGAAACATATTTTACTTAATTTAACCAAATTTTCTCGCAATTTTATTCTGTTTCTTGCGGAAAAAAAGTAAGATTAGATGAGCTTCGGCTTGATATCCCCCACCCTAAGCGCCTCACGTAATTAATGGACGTCCCCCCAAGTGCTTCCGCATGCCCCGTATTTGCAAAATTTGGTTCCCAGCGATTTTTTTTTATTTCCCCAACTTGAAGAAATGGCAAAGAGGGCGAAGATTAATTTCGAATGAATTTTATTAGGCACCGCCTCAAAGATTTTTGACATAAATTTACGCAGGTGCCTTTTAATTTTTAATTGAATGATGCGGCGTCCAGCTGTAAAATAATTTTCTTACACTCGATTTGCTGGGACTTAATCACTTGTCGTATCTCAAAGCAAATTTGAATTAAGAATTATTAAGCATTAACTGTGACTGTATAATTCATTGGTGGCGCAATTTATGCAGTTATATGCAAGACATAAAAGATAACCCTCGTATTAGAAAAATTCTAAGAAAAAGAAGTATTTCACATCCCACAGCATTTTTGCAGACACGTTGTACATCCTTTTAGAAAAAAAATAAAATAAAACCGTTCTATCTCTGCAGTTCCTTATTAAAAAATTAAAACATTAAAAATGTTTGAATAATTACAATACCACATTTTTTAAGATTGAAAATATTTAATAATTTACTCACGACACAAACATTATTCTTTAAAGACTGTTATAATGAACTATTCTTACCTTGTCTAATTTGTCGACAGCAGAGCAAATGGACCGGAATTTTTCGGATGGAACGCCGCAGGCTTCAAACATTCCATCCAAAAGTTGACGATGATTAATTTTAATAATAAAATCGCCAATGTCAAGTGAGTTCAAAATTTCGTACACAACTCTGATGCATTCTGCATCAGGAATCATTGGATCATAGACACCCGCAATATCAAAATCCTGCATGAAATTAGAAAGTAAGAAATGTATTATAACAAAATTAAACATTTGAATAACTCACACACTGAAAAAATTCTCGATATCGACCTCTAGCAATAGACGGGTTATCCCTCCGGTATACTTTCGCTATGTGGTACCTTTTAATGTTGCTAATTTTATTCATTGCAAGGTACCTGGCGAAAGGCACTGTTAGGTCATAACGTAAAGATAAAATTTCGCCACCTTGATCTTTTAGATCATAAATTAGTTTTGAGTCTTCGCCGTATTTTCCGGTTAAAACTTCTTTTAATTCGAACACAGGAGTATCTATTGTTTCTGCTCCATGACGCTTAAAAACTGCTAAGATTTTTTCAAGTGCTGCTGAGCGCATTGCCATTTGATCAGGTGCGAAGTCTCTCGTGCCTTTAGCAGTTTTAAGGGTGAATTTTTGCGGAGTTGAGGAGCCATCTTCTTCAGTTAACTGTGTTTTTAATTCCAACAGTTTCGCTACTTCTTCAGCGATCTACATAGAAAAGAAGACTATGAAAAAATCACAAACATTCTTAGAATTTTCTGTTAATATGTTTAAACATATTAATATTATATATTGACTGAACAAGTAAATAAATACCTAAAGTACAGTGTATTCGAGGACAAGAAATAAATATTTCAAAAAGAGACAAGATAAGCATTTTACAGTGAAAAAAGTGTCCAATTTTCAATGACTATGGAGATATAGCTAAAAAGTGTAAGAAAATATTTACAAGAGACAACTAGAAAAAAACGAGAATTTGTGTGAGTGGAACTTACGATCGTAGAGGCCTCCAACTGAATTGATTATAAAATCATAAACTACATGCTCAATATAGTTATATATAAAGAAAGATATAGAAATAATGTATCAATTCACGAATTAGAATTATTAGTGTTGTAGAATGCTATGGCGGAAGTCAGGAAATAGTCGTGGAATAAGCCAGTAAAAAAACAGAAGAATATCGAATGTCAATATTCATTCATGTTATATATTTATTCTATTGTATTTTCCACGCTGTTTTCTTTCATATAACGAATGATCCTTTTTTCCAGTCGCATTCTCTTTTTTTTAAATCCGCTTTGGGCAGTACGTATGTACGTAGAAATAATGTCGAAGAATTAAAACAATACTTATTTGAAGAATAAATATTTTAATTTTAACTAGAATAGGTCGGCACCTATGCCTAAAGCTCGTCGATACTGAAATTGAAAAATATTATGTAAGCGATTCTCAAAATATGAGAACATAAAATTCCACATATTGTCTGATGGAATCTAACAAATATTGTATCTTTTCACATATTTAGTTAGCAATAGTGAGCACAATAATTAAAACACCCTGTATATACATATATATATATATTTTATTTGTATCAATTTCCATGATTAAAATAATGATTTATTAAGTTCAAGACAATTATTAATCATTTTAGATTGTTGAAATTTTGTAATCGATTTTTTCATATTTTTTATTTTTTTTATAGAATTATTGGCCCCACAGTATTTCCTCGATCAAGAATTTTATGGCCAGTTTCATTGCTGTTTAATAAATTTAGAGCACTTACGGTTAATTGCACCGCTGTCTCTTGAATTTTAAGTGTTGCTTAATTCAGCAATATCGTGTCAAGACTGCAAAGTCAAATTTTACATAAACATTGCTGTCATTATTTCGATTCGATGTTTTTTGTTCAAGTGAAACTTTAAATTTAAGCCAGAGCGGTGCAACTGGGCTTAGAGTGTTGTATCAATTAATTGCATATTTCAAATTGACAGCTGTCATTGTCAAAGTGACAGATGGCGGTTGTATGAAATTACTATTTTATTTTACAATGAACGATATATTTTAAGCTGTTTTAGTTGATCCCAGACTTGGCATAAACTGGATAAGTTGTCAAAAAAACAATTGACAATCGAAAAAATTATTTAGTTTAGATTTCTACTGAGCAAAATTTAAATAATTTACTATCGTGTAAGCATTTTTGACACTTTAATTAGAATTATTTCCGCAGAAGCTATAATTTGATACCAAACACAATAGAACCAAATTACTAATTTTCAAAAAACCATTGAAGAACGTTTGCATGAGATGTTCAAATATGAGTAATAGTAATTCTAATTTCACATTATGATTTTCATTATTACTTTTCTTCGCATGTTTAAGAAAAATATAACAAATTTTTTAATAATTCAAGTTTTAATAATAACAAATGAACTGCTTATAATTTTGAAATATATTTCAGCTAAATGTTATTTTAAACGCTGCAGTCTAGTTGGGCATTCGGTAAAGGGTACCTTAATCTGAGTATTCCAGTTGGGCATTTCAATCCCTTACAATGCAGATATCGAATTTACTTGTGTCAAGTACCTGTCCGCCTCCATGACTGTATGATTATAATGTTTGCAAAATATTTATACATTTTACATTTTCCATAACATTTAGTTTTTAATTTTAATACTATGTACTGATTGGTCATTTTCCTAATTGTATGTATAGTTTCAAGAGTTAAAAAGTTCTAGAAAAAATTGCATTCAAATTGGTAGCTTTGCTTTCATCAACAAATGAAAGTGAAGAAAATATTACATTTGCATTTCATCAGTTATTTAATATTCAGTGATCATGGAAATAAATCGCATAGTTAGTGAAAACGGAAAGGAATTGCTAGTTATTAAAAATTTTGAATTTTGCTTATCTTCGACAACAAACGACAGAATGAAATGATGTTGTACAAATGAAAATTATCGATGTACCGCTAAAGTATATATAAATCGCGAGTTTAAAATAATAAACAGTGACTTGGTTCATAATCACGAAGAAGAATTGAATATTGAACGGCAGGCGCTAAGTAATATTGTCGAAAGAAAAGCAGTCTCCGACCTTACCATCCAAGCTGATTCGTTTGGTGTTTGAAAGAAATTAATAGTATCATAACTTTGGAGTCTCGTATGATAATTGATATTTGACGTGATACAAATAAAAGCAGTTCGAACTCACTATCTTATATACAGAAAATGCAGGTAGAGAAATGCCCAACTGGAAGAGCTTATTACGCCTACCCTTTCGATTGTAAGGGATTATCTCAGGTACAATGCCCAACTCGGATAGACCCATTCCAAATTATTGAAGGATCAATTATAGTTATATTATATTTTATGATAAATACTACCGTTTATTAAATAAACGCAAGAAACTAAAAAATTACATTAATAAAATGATGGTTGAAAAGAGCTCATTCAGGAATTTTTTGATAAAAAGCTTAAATATGAAATTTCAGTCGAAATTCCGCAAGTTGTCGTGCTTCCAGACAGACAGAACGACTTTATTTTTAAATAAGTTTTTTGGGTTTAGTGAAGATTCATCAAAATTTGGAACTATTGAAAAATCAAGATCATAATACTTTCCCTATTATACGTAAATAATAATAGAAAAAAAGCAGGGCATAAAAAAGGTCATGATTTTTTTTAAAAAGTCAAAAATCACGATTTTTATTAAAAAAAATCATGATTTTTTTGATTTTTTTATTCTTTCTCTAGTTTTGACTCCTAAAGTACCAATTAGATAGTATTTTCAATACTTTTAATGATTATTTGAACCATTTTGTAGCATAACTGCCTCTAATACCAATTTAATTTTAAATTGACATGAAAAATTCGCTGAGTGTTCCAGAGATTTCAGGTCGAAGTATGTTCGAAGAACTCACACAGTTTCTTGACACAATTTTTTGTTCGTTTTCAATTCTAAGTTAGAATTTTTCATGCCATAATTCAATTTATTTTCTATTTTCTAGTTTAATTTTTAATTTTTGATAAAATATGTATGTTTCCTGTTTCTAATTTTCTTATTATTAGAAGTTTACTTCATTTTCCACTTTGGTCTTTTTCTTCAAAAGAAAATATTTTGTTTTTGATTAAAGTCAATGATTTTTTTGAAAAAATCACATGATTAAAATCATGATTTTAATCATCTATACTGGAAAAAAATCTAGTAAACTAACAAGAGTTTAGAAATGTACTATTTTGAAATGATCAAACCACTTTATGCTAAAAAACTGAAATTTGACCCATTCAGGAATTTTTTCCTCAGTTATTATGAAGTTTGTACTATTGATTTTTTTTAAGAAAAACGACTATAGACTCTTACGGGCTTAGATCATATATAAGATCTAGATGGAAGGAGTCCTGTATCACACAATACATTTTTGCGAACGGTTAAGAAAAATGAAGTGAAACGAACTGCGCATGTCTATCGAATTTCATTTGCTATTTATAAAAGTAATGTTAAGAAGATGTACTTTGCAACTAAAAAATGGCGAATGAATATAAATATTTTTCACAGAAATAAGAACTCATTACATCAAGTGTTTGTTATTTTGCGGGCTTGACAAACCGAAATTTGATTATTGTCACGCTTGCACAGTTCATTTCTCCAGCTTTCTTACAATATATCTTCCAGCTCTTTTCGTCGTAACCGTTCGCAGGTTCTTCCATCTAGATATTATTTATGATCTAAGCTTACGGGTACCTTAAGAAAACTCAGTTTAAAAACTTAGAAGAAGATAGCTCCATAAAAAATTAGAGTGAAGGTCATTTTAGTCATTTACGACTTCTGTCCGAAATTTATATGCAAAATGTTACAAAGTCATGACCGAATACTTAAATTTGTCTTTTGGAGAACTAAAGATGTTTATTTTTTTAAATATCGATAATGGATTTCTTGAAAAAAGCGATTGGAAAAAGACTAGTAAGAACAAATTAAATGCAGCAGAAGAGAAGCAGACTTCGACAGTTTGTGTAAAAAAATGTAAGCACATCTCAGTCACCATAAATATAATGCAAAGGTAGGTAACAACTGTAGAACGAGTTAATGCTAAGGTAAATTCCATTAATTTTTTGTTCAATCTTTTCGATAAAAAATACAATATTTTGTTCAACTATCTTTACATAAAGTACCTACGAAATATTGGTCTACTTAAAATATTATTTTAAGATGTTTTTCTGGGTGGGATGAGGTTCTCAAAAAATTTAGTTTTAAGGGCTCTGTGAGTCGACAAAGCTGATTGATAAGTGTACAACATTATTATTTAATAGGAAAACTGTATTTTTTCTCGGTCTCTTTTTCCATTTTCTAACTTAAAAAAATAAAACATATCAAATTAATAATATCATAGATCGTCATTGGTGCTGTTAAGGAATCAGAGAAAATCTAGAAGTGAATCTGTGAAGGCTTCCGATAATATGTAAACATGTGAGCTCGTATCAGTTTAGTTAGGTAAAATTGATTTCATGCACTGGTTTTGATAGAAATTCTCAAATACAATTTCGGCATAATTAGCAGTCTCATCTCCAAAAAGCAGAGGCTCGTATTATAATCACTTAAAAATGAGCTACTTCAGAAAAATACAAGAGAATACGGGCCTGTATTTCCCAACCCACTGAAAATTGGAAGCACATGTTTGCATTCACTGATGTACTTTATCTCCCAAAATATTGTTCTTCCCTCCTGGAACATCTGTATGCAATATAGATTCAATTCTTTCTACTTAATGAAATTTCTCAAAAATTACATATTCCAAAGATATTACTGCTCAAATACCAATGAGGTATGTGACCATTATTTTTTATTGTTTTTTATTAATCTTTATATGTTTTTTAAGTTACTTAATAATTTTTTCTGGTCACTCCTCAACATACGTTCGAAAAATGATTAAAAAGATACAAAAAAATCCTGATACTGTATAGACAAAAAATATATGGTGTAATCTAAAATAAAACTAAGAAATTATTGTAAATCTTAAGTCACTGACCTGCGGATGATTAGAAAAACGTTGCGAAACAATCGAGAACAGTTTCACATTTCCAACAGGCCGTGACGTTCGGGTAAGTGATCGAAGAAGACAATTGACAATCATCCCGGCGTCAAAATTATGAAACGGATGAAACAACCCTCTCAGTCAACACTTTAACACGAAAATCATAACCAAAATATTTTACCTCATCATCCAATCTTGCTTCACATAAAATAGTTATTAATTCTGATGTGACAGCATCGTCAGCAGGTGAAAATGTTAGCTTTTCTACATCAGAGAAGCTTCTTAAATGAATAAACCAACGATTTATATGTTCGTATTTAGTAAATGATATATTCTTTTCTTTGGCAATTGTTTCATACAACAATCGATCGACTGTTGTTGGATAGTGAGCGCATAAATAGCTTCTGGTTGACAAATAATTATTTAAGGTTATGTATTCTTTGTCAGTTAATTTCAAGTCGCGTAGAAGACTATGATTTCCATTCGCTATCATCTGAAGTAACAATGAGGATTACGTATTGTACGTCACGTATTTGTAATAATTAGCACACTACAAATATCTAACCTCAATATGTTACATTTAATTTATTCTTAATCTTTTTATATGTAGTAATTTGGACCCGAAATTTTATTTTAATGAATTTTGCAATTCTACTAATATCATTTTAAAATCTCAAAATGAGTAAATTAAGTTTGTGATTTATTTTTGAATATTACATCAGAAACTATGTAAAAAAATGTTACCCTTTCTTTGGATTCCTTAGCTGATTTTAATTTCCTGACAAGATCTCCCTGTTCTTTAATTTTTTCTTGTAATTTTTCTTTTGCATCTGACATTGCAAAGCAGCACTCACAGACACGTGGTAACTCAAATAATATCGAAATAAAACTAGCGGCTGGACTGTTTAGTACATTCGCGGCATCGCGGGAAATTTGCTTTCACTAAATTAAAGCGCTCAAGGTCTTGCCGTCAAATGATTATCTTAAAAACCGCAGAATTCATAAATTATACAATCATTCATGCAGGAATTGTTCTTGAAGCGCCTTTACCTTTCAAATAAAAGAGAAATATGGCATCGAGCAATTCAAGCAATATATGCATTAAAATTAAAATTCTTTCGAGTTGACTAATACATCAATAAAATATTGATAATTTTGTTCCAAAAATTATAAATTCGAAAAATAGTATTTGGAATAATGCAATGACATTTCAGCGCTTATTGTGTGGTTCAGCTTTAAGACAAGAGATGGCGCCAGAAGTATTGTTGGTATGTCAACAGGTTCATTACAGTTATCCAAATAATTTATCTACAGGTTTATGATCTCCGAGCTTCAGAAAGAATCAAATGGTTGATCATACAAACCCCTATTCCGGTTATTCCTTCATTTTTATTCCCATGGTTACGTCTGTACACTCTTGCTTATAATTTTAGATTTTCATAAATGATATTGGTCCTCCCTGACTGAAACTGAAATTTTGGTACATATTATTCTAACTAAAGTATTTTTGATAAAGAAAAACAATTGAAGTTAACAATATTTTATGAAGATTCTTCAGTAAATGAATTATTCAGAGTGATTTTTTATAAATTAAAGATAATATAGAAACAAAACTCAATTGTATTATTTGTATGAAAGCAATTTATTGTTTTATAAATATACAACAGTAATTGGTAAAGTTTCTATCTGTCATGTTTAACTTTTTCTTATAATTAATTTTATGCACCTGTGGAAGATGACGATTCCGGAATACAGTCGTTTGCAATATAAAATGCTTTTTACTTCCCTTTATGAACTTTTCAACCCTAATGTACCGCAATCCCCACCATTGAGCTGAGCTGCTGGATGAACGGGACTCGCGTGTGTGTGTGTGTTTGAAGCTGCGTTTGTATGTGTATAGCAATGTTGTTGCTAGTGACGGCAACAGCAAGCAGCAAGTAACACCGTGTTGTGAACACGGTCACAAAGTGACTTCGTCAAAAATGAGGATTCCTCACTGAGGAGTACGATGATTGTAGCTATTTTGATAATTATGATGTGCTCATTGTTGTAATCAGTGTTGTGATGTTTTTAATAATTAAGACAGGTAAATTTTGGTGGGAACGATGCAAAACAATAATAAAGAAACGTGCGTTTTTTGTGAGATCGATCGTACGACGGTGTAGTGATTCTGTTTAGTGTTGTTAGTCAGGTAAACAAACAACCTTCGCAATGGATGATAGCTCTCCGGATTTGAGCCTCAAGTTGAGGAGGGGCTCCAGCGATTCTCGCGATTCTTTCTATATGGATTTCGCGCAGGGCATCGACAGCGATATCGAGGAAGTAGCCACTACGTCTGCGGCCGACGTTGGTGACACGGGGGTTGACACTACGGCGAGCCCTACCATCATGGGAATGCCCAGAATTGACGACCCTCGCAGGTACTTAGAATTATTCCACTTTTATTCCTGTTTATAAATTACTTCCTGCTTCCTTCTCGTTTAATCAAGGTAAATAAACGTACGAAGCAACAGTGGAAATGAGAATCAAATGAGAAATATTACTAGTAAGGGGGTGAATGACATCAATTTAGAATATGAGGGTGAAATGTAATTATATGAAACTGTGGTGCTTAGTTGAACAAATACATATACACTTATAAAACACAGAATATAACGATTCACATTACTAATGAACAATTCTAACGGTTTTGTTCATGTTGAAACTATTTTAGGCACTTGCTCTTAGCGTTACACAATTAGAATTTTTAAATTCATGAAAGCACGTATATAAATTTGCCTCAAAATTAGGTTGCAATATTATTTCGCACTTGGAAATTTCCCTACTCTCAACAAAACATAAATCATATCTATAGTTCATTTCAGTTAAGAACGGTGCAAGGGCCCTTATGAGACTACGATTTAATCTTTCTGGTTGGCCGAAATGCGTATACGTTTCACTCGCATTAAATGATGAATTCAAAATAAGCTTGCTGGAAATGAATTCAAGAAATAGAAGCAACTGCACAGATCTATTTATGATAATTGATGAATAGTTGACAAACCATGCAATTTTTGTGTTAGTGTGAAATTAGTTCGCATTTTGGCCAATCAAAAGGCTTAAATCGTAATCCCATAAGACCCCTTGGACCATTTCTAACTGAAATAAATTATAGCTATGTATAATCTTTTTTCTCTCTAATAAATACATCTCTGTTTAATTTTAACTAATAATCGTAACAAATAAATGAATAGTGATATCGTTACTACAATAATTATCTCTAAAAATTATTATCAAAGAGAGCAACTGGATTCCGTAACAAAACTGCACATCATCAGATCGCTCGCACCGTGACTTGCACTAATGATGCATGCGAATATGTTGTATTATTCCTACAGTTACGCTGACACTGGAGCAACCTCTATGGCTGGTGCAGACACGAAGCCAGTAACGATTTAATTGATTTATCCAAGAACCCTTTTATTTTCAGAGTTAAAATTATTCTAAATCGCCACCCAAAAAAAGTTAAGCAATGTTAAGTGTTTTTAAAGCCCATCAAGTACTTTCCATGTGACGCGCGTACATTATGAAAATTCTTAACAGATTATTCATTCCTCCGTTGTCTTATTTTGTAATTGACGAGAGACAATTCGTTTTTTTCTCATGCATGACTAAAATACACAAAATCAACACTGCAATCAACCAAAAGTAGTATACATAATTACTTTGATATAGTGTCTAACATTTTGGCGCGACTTATTGATCACGATATGCTATAGATGGCAGTAATAGCTGTGCAAATATTTATGTTGTCACAAATTCTATTGCGAAAAATTTATTACCACAGGTTATAGTGCAAATATTTATTTCACAAACGCTCACAATGACAAAATCGCTCACAGCCAGTTGAACAACAATGAACCAGTATTCAAATGCCTGACAAACACCGAACATCTAGTAACCATAAGCTGTGAATCACGTCCGACAATTGAACATCGACTAGATTGTTGGTCAATGCTAACTAGGATTACAATTACAATAAATTATTGAATATTATTAATTTGAACTAACGTTCAAAGATTCTCCACATTCGTGACAATATTCATATCTTCTGAGCCCTGCAGAAAATCGAAATGAAACATACACGGAAATTTAAATTAAAAATTTTTTTTTTCCTTGGACTTAGCTTTACAAGTATTTATAATCATGTAATATTGGAAATGAGGGAATTCAGTCAAATATATAATATTTTCTTTTCTGACTTTACAGTTTCGGCTACACCTTAGCCATCTTCAGGAGCAAGAAGAATTATTTTGTTTTCGCTCCTGAAGAGGGCTAAGTGCAGCCGAAATTGTAGTCAGAAAAAAAATATTTGACTGAATTCCTTCATTTTCATTACTTACCTTACATTCACTAATCCAGTCAGTGTTATCTATTTATATTCATATCTTCTGAACCTGCAGAATATCGAAATAAAACATGTACCAAAATTTAAGTTATCTGTTTTGAACTGCGAGAATTTTTATTGAAATATGTTGAGCCTTTTCAGAGCCTACTCGATACAAACTTTCTCACAGACAAACAGATAAAAACTCTAAAAACGGTCAATTTATGATAGGCATCGTTTAAATAATAGTTCTCACTTAAATTTTTGCATTCATTTTAAAATAACAGACAGACACTTTATTTTTTTCTACTTCGACCTATATGATAGATTTTGATGGATCTTCACGTTTTGATCCATACTGGACCCAAAAAATCTGACGTGGACATCACGTGACTTTGAGGGGTTAATCAATGTACAGAATAGCGTACAAGACTGTGTATACTGTTAGTACTGACCATCAGAATGCTATGTACTGTCAAGACTGTAACTGATTGACATCGGACTGACAAGATTGTCACGGAATGACTAGACTGTTACAGAAGGACTCTCATACTGATAAGACTGTTACGGACTGACTTCCCGACTGACAGAAATGGTACGATCTAATTTATCGGATCGTCAAAACACAGTGAACGTATATTCAACGAAATAATACTTCAGACACAGGTATAGTGCTAGGTATACCATTCAATTAATTTGTAAATAAATTATAAAAATAATAGGGATGTCACAGTAAAACTCAGTTTAGATATTTTGTAAAGCCTTTATAAATTACTCTCGAATATAACAATCACGAAAATATATTGTGATATATGATTTAAAAAAAAAAACAACAATTCCTGATTATTAATAACTTATAAGAACATTTAGAAAACAAACAAATTGTATGTCATGATCAGTAGATACAAATATTTTGATAATACTTATTTAAGACATTTTAAAAAAATTTCATAATTCAAGTAAAAATCCCAAAAGTGCAAGATCATAATTTTTCTATAGTCGACTAGCATCATAATGCTGTGATTACGGCACAGAAAATCGTGCATAATGTTATACACTATGGCCCAAAAGTGTCAAAATCGTCATGATAACGAAATAAATAGGTGTAAAAAAATTATTTATTTTTATTGATACTAGTGGTCAAAATTCGACCGATATTCATTTAATTTTTAAGTTTGAACGTTATTTATTTAATTTAGGTTGTGTCTAAGTGCACGTTAACGTGTACTAAATATAAAATTTCGGTACACGTGAAATGGAAATTTCGTTTGATGTCAGGAAGAAGTGCCGATTCATGAAAGAGTGCGTACCGCACCGTAGAATACCATTACCGACGAATGTCCTCTGCGGCGAAAGTTCACACCGTCGGATACTCATTGCGGCGAATTTATCCGCACTACTGCTTTGTGTGTCAATGGCACTAGAACAGTGGTTTTTGCTCTCAATTGGCGGTTCCTTGCACCCAACCAACAGGCGGGTTTCGCCCGCTCCGACCAGGCTAGACGTGCCATTCTCAATGTTTTTCAAACCACTAGTACAGTCATTAACAGTGGATTTTGTTTTCAAGCAGGCAGGCTTCATGCGCCAATTTAATTCATGTCATAATAGTATGGATTAGAAACTAATTTCATAATATACTATTACGAACACACTCATTATCTGCCAAAACTGTGTGTACTTTTTACTGCCGTCCATTGGCTTAGACGACACAACCGCTGCGTTTCTCATCGTCGAGTGGTGGTCGAGCCGGCACAAATGTGTGTGTCATCGACCTTATTCGTCATCTAAAGACGCGCCGTCACGGGACTGAGTGATACTAACAAGGGACTGACTATGGAACTGACTCGTACTGGTATGGGACTGAGTCATACTGGCATAAGACTGACTCGTAATGAGAAGGACTAGACTAGTACTGTCTGTACTGGTATGAGACTGAGTTGTACTGACAAGGACTGAATTTGGTACTGTGTTTTAATATATATATATATATATCTATATATATATATATATCTATATATATATATATATATATATCTATATAATCATCACATCATTCCACGGCTAGTCGGTTGCTATAAAAACAGTATGTCATCATTCTTATGTCACAACATTCCTAAATACTGATTTCCAGGATTCTATGGCAAACAGTTCTGAATTTATGCGCAAAATTCCAAGATCGTCAAGTATAGCGCACTTTCGACTCAGTCGATCTCAATGAAAATAGAATATGAGCATCTAGACAGTACTATCATCTTTAATACTGTATTCTAATATTTTACGTTCAATCGTTTTGGATTTATGCGGAAAATTAAAAAATGTTTCGAGTAAACTGCACTTCTGGCTTAGCCGATCACAATCATGATGCAAGGTGTACAACTAGATACTATAAAAGTGCTTAATACGAAATCTCAATATTCTGCGACTGATTATTTTAAATTTATGAGAAAAATTCGAATAGTCTGTAATATGAAGTGCACTTGCGGCTTAATTGATTAGGATGAAAATAGGAGATGATCATTTGGATGCTACAGCAATTTTAAATACTGAATTTCAGTATCCTACGGCTAATCATTCTAGATTTATGCGGATAATTCAAAAAAAGTATCAGGTAAAGTTCACTTCCAGTACAGACGATTGCAACCATAATGCGAGGTACACATCAAGATCCTAGATCCTATACCAGTCTTTTATACAAAATTTCAGCATTATACGTGTGACGAATTCTGAGATTTGCGATAACATGAGAACGTATACGAATTTTCGACTGAAATTTCATATTTAAGTTTGTAAAATATGAAATAATTAAAGTTGATTTTCAAATAATTTGGTACAACATTCACCTGAAACATTTTTTTAAATTATCAGCGGTTCATTTATTATTATCAAAATTTGAATTATTATGAAATTCGTTGTTTTTCTGAAGCAAAGAAATAATGAGAATCATAATATGAAACTAGAATTATTATCACTCATAGTTGGACATCACAGCAAACGTTCGTCTATTTTTTTTTACTTGTTTGAAATAAGTAATTAAAACCTTCTGATGTCCTGATATCCTTTTTACAAATAATTGATTAGGCTGCATCGTTTTTGGTCTCAAATTAAAGCTCTTGCGGAGATAATCCTAATGAAAGTGTCAAAGAGGATATTTGTATGATTGTCAATTGTTTCTTTTACAAATTATGTAAATGATGTCTAATTTGCTATCAATTTAAAGCTCTCGGGAAGATAAACTTGGTAAATATCAAGAATAAATAATTAGTAGAATCCATTTTGCCATCTTTAAATTACACTTCCGGCAATCAAATGTCGAAGCTTTATGTTCCAATGAATTAAAGACCCCGAAGATCTATAAAAGGCGAATAGAAGGACACTTTATTTTCAAAATTATTTATTTTATGTAAGGATTAAAATCGAGGATACATCATTGTAGAGTGAAATTGAGTAAGAATCAGGTCTCGCTAAAACATATAGGCTGTTCTATTTGAAAAAGCATAAAGCAGAATTGGGTATTTTTCCCTGAGGGTAAGCTATGGGTAAGTAAGTTTCCTATTTAATTATTTTCATATTTTCCACATTCCAGCGTAATGATACAATGAGAAATCAGCCACCCTGCATTAATTATCCCAAACATTCATGTAATCTTTCACTTTCAATTACATCTGCATATATTTATTTCAAAAACCTTCCGTTCGACATTTGCCCACATATCTGTTGCTTATTATTTCAAGCACATTATTCCCAATATTACATTCTTCTTACACCAATGTATTCCGTAGTCGATCTTTCCTTTTAATCTTTTCTAATAAATTTATTTGGTGAATAATAACCATGGCAACAATTGTCTGCACAATTGTTACCATAGTTATTATTTACCAAATAAATTTATGAGGAGGTGGATATCTCGGGCCTTAATATTATTAACATCTTAATATCTATATATATGAATCAAAAATCGATGTCATAATACAAAAAAATCTGCTGTCGCCACACAGTACTTCATCGACCATAAATTTCCCGGCCAGTTTCATCACTGTTTCAGAAATTTAGAATGCGGCATCAATTAATTGCATATTTCAAAGTAGCAGCTGCCATTGTCAAAGTGACATTTGTCATTGTCAAAGTGATAGCTGTCATTGTCAAAGGGATAACTGTCAATGTTAAAGTGACAGATGGTAGTTATATTTCAGTCCCACATAAAATAAGTATTTTTGAAAATAAATAATCCTTTTCTAGATTTTCGAAGTCTTCAGTTCATTGGAACATTCAGTTTTGACATTTGACCGCCGAAAGTGTAATTTAAAGATGGTAACGTGGATTCCACTAATTAATATTCATTCTTGATAGCTACTAATTTTATCTTCCCGAGGGCTTTAAATTGATACCAAACTAGATATCATTTGAATAATTTGCAAAAGAAACAATTGATGATCGTTTAAATATCCTCTTTGACACTTCAACTATGATTACATATCTTCACAAGAGCTTTAATTTGATATAAAACACGATTGAGCTAAATTACTTAATTTGAATGAACAATTGCGAACGTTTGCATGTGATGTCCGAATATGAGTGATAATAATCTTAATTTCATATTATGATTCTCATGAATTCTTTGCTTCAGAAAATCATAACGAATTGCATAAAAATTCAAAAATTAATAATGACAAATACACTGCTGATAATTGCGAAAAATATTTAGGATAAATTTTGTGTCAAATTATTCGAGGATCAATTCTAGTCGATTTATATTCTTTGATAAATACCGTTTCTAAAATAAACGCAAAAAAACAAAAAGTACCGTCAATAAAGTTTTGGTACCACTGATTGGAAAAAGCTCATCTACGAACTTGAACCTAGCTTTTTGAGAAAAACTTGAATATGAAATTTCATTCAAAAATTCGTGCGCGTTCTCAAGTTATCGTGCTTCCACACAGACGAACCGACAGACAGACTGACTTTTTTTTTAAAACTATATCTTTTGGGCTCAGTGGGGTCTAAAACCAGAAAAAATTGATTCTGAACAATAGAGGGAAAGTTAAAAGTTGAAAATATATTCTTCTTTAACAAATCAAGCCATGCGGGTGTCTCGGCATTCCTAACACAATGCACGAAATGCAGAAGCTTGACTATTTGCTGATAGAGCCAGTGTACATCTCCAATAACCAATATAAATTATAAACCCAAATAAAATTTTATAGTTGATCTTAAGATGAGATGGGTTGCAGGTAGTATAACGGTATAAGCTTTCTCACCCAAATCCCCTCATAAAACATTTCTTAAATTTGAATTTGAATTTAATGCGGCTCATAGAATTTTGCGCCCCCTAGGAATCTGCGCCCGTGGCAGGGGCCACATTCGCCACGCCCTAGTTCCGGCTCTGCAAGAGATTATACCTTCAATTAATGTGAATTTCATTCTTTTAACTTCTTGAATATTACCACTCTTTCTGATTGTTCTGCGTCGGTTCTGCGTAACCCGCTATAGATATAATATAATTTTCTGTTTACCTGCATATAAACAACGAGATAGCACAGTGGTAGAGTGCTAGCCTCTATAGCAGAGGTCGTGAGTTCGAATCTCAGTTAGATCATGAAATTTTTCACGACTTTTCTGGATCTGTATTCACTCTCGTTACCTTTCAAAGTTAGGATTCAAATTAACTTAGTCTCAATGAAGCTATCTGGCACCAGCTAATTGTTCTAACATGGGCTTGCACCGTTTGATTGACAACACACATGGCAGCAAGGTAAAAACGTGGCAAGTAACGTGAAAAATAGCTGTGTGTGTGAAAAGTCAAATCCCGAAATCCATTAAATAAAAAAAAAACAAGATTACCTGAATATTTAGTGCAGTCTTAGAAAGAGACGAAATCATTTTCTTACACAAAAACACCAAAAGGATTAGACAACTAATTTTTCAAAAAAATGTGGTAATAATAAATAATTCAAAATAAACTATTGATACATTTTTTTTTACTTACCCGACCTATAATATGATAGGGGAAATATTGTATTAGTTTTTTGCATTTATTTCATACACGGTAGTATTTATCATATAGAATATGAAATGACTAAAATTGATCCTCGAGTGATTTGGCACAACATTCACCTGCAACATTATTCAAATTAAATATGTTTTATTGGGTAAAAGTTCTGTAAATTTATTAGAAACACAACGTTTCAACAGCAAAGTGCTGCCTTTTTCAAGTGAAAATAAATATAAATATAAATAAACAAAATTGTCAAGACAACAAAAATAAAAATAAAAGTACAAATAATAACTAGATTAGTTTAAAATATATTAACTCCTAGGATCGTAGAGCTCAGCCTGTGATTGATGATTCAATATCCACAGGTCTTCAGGAGATAATAATGAAGGTCTAAATAGGGAAATTGTCAGCTCCTTGTGGTTCTAGGTCAATCTGGCTCTACTCTTTTTGGTTTGGCGCATAACTGAACCATCCACAGATATTCAAATTATCCGCGGTTCATTTGTTATTATTAAAATTTGAATTATTATAATATTCGTTACATTATCATGAAGCTGAGAAATAATAAGAATCATAATGTGAAATAAGAATTATTATCATTCATATTAGGACATCACATGTTAACGTTCGTCAATTGTTTTTTGAAAAACTAATTTGGCTCTATCGTGTTTGGTATCAAATTAAAACTCTTGTGAGGATAATTCTAGTAGAAGACAATATTTGAACGAAAATCTATAAAAGGACTTCTTATTTTCAAAAATACTTATTTTATGTAAGGACTAAAATATAACCGCCATCTGTCACTTAAGCAATGACAGCTATCACTTTGACAATGACAGCTGTCACTTTGAAATATGCAGTTGATTGTTGCGACACTCTAAATTTCTGAAACAGCGATGAAACTGGCCACAGAAGATTTTTTCAAATTGATGGATATACGAAATGTTATTTGTGTTAAATCCACAGGCAATATTCGTTACGAAGTTCGAAAATGTCCATTTAACTTTAAATTGCACATTGAAATTCAGAAAACTTGTGCCCCCACAGATTTCTTCAAGCAGTATTTATTCAGGTTTTTACAATGGTAATTCATCATGAATAATTATCATTATTTCATTTACATTAACTGTAATGATCTAATTTAAATTGCAAAAGATGTAAATTAATTCTGCAGTGTTAATATTTAGAGGTGAGTCCTAAAATTTCTGAGTTTATTATGTTTTGTTATGGTTGTGCATACGAGTGTAGTGCGAAAGATTCTTGTCTGGAAGCGTAAATCTTGCTATTATTCAGTTTGAGACTTATGTATACAGTAGATTTGTTGTAGCAGTAACTATAATTGAACGATTTTTATCTTTTTTATGAAATGGATAAAATTGAAGTTCGTGCTGTGATTAAGTACTTTGTTCTGAAAGGCTTAAAACCAACTATATATAAATAATCCGCTTCTTCATTTTCGACAGTTGAAAAGTTCACAATTTCATACTACTTATAACAATAATATAAACAGACAAGCATTGCATTTGTTTTCAATTGATTCTAACATTAAAATGAAAAATTATTCCTCTTATCTTTAAGATAATGTATACTATAGATGGGGGAGAGAAAACTAATTGATAATATATAGCTGTGATTCTCCCTTTTTATTAAAATAAATGAGAAACATTTTCTCAGATAATCACCGAGGCAAACCATTATAAATGATCACAGTTCACAGTGATTTATTGATCCACCAATTAGTGGTGAGCACTTTAATCCTTTTCAATTCATGCTCATGCTTGTTCACAAAAGAAAAAGCAATAGCGGATACTGTTGAATTTAAAATGTTTCAATTTCTTCCTTTGATTTTATTCCTTCAGCTCGATTTCTCAGTGCTTCACGCAGGCTGGGCAATTACCACAATTTGAATAAAGTATTTCTTAAGAAATCCGGTAGGTATCAGATCAGAGAACTGTCAGATTAACGAGACCAAATACAAATACAACACCAAACGCAGGATGTAAATAAAGGAGATGGAATACTACAAATTTTATTCTCTTGAACTGACTACTTTCGTTATAAATCATTTTGTGTCATAATTTTGTCGACCCAATCAATAAAACTCCCCACCCTAGTATAAACATTCGGATACCCCCCTCCACAATGTCTTCCCCAGGAAGACAATCCAGCCACTTTCCCGTCGACCACCAAAGGGCTTCCAGAATCGCCTTTGCAAGACCCTTCTCCAATATCAGTATACGTGCACAACATGTAATCCCTCACAATATGGTTATGTCGATCTTGGCAAGCACTCTGTGATATCGATATCAAATCAATCCAGTTGAGGTCATCTACAGAGTGACCGTCTTCTTGAATACGGCCCCAGCCAGCAAGAGTAAGAACAGTGCCGGGTTTGATGTATTTGGGGTTTAAAGAGATTGGTTGCACCAGATCGTTGAAGATGATGTCGCTGGTTAGACGGAGGAGACCAATATCGTTGCCGAAGTTCTCCGCGTCCCAAACTGGATCGTACATGATGGCTCGGTCGACGTAGTAGAACCAACCACCTGAAGAACGGCGGGTGGTGCCTGCTAGGATAGTCATGGTTTTTGGATCGCGGCTGGAATCAGAAAAAATATAATTTCTCTATGACCACCTCCAAACTAAATACTTTTGGGCTGGTGGCAATACAATCTAGTGTATTAAATATTTTAATTTTACAATCCTCTTGATAAAGATATCAAATGAACGAGTTTGACGAGTAGAAAATACTAAATTCAATATGGCGGCCGCCTCAACATGGATGATAACCTATTTCTTCACAATCGTCTTGAAATAGGTATTAAATTGAAGGGTTTGACGAGCAGAATATCGTTAACAATATTTAGAAAATAATCATATCCAGTACAAATTATATATAAGCTTATGTATTGTCGAAGTGTGAAGATATTTTTGCAGAATATTATAAAATTTTTGGTTATGTTCTACTTTTCTCTAAGGCACTGATGAAGGTTTAATAAAGACCGAAACGTTTGCAACGTCAAGACATGATTCAATAATTTTTATCCTTCATTTTTATCCATCATCCGATGATCTTTTGAAAGTTAACAATATATCCAGTAGAATTTACAAAAATCTTATTAGAAACAAGATATGGAAAGACCAAAAATTAGAAAATAGAAAATATGTATAGCAGAATACACTGTAAAGGAGAAAATAACTTTCCTTTTGATTCTCCCAAAATAAAAGCGTGGAGCGCCCACGAAAATCACGTCTATATAGTTTAACGATCTACGCTTTTATTTTTCGAGAAGCAGGAAAAAACATTTATTTACCATCCAACTTTTACCACTCCATTTTTACCACCATACTTTTTTACCACTACTCTATTTCACCACTAATATATTGTAACATTATTTATTTTAATTTAGGGAGCAAAAGTTTCTAAACACTACTATTTATTTTTATGATTTATTAAAATAATGGATAAGATAACTAACACTATTTCTAATTGATAATTCCAATTTAAACTAAAGATTACTACACTATATTATAACTTAACTTTAATTATTTATGTCAATATTGATTTACTTCAAATAACACAATTTATTTCAACCACTAGCAGTCCATACTATAAGGTCTCTGACCAAAATTAATAATAATTTGTGCTGAGTCAGTCACATATATATACCTCGGGTCTCTCCCTACTACGTTTTTCCCGCAAATGTCCAGGCGTTTCTAGAAAACGCTAGAAGATACCAGCAATTTTCCAGAAAACAAATATATTCGCTTCTATTTCTTGGCGTAAAATTAGTACCAGTAAAGCCGAAATGACTGATTTATAGACTTAAATTCGCTACAATATTTTACCATCATTTCAAAAATTACAATACAATAAAGTTTTATTCAAAATTAATTAGATGTTATGTCCTATAGCTCTCAATTACTCAAAAATTTCCCCTTCGTCTTTTCTGATATCGTAAATAAATTGAGGTTAGGTTTGAAATCGGATTGGGAGATTAATGCGGCATAGCACGTCGAGCCGAATCAGAGCGGGCGAAGCCTGTTTGTTAGTTGGGTGCGAAGCACCGCCTGTTGAAAGCAAAAACCACTGTTTATGACTGTACTACTGGTTTGATAATTGATAAACATTGAGCATGACACATGACACATGACACATTGAGTTTGGTTTGGATGCGAAGCATCGCCAGTTGAACACACACTGACACACAAAGCAGTACTGGGGGTGGTAAAAAGAATATTGTGACGTGCGAGAGCCGGGGAAGCTCGTAAAGACGACGTAGTATGAAAGGGGCCTTTCGTCCTCGTTACGCCGCGCCGCGTCGCAGCACATCACCCCACCCAATGGAAGCCTCTAGTAATATTCTAGAAATGGAAAGAGTCGAGAAATAGAACAATCGAGAAATCGATATTTCTCTATATAAGGCCAAGCAAAAGACGTGTGAAAGACAGTAGTAATAGTAATAGTAGTAGTATTACTGGTGAAATGGAACTAGAACAGTGAATATCGAACAGTGAAGTAAACAGTGTATATAAATAGTGAAATATAAATATCTGCGAGTGCGTTTAAGTTAGAATTAAGTGATCAATAAATAAATATAGTGTTATTAGTGACATCAGAAGAATAAAACTTTTATTTTCAATTTAAATTATTAAATAGTGACTTTTATTTAATCACAAATTATATTTCTTCAAGCAATAAACATTACAATATATTGGTAAATATGCTGGTGGTAAAAAGAATTAATGGTGAAAAAAAGACAGTGGTAAAAATTTATTGGTAAAAGTGGAGGCGAATCTTTATATATTTTCCGAGATATTTTCATATAAGTGTGAGGTTTCTTTTTCAAATATGTTTTATTCAATGTCACATTCAATTTGGGGAACAGAAGTAAAAAAAAGGAAACACGTAAGTGCCAATTCACAATGTGGGTAAACGTAAGAAGTACATAACCGTAAACATAAACATAAAGTTGAACTACTGTATTTCAATGCCTGTGTTTACAATACTCTTACGTATTTCTTACGTTTATGTATTGACATGAGAGCGACGGCGACGTAATGAAAATGTAAAGTTGAGATAAATTCAACTTTGTTATATTTACGTACGAAACAACTAATAGCGCATGCGTCAACTTTAAACACATGTTTTCATTTGACCGTTAACAATACCAGTAGTGTTTTACAAGAATCAAGAAATAGTCCTGATTTTGTCTTGAAATCAAGACAAGACCAAGACAAGAAGTGTTTTTTATTTTCCAAGACAAGACAAGAACGTACTATCAAGAATCAAGACTTCTTGTCCAGAAATCTTGACATCTTGACAATTAATTATTCAAATCTGCATATTTATTAGTGTTTCATCAAGACAAGAAATCTTGTCTTGATGACCATTTCTTGTCTTGTCTTGATTTTCAAGACAAGACAAGAAATAGTCATCAAGACAAGAAATCTTGTCTTGGTGAAACACTAAATACCGGATCGAAACGTGCTTTAAGTATGATTGACATAGAATTATTAATAAAAAAAAAACAATTTCTTTCTCGTATTAATATTTTTCCCGTTGGCGACTTTTATAAAGCAGTTTCAATAATAATGAAACAATCGCAAGATTTTTTTCAGACATCATACAATGAAACAAAACAAACTAAACACAAAACTGTTGAAAGTGAAACCAAAGAAAAACAGTAAACACGAAACAAAATCGAAATCAACAGAATATTTGAAAATGACAGTCAGATAAACCAACACAATACATCAACAACCCTAATTTGTACCAACGTAAAATAATTGAAACACTTTATTTTGATATTTTACGTTACGACCATTGTGAACGTACATAATTTCTTACGTTTATGTTTTTACGTACTCCTTATGTTTTCGCACATTGTGGATTGGCACTAAGAAGTGTCGCTCCTGTCGTGCGTCCACTCACCGATGTATACGTTTTTTTTTTTCTCATTTGAAAGAATTAAACTATTTGCTTTGACGAATCTGTGTACGCACTAATTAAATTATTTTGGCTGTCCAAATACAAATTGTCTATGTCTCTTTTAACGACGTGATACATTTATTATAACATCCTGTTAATATGAACCAGAATGTTTGAGATGTCAAGATTATTACATTTTGTAATGAACATGTTGACGTGAATATTAATATAGCTTTAGCTAGTGGTACACAAGAGCGGAACTAAAAATAACTGAAATATTTCATTTTCCAACCCCTTTATTGCAGAATTCCCCCAAAATAGGAATAAAGTTATTTTTAGTGTTGCCAAATAGTCATAAATTTAAAATGTTTATCCATATTCAGAATTTCTCGGCATTTCAAAATATAGTGCTACAAGATCTAATTTAAATAGAATTTTAAGTTTACATTTGAGAAAGTAATTTATTGTACTAGTGCGGAATGTGATAAAAAGTCTCGAAAAGGAAAGCTTAGCTGGGACGTTTGAAATAATAAAAAATTGCGAGTTTTGGGACTTCCGATAGAAGTGAAATTCTCCGTTTTTCAATAAATATTTTTTTCTACAGTCACTATAGAATGATACCCATTCCACACGCTGTAGCGTGCGGAATAGGGGTCATTCCGCACGCTCAGGGATTCCTAAGAAAGCCGCTTGGCGTCGCGAAAAAACTGTTTCATTACTGTCATAATTTTAATTTTCCCTGATTTTCTTTTCATTCCTCTTCAAAATGAAGTCAATATGAGTGATTTTATCAACATTTGATGAATTGGAATGAGATCAATGGAGCAAATTCTTTCTCAAAAAACGGTATATTTTGATTATAGATATTCACGCGGACATCTTTGACTGTAGATAAAATAGCATCCGTCACTCGTGCGAATCGATCATACCATGCTCATGTGAATTCTGAATTATTCACCTTTGCAGGGAATGATCTCTATTCCGCACTTGTATCGGAATATACTATTTTCGCAATTTTTTTCTATATTCCAAGTTCGACTTAGTCCCGGATTCATATATTCCCGGCTATGGTTTCTCGAAGCTTCCAAAAATTTCTAGTGGGTCACACGTCGCCACGTCCTTGGCGCAAGAGTCAATTGCGTTTGCCACCCGTTTAACCAGCGTGTTGAAATGGAACTCTACCTATGGGATTCTCTTCGTTACAATATTTACATCCGTGCATTATTAGACGTTATAGCAGTAATCCGTAAAATGATCATTTATCGCTATGAACAATGCAACGTTCAGCAACGTTATTGAGATCGCCCGAAGTGGCGACCGACAAATTCCGTTACATCAAATTTACTGCTCGTACTATAGTGCTGTATCCGCGCTATGAAAATCATACAACATTAAAAAATTAAATTTATTCATCTAACCGTTTTCGAAAATAGGCCTAAATAATATTTCGAAAATATTGAAGTAATGTTTCTTTTAAATACTATGAAAAGTTTTCCGCACGATGCAAACAATTGAGCGATTGGAACAAACAATGAGTAGTTTATGATCTTTTTATATTCAAAAATATATTCTCACTATCTAAATTTATCTGTTAAACACTCTATAAAAATTTCCAACGTTTCGCTATTGCTACATTAATTTTTCAACGATATTTTGAAGGACTTCATTATTTCAATTTGACGGCAGAATAAATGAATATCTCTGTCTATTGAATAATAGAAACTTCATTCATTTCTTATGCGCTGAGCATGAAACAAACCGGTTTTTTTCTTTTCCTTTATTTGGAAGTTGACTGTTATGTCAGCAAACGTCCCCCTTGTGTTGTATTCTTATCCTCTTCTTTATCTCTTTTTTTATTTTCAAGGGCCATTGCTCCCTTTCTACTGCACTTCCATTAGGAAATACTTCAACACTGTTTTGATATTAAAATTTTAATGAAATTATTACGAAGTTTCAGATTTTCATCTTGTGATAAATGAAGGAATTAAATTTTAGGAGCAACTTGAATTAAAGAGCTTCTTATCATTTAATTAGCTGCTAAATATTTTTTGGAATTTATTTACTTGTTTTGCAATAAACACACAATTTTTGATCTGTTTTACTGTAGATTAGCTAATAAGAAAATTTGTACATTGCTAACTTCGATGGAATAAATAATCGCAGAAAATAAATAGCAGTTTGTTATATCATTGCTAACAATATGAAAATTATTATCATCAAAGAGAGCAACTGCACTTTGCAATAGAGCTGCACGTCAACAGGCCGCTCGCGCCAACGATGTGAGGTAGAAACTCTCTACCTCACACATGCGCTTACGTGGTACCGTTTCCACTGACAATTTTTTACAATTTTATAGATTTTACTTATTATAGGAACTCTTCCATTTTCCAGAATAACATGTATCTTAAATGGTAATACAGGATATAAGCTATCACAATGTCAAGTTTCAATTAAAACCGTCAAGTAATTTTTGCGTGATGCTCGCACAAAATGAGAATTCTGTACAGATTTATTATATTGTATGCTTATCTCAATACATAATGAGAATCACTATCAAATTGGTTCAGATATTGTGGAGATTAGGTGCACAAACGCTCTGACAAAATACATACATATTTTTGTTGGTTGTGGCTACTCTCTTGAGACGGGGCTAGTATTATTAACAGTTTTAAATTAATTTCTTTTAAATTCAAATAAATAAAATAAGGAAGCATGTTCAAATCGATGGTTTTATCTGAAATGTTTTCCAAACAAACAAAATTGGTTTTCTGGCTCTCTTTGCATGGCATTAATTATTGTTCTGTTCTTCATCTATTCAGGCATATTATAATTTTCTCAACAACATTTACACTTCTAATTTGTTTTTAAAACAATGTATGTTATCTGAACATTGTTTTCCACTTTTCGTACATTTTTCTTTCTAACTTTGTGATGTATTGTTGTCTGTTGGCATCCTGAATTTTCTATTTTATTATTCTTGAATACAGCTTGTTAAACAATTATGTTTTTTTATTGCTTTTAGGAGAGTGTAACAATGATCAAGATATATTAATTAATACTATTGGTCGCCCAGTGGTCGAAATTTGACCGTAATTGATCATATTGCTAAGTTTGAACATTATTGAATTTATCTCTCATCCCCGCGAGTTTCAGATAAAATTAACTTCGTATTCAACGCTCTATCCGAATCTGAAATAAAGAATAGTGGTTCCCAATCAAGATTTCAGAGTGATTTCTTTCCTGTTCCCCGAAGGAGGGGCAAATTGTTAAACTTTCACTTGAGACATTTTTTTATTCAGTGCATATTCTTTGATATATTTCAGCAAAAGATAATATCGTTTTTAGCAGTAAATTAAAATAGGACATATGAACTTCAAGTATGTCAAACCTCACATTCCTACATGAGCGCAGTGCAAAAGTTTTCACTTCACGAAATATTAAAATCCAGATTAACTTCAAGTAGGCCAAATCTCACATTTCTTCGTGCACGCTGCACAAAATTTTCTTTTCATGTGAACCTAAAATGCAACATCCTGTATATAATTTTTAGCTTTCTGCATCTGCAAGATATGGTGAACAAACTAAAAATTACCCAAGAAGTGAAAAGTAGGAGTGAGAGATCAATAATAGATTATTTTATCACAAATAAAACGCAAATAAAAAGCATGAATGACGTTAAAGTCAAAAGGGGTAGTGAAATTGAAAGTGACCATTTCCTAACAGTAGCGAAAATGAAAATAAAACGAGAAGAAATCCAAACAAAAAAGAAATCGGAAAAGAAATAAGCACGGTTAAATTAAGGACAGATAAACTGAACAATATAGAAGTAAGGAGAAAATACCAAAATAAAATTGGCGAATTGGCAATAAAAAACAAAAATGGAAGAAATGCTCAAGTACAAAAAAGGAAGAAGACTGCAATGAGTATAAAATACAAAGAACAAAAGTAAAATAAACTATAAAACAATTCAAGTTTAAGACATGGGAAGAATTCGGAAAAACAATGGAAATGGACTACAAGGAAAATCAGAAAACATTGAAGCATGCAAAAAACAAAAGCAAGTTATACTAAAACAAATACCATATAAACAGGGAAACATATTCAAAGAAAATAAGTTAATAATGGCAAGATAGAAAGAACACTTCCAAGAGCTATTAGACGAAGATCAAGTCATGGACGCAAGAGATCATCAAGAATTGAACAACGAAATTAATAACGAAACAGAAAATATCACATATGACGAAATGAAGACAATATTACAGAAACTTAGAAACGGAAAAGCTTCAGGTCACGACATGATAAAGGCAGAACAGCTGAAGTATATAGGGGAACATGGAGAGCAAATATTATTAATCATGCTTAACCAAATATGGAAAACAGGGAAAATTCCAACAGACTGGGAAAAGGCGGTGATATTTCCTATACATAAAAAAGGCAATAGCAAGAAATGTAACAATTATAGAGGAATATCACTCCTATATGCACAGCGGTTAAAATTTATGAATCCATATTGGAAAACAAATTAAGAAGAAAAATAGAATTAAACATCGAGCCCGAGCAAAGTGACTTCAGGAAGAGACACTCAACCCAAGATCATATCTGTACTATCAAAACACTCACAGAAATAGTAATGAAACAAAATAGAAGGCTATATGTAACATTTATCGACCTAGAAAAGGCCTTTGATAGAGTCCCTAGAAAAAAAAATGGGAAATATTAAGGAAGAGAGAAATAAGTGAGGAACTTACAAATGCGATAAAGAGTATCTATAGTAATACCTCAAATTATATAAGAACAGGAAATGAGATCTCAACAAAATTTATTACAATACAAGGACTTAGGCAAGGAGGAGCCTTAAGCCCTGTACTATTTATAATTTTCCTGGGCAATATAATAAAGAACATAAAGAGCAAAATAAGGAGAGTAGATATAGGCTACCATAAACTAGCCAGGATATCAATAGCAGAATGCGCTTTTGCGGATGATTTGGCAATTCTGGCAAAAAACGAAAACGACATGCAACACAACCTGAACGTGTGGAATGAAGAACTCACAAAGCACAACATGAAAGTGAACATAGAAAAACAATACTAATGGTAATAGCAAAAGAAGACATAGAAGCAAACGTAACAATGAATGGGAAAGAGATGGAACAAGTGGAAACATTTACATACCTAGGAGCTGTTATACATAAGAGAGGAGGAATTGAAGAAGAAATAAACCAAAGAATACTCAACGCGAATAAAAGCTATTACTCAATAAACAGAACAATATTGAACAATAAACAGATATCTAAGGGAACTAAGATGACATTTTACTAAACAATGTATAGACCAACATTAATTTATGGAAGTGAGTCATGGAAGATGAATAATAGATTAAAGAGTAAAACACAAGCGAGTGAAATGAGATTCCTAAGAAGAGTGGAAGGGGTTACAAGGATGGATAAAATTAGAAATGAACATGTAGGAGCTAGTCTATAAATTGAAAATATACAAACCACCATTGAAAAGAAACAAGCTACATGGTACGGTCATCTAATAAGAATGCCGGAAACTCGACAAACCAAACAAGTATAGAACTCCAAAATAGAAGAGGAAGACCAGCCAAAAAATGGCAGGATATAGTGGAAGAAATTCTGAGAAGGAACAACATCAGCACCCAAGAGGCAAAGAGAATGGCAAAAAATCGAAAAGAGTGGAAAGACTTCGTAAGGGTATTAAAGGATTTAAAATGATAATAATAATAATAATAATTGATAGAATTACTGTTTTTTCTTTTTATATGCAAGCAAAGTTCGACAAGAACTTATACGATATTTTTTTTCTGTTTGAAAGATAATTGGAAAATATTAATCTAATATATTATATTTGCAACCATCTCAGTTAGAAGATATTATCACAAATTTATTGTGCTTTAATAAATCCAAAATACATTTTTAACCGCTTTTAACTTTACAGATTGTCGTATTGTGTATATCATCTTTCAACGTGTCGAACATTCTTAACCAATCAGAACGTCACAAGGCAGGTAGCTGACCAATCGAATACATTTTGCCGCAACAATTACATTTTACAACAATAATTATTACTCAAATGCCTAGCAACTGACAGAAATATTATCTATTATGTTCCCAAAGGTCCATTTAGATAAATCATTACAATAGGTAGGTATCAATAGCTCAAGATATTTCAAATTTGTAACACTATCAAATGAAAGGCTTTGATTATTCTCTCCTCCACTATTTAAAAACATGCCAGTAAAATCGCTGTGCTTCTCAATTCTATTGTGGAAGTAGGAAGATACACAGATTTTTAGTACAGAGTGATCAAAAATAACTGACTGTCACGTGACTTGCAAAAGTTCGCATTATGATCAAAACTATTTTCACGGAATAAAGTTAGTATAAATTTATTTATTTTGGTAGCTACGTTACCGCTATTTAAAGGACACAGTGACGTTTTTTTTTATATTTTATATAGATTTTGAATTTTATGACATAAATTTATCTATAATCTGATTCAAGAAATAAAAATGTAAGTTCGCTTGTTTATTTTCAATCTTATTCGCTTACCGAGTCAGGGTTTTTATATCTCCGCCTAGAGTTTAACAAAGTCTCTTGAAAATTCTATTGGTTTCCAGAAATTCTATCAGACGTCACTACGTCTTTGACTCAGTTGCGTTTGCCATAAGTTTAACCGGCGTTTTGAAATAGAATTCTAATATTTAGGGGCTTCTGATCATTACAGTATATATTCTTCTGTATCAAGGAGGAAAACTACAATTTCTAAATATCGTGCAAGACTTCCTTAGTTTTAAATCTCGAACATTTGATTATTTTCTGATATTCAAGTAGAAATTGGCATTTGTATGAATCACAAAACACAATCTATCAACAGTTTATTCTGATCCAATAAATTTTCAATTCCACAAGGGCTTTTGCTAGTCGTGATTAACGTATTGTAATGTGCGAAGATGTCATAATTCATAAAAATAAAATATTCTCTAAATCTGATTCTGTCTGGGCGGAATCTTTCATTGCTACACAGTCGAACATTTCTAGCAACCTGCTTAAATGACGTAGAACATTTCTAGAAATATAATCATCCGAATATACAAAGGCGAGCAACCTGACTGAAGAGTAGTAAATATCAAGAGCTTGATGAGCTAACAGCAAAATATAATAAATAAATAATTTTTTAGAGCAATAAACATTACCGTATTAACATAAATTTCTGCCCTGTCTCAGGAAAATTTTGAAAAAACACTAGAGATATTAAATTATTTTACGACGACACATATACTAATCCTGGAGTCTATTTACAGGTAATTTTATTCATTTTAAATTGATGTGAAATCATCTGACAATTAGGAAAGATCTGGAATGTGATTGCTTCCGCTGTTTTTGAAATGAACTCTACTTATGGAATATAAAAATAAATTATACCAAACGTCTTTTTACAGAACCATGCGTGTCGAAAAAGATCAGCTGAATGGGCGATTAGTTTCTTTTTGCATTATGATAATGTACCTGCCGTATAATCACCTTTTATATGATAGTTTCCGACGGGGCTGAAAAAATGATAAATGTGTGCTGATAACCGTTCCAGTCGCTAGTTTCCATTTCCCACAGTTTCTGATTATTTCTAAGAGTGAAAACGATAAAAATATTTGATTTAATAGAAAATTCAGGGTCAGGACTGCCATGAAAAGTGATGGACGAGACCGAAATCGAGACAAGACTCGAATGGTATGGGTATCGATTTTAAAGTTGACCATGTTTGTGAAAAAAATGGAAGAATCATCTAGACGATGAAAGCGCATTTTTGACAGCTCATAAATGCTTGTTACTGCAGAGATTTCGCAAATTACCATCTCTCACAATTACTGAGCTTGAAATCAAGCAGTTTGGGCAAATTTACGAAACAGCAGCTTCCATTTAGTACTAGTTTCAAGTTGATCATTTGATAGGTACATAATTTATGCATGTACAAACTCAAAAACACCTTTTAATCTTCATTGTTTGGTTACTGTCTGACGGGAGGTCAAGTGCTGTACCGTAAAATGATTCGATCTTTATCAAAGCTATATAAACAAAATAAACCAAAAGTAAACAAATTTTCATCCAATAATAATAATTCATTCTAATAAGCTTCAAATTCGCGTCAAACAAGTCATTGAATGAATTCCGGACAGATTTGACAACTGTACATAATAATAGTGACATCCGCGGCGAAAGTTGTAACTAAATTTCTATCTACTTTAATAAATTTTAGTTGCCATATCCCTAATGTCATATATATCTATGGGCATTGTTTCGCTTGAAACAAGTAATTGAATAATTCAATCTCCCACAATCACTGAGCTTGAATTAAAGCAATTTGTGCAAACCTACGAAACAGCAGCTTTTATTTAGTTTCAAGTCTGTAAATAGTATAGTTACTGAGAGCTCAGCGTCACGTCAGCCAGCCAGCCAGACAGCCAAAGTGAATATAATAGCGCTTCTTTCCAAAAAATGCGCTAAAAAACCTATATTACTAGCTACGCCATTGGTCTAGTTCAGTTGATGTATTAGTTAATACATGCAAGAAGTCAAAAAACACCCCGAGTTTTAATTTATGTTAGACTTACTCTTTAATACAATGGGCTGCAGTCAAAATCCATCTTTTAGAGATGATAGATCCTCCACAGGAATGTTTGCCATTTCTTGCCAAAGAAACCACATAGGGAAATTGCCCTTCGTTCGCTAAATCACCTCCAGCAACTCTTCCATGTGATGGTCCGGGCAGTGCAACAGCTAGAGATTACAAAAATATGAATTAGTGTTTCAATAATTAGTTTTAGCATACTGATTTAAATATTTATGGGTTTTTTTTTGCATATTTACACTATATTCATCATGAACAAGTCATATTGAGTGATACCTCCAATTATATTTTTGTCTAGACAGTAAAGTCGAAAACTCTTCAGAACAGATTCGATTTTAATTTGATTCAAAACCAAAAACTAAGGTGGAAGGGTAAGCTGGCCAAATAAAAATTTTTAGTTACTTATACAAAATATAAAAATCTAACGTGGACATCAAGGCCCAGTATTCCAGTCCTTGGTTTACCTTAAACGTAGCTTAATTTCTATAGTAATGATTGTTAGAACAATTGCAACTAAGATAATTAAGCTTCGCTTAAGATAAACCGAGGACTGAAATACCGGCCCCAAGTGACTTACTTGTACACAATTTTTCATTGTTCCACGGCTAATCGTTTTAGATTCATCCAAAAAATACTAAAAATCTGTCAAGTAAAGTGCGTTTTCGGCCCAGTCGGTTGCTTTGGGAACAGTAGATCATTATTCTTATGCTACAACATTTCTGAATACTGATTTCCAAGATTCTACGGCTAACAGTTCTGAATTTATGCGCAAAATTAAAAAAATGTAACTGAAGTGTACTTCCTGTTCAGTCTATTGTTATGAAAATAGTAGGCAATCATTCAGATGCTATAGTCAACTGAAATACTACTTACTTACTTACTTAATCCTAAAGCCTATCTACCTTTCAAGGTGTAAGGCTGGTGGTTGTTACTTTTCTTGTTTATTCTGCTTCTTCTTCTTTTGGTATCCGTTTCCATACCTCCTTCCATTTTTCTCTCATTTTGCTTAAGTGGCCTGCTTCTTCCCATTTACATCCTCTCTTTTCCATAACTTTCTTTACTTCTTCTTTCCATATCTTCCTCTCTGCTTTGTTCTTGTTGTTCTTTCCTCTCCCATCCTTTGTATATGTCCCCACCATCTTAATTGTCCCTCCTCTATTATGCTTTCTATCGGTTTTACATTCAGTGTCTCTCTATATCCCTTGTTTCTTATACTGTCCAAGATGGTTTTTCCTTCTATTTTCCTCAGGAGTCTCATTTCTGTGCTGTTTAATTTACTGCGTTGTCTTTCTGTTGCTGCCCAGGTTTTTGATCCATATGTCAGGATAGGCAAATCTACTTTTTGTATACTTATGTTATACTTGGTATTTCTTTATTTGTTAATATGGTGATCCTTAACGCATCAAATAGTCTACATGTGGCCCCTGTTCTTTCCCTTATTTCTTCGTCTAGTCTTTCGTCATAGGTCAGTATTGTTCCTAGATACTTAAACTTCTTGACTTATTCTAATGTTCTATTGCTTTTCCTTCTATCTTGATTGTGTGATTCTCCCCGTTTCTGCTTATGACCATCGACTTGGTTTTATTGCTGTTTATTCCATATTTATTTTTTCTACTTTCCTATTACATATTCTTTCGCTTCCTTGTTTGCTTCTTTTATTGCTCTGTCGATCACTAGTGTGAAGAGTAACGGGCTCAATATGCAGCCTTGCCTTACGCCTTTTGTAGTTTCGAACATGTCTGGTATTTCATTCTTTGTTCTTATATAGTTTTTGGTCTTTTTGTATAAGCTTTGTATACCTCTTATTATGCTGATACGTACTCCTCTTTCTCCTAGCGTCTTCCATTTGTCTTTCCTATCTATTTTGTCGAAGGCCTTTTCTAGGTCTACGAAGCACAGGTGTACCTTGTCTCCTTGTTTGATTGTTTTTTCGCTCACTTGTCTCATTATACTTATTGCATTGTTAATTCCTCTGTTAGGTCTGAAGCCATATTCTTGGGTCCTTAGTTTCTTCTCTAAAATTCTTGCAAACACTTTGGCTGCTGTATTAGTAGTGTTATTCCTTGGTAATCTTGGCAATCCTTCATGTCACCTTTCTGTTTATATATGGGGGATATTATATCTATTTGCCAGTTTTCCGGTGCAATTCCTGTGCCTATTACTTTATTGTTTATCTCCTTCAATCTTTGTAGGGCTGTATCTGTTGCTGTTTTAAGCATTTCTGCCGTAATCTTATCATGGCCTGGAGCTTTACCTACTTTAGTTTTCTTTAGTGCTTCTTTTATCTCATCTAATGTTATTTTCTCCTTTTGCTCAAGCCTTTTCTCCTGTGATATGAATTTCCGCTTTTCCTCTATTTCTTTTATTTCTCTTATCTCTTCTCCTTCTAATATAGTTCTTTGAAGTATTGTCTCCACGTTTTCATTATCCCTTTCTCTTTTGTCCTCAGTTCTTCAAACTTGTTTTTAATGTTATGTAACATTTGTGTCTTTCTCTTTCTGGTTTTCTTTATCACCCCGAAGAATAGTTTTTGATTGTCCTTATACGCTGTTTTCATTATCTCTCCAAATTCTGCCCATGAGTTCTTTTTTGCCTCTATTACCGTATTCTTTGCCTTTTTTCTTTCCTCTTTATAGCTTTCATAATCTTTTTCAGTTCTCGTATTTATATATCTTCTCCATTTTTCTCTTTTTTTTTCTTAATTGCTTCTTTTACTATTTCATTCCACAAATGTGTTTGTTTTATCTCTCTGTCCGTTAGTTTTGTTGTTCCGCAACATTCTTCTGCCGTTATTAAGATGTTTTGTTCAAAAGTTTTCCACATTTCTTCTATTTTTTCATGTATGTATGTTCCTCTTAGATTCTGGTTCAACTATTCTTGGTATTGTAGCTTTTCGTTTGTGTCTTTCAGTCTGTAACATCTAATTTTATTGTTTATTGCCTTTCTCTTCTTTTGCTCTGGTTCTCTATATTTCTTGTCTTTAAAGGTCAGTGTGATTAGAAAATGGTCACTTCCTATCTCTGCTCCTCTTCTCACTCTTACGTGTCTTATATTCGCCCAGCTATCTTTGCTTACTAGGAAATAGTCGATTATTGATTTTTCCTTTCTGCTTGCCACTTCTCTTGTTATCTTATGTATTTCCTATTGTTAGTTTATTTTCTATTCAAAATTCTATTAATCTTTCTCCGTTTGTGTTCTTTTTGTCTTCTCCGTATTTACCCAGATACCATTCTATACCATTGTTTTTGTTTCCTACTCTGCCATTTAGATCCCCCATTATTATAACGTTTTTCTTTCTTTTATCCACCTGTACTTGTAGTTCGCTGAAGAAAGCGTCTTTTTCCTCCTTTTTTGCGTCCTCATTCGGCCCGCATGCTATTATTATCGTGTCTTTTTCATTATGCGTCTCTGCCTTCATCTCTATTGTTAGTATCCTTTCGTTTATATAGTTTTCTTTTTCTATCCATTCCATCATTTCCTCTTTTATTATGAATGCTACTCCTGCTCTAGCATTTTCTTCCATTTTCACTCCCGACTAGTACATCCAGTATCCATTGGATAATCTTTTTGCATCCTTTACCTTTTTATTGTATACTAAATACTAAATTTCAATATTATACAGCCGATCGTTTCGAATTTATGCAAAAAATTCCAAAAGACTGTCAGGTAAAATGCACTTCCAGCTAAGTCGATCTCAATGAAAATAGGATATGAGCATCTAGACAGTACTATCGTCTTAAATACTGAATTCTAACATTCTACGTTCAATCATTTAGAATTTATGCGGAAAATTCAAAAAATGTTTCGAGTAGAATGCAATTCCTGTACAGATGATTGCAATCATAATGCGAGATGTACAACTAGATGTTATAGAAGTGCTCAATACGAAATTTTAATATTCTATGACCGATTGTTTAGAATTTATGTGGAAAATTCGAAAAGTCTGTTATATAAAGTGCACTTCCGGCTAATGCCCAGTTGTACAGTCTAAGCTTATCCAAAGTTTAGTAAAACCAAGTTTAATTTCTATGGTTACAATTACTTCAGCAATTGTAACCATAGGAATTAAACTTGGTTTTACTAAACTTTGGATAAGTTTAGACTGTACAACTGGGCGTAAGTCGATTGGTACAAAAATAAAAGATAATCATTCAAATATTACAGCGATCTCAAATACTAAATTTCAGTATCCTACAGTTGATTATTTTGGATTTATGCGCAAAATTTAAAAAAGTTTCGAGTAAATTGCACTTCCGGTACAGACGATTACAACCATAATGCGAGGTGCACAACTAGACCTTAAACCAGTCTTAAATACAAAATTTCAACATTATGTGTTGAACCAGTTTTGAGATTTGTACTTTTTACAAGTAAAAATTGAATATTTAAAACTCTATTTAAATGAATATACTGTTTAATTTAATACATATTTTGAGTTCTTACCATAAGTGAAAGTTGCTAACAAAAGAAGAACAAAGCACTGCATTCTGAATCACTGTCTCATTCAATGGTGAAAATGCGTAGGAAAATATTCGTTTGTATTTATACGACTTATTAAATACTTATCTTATTTTATTATTGTATTCTGTGTCAATGTCACTGATACAGGATGCTGATATTGATCATAAAATTTAAATTATCTCATTTTCATTACGATTTGTACCCGTATTCTCTATATTGCTATCGCAAAACTTTGATTTTGTAGGTGTCTCTTGAGAATTTTGATTTCGAAAATGCAATTGTGTGCTTGAAAATATATCGATTATCATTCAAGATATATTTTAATCGTAAATGATTCACTTTATGATAAACTTTTTTGATTGCAATTAAATCTGTGATACTTACTATCTTCAGAATTATTTTGAAATAATTTGTATGTGCTGAAAATTGTAATAATCTAACAAATTGAAAGTGAAATATCAGTTATTACTAATTTGAGCAATAAGTGTGCAAAACTAAGAATTGTGGCATGAGGCCAAGTATATCAAAAATTGTCTGAATGTCGCAATATTTTGGACAATTTATCAATTGAACCTTGTAAGATACATTCATTATCAAGACGAAACACCTGCACATAATTTTCGCCAGATTACAGAATATCTCAACGAAACGTGTTGACAAAAGGTCTTTTTTCTTTTTTATGGCCTGCAAGGTCTCCCGATTTTAACCTATTAGATATTTATTTATGGGGATATTCAAAAAATAAAGTTTTCAACAATATTCATTTATTATATCATAAGTAGTTGAAGTATTATCGATTATTAAATTCAGCATTTGAAATTGCTGTAGCATCCAAATGGTCATCTCCTATTTTCGTACCAATCGGCTCAGCCGGAAGTGCACTTTATATGACAGATTTTTCGAATTTTCTTCATAAATTCAAAAAAATTGGTCGTAGAATATTGAAATTTTGTATTAAGCACTTTTATAACATCTAGTTGTACATCTTGCATTATGATTGCGATCGGCTGAACCGGAAGTGCAGTTTACTCGAATCATTTCTTGAATATTCCGCATAAATCCAAAACGATTGAACGTAGAATATTAGAATTCAGTATTCAAGACAATAGTACCGTCTTCTAGATGCTCATATCCTATTTTCATTCAGATCGACTGAGCCGGCAGTGCACTATACTTGACAATCTTTTGGAATTTTTCGCATAAATTTAGAACGATCATCTGTACAATATTGAAATTTGGTATTTCAGTCTGCTGTAGCATCTGAATGATTGCCTACTATTTTCATAACAATAATAATAACCGGAAGTGCACTTCAGTTGGAATTTATTTTTAAATTATGCGTATAAATTCCGAACTTAGTATTTAGGAATGTTGTAGCATGAGAATGATGACCTAGTGCTTCCATAGCAACCGACTAGGCTAAAAGCGCATTTTACTTGACAGATTTTTAGAATTTTTTGGATAAATCAAAAACAATTAGCCGTGGAATGATGAGATTTTCTGTTTGATCATATATATCCAATGATGTACAAGTAAGTCACGTGATGTCCACGTCAGATTTTTTTATATTCAGAAGCAATGATCATGGCACTTAACATTACAATAAAGTGAATTAAGTGTTGCACAAAAAACATGTACGATAGAAGCTCATAATTTATTGTGCCCAACTTAGACCGAGAAATGATATTCAAATATTTATTGCTGTATAAAAGTGTTGGAATTATGTCGAATATTTTAGACTTCTAATTAAGGAAATTCGTTACAATATCTCCTAAACTTCCTAAGATAACTCAAAACTGTAAACATAATGATTGTAGATGAATGTTTTCTGCGTATTTTGTTGTAAAAATCAAGTTTATAAAATAAATTTACTGAAAGTTATAAGAGATCAAATTAAGCGGTTTCCATACTAACATATCCACAGCAATTTTTTTCGATAAATCTCTGAAACTATTTAAGATAATATTTTTGCGTGAGAAATGAATCTTCAATTTAATACTGGTGAAAGTTATAATATAACGAAGTTTACTGAATCTAACAGCTCGTGACAAAGTATTTGTTTATTCACCTTTTAAGTTGTTCTATATTGCCTGTATTTATACGTAAGTAGATGATATTTCTACTTGAGACTAAAATAACATAGCTTTTCAATTTGTAACCAATTGATTGATAAATTTGTTTTATTAAAATTTCCATCGAAACTCATTTGAAGACTCAATTCCTGAACCCAAATACGCAGAAAACATTCCACTACAATCTATTACAATTGTTGTACTATTTTATTGAGCTTTATTTTTGCAACACGTGCACCGAAACTACCCTATTATTGAACTGAATTCTGCTTCGAAAGTTCTCAATTCCAAACCCTAGTAATAGTTTTCATTAATAATTATCATTCTCTGTTTACAGGGAATTAATGAATATTAATGTCCGCTGGGTAAAAATGAAAATTGTGGATCATGGATACCGTTGATTTTTTTTATTTCATTAATACATGTCAAATTGATATTTGAAAGAAAGTATTATATGTGGGATGTGTTCGTTATAGTGTGCATTAAATGAACCAATAAAATAAATCATGTAAGTGATATTTCATTGCATTAGTTTACTGTAATGTGAGCATATTTGCAAAAATTTGTTTGTCAAATCGATAAGATAGTTTCAATACATCTTATAGATATTTATGATTCAAGTTTGATATAGCCGTTGTGATGAAACGTTTTCATCACTCAAGTTTCATTACACTAGCTATATCAAACGTGTATCATTCAATATTTTATCTACGACGGCCTTCACTGCTGCTGAATTAGATTTTTTATTTGATGTTTGACATTCGAAAAACATTTAGTGTAAAATTCATAGCTTGATCAAGTAGCATTTTATTCATTGTTATGGCAATTATTTGATCGTTTGTTGTTATTATTTATAAACAACAGTAAATATTTTCAGTTGTGTCAGTTATTTGTGAGTAAAGTACACGTTTTAGTGAAAATGAGCGACTCAGACTCCGATAGTTTCCCATCGGACTTAGAAATATTTGCCCAAAGCGTCGCTTCTTCATTTCTACCAGAAAAGAGCAAAGAATCGTACGAGCAAGCTTATACAAATCTGGAGGAATGGTGTAAAGCCAAAGAAATCAAGAAAATTTGTAATGAAAAAGTCCTGCTGGTGTACTTTGACTACCTTTCCAAACAGCGTAAACCGTCTTCGCTTTGGATATATTATTCAATGTTACGCTCAGTTATATCAGCTAAACATAATATCGACATTTCTAAATATATCCAAATAATTGCACGGACGCTGAGCGACTGTCATTATTGTCACGGATGAATTTGGCTGCACGTAGCTACGCCTTGTGCTTCGACCTCACCTTCGTCTCGTATTTCGTCCTTGCCTTTGCCTCGGGCTTTGCCCTCGTCTTCATCAAGTGCAGCCAAATTTATCCTGAACAAAAATGACGGTCGTCCGGTCCTTGTAGCATAATATACTAACAGTATGTCAGAAAAAACTAAAGTGGTTATTAATAAACATCAACTTCATTATCTTATTATTTTTAATTCAGAGTAAATTGTGAAATTTATGAGAATGCTGTGGAAGATTTTAATTAAAAATTAAAATTTAAGAGCCCTGTGTTCCACAAGAATTCATATCTGAGAATCGGTTTTTAAAACCATCATCTTAGACAGGGGAGCAACTGTATGCATGTGTTTCGTCCTTATTAGGACTCGTCAGTATAATATAGCCAAACCCAGATAGTCAGCATTTGGATCCCAAGACCAATATTGTCTTATAAAGATATATGATGAGCAGAGATGAAATTCACATGCGACACCATCTATCAAGACTTGAACCATTTACGGTATGTAGATAAAATAGATATCTACAATAAATTGGGAAATTTATGAGAATGCTGTGGAACATTTTAATTAAAAATTAAAATTGAAGAGACCTGTGTCCCACAATAATTCATATCTAATGTAACGTGCGAGAGTGTGGAAGCTCGTAAAGATGATCTTGTATGGGTGGAGTATTTCGTCCTCGTTACGTCGCGCCGCGTTGCATCACATCACCCCTCCCGATGGAAGCCTCTAGCAATATTCCAGAAGTAGATCTTTCGAGAAGTGAATATTTCTATATATAAAGGCAAGCCAAAGACTGGATTAATAATAGTGTAATAGTGACGCTAGAACAGTGAATATCGAACAATGAAGTGGACAGTGTATATAAATAGTTAAATATGAATATCTGCGACTTAGACTGTACAACTGGACCTAAGAATCGGTTTTTAAAACCATCATCTTAGACAGGGGAGCAACTGTATACACGTGTTTCGTCCTTATTAGGATTTGACAATACCGTATGGGTTTGGCTATACTGTATTGACGAGTCCTAATAAGGACAAAACACGTGTATACAGTTGCTCCCCTGTTTAAGATGATGGTTTTGAAAACCGATTCTTAGATATGAATTTTTGTGGGACTAGGTCTCTTCAATTTTAATTTTTAATTAAAAGGTTCCACAGCATTCTCATAAATTTCACAATTTATTGTTGATATCTATTTTATCTACATACCGTAAATGGTTCAGGTCTCGATAGATGGTGCTGCATATTAATTTCACCTCTGCTCATCATATATCATCATAAGACAATATTGGTCTTGGGATCCAAATTCTAACTATCTGGGTTTGGCTATACTGTACTGATGAGAGAAGGAAGAAACAGTATACAGTTGCACCCCTGTCTAAGATGATTTGTGTATTATGTCCCATAAAAACTCAAATCTAAGAATCGGTTTTAAAACCATTGTAGACACGTGTCTCGTCCTTATTAGGACTCGTCAGTACAGTATAGTGAAACTCACTCAGTCAGAATTTGGATCCTAGACCAATATTATCATATGATGATATATGTATAATGAGCAGAGGTAGAATTTACAAGCAACACCATCTATCGAGACTGGAACCAGCTACGGTATGTGGATGAAATAGATATAACAATAAATTGTGACATTTGTGAGAAATTTGTGGAATACTTCAATTAAAATTAAAATCCAGAGACTTTTGTCCCACAAAAATTAATATCTAAGAATTGGTATTCAAAAAATTTGTGGGACACAAGTCTCTAAATTTTGATAAATTAATGTCTTAATTTATTGTGATATCTATTTTATTTTTAGACTTTATTTTTGCACCAAAATACGCCTAAAACATTCACCTACAATCGCCTTGCTCGCAATTTCGAGTTGTCTTGAACAGATTTGAAGAAATATTGAGAAGATTCCTAATTTCCAAACTGCGAAATGAAGAAAAAATCCTTCTGCGAAATACCGTTTTTGCTATATTACATTTTATTTTCTGTATTAAACACTTATCCCTACACACTAAGGTGCAATTTCGCTTAATTACTGATCGATAATGCCATTACTTTTTTTTGGAATTAATTTGTGAATGAGAGTAAATGCTGACGGCCCAGCGCCAGTGGCAATCAAACCCGACTGCGGTACGAGCGGTTGGCATAGTCCAATCTCAGTGCGGACAGATTAATTTTTATCTTTTATTTGGATTGTTGCAAATTGAACAAGCACACTGTTGTAGCATATTTGTTCATTGAATGAAATTTCTTTTGCAAAATGTTGAATAATAGTCAGGAACGATCTAACACACGATAAAAAAAATCATTGCAAGATTTGGTCTGAAAGTATTTGAAAGAAGCTTTGATGGCGGATGAAACTTCAGTCCGTCAATTTTTAACTTCATACTTCAACTTATTTGCACATATTGCCGTGATCTCATCCCGTGTAACTATATTTGTGTCAAGATGTTCAGGTGGTCAATTTATGCAAACGAATCACTCTTGGTTTAGCCATTATAACTAACAATGAACATGTAGTATGTTCCTGGCTTAAGAATGTATAACGTGCGTGTGTCTCAAATACAAAGAGTCCTATTATATCTTATGTAACTGTGCATTGTGATGTTAAATCTGATGCTCCATCTGGTGCTTTGAAAACGTTCCGTCTTTTCTTCTCTCCGTAGACTTGTTTTGTGTAGGTAATTTTGAAAGGATCGTTAAAAAGTTTTGAAGACGGTTGAGAAGATTTTATGAGGTAGTTGGCATTTGTTTTGCTTTTTATTAGTTTTGTTTTTTTGTCTAGTTAGTACGTAATTCACAAGACAATTGTTGTGAGTAAATTAGTTTTGGAGACTAATATTACACAAAGCAACGCACTCGGAAATTGTTGAGGGATTTTGGGGAAAGAATTCAGCCAGATCCTCCTCCATGTGTTCAGATACATCTTTTTGTATATAAAATTGTACAGGAAAGACATTTTTCTGATCAATCGAAAATTTACTAGCAAAATACGATTCTTGGATTTTTTAAAATCGACTGTGACATCAGTGTACGAGGGTAGTTCGTAAAGTTCTCATCCGGAAGCATAAATGTCGCTAGTATGACTATAATGCTATTGTATTAATCAAGACAAAACCTTCAAGTGGTGCTATGCAAAGTTTCAGACTATTGTTCAGTAGATTGCTTGTAGCAGTGAAATGACCGGTTTCGTTAAAGTCGGGAGACTACTTTGTAGTTTGTGGAGCTCTATTTTGTGGTCTCTCGGCCTATTTTTGTCAACTAAAAACGGTCTTAGCCAAATTTCATTCATACAGTTTTAATTTTAACACAGAGAAATATTTAACTTAAAAGCTCTTTTATCTTATGAAGAATATTAATAGCAAAGTTACTCAACTAATTACCAAAATTTGAAGTTCAAGTTTCGAACTAAGTTTTTGTATCACTTAATTTGTTAATGCTTTAATCCACCCTTTCTAAAAACAACCGTGCGAAAAGTTTCACATTGACGTCAGGGAACGATTCATTTTCCGCAGGGAAACTTGATACTGAGATAATGGAAAATTAACACAAAGGTACCCACGATCGGTCGATTCTGTCAGCAAGTGCAGAGCGTAAATGGACATTGTGAGCAGTAGCCAACAGAGAAGGGCAATCACGCTAATTACCTCTAATAATTGGTAAACGGTGTGATATGGATCACTGTTACCATGTCCTCCTGATCAATGTTCATGGCTGACGTGTCTAATTTGATGTGTAACGAGACCCAGCGATGAAATTTCGACAAAGTGAGCTGTATTGAAAATTTAACTTGATGTGTGTATCGGGAAAGCATCGATCGACATTTATTATTATTCTTTTTGTTCCTTTCCATACAAAATAGTAATTTGTGCAACCTGCAACTACTATATGAACTATTAAGCACTAGTGGTCGCCCAGTAGTTTATTTTTTTATTCTATTCTCCATCCATTTCAGGTGGAATTTAACGCTCTATCCGAATCTGGAATAAAAAATAGTGCCATTCAAGATTTTAGAATGATTCTCTTTCTGCCTTTCGGAGGAGAGGGAAATCGTTGAACTTTTTCTTAAAATATATTTTTTTATTTGGTGCATATTTCTCAATATATTTCAGCAAAAAATAATATTGTTTTCAGTGATAAATTAAAATAGGACACCTGTATATACTTTTAGCTTTTTGCACTCCTACATATATACCTCAAATATGCCAAATCTCACATTTCTTCGTGCATGCAATATGCTTAAAAATGTGTAGAAAGTTTTCTCTTCACGTATTAATATATAATTAAAATATATACAGCCTGTATATAATTTTCGCTTTCTACATACTTTCTTCATATAAACTTTGAGAATGCTAAATCTCACATTCCTTTGTGCATGCAATATACTTAAAAAGGGGATGGTTTTCTCTTCACGTATTAATAATAGTCTAAGAGCTGGCTACATAAAAAACCTTGTTATCGTTACATGGCTAATTCCTTTTGTAAAAGGATCTTTTTGTATAGCCAAGTTCGAATCGTCTGGTCTGCCAGCGCGAATCCGTGGCTTTTGGACATTTTGAACTTGATATTTTAATTCAAATTGCCAAGAAATTTTCTGTCAATTTTGACGAGAACAATGCCATTCACAATATCGTTTCCTTAGTTACCAACTACTGCTGCCGTCAAACTGATATTCACAAAAGAAAAAGTATTCATGAAAAATTTACTATATTTTAAGGAAATTGGAACGATCGGAAATAAAACATTGTGAAAATTCTTATCTGCACTCAATCTAAGAGCTGGCTACATAAAAAAACTTGTCATCGCTACATGGCTAATTCCTATTCTGAAATACTCCTTTTGTGTAGGCAAGTTCATATCGTCTTGTCTGCTAGCGGGATCCCGTGCCTTATAGTGAGGGTGCCCGGTGAAATAAGTGAAATTACGATATTAAATTTTCTATAAGATACATATATTATAATAATGAGAATAGCTTCTATTTATTCTTGAGAAACAAGGTGAATTGTTGTCTGTTTGCTTGTGGCTAAAGTGCTGGCAGTCGGCGCGAAATTGGAATGATATTTTAAATCAAAAAACTATCACATACATGCATACTGATTGATTAATTGTTATATTCATATATTAGAATAGCCATATGTAAGATGGCAAACAAAAAAATCATAGTTGAAACCACGGCAGACAGATAATAAAAGTGCGCCTGTGCTAGCGCATTTATACCCGAACGCAGAACATTATTATTTTTAAATGATACCATTCTTTTTGTGTTTACCAAATAAATATGATTTACAGAAGTGACGTTTGATAAGTTTGACGTGCCACGTCATAGATTTGAAAATTTACTTTGTAAATGTCATTTTGACGGCAGTAGTAGCTGGTAACTGAGGAAACGATATTGTAAATGGCATTGTTCTCATCAAAATTGACAGAATTTTTTTTGGCAATTTGGATTAAAATATTGAGTTCAAAATGTCCTAGAGCCACGGATTTGCACTGGCAGACAAGACGATTCGAACTTGGCCACATGAAATGATCCTTTTACAAAAGGAATTAGCCATGAAGCGATAACAAGGTTTTTTATGTAGCCAGCTCTCCGTCTATAACATGAGGTCAAGTATTTTATGTCAGTAAAGTATTCTGGGAATTCAGTGAAATTCATTTGTTTTTTCCTTTTCTTTCTTGACAATTTAGGCTACACCTTAGCCATCTTCAAGAGCGAAAAGAATTGTGAAGTTTGATATGAAACATGAATTTAAAAGTCTGTTTTATAAAAGTAAAAAAATCTGACGTGAACATCACGTGACTTACTTGTACATCATTTGATATATACACAAATTTATTCAATAAAGTTTTCTGTCACTTCAGATTGAAATTAATATAATTTTAATAATAGTTTGACATGCATAATGTCAAACAGAATCAAAAAATTGACAACAGATTATCATTGCCTACCTTATCATTTCAATTAAACTGATTGTTTTATACGGCAAATTCTGAATTTTTGTTATACATATAAACTGCACTTCCGGCTCAGCCGATTGATGCAAAAATGGTAGATAACTATTTTGATGCTACAACAAGTTCAAGCACTAAATTTCAATATGCTATGGCTGATCATTCTAGATTTATGCAAAAATTTAAAAAAAGTTTCAAGTAAAGTGCACTTCTGGCTTGGCCGATTCATACAAAAATAGCAGATAATTATTCTGATACAACATCAAGTTCAAATACTGAATTTCAACATCCTACGGTTGATCATTCTAGATTTTCAGAAAAATTCGAAAAAAGTTTCAAGTAAAGTGTACTTCCGGTTCAGACGATTGGAACCATAATGCGAGGTGCTCAACTAGACCCTATACCAGTCTTGAATATATAATTTCAACAGTATACGTTCAACCAGTTTTGAGATTTACGAGTTACGCACGCACGCACGCACATACGTAAACCGACATCAAGCCAAAAATAGTCAAAATGGATTCAGGGATGCTCAAAACGGACATAATCTCGATAGCTGAATTTTGTCGGTCTCACAATACTTTCTTGTACTTAGTACAAGTAAGTAAAAAGAGCCACAACCGACTTTCATGGACACTGCATTTAGTCAGCAGACCCCTTCTCTGCCTATATAAAAGGATCTATCGTTTACTTGCGAGGTCAGAGTAAAAACTACAGTGTGATAATGTTTCTTGAAATAAATATTAGTTTAATTATTATTATCAAGTGTATAATTGTTGTTTATCACTGTACGATCCGGTTGGTTTAGAAATTAGATGTATGCGAAAAGTAGGTACCCACAAAGGCAACGAGTCGAAAAGTCAACTCGATTGGATAAGCGTAGGAGATGAACTTTATCGGATGGGAGTCGAGGATGAACTGATTTTAAAACATTACAGAGAACAACATGTAAAACTGAATAGTTTGCACATGTTAGTATTCAGAAAGACTAAAGCATTTAATTTTCAGAAGGATCTTAACAAAATTTTGTAGCCGGAAGCATGCACAGTGGGTCAAAGTATTTACACCAAAGGCAATTAGAACATTTGCTATTTACAATACTTAAAAATAATATAATACAGACTTAAGCTAAAATGTTCTAGTGCCAAGTGTCTTGTGTAGATACGAGAACTTGATAATATATATACATGAATGTGTATGTGTGTGCGTATCTGTATGTATGCATATCTTAGAACTTAGATCATAAATAATATCTAGATGGAAGAAGTCCTATATCACATAATACATTTTTGCGAACGGTTATGCCAGAAAGAGAGGGAAATGTAGGTTACGTTAGAGGGACAAAGAAATAAAATATAATGAAAGAAAAATGAAGTGAAACAAACTGCGCCTGTGTATCGAATTTTATTTGCTATTTATAAAAATAATGTTAAGAACATGTACTTTGCAACTAGAAAACGGCGAATGGATATAAATATTTTTTACAGAAATAAGAACTCATTATATCATGTGTTTGTCATTTTGCGGGCTTGACAAACCGAAATTTGATTATTGTCACGCTTGCGCAGTTCATTTCTCTTGCTTTCTTACAATATATCTTCCATCTCTTTCCGTCGTTACCGTTCGCAGTCTCTTCCATCTATAGTCTATAAAATAAGGCAGAGGAGAGACGTCATCAAAATTTACAAATAGATAATGACGTCACGTAATTACTACGTTTATATACTATACCAATTTAATCTTTAAAATGTAATGTGGGTTGCATATTTGCAAATACGTGCGGAGCTAATTAATTTGATCTACTAAATTGATTTATTGCTTAATAATATTATACAGAGTGATCAAAAACACGTGTTGATCGCACTGAAATGTCGAAAACGAATGCAACGAATGAGAATGTAAACGTAGTCAAACTTCATAGTATCAACGTATGATAAAGAAATAAACTACAATTATAGTAAATGAATGAATTTTTGTTGAAAACATTAAATTTGAGTATAAAATAGTTGTCAATTAAATTAAAATATACTTTTCTTATAGTATGCAAAAAATTGCATTTATTTTTTTTGTTTCTCCAAACATAAACATCACATTGTCATTACGACAGGTTCTTTTCATTTTGTAACGTTTTGATGACGTCTCTCCTCTGCTTAATTTTATAGACTATAGATATTATTTATGATCTAAGATGTATATACACGGTATAAAGTATGTGGTTATGCTAGTCCTCACAGTATATTCTTTTAACATGACATTTTATTTGACAAATTTAAATTTTTATTCATTTTTAAATGAGAGTGTTTCGATATTCCGAACCCTTTTCACAAAAAAAAAATTCATGTTTGGAGAATTAGAATATTTTTTTAATCCTAATCTTAATGCATTTTAATTTTCACTGGCAAAATTTTGAGTCAATTTTCTATCCTACAAATCCCAGAATGACCGTACTGGTTTTTTTAACGACATTTTTGTAAGGTGATTACGAGAATATGATGCATAATTCATACCGTCCTTTCACAGCTTGAAAATTGATGCTCAAAGTCGGAAGTTAATTCCTAGAAATTTGAATTTTCCAGTAATAAGATCTGCAGAAAGTAAGAGAAGAGGGAAAAATGTAATTAATTATTGTGTTTTAAAATTTATAAACGAAATTAGGGAAGTCGTTAATGATAATTTATATAATCTAATTTACAAAATGAGACTGTTAATTAAAATAAAGAGTAATGTGCAAAATCTTATTCAGATAATATGGGAGGATCTATTGTTAACGTGATGTGTTATAATTTTTAATGTATTCTGATATGTTGCATTTTGTGACGTGCTGTGTGAGTGTGAACCATCGAGCTGTATGAATAACTGGATAGGGCATTTAGAATTCAAAAGCGAGGAAATAGACACTGACTCAATGTTTTCTTAAACTTATTTAGATCAAACTGATTAGAATCTATTGAATAAGATAAATTTATGACTCTAGTCATGGGTGTTTCAGTTGTTGAACAAGCACTTCAGGGAAGGAGCTAATTCAAACCCAACCACGTAAACAATTTGAAATAAGAAAGATTAATCTAAAAAATCTAATTTAAATTCAAGTATCTGGCTTAAATTTGAAAATGTAGCGCTCACAAAGAGGTGCTCCCATCGTCTGACACCACAGACTCAGAAAAATAAAGAGAGCATACCTAAAGTATTTTTGGCAACTGAAATTATCGTTGGTGGCAGTACAGTGGTTACAAAATGGTGGATCAGCAAGTTTATAATCTGTTTACAATGTAAATACGTTGATATTCAGCAAAGAAATATTTATATTTCGTTGAATGATTTAATTCAATTATAATTGTGCGAGAAAGTATTGACTTTCTTCTTTTATAAAATTCAGTTTTTTCTTTTAATATCTTTTCATTTATATATGATTTTTAATTGTAACTAGAAGACTGTGTGAGATTATAAAATTCATAGCATCAAAGAAAATAATATTACAGGGAAGTATTTATGACATTTTTGTATTGTACATTTCAATTTTCAGCTTTCCCTGTACGAATTTTTCTAATCCACATAGCTCGTTTATGTACTGGATCGTAGTTTCCAAACTTATTTACTACCGACACTTTCCTATTCCCCTTTTTAGGAAATTTATGAAAACTTAAATTTGGAATAACATTTATAAACACAACAATTTCTAACACTTCTTCAATGTGATTCCATATTTTGAAGAGTATAATCTTCCGAAAGACTAATTTCAGTATAGTAATGAGGTTATGTAATTTGAGAATAAAGTTAAAAATCAAGTATTTTTCACTGAATTAACTGCAACAAATCCAATATGGACTATCAAAGTATAAAATTTCATAACAACGTCAAAAAAGCCACTAAATATTGCTAACAAAGCCATTAACATAACATATGATCATATGGAAATTAAGGTTGAATACACTTTACAATATAGTTCCACTTATAACCGCTTGGTGGCTACGGAGTAATTTTAGCTACCAATAGGGAATATGCATGAAATTTAAATTTGGTTCAAATATTTTTTTTCCGAATTTATATTGGCCGGACTTTTGTACTAAACCATCACTTTGGTATTTAATATCTTTTTAATTATTCAAAATTAATAAATAAAAATGCAAATTAAGCGCGGGAAATTCAAAGTTCCAAAACGCAACACCATTGGTTAAAACGAAATGTGACGTCATATACTTAATACTGCTTACATTTGTATAGCATTGCAGGCCTTTGATTAGAAAACATAGTAATAACGTGTGTGTTGTAAATTCATTCATTGTTTAAGTGTAATTTTAGCATCCTTGTGAGATTATAAATCATTAAGACAGTGGTTTTGTAAAAGCACAATCGGATAATCTGTCAAGAATAGATCTATTCATGATGTCGTCTTATTTTCTTTAAATCCAAATTTCACGTCCGCTGAAGTAAAAAGAGGGAACACTGCAAAGTAATTATTCAATAATAACACATTATGTACGCTATTTTAATAAATACAATCCGAAATATGATGAGCAGTAAACGAAGCCGCATACATGCACTGAATTTTATTGCTAAAACTAATTACATTTAGAGTACGTTCCACTTAATGACCGCAACGCTCACGCTCACGACCGCGGTTTTTGCTGTTCCACTAACTCATGGTCGATGTGACTGGTGCTTCAAGTGGAACGATGCGAGTGTCTGTTAAAGTCAAATAAACTGACAATTTTTGGTTAGAATCGAAAAGTAAGTCATAAATAAGATTAAACTAACCTGTAGCAAAAAGGATATACGAATGGAATAAATCCAATATGCCTGTGTAAATTAATCGCTCTTGAATAATAAATAATGGTAATGAGAGACCATGAAATTATCTGTTATATGACAAATGGAAAATCTTGAATCAATTGACAGCTTGGAAGCGAAAATAGAAATTTAAAAAGCATCTTCTTATTTAATTTGAATTTCTTGGCGATTTATTCAAAAATGTACACAACGACCGCTTCGACCCACCTTTAAATCGCGGGCGTAGGGAGCTTGAAGTAGTCAAGATCAATGACGTCATCTATGACGTATTTATCATGAACGCCAAGATCGCAATCGTCTTGTGGAACGATTATTGAGAGGACATGAGCGTTGCGGCAGTCTAGTGGAACGTATCCATATGTTATTCATGATCTGTCAAGTTTATTATGACACTTCATCTCTTCTGATAACCTTACATCATTTCTTACGTATTTTAAAACCTGTCTGGATTGGAAAAAAGACTTTATCAGGTACATTTCTGATAGCATTTTGCATTCAAGCACAATGAAATACTTATAAACTGACTTTTGACTTTTTTTAATGCTGAAATAAGTTAAGAATGAAAACACTTGTAGTAAACAATAGATTGTAATGTCACTGAACATGTTATTTGACGTCATCCATAAAGCGCGCGAAAATGGCGGCGTTTAAACAGCTCAAAATTATTCTCAATTTTAAATATTTTTTTAAACTTGATTACAGCACTTTTAAACATAATTTATATTTTTTACTATGTAATAACGATGTAATCAGTGGATTAAAAATATTAAAAAAATTCATGAATATTCCCTATTACAACTATAACTTATTCAAAACACTCAATTATTGCATTAATAGTTATTCTAATACTCAATTAACACTTTGATACTCACTAAAGTGTATCACGTAAGTTAGTTTACCTTCTTCCACGAATTATTTAAACCCATTAATATTTGTAGGCTATGATCACAGTACGAGCACCAGAAATGTTTCACAGAAATATTATAAATGGTCGGGTTTATGGCAATCTGCACTTTTTAGGGACGAACGGGAGAAGCAAGCTTCGTCACAGCCGTTCTCTTTTGTGGAGGTCCTGTAATTTTATTGTTCTCACTGATGTCGGATGGGGATCATAATCGGTAGCTGAAATGAATCTTTGAGAATAGGTGGTCAAGAATTTTCTTGATTTTTCCATGAAAAATCCTTATTATTAGTTAATCAACTCTCCTTATCAAAAATTAAAATATTTTGATTTCTGTACGTCTTTCTTATTATTGAATTGTTTTATATTGTGAGTTATTATATGATATCTATCGCGGAGAGATGATATTTTATATAAAAATGCCTACAAACAATTTTTTTGTCTTTTTCTGGTCTTGCCCGCCTTTAAATAATTCTTTGTACCCGTTCAATCTTTGTCATCTCTCAACAGCAAGGCTTATCAGATCATTAGTTTGCAGATCAAAGTTGTTAGCCACTGATTGTGTAATAATACTCTTAACCTTCAACTTCAGCCGCCCTCTCCCTATACTATTCATTATATAAAAGTTAACAGTCCGTGATTTATCGTTCATAAGAGTCGTAGATCATCTGAAACTTCACGAGAACATACCAACATGGTCTAGCATTGCCCAACATTGTTATCGTGGATGATTTATGTCCGATTTTGTTATTTCATAGGGTTTTTTCCCTTCTAATTGCTTTTCAGAGGTTGTGGGTTATATACGACTGCTTTGGGTCATTAGATAATGGCTGATTCTGATTTGTAGGAAAGTAATGTTACAATCGTTTAGCGAGAGATTTATGGACCGTTCTTTAATTCAATTAGGTTTTAAGTACTTCTTATGGTAATTAATCAGTCTTTATGGCGACTTCATCTGAGAGGTATGTGCAAAAATTGATATTTGCTTGTATAAAATTTGGTTCCGTGCTAAATATTAAATTACTGAGATGTTGGAATTTTTAAGTAAATAAATTAGTGGAATCAAACCTTAAAATTATGTTTTGCGACTTGGGAAATTCGATAAAAAAATAATAACACAGAACGGGATGCATTCTTTAAAATGTGGACTCTCTCAATGAAATCGTGCATTAAAAGTGTGCAATAAATCTTTTACTGCATTCCATATAAACCTACTTTTTAACTTAAAAATAATCGTAGATAAAAGATATCAAGTAATATTGGCTCTCTGCACTAATTAAATTTAATTTTATCAATTCTGCTCCAGTCTGTATACATATTAAGTTTGATGAAAACCATTATGGGTAAACCACATCTAAACGTACACTAATTCACAAAGGCTTAAATTTTCATGAGATAAAAGCTTTGTCATAAACCAGAACACGTAAACTTCCCTTGTTAAAACTTTAAGGACGTATAATAGTTTCAGGTTGTGGTTAGTAGGTACATCAGGATTCAGGAGACGCTTTATTGAAATATGTTAGTTGAAGTAGAATTTATATACTCTAAATTCGCGAATGAAAACTGTTTTTTCGATGTAATTCCTAAAGATATCCACTTTAAAAATGATGAATGATATTACGACAGAGTGACAACTATATCTTACAATTTGCATGTTCCATCTCCCATAACAATTTTTCAAAGTGTTCCACCTCCCCCCTTCAATAGATCCTTCCAAAGCTTTAATAGGTAATTGGCACCGCCGGTGCAGAGTGAAATATCCCTAGGAAGCAACTAGGGGAATGCAAACAAGCAACGCAAGCTGTGTAGTATGCGGTGTCTGTGACTTGTGTCTTGGTTTGATATTTTCGTGTTGATTTAGGACGACATAAGTCACCCCGACGCCCTGAAGGTGATAGGTAAATATTAACAGCGGAATTGGAGAATGATGAAGAATAGAGAGAGATAGACGAATGTGCTTCGCACGAACTGAAGTGATCTGTGATAAAAGGATTGAGGTTATTATATATTTGTGTTTGCTAAATATCTTGCTTGATTTCTGTTATCGTTTAAATTTTAAATAGTGCTGCTAAGACTTATTCAAGTTGAAAGCGATAATAGTTTAATATAATTCATTTTCTTAAGCAATCGTTTAATTATATCGTAAATAATTTATTAACACAGGTTCAGGTTACAGTGTAAATCTTCACTTTACAAACTCGCATGTTCACAATATCGCGCACAGTTACTCATACTGAATCACTAACTGAATCTCTTTCCTAGCTTACGTTCTTATATACTTAAGCCGACAATGGGCCAACATTCAATTGTCTAACAGTTGTTGCCTGGCAACCATCGAACATCTAGTGACCATAGCCTGTCAATCATGTTCGACAATTGAACATCGATCCTGTCAGTACTAACTAGGATTACAGTTACAGCGAATTCAAATAAATAATTATGTGACCTAATTTTAAATATTTCATATTTGTGACACTGCTCCCCCCTCATGGTTCGACGTCCTTTACGAACTCAGAATTTCGTCCTTGGTACGGCCACAGCCTGTTTCCATGGACGACTTTGGGTTTTCCGTTTCTGCTCACCCGTATCCGGAATACAATGTCGTTCAAACACTCTATGACCTCGTTTGGTCCCTCCCAGTCTCTCTGCAATTTGGGACACTTTCCTCTTCTTCTTCTGGGGTTGTAGAACCACACCAACTTTGCCTTGTTGGCTCGCAGAATATATCGGGCCTTCATCCTGCCGCTGGCAGCTTGTATGTTCTGTCGTGCAGTAATAGGCAAAGGTCCGAGTATGTTCACGGCAATCCTGTCAAACGGAGAGCCCATGTTGTACTGTTGCTTCTTAGCGCGCTGCCGAGTGGCGGGCGTCTTCCTCGAGTTACAGCGTTCACAAGTCTTGCAATATTTTTCTACATCTTTTCGGTAGCCAATCCAGTAGAAACGTTCACAGACTTTATAAACTGTTTTCTTGATGCCGAAATGTCCACCGCTATTACCATCATAATTTGATCTTTTAAACTCCTCGGCACTGTCAATTTCTCTCTTGTTTCCTTTCCATCGGAATTCTCCCATATTTTGTATAGTAAGTCGGTTCTGACTCTCAGAGAATTCCATTGTACCAAATAGGCCTTGGTGATTGGATCCATAACCGACGTTTCCTGGAAACCAGGTTTCTGGCCAGTTTTTACCCACTCCATGATCATCTTCAGAACAGAATCATCCAGTTGAGCCTGTTGCACTTTGTGCATCAATAATACGGATCCATCTTGCTTGAATTCTTTAATTCTAGCCAGATTTTCAAATTTATCCCTGAAAATATTCTGCTCTCCAATTGAAGTCATCTCACCAGAGCTGAGATTACTTGAAGCATTAAGATCAGTCACTTCCGTTCTAATCTGTCGACAACAAAGAGGTATCTTTCCTTCCTTGTCAACCCGCAGGACGTCACCCTTCAAATCCAGGACATAACCAAAGTCCCGCAGGAACTCTATACCCAAAATGCATTCATCCATGATGGCGGCAATGAACACTTGATGTTTCTTCTTTAGTCCGCCAATTGTAAATTCAAGCTCCTCTACGCCAAGTACTGGTATTCTTTTCCCATTGGCTGTCTTTAACAAAATTTACTGGTTCTGGGCGCGATCACCTGGAGTTCGTCTTATTCTTGCAAAAGCTTCTGGGTGCACAATGGTGACAGTTGCTCCAGTATCTAGCACCATTCTACATGGTACACTCTCCACGAATCCTTCCACGATTGGACTGGTTCGAATTTTCCGCATTTGGAGATCAATGAGCTTGGAACTCTTGATGGGAGTCCCCGTCAGCTTCTGCTTCTCTTGATTTTTGCTGACGATGTGTTCGTACTACAATCTGCTCGAAGATGTCCTTCCTGACCATACTGCCAGCATCTAATTCTCTAAAATGTGGGTAATTCCAGACGTATTCGTGCCAAAATTAACAATACGTTTGCTACGGCAATCTATTTGGATATGACCCTCCTTGCCACACTGCCAACATCTTATTCTTTTTCTCCGTCCAGGTGAGGTCGGTACAAATCGAGAAGAAGATCGTCCTCGTTCGCGATTCCCTTTATAAGTCGTAGTCCTTCTCACCTCAGACTCTTCCTCATTGTGCTCAAGTCACCACACTCTCTTCGCCAGGTCCTTTGTTAACGCTTCTCTCATCGTCTTCGGATTCGCTAAACGGACAACTCGCCCAATCTCATCGTCGTTAATGCCGTCCATGAACTGTCTTACTGCTACGTATTCGGTATTCCTGTGTTGGGCCAGGACAATTTGCAAAACTTTTCTGGCCAGACTCTGCACAGCATATGCGAATGTACTTAGATCTTCTTTATGCAGTTGAGTGCGGTTTCAAAGCTGTTCATGTAAAGTTCCTTCATGCGCTCCTCCCTGAAGCGCAGCTTTAACTCAGAGCTTTCCATAATCCAGGCATTCTTGTTCATTCAGACCTGAGAGGACTGCCAAAGCTGTCTCACGAAGCATTCTATAAAGTACAATTGCTTTTTGCTTCACACTCCAGCCATTATTCTCTGAAATTAGCTTGAATTGGGCGAAGTATTCATTCCAGGAAGTCTTGCCATCATATGGCGTCGGTTTCAAAATGAAATTAGCTGTAACTTCCCTTGGAGTAGATGTTGGAGCACTTTCTATTTGTAAGGCTACGCCATCACTATTGAGACTGAGGCTCTGCAGTTTTTCGGTCACAATCGAATCTAATTTTTCTTCTAAATCATGTTTAACTTGCTTCATTTGATGTTCGATTTGCACGACATGAAGTTCTGCTTCAGTGAACTTTCCATCAATCTCTTGGAACTTACATGCCATAGTTTCGTTTTGCTCCGTAATCTTCCTCAACTCTGTACCCATTTCTTCTTTCACTGCCTTCATCTCTTCTGTCACGGTCTCTTTCACTGACTCAGCTATCTTTATTTCCATGGCCTTCATACCTTCGGCTATCTTCTTCTCCATGGACTGCATCTGCTCCGCTATGACCGCTTTCATACCTTCCGTAGAGTCAGACATTTTCTTCTCCATGGATGCCATCTGTTCCGCAGAAATCGCTTTTAATTCAGATACCGAAACCTTTTGTTCAGCTGCCGACGTCTCAATTCGATCTCCATCATCATTTTCTGCAACCTAATCCACTCTTCGTTGTCCGGACCCAAAATTATTTTCATACAATTTCGTAGGATCTCACTTCTGACACCAATTTGTCACAAATTTTATCGTGAATAATTTATTAACACAGGTTACAGTGTAAATCTTCACATTACAAACTCGTATGTTTACAATATCGCGCATAGTACTGAATCACTGACTGAATCTCTCTCCTAGCTTACGCTCTTATATACCTAAGCCAACAATGGGCCAACATTCAATTGTCTAACAGTTGTTGCCTGGCAACCATCGAACATCTAGTGACCATAGCCTGTCAAGCCTGTCAGTACTAACTAGGATTACAGTTACAGCGAATTCAAATAAATAATTATGTGAACTAATTACTACAAATATTTTATATTTATGACAATATTGTTGCTAAAGGGAACATGACATTAGAGAGTCATACACATAAAATCCTCGCCATCGGGACATTTCAGGTTCAGTTTAGGTTACTAGAACGGATATAAAAATTGTACAGTCGCCTTAAAAGTTGGATAGGATATCTAGCTAACAGATAGGCCATTGAATTCACTGAATAGATAGCTACCAGTACTATAGTAAACATCGATGCCCGCGATACACGCGAATTTGTCGATTTACTCACTCTTGGAGCAACCCCGTTGCCCGCAATAACACGCAATACATGCGGTTGGCATACACTTATTTCCGCGCAACACCAACAGAATAATATAGCACCGGTGGTGCCAGCTTCCAGCTAGCTAAGTCACTAGCACTGTTTATCTCACGTTGGACGATATCTATGGATGGCTATCAGTACCGTAATGCCGTACCGATGCCTGCGACACACGCAGGTTGGTTGATTTATCCACTCTTCGAACAACACCGTAGCCGCAATGAAACAAAGTACATGCGGTTGGCAACAATCACCGCCGTCACACGGTCAAGTTGTGTGCATCGATGGCATTGGTTCCCTGATAGCTAAAGATACCAACACTTCAAAGGAAAAGGATCATACCCCACACACACTTAACGTGGTTTCACAACATGTGACGCTAAACATACCAAACTCATAAAGTCAATGACCGAGAAACTCACCAACTGATAGAAGTTCTCAGCTACTTCACAACACTGAATTGAATAATATGATTGCTAATTAAGCAGTAAACAATGCACAACACAGATAAACTGTACACACAAAACTCGACTTTAAAGTGATGCAAATATGTGCAGTACATGCTTCCTATATGGCTTGACCTTGGAAGTGATTAGGGCTGTTTAATCGAAACTAGATTTCATGTATGCTATGATTTTTGGTTCATATTGGTGTAGCATGGTGTCGAGAATCTGTTGGCATTCCGAAGACAAAGAAATGGGTCAGGCCACATGGTGAATTTTTAACTAATGAATATTTCTTTCAAAAGCAGTAATGGTATATTACAATACAAGTGAAGAAACTATGAGTTTTGCTCACGCGGGTGGCAGTTTTGTGCACGAGGCGCCAGCCGAGTGTGCAAAGGCACACAAGTGAGCGAATTCGTTTCTTCACGAGTGCTGTATAGCGTTTTGTTCAATCCTATTATTGAAACATTCATTAAAACATTAAAATCTATTACACTTCTTAAACAAAGATCATGTATAAAGTATAAAGTAGCATAGGCGGCGGATGCGTTGTTATGGATCATGTAAATATAAACATCCGCAACTGTCAAAAATATTAAAATTGTTTTGTCCTGATATTTTTACAAATATAAATTGTGACACTAAAATGGAACAAGATAATAATGAAATTGTGCGAGGAAAATAATCAACCGAGAGAAAACAAGTAATAGAAATAGACCTCAAGTTGATATTACAAAAGTTACTACGATAACTACAGAGTCTCATCAGTTTTCAGTTGCTGATATATCTTGTTCAAGTAACGCAATTTTTAATAATTATGAAGTTCATTTTCATATCAATAAATACATGTAATAAAATGTATTGTAGTTTATTCTTTATTTCGTTATGAAAGAGTGAGTGGACGAAAGTAATTACACCCACTACTTTCGCCCATCCGTTGTCATAGGAATCACTGTAGTTGACAAAACAAACAGTTTCAAGATTGTCGTAACTAATGTCGTAGCTAAACCAGTGAGCTTCCGGAACTCTGAAAATGACGTCGGCTAATCCAGTATAGGCATCGAGCCAAACATTGATCGTGGAAAGGCTGCAAGATTAAAGATCCTGGAGATTGTCTTCAGGAACTGGAGTATCGACACTCACGTGTAAGAAGCGATTTCAAAAACACGAGGTGGGTATGAATAATTCTGATACTCCCCTATATCGAACTGCTCGATGAATGCACTTTTTCAAAATACTTCACTTTGGAGCAAACCTCGATTTATAATTATTATCCCTCAAATTCTCACAAAGTTTAATAAATCTTAGTCTCGAAAACTGTTCACTTAATAAATATGTTTTATTGGGTAATCAGTTATGTAATAATTAATTTGAAACACAACGTTTCTCAATAAACGACTTTTTCCTTTCTCTCCGAATTGCTTTAATTGAGAGAAAAAATAAATAAGTACTCTGTTGGTACCCAAACCAAATAATAAAAATTCTTGCGCGACACTGAGTTCACCTCATGCCATCCTAGAATCTTGAAAATTATTTAAAGCAATTGTAGTATTCAAATGATGACTTTATATATGCATAGCAATCTACTGAGCCGGAAGTAAACTTCTTTTCTAATTTTTTGTATAAATTCGAAACTATTGACCGTAGAATGATAAAGTTTAGTATTTGAGACTGCTACATTGGGTTTATGAATTGTAACATCTAAATTATCACCTAAAATTTTGGTTGCAATCGATTTTGCCTTAGGTATGTCAATGTCAGTGTCAACTGTCAATTATTCACTCTAAAGGTGTACAAGTAAGTCACGTGGTGTCCACATCAGATTTTTATTGATTAGATACTAGTCCGTGAGACAGGGCATACATTTTTCGTTGATTACCGCTCACTTGAAACCGAGGAGTAACTCACTAACCCAAATTTTGTACACCTGACTGTACAGTCAGACGATTGTAAGCGATTTTCAGTGCTTGTATGATTTTATACTAGTTATTTACATAATTAGTTATGAAAAGTGCCATATTGTTTGACGAAACGTAATAGTTGCCAAAACGAGCGTAGCGAGTTTTGCAAATTACGTGAGTCAAACAATATGGCTTTTCATAACGTATTCTGTACAAAATTTTATCTAATTCTGTCACAATAATTTTATCTCATGTTACATCACAAGATTCAGATGACTGTGATTCATGACCATCTATTTTTACTACAGAAACCAAAGTGCTCTGAAATAAACAAATATCGAATTTTCACAAAACGTGAAAATAATTTTTAAAAATGTACTCAAGCAGTGATATCCTGAGTGCTATAGTACCCTTTGATATTAAAGACTTTGCCAATGCTGCATATTGTAAATAATAAATCATTCTTTTAATTGTACACAGATAAGTATAATTGATTAGCTCTGAAACATGGCCAGTTAGGTAAAGTCATTACATAACTACTTTACGCAACTGTTGCAGGACAGTTATGAAAAATGGGACGTTTCATAACGTCAGAAATTGATGTAAAATTTGACTTTTCAAAACGGAATTAGATAATAGCTATTTATGTAATTAGTATATAATATAGAACTTTATTGGACGAGCCGCTGGTTATAGACAAGCGAGCAGTGCGAGCGAGTCTAATAAGGAAGGCGAGTCTATAAAGTTTGTTTATGTACGAATTACATACAAAGCTTTATGTTCGACTGCTCTAAAGATATCTAAGGATATCTTCTGAAAATATTTCTGATTTCCCTATTAGTCCAAGAGCCCGCTAGGAAATACTACCTTGAATCGTTAGACGATTCTTACGTATTCTAAACGATTCGTCGTGAAAACATTACCCTTAAAAGTCAACGGTGCCATTTTTAATTCTGCCAGAAGCAATTAATATTGATTATTCATTATGTGAATTTAACGCACAAACTACCTTTTTATGTTAGACACTTGAAAATTACACTGGAACATGTATTTTTATGTGTAAAACAAGAAAAACTCACGGTGCCGAGTCTCATTCTGCCACAACCCCCAGCACCGTGGCTTCAAAGTGGTTGGAAATATCGATAAAGTACCTTTTTCTGTTAGACGAAAAAGTCCTATATAAAAATTGTAGCCAGAGACCTGACGAATTCAAAGAACCAACGGTGCCTACTCTCATGTTGCCAGAAGTCCTCGGCACTGTGGATCAAAGCGGTGAATCGGAAGTGCACTCTATATAACAGACCCTCCGAATTTTCAACATAAATTGAGAGCCATCAAAAATTCTGAAACATCCAATTATTTGTTCCAAAAAATTTTAAATCTAAGAATCGGTTTTTACACCATCATCTCAGATCGGGAAGCAACTGTATACACATGTTTCGTCCCTATTAGGACTCGTCAGTACAGTATAGCCAAGAACACAAGATAGTCAGGGCTTGGCTTCCAAAGTGTTTAAACTCATCTGGATAGATGGACTGCAAAAGTAAAAACTATATGCAGCGCCATATATCCAGCATAAAGCCAGTTAAGGCATGTGAATAAAGTAGAGGACACAAATCAATTGTGACAAAGTTTATAGATGGCGCTGTATATAGTTTTTACTTTTGCAGTCCATCTATCCATATGAGTTTAAACACTTTGGGATCCAAGCCCTGACTATCTTGGGTTCTTGGCTATACTGTACTGACGAGTCCGAATAAGGACGAAACACGTGTATACAGTTGCTTCCCGATCTGAGATGATGGTGTCAAAACCGATTCTTAGATTTGAAATTTTGTGGAACAAATAATTGAATGTTTCAGAATTTTTGGTTGTTTTCAATTTATGTGGAGAATTCGGAGAGTCTGTTATATAGAGTTACAAAAATTCAACATTATTCGAGTATTTTCATCAAAATCTCGAAATGTGAATTTCTCGGTTTCACAATACTTACTTGTACTTTGTACAAGTAAGTATGAAGCTCACTTAATTCAATTTTTTTATTGGTAAGCATCGATGATTGATTGATTCCATTTCATTTATACATTTGTTCTCTGATTGCTTTTATCAGTTTACCTGAATTGAAACGGTATGCATTTATTCTAAAAACTTAGTTACTCTAGATTTAATCATTCTTAGATGATAGGATGGAATTATATTAAATATTATTCTATACTACACCTTACACTCTCCCTTTTGAGGTACTGTTTCATCAAAAATAAATGTATGCAAATTTTATTCGGACTGAAAATGGGCCGCGCGAGCAACCGCTTTGATCCACGGTGCCGAGGACTTCTGGCAACATGAGAGTAGGCACCGTTGGTTCTTTGAATTCGTCAGGTCTCTGGCTACAATTTTTGTATAGGACTTTCTCGTCTAACAGAAAAAGGTACTTTATCGATATTTCCAACCACTTTGAAGCCACGGTGCCGGGGGTTGTGGCAGAATGAGACTCGGCACCGTGAGTTTTTCTTGTTTTACACATAAAAATACATGTTTCAGTGTAATTTTCAAGTGTCTAACAAGAAAAGGTAGTTTGTGCGTTAAATTCACATAATGAATAATTAATATTAATTGCTTCTGGCAGAATTAAAAATGGCACCGTTGACTTTTAAGGGTAATGTTTTCAAGACGAATCGTTTAGAATACGTAAGAATCGTCTAACGATTCAAGGTAGTATTTCCGAGCGGGCTCTTGGACTATATTCAAAAATTCGGTAAGTAGAACTTGGTGTGTTTTGCTAGTGTTGCTATTGTTACAATTGTTTTTGCTGTTTGTTTGCAGATGTCAAAAATATTAAATACAATTTGTCCACGACTATCTTATAATATATACTTTATAAATGAGTTTTCTGAAGCAAAACGATAGTCATTTTTCACAGAGTGAATAATAGTAGTGAATAATCATTATTCACTGGTGTAGAGTTTCTAGGGCACGCGGTATATTAATGAATCTGGCAAGTATTCATCAGTTCGTCTAGGCAATAACCAGGCACTTTGATTAGCTAACTTTATACAAATCACAAAAATCTTGTTAAAATATTACTTTAATCTATTTTTTAATGCACTTGAAGAAAAAAGTTGACATTAAATAAACTATATCAAGTAAGCTATTGGCATGACATGACAAGCGAAGCATAAATTGTTGTCAATCTGAAAACGTCATAATTTAGATCCAGAATACGTAACAAATTAAAATTGGTAGTGAGAAAGAGATAATTGTGTACTCCATCGGAGATAACAGAATCTGCAAAAGTCACCTCCCTGAATTTGTTGCCTGAGAAATTCTGAAATCTTTACATTCTTGTGTACAACACCTTTATGGACTGAAGGGCGACCAAGAAAATGAATTCATTCTCAGGATCAGTTTTGCTGGTATATTTACGGAATTAGCTGCAAAATATAAATCAACCACATTATGGACGTATTGCTCTATGCATAGAAGTACGCTCAATATAAATCAAGGAGTCGATATAGAAGACTATGCAAAACTGCGGTCACTCTTAAAACGGAGATCTCAGGGCTTTCATCCGAAAAAAGTTGATACATTTCCTTCCGAAAGAATTTACAAATTTCTTATTCAAGCATGTGATGAAAAATATCTTGCAATGAAGGCAAGAAATTAGAAACATTTAAGAACTTGTTTGAAAAAAAAATTATGGAATTAAAGTTAATAGTAGTCGTGGACAAAGTATAGTATTCTACTCACATATAATAAGCTATGATTCACTCAAGTTAATTATGTCACGAGCGTAGCGAATAAAAGCCTTCATTATAATATACTATTTTGTGATATTTTTTTGACAGTGACAGTTCCATCCAATTATATAAAGTAAAATAGTCTAAGAGCTGACGACAATTTTTCTGATGTATCTACGTAAGGCAAAATAATATCAAATATAACTGTAAAATTGTTCCCTATTTGGGAAACTGTGAATCTGGCAGCATCTGTCTCTTGCGTTTCAGGTATAAGGTAGAAATTACATAGATAAAAATTTAAATTTTTGAAGTAATGATGTAAGACTGTTTTTAAACTTTATATTATAGGATAATAATTGAGAATCTATAAAATAACATTTCCTGCTTGATTATTTGTTGTTAACATGTTGCCAAACTCATTTATATTTTGAAAAAAAATTTTTTTTTCATGTATCTGCGTAAGGTCTGGCATTTTCTTTTTTATATGGAAGATGATACATATAGATCAAATTATGAAATGCCAGACCAAAATTTTGTTGTGAACACTTCTAAAAAAATATTTAAAAAATAATTATTAGAAGAAACTTTCCAAGCTACTACGTTTTCCAATTGCAAACTAAAAACGTGGGGCGTATTTGATTCGATGCGATATGAGAAGTATATGATGATTCGCCTCAGGCTTCTAGCTCTTCTAGCTTTTCAATAATGATTTTCCTCACATTTCAGTCTTCATTTGCTAAAAAAAATCATAAAATTTAATCTTTGTTACTTGATGCATCAGTTTTGCTATTAGGGATGGGTAAAAAATGCACAAACGGTATCTTAAGTCCTCGATTCCATCGTCAGCAAAAGCTTACTTTCTGTCCGCTTTACGTCACTAAGTACACTTGCCTGCTATTTTCATATTCACATGAGATACAGCGTGCTTCAAACGATTGAATATTGTATGGTCATCGGGAACTGAGCTACTGGGAAAGTTTGGTTGCTCTGATTAGCTGAGAAGTGGCTGTAATTTTGATTACAAAATTTCATACAAACAGACGATTTCACTAAAGTCAGTTAAATTTATCTAGAGGTTATTTTGAGTTAATAACTATTGTTACAATTGTATCAACAATAGTTTTCGTATAAAATAACCTCTGGATAAATTCAACTGGCTTTGGTGAAACTGGCCCCTAGTCTTTTAATCATCTGATAATCAGAAACAACGACAGATTTTAATTTTTTCATGTACACCGGCATAACATGGGATCAAATGGGCTCGTTCGATTTGGAAACTCTTGAAAATCACATATTGCACATAAATCTTACTATTAATTGTTGATATAAATATAAAAATTATCATGTTTTGTTCAATATTTAATTCAAAATATTGAAATGAAAATGTTCATTTGAACAAGCACCATCCATGACGTAATAGTCACTGTCATTTGTACAGTTGTACCACAGAGTTGTACAGTAGACCAAACATTTTAGTGATTAGTTGGAATGTTCAGTTAAGTGACGCCACTGTAAATTACTCGACATACGTTTACATTTTATTTCGGCGTACACGTACGTCTAACAATATTCTTACGATCTAAAGACTGTGACGTTATCAGGACTTTATAAATTATTCTCGGCTCTATCACACATTTTTTTGGGGGAAATAAGAATCAGGAAATTCAAATTTCTAGATTCTGAATAACATTATGTCAGAATTGAGAAACACTCGAACGACGTCAGACATTGTTGCTAGATAGTCGGTTGTCAGACATTTGAATGCTAGCTCATTGTTGTTCAATTGTTAAACATTTGAATGTTGACCTATTGTTGGAGTAGAGTATATAAAGTGCGTGAGCTAGCGGCAGTGGATTCATTCAGTAAGAGTAACTGTGAGCGATTTTGTCATTATGAGAGTTTGTGAAATAAATATTTGCACTGTAACCTGTATTAATAATCCGATCACAATAGAATTGGTGACTAAATATATAATTTGTGAATTAAATCTATCATAAATCAGCCTTTAATGACTGATGAATATAATTTTTAATAAGAATAACTTATATTCTATGGGCATCTTGTTTTCATAAAAAAGTACACGGTAAAAGTAAGATCTTATCGCTATCTCCTCTATTGTGGTACTCCTGTTTCCGCATTTCTCATTTACCTACTAGATACAATACTTGTTATAAAAATAGTAGATTTTGAATATTTTTTTTGAAATGTTCACAGCAAAATTTTGATCTTGTATTTTATAATTCGACCTATTTGTATCATCCGTCATATAAAAAAATAGACTTTAACAGCAAATAATCAAGGCAGGGAATGTTATTCTATAGATTCTTAATAATTATCTAATAATATAGAGTTCAAAATCAGTCCCACATGCACTTCAAGTTCTTATTTCGCAATTGAAAAACGCAGTAGCTTGGGAAGTTTCTTCTGATAATATTTTTTTTTAATATTTTTGTTCACAACGAAATTGTGGTCTGGCATTTCGTATTCGATCTATAAGTATCATCTTCCATATAAAAAAAATATGCCAGACCTTACGCAGATACATTGAAAAAAAGAACTTTTTTCAAAATATAAATGAGTCTGGCAACATGTTAACAACAAATAATCAAGCAGGGAATGTTATTTTATAGATTCTCAATTATTATCCTATAATATAAAGTTTAAAAAAAGTCTTACATCATTACTTCAAAAACTTGAATTTTTATCCATGTGATTTCTACCTTATACCTGAAACGCAAGAAACAGATGCTGCCAGACTTACAGATTCTCAAATAGGAAACAATTTTACAGTTATATTTGATTTTATTTTGCCTTACGTAGATACATCAGAAAAACCGTCGCCAGCTCTCCGACTAGACTATTAATGCAGAATTTGTTGATGTAGGGTGTACGTTCCGTAGAATTATTATTTCGGTGTTTCTCAAAGGAAGGGGACAGTATACATATTGTTGAGAAGTTTTTTGGAGTCCCTTTTCCACGAGATACAAATTGTTTTATTGCAGAAATATTTTAAGTTTTACTAAGTGCTATGTGCACTTTATTTTTATTTGAGCATTTGCCGAAATTTGTTAATAACCCTTAAACTAGGTCCAAATGCCGCTTTCCCTCACTCGGGGGTTTTGTTTTCCTATTAGTCCCCCTCTCTTCTGGAGGGTGGTAACAACCACTTTCATAAGATATTTATTTTTCTTTGGAATTGATTATTCCAAGTCCAACTTTCATGTTGTCAATTTTTCATCTCCGACTTTCATGTTGGAGCAATTTTTAAAAATTATATTATATTAAAATACATTAATTCAGTTTTTATACTGACTTAACTGACTGTAAAATAGTGTAAATAAATGTAGATATTGAACCAAAACGTTAACATTATTTTATATCTATCACAAAAAAAACAGTCACACAAATTTAAGTAGGCGTGTGACGGTGTACCTTTTGACCAGCGAATTGTCGTTCTACAGAGGTAGGTTCACCAAATTTTTTACATAGGGACTGTATGACTAAAAATGAAATAAGTAAATATGGAACTCCCATTGTTTTTATTCGCAAATTATATAATATTATGAATTGTCACAATTCTGTGCATATCCATAAGTCTTACATATCTATAAATCCATAAGAAACTGATAAAAACGCATCGACTTTTGATGATTAATGTCAATTTGTTGAAAAGGTTGACAAGTACATTGCGATTTTGTTCATAATTTATGGATTTACGAATTTATAAAACTTCATAGATTTATGGTGCAATTCTGGAATTTTCTACAACACTACAGAACTGTAAATCTGAACAAAATCACATCATTTCTTGATGTCAAATGACATTAAATGCATTTGTCAATAAAAATTGTTGCGATTTTGTTCAGATTTACAGTTCTGTAACGTTATATAAAATTCCAGACACGCTACATTAATTCAGTTCTTGTTTAAGTTGCCTACTTATTAATAATATTCGCATAATCATTTCTTCTTGATTTGAATGGCTCATTGCTACGTCAAAAAAGTTAGCACCCCCACTTTGCGCAAAATAAAAAAAAAGTAGCCTATAATTAAGGACTAATTTGTACCCAAAAAATTAGAATTTGTACCCACGCATTTTGGCCATAAAATCAATTTGAAAAGTGGGGGTGCAAGCTTGAGCAAAAGCTGGCACCCCCACATTGGCCAATCGAAAAAAAAATCAGCTCACTATAGAGAACTAATTTGGGACTAATTGTACCCAACAGGATTTTTTGAAAAAAAAAAATTTTATAACAATTTGATTTTTTTGCAATTGCGATACGTGAAATTCTGAACAAGATTTAAAAAATACTTTCAGGACCGGAAAAAGTTTGGAAATCTCAATCTCAAAAGTCAAGACTAATTAGTCATCACAAAATTTTTGCTATAAAAAAATTATTTATGTTGAAAATCAATTATTTTGAAATTGCGCTGCGCGGAATTCATGCCATTATAACCAAATAATTTAAGAGTAGGGAAAACTTGAAAAACTTGATTTGGAATTAAGGTCTACTTTGTACCCACGTAGATTTTGTTATAAACAATTTATTTTTGCTGGGAATCAATTATTTTCGAATTGCGCTGCGCAAAGTTGAAAGCAATTTCAGTAAACTATTAAAGAGCAAAGAAGACTTGAAAAAACTCAAATTTGAATTAAGGACTAAATTGTACCCACGAAGATTTTGTTATAAACTAATTATTTCTGCTGAAAATCGACTATTTTCTAATTGCGCTGCGCAAAGTTGAAAGCAATTTAAAGCAAACTATTTAAGGGCAAAGAAAACTTGAGAAAACGCTTTTGCTCAAGCTGGCACCCTCACTTTTCGAATAGATTCTATGGCCAAAGTGCGTGGGTACAAATTCTAACTTTTTGGGTACAAATTAGTCCTAAATTAGTCCCAAATTATAGGCTACTTTTTTTTCATCTTGCGCAAAGTGGGGGTGCTAACTTTTTTGACGTCTCATTGCTAATTAAACATATGGGTTCATAAGAAAACATAGGTCCGTATTCTCACCTCTTAAAAAAGCGCTACTTCAGCAAAAATTTTAATGAAAAGAGATAGCGCTATATGATAAAACATGAGATAGTAAGAGAAAGTGCATAATTTTTCAGGAAGTGGTGCGATTTCAAGAGATGAGAATATGGACCATAGTTTCTTGAAACTGTCTGAATATCATCACACTTCGGCCAAACATACTCATCTATCTAAATTATTTTCTACTGAATTCTGTGTGGGCGGGACCTTTCATCTCTTTTCGTCACGCCGGTTTACACATTCGAACATTTGAGTAGCTTGCTAGAATGAGGTAGAATCTTCAAGAAGTAAACATCCGAATATATAAGGGTAGCGGCCCGACTATGTGAGTAGTGAATATACAGAGTGTGATTAGCTAAGTGCGAAGTGTGGTAAATAAATAAGTTGTTGTAAATAAATATTAATGGCTTTGTAGTTGAAGTTTAGTAGTAGTGAGTGAGAAATAAATTGTATAGTGTTTGTTTCAGTTGCATCAAAGAATAAAACTTCTATTTTCTTTTCATTCATTAAATAGTGACTTTTATTTCAATAATAAACAATTTCTTTAAGAGCAATGAACATAATAATATAATAGAGGCAGTATTGTAATCGAGATTTTGATGAATAGTCACGTTTACGATCCTACTGAACCCGAAAAACATAATTTTAAAAAAAGTCGGTCGGTAAGTCTACCTGGAAACACGATAACTTGAGAACGCGTACGAATTTTCGACTGAAATTTTATATTCGAGTTTTTCATCAAAAAGCTAGAATCAAGTTCGTAGAAGAGCTTTTTTCAAACAGTGGTACCAAAACTTTATTGATAGAACTTTTAAGTTTTCTGCGTTTATTTTATAAACGATAGTAATTATCATAAAATATAAAATAGCTAAAACTAATCCTTAAATGCTTTTGCACAACATTCACGAGAAACATTCTTCAAAATTATCAGCGGTTCATTTGTCTTCAAATTTAATTTATTATAAAATTCGTTATATTTTTTTGAACCAAAGAAATAAGGAGAATTATAATGTGGAATTAGAATTATTATCACTCATATTTTGACATCATATGCAAACGTTTGTCGATTGTTGTTTTAAATTAAGTAATTTGGCTCTAACGTGTTTGGTATCAAATTTAAACTCTTGTGGAGATGATTCCAGTAGAAGTGTCAAAAAAATATTCAAACGATTGTCAATTGTGTCTTTCACAAATCATTTGGATGATGTCTAGTTTGGTATCAATTTTGAGCCGTCGGGAAGATAAGCTGGCCATGAAATTTATGGTCGGAGAAGTACTGTGTGGCCGGGCACACCCCAACTCGGCACATTTAATCTCCCGATGGGACATCAGTCAAGGGTTGGTGGTAATCCTTATGACCAACTCGGCACATCTTAAACAAGTGTTTGCAGAAAGACCCATCCCTATTATCGGCTTAACACATGAGAAAAATATAAAGTAGAATGTTTTGTTTAGTAGTCATCTATTATCAATGTAACAGTTCAATCAACAACATCAAAGAAATCAATTCGCCAACTATAGCTAGCCAACGTGGAAAAACACTATTGATTGTAAAACAACATAAATTCAGTTAGTCAAATCGAACATTTTTATCTGGTGAAGTGAAGTGCAAAGCATTTTTCCATATTATGAGCGAGTCAAGAGATCGAGAAATAACGACAAAAAGGTTAATCCACGATCACGCTGAAATTATTATTGTTATTGTATGATGCAGCCTACATATTTTTTGATTTTTTATTATTGTATGTCAAATTTTGTATGATTATAAGAAAGAAACTATAAAATTTATTTTATTTTATTTAAAAATATTAGAATGTTCAGACTACCTGCAAGTGTGCCGAGTTGGGTATCATTGCAGGTACCTGAGATACTCGTATGTGCCGAGTTGGGGAGTAATTAGCAGAGACTACCTGTAAATGTGCCGAGTTGGGAATCGCCGGTGTGGCCACAGCGGATTTTTATATCAATACACAACAAAATGTATTCCTTTCGATAGTTACAAACCAACCAAACATGTGCTGCGATGACTATGATTGCAGAGAATGTAGAGAAGATTGTTGAGACTATAAGTGTGACTGTATTGACTGTAACTGCGATTGTAGAGAATTTAGCGTGACTGTAGGGATTGTTGAAAGATTGTTCGAATTGTAGAACGATTGTAAAACTAATGGTTGACTTTGAACTGATTGCATGGACTGTACGGAGATTATATATGACTGTGTGCGATTTGTACACCGATTGTAAGAGTGAGTTACCCCTCGCTTGAAACTTTGTGAGTGGCTTCATTGTGATGAGTCCGACTACTTTTTAATTTGGCAAAACTCTAGATTTGGAGGCGTTTTTCAGCGAGGACTAATCAATTGAAAAAATATTGCCGTCATGTTGATCTTAACATTAATCGAAAAATTTTTTGATTATGAAATGATAAAAAAATATTGTCCGACATGAATATTGGGGCTAGCGGTTAGTCCGACAAGCCGCACTTGTCATAAGTATACCAACATAGTTACTATAAGTACTAACATACTTATGACAAGTGCGGCTTGTCGGACTCACCGCTAGCCCCAATATTCATGTCGGACAATATTTTTTTTCCATTTTATAATCAAAAAATCTTTCGATTAGTGTAAAGATCAATGTGACGATAATATTTTTCCAATCAATTAGCCCTCGCTGAAAAACGTCCCCAAATCTAGAATTTTGCCAAATGAAAAAGTTGTCAGACTCATCACAATGAAGTCACTCACAAAGTTTCAAGTGAGCGGTAATGCCCTGTCTCACAGACTGTATAGAAAGTTCAAAATTTCAGTGTTCAGAAAATTTTGCCAATTTATGCAGCATCATGTTTCATGATCGATGGTTCACCATAAGCAAAATATTTCTACCTCGTAGAAATTTGATACTTATTTATAAAATGTTGAAAGAATACTTATCAGCCGGCTCAGGTGGGTTCATAAGAGGCTAATATTACTTCACGGAACAACCTGATGGTAATATTAAACTCTTAATTTTAAAATATAGACACTTAATGAGTTTTTGAGTTTTAATTAAAATTTGCATTCTCCTTCACTGAAGCATCAGAGGAAAATATTAGTGTAACATAAAATTCTCTGCAAAATTCGATTAGATCGATTTAACTGCGAACTTCTCGCGAGTTAATCAACTTTGATAATTAACTTTGCTTATTTTATACCTCCTATTATTTGAAGTAGAAATAAGAAGGTATAGTGAGCATGCAAAAAAATTGTTTTTGTTTTAATTATACAGGGTGATCCATTAGCTCTGTATTTAACTGCGGCAGATGAATATGGATTTGGAGAATGGGCAGCTAATTTTTGTCTGGCTGATTCAAATTGTAGATTCCTCGTTAGCACCTAGCAATACGGAAGCTCAAATCAAAAACATATCTTAAAATAGAAATATATTTGATAAACAAACCGTTAATGCTGCACTTACAAATAAAAATAAATTCTTGTCTATATTTAGCTCCGTTGAATGCCGAACATAAAATCAGACAAATCACCAGCGTTTAATACAAACATGTAACCATAAAAACATCCATTAGTAACAACATTTGTTACCAGACTTAAGCCTGCCGCACACGAGGCAATTTTCCATGCAATTTTGTTCACTTAATTTGCAGCAAGTTTTCTTGCTCACTGGGCCACTTTGAGGTACACTTAGTGTGACACTTATTCTCGCATCACACGATGCAAGCTGCGCCACTCATTCTAACACTAGAACGTAGACTTGGTAGATTTTCACATTACAAGTATGGATGTTGCCAAAACTAATCGTCGGAGAAGAGCAGGAGCATTTGCTGCAGTTATAGCTTGCGAATTACGAGACAGAAAAAAAAGAAGAAAAAACTTTGGTCAAGAGAGTGACTTTTGAGAAGGAATCAAGGCCGCAGAGTTTTCAACATTTTGTTTGACGAGCTAGTAGGGTGAATACCAAACGTAAAAAACCTGGAAATGTCAGGGAATTTAGATAAACTGGAAATGTCATGGAATCGTCAGGGAATTTCTGATATTTGTCTGGAAAAAATACATCATAGGATATTTATGTATTATTACTCATAAAAGTATATTTTCACTCTTTAAGATACTAGGGCCATCTGTGCAAATCTATAAGTCTTCCAGATCTATAATTTCATGAAAAAAAAAAATTATTAAAGTACATTTACTTTTGTCGAATAATGTAAATTCGTTCATGATATCAAGTTCGTTGCGATTTTGTATGTCAAAATACAACAAAACACAATGCACTAGTGCGACACAGCGTGCTGATGCGATAAACAAGTCAGTGATGTAGTCACGTGATATAGTTGTCCGTTCTGATTGGCTGTGGATAGCAGCCAGCGGCGCAGCAAGTGTGAAAAATAGCACCGAACCTATCTTGTAAAACAAGTCTCGTGGTAAGTCTAGTACCCAGCATCGCACCAAATTTCTTGCAACGGAGCAAGCGTGGCACTCAGTGCGGCGCCAAGTGAACAAAATTGCATAGAAAATTGCCTCGTGTGCGGCGGGCTTTATTCAATTTCTCTTTTTCCAGCGCACACTTGAACTGAAGTTAGAGCCACTTAAAATCAACCCTACTGTACAAATAGGTACAAAAGTCTGCTTTTATATTGACTATAGAACCTTTCACCAAGAGCACAAGATATATATATATATTTTTTTAATAATGATTTTTTTATTTATTTTTTTATATTTTAATATATATCTGGGGGATATCCTGTGACATTATTGCTTTAGTTTTCATTCAAAATTTCCGCACAACTGACATGCTTGCAATGTTTGTACTCAATGTACAAGTAGAAATTTCAAGAGTGTCTCTTTCAAATTAATTGTTGGGATCCACTTTACAAGCCAATTGAAATCAATCCTACAATACAAATAAAAGCAAAAATGATCTGTTGTGTACAATGTTATCCTTCCAACGGATCAGACAGAATCAAGTGGAGGGACGCTCGTTGAAATAGATTATTTTTGTGAAAAAGGAATATTCGACGCCTCTGATAATCCCCCCGTTGTGTGAAACAAATTGAAGGCAGTCGTTGTTATAGACTATTTATTGTGGTTTGAAAAACTTTTAACAAAAAAGCTGACGCTGTGGTGTGAGAGAGGCATGTCAGAATATGAAGGTTTTAGACTATAATTTCTTATTAAATCAGTCAAACGTATCTGATAACTCTCAAATATTTGAGATATTAAGGATCTGCATAATTTTCCTTTGAACTTCGCATGGTAATGAAATTTAATAATTTAAACTCTCATTCGTGGATTAATAATTTATTTTTAATTTAGGCTACTCTTGTATAACTAAAATTAACCATTATTCAATACTTCTACTTATTATCGATACTTAAATTAGCCATGACCACTACATTTATTGACTATTTGCAACTCTATTTATTCATCACTTTTCTCATTTACTTCCACTTGTTCACTTCGCTTAGATCACTTTTGCGCGCTTCCGTAACCAACTAACCAACTAATATTACTTCTACGCGCTCCAATTTCTCCTCCTGATTCCTTACTCACATACTGTCTACATTACTCGGAATATATACCTGCGAGGGTTATTTCTCGATGTTTCCAGAAATTTATAGTGGCTCACCAGAAATTTCCACTAGACATCACTACATCCTGGACACAAATCAATTGTGTTAGTCATCATACTTGCGTCGGCCACCGTTTAACATCCTTGTTTTGATGGAAGTCTACTCTATAGTGTTAAGAACTCCAGTTTAGTTGAATCAAATAAGCTTTATTCACAAAAGAAATGAAATACATACATATTGTTACATAATAAAAAGTCTGTTGACTATTACATTAAATAATATGTAGATCATAGAGTCTCCAAATCAAGATGTCCGAAGTTCAGGAAGTCTGTAAAAGAAAACAGAGATATGAGTAAATCATACTCAGTAAGGATCCATGACTGAAATAAAGAACACTAATATAATCATTCTCGCAAGCGACCCTCAGAAAACAGGAGTTGGTATGAAGAACAACTTTAAAAGAGGAAAAATACCTCACTCCACGCTGCCCGCAGGCATTTATGTAAAACTGAGCTCCGTTCCACGCTAAGCGTGAATCTGCGGAAAGACCTCGCTTCACATCCGAAGGATGTGAATCTGCGACACTTGCAAACTATTGTGAAGTGATCTGCGAGGCCATAGAAGAAAGAGTTGAAGCAGGACTAAAGATGGCAGGAGGGCAGGAGGGCACCGCTGGCCCTGGAATTACACCAGTGCATCGTTGGGAGTTAGCTGATCGTTCCCCCACCGTAGTGAGTTCTAGGAACACTCCATCGCTGGGCACCTCCTGATAAAACACTAAAGATGGCAGGAGGGCACCGCTGGCCCTGGAATTACACCAGTGCATCGTTGGGAGTTAGCTGATCGTTCCCCCACCGAAGTGAGTTCTAGGAACACTCCATTGCTGGGCTCCTCCTGATAAACACTAAAGATATCAGGAGGCCACCGCTGGAATAAAGGAATTAAAGAATAGCAACATATCAGCTCAATCGCTTAATACTCAACATCATACTCAATAACAACAATAGCAATACTCAAATAACATAATATCTAGAATGGTCAACCATGGATAACTCACCGTGCATATCATTATAATATTCGGCACAAACACTGCAATAAAACACAACTATTCACTTAGAACGATGAAACGAGACTGACGAAACAGTTATTGAATAAGATTACTGATATGCATGTTATACTAACGTCATTATCTGCAATTAAATTATTGTTATTTAATACTTCAAGAAAAATCCCTAACAATAGGGCCACTGTTCCAAACTCCAGAATATTTTTTGATTATTATCCTCTTCCAAATATAGAGGACATTGTTTAAGTCAATTATTCTAACTAGTAATATTTCGAGAAATAGGCAACATGAAATAAAATAATTGGTCACAGTATCCTAAATGTCAGAGTCAAAATGAGCTTTTAAAAATATTGATAAATTCCAAAAATATAATATTATGTATCCTGAGGAATGTAAAAATATCAAAACCATATAAATAAGACTTTTTCACAACTAGTTGCTTAATGGACAGTTTTATTACTTCCTCGACTTATACAGGCTGGAATGCGAAATTGGAAACACCTTTTTTCTCGGAAGTTATTATAGATACCAAAAAATTGTTCAGATAAAATTTTTTGTACTTTTGATAAGCTGAGTAAATCTGTGTGAATTTGGTGGGAAAAAAAAAAATCTTGTAGATATTGCCATACTTGTACTTTCTTCAAATGGAATCCCCTATATATTATTGCACTAACGAATAGAAAATAATTTTTGCTTTGAAAAAGTTCAAGTGTTCTTACCTGATAATCTTGATAGTTTTTGAGATATTAACGAAAATATCTAAATGTTGCTTCACAAAATCAAGTGTGCGTTTAGAACTAAATTTGTTGACAGTTGAGTTATTTTGTGTTGTATTTGCGTTAAGAAAAATTGTGTTGTATACACATCATTGATATTTTTGTGTCAATAATATTACTGTTAAGTACGCGGGGAATTACACAACGTTTATATTTTTTAAATTTAAATATTTTTGCGCGCTCAGACATTTGCACATCATCAAGAACGAAATGCATAGTTCAATTACTATTAAAAACAATGTACAAAATAAACAATTTCATTATCATAGTAGAACATAAAGAAGTACGGAATAAATATTATCGAACTACACAAAATGTTCAAAATTTCCACCGTTTTCTCGGACACATAAATAAAGTCTTTTCAATAAATTTTGTTTTATATTAACTGTATTCAATTCAACAACAGCTTGTCTTATTCGGTTTTTCAGTTCATCAAGTGTAGCAACGGACATTACATAAATTTTGTTTTTTATAGCTCTCCCATAGAAAAAAATCTAAAGGCGATAGATCCGGAGATCTTGCGGGCCACGATGTAGGGCCTCTGTTGCCAATCCAGGAATTTGGAAATTGTTGATTCAAATACGCAGTTATATCCAATGAATTATGCGGAGGTGCACCATCTTGCTGGAATATCATTCTGCGTCTAACTGCCAATGGTATATCATCCAGATAATCTTGAAATTCATTTTGCAGAAAATTTAAGTATCTCTGTGATGTCAAAATGCCCTCATAAAAATATGGACCCAAAATAGTGTTGTTTATCACCGCACATTTGAGTATATTTGAAAATTTGAAATAAATGTTTGACGTGGATTCGTTTCTACTGATTGCCAATAATGTGAATTATGTCTATTTAGTATTCCATTGATAGGGAAATTTGTTTCATCTGACCATAAAATTGTATCTAAAAATAAGGCTCTGCAATATTTTCCAGTATTAAGTAATTACAAAATTATAATCTTCTCACATCATCGCCAGGATGAAGATTATGAATTTTGTAGACTTTATAGGCTTTGTACTTATGCTTTATCAGAATCTTAAGAACCTTTGTATGTGTGGTATTTATTTCCAATGCAGCTTCTCTTATTGAATTTTTAGGGTATACATTGAAATATGCCAATACATCAACTTCTAAATTTTCATCTACTATCTCACGTGTTTTGTAATTTCTTGAAACTGACCCAGTCCTACGCAGCTTCCTCTCTAATTTGAATAAATACGAATGGTTTGGATAAAAGCGTTCCGGATACTGTTGTCTGTATAATTGCAGAGCTTGTCTCGAATTATTATTTGATAATTTGATAGATAAAAACATTTTATCATATCTAACTTCTCATTGATTGAATAATCTGCCATTATTAACACCAAATAATAATAGTATGTATGCAATACAATTTTTTGTAGCGCAAATACAATACAAAATAACTTAACTGTCAACAAATTTTGTTCTCAAGGCACACTTGATTTTGAGAACAGCATTTAGATATTTTCGTTAATATTTCAAAAACTATCAAGTTTAGCAGGTATGAACTCTGAAATTTTTTTACAGCAAAAAATATTTTCTATTTATTAGTGCAATAATATCCAGGTTATTCCATTTGAAGAAAGTAAAAAAATGGCAATATATACAAGAATTAATTTTTTTTTTTACTAAATTCACACAGATTCAGTTAGCTTATTGGAAGATCTAGAAACTTTATTTGAACAATTCTCCGGTATCTATAATAACTTTCGAGAAAAAAGATGTTTCCAATTTCGCATTCCACCCTGTATAATAGTAGTACTGGTGATTTTTTGACAGTTCAAGATTTTGATGGATCTTCACGTTGTAGACCCTTCTGAACTCAAAAATCATTGTTTTAAAAAAAGTCGGTCTGTCTTAACGCGTACGAATTTTCTACATAAATTTTATATTCAAGTTTTCCATCAAAAAGCTAGGTTCAAGTTCGTAGATGAGCTATTTTCAACCAGTAGTACCAAAACTTTACTGGTGGAACTTTTTAGTTTTTTGCGTTTATTTTATAAACGTTAGTATTTATCATAAAATATGGAATAACTAAAATTGATCCTCGAAAAATCAGCGGTTCATTTGTTTTTATCAAAATTCGAATTATTATAGAATTCGTTATATTTTTCTGAAGCAAAGAAATAATGAGAATCATAATGTGAAGTTAGAACTATTATCACCCATATTTGAACATGAACATCACATACAAACGTTCGTCAAATGTTTTTTTTAAGATAAGTAATTTGGCTCTATCGTGTTTGGTATCAAATTAAAGCTCTTGATGTGATAATTCTAGTAGAACTGTCAGAGGATATTTAAATGATTGTCATTTGTTTCTTTTACAAATTATTTGAAAATCTTGTTTAGTATCAATTTTGAGCTCTCGGGGAGATGAGCTTAGTAGATATCAAAAATTAATATAGCGGAGTCAGCGCTACCATCTTTAAATTACACTACCGGTGATCAAATTGCGAAATTGTATGTTCAAATAAATTGAAGACCCCAAAAATCTAGAAAAGGGCTCTTCATTCTCAAAAATACTTATTTTATGTAATATTACCGCCATCTGACACTTTAACAATGACAGCTGTCATTTTGAAATATGCAATTAATTGATGCGACACTCCAAATTTCTGAAATAGCGATGAAACTGGCCATGGACTTTATGGTCGGGAAAGATTTTGTATTCAAATTTGATATATTTTGAATCTATATTGAAACAGTTGTAAATAAACAAGATATTTTCTAAAAAAGAAAAAAAATATTAGTCTGTAATTAATAGTAATTTGAGATGCAAGTCACATTTTGTAATCAGTTAGTTCATAATGATTGTCAGATGAACATTAAATTTGTATCATGTAATTACGAAATTGATACGCTAGTCCGTTGGACAGGGCATAAATTTTTCGTTGATTACCGCTCACTTGAAACTTTGTGAGTGTCTTCCTTGTGATGAGTCCGACAACTTTTTCATTTTGCAAAATTCCAAATTTGGGAGCGTTTTTCAGCAATAAAAAAGTATTGTCCGACATGAATATTGGGGCTTGCGGTGAGTCCGACAAGCCGCACTTGTCGTAAGTACCAACATACTTACCATAAGTACCAATGTACCAACATACTTATGCCAAGTGCTGCTTGTCGGATTCACCGCTAATCCCAATATTCATGTCGGACAATATTTTTTAAATTTTATAATCAAAAAATCTTTTTATTAGTGTAAAGATCAATATGACGGTAATATTTTCACAATTAATTAGCCCTCGCTGAAAAACATCCCCAAATCTAGAATTTTGCCAAATGAAAAAGTTGTCGGACTCATCACAATGAAGCCACTCACAAAGTTTCAAGTGAGCCGTAATTAACGAAAAATGTTTGCCCTGTCTCACGGACTACTCCTCTTTATGAAGAAATGCAGGACACCGTAATATGTCAGTCATCTATTTCTAACAAAATAACAAAATATAGGTATTGAAATACCGGAATTCATTCAGAGACTACTGGTGCGATTCTGGAATTTTATATAACATTACAGAACTGTAAATCTGAACAAAATCACATCATTTCTTGATGTCAAATGACACTAAATGTATTTATCAACAAAAATTGTTGCGATTTTGTTCAGATTTACAGTTCTGTAGCGTTATAGAAAATTCCATACTACATACAATTTTTATTTTTACTTTACAGTTTCGGTCCCATCTAGACCATCCTCAGGAGTGGAAGGATTTTGTATGTTTAAAAATGATTTCTTAATGAACGAGCGGCTCAATTGAAAATACTATCGAAACGAGTGTTTTTGGGTGTTCTGTGAGTGCATTAGAGACTTTTCACACGTGTCATACAATGTTTTATTTTCGATCCTCCTAATCTTCGTAAAACAATTGAATAAATTCAATAAATTTTTCTTTTGTAAATGACACTTTGACGGCTGCTATTGGTATTGCGTGCATAGAGTTAACTGGAAGGATGGTGGAACGGGCATCACAGCGGACAGTTACCGAGCAAATACCACAAAATTTTGCAGGTATGAAATGGAAAAAAATAGAATCATACTGAAAAATTATTATTTTCTTGGATTCCTTCCACAGAATTCAAGATAAAGTCAATGATATAACAATAATTATTATAAAACAGATAAAGTCGTATACAAACAACATATTTCCAGACAGTTTTCTCAAATGATAACTTTTCAAATTCACAAACAAATCGTAACTATTGATACTTTGGTTTGAGCTCCGGTAATATAGCTGACTAATTAGACATATAGCGGAATACAGATCGCTTAGATTTGGGGATTTGTACTTATTATTACATCTCTTACTAGCAGGTACAGATACCTCCTGCTGTGGCGGTGCGGCCGTCCAATTAGTAAGTCAGTCATCCTTCCAGTTAGCTCTATATACGCTATTGCTAAGGAAACGATATTAAGTTGAACTGTTCTCGTCGATGTTGACATAAATGTTTGGAAGTTTGAATCAAAATATCAAGCTTAAAATGTCCAAAAGTGATTTTGGTGTTGTAGATCAGTTTTAACATATCCCTGAATGGACTCATTCACTGAAATCGTGCAATAAAAGTGTGCAATAAAACTTCCATTGCATAGTTATGTTCTACATTGAAACTTATGTAAAGCTTACACCTTTTTCATAAAACTTATTAAACTTATTTAAATGAAATCTAAAAAGTTTTTTTCTCAAGTCAAGAAATATAATAATGTGACGTGCAAAAGTGAGGGGGGAGCTCGTAAAGACGACGTAGTATGGGGCGGAGCTTCTTCGGCCGCTTACGCCGCACCGCGTCGCAGCCCATCATCCCTCTCAATGGAAGCCTCTAGTGATTTCTAGAGATGGAAAACTCGAGAACAATATTTCTCTATATAAGGCCAAGCGAAAGACGTGTAGGGAGTACAGTAGTAAGAATAGTAGTGGTGAAATAAATAATGAACAGTGCATATAAATAGTGAAATATAAATATCTGTGACCTTGTTTAAATTAGAATTTAGTGATTAATATATAAATATAGTGTTATTAGTGACATACTGACATAAGTAGAATAAAACTTTTATTTCATTTATGGCCGATTTCACGATCTCGAGTTAAATTAATCCGGTTTAAAGAGCTCAGTTCCTTGGTGACAATATCAATTTCTGTATTTTTTGTGTCATCACTGCCCAATCAAGTTAATCAGATGAATCAAAAGCCTGTTTATTGGTTAACTTCCCGTCACTTTAACCCAGGTTAATTTAACTCGAGATCATGAAATCAGGCACTAGATTATTAAATACTGACTTTTATTTGATTAAAAACTGATTTCGTCAAGCAATGAACATTAAAATAATTTAGAACGACTATACAGGCTGTTCTATTCAATATAACAAAACTTTTAAGTTTCCGAACAATGAATCCTGGTTAATTTGTCATCCTCATGACTAAGTGGTAGGTGAATTAGCAAAAGTTCGCACGCCACTGAGACTCAAATTGGAGTTCATAGCCGTACGTTTTTACATCCTGTACATTCATTCCCCTAATTCACTGTTGTGTTCCGTGACACAAAAAAAAAACATAAAAGTCTCTCACTGTTCTCTGTTAGCATCATGTGGTTCTTTCAAAAATTGTAACACGAAGCTAACTCCGAAATACAACAAAGCATAATTTGTAAAATAATATAACGTGAAGCTTTGCTATTGATGTTCCAAAAGCAGAATTAAGAGGCGCTTATTCAAATGAAATGACGGTTTTTGTGTTGAGCAATTGAAGATTTTTTCACAATGTTTCTCCGTTTGACGAGAGGTTAATGAACTTGGCGCTTGTAACGAAATATGAAATGAACTATTTCCGTATTCACTATCTCTTGTCACATTTCAATTTAACATTCAAATTATACAGAGGAAGCTCTCTCGAAATAAGATTTTCTTTTCTCAAATTAGAAATTTGTTTACGCCCTCTGATTTTTTTGTGATATTCTGTAAATTAGTAAGCCATTAGGCTACTGTTGATAACAAATTGTTTGCCATGAAAACCAGTGCGTGAACAAGCATTATGACATTCGGGCACTATTAATTAAATTTTCACAACTTTTGTCTACTCTGTGAGTTTCCGTTATGTATTTTTTATTTTTAGAAATCCCTCAAAACTAAAATGAGAGAAATGCTTTTCAAATAGAAAATACGATATAACTCAATTCGAATATGAAATCAGATACGATGCTATCAAATATGACAGAAGATATAATATAATACAATTATCTTTTAGAAATTTCCACTTCATTCACTTCTGGAACAAAAGAAAATGAAATGGATGCAAAAAGTACTTCCAGTATGAATGCAGCAGAAACCGTATACTTCATTCTCAATAATTTATTACCTGACACTCTGTATTCTTCTAGAGGTAATTCAATTCTTCTCCAAGACGCACAATTCTCCTGGTTTTATGGAAATCCACATTCTTAAAATAGCACTGAAGGCTTTTATTCCAAAAGCACAAAGCGGTCCCTTTTTAGTAAAATATTACTTCGAGTTGAGGTTCAAGCAAACCTTTTTAGTATTCAACTCGCTCAATTTACCTCTATTCAAATCCAGAAAGAGAAACAAGCATAGAAAAGTTAAGAATAATCTTATATCAGCTGATGTTTCAGCTTTTCCGAGTAAGTTTTAGATACATTAAACAATTTACTAGTATATCTCACGAGGATTTCAATAAAATTCAAAATAATCTGAGCAAGAGCATAGGATTACGAAAATATACACTATTCAATAAGCGTGTGGCCAAAATTAGTTTATATATATAGAAAAAAGTCCTTCATAGAAAATAAATTTTTAAAAACCATCCACCACAATATCTTTCAGCGCACTGTACCTCAAACGGGATTTTTTTTTATGAAATATTTGTTCACAGTTGTCAGAAATCCGCCATGATCGTTAGTCACATACAATATAAATGTAATTACTCTTTAATAGTGTAACGAAATTCAAACTCGTTCGTGGATCAATGATTCATTTTTCCTTAGGCTACAATTAAATAACTAAAATTATCTACTATTAACTAACGTCAAAATAATCATTAACACTACTCTAATTTTACTATTTAAACAACAACACTGTCTTTCATTTATTTTTCGCTCCTCTCATTTATTTCCACTGGCTCAATTTATCTAGTTCACTTTTGCGCGCTCCGTAAACCGTAACCGACCTACCAACTACAAATGCTTATACGCGCTTCGACTATTCTCCCCAATTCTCTCTTACTTTACTTCCTCACTCACTCACTTACAATTCGATTAAGTTTTTCAGTTTATATACCTGCAGCTATTGTGTCTCGAATCTTTCAAAAAATGTCCATTAGGTCTGACATCACCAAGTCCTTAGCACATATCAGGCGATTGCGCCGGCTAGACGAAAATTCTTTTTCGTATATCACCCGTCTAACTGGCGTGTGGAGATGGAAGTCTACTCTATAGGGGCACTGTTACAATAAGAACGTCATCAAGAAGAGTTGACAGACATCTTGCATTTCGATATGGGTCCAATCTATACTGATATTTTAAAGAGGTACAATTTGATTGCTTGTATGTACCCATCTATAGAACTATTACACCGATTCTAAAAATTATTCCCTTAAGGGGGCGTTCATGTGTTGCGTGTTGCATAACCAAATTAATACAAAGTAATTCAACAATTTCTAATGAATTATAGATTATATGAGGAAAAGGTATATAAAAACGAAAAGTATATTTTTTTCCCGAGGGCAATAGCTATTTTTTATTCACTAAATATTCTGAACTGAAGAAATAAAATTCAGTTCTTCTATTAAAACATACCAAAATTGAATGATATTGGTCCATTGCCCTCCAGAATGAAGAATAATTCATATGTAATTGAAAAAAATTTTAGTTATATCAATAATTTCTCCAAAATTGTTGAAATAAATTTCGAGTCATTTCAGAAGATTTTATCATAGACTCAAACCAAAATAGTTCAGTCTTTTTCTGACAGGTGGCTGAACCATCGGTCTGATTTGAAATTCTCAGAAATTCTAATGCAATTGACTACAGCGATTTTGAAGGAGTGAAAGACCATTCACTCCTTTGTGCATATAATTATTATGATAAAATTTCAGAATTGTGCAGCATTTATAAGCGATAGAAAATTATCTATTTCGATAATGGTAAAAAGAATGAATTGCTATTAAAATACGAATTTGTTATTAACAATTGATTGTTTATAACAAATTTGTTATAAATATATTTTTGTTATCAACATAAAAATTTGTTGTAAGCAATCAATTTTTAATAAACCATTTATTAGGAACAATGATAACATCATAAATTAACAAGTGTAGTAGGTATAATTGCAGTTTAACGTACTTTTCCGATGAATCGTAATCGCCGATTATCTTGCACGATTGATACAAATTAATGAGCATGAGAAAATATTAATGAATTATAACAAAAAGACAGCTTCTCTGTGCAAACAACGACAGAAAAATCAATAATAATAAATTAAATCTTGATTGAAACTTTTATACTACTGCTGTGCTCAATTATCTATAAATCACTCTTTACATTTTTGGTATTTTAATTTTGTAGTATTCTTAGAGCATTCTTGCAAAAAACAAAAATCCGCTATTATGTTCACTTTGGTTGTCTGGCTGGCTGGCGTGACGCTGAGATCTCGGCAACTACAGCACTTACAGACTTGAAACTGTTACTTAATGGAAGCTGCTATTTTGTAGGTCTCTTATTCATACACCGGTTTTGGGTAAAAAATGAAATAAATTTTCAAAAGATAATTATTGCTGAAATATGCATAATCGAAATTTGGAAATTACTGCACAAAATAAGCAACATGTCAGTAATTGAATTTCATACTTTAAAAATAAATATGTTTTATTGGGATATCAGTTCTTTAAATTAAATAGAAACACAACGTTTCGACAGCAAAATGCTGCCTTTTTCAAGTGTAGAGAAATATGAAAATAAATAAGCAAAATTGTCAAGACAACAAAAATAAAAGTACAAATAGTAACTAGATTAGTTAGAAATATATTAACTCCTAGATCATAGAGCTCTGTCTGTGGTTGATGATTCAATATCCACAGGTCTTCAGGAGATAATAATGAAGGTCTAAATAGGGAAATTGTCAACTCCTTGTGGTTCTAGGTCAATCTGGCTCTACTCTTTTTGGTTTGGCGCATAACTGAACCATCCACAGATCTTCAGGAGGTGGTGATGAAGTAATTCTTGCAAGTAGATTCGTAGATACAAATAACTTGAAATTATGAACAAATGATTGGTAGCCATGATCGATTATCATTATCTCCTGAAGACCTGTGGATATTGAATCATCAACCTCAGGCAGAGCTCTACGATCCTAGGAGTTAATATATTTTAAACTAATTTAGTTACTATTTGTACTTTTATTTTTGTTGTCTTGACAATTTTGTTTATTCATTTTCATATTTCTTTACACTTGAAAAAGGCAGCACTTTACTGTCGAAACGTTGTGTTTCAAATTAATTTACAGAACTGATATCCCAATAAAACATATTTATTAATAAAATGAGATCTGAAAAGTTTTTTCTTTCTTTCATACTTTAAATTACTGTTTCGTAAGTTAGTTCAAACTGCTTGATTTCAAGCTCAGTGATTGTAGAAGATAGTAGCTTGAGAAATTTTTGAAATAACAATCTTTCATGAATTGCTAAAAATGTGCTTTGATCATTTAATTTAATTTTTTCATATAACTTTGATAAAGGTCCAATTATTATTTTATGGTATAGCACATGACCTCTTGTCTGTCAATAACTAAACAATAAAGACTAAGTTTTTAGTCAGGACATTATAACCCGAAAATAATTAGGACATATCATATCATGAAAAGATCTTCGTTTGTAGAAAAATAATCAAGATATGAGATTTTAGTATTTAGCTGAGATCGAGACTTTTCAGTTTCACTGAATGCCTTTTGTGTTTGTATCACTTTATTTTTATAAAAACTACTTTTGATTTTAAATTCTGAATATTTTATTTGAAACTTTGACGTTTTCCTTTTTTGTTAATTTATAATGTTATTATTGTTCATAATAAATGGTTTATTCACAATTGATTGTTCATAACAAATTGTAATTGTTTCATCTTGAATAATTGCACGAAGAGATAGGATGTATATTGTTATGTATAAAATTCGTGAAAATATGATGAAATCTTATAAATCATAATTTCTGAAGGTTCATTGATGAAACTATAGGAGTAAAACGAAATCTTAATGGATAATTACTGAAATAGATGAATATACCACATAATTGGCTATAAAATCAATTAATATTACATATTTGCTTAATACTGAGAGAATGGATAGAAGAAAAAAAATAGGAATTATAATTATATACACTTTCAACCAAAGGATGGGAGCTCATTGTATTTAATTTGGTATTCCATTTCCTATCCTGATATTTGAAAATACCCTTACAAAATAAATTCTTAAGCTTGCTATGAGCTAGGAAGATTAGTTGGACACATGTTTTCAGGTAGTTTCTATAAATAGATTCGTCTTTAGATCTCAGCTACAAACCAATATTTAGGCATCTACTGGCAGTAATTTGAAAATTCACTAGTAGTTGTAACTTTAGCCACTATCACTTCAGGTCGCGGTTTTGGATACGCACCCTTAATAAAAAGTTACACTATCCCAGAGTAATACCGATCCAATACTAAGATTATAAAGAGAGATGATTCATTTCGAGATAAGACTAGCAGTTACCTGCGAATGTGCTTGTACATACAGTTAATTTTTGGAATCAATGAAAAAAAAAATTGACTGTCGCACTCGGGCGAACCGGGGGCTCCAAAATGTACTATCGATATTTTTGTTGTATTATTTTGTCATTCCCTGAGAATTTTTACTCAAGCTGGTTTTGGGGCGGCTTTTTGGTAATGATACCCCCTAGATGGCAATAATAGTTTCACAAATATTTATATTCATATCTTATGAACCCTGCAAAATATCAAAATGGAACATACACTATAATTGAAGTTAAAATTCCAGTTTCAATCCCTAAAATTTTCCTTGAGATCTGTTAAGCTTTTTCGGAGCTTATTCAAGCCAAACTTTCAGACAAACAAAAATTCTAAAAACGGTTATTTATGATTGGATATTTTTTAAATAGCAGTTGTTATTCAAATTTTTGCATTTATTTTTAAATTACAGACAGACACTTCAATTTCATTTATCTGTAAACTCAGGAACTTCTTGAACAACTCCAAAAAATTTTCCACTGCGTAAAAGCTACAAAATTCCATAATCTCTAATCTTCAACGATTCATTGAAAAATGCATGCGTGTAGTGAGAGAGAGGAGTATCAAGTTATGCCGACACAGTTAAGCAAATCGGCACGAAGTGCTTGCGTACGCAGCCGTGGCAAAATATTTTACTGGATTATATAATAAGAGAAAGAGAGCTATGGAGAATGTTGAGACAACGGCATTGTGTGGAACAAAGTTATGAACAATATGATTACAAAGAATGCGATTGATTTGTGAAAGACAATCGTTTAAATATCCTCTTTGATACTTCTATATCTCCACAAGATCTTTAGTTTGAAACCAAACACAATAGAGCCAAATTACTTATTAAAAAAAAAAAACAATTGACGAACGTTTTCTTGTGACTTCAAAATATGAGTGATAATAATTCTAATTCCACATTATGATTCTCATTATTTCTTTGGTTCAGAAAAATATATCTCCTATGGCAATAAATATTTTAGCAATTGTAACTATATAGCCCAAGAGCCCACGGCGGCCAGACCTTCGTTATTTTATAAAAGCTAAAAGCTTGCCCATGCATGTCCCCTACATAGGTAAGAACGATCAGCGACTATAGAGTTTGGGTCGTGGTTACTTCGGCAAATAACAGCTAGTAAAGGTGTATAAAATAGCTCCTTTAAATCGTTAGAGTATAAAGCTCAATTTTTTAATATTTTCTTCAGGATAACTTTAGGAATCTCGTCATCCATTGCCGGACACTTATAACAGTTGCTACTTCCTGCCAGACACCCCTAAATTGTTATAAATTATAATTTCGTTATAGTATAAAAGCTGAATTTTATATATGAAACTTGGGGACCTATATAAAGATGTTACCCCAATAGCCAGACAGTTTTAATGGTTTTTACATCTTGCCAGACACATTAAAGTCCGCTGTAAGTGCGAGCGCAAGGTAACAACTGTTCAAGTGAGTGTGAGTGAGATAGGGCATCTAGCCGACTGCGATCTCTTACTACGCATCATCTGCGGTTTATAGAATATTCCGAAATTGAACCACGGTAATCGCGGTTACTTTTTCGACAACCAGTTAGGTTTACGGAATGCGGCTGTCAAAATTCTTGGTTAATTTCTGTAACCGAACTAACCGCATTAGTTTGGCGGTTACGGTTACTATTGAGGGTTTAGGGCGGTCATTTTGGAATATGCCACGGATCGGATAGTTTGTTTGGATTGAAATTCTTTTTTCTAGATGGATGTGAGTGTCTATTGTCTGGGATTTCAAAATTTTTCGGAGGCAAACTGCCAATTTGTGGAGCCCTAGACTAACACTACTTAGGAGCCTACCTAATTAATCAAACTAATTGTCATTTTGTCAATAAACTGTCTTCTACGATTATGAATACGGTTTACAATATAGGAAAAATTTAGGACAATAAAATTAATCTATTTAATATGACTTCAGAGTTGCCAACGTTACGATTGGAATTTTTCAAGTTTTAGATTATTTTTTTTAATTCCCAATATTTGAGGCTATTCTGTAACTCAATCGATAAATTTTTGTCGATCATTATCTATTTCAGCCAATGAACGTAGGTAGCACTGACAAAAATTTTGAATATTGTTTCTTGTTACAATTGTTTCCATTCGACCAAAATCTTATCGGTCGATAGTAAGTTAATGATTGTGTTACAGAATACGGCCAATTGTCTAGCAGGCTATATATATTTTTCAATAATAAAATAAAAAATCTCACTTTATATAAGATAGCTGTGAACGTAATGAAATTATTTTAACGTAATGAAATTATTTTTCCATTGGATATTTTTTAAAATCGAAATCGACTGAGCACAGTGGACTCACAATGTGTCTGGCAAGATGTAAAAACCATTAAAACTGTCCGGCTATCGGGATAACATCTTTTTATAGGTCCACAAGTAACATATATAAAATTCAGCTTTTATACTATAACGAAAGTATAATCAAAATTTATCACAGCTTAGGGGTGTCTGGCAGGGGGTGGCAACTGTCATAAGTGTCCGGCAATGGATGACGAGATTTCTAAAGTTATCCTGAAGAAAATATAAAAAAATTGAGCTTCATACTCTAACGAATTTAAGGTGCTATTTTATACACCTTTACTACCTGTTACCTGCCGAAGTAACCACGACCCAAACTCTATAGTCGCTGGTCGTTCTTACCTATGTAGGGGACATGCATGGGCAAACTTTTGGCTTTTATAAAATAACGAAGATCTGGCGGTCGTGGGCTCTTGCTCTAATAGTAAATAAGCTCGGTTCAACTAAACTGTTGATAAGTTTGAATTGTACAATCGGGTCTTTGAGAGACTAATTTACACAAGCACTTTTAATTCATTCGATTCATATATCCTTTTTGCTACAGGCTAGTTCAATCTTATTAATGCTTTTTTAGTTTTCGATCTTTCGAACCACGAACTGTCAGTTTAAATGACATTCAACAGATACTCACATCGTTCCACTTATAGTACCAGCCACAACAATCATATTTTAATGGAACGGCAAAAACTGCGGTCGTTTAAATATTGTTGTGATCGCCTAGTGAAACGCAAGAACTCTTTCTCCTGTCTTATCTTACTTATCAGTTTGTAGCGAATTGAGGTCTATAAATTAGTCATTTCGGCTCTACTGGTGCTTATAATGAGTGTGGAATTATTTTACATTAAGAAATAGAAGCGAATATATTTGTTTTCTGGAAAATTGCTGGCACCTTCTAGCGTTCTTCTAGAAACGCCAAGACGTTGATAGAGGAACGTAGTGGGGAGAGATCCGAGGTATATATATGAGACTGACTGAGTGAGGAGATCATTGAATTTTTGTAGCACAGTGACCTTGTACTATGAATTGAAATAAATTGTATTATTTAAAATAAATCAACATTGACATAAATAATTAAAGTTAAGTTATAGTGTAGTGTATAATAATTTTTAGTTTAAATTAGAATTAGTAAAAATAGTGTTAGTTATTTAATCTATTATTTTAATAAATCATAAAAATAAATAGTAGTGTTTGAAAACTTTTGCTCCCTAATTTAAATTTAAATAACGTTACAATTGGTGATCAGGTGTGAAGTTTTAAATTCAAATAAATAAAATGGCGCCAAAGACAGTAAAATTGAGTGAATTAAAAGTGGTTGATCTGAAGAATGAGCTAGAAGAACGAGAATTGGAGACAACAGGAACCAAGACCGTCCTCCAACAACGTCTCCGGCAAGCTTTGGAAAATGCTGGTGAGAATCCTAATGAATTTATTCCGAGTGGCATATTCGATTTCGGGAAAATGAAAGAAGAGCTGCTGGAAAATTCAAGACCAGAAAGAAATTATTGCGTTACCCGAAAGGAGTTATTGGCAGTCGTAAAGTCGGTAGAACACTTCTACAAGTATTTGTATGGCCGGAATTTCCTAATCAGAACTGATCATGCTGCTTAGAAATGGTTGCTCCAATTTAAGAATCCTGAAGGGCAAGTGGCCAGGTGGATTGAAAGACTGCAGCATTATGACTTTGTAATCGAACATCGACCAGGAACCAGCCATCGCAATGCCGACGCATTGTCAAGAAGACCGTGCCACGAAGACTGCAAACACTGTTGTCGCTTAGAAGAAAAACTTATTGCCGTCAAGAGGACAACAATAGTAGATGAGAGATGGCAATCGGAAGAGTTACGCAAAGACCAGGAGAATGATCCGGATTTGAAAATTGTACTAAAGTGGAAAAATTATAATGTTAGAACAGCTTGGGAAGATGTTGCACCACACTCTCGGAATGTAAAATCGTATTGGGCGCAGTGGAATTCCCTCGTGGTTGAAGAGGGCCTCCTGAAACGCGTCGTGGAGAGCATGGACGGAAATGAGAGCAGGACGCAGTTGATAATCCTTAGGAACAGAGTACTGGAAGTACTGGACGGGATTCATGATGAAGCTGGTGGAGGGCACTTTGGAATCAGTAAAACATTGGAAAAATTACGCCAGCGATTTTACTGGATAAATTGTAAGGAGGATATTAAAGAGTGGTGTAGAAAATGCGTGGTCTGCGCCAGTAGTAACGGGCCTCAGAGAAAAAGAAGAGCTCCAATGCGTCAGTACAATGTGGGAAGTCCTTTCGAGCGAATTGCAATCGATGTGGCCGGACCATTTCCAGAAACTAACAACGGAAATAAATACATAATCGTTGTGATGGACTACTTCAGTAAATGGGTGAAGGCGTACGCTCTACCCAACCAGGAAGCTGTCACTGTCGCCGAAGTTTTGGTGAAAGAATGTATCTGTCGATTTAGAGTACCACGAGAACTTCATTTGGATCAGGGAAGAAATTTCGAGTCGGCTGTCTTCCAAAACATTTGTAAAATCTTGGGAATCCACAAAACCAGGACCAATGCATTACATCCGCAGTCATACTGCATGGTTGAACGGATGAACAGAACAATAAATCGATATCTGGCAAAGGTTGTCTCCGACCATCAGCGAGACTGGGACCAACACCTTTATCTGTTTCTGTTAGCATACCGCTCAGCATTACACGAAACTACTGGGCAGTCACCTGCGAACATCTTATTTGGACGAGAGTTGCGCTTGCCATGCGACCTGATATTTGGTAGTAAACCAGGTGAAGATCTAGCAGGAGAAGATTACGTTACCAACCTCCGAAGAAGACTGGACGACATTCATGGCCGAGTTCGTTCAAACATCCAAAATGCCAGCGATCGAATGAAGGAAAATTATGACATCAAGGCCGAGAAAAGTGGTTATCAACTCGGGGATTTGGTATGGCTTTATAGCCCCCAGAAGCGCCGAGGGTTGTCACCAAAACTTCAGTGGAACTGGGAAGGTCCATATGAAGTGATGAAGAGAACTAACGACATCATCTACCGGATACGGAAAACTCCAAACGGAAAGCCGAGAGTCGTCCACTTTAATCGGCTAGCCTTATTTGCCGGCGATAACCATGAAGACCGACATGGAGCCACGGTTCGACGAATTGTTGAGCAAGAACCAACCTTCGAAGAGTTCATGGCCAACTATTCCAACGGTCGTAAAGTGCGGTACGGCGTGACGAAAGAAGAACAACAAGACCTGTTCACAGTGCCTTTGAACCATTCCCTGGCTCACTGTGTGGCGAGTGACTTGAAGATGTCCCAAGGTATAGCGTCCGTTCTCAAGAAGAATTATGGAAGATTAGAAGAACTGGCCAACCAAAATCCATCAGTCGGGAAAACACTAAACCTAAAGGACATCCGCGCGGAGCACAAACGATATCTGTACTATATGGTGACTAAGTCATGCTCCTACCAGAAACCGACATACCGCACTATGTGGAATGCTCTGCTCGATCTCCGGAAGCATCTATTGGACAACGACGTAATGAAGCTGGCAGCACCGAAATTAGGTTGTGGACTAGATAACTTGGATTAGAGGGTAGTAAGGAATATGTTGGAAATCCTCTTCCGATCTACCGGAATAGAAATCCTCGTCTGTGACTACAACCCTAAACAGCAGACGAATAATGGACGTACCATCGACTGCTACTTTTACAAAACATCCCGATGTACCAAGGGTGACCAATGCAGATTCCGACATAACTCTTCAGGGATTCGTAAAGAACCGTGGACGAAACAGTCCTAAGGAGGGGGCAGTGTAGCGAATCTAAGTCTAGAAATTAGTCATTTCGGCTTTACTGGTGCTTAGAATTATTGTGGAATTATTTTTACATCAAGAAATAGAAGCGAATATATTTATTTTCTGGAAAACTGCTGGCACCTTCTAACGTTTTTCTAGAAATGCCTGGACTTTTGCGGGAAGAACGTAGTGGGGAGAGACACGAGGTATATATATGCTTGTATATATGCGACGGACAGCTAGAAGCATTATTGATTTTTTAACACAGTGACCTTATACTATGGATTGAAATAAATTGTGTTATTTAAAATAAATCAACATTGACATAAATAATTAAAGTTAGGTTATAGTGTAGTGTATAATAATTTTTGGTTTAAATTAGAATTAGTAAAATAGTGTGAGTTATTTAATCTAGTATTTCAATAAATCATAAAAATAAATAGTAGTGTTTAAAAACTTTTGCTCCCTAAATTAAAATTAAATAACGTCACAAGTTGTTACATATTTGAAAGCTAGTTCATTGTTACAAAATGTGGTTGTTGCGGCAAAATGTATGCGATTGGTCCGTGAATCTTTCGGACGTTCTGATTGGGTAGCTCTCTAAAATATTGGATTTGGGTATATAAATTCGCGAAAAAAGTCTAGTGAAAATTAAGTAGTTGACAGTAAAAGTGACAGTTAACGATTTTGACATTTTGCGACAGTTTGTAAATTATAAAAGTACAAGTGAGTCGAAGTTATTAATTCTTAATGCATTTGTGGCAATATATACCATTTTCTTTGTAGGACAATAGTAATATCGTTGTTCAGGGAGTAAAACCATTAATGTATTTTATTCATGTATTAGTTTCAGGTTCACTGGAGACATTTACTCTATTTTTATGTTTTAGAACCACTGACATTGAGTAGTAGAAATTTTCAATTTGTCTATGCCAGTAAGATATATTTCTTAAAACAATAACAGTTTTATCCTTTGTTGTATTTAACCCTCATCCCATTCTTTTAATGTTTAACACATGTGCTAGCCTATTTTACTTTGCCCTACATAAATTTTGCTTTGGAAATGTCCTATTAACTGATATTCCCTTCTGTGAACTTGACCACCCAAAGGTCCAGGCCACCCTCATATTCCCTTCTGTGAACTTGACCACCCAAAAAATGAAAGTCACCCCCATTTCACTTTGAATCCTCCAATAATATTCAGTTTTTCCCTTCCAATATTTTTGATTTGTTAAGTATGTAAATTTAAGTTTAGATTTAAGTTATTGAAGGAGTCGTTGTTCAGCCAGCTCACCGAGCACTTCACTTAAACCGTTTTTGTTTATCAACCTTCAAATCGTTATAATTAAGCTCTTCAAGCAAACTCATTTGATTGTATTGTTAATTGTTAAAATAAATATTGATAAAACTCTAATTAGGTGTATCAAATTCACAAGTTATTGAAGTGACCTATCCCTTCATAAGTTTTCGTTTTCCAATAACGCGTGATTAAACATGATCCTTCGAGCCGGATTAATAGTTAAAAAGAGAAATTATTGTGATCCAAGTGAAGTGTTGTGCAACTACCAAGAATTTTATCGAATAGTGTAATTCATCACTTCATCAACTAAGAATAACCAAGTGCAGACCAACCGAGTGCAGACCAACTCCGACCATTCTTAAAAGCGTCACCTGATTCCAGCAATTCAGTAAGTCATTAGAAACTACGGATGAAAATTATGCAGTACCGCTATCAATTCTCAAAGAAAAATATGAATGTATTCGACGTATTTTACGCCGCCAGTGGGCAATTTTACGAGAATATCCGCGGCTAACGAAGGATACTCCAGTAGCTATAAATAATTTAGTAGACGTTTTCCACCAACATACCAGAGCATTGGAAAATCTTAAGGCTCCAGTTTCACATTAATTCTAACTGAAGATAAAATGCTGTCATATAAAGAATTGCTTAAATTTCTTGAGAAACGCGCTAATTGTGCAGAGAACGTATCTTCCGAAAATTCTAATTCCAAAACCGTACGTCATGAAAATGACAGTCAACGAAAATTGAATTTAATGCAGAACCGAAATCGACAACAAGTTTTCGCGACAACTAATATATTCGAAAACAAATCCTCAGTTACAAATATGAAATATACAGATTCATCCAATTCCAACCAATTGCCGATATGTCCAGTTGGCAATGAGTTACATCGTCTATTTACATGCAATAAATTTCGTGATTTAACAGTTGAAGAAAGACGTCAAACTATTATGAACCACTCTTTATGTTTTAGCTCAATGTAAGTCTAGATTGTCTTGTCAAAAGTGTTCAAAACGACATAACACTTTATTACATTTTACAATAGAAACGCAAAGCATTGATAAAAAACCACAACAAGATGTTACCAACATTTTGCAGCCGCAAGCATGACTAGAAGATCTCAGAATTATTGAAAATCAGCATCTTAGTTTAGTCACTAGCTCCATATCCAATGAAATCATGATAACCGCATTACTGCACATAATAGACAAAAATAGACGCTTTATTCAGTGCCGAAGCCTTTTAGATACATGTTCTACCACAATTTTCATGACTGAAAGTTTAGCAAACCTATTACAGCTGGAGAAAAAGGACTGTAATATTCCAATCGGAGCATTAAATACAATGATGACTTTTTCCAAGCATTTAGTAACCGCCACTATTAAATCTCGGGTTAACAATTATGAGAAGATTTTAGCTTTCTTGATTGTACCCACAATCTCACAAGTTGTACCAGATCAACAAATAAATATTTCAGAGTTTGATATTCCAAATAAATATCAAATTAGCAGATCCAAACTTTTATCAACCAGCACCTGTTGACCTTTTATTAGGTGCAGGAACAACACTTTCGCTGCTAGCAGTCGGCCAATTAAAAATTAAATTCGAAGAAAATCAGGAGCTATATTTACAGAAAATTCTACTTGGATGGATTGTTGGAAGCGCGGCGCCAACAATCAAATCTGTAAGCAACCATCGTTTTTGTCATTTAACGACGTCATTAGAATTTGATCTAAGTAAATTTTGGGAAATTGAAGAATGTTCACGAAAAACCAAATTTTCTGACGAAGAAAAACATTGTGAAAATCACTTTCGAGATCACGTTACACGAACGTTGGACGGCAGATATATAGTAACTCTACTATTTCATAATCAACAGGCAAAACTTGGCGATTCGTACAACCTAGCATTAAAAAGATTAGAGAATATTGAAAGTAAATTGAACAGAAATTTGAATCTTAAAAAGCAGTACAAAGATGTATTAGAAGAATATTCAACTTTAGGACACATGTCAATTGCTGTTGATGATTCAAATACTTCAGCATGTTATTATTGTGACGTGCGAGAGTGGGGGAAGCTCGTAAAGACGACGTAGTATGGGGAGAAGCCTTTCGTCCTCGCTTACACCGCGCCGCGTCGCGGCACATTATCCCTCCCAATGAAAGCCTCTAGTAATATTCTAGAAATGGAAAAAGTCGAGAAATAGAAACATTCGAGAAATCAATATTTCTCTATATAAGGCCAAGCAAAAGACGTGTAGAGGGCAGTAGTAGTAATAGTAGTAGTAGTGTGAAATGGAACTAGAACAGTGAATATCGAACAGTAAAGTGAACAGTGTATATAAATAGTGAAATATAAATATCTGTGACCTTGTTTAAGTTAAAATTAAGGGATAAATATATAAATATAGTGTTATTAGCGACATCAGGAGAATAAAACTTTTATCTCAATTTAGATTATCAAATGGTGACTTTTATTTACTCACAAACTATATTTCGTCTAGCAATAAACATTACATTATCTTCCACATCACGCTGTAATTAAGGAATCAAGCATGACGACAAAAGTTCGAGTAGTGTTCGATGGATCAGCAAGAACCACAACAGGAGTTTCTCTCAATGATACCTTACTTGTTGGTCCTACTATACAGTCTGATCTATTCTCATTATTACTACGCTTCATAAAATATCCTATTGTTCTCACCGGAGATATAGAGAAGATGTATCGTCAATTTATTGTAAGAAAAGATGACTGAAAATTTCAACGTATTCTGTGACGAAATACAGATAATAAAATACATATGAATTGAATACTGTCACATTCGGCCTAGCTTCAGCACCTTATTTAGCAATTAGATACCTCCATCAGTTAGCTAAAGATGAAGGTAAACCATATCCAAGAGCTGCACAAGTCTTGAAGGAAGATTTTTATGTAGATGATGTACTCACCGGTGCAAATACAAAACAAGAAGCAACTGTTCTCCGAGAGGAATTGACCGAAATCCTATCAAAGGCTGGTTTATCAATCCGCCAATGGGCCTCAAACGATTCCTGAAGAGTCATGTCGGAATCTGCATTGGTCACCTTTGGTACATCGGGATGTTTTGTAGAAGTAGCAGTCGATGGTCCGTCCATTATTCGTCTGCTGTTTAGGGTTGTAGCTACAGACGAGGATTCCTATTCCGGTAGACCGGAAGAGGATTTCCAACATATTCCTTACTACCCTCCAATGCAACCCAACTTCGGTACTGCCAGTTTCATCACATCGTTGTCCAATAGGTGCTTCTGGAGGTCGAGCAGAGCATCCCACATAGTGCGATATGTCGGTTTCTGGTAGGAGCATGACTTAGTCACCATATAATACAGGTATCGTTTGTGCTCCGTGCGGGTGTCCTTTAGGTGTAGTGTTTTCCCGACTGATGGATTTTGGTTGGCCAGTTCTTTTAATCTTCCATAATTCTCCTTGAAAACGGACGCTATTCCTTGGGACATCTTCAAGTCACTCGCCCCACAGTGAGCTAGGGAATAGTTCAAAGGCACTGTGAACAGGTCTTGTTGTTCTTCTTTCGTCACGCCGTACCGCACTTTACGACCGTTGGAATAGTTGGCCATGAACTCTTCGAAGGTTGGTTCTTGCTCAACAATTCGTCGAACCGTGGCTCCATGTTGGTCTTCATGGTTATCGCCGGCAAATAGGGCTAGCCGATTAAAGTGGACGACTCTCGGCTTTCCGTTTGGAGTTTTCCGTATCCGGTAGATGATGTCGTTAATTCTCTATGATTTAGTATTACTTCTTCTTCGTTGACTCTCAGAACGCCGTTTTTCAGATCAAGCTTGAAACCGTGCTTTTTCATTATGTCCATGCCAAATATAAGCTCATCTTCAATTTCAGTTACCAGCACACGATGTTTAAAGGAAGTATTTCCAATAGACATGGTCAAGTCTAATTCTCCAGATGTAGTAGCTAGTTCACCAGTTGCAATACGTAATCGCCAATGTGTTGGATGTAATGATGCAGAGATTCCTTTTGCCAAATCAGATCTTATTATTGTCTTCGTCGCACCCGTATCCAGCAGCATTTTATAGAGTCTTCCATTGATGAATCCATCCACGAGGATGCTGTTGGCTTGATGATACAGCGAGGCGACGTAACCGATGGATTGTGGGGCTACTGAATTACAGGTCGACGATGGCCCCTTCGCATCAACCCGATTCAGTTTTCCGACTCTTCTTCTTCTGCTTCTTTGGTTTTGATTGCCGTCTTGATCTTCGGTTTCTTACACAGCCTCTGCGGATGGCCCAATTCTCCACAGTTCCAGCAGCGAAGTTGTCTTCTCCCTGCAGTAATTTTGGACTCGATACGCCGCAACTTTTCTCCTAAGCGAGTTACCAAATCTTCAATTTCATCATGTTTGTCGGTACTCATTTGTCTAACTCTGGACTGTCCATGCGATGCTTGTTTTGCTGCTTCATGCTCTAACGCATACGATAATGCATCAACTGAAAACTTTGGACGATAAATTCGTAGTGCCTGCTGTATTTCGCTATCTCGAACCCCAAAAATGAATGCTTGAGTGGCTAAGCCCTCCAAAACGCTATCGGAGGCGGTAGGGTGTGCGAGGTGAACTAAACGAGCAATGTCAGCTTCAAATTCTTGAAGAGTTTCTTGCAATTTCTGGCATTGGTTTCTCAGTTGCGTCTGATACACCTGTTCGAGGTGCGCGTTGCCATAGCGCATCTCCAGCCGCTTGATCAGTTGGTCATAGTCACCTTGTTCGTCTTTTTTTAATGTTTGAAGAACATTCATAGCTTCTCCCCTCAACGAAACGGTCAATGCTGTGGCCTTATTTGCAGATGACCATCCATATGCCTTCGCAACAGCTTCGAATTGCTTGAGGGACGTCTTCCCATCAAATTCTGGTGTCTTAATGTAGATCTTTGCATTATTCTCTTCTTTTATTTTACTTACATTGCCCGCTTCACATGCAACAGATTCTGATATCGGTGATGAAGTCATCTTTGAGAAATTTTCTTCCAATTCTTGTATTTTCTTCTCATAATTTTCTCTTAAGTTCTTCAAATCCTCTTCTGCTTTTCTAGAACTCTCTTCCAATTTTTCTTCCACTCTCTGTTTTTTCTAGCAATTCTTCTTTTAGTGTTCTACAATTTTCAGTTAATTTGTCTTCTAACGTTCTAGAATGTTCTGTAAACTTTTCTTCTAATGTTCTAGAATTTTCTGTAATCTCTGTTAATTTTTCTTCCAATTTTCTAGAATTTTCCATCAACTTTTCTTCTGATTTTCTTGAATTTTCTGTCAATTTTTCTTCTAATTTCCTAGAATTCTCCATTAACTTTTCTTCTGATTTTCTTAAATTTTCCAGCAGCTCTTCTTTCATTTTCATGAAATCGAATATGCCACACGGAATAAATTCATTAGGATTCTCACCAGCATTTTCCAAAGCTTGTCGGAGACGTTGTTGGAGAACGGTCTTGGTTCCTGTTGTCTCTAATTCTCGCTCTTCTAGTTCATTCTTGAGATCAACCACTTTTAATTCACTCAATTTTACTGTCTTTGACGCCATTTTATTTATTTGAATTTAAAACTTCACACCTGATCACCAATTGTAAGTGTAACGTTATTTATTTTGATTTAGGGAGCAAAAGTCACTAAACACTACTATTTATTTTTATGATTCATTAAAATAATGAATATAATAACACTATTTTTAACAACTAATTCTAATTTAAATTAAAGATTATTACACACTACACTATAACTTAACTTTAACTATTTATGTCAATGTTGATTTATTTTAAATAACACAATTTATTTCAATCCATAGTATAAGGTCACTGTGTTAAAAAAATCAATAATGCTTCTAGCTGTCCGTTGCACATATATACCTCGGGTCTCTCCCCACTACGTTCTTCCCGCAAAAGTCCAGGCATTTCTAGAAAAACGTTAGAAGGTGCCAGCAGTTTTCCAGAAAACAAATATATTCGCTTCTATTTCTTAATGTAAAAATAATTCCACAATAATTTGAAGCACCAGTAAAGCCGAAATGACTAATTTATAGACTTAAATTCGCTACAATAGCTAAAATCATTTTACAAAGATTGTGGAGTCTTCGATTACACTGGGATGAATCTCTTCCTAATGATGTACATACAGAATGGCAAATTTATTACAATCAGCTACAAAATCTAAATGAAGTTTCGTTTCCGCGTACAATTTGTACTTCAACAGTAAAGGATATTCAACTGCATGGATTCTCAGACGCCAGTGAAAGAGCATACGGTGCATGTATTTACTTAAGAGTGACTGATCTTCAAAATCAAGTAAAAATTCAACTTTTATGTGCAAAATCGCGAGTAGCTCCACTAAAAACTAAAACTATACCTAGATTAGAATTATGTGGTGCGCAACTTCTCGCTGTTCTTACTCAAACAGTTGTATCTACAATTAAAATTAATTTCAATGAAATTTTTTATTGGACCGATTCTACCATTGTTTTGGGTTCAGTGGGGTCTAAAACGTGAAGATCCATAAAAATCTCGAACTGTCAAAAATCACGATTACAATGCTTTCCCTATTATAACCTTTTCGGTCCATTTGGTCAGCCCGCTGGACAATTTTATCTTTTATTTTCCGAAATTAAGCACCCGACGATTTTTAGGTATAGCATACGGTTATCTGGTTGAATGAAAATGTTCTATTTTGAGAATAAAATGATGTCACAATATGAAAATATACTCACTTGCAGAAAATACCAATATAAATTGATTTTGAACAATAGATGAAAAGTTAAAAATATATTCTTCTCTCACAAATCAAGCGTAGCAGAAGCTGGACAATTTGCTGATACAGCAGTGTTCTGAGCAGTGTACATCTCCAATAATCAATATAAACCTAAGTTAAATTATATAGTTGACTTTAGGATGAGATGGGTAGCAGGTAGTATAACGGCATAAGCTTTCTCAGCCAAATCCCGTCATGAAACATTTCTTAAATTTGAATTTAAATAACTTGATCAATGCGGTTCATAGAATTTTGCGCTCCTTAGGAGTTTGCACCTGTGGCAGAGGCCACCCTCGCCACGCCCTAGTTCCGGCTCTGAGTTTTATCCTTTGTTGTATTCAACCCTCATCCCATTCTTTGATTGTTTAACACATGTGCTAGCCTATTTTACTTTGCCCTACATAAATTTTGCTTTGGAAATGTTCCATTAACTAATATTCCCTTCTGTGAACTTGACCACCCAAAGGTCCAGGCCACCCTCATATTCTCTTCTGTGAACTTGACCACCCAAAAAATGAAAGCCACCCCCATTTCACTTTGAATCCTCCAATAATATTCAGTTTTTCCCTTCCAATATTTTTGATTTGTTAAGTATGTAAATTTAAGTTTAGAATTAAGTTATTGAAGGAGTCGTTGTTCAACCAGCTCACCGAGCACTTCACTTAAACTGTTTTTGTTTATCAACCAGCTCTTAAATCGTTATAATTAAGCTCTTCAAGCAAACTTATTTGATTGTATTGTTAATTGTTAAAATAAATATTGATAAAACTCTAATTAGGTGTATCAAATTCACAAGTTATTGAAGTGACCTATCCCTTCACAAGTTTTCGCTCTCCAATAACGCGTGATTAAACAATCGTGTTTCTCATTTTATTTCTTGGCGAAGAAAACAAAAATTAGCTTGTTAGTAATGACTAAAATATCACCGTTCGGTAGACAGGGAAATCCTACCATTTTATTTGTAGGACGACGTAGCCATTAAATTATGCTTATATTCAATAATTTATACTATCAAAATCAGCCGGTTATTAATAAATTTTATTCCGTTGTTATTTGAACAAATTCGAAAATGGGGACGCTTTGATCCAAACCGTCTATTTCGTAGGACGAACATTTTTTCTTGTTCTATGTTGAATTATCTCAAGATTGAATTGAGGAACAGCCTGTTAGTAATAAAATTTCTACAATTACCGTATTGACAAGTTCCTTATCAACCCACAATTTTATCTCCCATTATCGAAAATTTTCGTAGAGAGAAAAGCTGGGCGTTTTGTCAAAGCGAAGCTACTCGTGAAGTTTGAGCTTGATATTAATCATTCAAAAAAAGAGGCGGTGTACTGTGGACTATACCGTTTATAAAGTAAACGCAAGAAATTAAAAAGTTCCATCAATAAAGTTTTGTTACCAAATTATGACTTAAAAGAAATATGCAATATTCTTGTCCGTGAGTGTATTATACATTGAATTATTTTACCTTTTTTAGCATCATTTGGATCATGTAAATTCGAAAAAATTGTGAAAACATTTCATTACTAAATTACTTCATAGTATGCGAAGCATTTATAGTGCACTTCTTCAGTGCGTAGATCAAATGACTGCAATTATTTATTATGCTCGAGGAAGTCGATTATTGTATAAAATAGCATACCAAATTACAAATAATGAGTTGCTTTCAAAATTGTAAAAATAACTGAATAATATAATGAAAAATGCCAGGAAGTAGAAGAAATTATTGAACAAGGCATGACTAATAATTTCAAATTAAACAATTCGTTTCATAATGAGAGATTTGCTATTTAAGTGATCAAATACTGATATCACTTATTAGCGCATTTTTTCGAAAAAAGCGCTATTATATTCACTTTGGCTGTCTGGCTGGCTGGCTGGCTGGCTGGCGTGACGCTGAGTTCTCAGCAACTATACTATTTACAGACTTGAAACTGGTACTAAATAAAAACTACTATTTCGTAGGTCTGCACAAATTGCTTTAATTCAAGCTCAGTGATTGTGGAAGATTAAATTATTCAATTACTTGTTTCAAGTGAAACAATGCCCATAGATATATATGACATTAGGGATATGGCAACTAAAGTTTATTCAAGTAGATAAAAATTTAGTTACAACTTTAGCCGTGGGTGTCACTATTATTATGTACAGTTGTCAAATCTGTCCGGGATTCATTCAATGACTTGTTTGACGCGAATTTGAAGCTTATTAGAATAAATCATTATTATTGGTTGAAAATTTGTTTACTTTTGGTGTATTTTTTTTATATAGCTCTGATAAAGATCAAATTATCATTTTAAGTAAGGTACAGCACTTGACCTCCCGTCAGTCAATAACTAAACAATGAAGAATAAAAGGTATTTTTGAGTTTGTTCATGCATAAATTATGTACCTATCAAACTGTCAACTTGAAACTAGTACTAAATGGAAGCTGCTGTTTCGTAAATTTGCCAAAACTCTCAGTAATTGTGAGAGATGGTAATTTGCGAAATCCCTGAAGTAACAAGCATTCATGAGCTGTCAAAAATGCGCTTTCATCATCTAGATGATTCTTCCATTTTTTTTATATATTTGATAAAAATATTCAATTCGATCAAAGGATCAACAAGTTTTCGAAGTTTAGGGTTCGTAGGACAATCGCCACTTTCGTCACTACATCACAAACAAGTTCACCCCTCAAGTGCCGGTATTTCAATCCTCGGTTTATCTTACAAGTGAAGTTTAATTACTCTAGTAAAATTTGTTGCAACAATTATTACTATGAAAATTATGCCACATTTAGCGTAAGCCAAGGACTGAAATATTGGACTTGAGACGTGTGAATGTACAAATTTTTATTATTCATCGACTCGCAAGTGCGATAGATATGTACGTGAGAATACTCCTCACATGCACTGTTGCAGCGAAGTCCTCGATTTACCGCTGCGTTCTAAATTTCATTTAACCCTTAACAAAAGCTTAAAGCAATTCTACAATATTGTATCAATGAATTAATTAACGTTTTAATTCTGAGAGTCAATCTATCAATAGTTATTTGTTTAATAAGTACCAAAAATGCTAGATTTTGGGATACAGCGATCTTACGAATCCCAAAATCGTATTTCCTGTACGTATCTAACATAATATTTTTTTCTTCTATCGCACTTTATTATTAAATTGTTAGAGATAAATTTTCCTGAATTATATCATATGTGTATTTCAGGAGGTTCAAATAATAATTTTATGCACAAACATGAATGAAATTGATTTGTGATTTCACTTTTAATTAATATAATTAATAAGTGACCAATGTCAAAACTTGAATTCAATAAATAAATTTATTGCTACAAAAAATAATAATTTCATTCATTTAATTGGTCAATAAACTTGGAATCATGAATAAGAGTTTCATACTTACCAACATGAGGTAGCAAACTTCACTAAATTGATTGACGTATGAAATTAATAGTTAATTAAATATTAATCTTCAGATTAACTAGTAGTTAGAGGATACGAACTATGTAACAGAATTTACTTTTTGTACTTGTCCAAAAAAATGAATGCTTTTTGTACAGTTGCCATGGAAACTTGTTGAAATATCAAAATGGACTACTTTTGCCTGTAGTGTAGCGTTACAATATGACGTCTCATGCAAACCATAGAAGAAAAGATATATTTTATCTATTTATATTTTCTATTTATTTTTGAAAAATGATTCGAGCGGCGATTCCCAACTCGGCACATTTACAGATAGTCTCTGCTAATGACTCCCCAACTCGGCACAAACGAGTATCACAGAATCCTGCAGTGATACCCAACTCGGTACACTTGCAGGTAGTCTCTGATGATAATGAAATGACTCAGGTACCTGAACAAAAGGAGGACTGGGCATTCTAATGTTTTTAAATAAAATAAAATCAATTTTGTAGTTTCTTTTTTATAATCATACAAAATTTGACAAACAATAATACAAAATCAAAAAATAAGTAGGTTGCATCATACTATAAGAATAATGGAAGTATTAGATGATGCTGACTGTTACGTGAAATGAAGGAACGATGTTTAGGAATTCAGTCACAAGTTTATTATTTCTATCCTACTCTACAGTTTCGGTCCCACCTGGACCATCTTCAGGAGTGAATAAAATTAGTATTTGTGTATGTTGTCATCTGTAGTGTTACATAAATATTTTGTTTTCTTTTATAAGTCGATGTAATAATAGCCTCTGGCTTTCATAATGGTCAGTTGTTGCCACGCTTAGTTTTCATATTTTAATTTTTTTTTATGTATAGGCTACGTGCATGGAATCTACTAGCGTCTCTAGCGGGCAATGGGTACGATTGAACTCCATTTTATCATTGTTTCATACCTATAATTTTTTAAATGTACTAATATTATTTAATTCAGCTGTGTGCGTATAATATAACTTGCATAGCATAAAAGATACATTTAAATTATTCATTTTGAGTATTTTTTTCTTCAATTATAACGTACCTATTATGGAGAAAACGTCTTAATTCGTCCAAATTGACAGGATAACCTCAAATTATGACACCGATGATCTTGCAGATCGAGTTTGTATTTATGAAACACTGTATCCCTTTTACCGAGGAAGCATTGAAGAAAAGTGTGAAATTAGTTTTGCCATATTAAACATGTTGAAGAATATGTTGCTGACAATATTAACAACAAAATTATTGCGAAGTGCATCTGACAAGCTTCTATCACTGAAACATCTTACTAATTAGAGATAGAGGTAAATTCATGAATCCCAAATCGATGATGGATATTTCTAATTTCACTATTGAATTACAAAAATATTTGTTATATAGATTAATAATGAAAGACAGACAATACTCTATTTACCGCTTTGATTCACTTCACTCGTTTTTTTATGTTCTAACTGGGTACATGAAATCTATGAAACTATATTTCACTTGAATCATCCTTAGCACAATAGCCTGAAACAGAACAAACGTTTTTCCATTTTTTATATGCAATTATTTTCACTTTTAAACTACAATGCTCAATGACAGCTCAATGACGTATTCTGAGAAATGGAGTTCGATGTTTACAATTGTGCTCACGATGAGCGCTCGCATCGATATTTGTTCAAACTCCGCCCCCTTGCACATAGCCTTTACATTTATTTATTCTTTTATTTTTGACTAAAAACATATTTGTTTTTTCTCATTTATATTACATCGACTTATAAAAGAAAACAAAATATTTATATAACACTACAGATGACAACATACACAAACACTAATTCTATTCACTCCTGAAGATGGTCCAGGTGGGACCGAAACTGTAGAGTAGGATAGAAATAATAAACTTGTGACTGAATTCCCAAACATCGTTTTCTTCATATAAAAATAATAATTTCAGCGTGATCGTGGATTAACTTTTTTGTCGTTATTACTCGATCTCTGGACTCGCTCATAATATGAAAAAATGCTTTGCACTTTCGATTAACACACTGCCACTTCACTTCACCAGATAAAAATTTTCGATTTGATTCACTGAGTTTATGTTGCTCTACAATCAGTAGTGTTTTTCCAAGTTGGCTAGTTATCTCGCGAATTGATTTCTTTGATGTTGTTGATTGAACTGTTAGATTGATAATAGATAGCTACTGAACAAAACAATTTAATTTATATTTTTCTTGGGTGTTAAGCCGATAATAGGGATGGGTTTTTCTGCAAACACTTGTTTAAGATGTGCCGAGTTGGTCATAAGGATTACCACCAATCCTTGACTGATGTCCCATCGGGAGATTAAATGTGCCGAGTTGGGGTGTGCCCGATTCGAGATCCTACACAAGATTCAGTTATCTTAAATTGAGAATGAATCGAACTGTTCATTGCTAAATATTTCAATTATTTTAATTAAGATTTATATTTTCAAAAACCATTCAAAAATAAAAATAATTTATCTTGTACTGAACATTTCTTGTTGATGTTGGATGCAAAAAACAGGATATGTATTCAATAGAAAAATGTATGTAATTTTTTAGCTACGTCCCTGTCTTTTAGAACTTCTTAGAATAAGATAAATTTGAATATACGATTCTCAAAACTAGTTTCTATTCTTCACTGGCAGTCGTAACGATTATATCGAAATTAGGACCACACCAATTCACCAATAAGAAACTTTCAACTATGAACATGAAAGATTCCTGTTCCGACATTATCAGTGAATGGTCATTCAATCTCTATTACATTCTTACAAATGATAAAATCACTCATTTCCGTCTAGATTGATACTATATTTCATTCGTAGATGATTATTCGAAATTGAAATGTTGGACACGTTTATATTTAAATTGACTTGAAAGAATTTTGAATTATAGATGTGATGGGTAGATATGTAGTATTGCTTCAAAATTAAAAAAAAAACTATAGGTCTAAATGAGGTTAGATGCAAATGTAATTTTGCTTTCAAAATTAGATAAATTTATTGATTTGTGAAAGTGTCTATGGCCGGTATAAAAGATCAAGTAAATTTACTCCTGGAGCTAATGAAGGGAGTTGAATTCAGCACACTGTTCTCAGAAATTTATTAGTCCCCGGTTAGACTACAAAGAAAAAGGGAGGAAGTCAAAAACAAGTTGATATATTACAAATGAAAAAAATGAAACAAAAACTTACACAATAAAATTACAGGACCGTCACAAGAGAAAACTGCGTCAAATTACTATTAAAAACAATGTACAAAATAAACAGTTTTATTATCATAGTAGAACATAAAGAAGTACGGAATAAATGTTATCGAACTACACAAAATGTTCAAAATTTCCACCGTTTTCTCGGACACATAAATAAAGTCTTTTCAATAAATCTTGTTTTATATTAACTGTATTCAATTCAACAACAGCTTGTCTTATTCGGTTTTTCAGTTCATCAAGTGTAGCAACGGACATTACATAAATTTTGTTTTTTATAGCTCCCCATAGAAAAAAATCTAAAGGCGATAGATCCGGAGATCTTGCGGGCCACGATTAGAGGGCCTCTGTGGCCAATCCAGGAATTTGGAAATTGTTGATTCAAATACGCAGTTACATCCAATGAATTATGCGGAGGTGCACCATCTTGCTGGAATATCATTCTGCGTCTAATTGCCAATGGTATATCATCCAGATAATCTTGAAATTCATTTTGCAGAAAATTTAAGTATCTCTGTGATGTCAAAATGCCCTTATAAAAATATGGACCCAAAATAGTGTTGTTTATCATACCGCACCAGACGTTAATTGAAAAGCGTATTTGAAAATTTGAAATAAATGTTTGACGTGGATTCATTTCTACTGATTGCCAATAATGTGAATTATGTCTGTTTAGTATTCTATTTTTAGAGAAATTTGTTTCATCTGACCATAAAATTGTATCTAAAAAATTAGGCTCTGCAATATTCTCCAGTATTAAGTAATTACAAAATTGTAATCTTCTCACATCATCGCCAGGTTGAAGATTATGAATTTTGTAGATTTTATAGGCTTTGTACTTATGCTTTTTCAGAATCTTAAGAACCTTTGTATGTGTGGTATTTATTTCCAATGCAGCTTCTCTTATTGAATTTTTAGGGTATACATTGAAATATGCCAATACATCAACTTCTAAATTTTCATCTACTATCTCACGTATTTTGTGATTTCTTGAAACTGACCCAGTCCTACGCAGCTTCCTCTCTAATTTGAATAAATATACGAATGGTTTAGATAAAAGCGTTCCGGATACTGTTATCTGTATAATTGCAGAGCTTGTCTCGAATTATTATTTGATAGATAAAAACATTTTATCATATCTAACTTCTCATTGATTGAATAATCTGCCATTATTAACACCAAATAATAATAGTATGTATGCAACACAATTTTTTGTAGCGCAAATACAATACAAAATAACTCAACTGTCAACAAATTTTGTTCTCAAGGCTCACTTGATTTTGAGAACAGCATTTAGATATTTTCGTTAATATCTCAAAAACTATCAAGTTTAGCAGGTATGAACCCTGAAACTTTTTTACAGAAAAAAATATTTGCTATTTATTAATGCAATAATATACAGGGTATTCCATTTGAAGAAAGTAAAAATATGGCAATATATACGAGAATTAATTTTTTTTTCTACAAAATTCACACAGATTCAGTTAGCTTATTGGAAGATCTAGAAACTTTATTTGAACAATTTTTCGGTATCTATAATAACTTCCGAGAAAAAAAGGTGTTTCCAATTTTGCATTCCACCCTGTGTAATGTGAATTATACGCGCATATGTTCTTTAAATATCGTAGGCAACTTCCTCTCGATTTCACCCACGTAGTTAGCTTCACATATAGCACAGTTCAACCTATAAACACCAGAGTGTGCTATCAGTTCAAGTTTGTCCACTTTTCTTCAAATTTATTAAAAGGAATATAATCTTGGCATACATATTAATGATTTCCAATTATTCAGCAGACTAAGAAGAGTTTTGGTTGATCCCTAGTTTTGCTTCTTATTTATTATTTGTACTAGTACAATTCCATTTATCTATCAGGAGAAGTTACTTTTAGATCAGGTTGTGAAGGACATGAAAATCAGATTAAGGATTGTTTCAGAAGCTTTAATGGTTTTTATTCTCTTCCAGACCTGCAGAATCGTCGCATCACATTCACACTTTACCCTGCTGGCCGTCCATACCTCCACAAAACACCTCTGGGGGGAGCCGCAGTAGTGCGTTGGGGGGCGCAGACCCTCTGCTGCCATCTCCTGCTTCGCATAGTGCTATCATTGTCTCACCTGAAACTCTAAGCCATCATTCGTCCCCCGGCAGATCGCACCCACCACAGCTTCCGCACGTGTCTGTGGTAGGGAGCCCCATGACAGCAGGAGTGGCAATCTCTCCGATGGGGCATGTTGGAGCGGGGAGATTGTCTATTGGGGGACATGTACAGGTGCAGCATTCGCCTGTCAGGTGAGAAAAATATAAATATGAAATATTAGAAATTAATAGGTGTGCTTTTAATTTTGGCTGAGTTTCACCGCAATTAAGTAATTTCGAAGAGAAAAGAATGGCATCTATTGCTTTCTAATATTTGAAGTTGATATATTCAATATAGATACCCCATGTATGAGAAGAGTCACTTGACAGTGTTTACTTCGGCTGTATTATGGTAGATGGCACTGGTGCAGATTTATATCTCTGCATGCCATGTATCACCTTCATTTACATAGCATTGCGGTCCACAAGTCCGATTATCTGAGGCGTGTTAGACTGTACTGAACAGTTCCAATAAGGGCGAAACACGTGTCTACAGTTAACGCCTTATTCAGAATGATGGTGTAAAAACCGACTCCTGAGTTTGTAATTTTGTGAAACAATCAGGTTTTAATTTTTAAAAATTTATCAAATTGTTGTTTATTTAATTTTGTCTCAGGTCTACGTTGTTCAGGAATAAATTGATTTTCTCCAATTGTGTTAATGTAATTGGAATAAACACAGAAAAAATTAATTAAAATTAAAGTGAAGCACATAAAAAACTAATAGATTTGACAAACTCGGTTTATGTCTTTATTAGCAAAGAAAAACACTTTTTCTTCCTTGGGATTCAATTAGTTTTATCCTTTCAATTCCAACCCAAGAAAATTACAAAAAACTTCGTAGTTGCTGTAAAATCTCCAGCAGTTTTTCCTTTTTCAAACTTTTAATTAAATGAACGGTTTCTACGATTTCACAAGTTGGAGGAAAAATTAAATTTTTTTGTGGCGTTAGTGTGAAATCGAATTGGTTTTGGCAAAAGACGAAAGAGCATCATTTCTCCCCTAACAATCAATCGATACAGCACCGTTGGGATGAGGTTCATTTCTCTTGACGCACGAGTTTCTACTGCTGAAGTAGCAGACTGCGTGGCAGCAACAGAAATTCGTACCATGCTGTTTCGTAGTATTATTTAAAATATTAATTTATGAACTGAATAAGTGTTTACTTAAAATACATTGTGAATACAGCTGTAGTCTGTTGTTCTTGTCAGTTATTATATTTTTTCAGTGTTTTCAAATATAAATTTTGTGTCATTCAGTGAATAAGGTTTATGTTGGTGGAATCGAATTAAAATATCTGTGGTTAATACTGAGGTTCTTCTCAAAAATCAGTTTTTGTGATTTCTTTAGACATTTGTCCGCTAAATCTTAATTGAACAGGTATTTGCATAAGTCATCAGTTGCAATGTCCGCAGTGTTTTGTTCCGAGTGTCAACGTACTGTGGGTAAGAAGAATCCAGGAGTTCAGTGTTTCAAATGCATGAAATCTTTTCACCCGCTATGTGTCAATTTGAATCAAGAACAGGTATCATTATTGAATGATAATGGTTTCTACTGGAAGTGCAAGAAATGCAGAATGGATCCTAACTTAAACACCTCATTTGTATCCATCGACAACGATTGCTCAAATTCTGTCAACATAAGTGAAATTACTTCTCTGCTTGATGCTAAATTCAATGATTTCTCGAAATCTTTCAATGATAAATTTGATTCATTTTCCAAATCATTAGAGTTTTGCTGTGGAAAAATTGATGATTTTGAGTCAAAACTAAAATCTTTTGATATACAGATCAAGCAAAACGAACTTCTATCGGTCGAAAATACAAAATTGAAAGGTAACATAACGATGTTGGAAGAAAAAGTGAATGATCTTGAACAATACTCGAGAATAAATAATGTTATTTTGCACAATGTACCTGTAAAGAGCGGTAAAAATATTAACGATATTATTATATCTATTGGTAAAGCTGTTGGTATCACTTTAACTGTCGATAATCTGGATGCTGCCCATAGACTTCCAAGGAAAATAAAATCCAACTATCCTTCCTTGATAGTTGCTAAATTTATTAATCGGAATATTAAAAACGACTTTTTATCTTCTGCCAAATTGAAAAGAAACATCTCAGTTCCTGAAATTGCTGGTGAATCTTCTGATTCTCGAAAGATATTTGTTACTGAACATTTGTCCTCAAAAAATAATGCACTTTTTATAAAAACACGTGAACTTGCTCGTGAAAAGAACTTTAAATATGTGTGGACCAAGAACTGCAAGATTTTTGTTAGGAAGGATGACAACTCTCGTTCATTTATAGTGAGCAATGATAGGGATCTGCTAAAATTAATTGATCCCAGATTTAATCTTCATTATACTTTTGTTTAAATACCATTGTGGTGACTATTTACTATCAAAATGTTCGTGGTCTACGTACTAAAACAAATGATATACTTGTTAATTCTTCGGGAGCTGTTGTGACGAATTAGGCCTCAAAATCCGTCACTGTTGCACATCCCAGAGCCTTCTGAGACCGTCAATAATTTTTTAGTCCGTCACAATTTTATTCACTTCTTGCGCACCCTGTGAACTTTAAATTCAGTAACTCTGCATCAACATACAACATCACTTACCGTCAAGTTCATCGGTCTTCAACTGTTTTAAATACCTTGAATATTTCACATGTGGACGAATAAGGTTAGGTTTTTAAAAACACCTGAAATTAAAAGAAGTTGAGATCGTGTGATTTGTATTTATGTCTTATGTCTTACCGTAATAGTATGAGTGTAATCCACTGTTGTCCTGTAAATATGTTGTATATTGTATATTTTTTGCGCATTTTTCCGAAAAAAGCGCTATTATATTCACTTTGGCTGGCTGGCTGGCTGGCTGGCTGGCTGGCGTGACGCTGAGATCTCAGCAACTATACTATTTACAGACTTGAAACTGGTACTAAATAAAAGCTGCTGTTTCGTAGGCTTGCACAAATTGCTTTAAATCAAGCTCAGTGATTGTGGAAAATTGAATTATTCAATTACATGTTTCAAGTGAAACAATGTCCATAGATATCTATGACATTAGGGATATGGCAACTAGAATTTATTAAAGTAGATAAAAATTTAGTTACAACTTTCGCCGCGGGTGTCACTATTATTATGTACAGTTGTCAAATCTGTCCGGGATTCATTCAATGACTTGTTTGACGCGAATTTGAAGCTTATTAGAATGAATTATTATTATTGGATGAAAAATTGTTCACTTTTGGTGAATTTTTTTTTTATATAGCTTTGATAAAGATCAAATTATCATTTTAAGCTACAGCATTTGACCTCCTGTCAGTCAATAACTAAACAATGAAGATTAAAAGGTATTTTTGAGTTTGTACATGTATAAATTATGTACCTATTAAATAGTCAACTTGAAACTAGTACTAAATGGAAGCTGCTATTTCGTAAGTTTGCCTAAACTGCTTGATTTCAAGCTCAGTAATTGTAAGAGATGGTAATTTGCGAAATCTCTGAAGTAACAAGCATTCATGAGCTGTCAAAAATGCGCTTCCATCATCTAGATGATTCTTCCATTTTTTGATGTTATGTTCGTGACCGCTGACAAATACCCGAATACAAACAGCTGACATTTTGACAGTTTCTACCTTATCGACCGATGTGAAAATTATTTAGGACAATTTTAATATTAAGAAAATAAAATAAGAAAAGGATGTATTCGACAGGAGAGTAATAAGAAATGTATTATTGTAACGAAATTTGTATTTGAAAAATTACTTCTTCTTTTTTTCTGTATTTCTTCTTTATATTATTGCTAGCGCTAATATGGATTTAATTTTTAAAACATGTTAAGTAAGGTTTCATTAAAATATGGGTATAAATAAGGCCTTCTGGCCGACTTAAGTCACTTCTTTGTAAGTCAAGACTTCTGAGCAGCCGTGCCAAGTACGCTACCAGTTCCGATACCGAGCGTCATCTTCAGAGTGTGTACCGTCCAAGTGAAGTTTTCGTGCTAAGTCCGTTAGCACAACTGTCTGACACAATTTGTGAGTTTGTTTTGTTTTTTCTAAGTCCGTAAAAGGAACTTAGAATATTTTTGCTATTTTGAACTTTAAATATTTTTGCTATTTTGAACTTAGAATATTTTTGCTGTTTTTGAACTTAGAATATTTTTTTTGGATTATTTAACGTAGAAGCATCGCTGAAGAAGTCTTCGTGATTTTGAAGCGTTTGATTATTTAACGTAGAAGCACCGCCGAAGAAGTCTTCGTGATTTCGAAGCGTTTGATTATTTAACGTAGAAGCACCGCTGAAGAGGTCTTCATGATTTCAAAGCGTTTGATTGATTTAACGTAGAAGCACTGCTGGAGGAGTCACCTGGTGACTTCACAGTATCGAACCACCGTAACGTAGAATCACTGCAAGGGAGCAAGTTTGGTTCCACCCGCGTAGAAAGTTTCTCGTCATCTGCGACCGCCTGGGTCCGTAATGCGACCGCTGGTGTCGAGTGTCATGTACAGCCGTCCCTCACCGTCCGCCGAAGTATCGCCGTACAAGTTCCTGTAAAATAATGTTCTATGTTCATCGTCATCGTTTTGTGTAATAAATCTCATTGTGACACCTACCTCCTGATAATTATTTTCAACAACCCTAACCCTTCCCGTCTGAGCTATCCAGCCGTCCGTCATAGAAAAACTGCGTCACCGACCGTATTGGCGCCCGAGCACACCGTAAGCAGTTTTCAACAGCGACGTCAAAAGCAACAACCACGCCATCTGCGAGGGTATCGTTACACTGTTTATGACATTATCTGTCTTACAGAAACTAATTTAAACTCTAGTGTTCTCGATCATGAAATTCTCTCCAGTGATTATAATATAATTAGACGGGACAGATCCTCTTCATCCAGTTCCAAAATTAATGGTGGAGGTGTTCTCATTGGAATTGAAAATAAATTTTTGTTTGCTGATCTTCCTGACTGGCCTTCTGAATCTGAAGACATCTGGGTGAAACTGAACCTTAGTGATAAGTATTCATTATTTATTTGTTGCGTTTATTTGCCATCGGGTGATTCACAGGCTTTAAGTACCTTTTTAACAAAATTGGCTACAAATACTGATGACAAATCAGATGGTAATTTCCTCGTCTGTGGTGACTTCAATCTGCCCCACTTAAACTGGGCCAGTGATATTTCTAAGCCTTTCTTAACTCCGATGAACACTTACAACATATCATCAATCGAATTCGTTGATACCATATCATATTGTAATTTATATCAGTTCAATCGTTTAGTTAATTCCAACCATCATATTCTGGATTTAGTTCTAAATAACTCTGAAAATGTAATAGTTGTTGAATGTGACAGTCCTCTCTCCAAATTAGACAAGCAGCATCACAGTGCGCTTGATTTTTCTTACAATAATATAATAAAATAAAAAACAAAAAATGTTCAAGTATAATTCAGCTAATTATGATGAAATGAACAATTATTTGTGTAATGTTCAGTGGACTGCCCTCTTCAATAATCTCGATGTCGAGTCAATGATTTCTATTTTCAACAATATTCTTGATTATTGTATAAATCATTTTGTTCCAAGTAAATTTCGCAATTTGAGAAATTATCCAATATGGTTCTCATCTGGTTTAATAGCGCTAGTTAAAGAAAAGGATAAAGCTCATAGCAAATATAAGAAGTATGGAACTAAACAGCTTTATAATGAGTTTTCCGGTTTGCGTAAAAGATGTAAAGCATTGAAATTTCAGTGTTTTACTCATTACATTGAGAATGTTGAGCGGCAGATACCAAATAATTGGAAAAAATTCTGGTCTTATATCTCTTCAATGAAATCAACATCTGTACCTCGTACTATGTCTTACAATAACTTAAATAGTTCTAATGGAAATGAGACCTGTTCATTTGTTTCAAATTATTTTAAATCTGTTTATGCTACACCTTCGGTTGCTGATTTTGATAAATTGCCTGTAAATGACTCTCCGGATCATCTCAGTAACATTGAAATTAGTGAGGATGTTATTCTTGGAGTTTTGAACAATCTTGATGTTAATAAGGGCGCTGGTCCTGATGATATACCCAGTGTATTTATTTTGAAATGTACTCACTCACCGTGCCTACCTTTGTCACTTATTTTTAGACAGTCGTTACAAGAGTGTCACTTTCCCGAAATATGGAAAGTAGCGTATGTTATTCCTATTTTCAAGTCTGGAAATAAGACTCTGGTCGAAAATTATAGACCCATATCCAAATTATGTATTTTTGAGAAGGTATTCGAAACTATTATTTACAAAAACTTGTATTCATTTGTGAAAAATTCTATTATTCCCGAACAGCATGGATTCATAGCGGGTCGTTCAGTTGATTCCAATCTCTTAATGTATACAGACTATATTTTGACAGCTATGGATAAATAGATTGAGGTGGATGCTATTTACACCGACTTCTCAAAAGCCTTTGACAAATCACCCCATGATATATTAATTTACAGATTAGCAGAAGTGGGTGTAAATGGTAATCTACTCCATTGGTTTATCTCATATTTAAAAGACAGAAAACAACGTGCACGGAAAAAAATGAATTATACTAAATAAAGATTGATGTCCAATAAGCAGTGTTATGATCACTAATTATTACACTTTTAAGCAATAATACCTTTGTTTTGACAATCAATTCACAATAATCATTGTTTAAATACTCAAATTTAAAGTTTATATGCAAAAAACTGGTATTATAAACATTAAAAATTACAATGCGCTTGTTGAAAAAATGAAATTGTAATAATTATCGAGTAAAAACTCAATCTTTATCGTTTAGGAAGTAAAAATTCATAGTCTGAAAGCTAAAATATTCAAAGACAAATCATAAAATTTGTAAGTCAAACTGAACTTTTTAATATATTATATATAATGAAAATAAACATGTACAGATCTCATATTTTATGTAGAATGAATATTAAGTTATACTATTTCAATATGAAATAATGAATTCTCAAGTGTATTTAATATTAAAAGAATTATTAAATTTTATCAATGAGCTCCATGAAAATTTACTTAAGTGAAATGATAAATTTTATATACAATACTAAATTCACTTTATACTTATTATAATCATCAGCTTGTGAAAAGTATATTTCGAACTCAACAATTTTATCATTTGCTTTATAATTGATGAATTGAATGAATGTCAGAAGTTTATTGTTCTTTTTGTCCTAGATGAATAATCTACGTTTTCATCTGATCTGCTGTATATTTTTCATTATCTTGATACTTGCCGTGTTTCCTTTTTATCATAATTTTCTGATGGTGATTCTTTGTTAAAAGATCGAAATGTCAAACTGAAATGAAAAAAAAATACAATATTGCATTCAAGAACCAATTATTAATAAAAAAAATATTTATTGATATTTAAAAGAATGAAAATTCAAACTTTGATAAGTATATTGTACAAGTAAATATTTTACTGAAAGAATTGCTAGTTTTTATTGTTTGAAATGACGAAATTTTAAATCAAGATAGGAATATTTACTATTATATATATTCAAAAAATAGTGTTGATACGTGAAATTCTATAAATGAGATAGGAGATTTTTAGTGTTTGAAACATTAAAATTTAAAGGTTGAGAGTTATTATTTACCATAGTCCCTGTTACATATTATATACTTCTACATGGAATTATATGTATAGGAATAGAAAATTTTATCATTTGGAACTTTAAAATTTGTATCTTGACTCTGTATTATTTTTCCTTAGAGATAATACATTTTAGTGGATCAAGGATATATTTTTCCACTTTTCACTTTGTAATAAGTGACAAATTTCGAGGCAGGTTCCGGGTTACTATTCAAAACATCAAAAACTAGTAGAAATCTTACTAAATGTTGACATTTACTTTTTTCCATGTGCTGTTTTGAACGGATTCAAGTCTTTTGATGAAAAAATTACTTCTGGCGTCTCCCAGGGATCTCATCTTGGACCATTACTTTATTTTCATCAATAATATTGGTTCCTGTTTTAAATTTGATAATTTTGTACTGTATGCTGATGATCTGAAGATGTTTCATACTATTCAATTTAGAAATGACTGCACTGAATTTCAGAATGATATGGACAGATTGGTCAACTATACGAAAGAGAATGGTCTGTCTATTAATATCTCCAAATGTAATTTTATAAAATTTACTAGAAATAGATATGTTTTCAATCACTTATATAATATTGATGGTCATACCATCAGTCAAATATATTGTATAAAGGATCTGGGGGTATTTTTAGACAGTAAACTCTTGTTTGAGGTGTATATCGATAGCATTGTAAAAAAAGCATACAAAATGCTAGGATTCTTAATTCGATCAAGCTTAAACTTCAAGCATCCTTGTACATTCATATACTTATACACTAGCTTGGTTAGAAGTCACCTTGAATTTGCCTGCGTAGTCTGGAATTCTCAGTATGATACATGTATTAAAAGGATTAACAACATTCAGGATAAATTTTTAAACTTTTTGAAGCAAAAATGCCCATTTTTCACAATTAAAATCTTGACCCTTGAAAAGAGAAGAATGTTGTTTGAACTCACCTTCCTTCATAAACTTTTTAACAATGCTATTGAATCTTCTGATTTATTGTCCGCTTTTCATTTTCGTATTCCTTGCTATTACTCTAGAGACTTATCATTGTTTAGTATACCTCATTGTAAAACTAATGCTTCCCTTAATTCGCCTGTGACCAGATTATCGTTGTTGTACAATAATATGTGTCGTACTACAATAATGCCCGATTTATTTTCTTTAAATCGCTTTCAATTCAGGAGGATGATTATGGTTAATTTCATTAATTTTGTCTTTGCTTTATAAATCTTGTATTACTTTTGGTGATATTTGAATATTTTAATTCACCTACATGTAACACATGTAGACCGTCAGATAGTCGTAGATTTAAGTGCCCCATTTTGTTTTCTCTGCCTTCAAGAGTTTTGATAAGTATGTATATTTAGAGTATACAGTATAATAATGCCAAAATTAAAGCTGGACCGTGTGGCCAACATTATTAATAATTAATCTTAAATTTTTATAAAAAAATCTGTTTTGATCCAATTTTCTCGTTTCTGCCATGCTTACGAAATGAAATTTAGCGAAAAAAAATCAGCGAAAAACGATAGGCAGAAGTGATCCACTTGGCCAAGGGTTTGGAATGGGGGCTCGATTATGCAGAAAAATATATCAATTTTTCACGTTTTTCTCGTTTCTGCCGTTTAGCCATATGAAAGTTGATATAAGTATCTCGTAAAAACGAATGGCATAAGTTTTTCGAATGGCCAAGTCAAGATATGCACGAAAACATTCAGACTTTCGCAAGATGTTTTCGTGCATATCTTGACTTGGCCATTCGAAAAACTTATGCCATTCGTTTTTACGAGATATTTATGATATCAACTTTCATATGGCCAAACGGCAGAAACGAGAACAACGTGAAAAATTAATATATTTTTTTGCATAATCGAGCCCTCGTTCCAAACCCTTGGCCAAGTGGATCACTTTTACCTATCGTTTTTCGCTGACTCTTTTTTCCTTAAATTTCATTTCGTAAGCATGGCAGAAACGAGTTAATTGGATCAAAACAGGATTTTTCATGAAAATTTAAAATTAATTATTATTATGTTGGCCACACGGTCCAGCTTTAATTTTGGCATTATTATACTCTAAATATACATACTTATCAAACTCTTGAAGGCAGAGAAAACAAAATGGGGCACTCAAATCTTCGACTATCTGACGGTCTAATGTGAGAAACATGAAACACGGACAGCAATTCTAGTAGTAAAAAAAGTAAAAAGCTCAGCGTAATGCCCAATATAACACACTTGTTGCATAAATTAAAAAGACATAATCAGTCGTACAAATTCAAAAATATTTTTGATAGACCTTCCACATTTTCAGAAACATAATGATTTCAGTGAAAGAATCATGAAAATTATATATTTTAATTTTCTTCAATTTTTGTCACAGAAAAATTCAGTATATTCACTCCTGTTCCACAGGATGTTTGCAGTAGGGATTCTGTTTTGATCACGATTTTACGCTTCTCCTGATTCGTGATGTAATTTCTGGCTGATTTCCCAACCGTCGGTCGACAGACGCTAAAACGCGTCCCGTGCGATATAACTTCCTGTTTTTAGAGCGGGGAACGGAAAACTGAATGATCTATTATGTATAAACTTTCCGCTCGTAAAACCAAAATGTCAATAAATGCTATCTTTATGAATTTTATACGATTTGTTGGCGGTAAATACGATTTGATCAGATTTTGTATGAAGCTATTTCTAGACAACAGTACAGAATTCTTGACAAAATAAATTCGCTGTTTCAAACTAGTTTTCGACTATAAATTTTTCTGTACCTAAAATTTTGTGGGGATGAAAATTTTACTTCTCGGGCTCGCCCGCAACGGGAAATATTTTAATCTTGCGGTATTTTTTTCTTAAAAACTACGAATATATTCATTTTAAGATCCCTTAAGGCAGTTTCCAGAGAGAAATCGGTCTGTTAATCTTTCATGGTAACAGATACAGCGTTTACCGTAAGACCATCAAGTACTACACTTGCATAACTTCTATACATTGAAGATATTGACATGAAATTTGGTATCTAAAAGAACTTTTTATCGAGATCTAGCTTATAGAAGTAGAATTGTCATACGTCAAGTGACATATACCGCGTTTCCCAAGTATTCGTTGTTATAGGTCTATAGGACTTGAATATGAGAAATCAGATATTCGCAAATATAGAGTCTCCGGAAGAAAATCATGTCACATTATTGTACAGTATTGTAGTGTATTCATCCCTCTATTTTATTTTGCATTATACTTATTATTTTAATCCAATAAATTTCAATATAAAAATAAGAAAATTGAGTATAGAAAAGTTTATTTAATTCAACACGGTTTAATGTTCCTTTCATTACATGTTCTGTGATAATACGGTTTTTTACGTACGCGCTACACATGCAAGAGAAGGTAGGCGAGTTGTGGATTTGATTCCAGACAGAACCAAAGCAGTTTAATTTTTTTATTTACTTGAGTTTTGTGCAATATTCAATTTTCCTACACTTTTTTACTTACTTATACGAAGTAATAAGTAAGTATTGTGGAAATTCACCTATCGAGATTTTGATGGAAATATCCGTTTTGAGCATCCCTGAATCCATTTTTACTATTTTTGGCTTGATGTTCGTATGTATGTGTGTATGTGCATAACTCGCAAATCTCAGAATTCGTCAAACGTATAATGCTGAAATTTTGTATAAAAGACTAGTATAGGATCTAGGATCTTGATGTGCACCTCGCATTACGGTTGCAATCGTCTGTACTGGAAGTGCACTTTACCTGATACTTTTTTTGAATTCTCCGACTAAATTCAGAATGATTAGCCGTAGGATACTAGAAGTGGAATAATGAGATGTTGTGTTTGATCATATATATATCCAATGATGTATAAATAAGTCACGTGATGTCCACGTCAGATTTTTATTATAATAGCTTTTTTCAATCAACTTTAAGAACCGAAATATCATTTAACTTCAGTTGCAAGAAACAAAGTTAGCAGCCTGTTTATAATTTTTCATTTGTTTTCATTGTTTGAAACGTCAAAATGAATACGCTAAGTATAAATGATCGTGTCAATATTATCAAATGTATTATGGAGGACGGAGTTTGTGCGATATCTCACAATATTTCGCTGGCATGAATAATGGTTGGTTTTCATCTATAGAAATGGTACGCAAAATTATTCTGAAATTTGTAAGTACTGCCTGCGCTGCTCCACACCATCCAGGAAGAAAAATTATCAATAGGAACAAAGTTTGGAACGCAGAAGAAAATGTTTTAGCCATGATTTCCGTAGATCAGCGAATTAGTGTGAGATCGTTGTCCTCCGAAACAGGCTGTAATAAAATAAAAATTCATCGAATTTTGAAGAAGCATAAATAACGTAACTACAAAATTCAATCTCATCAAATATTGGAGACTGGCGATAAAGATAAAAGAATTTTGTTCTGTGAGAATTTATTTGAGAAGGCTAATCGAAACATGAATGTATTATAAAAAATCTGTTTTACCGATGAAACTACATTCAGACTAAACTCTGAAATCATTGTGCAAAATGACTGGATATGATCCAAAACAAATCCTAATGTGACGTGCGAGAGTGAAGGGAAGCTCGTAAAGACGACGTAGTATTGGGAGGGGCCTTTCATCCGCGCTTACGCCGCACTGTGGGTCTAAATCCCAAAAAGCTGGCCAAAACTTCAAAAAATCAAAATTTGATTCGGAGAGTTTCGATTGGTTGATCATATAGAGGAATGATTGCTTAATCAAATCGCAAAAAAAGAAAGGCCCACTCTTATTTCTAGGTCTGTATGCTCAGGATGAAGTTAGCTAATGTCAGTAGAGCATGCGTCGCGCCAAAAAATAGAGAAAATCACGTTTTTGATATTTATCAAAAACTTGAAAGGAAAGTATTTGAGTTCAATTCTATGTCATGGAGATGATATTTGCAGGTATCTATGAGATCTTTTTACTGTGATACAACCTGGATTCATTCCTTATCCCATTGAAATGAACATAATTTGATATTGTCACAAAAATGATTCAATTTTAGAAACTTTCATATTCAACTGGATGAAAAGTTTTATATTCCACCATATCCCGCGAAGATTCGAGTTCATGGCTCAAGTTTTTTCCACTGACTTTCAAAATTCACAGAAGTTAGCTGCCAATAGGTGCCTATCATGCTGTCGTGGCCCTTATCCGCATTAGTGTGTTGCCCGTCTGTTCCGCCGAGCGACACATATATGCAAAAATAAATATCATAAAATCATGGAAGGTACTTATCGGCAACCAATTATCAAGAATATCGTAATTTTAAATGTTCTAAGACTTCATATGTTGATGAATTCTCCAATTTTGTATGCTTGTATCATTTTCAGGATTCAGTAATGAATCCGGTACATATATTGTCACCAGCTCAGAAGTCGATTCGGACTCTGACGTGGACTCCAATTCTTCCTACACTTATTCAGATTAATTTCTCATATTAAAATTTAGTTATAGTTCTTCTTATAATGAACGAAATCTTTGTATCAGTGTAAATTTTACCTGTGTGGTGACATATTGAATCTGCGATTTTGTTTATAGTATTTTCTACCTTGGTTTCGTAATAAGTGACCTAAAAAATCTCGATTTATCAATTTTTGCTCGAATCTAACTTTATTTGAGGTTTTGACCAGCTTTTCGAGATCTGTTCCCACTGTGCGCCGCACCGCGTCGCAGCACATCATCCTTCCCAATGGAAGCCTCTAGTGATTTCTAGAAATGGAAAGAGTCGAGAAATGGAAAATTCGAGAAAACAATATTTCTCTATATAAGGCCAAGCAAAAGACGTGTAGTACAGTACAGTATAAGAGTAGTACTGGTGAAATGGAACTAGAACAGTGACAGTAAAGTGAACAGTGTATATAAATAGTGAAATATAAATATCTGTGACCTTGATTAAATTAGAATTAAGTGACAAATATATAAATATAGTGGTATTAGTGTCATAAGGAGAATAAAGCTTTTATTTCATTTAGATTATTAAAAAGTGACTTTTATTTAATTACAAACTGATTCTTCAAGCAATAAACATTACACTAAAATCCTAAATGTATGGGCTGAAATTTTGGGTCAGCATATTATTGGACCCTATTTTATCGATGGAAATGTGTCCAGTGAGAAATATCTCGATTCACTAGAAAATATCATAGGTCCAAAAATTGCAGAGGCTGCGAGAAATGTTGAAATAATCTATTAACATGAAGGCTGTCCGGCTCATTCGGCGCTAATTGTTCAGGACTATTTGAACATTATATTTTCTAACTCATGGGTTGGTAGAGAAGGACCAATTGAATGGCCTCCAAGGTCTCCTGACTTGAGTCTGTTTGATTTCTTTCTGTGGGGTCATTTAAAATCCAATATCTATAAACATAGTAGGAAATTAAAACAGAAAATTGTAGAGGAATGTGTAAATATTACACCTCGGTAATTAAGTAATATTCGAAGGGCATTTTATGATAGATTAGGTTATTATACTGTAACGTGCGAGAGTGTGGAGGCTCGTAAAAGTGACCTTGCATGGGCGGAGCCTTTCGTCCTCGTTGCGTCGCGCCGCGCCGCATCACATCAACCCTCCCGATGGAAGCCTCTAGAAATATTCCAGAAATGTTGTAGAAAATTCGATAAATGGATATTTCTATATATAAACGCGAGCAAACGATTTGAGAGCAGTGTAGTGTGATGGTGGAGCTAGAGCAGTGAATATCAAACTGTGAAGTGATCAGTGGATATATGTAAATAGTTAAATATAAATATCTGCGACTTTGTTTGAGTTAGTATTAAGTGATAAATAAATAATATAGTGTTGTTAGTGATAACCAGAAGAATGAAACTCTTATTTCATTTTAAATTATTAAATAGTGACTTTTGTTTAATCATAAACTATTTCTTCAAGAAATAAACATTACGATACCGCAGAACATATTTCGAACATTGATTGTAACTTTCTCAATTTATTGTTTATTTAATTCATTACTCTATTTTGTTCTTTCTTTTTCAATGGAATATTCTTTTATTCCAATCGAAAAAGGCTATTCATTCCATTAATTATAATAAAACATGTATGAAAAAAAAATTTGCACAAAATTTGAGTGAATATAAAAATAAAAATACTTCAGGCTTCGTCGGGAATTGAAACTCGCCTACCTTCTCTTGCATGTGAAGTGCGTTCGTTAGACATCATTCAATCACAGCACATGTAATAAGAGGAGCATTACATCGTGATGGATTAAAGAAATCATTTTATATTTAATTTCTTCTTTTTTTTTTGGAATTTTTGGCATTAAAATGATAAATTAGATAGAAGGATGAATACACTGTCATACTGTACAATATTGTGGCATGGTATTCTTCCGAAGACTTCTTATTTGCGAAAAACTGATTTCTTATATTAAAGTCCTATGACAACGAATACTTAGGATACACGGTAAGATTAAATGTTACAGTTGTCTTTTAATTCGAGCATTTGGATAATTGAATGTTGTTCTTTCTCACGATTTTCATGTGAAATCCGTTTAAATCTGTCTCTTGTACTGCTTTCATCCGGTGTTACATTTCAAAATCAAATACATCCCAAGGCATTGTCTACAATATATTGTTCTGCTAATGTAATCCATCAAATTCAGTTCACGTATAATATGTACATCTAAGGATGGACTTGTATCATTATTAATTCAAAATACTGGAAACCGGGGAACAATTCCTGTCTAGAACATGTAACAAACACTTCTGTTGGTATGTTATGCCCGTATCCATGTGTATGTCAGTTACGTTTGTTACGTAACCCCTTTGTATCACTCAATGTTGTGGTATGATGGTTCTGTTTGAGATATAAGGGATTTACTATTGATGAGCACAAGTACAAGAAAATAATAGTTATTTGCTCCACCACTAGAATCCCGAGAACTATAAGAGCCACAAGGCTGGCTAAATTTGATAAAAGTTGCATAATATGAGGCTCATTTTGATGTCCTTCACAAAATTTGAGTTTGAAGACTTGTTCACAAGGTGCAAATCGAAATATAAGCATATTATAAAGAAGAAATCACATAAATAAAAATTTCACACAAAAACTGTGAAATATGTGAGGTACTTGTGCTATGGAACATTCAAAAAATGAATAATTCTAAAAAAGAATTGTTTTCCATAGAAAATTCGAATCTAAGAGTCGGGGCTGAAGCCACCATCATCTTAGATCGGGGATGCAACTGTAGACATATGTTTCGTCCTTATTAGGACTCCTCAGTACAGTAGCATATTAGCTCCTGATAGAGGTTAACATAAACTTTAAACGTAACTAAAATATATTTTTTCATTTGATCTTCGCTACAATAAAGCACAATTAAAAATTGCCGTTACATTATTCTAACACTATAGTTGTTCACTAATATCGTTATCTGTATCAAACCCATGTGTGCTGTAACGTGGCTGTGTTATTCCAGGGGCGGTTCGTCATCCCCCGGGCCACTGGCTGTTGCACCCTTCCACCAACACGCCTCACTTCCGGTCATGCGAAGGCCCTCGCGTGCCGAGCGACAAGTCACGTGGAGGCAGCTTGGAGCGTGAGTATTCTAATGATTTATTTCATATAATCTTGCTGAATATAATATTTTTTATCGTATCACTTGGTCTTTCTTAAATGAAAAAGTCAACAGGATTATTTTGAATATTTATGAAATAAAATTGTATTTTCTAAGTTTTTTGGTGATACTCAATCGTAATGTATTTTAATGAGTGATAGCATAAGATTGCAGTCGAAGTAATAAGCTATGTAAAGTTTGTTAAAAATAAATCATCACGGATGCTGGAAAGAAAGATTTTTTTAAAGACAGTTAGTCTTAGTGTGGTTTCTTGTTTCCTCATGATTCTACTCCGACTATCACCAACGTAAACTTCAAATCTAAATCAGTCACTTCATAATGTGGAATAAAGGAGCCCCTTACTATGAAGTAGTGCTGTTAGATAAAACTAGCTTCCGAATAAAAACATATTTTCGTTAGCTGTGCCAATTCATCTGTGACAGTATTTGTAGAATATAAACTTGAGAGTTTGAATTTGCTAGCGTTTGTCAGTTTTCCGGAGTAGTTGAGCTACGATTTTTCAATAATAACTGGTGTAATTTTTTTTTTGTAAAAGCATGCATAGTCGCCTTATGACTATAAGAAATATAAAACTTTTTCCATTACTTGCTTTATACCCTTCAGTACCTACCAACAAAATATAGCAGATTCATAAAGAAAAACAAATTGATAATTTCTCAATTTCTTTAATTTTAGAGTTTTTTTTTTCGTTTGAAACTCTCAGAGAAATCACATCCAACTCTTGTTCCTATATTTTTATTTGAATCACTGGATCAATGATGAACAAATGATATTTACTATGATTCCTTTATAACAACAAACTATTTTGAAGTGCTCTGTACTTATTCGCAACTTTTACTTTCACTGTAGATGTTACAATTTCAAGTGCACTAAGTCTATTTTTTAATTCATCAACTGCATCCTTTTTATTGTGGCTCATACTTATTACAAACTTTACATTCTGGTCGTTTCAATAATGTGTGAATTGATCTGCTGAACAAATAAAACGTACGTAATATTGCATCTAATATTTCAGAAAACATTCAAAATCACTTACTAAATTTAGTTTGTAGATTATGCTTTCTGTTCTTTAAGAATAGAAGCTTTTAGAATTGTGGCAATATTTTCAATTAAATTATTTTCTAAATTCATTATTTTAGAATTGAATTCCAACTAATACTCCACCGTTTTCTTTAAATAAATCGCTGAAGGAATTTCTCTTAATGTTGGAGAATTACTTTTTAAATCGCTCATAGATGACAGCACAGACTTAAACTGTTATTCATACTGTTCAAAATTCAAATCAGCTGATCTTTGTGAAAGTGTCAGGGAAAGTGCGATGAACTTTTGCAGAAAATATAATTCTTAAGAAAAGTACTTTCAAAAAAAAAAAACGTGAACTCCCTAAATAGAAATCATTTAAATAGACCAAATTGTTATTTTCAGAGATAAATCAAGTCCACCTTACAACATATGTAAAAATAGAATCACTGAGGTAAGCGAAGTTTAATGTATTGCCAAAATACAAATATTCTTTCAGTTTCAAATAAATGTTTGACATGACTACGATGGTTCAGAATTATCTGTCATTCTTCCAACAAATGAGAAACATTCAGTTTGAACCATAGGAAGCCCACTGTGAAATTTTTGACCAAACTTCGATGAAGTTTTACTCGTTATCCAGAGGAATTACAGAAAAAAATTATGGAGAAAAATTGTTATATTTAATGAGTTCTATTACTCAGGGTGTATACCAAACCTGGAAATGTCAGGGAATTTAGATAAACTGGAAATGTCATGGACTTGTCAGGAAATTTCCGTTATTTGTCTGGAAAAAATAAATTATTGGATATTTATACATTATTAATAAAAATACATGAAATTTTCAGTTTGTAAGATACTAGGGGCATCTATCGTATGAACCACAGTGACACAGTTATTACAGTGAATGATTTATGTTGTAATTCTGTGCAAATCCATGAGTTTTACAGATCTATAGATCCATAAAAAAAAATGATTGAAGCGCATTTAATTTTGCTAATTAATATAAATTCGTTCGTAAGGATATCAAGTTCATTGCATATATTTCAATATCTATCGTACTTTTTGAATTTTACTGTCTGGAATTTTATCAAAAACGACCTGGAAAACCTGGAAATGTCAGGGAATTTTCATTTAATTTTTTGGTATACACCCTGATTACTGGTTGAAATTAATGTAATTATATCTGTTACGCCCTGTATAATATGGGAGTATTGTAATCATGATTTTTTGCAAGCTCGACATTTTGATGAATCTACACGTTTTCAAACCTACTGAACCCAAAAAACATAATTTAAAAAAAAGTCGGCCGGCCTGTTGGCCTTTCTGTCTGAAAGCACGATACTTTGAGAACGGATACGTATTTCCGACGGAAATTTTATATTTGAGTTTTACATTGAAAAACTATGTTTAAGTTCGTAAACGAGCTTCTTTCAACTAGTAATATTTAAACTTTATTAATGGAATTTTTTAGTTTTTTCGTTTATTCTATAAACGGTAGTATGTATCATAAAATAACTGGAATTTGAATAATTTGGCACATTTACCTGGAACATTTTTCAAAACTATCAGCGGTTCATTTGTCATTATTAAAGTTTGAATTATTATAAATTCTATTATATTCTTCTGAAGCAATGATCATAATGTAATTTAGAATTATTACTCAAAGTTAATTGTTCTTTAAAAATAAGTAATTTGATTCTATCGTGTTTGGTATCAAATTAAAAGATATTTCAACGATTTTAATTAGTTTTTTTTACAAATTATTTAGATGATGCCTGCTTTGTTATCATTCTAAAGTTCTTGGGGAGATAAGCTCAGTGGAAATATAAAATAAATAATTAGTGGAATTCAATTGAATTAAAGACCCCGAAATCTAGAAAAGGACTCTTAATTTTGAAATAGTATATTATGCTAGGTACAAGGACCGAAAGACTGTCATTTTAGTCCAGGATAAATTTGGCTGCATCCGGTGAAGACGAGGGCAAAGCCCAAGGCGTAGCTCCGTGCAACCAAATTTGTCCGTGACAATAATGACAGTCGTTTAGTGTCCGTGTTGCATACGATAATTTTTGTAACAAGGGCACCGAAGTACCTCCATTGCTAAGCTTTTTAAATAAATTTGGATGTATTGAAAATATCTTATCGATTTGACAAACAGATTTTTGCAAATGCAATCACATTACAGTAAACTAATACAATGAAACATAACTTACATGATTTATTTTATTGATTGATATTTTTCACATTTTCTGTGCTAGTCCGTTCACAATAAATGCACATACTATAACAAACACATTCTATAATAAAAATTTCTTTCAAATATCAATTTGACATATATCAATGAAATAAAAAATCCAACGGCATCATGATCCATGATCTACAATTTCATTTTTATCCAGCAAATCAAAATATCCATTAATTCCCAGTCAACAGAGAATTAATGAAACCATGGTTTGGAATTGAGAACTTTCGAAGCAGAAGTCAGCTCAGTAATAAGGTACTTTCGGTGTACGTGTTATAAAAAAATACTTATTTATTTAATGTAAGGACTGGAATATAACCGCCATCTGTTATTTTAACAATGACAGCTGTTATTTTGACCATGACACCTGTCACTTTGAAATATGCAATTAATTTATGCGATACTCTAAATTCATGGACACAGCGATGAAACTTAATTTTTAATATAAACTATCCAAAAGTGAATAGGGATAAAAAATGTCGCTTATGTTCTCATATATGTATTAACGATCAAGTAAAAAAAAGTACAAGAAAGTATTGTGAAACCGACAAAATTCACCTATCGAGATTTTGATGGAAATATCCGTTTTGAGCATCCCTAAATCCATTTTGACTATTTTCGGCTTGATGTCGGTACGTATGTTCGTTCGTGCGTGCGTTCGTAACTCGCAAATCTCAAAACTGGTTGAACGAATAGGGTCTTATTGTGCACCTCGCATTATGGTTCCAATCATCTGTACCGGAAGTGCACTTTACTTGAAACTTTTTTCGAATTGTTCTAATAAATCCAGAATGATCAACTGTAGGATGTTGAAATTCAGTATTTGAACTTGATGTTGTATCAGAATGGTTATCTGCTATTTTTGTATAAATCGGCCAAGCCAGAAGTGCACTTTACTTAAAACTTTTTTTATATTTTTTGCATAAATCTAGAATGATCAGCCATAGCGTATTGAAATTTAGTGTTTGAACTTGTTGTAGAATCAAAATAGTTATCTACTATTTTTGTATCAATCGGCTGAGCCGGAAGTGCAGTTTATGTGTATAACAGACATTCAGAAATTGCCGTATGAGACAATCATTTCAATTGAAATGATAAGGTAGGCAATGATAATCTGTTGTCAATTTTTTGATTTTGTTTGACATTTCACATGTCAAAATTTTATTAAAATTATATTAATTTTATCCAATTTTGACTTTTTAAAGCTACATTATTAAATCCATAGCAACAGTCATAAGTAAATCATTATTCACAAGTGATTTAAAATGAATTATGGGTGATTTAAAAAAATTTAAATCACTGTTGGAATTCCTTTTAATAAAAAGATTTCGATTCGTGAGGAATAATTTTCCCAACTGCAGCGGCTGCTTCGTTCAAAATTGTATCGGGGACGAGAACATTGATTTAATCACTTTCTTCCATCATTTCAGACAATACTTTTCACAATTATTACGCTTCAATTCAAAATTCACAAAACTGACAGTTTACTGACAGTCACACAAAATTATGTATACAAACACGTGAATTAAACCTATTTATTTGCTCCAAGAATTAAACCACTCGCGCTCAACGCGCTCGTGATTTTGAACTTTCTTCTCGCAAATAAACAATGGTTTAATTCACTTGTTGTATAAATAACTAATAATCTGAAGTGACAGACAACTTTATTGAATAAATTTGTGAATATATCAAATGATGTAAAAGTAAGTCACGTGATGTTCACGTCAGATTTTTATTGAATAAAGTAATACGGAGGAATCATCTGTCAAGATAGTGTGCTGATTTGGCCTTACAAATACATCAGCAAGGTGATCGACAGGTCGATATAGCCGCAAATTTCAGTACATCTTGAAGTGTAATTTCAGGACTAATTTGCCGGCACCGAGAAATAACCACGACCTCAAGAAAGCCTGGTAGTGGATGTATAATGTCACAGGAGTCCTAGTGAGTGATCAAACGGAGCGAAGCCGATTGTGGGAGAAAGGGTGGTTTGACTTTATACCGACCGTTGAGATCGATTACAAGAACTCGTGCTCACCGATGTCAAAGAGTGGAGTGGGCTAACCACTAACCAGCGACTCAATGACGCTACCTCTTGGGGACATATTCTGTTCACGGATGAGTCCAGATTTTATATCCATAATGACAGCCGATGTCAGAGAGTATATAGGAGTATAGGACATTGTCAAATAACCGTTTTGAGCATTCCTGAATCCATTTTGACTATTTTCGGCTTGGCGTATATACGAAACTCGCGAATCTCGAACCCCGTCGAACATGTAATGTTGAAATTTTGTATCTAAGACTGGTCTAAAGTCTTGTTGTGCATCTCGCATTATGAATGCAATCATCTATACCGGAAGTGCATTTTACTTCAAACTTTTTTTGATTCTTTCGCATAAATCTGAGATAATCAGCCGTAGGATGTTGAAATTTGGTATTTGAAATTGCTGTAACGTTAAAATTTTTTATTTTTATATCAATTGGCTGGGCCACAAGTGCATTTTTTACATAAATTCAAAATAATCAGGCATAGAATATTGAAATTTTGCATTAGTCACTTCTATAACAGTTGTACAGCTGAACCGGAAGTGCAGTTTACTAAATGGTTTTTCAAAATTTTCGCATTAAGTAAACTTTATTTGACAATCTTTTTCAATTTTTCGCATAAATACGAAACTATTGACCGTAGAATGATCAAATTTATTATTTGAGCCTGCTACAGCGTTTTAATGAATTGTAGCATCTAATGATCACTTCAAATTTTGGTTGCAATCGATTTGCCTTATGTCAATGTTAGTATTAGCTGTCAATTATCCAATGTAAGTCGAGGTGTACAAGTAAGTCGAGAAAAAATCGTCAAAATGATTGATATTTGTCCGAAAACATTACATTCAAACTTTCAGACCAAATATATTCACTTCAATGCCAAATGCAGCCCTAAGGAAACATCAGAAAAAAGGAAACTTTCAGTGGGTGTTTTATATGTTTTCATCTAGGCATTTGATCCATTGCACAATTTTCTGTAGCAGTGACAAATGTCTGGAGTTTGTCTGTGTCTTGTGCAAACGACCGGATGGATGCGATTCTCACTGTTATACCAACTGGTGGAAGTCTTTAGAGATCTCCATGTAGTAAGAAGAATCCATCCGTATCCCTTCGGGTATATCTTGAGTGATTTTATCGCTTATGTGAATAGTGAGACATATATTCATGACGATATTTACGAACTCAAAAAACAACGCACCTTCTAAAACGAAAAGTGCCAAATATCAAGGCATTTATTGAATAAAAATTGATTATTTCATAGCATCATTTTCTGTACTATTTTATATTTTAACATATCACAATAATCATTTAAGAAAGAAGGTAATTTCAGTGTCTTTCTGAAGACACTCATATGTATGAACTTTTCTATTCGACCAATAAAATTACTAATCCTGCTTAGCTCTCGGGCAACCTCCTCTCGGACTCTTACTCCGAACAAGACATACCCAGACTACACGATTAGCGTTTCATGCTTCAGAGGGTGATAATCTTACTTGTACATGTCACGGCGTATCCAGGATTACCAACAATAGAACTTGCAGGAAAAGTCTAGCATGCGTGAATGAGGACCTCTGTGAGGCTAATTCTGATGAAGAGGGACTCCCGGAGGATGTCTATGTCTGTGAATTGTGAAAATGTATGCAGACAGGAAATGAAGTGTCGAGTATGTGAAGACTATTGTAGGGAAAATTTAAAAGGGTGAATTGTGCTTACTCTTGTGAATTTTTTTAGAAGAAAGAAAGGTCACTGACTGCTTTTTTCAGAGCCAGTTAAGATCAAAGACAAGAAAATGGAAATGAAATATGAGTTTGTTATGTGCCTTGGAAATGCATAGTATTTATGGATATACCAGAAGAGATTGAATGCGAAATAAATTGTTATATAAAAAAATCCTGAAATTTAAATATGAGATTGAGTTGAAAAATCATTCATACATCAATGAACTTTGCAGCATTATAACATTCTTACATTCTGGTGAAAAACCTTTTACTTGTAAAATTTGCAAACAATCGTTCCGACATTTGTCAACTTTGCATCAGCATAATAAACTTATACACACTGGTAAAAGACCATTCACTTGTGTGTCGACAACTGCAAAGTTTGGAGTCTCATAAACTGATACATATGGTAAAAAGACATATATTGTGAAGTTTGTAGTAAGTAAGTCAGACAACCAGTCATTTTGCAGTGGCATAAAACGGTACACACTGGTGAAAAATAATTCACTTGTGAGGTTTGCAACAAATCATTTCGACGTTCGAATGTTTATAAAAAGCATAGGCTTGTTCATATTGGAGAAAATTGCAATAAGCAGCATTTACCATTTGATGCCAGAAATTTGAAGCTTGCTGATAGACATTTTTTAAAAATATAGTTATTATTTTTCTGTTACCATTAGAAATGAGTTTAATGAATATTTATACTTGAAATTTAATCCATTATTTGTTGTCTTCGGTGTTTGAGAAATTGGCTAGCATTTATAAAGTTACTCAAATAAAAATGCATAAATTGATACTGACAATATTTCATTCAATTGTTTAGTAATCATTATAAATGAATTTGTACATATGGAACAAATTTTGAAGATTAACTAAAATATTTTTTACCTGGTCTTGTATGTAAACATAAACTAACCTAAAATTATTATTATATCTGTCGATTATTCTAGGAGTTTAACTCAAATATTCTAAAATATATGTGTGCCAAATGTGGAAGAAATTTAAGAAGGATTCGTGAATTCAAACAAATATGCTTACGACATACGAAAAATATGCGCAACAAGTAACTACAACTGACAATTTCTATAAATATTTATCTGTTTTCATACGTCCTGATTTTTTGTATGAAGAAACAACGATATCTGATAAAAATTAATATGATATAAATATTTAAAACTACAAAATGAAATAAATGAAGATTTAGTTAGTAGTGAAGATTTTATTATTAAAGAAAGAACAAACTTGGTATTAGATGAAGAGGCAGAATTATTACTGCAAGAGATTAAAAAAGAAGACACAATCAGTTATTACATGTAAACAAACTTAAAATGTTCAAGCAAATGCACAAATTAGATGATTTTGTATCACCTTCAACTAAAAATATATATAAATATTGAGGTGAGCTACGTGAAGATTACAATAATAAAATAATAAAACCTTTTCTTCACTTTTTATTAAAATTACTCATTTACATTTCAGTAGCAAAGCTACCATCTTCAGAGTACAATAAATCAGTTATATTGTTTCGTTTTACAGGATTCTGAGCCATTGGCTCTCTTTCTCCTCAGTTCATTTTTTGTTTATAATTTCATGGATTTTTCTATGGAGATGGCGTTTCTTATAACACCGAATCGCCTAGGCGATTGGCTTCACATTTTAGGCCTCTATGGTATCACTGAGGGCGTGTTTACGATGTTTTGTTTGTTGCCATTCATCGACATCGGCTGTCGCTCTGATGAGCTTGTTGTTATGTTGTTCACATTTTGCGAACATTTTTGTAGCTACATTCAACATGTATTCCTTAATTTTAGGAATTTTCACGTCCTTGTGAATATTGTCGTTCCTTATATACCAAGGTGAGTTGGTGATACATCTCATTATTTTATTTTGTATCGTTTGAAGCTTCTTCTTCTGTTTTGTTGTTGCACTGCCCCAAGCCGCAGATGCGTAAAGAAGTTGTGGCCTAATGATTGTTTTATATAGTCTGATTTTATTGTTAATTGAAAGATGACTGTTTCTTCCGATCAAGGGCAGTAGTCGTATGGAAGTTGTTTTAGCTTTCGCTATGGCTTCATTTATATGTGCATGGAAGTTCATCCTTGAGTCGAGTATCACTCCTAGATATACGACTTTGTCGCGCCAGGGTATTGGTCGACCGAAGAGTCTGACGGAGCCTTCTGGTTTAAGTCTTCTTCGCGTGAATAGAATTGCGGAGCTTTTTTCGGGATTCACTGAGATTCTCCACTTGATGCACCAGTTTTCTATATTATCAACAGCTTCTTGTAGTCGTCGTGTAATTAGGCTTGGTTGTTTGCATTGGAACATAATTGCTGTGTCATCCGCATACTGCGCCATTTGAACTCCGCGTGTGTTGCTAGGAATGTCGCAAACATAAATGTTAAACAGAAGCGGTGATAAAACTTGAACCTTGTGCTACTCCTGCGGTCAGACTGTGCTCCGAGGATAAGACTCCTTCGTGTCTCACTTGATATTTCCTATTTTTTAGGTACGATGCGATTGTTTTCACCAGATACAAAGGAAAATTAAGGTTTGTCAGTTTGTACAGCAGCCCCTGGTACCAGACCTTGTCAAACGCTTTTTCGATATCAAGAAAGATGGCTCCTGTTGCTGCCTTGCGATTCATTCCTGTTGCTGCTATGTCTACAACTCTGATCAGCTGATGTACTGTTGAGTGGCCTCTTTTGAACCCAAACTGTTCTTCTGGCAAAATTTTTTGCTCTTCGACTATTTTTACTAGTTGTTTCAGTTTGATGGCTTCAGCTATTTTTGCCATGTGATTTAATAAGCTGATCGGGCGGTGGTTCTGTGGAAATTTTCCATCTTTGCCAGGCTTCGGGATGGTTATTACAACTGCTTTCTTCCATGCCGATGGAAAGTGTTGTAGTCGCAATATAGCGTTTATAATGTTGGCTAGTGCAGTTACGGCTTTTATTGGCAAGGCTCTTAGTGCAGCAGCTGGGATTTCATCTGGTCCCGGTGCTTTGTGGAGTTTGACTTGGTTCAGCAGATGTTTTACTTGTTTTGGAGTGGAAAACTCAATTACATCTTGAGTTTTCTGCTTCATTGTTTTCTTGACTATTTTATGTGTCTTGCTCACAAAGTCCAGGTCTATTTGCTGATAGTTTGGTGAGCACTGGCGTTCTAAGCATTCAGCAATTGCTTGCGCTTTGTCTTTGGCTGTGTAGGCTATCCCTTGAGCTCCGTGTATAGCCTTTGGGGGTCCTCTTTTCGTGCGTAGTGATTTTCTTATTCGCCAGTACGTTTTATCATTTTCCTCTGCCTCGGAGAGTATATCTTTCCACTGCTCATTCTTGCGGTTACGAAGAGCATCTCTGAGCTCTGTTGTCTTACGATTGTATAATCGTTTGTCAGCTGGGTCGTTGCTTCGCTGCCAGTTTTTTCTTGCATTCCGTTTCTCATCGATCAATTCCAGTATGTCTGCTGGTAGTTTAGGACGAATATTTGCAGAGTGCTGCTTTGAATAGCTGCAGTCGTTCATCGTTTCTTTGATTTTTGCCGTTAGATGGTTTACAGCAGATTCAAGCTCCTCTTCGTTGGTTATAACTGGAAGCGTTCCAATGTTACGTTGAAGCATGTCTGTGAATGTATCCCAGCAGATTTGTTTGATAGCTGCTTTTGTAGAATCAGCAGCAGCGCACCCGTTTATATCAAGAACGATTGGGATGTGATCGGATGATAACTCGTGAACTGCTGTTATGTAGCAGTTTGTTTGAATGTTACGGAGTATTGCTATATCCAGAATATCTGGACGATGCCCTGCAGGACTGAAAAACGTCGGTTTCTCTGGTCCGATCACAGTTAAGCACTCTTTTGTAACATATTTGTATAGAGTACGTCCTCTAGTGTTCGTCACAAGACTGTGTCACGCGGGATGTTTAGAGTTTAGATCTCCTGCAATAATGACTGGTAAGTTATCACAGGAAAATACTTTTCTCAGGTCCTCAGAGTCTAAATTATGCGATGGTGACTGGTAGACTGATACCAAACGGATAGGGCCCTGCCATTCCGTATTTATGAGCAGAAAACAAATCTTATAACAACAAACATGATACAGAATACCAAAACAATATCCAATCAAATCATAGGGTTCAAGGTAGGTGGAGCCAAGAACTACAAAGTAAGATTAAGTGGAAACAATAGGTATCTTGCTTTTCAATATTGAATATGATCATCATCCAGCATTAGATATTACACTTTCAGCTATTCAGACTAATATTAAATATTCAAGAAACGGTGACAATCATTCTTACAATTTAAAAAAAACCAATTTCCTTAAACTTTATGATCTTATAGGCCAGTATGATTGGGATGTATTGAAAAATTATACTGATGTTAATTCTGCCTGTCATTTTATGTATGAAGCTTTGTACTCCTTCTTTGATCAATGTATACCAATTATACGGCCCCATAAAAATCGCTATCCTGTCTGGTTTACTGCTAGTATAAAAGCTGATCTACGGAAAAAAGAACATTACAGAAAATTATCAAACAAATATAAAAACAATCAAAGTTATGTCAACAATTTCAAATCACTCCGTCTGAAACTAAAAGCTCATATAAAAAAAGCCTATGCTGACTACATTGCAAATTGTGAATCCTCAATTAAAGACGACCCTAATGAATTCTGGAATTTTGTTAACACTAAGAGAAAGACATCAACCCTTCCTAACATAATGAATTTCAATGGTTCCAGTTTCTCTTCTCCGGGTGATATAGCTAATGCATTTGCTTCTTATTTCCAATCAGTTTATTCTGCTTCTACATCCTCCTCCAATTCCTCTTCCTATTCTTCAGTATCCAACTTGGATCTTATCTCTTTGAGCCATGTTACTCAAGATGACATCAGCCTATCAATAAGTAAATTAAAGAATAATCTTTCATGTGGTTCAGATCTCATCCCTGCTCTCATAATACGTGATTGCTCATTTCCCTTTTCTAAGGCCTTATCTTATATATTCAACCTTGCTATTTCTACTGACACTTTCCCGGATATTTGGAAAAGGACTCGTATCACACCTATACATAAATCTGGCGACGTAACAAATATTGGTAACTATCGTCCTATCGCTGTTCTTCCGAATTTTAGTAAAATCTTCGAGAGAATAATCTATTCAAGTATATTCTCCAAAGTAAAAAATTCAATATCAATATCTCAGCATGGTTTTATGGAGAGAAGATCCACAGTCAGTAATTTAACCTACTTTACACATGTAGTCTCTTCGATTCTTGGAACCAAGGGCCAAGTTGACTGCGTCTATACCGATTTTTGTAAGGCCTTTGATCGCATAGACCATAGAATTCTTCTCAACAAACTCCATACGTTTTCCATCTCTTCGTCTCTTATTTCTCTCTTATCTTCATATCTTTCTAATCGTTATCTCTTCGTTCAACTTTTGGGATCCAAATCTTTACCTTATACCGCCACTTCAGGCATACCTCAAGGGTCAAATCTAGGTCCTCTTCTATTTCTCCTTTTCATAAATGATATTAGCGAAGTATTATCATGTAATCATCTTTTATTTGCTGATGACCTTAAAATTTTTCATCCAATTTATCATTCTTCTGATTGTAGTGTTCTTCAACGTGATCTGCATAGCTTATCAAAATGGTGCTCAGCGAATAATCTTGCATTAAACTTGAGTAAATGTAGCGTAATGTCCTTCACAAGAAAATCAATACCTCTTATTTCCAATTATTCACTTGTTCATACCTCCCTTCATCGTTGTTACACCATACTTGATCTTGGTGTTACTTTTGATCCCAAATTAACTTTTATAAACCACTTTAATAACATATACAACGCTTCCATCCGTATGCTTGGTTTTGTTATACGTAATACGCGTCAATTTCATGATATCTCAGCCATCTTTACTCTTTATTATTCCTTCATTCGCTCCAAACTTGATTATTGTTCCCTTATTTGGAGTCCACTTTATGGAACACACCAGACTCACATAGAAGCAGTTCAGAAGAAATTTCTCAAGTATGTCTTCTTCAAAAATTATCATCACTATCCTGACCTCACAGTTAGTTATGAACAATTACTTGAAATGTTCAACTTAACAAGTCTCTCTGAAAGACGTGATCTCAACTCTGTCAACTATCTTTGTAAATTGATTCATGGAGATATTGATGATCCTAAGTGCCTAGCTTCTTTAGCTTTCCATGCTCCTTCTATAATCACTCGCAGCTCCATAACCTTTTACTTACCTATCCCTAGAACTAATGTATTTTCTATATCACCTATATATCGTATGTGCTCATTATATAATTCTAGATTTTGCTCGGTTGATATCTTTCTATTAAGGCCTAAGCAATTCTATAATACCATCATCAACTGTAAGCTCGCATAATTAGTTCTAATATTTATAATTTGATTGTTTCATTAATATATTTTTATTATTAATTTTTTTAAATTGTACGCTTTTGTTTTATATTTTATTTGTGATTTTGTTCGTTTTTTTTTTCCTGTCCTTTTATTAGGCTTTTGCCTGTCGGACAGTGTATTCTAAATAAATAAATAAATAAATAAATAAATAAACCTAATCAAAGTAATGCAATAAAGATTATCTATAAAGGAGACATACGTAATGCAAAACCAAAAGGAATCGAGGCAAATTATAGAGTTTGAGGTGGGCGGAGCTAAGAACTACAGTGTAATAATAAAATTAAACTACAGGGAGAACTAATTAATGCAATTTAATAGAGGGTTATCTAGAGGAGACAGATCGAAGTTCAATAAATAATTATTGTGTTTTTTCATAAATATGCCCTCTGATAGAGCAAGATCCCAGACCCGCCAGACCTTACTTATTTTCTGAGAAACAAAATGTGTGGAATAGAGCAGTGCTAGTATATACTTTGATCATACGTATACTAGCTAGTTTGTAGCGACGGCCAATTTACAGATACGAGGTGCTAGCGGTACGTTAAGACATTACTCACTTTTCTTAAGGTCTTGAGTGCTGATTTTGAGGTATGTTTCAGAGAATATTGTTAAAAATTGATCATCAACATTGCTAGACACTTCCCATCAGTGGTAATTTCTGCAAGACTCTTTAAAGCTCACAAAGAGTAACGTGATCTTGCTTATAGTTTGAGTGCTAGTTTTTATATATGACACTCGGGGTACAATTTCAATACTTTTTGTCAACAGCTAGATTAATCGTAGGGCTAAACATCCCCTAGACACATCTAAAATATTGCTGTGAGTAAGAGCGCGAGGTCACTATTTGTAGGCTTGATAGTAAGTGAAGTATCTATGGGCATCCAACTCTTCCTTGGTCTGGCTATTTATAAAAAGTCTTGAAATTGCTCACTGAGTATTATATATAAAAATTAGGACTCAGACTATAAGCAAGATAAAGATATTTTTTGCGAGCTTTAAGGCGTTTAGCAGGAATTACTGCCGATGAGAAGTGTCTGGCAGTGTTGATCATCAATTTTCAACAATATTCTCTTGAACATACATAAGAATCAGCACTCAGACTTCAAGAAAAGTGAGTATTGTCTTGATGTACATATAACATCTCGTATCTATAAATTGGCAGTCGGCACAAACTAGTAAATATGTGTATGATCAAAGTACCGACTAACACTATTCTAATCCACAAATTTTGTTTCTCAGAAAATAAGTAAGGTCTGGCGGGTCTGGGATCTTGGACTATGACATGTTCAATTGACGGATTTTAATATATTTCTGCATTTAATATGATGAAGATATTCTTTGAATCTAGCCCCAATATTTCTCTTCGTTTGGCCTACATACATTTTCTCATAATCAGAGTAGTTATAAGATTTGTTTTTTGCTCGGATTTATTGTACTCTGAAGATAGTAGCTTTGCTACTGAAATGTACATAAGTAATTTTGGGCATAGCGGAGTTGCTCCACCAGACCTCAGGTAGCTATAATCTCATAGCTGAGTTGCTCCACCATCGATGACCTCAGGGATTAAAACAATTTTTCGGAAATTTCTTTATTTTCTAATTGGAGATTTAATTTTTCAAAGAATCTTGCTTTTTTTTCCTGTTTTTTTTTTTTTTTGTGAGCCTTTTAGTGAATTTGTTAGCTGTATGGATTTTTACATAAGTTCCTGACTACAAATTCTGCAGAACATTTGAAAATTGGAGAATATTCGGATAATTTGAATGAAAATTAGAATTGATCCTAGAATCAGTTTGTTGTTCTGTATAAAGAGACATCCGCACAGGCCCATATTTCGGGAGGAAACCGAGCTTCTTCACTTATATAATTTTCTAGTACAAAATCACAAAACTGTATTAATTTGGAATCATTCAAAGGAACATTGCCAAATATTTCCGATACGAAGAAATCGTCTACTTTTTCTGGACTTTAAAACTGTTTTAAAAATTGGCTGCCAAAAGAATTACGTTTCTTGTACACTTGTCTTCAGTCTAATGCTTGAATTTTCCGGAACCAAGCTTGCCCTTTCAAAATGTATAACTATTTGCTGAGGATCGAAAATCAGATTAAGTTCCATACATTTTTTTTGTGGGAGTATGAAACAAAACACAAGCGGCCGTAGCCAGTGGTCCTTACAAAACTATTAACAAGATTAGGATTAAAAGTGAAGATGGAGAATCTCAGCTATGGGATTAACCTTCCAACCTTACAGTCGAGGATTAGAACAGGTAAAAGTGGAGGAACTCCGGTACTCCCGTTTGTTTCGTATCGTGTCGCCCCACCCGGTCGAAAAATCTAGTAACGTTCTCGACTAATCTAGAATATTCGAGAAACGGGTTTCCGTATATAAGGGCAAGCAAATGACTTGACGAGGAACAGTCAACAATGATCAGTAGAACAGTGAACAGTAAAGCAGTGAAATAGTGAGTGATTAATGTAATAAATAAATAAATAAATAGTTGAAAATGAATATCTGCGGCTTTATGTAATAGTAGTAAGTGTTTGTTAGTAATATCCGGAAGAGTACAACTTTTACTTTATTTTCAATTATTAATAGAGACAAGCAATAAACATTACAATATATTCACCTATTTGTCAAAAATTTTTGCAGAAAGTTTCATTAGAGATAGCAGGATATGTATGGTATATGTATTATACATCATTAAAATAATCTTTATATGTGAATAATTTAATTATATTTATTTCAGAAAATTCAACAACCTTATGCTTTACAAAAATGAAATAATTATAACCAGTTAAAAATATTTCAGTACAACAATGTGAAAACAGAACATTGGGTGTTTCATTCATTGAACATAAGAAAGAATATAGCTCAACAAAAAAATCAAGCAAAATAAAAAACCTGGAGGTTTACATTCACATAAAGAATTAAGGTGAAGATGAAGATTGAACGGTTGCGAAAACAATAAGTATCTGCGTATATGCAAAGCGAAAAAATATTCTTGTAAACATAATATACATATGTAAATTAACAAAAAATTCGTTTTCGAACACATATGCCCATAATGTGTAACTGAACTACTTGATTGTGGGCTTATTTGCGTCAAAGAATGTGTCAGTTAGGCAATTGAAAACTGACTAGACTCAAAGTATGCTATATTTGCATTACAGCTAGTGAAAAATGTCACTGAATCAAAACTAAGAATTAAATCGTCTTGTCGTATTGCAACGATTCACTGTTTTCAACACATCTTTCCTCACGGTTTTTCGGGTAAATAATAATATCCAACTGATACAACTTTTTCATCTGTGACATTTTATGCAACGAAATTATTAAATAAAATTATACTATTCAGATCCAAATGACACATCAGTTCATGGACAAGGGCAGTACCAACATCCAACTTTGTGACTCCACTAAGAAACGCATATAGTCAATATATTTAAATGAAATTCCGGCGTTTATTTCATTCGATTGTCACTATCATGGTGTCATGCTCCTTCCAATAAAATGCCATTCTAAAATAAAAATAAATTGGAAGAAGTGTATTTCTGGCTGTAAGATTTTTGTGCGTAGGGATCTTATTACCGAAGTGACTGTTTCAAAGGATATAACATTGAATGTATATTACGAAATACTTGCACTTCCATTGATGTATGATAGTGAATGTTGGGCGTGGTTACAGAAGCACAGTGGCGGAGACAGGCTATTTTTACAGTGGCTCGAGCCACTATGAAATTGTCCCGAACACTGTAAAATATTCAGAAATTATGAATGAAATATTTAAAATTGCATTTCATATACATAATATTATTATATGTAAAAAAATATACCTTTAATTAATTAATTAATTATTTTCATTTCAAATCAATATATTTAGTAAAATAACTATTATTCAGTGCTTAATCAATGCAAAGTTGTAATTATGTTGAAAAATTTTCCCTGTAACAGAAACCCTTATTTAATATTTTAGTTTTTATAGATGAAAGCAAGGGGTAAGTTACAAATAATTATTCTTATATTTATTGAAGAAACCGCTTAATCATTTATATTAAATTGATCTTATTTGATACTTATTTTGATCATATTCTTTTATATTTATTGCAAAAAAGTCCGTATTTATAACATAACAGCGTTAAAAACCACCTCAATACATTTACATAGTTGAAATTTCTCGTCAGTCCAAAGTTTCACAAGTTTTAAAACTAGAAATATTACCAGGACAGCAAAATTGTACAAGAGCTCAACCTCGGTATCACTGGAGGTGTGTTTTCAATGCTACTAATTGATGAGCCTATACAAATGATTCAAATTAATTATAACCAATTTCAACCTATAACAAAAATAAAGATTTTTATAAGATATGGAGGATAATTAGCACTGATTATTTTTATCCAATAACAAAATTGGATAATTCTAGCCGATATTTGAATGGTTGTCATTCATTAAAGATGCAGTATTTAGAACCAAAAACATAAATATTCTACAAAATACTGGAGATAAAAATGGAGAACATTGAACAACTATAAGGCGGAACATTAAAAATATAATTGACTATTCCATATGTAGTATTTATAACAAGATTAACAATACTAAATCGCCGTAGAAACGGTGCATATCAGTGGGTATTTGGACGTGTAGAAATAACATCGGGTATTACACTAGTGGTCAGAGTGAGTATTTTTCTCAAAGATGTGGATACCTCCAATTTGTGCTTTCTTCGTATTCAATGGAATATTTTTCTGAATATCTTCATCAATTTTATCTTCTGATCTAGCACCAAACCTTTCTGAACTGAATTCCATATAAAGACGCAATATATTTCTCTATTATTCGTCAAAGAAAATGCAAGAAAGAAGTTTGTTTACTCGCTCCTATGAAAATTACGTGATTTGTTACTAGATTTATAGAAAATTAATTTGAAAAAATGATTTGACTCCTGGAATAATCCTCCATATACCATTTGTAGTTCAAGTATTATAGATTATTTTTGTGGTGCTACCACTCATGTTTATTGTGCTTGTGAATACCACTCGTGCTGCACACTCGTGGTATTCAAACGCAAGCACAATAAACATTCGTGATAGCACCACAAAAATAATCGATAATACTTCAACTACTTATGGTATAATAAATGAATATTTCAATGGAGTATCTTATTGTAATAAAATTGTAAAACTATATGGAGGACTATAGTTCATTTTTTTTAAGAAGTCAGTGTGGAGAAGATAGGGCCTATTTGTCTTTGATCTCTGATTGGTTTAAATCACGGGCAAGTTTACACAAATGATATTTAGTTGTTCACTCTGAATATACTTGTAATACAACTTCTAAAGTCTTTTGATGTGACTGTACTGTTAAGTTACTGTCAAAATTAAATAATTATATCTAACGTAGTACCTAAGTTGAAAATTTTGTTAAAATTTGCGCTCACATTATTATTATTTGTTATAATCCACATATTGCTTGTATTATTTTCAAAACTTGTAATAAATACTTATAAAATCTCGATTTGTAAACGTCACTTAGTGACAGTTGTCAAATTACTAGATTAAAAGTTTTTCACAGTGTGACTCAGTCTTCTAGTTACAGAATTCTTAAAAAAAATAGAGTATAGGCGGTAAATTATAAATTTATAAATTAATACGTCAAGAGCAAACTTTCGATCCTTCAATATTAATACGAGGAGTGAAAGCTTTGTACATATTTTTAAGCATATTGCACGTACGAAAGAATGTGAAATTTGGAATACTTGAAGCTTATATGAAGGAATGCAGAAAACTGAAAGTAAATAAAGGTGTCTCACTTTCATTTCACGACGTGAAGAGAAAACTTTGTACCGCACACACGAGGTGATGTGAAACTTGGCTAACCTGAAGTCTGCGTTGAGGAGGAAGTGCAGAAAGCCAAAATTTATATACAGGCTGTCCTATTTTGATTCTACGTGAAGAAAAAACATCGCGCATGAAGAAATGAAGTTTGTAGGAAGAAGGAGTGCAGAGAAAATTTTGTATCTCGCGCACGAAGGCATGCAAGATATGGCATACTTGCAGTCTATCTGGAGATAAGGTGCAGCATGGTGGAATTATCTACTTCTACAGGATGTCCCATTTTGATTTTTGTGAAAGAAACACTTTATAACGCGTATGAAGGATTGTGAAATTTAGCTCCAAATTCACGTTTTTACTATTTCACTGTTTTTATTTCAGAAGATAGGTACATGCTTTCAAAGTTGTTGCAAATATTTAACCCCCTATACTATCAGGGTTTGTTATATTGTTCCATGATAATTATTTCAGGAGATATAAGCTTTCAAAGTCATTCTACCATTCAATCCCTAGTACTATTAGATTTGAATAAAAAGGGTTATTATAAAAAGTACTAAATGAACTTCCTGTTACCGTTTAGTACATTATTCCACGATTATTATTTCAGGAGATACAAGCATTCAAAGTTGCATCATTTAAGCACTTATACTACCGGGTTTGAATAATAAGGAGTTATTTAATCAAAAGTACTAAACAGATTTCCTTTTAACGATCATTATTTCAAGAGATATAGGCCTGGTTGCATGAACGTGCATTAACTAAAGAGTTCTTTAAAAATGAACAATATCAAATCGAATATATTCCTCAAATCAGTTGCTTAGTATTGCTATCAAAAATTCGATTTGATATTGTTCATTTTTGAAGAACTGTTTAGCTAATGAACGTTCATGAAACTGGGCGATAAACTTCTAAAATAATTGCGGACAATCGCCTCCTTATTAGCCTCCAGTCATTACTAACAAACTAACATTTTTGGTACCACTGGGCCACTGGTAACGCTTTGCATTATTCTGTGAAAAAAACATAACTAATAATTGAAAAATTATTTACGTAATGTTTGTGGATAATTAAATCTTTATCATTTTTAACATAATTTATTATTTTGAGAGAAATATTTTTTATTCATTTACTAATTAATTATTCACATTTTTGCCGTATAGGATTTTGTACAGAGTGCTTCATTTTCGCGCAATGATATGCAATTTTATAATTTTTAATGGTACACCTACCTACATATACAGGATGTAACAGAAATAAGTACATTAATTTTAACCAGTGATAGTTCTCGTCAAGCATAACAATTTTTCTTAGTTACTTCTTCCCGAATCCTCATCTTTTTTAGCATTTCTTATCCCCTATAATTAACCGAGTCGTTCAAGTGCATAGTTATCGGATCCAGTAGCAGTTGAAATAGAACAATTGATTTTGATATATGTGAGTTATCAATTCCTTCAAATAAATTCTGGAATAAAACCGATTATTAATTAATTATTCTGTCTACGATTTTACGGGCAGTTTAGGATTAGCTCAGCGAATTTATTTGGAACGATTTCCGAATTGTCATTTTTCACTAAAAATTGAATTATTGTGGTTATGCTAACGTATTTAATGTCAAAATATTATGCACTTATACATTATGATGAGAATATCATGGGATATTTAGAACTTAGCGCTTATCTGAAACGTAAAATAGGAGATAAGATGAATGAAAATACATTAATTTATAAATGAAGCACCTGTGTTTTAGTTTTTCTCATATTATTACAAACTTCTCACTCAGGTCGTTTCAATAAAATATGCCCAGTGAATTGATCTGCTGAATAAATAAAATATTGTATCATATATTTCAGAAAATATCTAAAATCAATTACCAAATTCTGTTTGATATATTTATAGGTTATATTTTCTGTTCTTCAAGAATAGAGTCTTCAAAATTTCATGTAGCAATAATTCTATTGAATTATTCAGTGAATTAATTAACTTAGAATTGCATGTCGTTTATTATTCCACCGTTTTCTTCAAATAAATCGCTAAATGATTTTCTCTTTACGTTTCTGATGAAGTAAGTTGGGAACAGCAACTACTTTTTGAACTGCTCGTAGATGGCAGCACAGTCTGACACTCCTGACACAGTTTCAGACAATTCAAATCAGCTGATTCAAGTGCAATGAACTTGTGCAGACAATCTTATGTTTAAGAAATGTACTATCCGAAAATATACGTGAAATCCCTAAATAAAAATCAAATTTCTTAAAAATGACATATAAATACGACCAAAAGACAAAATTGTTGATTACAGTGACAAATTTAGTCTTCCTTCCAACATAATGCAAAAATAGAATTATCGAGATGAGTGAATATCAATGTATTGCCAAAATACTAATATTCTTTCAATTCCAAATGAATTATTGAAAAGACAACGATGGCTCAAAGTTGCAAAATACTCATTTCAATCGACAGCTGTCATCAGGGCTGTCATTTTTCCAACAAATGAGAAACATTCAGTTTGAACCATAGGCGCACTATGAAATTTTTGAAAAAACTTTGATGAATTTTTACCCTATATCCAGAGGATTTACGAAAAAAAGTTATTAAGAAAAATTGCTGTGCTTGACAAATTGCATTACAGGTTAAAATTAATGTACTTATTTCTGTTACACCCTGTATAGTGTTGCATATTCTTGAAGATATTTTATTTATTTTTAAAAAGTTCTGATTTGTTATAGTCTTAAAATGATTAGTACAGGAATTATTCATGTGAGATAAATATAAAACTGCATAAAATTGCGCGAAATTGAAGCAATTTTATATTTATTTTACATGGATAATTCTTGTACAAATCATTTCAAAACTATAACAAATCAAAACTTACTCAGAGAGAAATGAAAAAAATATTCTCAAAACAATATAAAGGTGTCTGATTGAAAATTATAAAATTGTATATCATTGCGCGAAAATAAAGCACTCTGTAGAAAATCTTATACGACAAAAATGTGGGTAATTTAATGGTAAATAAACTTTGTTTGAGAAATATTTTGAAATATCTCAGTAATATTTGGAATAATTAGAAGCATAGACCGATGGACTACCACTGTGTATTGGATCTCAAAATATAGGATTTCAAATGAAAACATATATTTTTCATTTTTTTATTCGGAAGTCAATTTCATTCTGAATCAAATAAATTAGTGCTTTACGGGTAGGTACATACAAACATTTTTGAGGAAAATGTAGGTTACTTTTGCTTGCTTACAATTAAATACCGAATAGGGCTTGCACGCAATCTTAATTTTAGTTGTCTAAAATATCCTTGAAGTAATAAATTTTATCAAAATTTATGTAACACTATTTCATAATTAATTTTATTGTAATACTTCATTGATATATTCCATCTGTTATTTACCGCTTTACAGCTATTTAATGTCCTCCGTTTTTATCACAAATAGTGATAAAATCCACTCCAGTTTATAAATCTATTTTATTATTGAATTTATTACATTAAAATATTTCATTAAAATAACAATATTTAATTATATTCATAATTTACCGCCTAAAAATTCTACAAAGTCCTCCATTTTCATCATAGATTGTGATAAAATTTGCTCCAAATTCATACAAAAGTGTTTTACAATTTTATTAAAATAAAATACTCCATTGAAATAGTCAATTATATTTATAGTGTTCCGCCTTACAGTTGCTCAATGTCCTCCATTTTTATCTCCAATATTTTGTAGAATATTTATGTTATTGGTTCTAAATGCTCCATCTGTAATAAATGACAACCATTCAAATATCTGCTAGAATTATCTAATTTTGTTATTGGATAAAAATAATCAGTGCTAATTATCCTCCATAACTTATAAAATTCTTTATTTTTGTTATTGGTTGAAATTGGTCCTAATTAATTTGAATCATTTGTATAGGCTCATCAATGAGCAGCATTGAAAACACACCTCCAGTGATACCGAAGTTGAGCTCTTGTACAATTTTGCTGTCCTGGTAATATTTCTAGTTTTAAAACTTGTGAAACTTTAGACTGACGAGAAACTTCAACTATGTAAATGTATTGAGGTGGTTTTTAACGCTGTTATGTTATAAATACGGACTTTTTTGCTATAAATATAGAAGAATATGATCAAAATAAATAATCAATAGAAATATTAGCTCATATTTCAATTTAATGGAAATAATTAAGCGGTTTCTTCAATAAATATAAGAATAATTATTTGTAACTTACCCCTTGCTTTCATTTATAAAAACTAAAATACTAAATAAGAGTTTCTGTTACAGGGAAAATTTTTCAAGATAATGTCACCCTTAATTACAACTGTGCATTGATTAAGCACAGAATACTTTTTATTTTACTAAGAGCCAGTTTCACCAAAGCCAGTTAAATTTATCCTGAGGTTATTTTATACGAAAACTATTGTTGATACAATTGTAACTATAGTTACTAACTCAAAATATCCTCTACATAAATTTAGCTGACTTTTGTGAAACCGGGCCTGAATATATTTATCTGAAATGAAAATTATTAATTAATTAGTAGTTATTTTTCAACGATTGGGTGTTTTCATGTGTTTACCGGCGCTCTATTTGAAGTGGTATGTTGATTTTACCGGCAAACTGTGGTTACTATAGTTATGCTGACTTACCGTCCATGGGCAAAAGCGGTAAGTAAAAAATTGTGGATTTTCACAAAAAATATTTATTTATTTATCGTTATTTGTAATTGCATTGTAAGCAATCATCAGTAGTAACTCAATTTGAAAAAGAAAATTAGGATCCATATTTTGGGTAGATCTTCCAATCGTGCATAAAATTTTGTAAGCATTACGGTCAATAAGTACAGTACCGATTTCGTATAATATTGGAAACTTCGCCAAGGCTCGGCCTCCAAACTATTATTCTCAATCGGTAAACCGTACTTACTGAGCTTAATACTTAAATAACTATTATTTATAAAGGTCAGTAAGTACAGTTTACCGATTGAGAATAATAGTTTGGAGGCCGAGACTTGGCGAGGTTTCCAAATATTATATGAAATCGGTACTGTACTTATTGACCGTGACGCTTACAAATTTTTTTGCACGATTGGGCGTTTTCATGTGTTTACCGGCCCTCTACTCGAGGTGGTATGTTGATTTTACCAGCAAACTGTGGTTACTATGGTTATGCTGACTTACCTCCCATTGGCAAAGGCGGTAAGTAAAAAATTGTGGATTTTCACAAAAAAAATATTCATTTGGTCATCTTTATTTGTAATTGAATATTCACAATAAAATGTCAAACATGACTGCTGACAGCGAATAAACAATCGTCAGTAGTAATTCAGTTTGAAAAAGAGAATTCGGATTCAACTTTTGGATTTTCCAATCGTGCAAAAAATTTTGTAAGCATCACGGTCAATAAGTACTATACCGATTGAATATAAATAATTAAGCGGTTTCTATAATAAATATAAGAATAATTAATAGACTTTTTTGGTTTTAATTCTGTATATTTAATTTAATTTTTGACGTTTCGACTCTTTAACCGAAAGTCTTCATTAGAAAAAATGAATTTTTGTATCATTTTATAAAATAAAATTAAATATACAGAATTAAAACCAAAAAAGTCTATTTATTATGATATATTTCTGAAAGTATGTATAGATCATAAGAATAATTATTTGTAATTTATCCCTTGCTTTCATTTATAAATACTGATATTCCAAATAAGGGTTTCTGTTAAGGGATGCGATGGAGGATCGATAATAACCAAGATAACGTCTATTTGATGCTTAAAATAATTTATTTTCAATTTTTTTGACTGATGATAACAAGAGTCAATAAATATTGTCATCATTGAACTTTTTATGAGTTTTTGGTGAAAATATAATCATCTAAAATAAGATAAGTGTGTGAAATACTTGATACATATTTTCAGAAGTAATTAAGATTAATAAATACTATGTATAACAGACAGTGGCGGCGACAGCCTATTTTTACAGTGGCTCGAGCGAAAAGTTATACTAAATATCACTTTAAAATTGAATAGTTATCTCGTGAACATCATTCCGGGAACGCTTTTCGAATGACCAAAAATTATACCAAATATCACTTTAAAATTGAATAGTTATCTCGTAAACGTCATTTCGGGAACGATTTTTAAATGACCAAAAGTTATTCTAAATATCACTTTAAAATTGAATAGTTATATCGTGACCGTCATTTCGGTAAACGCTTTTCCAATGACCGAAAGTTATACTAAATATTACTTTGAAATTAAATAGTTATCTTGTGAACGTCATTTCGGGAACGCTTTTCAAATGACCAAAAGTTATACTAAATAGTACAAAACTGAGTCCCTGTAATCCACAAAGTCTAGCGCCGGCACTGCAAAAGCATAAAGAAAGAGAGACTGCTGTTGAAATAAAATTTTTGATGCTATTTTTGGGTACAAAAATTGAATGCAGAATGAATTTGTGCATGAAGAATGTAATAATGGGGAGAATGTGATTGAAATAGTGAAAATGAGTCAGTTACTTTAGTATGAGCTTGCGAACGAATGTCAAATAAAAGATTTATGTAGATGGGTTTACCAGGTGTCCGGAATTCACCCGGACAGCTCGGTTTTTTGTTTTGTTCGAATAAAAAAATAAAAGAAAACAGGACCATGGAGCATGTAACACCACTTTCCCCTTTATCCCTTTTCTCACTTTTGTCAGTGTCCTATTCGTGATTTTTTTCTTGTAACCTTATATGTTGGTGAAATTGAACATGAAAGATTGCGTGAGCGTCCTGCATTTAGACGGATTGATAAGGTTATTAATTTGTGCTATGAAAGAATGAATAAACGGTCTTCTATAAATCAAATCTTATATTGTATCACTTTGAATAGTTCAAAATTATTTTACAATACTTCTTTTTGATCTCGTAGATATCATTTCAATCAGGCCTCGAATTCTCCACCCACTAATGAAATTTTCCAAATCTCGTTTCCAGCTCAAAATTTATCAGCAACGCTAGTTTGTTCCGAATTTTGCTCTGATTTAATTGTCCACGCGCTGAGCGTGGTTTATGGCTAACATTGCGAATTGCGCAGTTAGGGGATGATGGAATGCAGTGGCGTACACATTGAGGGAGTTTTAGGGCTCGTTTAAGAGGGTAGAAGACAGAGGGGCTCGTGTTCTAGAGCAGATTACACACAAATGTTAGGATGAAACGACGGATGTGACAGGACGGGTCAGCGATGCGTTCTATATTTATTGACTGTCAGTGGTAGTTGGAAGTTAGCAAGACAGGGAGGCATTGGCTCGAAATAACGCAGGATGTAAGTGTAATAAAATTTTATCACATTTTTATTTCATTTCACATGGCGGTTTTTGGCTGGAATAAATTCAACTTTATGGAATTGAAAACACTTTTTTTCTGAGTAGTGAAATATGGACATTATTATCGCATACACATGTAAAATATACCCAATATGCAATGATGTCGTAGACTGAATTTAAGTAGATGAAATTTAAGTGCAATATTCATGTAGTGTCCGTAATATAGTGTTTTTACTTACTTGTACAAAGTACAAGGAAGTATTAGGAAATCGACAAAATTCACATATCGAGATTTTGATGGATATATCCGTTTTGAGCATCTCTGAATCCATTTTGACTATTTTTGGCCTGATGTCGATACGTATGTATGTATGTGCGTAACTCGCAAATCTCAAAATCCGTCAAACGTATAATGCTGAAATTTTGTTTTTAAGACTGGTATAGGGTCTTGATGTGCACCTTGCATTATGGTTGCAATCGTCTGTACCGAAAGTGCACTTTACTTGAAACTTATTTTGAATTTCCCGCATAAATCCTGAATGATTAGACGTAGGATACTGAAATTCAGTATTTGGAATTGCTGTAGCATTTAAATGGTCATCTTCTACTTTTGTACTATTCGGCTGAGCCGGAAGTGCACTTCATATATAACAGTCTTTTCGAATTTTTCGCATAAATTCAAAACAATCAGTCGTAGAATATTGAAATTTTGTATTAAGCACTTCTATAACATCTAGTTGTATACCTTGCATTATGATTGCGATCGGCTGAACTGGAAGTGCAGTTTACTCGAAATATTTTTCGCATAAATCCAAAACTTGAACGCAGAATGTTGGAATTCAGTATTCAAGACGATACAACGCCTAGATGCTCATATCCTATTTTCTTTGAGATCGACTGAGCCGGAAGTGCACTATACTTGACAGTCTTTTGGAATTTTTCGCATAAATTCAAAACGATCGGCTATAGAGTATTGGAATTTGGTATTTCAGTCTGTTATAGCATCTGAAGGATTGTCTACTATTTTCATAACAATAGACTGAACCGGAAGTGCACTTCAGTTGGGACTTTTCTTTTAATTGTGCGCATAAATTCAGATCTGTCAGCCGTAAAATCTTTCAGTATTGAGGAATGTTGTAGCATAAGAATGATGATCTATTAGTCAAGTCATGTGATATCCACGTCAGATTTTTTTTTCAATGTACGACCGCTCATAATTGACATCATTAAATAGTTTCCAATCGGTAGCTCTGTAGTCAAATTGTTCCATGTTTATTATAGACGCACATACGCAGCAGCTACAAAATATTTTATTGGTGTATATAATGATTGCAATGAGAGTAGTCAAGAAAAAAACTATGGTGAATGTTGAAGCGAAAACTGGAGAAGTGGAATGTGTGGAACAGAGCTATGAACATGACTGAGATAGATAATGCGTGATGGAATTTGAATTTGAAAATAGGTAATACCTAAATTTACGAAAATAGATGTTGGAGGTTAGATTAAAGTTTTTTGAACATACATTGTGAACTCTTTATTACAATACTCAAGGGACCGATTTTTTTTTTATCGTTATAGAGTGTTACCGTTACATGGACTGAAGAAAGAAAAACAACCAAATTCGCAATAATTTTTATTATGTATTTGATAAATGAGTAAAAGTAAAGCGAAGGATCCGTAGATGATTGTTAAGAAAAGGACAAGGCCTTTAGAAATCCGGTTTTTCTGTATAATAATTAGTTTATTTTGGACGTTTCGGGTCCAATTGACCCATCATCAGCTAGTAAAAATAAGTAACATAAGTACAATGAACTAACAAGTCAAAAATAACCCTTACCAGTATAACAACAGCTGGAACTTACGTAAGTAAATTCAGAATTTGATAAATAGGTAATTAAATTATTTTTAATGGTTTACGACTGATAATACGACAAGTACCTAATGTGTTTAGTTCGAAACCATAATTTCCAAGCAAACCAAGCGTAAAGATGGACGTGTTCAAGGCAATTAGCAATTACGTTATAAAGAGTTTGCACTACAATAAAGAGCAGTTTCTAGAAAGAAAATGAGCCTTCTCGACACAGATCTTTTTTGACAATAATTAAAGAGGTATCATTTGAATTTCTGGAAGATGTGGAAAATAGTATGAAGATATAGAAAGATGAAGTTTTATCATAAAAGACGGATTCTCAATATACTTTGGTAAATTAATTAAAATCTGTAATCGATCCCTCTGGGTTTATAATTGGTTTGCTGAAGAAAAAGTTACAATTTACAAAATTTGGATGAAAATCCTCTGGATTGCAGAATTTAGCATAGAACTAAAAGCACTGGACTGGGGACATTAACACCCAATAAGAGCGCATGGATAATATGTGGCGGACGTAAGCAGTGAGTGACTTTTTTCGTCCTTCGGTTTTAAAATGATATTCGAACATTTGGAAGCATATTCTCTTTATAGTTGCAATAACCTTTACTTTTCATCCTTCAAGAGGCTATTAATTCTTTTTTATATCTGATTTAAGGGTGAAAAAGTGTTAGCATCGGCATTGGTAGTAGTAGTACGACTTCATCGTGAGTAGATCTTGATACATGAAGAAGACTAATAATAATTTTTCATATTATTATAGTGTTGTAATTTGAGATTCCTGTAAACAGTAAACAGTTGTAGCTGGAATTATGTATCATAGCTTACATTTGGAGGGGCTTTGTACTAGTTAACAATAACTTAATGTATGTAATAGTCATATATCGTATTCGTTGAGTTCCCAACTTTCCTGGGTATTATTCCGTCATTCCACTGCTGTCATATATCAACTTTTCTTACTCCATCTCTGGATCTTGTAAATCGAGCATAAAGCTTCTCCGTATCTTGGAACCATTTGTTTTTTATGTGCATCAAGGGTGGTCACGACTACTTTGCAGAGCTGCATAGGGAAGTGCAATGTATACTACTATATATTATATAAATGCATTTGGTCATAGGCGTCGACAAGAAAAGCCATTTTTCTCTCTGATTTCCCTGAGGATGAAACTTGGTAAAGAAAGTTTTTGTAATACAAACAAAACTAACTTCAAGAAGATTGATAATTTTTTTGGTTCACAGTTATATGTTTTTGCTGTCAGCTTAGGACAATTAATCTAGTAGTGACTAGTCAAGAATTCAATCAGATCTGTCTATTTGTGGTCGCTCGAGTGCGAAATTGACGAATCAATTTGAGATAACACTGATAATTTTCCTAGTAAGATTATCAATTGCTGAATAATCAATATTTATATATCTGACAATTCAATTTTCACTTTTACATTATACTTCTGCAAGTCTTTCATTGTCATTAACGTTGCTTCCTTCTTTCACCCTCGCTGAGTCGCCATTGCTTGTGGAAATCGCAACCCGAGATACAAACCAAGATATACTGATATTCCTACCCGAAACCTTGTTTCATTAAATATTTGTATGCAGCTGGCGTATAAATTAATCATAATGTGTAAGAATGCCGGCATTGTGTTTCTGAATAACGAGGATATATGCCAACTTTGCTACGCTCGCTGTTTTCCTAATTTTCGGATTAATTCCAGAGAATAGTTATTTATCAGATGCATGACAAGTAGTAAAAAATTCGCCATTATTATTCTGATTTTGTGTTGAGATTTCTATTATTTTTATTTTAAATTTTCCATTTCTTATGTAAAATTTTAAAAACGTGGAATGCTTGACAATTTCAAGCAGAATTTTGATGCCTTCTTATCAGACATCATCTTGGAATTTGGAATATTCAAATTTCTTTTATTGCTCAACGATACATCTTCAATATTTGGATGGTCTAGAAACAGGGGCCCTAGCAAATATAAAAACACGTTCAAATCATTGAAAAGTTAGACACGATGCGCTTTGCTCGTAATTTTATTTTTAACCAAGCCGCTTATGCATTGAATAACAAATTTTTACATTTGTATCTTAAATAACTGTTAATTACCGTTTTCTTCTCAACGGTCAATTATTTTCATTAACTGACGTCTAAAATTGGATATTTTAGTTTCACAGGTACTGTACAATAAATGACAATAAATAAAAAATAGTAGTCTCTGCAATAATTGCGTGAACTTGAGCATTTTGATATAAGGCCAATTATATTGAAGAGTCACGAAAATTATTGTCTGGACGTCATAATTCTTGTTTGTTCACGTGTTACATACATTAAAAAGCGCAGTGTATAAGTTTATTTGAACTTTACGAGTAGCTCAACGAATGGATCGGTGACAGATATTCCATAAATATAAATTCACAAAAAACCAAATTTAGACAACGCAGCTAGACTGCAAGATAGAATGCGAATGATATACACGTCGTTTATGATAATCAAGTCTAGACCGTGACCGTGAAAAAATATTTTTCTTCAACACTGTTTTGGAATTTGCATATTCCATAAAAAAAATTATGTTGGAACGAATGACATACCAAAAAATCGTTTAGAATGATTCCGTATGCCGTTTAGAATGATTCTGTAAGCCTTTAGAATCATTTCGACGAATCAGAAGCTGTTAGTTTGGTTACTACCATGGTTACTTCCTAACAATTCAAGTATTCATATCTAGTTTTACGTTTGAGATTTAATAATTTTTTAAGTTTCTTGTGAAATATTTGTGAGTTTCCAAAACCTTGTTAGAGAAAGTATAGTCAACAATATGTTTGGAATGGCGTATTCCACACTCGCGAACCGTAATCCTCGCCTTCGGCTCGGTTTACAAACTTTTAGATCGTTCAGAATATAGACCATCCTAATACTTATTGTAGAATATACTATTCTCGGACACTGTTGTGAAATTTTCATATTCCATAACCAAAAATTATGTTGGAACAAGTGACACTCTAACACGTCGTTCAAAATAATTCCGTATGCCGCTTAGAATCATTCAATCATTACTTTCGACGGATCAGAATCTGCTATATTGGTTACCATGGTTACTTCCCAATAATTCAGAGGCTTAAGGGTGCGTTTCCAAAACAGTGACCTGAAGTGATAGTGGTTAAAGTTACAACTACTAGTGAATTTTCAAGTTACTGCCAGTAGATGGCTAAATATTGGTTTGTAGCTGAGATCTAAAGAAAAATCTATTTATAGAAACTACCTGAAAACATGTGTCCAACTAATCTTCTTAACTCGTGGCATTTATTTTGTCGGGGTGTTATTAAAAATCTCAGGATAGGAAATGGAATACGAAATTAAATACAATGAGCTCCCAACCCTTTGGTTGAAAGTGTATATAAATTATAATTTTTTTTTCCATCATTTTTCTCAGAATTAAGCAAATATGCAATATTAATTGATTTTATGGCCAATTATGTGGTATATTCATCTATGTCAGTAATTATCCATTAAGATTTCGTTTCGCTTCTATAGTTTCCATCAAAGGGCCTTCACAAATTATGATTTATAAGATTTCATCATATTTTCACGAATTTAATGCATAACAATAAAAATACATATCTTAAAACTTCCTATCTCTTCGTGCAATTATTCAAGATGAAACATTACAATTTGTTATGAACAATTAATTCTTAATAAACCATTTATTATGAACAATAATAACATTATAAATTAACAAAAAAGAAAAAGGTCAAAGTTTCGAATAAAATATACAGAATTTAAAATCAAAAGTAGTTTTTATAAAAATAAAGTGATTTCAACTCAAAAGACATTCAGTGAAACTGAAAAGTCTCGATCTCAGCCAAATACTAAAATCTCATATCTCGATTGTTTTTCTACGAATGAAGATCCTTTCATAATATGGTATGTCCTAATTATTTTCGGGTTATAATGTCCTGAGTAATATATATAACTTTTACACGTAATAACTCAAAATGATCTTTTAGTCTTTATTGTTTAGTTATTGACTGACGGGAGGTCATGTGCTGTACAATAAAATACTAAATTGATCTTCATCTTGATGATCAAAGCACATTTTTGGCAATTCATGAAAGCTTGTTATTTAAAAAATTTTCAAGTTACTATCTTCTACATTCACTGAGCTTGAATCAAGCAGTTTGGACAAACTTACGAAACAGTAGCTTCCATTTAGTACCAGTTTCAAGTCTGTAAGTGCTGTAGTTGCTGAAATCTCAGCGTCATGCCTGCCAGCCAGACAGCCAAAGTGAACATAATAGCGTATTTTTTTTGCAAGAATGCGCTAAGAATATTACAAAACTAAAATACCAAAAATGTAAAGAGTGATTCATAGATAATTTAGCGCAGCAGTAGCACATAAGTTTCAAACAAGATTTAACTTATTATTTTTGATTTTTCTGTCGTTGTTTGCACAGAGAAGCTGTCTTTATGTTATAATTCATTAATATTTTTCCATGCTCATTAATTCGTATTAATCGTGCAAGATAATCGGCGATTATGATTCATCGGAAAAGTACGATAATCTACAATTACACTACACTTGTTAATTTATATTGTTATTATTGTTCCTAATAAAAATGGTTTATTAAAAATTAATTGCTTATAACAAATATTATATTGATAACAATTATATATGCACAAAGGAGTGAATGGTCTTTTACTCCTTCAAAATCGCTGGAGTCAATTTTCGCATTAGATTTTCTGAGAATTTCAAATCAGACCGATGGTTCAGCCACCTGTCAGAAAAAGACTGAACTATTTTGGTTCGAGTCTATGGTAAAATCTTCTGAAATGACTCGAAATTTATTTCAACAATTTTGGAGAAATTATTGATTTAACTAAAATTTCTCTCAATTATTTATGAATTATTCTTCATTGTGGAGGGCAATGGGCCAATATAATTCAATTTTGGTATGTTTCAATAGAAGAACTGAATTATATTTATTCAGTTCAGAATATTTAGTGAATAAAAAATAGCTATTGCCCTCGGGACAAAAATATACTTCTCGTTTTTATATACTTATTCCTCATATAATCTATCATTTATCAGAAATTGTCGAATTACTTTGTATTAATTTGATTATGAAACATGCAACACATGAACGCCCCTCTTAATTCTAATTCATAGTGACTGTTTCTTGACGTCATTTTAAAGACTTGACACTTGTTCCACCTAGCGGACAATTGGGCTATTGTTATTGTTGAAGACAGTCTTCTAGAAATGAGAGACTGCATCAAGTCAGTATCTCCTCCTTGATGTCACTTTCTCACATTTGTATGTCATCAAATAGTAAAAATAGAACAACGTTTAAATATTTCTAAGCATAATTCTTACTTCTTACCAACATAAATTTATAGATCATTATTGTTTGCATCAACGAATTAGAATACGACCCCAAATATTCATTTCTAGCTATGCGTTTGACGTTTCATGATTTTAAGAGTTTCTCCTAAAATATTGGTGAGTTTGTAAATTATTGTTAGAGAAAATATAGTCTACTATATGTTTAGAATGGCGTATTGCAAACTCGCAAACCGTAATCCTCGCCTTCGGCTCGATTCACAAACTTTTCACTCGCTTTGAATAAGAGCCATTCCAATAATTTTCGTAGAATATACTATTCCAGAAATAAGAAATAGAATCTAACATCTGCAGCTCATTCTTTTGCGTTCAAATGCTTGTATATTCTGTAGGCTCAAATTTGATTGAGAAATAAATGTTTTCATGATCTTTGATGATTAATAATTTATTATTGACTGTGTCAAGCAAGAAGTAATGAAAAATAATTATAAATGATTAAATTGATTTAAATAGGATGCCAGAAATTAGTGAATAATCTTGATAATGAATTTTTCATCCAGAAATGATCATTATATCAATTTATTTATGTGACTGAAAGAATGTAATCAGTAAACGTAATGAAAACAATAATCGGATAATTACTGCCCCTTGTAAGGATGGTCTATGTACCCAAAAATTTTGTTTCGGTATTTTATTCTTTTACATCCAAAATTAAAATAACTATTTTCTCATTGCAATCTAAAATTCAGACTAAATTGAAAAAGAATTATTCATATCTATACATATAAATAAAATTGAAGTGTCTGTCTGTGATTTCGAAACAAAGATTTTTTTCTTAATCTCAAAAAGTTATTAGCGGGATACCAAAATCAAAACACGCGTTTTTTAAACTTTTGTCTGTCTGTTTGCTTGTCCGGGCTAATGTATCGAGTTGAAACTTTCTACAGTTTGTTGCTGGTACTTGCATATAAAATTGTGACAGTATTATCATCGTATAATAAATGGCTCTCGAATCACATTTTCTTTTTTTTTGCGTATCGTTCATTTGATTGAGCTGAAACTTAGTACTTGTTGATGGCACTTGCTAAAAGATTTCTGACATAATATTATCAAAGTATTTACAATAAATGACACACGAGTCGTATTTTTGTTCGTTCACGTATCGTTCATCCAGTTGAGATGAAACTTTGTACAGATGTTGTTGGTACTTGCGTGAAAGTTTCTTACATAGTAATATCAACGTAAAATAGGTGGCGTGCGAGTCGTATTGGGTAAATGTTCGCGCATCGTTTATCCGATTGAGTTTGAACAGTTGTTGTTGGTGCTTGCGTGGAAGTTTCTGATATATAATCATCAAAGTACGACTCGCGCTGCAGTGTAAATATATCTTTTGATTAATATTTCAATAAGTGATATAGAAAATTCATACCTAATTTTTTCGTTTTTGTGTAGTTCTAAATTCGTTTTTGTAAATACTTATCATTTGACAGACACATAGACCAAACCGCTGTTTAATTTTGACAATATATCTTATAATGACATAGAAAACCATTAATAAAGGATTTTTTGTAATCTCTTCTCTAAAGGGAACACTCCAATACGTTTGCATGGAAAATTGTATTTTCTTCGACTATTATTATATTTTTATGGGAAATTCAATTGAATCGGTTAATCGTAGAATAAAACAGCAAAAAAAAAATATATATATATACCATAGGACTACCGGTTGTCCCAGTGCTGCAATCAATTTTTATTATTTTTTCCTCATTGATTTCAAAAAGTTACCGCGGGTAATTTCGTGTTTTTTTAGTGCTGTAGGCAGTCATTATATCTTCAAGAGAAATCCAATTGCATTGATTAAACAACAGAAAAAATCGGAAGCATAGAGCTATCGCAGGTGGTACTGCGGTTAGCCCGAATGCTGCAGTTAATTATTTTGTATTTTTTCATTGATTTTGAAAAGTTCATCTATGTGCGGGCGGGACTGCGGGTGACATATAAGAAGATGAAAACTAGGCTAACCACTGTTGCGTTGATGTTCGAGGAAGACACCTAGTATATCCCGACTATACAAAGTGTCACAAGTCACTAGTCGCGGTGAGATGAAAGTTTCGTTAGCCCTTTCTCTGTTTATCCTCTATTTCTCACTTTCTCCGCGTAAAATCAATACGAGGCACGCGACGAGAATTACACCCTCTCACCTCCTGAAAATATATTTGTCTCTTTTCAATACATGAGGAAGATAGGGTTTTTGTCTTCATCTCTGTAGATGAAAAGTCCATTGGGAACGATTGTTCTATGGTAATAATTGGCAAAGTGAATGTTTTTGTGAGAAGCGCTTCTTTGAAAAGAGCTTTTTTATAAAGGAAGTGGAGTATTATCAGTGTGGAATTGTTTTCAGGTGTGAGATTTAATTACAGCTAATCGGCTTAGCACCTAATGAAGATTATTTTACTAAATGGGACTCTTATTTTTTATCTTCATAAATTCATTTGATTAAATGAGTTATGTGATAACTACGTCAACTATTTGTTCGAACAGAGATTAATAAATTGTTAATACTCAGTCCAGTTACAAAACGTCAGTAACATTTAATAGTTGATGAAATATCATTTCCTAGAAATAATGGTCCGTATTCAGAAGTCACTTCCAACCTAGCAATGCGCTTCAGAACTATGTGTCAGTAGCAGCGGTTACTCCGTGCGTGACAGCAGCTCCAAGGAATGCATGAACTAAAGGGCGCTTTTTGAGGAAGTTGACAATATAGTTTAACGGGACTTCGCAAATGAAAATTGTCCAAATCATATCATTTGGCCCATATAAGATTTTTGATATACTTCATTTTGGTTCTAAAAGTCTTATTTCTACTATCTCCTACACAAACTTCAAATCTGAATTCGTCGCTCCAAATGACTGAATTCCATTTGGTTTGTGTCCAATTTTTATAAAATTTTGTCCAAATTAGTCGATGTTTTTTCTTGTTCACTGTTAGAAGTGGTTTTCCTCTTGCCTACGAATTTAAATTAATTTGTAGTCTGTAAAAGTGTTTTATTCTAACAATTAAAATATTCACCTCAAAGAAGTTTAATCCTAATTTTTTATAATATTAGGGCCAGAATTTCAGTCCTCGGTTTAACTTAAGCGGAGCTTAATTACCTTAGTAACAATTGTTCTAACAATCATTACTATGGAAATTAAGCTACGTTTAAGGTAAACTATGGACTGAAATACTGGATCTTAGGTCCAGTATTTCAGTCCATGGTTTACCTTAAACCTAGCTTGATTTCCATAGTAATTATTGTTAAAACAATTGTTGCTAAGGTAATTAAGCTTCGCTTAAGATAAACCGAAGACTGAAATACCGGCCCTAAGTCACTAATACCCCGGTACAATTAGTTTTGTTCACATTATCATTTCAAGTTCATCATATTGTATTTGTTATATTTCATATTTTGTTGATAAATTGGTTGTGTTCAGGAATTCAGTCAAGTTTTTGTAGAGATGTGTTTCTTTTGTAAGATTATCTTCAAGGTTGTTAGCTATGAGATGGTATGTTATTGTATTTTTGACAATTTGTTCCAATGTCGATTGAGTAGGTAGGCATCTATGTCCAATTGTCCAATTATCAATTTGTTCAGTATACTTTGATGTCTTCTGTTTTCAAGTGATGACCAAGCATTGGTGTCATATTTTATACTTCTCAGTTTATTGTTTTCTGTTTGTAGCTATTTAGTTCTCCATTGTTCGTGAATTTTCATTTTTGTTTAATTTTTTGTCTTCTTTGGATAGAGGAACGTTGACTATATTTTCCAGTGTAGTTCCTATTTTTGCTTCTTCATCTGCTTTTTCGGTCCCTGCTATGTTTTTGTGTGGGGGGGATCCAAAATAGGATACTTATTTTTCCTTTTATTTCAATAGCGTTGTTGATGGTTTCTTGGATCTCTTGTATCATTTTTTTCTTGCTGTCAAGTTTCCTGTATGCTTTGTATTGCACTTAGGCCCGGTATTTCAGTCCTCGGTTTAACTTAAGCGGAGCTTAATTACCTTGGTAACAATTGTTCTAACAATCATTACTATGGAAATTAAGCTACGTTTAAGGTAAACCATGGACTGAAATATTGGGCCTTAGAGAATCTCAGCAGATCGTATGTTCTCTATGATTTGTTTGGGCAGCGTGTTCTATGGCTTTTTTTATGCTGCATAGCTCTGCTGTGTATTCGCTCCGTACACAAATGACAGGTAGCGCCTCTCTTGGATTGAATTATAACAAAAACTTGTATACAATAGCACACAATGTGATGTTACAAACGATTATTTCATGGAAAAATTAGCAAAATGATGTAAGTAAACACAAGATAAAAGTTTTAAAAGTTTATTGTTTTCATTTACAATGAAGTTTTGAGTCAATATTTATGTATATTTAGTGCTGAAACTGAATAACTGATTTGACATTTCAGAATGAACCAAGTCATAAGAACCGGTTTTCAGCCAATTACTTTTAATGTGGAATTTGAACCTCAAGAAATTATTAAAGGGAAAATTTTAGCAGCGTCTCATGCTTTCATGTGATAAGGGTTGAGGAATTGGATGGATTTGGTAATCAAAAACTAATGCCAGGCAGTGTCACACGAACTACATCTGTTATTTTACATCCATACAAAGTAAAATTACATATATAAACTAATTAAAATTCAATTTTTATTACAAAAATATGCTTATGCATAAACATTAATAATCCTTCTACTTAGTTTTCAACATTTTGTTCATTGGATCCGTCAAAAACGAAAAGTTTGACTATTGAGTTATGACACTGCTATCGGTTTGGTTATTTATTCTAGATCCTTCAGTATAAATAAAATTTGTTTGACGGTGCTCTTCTTTTATTGCGTAGAATATATTCCGGTAGAGTTCAGGAGGTGTTTGGTTTTTATCGTACTTTGTTAGGTCTAGATTGAACTTGGGTTGTGTATATTTCCAGGGAGGAAATTTGTGATAGGTTTTATTTTGGATTTGGGGTATGATGATTTCGAGTTCAGTTAGATGATTATGGATGTTTTGCTGGAATGTTGATGTAATGCAGAGTATCATACTTTCTTCTTTGTTTTAGTGGTAGTTCACCTGCTTCAATATTAATTTTATCTATAGGACTGGTTCTAAAGACGTCTGTTACTATTCTTAGAGCTGCGTTTTGTATGGAGTCCAGAATTTTACGTTTTATGGTTTCGCAGTAGAATCAACAACTGATGCATAGTCGATTTTTGGTCTTATTAGAGCATGATATATAGTTATTATGTAGTCTCGATGTGCTCCCCATTTTGTGTGGCCTCTCGCTTTAATTATGTTGAGTTGTTGGGTACAGTCGTATTTAAGATTCAATATATGTTGGGTCCAATTTAGTTTTGTGTCTATTGTGACGCCTAGAAATTTTATAGTTTCTGTATATGCGATATTTATATCATTTATTTGAAGGATTGGTTTTTTTTTTGTTGATTTCTTCTCTTCGAGAAGTACATGGCCTTAGTTTTACCTTCTGAAAAGGTGAATTCTGGTTGTTTTTGCCAGTTTTCTAACTGCTTGATTGCTTCTTGTAGTTTTTCTTTAATAGTGTCTGCATTTCTGTCCTTATGGTGTATTTCTAGCCTTCTAGGTCATCAGCAAAAAGTAGAGTTGCCCCTGTATGTTTTTTCTACAGTTACTATAGAATGATTCTCATTCCACACGCTGCGGCGTGCGGAATAGGTGTCATTCCGCACGCTCAGAGGTTCTTAAGAAAGGCGCGTGGCGTTGCGTAAAAACTGTTTCATTACTGTCATAATTTTTGATTTTTTTATCATTCCTCTACAAAATGGCGTCAATATGAGTAATTCTATCAACATTTGATGAAATAGAATAAGATCAATGAAGCAAATGCTTTCTCAGAAAACGATATATTTTGGTTCCCGCGGACATCTTTAACTGTAGAAAAAATAGCATCCGTCACTCGTGCGAATCGATCATACCATGCTCATGTGAATTTTGCCACTCGACTTCGTCTCGTGTCTGAATTATTCACATTCGCATGGAATGATCTCCATTACGTACTTGTATCGGAATATACTATTTTAAACTTGTTCATTGTAAGAAGAAACAGAGTAACACTTATGATCTCTCTTTGGAGTATCCCATTTTTCTGGTTTTTTCCTAATAATAGAAGCGATTTACTCAGGCCAAGTTCTTTTTGTGGTGATAATTTTCTGCTTACTGCTGTACTCAAATTTAGGCTGAAAATGATGGAAGCATATCTATTATAATTATTTGAATCAATTTAATAAAAGTGTCAACACATGCTTATAAGAACAGCCTATCCAAGAGTATGATTGATGAGTTCGTCAAACCAAGCAAACCGAAGTAGGTGTAATGTCATCAATCTAGTCGCCAAAATGTCTAAGCGCATCAAATCCTTGTAATATCTCACACATAATATGCAGCCTTAACCAAGGCATTCGATTACGAGAGTTCTACTCTCATCCCATCAAATTTTAGCCCAAAACTGTTCAATAATTTCTTTTGTCTTCTAAAACTTCAACTAATTGAGAGATAGTCCCTTTAATGGCGAGCTGCTAGACTGGCTCATTCATAACTATAATATAATATATTTGCTTTGTCAGTTCTGATTCTGTATGATTTGAGAAGAAATATTTACGACAATGGTTGCTTTCCGCATGTTTTCTGTCAATTACTGTTTTAGTGTAATTAAATCTCTAATATTTGATCTATAAAGCTTTGCGCAGCATTTAATAGTCAACATTTAATCCAAGGCAATAAAATACGACTAATTTTATTTGAAACAATAAATTACAAATAATATATTGCAACTGTCATTCAGAGAAGCAGTTGTTATAACATTCTCTTACAATAGTCACAGATATCAATTTCTTTTCAAATGAAATTACATCTCTAAAGTTAGTTGTAGACGGGCGCCAGACAACGCAAGAATGTAAAATCTTATCTAATTACTGCACTTTATAGAGTTATTAAAGTTGTTCTTAGTACCCAGTTTTTCTAGATGGTATTATAGTAGCGTGGCTGGTGTTTGTAATTAGTGTCTTCGCTCAAGAGATTAAAACTTCATGGGAACGAAGATGATTTCGGATCTTTAAACTTTAAGAAATAATATAACTTCCAGAATTTCATTTTGATGGAAATTACATCCTTTCAAGAAGTTTGAATGTCTTAATATAAAGATAAATTGTAAATTGTAAAAGGATTGGAATGGCACTTATACTAAACAACCAAAAAGTTTTTAATCTGAGCTGAAAAAATTTGTAGCTCTTTTAAAAGGACTAATATTTCGTTGTCTAATGTTTGCCGATTATTTTCGACTGAAATTTCATATTCATTTCGCGTTTATTTTCTTCAACTGACATAGATTATTATTGAATAATTTGGAACAGCATTTACCTAAAACATTCTTCAAAATTATTAACGGTTCATTTTTTATTATCAAAATTCTGAATTATCATAAAATTCGTTATATTTTCTCTAAAACTATCTGGGAATTTACATATTCCATAATCAAAAATTATGTTGCAACAAATGACATACGACACGTCGCTTAGAACAATTCTGTATGGCGTTTAGAATCATTCAATTATCATTTTCGACGAATCAGAAGCTGCTAGCTTGTTTGCCGTGAAACAATTCAAGTATTCATTTCTTCTGGATTAATAGTGAGTTTCTAAAACCTTATTGGAAAAAGTATAGTCTACAATATATTCAGAATGACATATTCTACACTCGCGAACCGTAATCCTCACCTAAGGGCCATTCCAATACTTGTTGTAGAGTATACTATTCTGAAACATGCCGAGATAAGAAAAAATGCGAGTCATAATGTGCATCACATGCAAACGTTCGTCAATTTTATTTTTTTTCAAATAAGTAATCCGGCTGTGACGAAGCAAGCTTCTACCGTTCGTCCCTAAAAAGTGTAAATTTCCCGAACATTTATAATATTTCTGTAAAACATTTCGGGTGCTGTGATCATAGCCTAGCCTACAAACAATAATCGGTTAAAACAATTGGTGGAAGAACTAACTTGCGTGATACACTTTATAAGTATCAAAGTGTTGATTAAGTATTAGAATAACTACTAATGCCATAATTAAGTGTTCTAAATGAGTTATAGTCGTATTTATTGCATATCTGTCAAATTTCATACCTCTCATATACAGGGTGTGCAACGAAACGCGAACCATGGGTGTTTAGCATAGGATTTTGAAAATGTGCGGATATTGGCTCTCTGTATATGTTAGAGCAAGAGTACAAGAATGAGAAGTTGTTTAAAATTAATTTTTATTCATGGAAAGTCTACATTTAATGCAGTAGACTATTTGGGAAATAAAATTTGACATTCCCGTCAAAAATCAAATAGCGATGGAAATAAAAAACGAATGAAACAAACTCCCATTGTGACTGTTCAATGCCATGTTATTACAAAAATTACCAATAATGAAAAGATGTTGAAATTCAATTGTTACTCAAGAAACGTCTTCAATTAATGCAGTAGAGTATCTGTAGCATCTAAAAAACATTAACAATAATAACATGCAATTGAACTGTCAAAATGAAAGCTTGTTCCATTCGTTTTTTTATTTCCATAGCTATTTGATTTTTGACGAAAATGTCATATTTTATTTTCTAAATATCTAATGCTGCAGATATTCTATTGCATTAAATAGAGAATTTTCATAAGTAAAAATTTATTTTAAATAACTTATAATAAAATATAAAAGAGAGCTAATATCCGTATAATCTGAAAATCCCATGTTAAACTCCTATGTTCCTCGTTTCGTTGCACACCCTGTATAGAGCCGCCACTGCGCAACAGATTTTTATCAAAGATGGCACTGGCAATGGGTAGTTCTATTTTTGTAATAAGAGATGACGCTGGTATCATTTTTTAGTGCTATAGTCGTGAAGTCTTGGTAGATTAAATTGCTATGCTTGAATTTTAATTAATTAAATTGAAGAGTTGCAATAATACTTCTCAGGATACTTCCGGTATGCACTGTTCAATTTTCTGATTCTGTTGGGTCAGATGTTGGAAGCATCTCTTTGTGAACCCTACACTGTCCAGTTCAACCCAAACATTTGAATTTAAATTAGATCAGACAAATCCTTTTTATTTTGAATGTGAACTGGTTGTTTACGTTGTTGGGTTTGGATCAGCACCTTCCCTGAAGCGCTTGTTCAACAACGGAATCACCCAGGGCCAAGAATAAGCTGTTCTATTTTTTTCCTAAATTATTTCCAAAATAATTGAATTCATTTAACTGCCATTTCTGTTAAAAATCAATTTCTGTATTTTAAAAATAATCGTCTTGATAGTCAATATGTTATAAGTAATGCTTTGTTTATTTCCTATTTCTTTTTACTTTATTTAAATTAAATTTATAAAACTCATTACGTGGTTTCATTTTGGAGAAAATATTTTTACCTTTCAGCACCGTACTCTTCGAGATTAAAACCTCATTTACAACACGAAATTAGTAGTTAGTGTTAGTAGTTATGGTTAGTGCTGGATGTTTAACATGCATAATCGTGGGTTAGCGTTCACAATAACAAAATTAGCCCAGCGTTGCTCTACGCTAATCGTCATTAGCGCAAGACTTTTTGGTTAGTAGTTAGTGGCTCGACCAATCAGAAGGGGGAGAAAAAAGATTAATATATATTTTTTTGAATTTATTTAACAAATGGATCAACATCAAATTTAAAAAAATATAGTACTTACTTATATGTTAATCATCTGAAAGAACTAAATTAACAGTGGCGTGCGGTGACTTTCTGTGATAGTTGTGCACAGTAGGTGGTGAGGAAGGGGATATATACATGGCCAACAATACAGCTTATTTTGCTCGCAACAACCAGCAATCCATTCAAATTTTTCATATATTTTAATTTGGAAATGTCACACGGACTGCTGGCCTTTAATTTTTATATTTTGAGTGAATTTTATGTCTGGCGTTGGTCTTGTTTTCATAATTTCATTTTTTGTTCCGACATCACGACGTGAAAAAGGATTTTCCAGTAGATCACAAATTATAGATCTATTTTCAGTTGTCATTCTACAAATGATAATTTCACAAAAATAAATGATTTAAGAAACGTATAAAATAAGTGTTTACCTAATATTGTTGTCTTAAATAACGAATAACAATATTTTAACTATTTTAAAACAAACTAATAAAAGGCGTTTGAAAAAGAACTTAGCTAAACGTTGAATATTCAGCTCCAGGTGCAGAAAGTCTGCCTGCACCCAGCGAGAGAGAACGAGCGATAGGAGATCGCTAATTTCGGTATGCTTTTTCTCTGTCAGACTCTATTCCTTCACTTTCCTCATACTGACTATGCTAAACAGACCTCGCTCGCCGTGCAGGCGAGAAATCTGCACCTCAAGCGTCGACATTCGTTTCAAATATAAAGCAGAGTGGCCCGCGAGGCGCGCTCGTATTTCTGGTTGCATAAATAGATAAAATACGCTCTTTCTCTGATTTTATAATGAAAATTTGTGAAATAAAATGAAGTATTCAATGAACCATTATATTAATTTTATTTACGTAATTTCTAATATTTTCATAGGGTGTGCAGTGCACACCCTGCACATATGGACTGCACGCCACTGTAAATTAATAATAAAATTGAGGTTAGTTCATTACTTTCTTGTCCTAAACGTTTTGTTCTGACTTTGAATACTAAAAATATCTGAAGAATTCTCAATAAAGTCCTAAATTGGAGCCAGAGTACTCGTTATCAACAAAAGAAACATTAATTGTTATATGGAGCATTGTGAACGCTGTTTTTAGAACTCAAAGTATAATCAATAACCACTAACCGTAACTACTAACACTACCTATTAATTTCGTACTGTGAAAAAAGTTTCATTGTTTTGTATATAGGTTATAACCTCAAGTAGGCAAGTGAGGTAGAAATAAAATATTAATCAATTTTTAAAGGTACGAATGATTCAGTGAATGTACGAATTGACAAGTCCATTTATAAAATGGACTTGTTGATTTTTATAATTTAATTGTCATTATTATTTCATTACACGGTTCTATTGTGTATGTCTTCAAAAATAATTCTAGTAACAGTGTGAAAAATGATTTTTGAACGATTTTCAATTGTTTTTTTTTTTAAATTATTTAAATGATGTCTAGTTTGGTATCAGTTCAAAGCTATCGGAGAGATAAGCTTATTAGAAATCTGAAATAGATAATTTTTTCGATTGCTCACGGTTTTTACACAACTTAACTAAATTATGCCAAGTTTGGGATCAGCTGACATAAAACTTATGACAATTGTAAAATGAAATAGCAATTTCATATAACCGCCATCTGTCACTTTGACAATGATAACTGTCACTTTGACAATGATAACAGTCACTTTGAAATATGCAATAAATGCCTAGATTTATGAAGTAAATTCAGTAAATCTTCTTTGTAATATTTTTTCAACTAATGTTTTGTTTTCGGGGTTATCTGAAATATTTGCATCCTGCCAACTTGATGATACTAAACTATCTGTAATATCGATCGTGCACCTGAAATGCCTTAAGTAGTGCTGCTGTTCCGTTAGTACCAGATAAAAAACACTTGGCAAGCAACGTGAGTAGAACTCAAATCTTAGTGTAGTGCTTAAAATGCTATTAATTTCCAATATAACACAATTTTTTAAGCGAATTGACTGTTAAAAATTTTTAAAATGCTTATATCAAGTTTCTTAAAATTGTCGATTCTACGTCGTCCCACCAGCGGCATCTTAGTCAAAGTAGTCAAACTGTCGATGTACTACTTCACCTCTGATTTTTAATACTTGGTGGTGAAAAAAATTGTTTTAGCATTAGAAATAAGGAAAAATAATAACTGAAGGCGATCAGACTCGGTTGATTTTGAAAATCATATTAATTAGTTGTTTTTCATTGTCAATGTGATAGACAACAGTTATATGAAATTACGATTCTATTTTACATTGTGCATGTGTGTGTGTGATACTAGCGACTGCCTAGTGAAATGAAGTGGCACTAAGACAGTGGTTTTTGTTTTCAATCTGCGGTGCTTTACACCCAACTAATGGGCGAGTTTCGGCCGCTTTGACCAAGCTCTTGAGTCCGAGAAAATGACGAAGGGTGCACTTCATGCTGGATTCGATCTGCAGTCATTGTGTCGTACTCAAGATTCCACGTCGAGCTTGTTCAGAGCGGGTAAAGCTCGCTCGTTATTCGGGAGCGAATCACCGTCGGTTTAGAGCAAAAACCACTATTTTCATGTCATTGACAAAATTTTATTACACCAGTGAGTCGCTAGTATCGCCATGTTACATATATTGATACCTACAAATGTCGATAAACGTAATCTTATGAATAAATGAAACATTTGACAAAAAGTTATTTGTGTTTAATCTTTCTAGTGATGCCCTGGCAACAACTTTATCAGCCCTGTACGGAAAGCTCCTGGTGGTGATGGGAACCGCTTTCCCCATGGCGGAGGTGATTTCCACATACGTCCCACCCTCGTTCTATGAGGTGTACTATTTGTACCTGTACATCGGTAGCATGTTTTTCCTACTTTATATGTACACGATGTTGTTGAGCGATAAAAGAAAAAGGCGAAGAGAACAAGCACAGCAAAAAGGTGAGGAAAAGAAAAATATCTCAATATTCTGTAGTGTGTTTGTAAAGCTCTAGGGATACTTGGTGAAGCTTTGAATCCGTGTGCTTCTTCATGGCTCAAGGCAAAAGCTAGGTTATTTTTTGTTTCTGTTTTGTTCGTGTTTTCTAGTTGTCTTTTACTGTTTTCCTTTTGCGAATGTAACAATAAATCTTCGATCTTCCAAACAATTTTCATCTTTTGATTAAAATTGATACATTTTAATCCATCCAAGATTGTTTGAAACTCTCTGTAATCATACTGATATTTAATAATGTTGGTTTGAATCACAACATATTCACTATTCATTGTTAAACTTGCAGTCCAAAACTTAAAAGTGTGCTTAGTGAAAATAAGTATAGCTACTGAAGTTTAAGTAGGAACTTCTGATTAAGATACCAAAAAATTGAATCATCTGAACGTACAATACAATATAACGTGTCATGATTTTTTTATCTTATTGATTTTTAAAATCCTTTAAAATTGTAATAGAAAATAACTTAAATCAGTGATTTAAAAAAATTACGCTGATTTAAATCAAGCCAACCCTGATTACAAGTGAATGTCTGACGCGATAAAATCCTATCTGCATTATTTTTATTTGCAATAATTGTTTCTTTCTCGCTGTAGCAACCGTATACTGCTTCTTAACATGTTTCCTATTTTACGACAATGTAAAGACATCGTCTTTCTTCTCATTTACATCTACTCAACATCGGAATCATTACAGTGGAACTGCTGGCAACCGTAATGTTCTTGTAAGTTGTAATAGACTGGTCGTTGTCGCCTTCGGAACAACAGAGCCATTGGCCTCTTGCGGTTGCTAACAACAGCAAATGCGAACTTTAATGCTACCTAAGTCCGTCCTATAAAAGGTTTCCTTGATGGTTTCTGTTTCTAGCCATAGGCGTCAACACTTTATTCCACAAAGCAACGGTTTACTGAAACGATGCTGTTTTTTGCTACAAACTTGATTAGATTTTAAATAGAATACTTTGCAGCTAGCGCGAATAAACCAGGAAAGTGGGATAACGTAATTTCTAGTGCAGATATAGATTGCGTCATGCACCTGGACGCGTACTCATTACGCTTAGAAGCGCCATAGTCTGATTTTATAGATTGTGCTCTCTTCTTGATCGAAAACACACAATCTAGTGAAAGTAGCTGACAAGAGTAAATTCAAGTTCATTATTTGTATATTTTTTAATTTTCAAACGTGGCCGAGGAATCAGAAAAAACAGTATAGTAAAGAAACTATGTTTAATTGGACGTTTCAGGGCCGAACCGCCATCATCAGCTGGAAGATGTACATATTTTTAACATTATATTATAAAATAAGTTTTTATATAATCACAACTTTGTGTTTTGTTTTTTTTCCATACTTGAATTTCAACAATTTTTCCAAATTTGTCAGTATTTTTTATATAAAAACTTGTTTTACAACATAATGTAAAAAGTATCTTCCAGCTGATGATGGCGGGCCGTTTCGACGCCGAAACGTCCAATTGAACATATAGGCTGGTACCACGAGCTCTGTTTTTGGCGCTACTAAGAGTGTTGTGTCAAGATGTGTTTTAACGCAATTAGAATTTTCCCACATACTTTAGAAAATACTATTCAGATACAAATTACGGAAAACACATATGTCTACAAAATTTATTTGAATATTTTCCTTTAAAATAGCTTGAAATATTTATATTGCCTTAAAACGCTTCTTAAAATAACACTGCTAGTATAGTCAAAAACAGAGCTTGTGGTACCAGCCATAGTTTCTTCACTATACTGTTTTTTCCGATCTCTTGGCTCCACTCCAATATTAAAAAATTTTGAATGAAAGGATCACCTACATACTGAATATATTTGTATATTTTTAAAGTAATGTTGTCGATGAGGAGAGCCAGTTCCAAAATGAATGAAATCTTGGGAAAAACTTCTACTAAACATGAGGATAATGGAAAAAAATAATGACAAGACTCAAATGATCTTCAAATCACTCATACTGGGCTGAAATTCAGTCTATAAAGAAGTGTTCGTATTTAGCAATGATTGTAGGCTAGCTCGCCACACTTGCGCTTTCGAAAAATATCCCTGAATATTACCGAATTGCGCTGCGCACACCTGTGAAACAGAACTTGAATCTGAGACAGCCGAAAAAAGTGTACTAAACTCTTTATGTTAATCCGAAATCTAATCTATAAATGAAGGTTCACATATAACAGTGGTTATAGATTAGCTCGTAACGCTCGCGCTGTCGAAAAACATACATGAATATTTCCGATTTGCGCTGCGCACGTCTATGGGACAGAACTTGAACCCGAGATAACCAAGAAGAGTGCACTGAACTCTTCATATTGGGCCAAATTCCATTCAGCCATGGAGGCTCGAGGCCCACTTGTCATAATTTTTTTCATAATCTTCATATCTAATGAAAGCTTTTCCCAAAATGTAATCCATTTTGGAGCTGGCGCCCTTTATCAAAAACATTACCAATTTTGGAACTAAACATCATATAAAAGCCATGAATACATGAAATTTATTACTTTCATATAAATTAATGTTCTGTGTTCTTGATTATCAACATATATTAATCATTTAATATTAGTTTCGAGAAATATGATGGAAGCGCTATATTTTTGAAAATAAGAGAGTCAGACAGACAATGGAAAGCAAAAGTAGTCGGGAATCGAATCCACAACTCGCCTACCTTCTCTTGCAGGTGAAGCGCGTATGTTAGCCATCGTGTAATCACCGCAAATGGGATGTAAAATAAGATAGAGGGATATATACACTAACATACTGTGCAATCATGTGCCATGGTATTCTTTCGGAGACTTTTATCTGCGAAAAACTGATTTTCCATATTAAAGTCCTATGACAACGAATACTTGGGACACACGTTATATAATATTGTAATGTTTATTGCTTGAAGAAATAATTTCTTATTGAATAAAAGTCACTATTTAATAATTTGAAATGAAATAAAAGTTTTATTCTTCTGAATATCACTAACAGCACTATATTTTTTATTAGTCACTTAATACTAACTTAAACAGAGTCGCAGATATTTATATTCAACTATTTATATTCACTGTTTGATATTCACTGCTCTAGCGTCACCATGACAATATTCTCCTCAAGTCGTTTGCTTGCCTCTATATATAGAAATATCCATTTCTCGAAAGCTCTACCACATTTCTAGAATATTGTTAGAGGCTTCCATCGGGAGGGGTGATGTGATGTGGTGCGGCGCGATGCAGGGAGGACGAAAGGCTCCGCCTCAGCACGGTCAAGTCCAAGCCTAGTCCACTTTTATGAGTCTATACACTTTCGCCCGTTACAATAATATCCTGGTTTGTATTTGAATGTCAGAAGATATGGTTCACTGACAAAAGTAATCTGAAATTGTTATACAAATGTTACAAACAAGTTGATCATTCTTACAGTCTTGTATTTTGAAGAAAACGTCATTGAAAAATTGAGTGAACAACAAGTTGGCTGACTACATGTTAATAATGTTTCATGCAACTGGGCTTATTAGTTACATTTCACTACATAATAGCGAATTAGATCAGTCAAAAAAATTTCTTGCCAAATATTCTTTGATCATTGATAAATACTTATAATTTTTACAGTTTCGTCAATCATATTTTTTTCAGGTGAAAAGACTCTACAAATCGTCAGACTTTTAATAAGCAACCTGCCTTTGAAACTTTTGCAAATTTCTTTAATGACCTGATGATATAATAGTTCAGAATAATTGGGAATTAATAATATATTATGCTACAATGACCAAACGGCCGTCATTATTGTCCAGAGTGAAGTTGGTTGCACTCGACGAAGGTGAGGGCAAAGCTAATGACGTAGCGTTGTGCAGCCAACTTTACCCGCGACAATAATGACGATCGTTCAGTGTCCCTGTTGCATACGATAATTTTTATTACAAGTGCACTGAAGTATCCTATTACTGAATTTTCTAAATTAATTTGGATATATCAAGATTATCTCATTTATAGTGAACTAGTACTAGGAAATCTAACTTACATGACTCTCGGTGCACGTGTTACTGAAAAAGATTTAAACGAAAATGAGTGTAAGCTGAGTTAAGATTCAGATTTTAGTGAACTTTGGCTACAATTTACCGCGGCTATAAAGAATGTGAACGAGAGAGGAATTCTGTTACGCACTAAAAACCCTACGAGGTCTTTCACGGCTGATACAAAAAAAAAACATTGCTGCTGTTGAGGAAAAAAAAAACAAGAAAAAACAATAAAACAACTTACGCAGTAATAGAGCATCAACTTATAATTGAATCACACACGATCGTTGCAAGCAAAAAGTGTTATCACTTGATTTATGCCACGTCAGGTTTTTGATTTTCAAAAGCAGAGTGTATGAGAATGTGCCATGAAATGTTGATTCTTTTATATTGTGACGAACATCAAATTTCTCCAAAATAGGTGTCGACGTACCTACCAAATAGCACCAAATCATGTAAAAGAAATGTACATAGTTTTCCACAAAAGTACAGGTACAATTGAACAGGGTTCGTATTTATTCTGTGCCTGGGTTTTGTTGTTGCGAATCTTATTGTGATTCACAAATCGATGAAACTGAAATAGAATATCCCAGAGATAAGAGTCAACGTTAAGGGTAAAATAATATTCAGTTTTATTATAATTGCGATGACAGGTTGTTACAGTAATATTCCAATTGAATTTATTGAAGTATAATTATTTAACTAAACTTAAGAATAATCTGATCATTTGTTGGTTTTGGCAAGTAGTGTTGAAAACTACTCTTTTAAGAGTTTCTCGAGTGCCAGCGGATCATTTCGCAAATGAATTATTTCATTTAGAATTTTTACAGCCAATACAGGACAACATTGAGAGAATATAATTTACTGATTTGCTCGTTATCAAAAAGGAATAAAAATCAATCGGAGTGCAAGAAATTTAGAAGTGGACCATGGAACGCAGGAACGGTTTAAGGATTCACTGGTTCGGTACACTGAAACTCCTTTACCTAATATTGAGTTAGCCACTGATGGCCTTTTTTAAATCCTGCATCTAACTACCCCGCCGTAGCGTGCGGAATAGGAGTCATTCCGCACGCTCAGAAGTTGCTAAGAAATTCGCGTGGCGTCGCGAAAAAACTGTTTCATTACTGTCATAATTTTATTTCTTTTTGATTTTTTTATCATTCCTCTCTAAAATCGAATCAATATGAGTGATTTTATCAACGTTTGATGAATTAAAAATAGATCGATGAACCAAATTTTTCCTCAGAAAACGGCATATTTTGGTTATAGATATTTCCACAGACACCTAGACTGTAGAAAAAGTAACATCCGCACAAGCTAGTATTTTATCTAATCAGATGAAGTGACACTTTTACCTTGGCAATGGAGATACATAAATTGCCACTATTGTTACGTTTGAAAAAAAAAATTATGCATTTATATTCTAGAACAAATGTCTTTTAAAATATACGGAATTGAACATTACAAATTGTAGATAAAGTTGGCTTCTATGTTGACGAAACATAACTTTTCACCTAAATTGCTAGAGTTGGGGTAAAAAAGGTTATAATCACAAACTTTTACATTTAATGCAATCCTTGAAAGCCCTTATTAGCCTTAATAAAATATGCATAAAATGGATAGTTTGAGGTAAATTATTAATTTGTTATTTCTAGATAGGAAAACATTTCTATAACTATAAATTCATGGTTAAAATTGTTTCCTCTTCCAAATATAAACTTTTAGTCATTCGTATACATTCTAGAGCATGAATCGTTTTCATTTTACTTTTGCTCACACATTCAAGCAAGAAAAAATTAATCAGGTTTGAAGGGAAAGTATCTATCCGTAATTGTTGCATTCAAATACCAGTGTAAGCATGTCTTTTTTAAAAAGAGCCTGAACCACCAACAATTTTTTAGGGAATAAATAGATCTACGTATTCTCAAAAATAAACATAAGTGAAGTTATGAATTTAGAACCAATTCTTATAAAGTATGTTTTTTTAGATTTTCCACTTTCGTTATAGTCTAGTCAACAAGTTAAAAAACGTGTTAGTTCCTGCTACCGCGAATTAAAATACGTGTGATAGTTCGTTGAACTCGTTATGACGTCTAGAAAAATGTGCAAAAATTTCAAATCCGTACATGAACAAATGCAAAAGTTATAAGCAATTGAAGATTCCAAAGAAAAGGGGTCCACATTTTTGAAAATTACTCAAAACCTATTTGTGCTAGAGGAATTTTACAAACATATTCTTAAAGAGGAGGAAATTTTTAAGAAAAAGTGGTGACTCTCGGAACTTGATCTCCATTGTTAATACATTTTATTTGTTGTTGAAAATAGGGTTTCGCGCGGTGAACGCAGTGCCATTACGCTGCCTTGAAACCGACCGCTAATTACAAAAACTAATTTTACATGTATTAAATATTAATTTGAAAATTTGTAAGAATAACTCTGTCATCAAGAAACTTAGAGGAAACAAGTACTGTAAAAATTTTTTTTTTGTGCATTTGTTAATTAATGAAGCTATTGTTGAGTAATGAATTTTTTTTAAAATTCTCATTCACATTTTAAGTTCGATAATTGTTAAACAAAAGGTCTTAAAATTATTTCGCTTCGTGTAGACCTTTTGGTAGCTATACTAAATGATGTTATCAGCATTGTTATTATCTATTAGTTATAAGTAATTTAAGCAACAAAATAATTAAAAAAGGCAAAAAAGGGGTTACAGAATTTTGTTAATAAAATTTGGTTATTGTCTGCTCTGAAAGTAGTGCTTCAAAACAAATTTCAATAATTATGTAGCACAAAAATTGAAAGAAAATTCTATTCATTATTTATTTTCACTGAATTACAATACATTTTGCGACGTATTCGCCACAAAAACTTAGAGCTTGACGACTGGTAGCCGCACTTTACGGCTAATGAAATATCAATCAGCTACTGAGTGCACTATAAGTATCTGCCATATCCGTAGTGGATAAAAGGCGTGTTTAATGTTTATTTATTCATTTTATTTATTTTTTCAGAAGTATTCATCATTTGAACTAATTTTTCGTGAAAAATGGAAGATATACTGGATTACATTTCAGATATGTCTTTTAAACTTGAGGAAACGAATACTCTAGTTTTATGTGAATCTTCACATTTTGACGTTACTGCAATAATAAAGAATAGTACAAAATCGACTGTTTTAGTATCATCTTCTGGTGCGAATAAACTGAGAGACCTACAGAAGATAGATTTATTTATCTTGATTTTTTTGAGTGTACAAAAGTTTGCGCAATGGCTGAAAGAAGTTTACTGGTACAAATTCTTCAATCCAAGAGGAAAATTCATCATTCATATTGTTGAACAGAAGAGCATGTCAGAGATTTTTGAAATAGCTTGGCGGTATTACGTAACAAATATTAATTTAATATGTTTAAAGGATAATATACTTGGAGCTTATACATATTACCCTTACAAATCATGTCCAGGTGACATCGCACCAAATGTATTATGTCTACATCCAGAAATTCCAGAAATGCTATTTCCCGAAAAAATACCAATAAAATTCGACGGATGCAAGTTGAAACTTGGTGCAGTTTATATTGAGCCATTCGCTAGCCGATCAAACATTTTCGAAGATCCTAAACAATCTGGTTTCGAAGTAACAATGATTGATACTATTTCAAAACATTTGAATCTAGTTCCAATATTTCTGAAACATAATTTTACGTTTTGGGGTAATAAACTTCCAAATGGTTCTTATAGTAATCTATTCGGCTCATTGGAGAGACGAGAAGTGGATATAGTATTTGGAGGTTCATATCTATCACCAGATTGTGCAGACTTTGAAATTTTGTGCTGGGTTACCATGGATAATATTATGTGGTGGGTTCCTTCTGCTAAATTGAGAGATCCTTGGGCCAATCATATTTATGTTTATACACCATCACTATGGGGATTATTAGTAACCAGCATATTGGTGAATGGTATTGTTTGGTGGCTTTTCGGTAAAAATAAAGAGAAATATATTATGTACAATTATTTACCGGAAAGTATCATTGCATCATTATATGTATATCTTCAAGGAGGCGTAGCATCTCCTAAAAGTACGTTTTTAAGAATTTTGGTCGCTCTTTGGTTGCTATTTAGTCTAATTTTATACACGGCACATCAAAGCCAATTAGTAAGTACTTTAACTGGTCCTAAATACGACAAACAAATATCTACTATTCAAGAAGTAATAGATACAATGCCAGTTGGATTTATTCCTCCTGGTATAGGATATTTCCAAAACCCAACTGATCCTATCGATGCAAAAATACGCAAAAAGTGGTACCCATGCGCCTTGGATGATGGATGTTTGAACAGAACAGCTTTTCTAAGAGATTTTGCGACTTTACGAAGTGAATCACAAGCTTTAGTTCTGGTATCGAGGCTATATCTATCTCATGAAGGAAGGCCATTATTATATAGTTTCAAATCAGGATTAAAACTTATGTCCAGATACTTTCTGGATAAAGGAAATCCCTTAATACAGAGAATAAATCCGATCTTGAGCAATTTGGTCTCAGGTGGTTTGATGCAAAAATGGATATCTGAAACTACTTATGTGAAGAAAGTTCCAGATGAATCAAAATTAACAATTCTGACACTTAAACATCTTGCTGTTGGGTTTCTTTATTTATTTTGCGGATTAATTTTGTCAATAATTGTATTTATTTTTGAAATAGTTGGAGGAAGTGTTAAGAAAATGTGTAGAACTTATTCGTGAATTAATTATGTTAATGTCGCATTGAAGGATTATCAACCATTTAAATAGATTTATTTGCGTATACTGTGTACTGTGTTGTTAAAACAATTTATGTAAATAATAAACATGAATTGTATAAATTTGAAATTAATTTAATTCTCCTTCATTTTATGTCGATTTGAATGAAACAAGGATTTTGAGATATTTTCTAATCCAGTTTCCAATTATACAATGTAAATTAAATTGAATACAAAATAATGATTTCAAAAAACTTAAATTTCTTGAAGTAATATTGTAATTCGATAGTTTACACTTCATAAACTATACGTAAAGTACTAAATATAAAAGTGAGGTAATTACATTTACTTAACAAATAGTTATTTTTGTAATAAGTGTGCGAAGTGATTGTTTTTTTTGTTGCGCCTGAGAATGTCAATTTTAACCGAGACCGTAAGGTCGAAGTAACAAATTCATTCGAAAGCGCAACAAAATACAATCACTTCGCACACGAAATACAAACAATATTTTCTCGCGAAATGTCAAAAAATAATAGATCAACAATAATGATTGTTTTATTCAGTAAAATGTAGGAAAAAAGTACAAACTATAATTAATTTGCAGTCATCTTGGTATTGTAACCAAAAGTATGCGCAATTGTTGTTTGATAAATAAAGAACTGTCAACAATTAATTTTTATATTCAAAAATAAGTAGTTTTGTGTACAAATTCATATTTCTTTTTTGTTAAATACCTGTTTGTTTCTATCCTTGTAGCATTACTGAACTGATTTATAGTAGATTAGGTGTGCAAAAATATGTTTCATTTTTTTACTAGTGAAAAAATCACGAACTTTGCGTTACCATAATAATACAAAAATATCATGTTTTTTTGACAGTTGGCGAAAAATTAGATTTTTTTGTGAAATTATGTTGATAGCACTGTGTACAAAAATTGCAACTGATCTATTTGTCAAGTTATTTGTAGAATCTTAATGTCAATTTAAGCGGTGTACTGCCTTGCTTTTTTGAAAGACTCCATTGAATCTGCGAATCGGATAACTCTGAATTTAATAATAAATTAGTTTGAGTTCTGTATATTTATTTCAAACTTTGACATTTCGATCCTTTGACCAAGGATCTTTATCAGAAGAAAAAGATACAAAAATAAACAAGGCGAGTAACTCTGAATTTGTTGCTTCTGAAATCTAAAATATATAATAAGCGATAAGATTTGCGATTTACTTTTATGCTGGGGCCACACTTACGCCTAATGCCATTAATTGAGGCGTTGCTTAACAATAAACACATTGTCAATGACAATATATCAATTGTCACATAACGCCTTAATTAATGGCATTAGACGTAAGTGTGGCCCCTGCATTAGAATCACAGGAAAATCTTATAAACTATATACAGAAAATCGCCCGTATCATTAACACAGAAAACTCTTAAGAAAAATAAAATTTAGAGATATGTTATATCAAATTCATCATCAGATATAGTTAATACACTGTTATTATCATCAGAAATTAATTGTAATAATAATTTTTCTTTTACTTTTACTAATAATGACTAAAAAAATGTGGGAAAGCGTTTTTAATTTTCAATCTAAGTGAACGACAAATCACTTTTCCGCTTGTGATTATTAGCTCTCAGATTGGCTTCTTGGAAAATGACAATTTGCATTGAGAATCAATTTTTCATAATAACCGAAGAAAAAACTCGTTAATTCTGTTTAATAACAACTGGAAATAATTATACGAAAATATGTTCGCCATCCAAACGGTTTTGTGTAAGAATAAAAACAAACTATTCTGAGATGAATTTCGAAGTTCTACTGTCTTTCTTTGAAATAAAAATTACGATTTTCTAATGACCTAAAAATCTCCAGTCGTTATCAGGTGTTAACTGTTAATTGTTAACTAATGATCAAATATAGTCTAAAACTTCAAAAAAAAAAAAATAGAAACAAAGCTATATTTATTTATTCATTCAACATTTAATCATTGAGTAACATTATTATTGTTCACTAAAAATATTAAATATAAAATGAATTTAATGGATTCGGCTAATAGGTCAAAGCAAATATTAAATATTGCTTTGTTCTGGTTGAAAAGATGATTTAATATATTGTCACAAATATGAAATATTTGTAGTAAGTACGTCACATAATTATTTGTTTGAATCCGCTGTAACTGTAATCCTAGTTAGTATTGACAAGGTGGATGTTCAATTGTCGGACAGGCTATGGTCATTAGATGCTCGGTGATTGCCAGGCAACAACTGTTAGACAATTGAATGTTGGCCCATTGTCGGCTTAGGTATATAGGCTACGTTCATGAAGTCTACTAGCGCCTCTAGCGGGCAATGGGGAACGATTGAACTCCTATTTTATCATTGTTTCATATCTATAATTTTTAAAATGTACTAATATTATTTAATTCAGCTGTGTGCGTATAATATAACTTGCACAGCATAAAAGGTACGTTTAAATTACTTATTTTGAGTATTTTTTCTTCAATTATAAAGTACCTATTAGAGAAAACGTCTTAATTCGTTCAAATTGACAGGATAACCTCAAAGTATGACGCCGATGATCTTGCGGATCGGGTTTGTATGTATCAAATACTGTATCCCTTTTACCGAGGAAGCATTGAATGAAAGCGTGAAATTAGTTTTGCCATATTAAACATGTTGAAGAATATGTTGCTGACAATATTAACAACAAAATTATTGCGAAGTGCATCCGACAAGCTTCTATCACTGAAACAACTCACAAATTAGAGATAGAGATGAATCCATGAATCCCAAATCGATGATGAATTTTTCTAATTTTACAATTGAATTACCAACATCTTTGTTAAGTATATAGATTGATAATGAAAGACAGATAATACTCTATTTACCGCTTTGATCCAACTTCACTCGTTTTTTTTTTTATGTTATAACTGCGTGCATGAAATCTATGAAACTATATTTCACTTGAATCATCCTTAACACAACAGCCTGAAACAGAACAAGTGTTTTCCTATGTTTTATATGCAATTATTTTCACTTTTAAACTACAATGATCAATGACGTATTGTGAGAAATAGAGTTCGGTGCTTACAATGGTGCTCACCATGAGCGCTCGCATCGATAATTGTTCAAACTCCGCCCCCTTGCACATAGCCTAAAAGAGCGTAAGCTAGGAGAGGAAGTCAGTCAGTGATTCAGTACGAGTAACTGTGCGAAATATTGTGTTCATCCGAGTTTATAAAATAAATACTGGCACTGTAACCTGTGTTAGAAAAATTATTTACAATAAAATTTGTGACAATATTATAACGAAACTCAACTTGTTCGTGGAGCTAATAAATTTATTTTCACTTAGAACTATGGTAATATAGCTGAAAATATCCATTCATAAATATTTCCACTTATAATCGGCGCTAAACTATACACTTATACTGCACTCATTTATTATTTACACGATAACACTGTCTGCTATTTATTTCCAATGCTTCTTATTTATTTCGAATAGTTCACTTATTTGTATTCAGTCTTGCGTGCTCCGTATCCGAATTACCAATAATTATTATTCTTCGTTCGACCTAGTCCCGGTTTTAGATATCACCGCCTAAGATGTCTCGAAGATTTCAGATATTCCACGAGACGTCACCACATCAGTTGGGTTTGTCACCCGTTTAACCGGCGTGGCGAATGGAAGTTTATCCTGCCTTGATGACATGCAGAAGTCTTATCTCTCTAACAGTGGATTCCATACGTGTACAAATTCTTAGAAGACTCGATCTTATTCATAAAAAATATTGATGTACCTATAAATTACTGAAAATGTATCGGAAAAGTTGAAGTAGATATTATTTCTATATTTTTAACGTTATTCAGAGACGCGTATACGATCAACAAAAAAGACACTAATGCCATCTGTTTTACTTTACTAATTTGATGATAGATTTGAAGAGAATATTTATCTAAAAAGAAAAATTACTCAATTAAAATGAGTATAAATAAATTCATGCATATATGTAGATAAAATTTAAGTGTCTATCTGAAATTTCGCAATAAAAACTTTTCTCAATCTCATATGGTTATTTGCACGATCTCATAACCCAAACATGCTTTATTGAAAGTTGGAGGAAAATCAAAGTCTTGTATCTCACTGTTCAAAATAGTATTTTTATATGTTCTTTAAATCTTTGTCTGTCTGTTTGATTGTCCAGGCTAATCTCTGAAACGGCTGGATCGATTGAGTTGAAACTTTGTACAGTAGTTGTCAGTATTTGGGTAAAGATTTCTGACAGTACCATCAACGAACAATAAGTGAAGCACATTTTTCATCCGACTGAGTTGAAACTTTGTACAATTGTTGCTGCCATTAACGTGAAGATTTCTGCTATAATATTATCAACGTGTAATAAGTGGCGCTCGAGTCGTTCACCCGATTTAGTTGGAACTTTGTAAAGTATATCATTAAGGGTTGTTGTGACCTATTCGTCAAACCGTTTCACACCCTCTTCAATTTATCGCTTTCCACTAAAATTTTCCCCTCTGCCTTGAAAACTTCGCACGTCACCCCAATCCAGAAGTCAAATAGTAAAACTGATATTTCTAATTACAGACCAATTGCTATATTACCCAATATTTCCAAAATTTTTGAATCGATCTTTACTCTTCCATTTATAGCTCAATTGAAAAACATATTTCAATCAGACAACATGGTTTCATGAAAAGAAGGTCCACTACACCTAATTTCATGAATTTCACGGAATTTGCCAGTAAAAGCTTTACACGATAATAAACAAGTTTATTTATTTATTTATTTAAACTTCCAAGGCCTTCGATAAAATTGATCGCTCTGTCCTTCTCCATAAACTAAAACAAAATTTCAATTTCTCCAACAAGCTATTATCACTTCTATCATTCTACCTGAATAATCGTACTCAGCATGTCCATTACAATGGTTTTCTTTCTAATCCATACTATCCTACATCCGGTATACCACAAGGCTCTAACTTAGGAACATTGTTATTCATATTATTCATAAATGATATTGTTGACGTAATAAAACATTCTGAAATCTTGTTATACGCTAATGATCTCAAAATATACAGAATCAATAATTCTCAAGAAGACTGCAATAAACTACAAACTGATATTCAAAATCTTCTACATTGGTGTACGACTTCTAGGCTACAATTTAATATAGGAAAATGTAAAATGATGAGTTATAGTATCAGGAGGGAAAAGCTTATATTTATCTACTATGTATATGGGTAACAATGCTCTGGAAAGAGTTTGCTGCTTTAAGGATCTAGGAGTTTTGTTTGATGAGAAATTAACTTTAAATGATCACATAAACTCAATTTTGAAATCATCATATAAAAGTCTTGGATTCATAATTCGGAACACAAAATCATTTTCTAATATATTGGCAATAAAAAGACTATACTTCACCTCTGTTCGCTCCAAACGAGAGTATTGTATACAAATATGGAACCCAATTTACAATAAATATTCTAATATTATAGAGTCTATCTAGAAAAAATTTCTAAAATACTGTTACCTTAAACATCACAAGATTTATCCTTCATTAAACTATTCATACAACGATTTACTACAAGAATTTAATATGACTTCATTGGATAATCGAAGAAAGATGTTATCGCTACAATATTTGTTCAAATTAGTAAATAATATTATTGATGATCCCTGTATTTTATCATGTATATAGATTACTGTACCACGTGCAACTAGTCGTACTAGGACCACTTTTGCCTACTCTTTAGCTAAAACTAATTATGAATTAAAATCTCCTGTACGACAAATGTGCAAGATCTATAATGAATCAAACTCTGATATCGACATATTTTTCGATTCGTTCGCTAAATTCAGGCAAAAGTTAATACTTTTTTTGATTGTGATAACTACGCTTAAACATGTATTCATTCTGGGTATCGATTTACAATTATATTCAAGTTTTTGTATTATCATTATAAAGTATTTGATTTTGGTTATAATTTGCATTTTCTCACACATTATTTGTTATAATACAATTGTATTGTTTTACTCATTCACGTCTTTTGGGATTTCTATCCTGTTAGGTGGATTATATAATAAATAAGTTGTTGGCACTTGCCTGAAAGTTTCTGACGGTATTATTGACGTACAATAAGTGGAGCGCAAGTCGCATCGAATTGTTCGTTTGCGCGTCGTTCATCTGTTTGAGTTGGAACTTTGAACAGTTGTTGTTGGTGCTGGATATTTCTATTAATCAATATCTTAAAAAATGATTTAGAAAACTTATGGTAAATTTTTTTGTCTTCGTCTAGTTCTAAATTTGTTCATTTAAATACTTATGATTTAACAGACAGGCCAAACAGCTGGACCTGAAGGGCTGAAATTTTGACACTGAATTCCTAAAATGACATAGATAACCACCGAAAAACGGATTTTTTTAAGTTCTATTGCTGAGAGGGTAAATTGGGACACTTCAATACTTCTGTCTGTTATTATATTTTTATGAAAAAATAGGCTAGCCTTAGAATAAAGCAACAAGAAATAATTATAGCAAAGCTCGCGGTCTTTAGTGCCGAAATCAATTTTTTTTTTGTACTTTGAGCAGGCCAAACATGCGGTTTATTATAGGGCTGCAGTCAATTATTAATTATTTTCTCATTGATTTTAAAAAGTTACCGACTGGTGAGGCCTACAATTTTCTTGTTGCAGTCAATTTTTGTTTTCATTGATCTCGAAAAGTGCTGTAGTCAATTATTATATTTTCAAGCGAAAGTCATTCGAACTGATTGACCATAGAATAAAATAACAAGAAATGTCTGAGGCATAGATCTACCGCGGGCACGAAGGAGCATAATAGAGGAGCGGACACTCAGTTGGAAAACATGAAGCCTAAAATATAATGCGGCAGGTGTGAGAGAGATAGCGAGAGCGGGCCTAGCTTTGCGTGCTTCATATGCAGAAATAAGATTATATTCCAATTATTTTCAATAATATACAATTACCAGATAGATTTCTTATTTTGTTAAATACATTATTTATTAAATAAGAGGCAAAAGTGAAAGAAAATTAGCATTTCTATTCATTAAAACCTGCAATGAATTAGTACTAGTGTTTCATCAAGACAAGATTTCTTGTCTTGATGACCATTTCTTGTCTTGTCTTGATTTTCAAGACAAGAAAATAAAAATTTCTTGTCTTGCCCATTTTTTGACGACGCATTTCTTGTCTTGTTTCAAGAATTCTTGATATGTCTTGATCTTGACTTTTAGGGGGAATCCCCTTTCTTCATTGTTTTATCCAATCTGAACACTCAGTTTAGCGTTAGTGTCTACCCTTCATCCTCTCTGTCAGTTATGTTATGAATCGATTATAGCAACATTTTCCAAGATTGCCACCAATAGAAATAAATGGAAAGTCAGTTATTTTCATGTTTTAATCAGTATTTGCAATTATTATTGTTATATGATATAGCAATGTTGCTAAGAATTAACAACTTTCTTAGAGTATTGAGGATTCTACCAATACATTTCTCTTCTACATAAACGATTTAATCACTGGAAACTGACGACTTATGCGTTCGATATGTATCAAATATTTGTTTTGGAAATCATAGTCACTGATACTTTTCACTTCCCCGAATAGGTTTAAATTTATAAATGAGCTTTTTTAACTGGAAAATTTAGAAAAATATTATTCATTCTCGAAAATACTTATATTGCAAGCCGCCATACGTCACCATAACAATAACAGCTGTCATTTAGACAATGACAGCCGTCACTTCGACAATGACAGCTGTCACTTTGAAAATGACGCTATCACTTTGAAAATGACGCTATCACTTTTACAATGACGCTGTCACTTTGAACTGTTAGTTTGACAATGACAAATATCAATTTGAAAGTTGGTATGATACTCCTAAATTCATGAAATAGTGATGAAACTGGCCATAAAATTTATTGTCGGGAGAAAACTGTGATGACTACAGCAGATTTCAATATTTCAATAATAGAATAATAAATATGCAGATTTGAATAATTAATTGTCAAGATATCAAGATTTCTTGACAAGAAATCTTGATTCTTGATAGTACGTTCTTGTCTTGTCTTGAAAAATAAAAAACACTTCTTGTCTTGGTCTTGTCTTGATTTCAAGACAAGATCAAGACAAGATCAATACTATTTCTTGATTCTTGTGAAACACTAATTAGTACATTATGGAACATGTTTTATGAACGTTTCTTTGGGCACGAGTTTTCTGATTATGAATTATTATAATAGGCACATAATTAATATGATAAATATTTCATATTACAATAAGCGTAATAAAATTGAAAAAATACACACAAACAATTTTTTATTCACTAGAAGAAAAGTAAAAATAAAAAATGCTGCTCTGCAAAAATGAACGAAAATGTAATAAATATCTACGAACTCACCAAAAATTAACAGTTTTTGATATAACTTCTGGTGCAAAAAAAAAAGTTATTAAATTAAACTGTGCAATAAAATTTTCATTATTCGACTCTATTCTGTCAGTAAGAATATCAATTCTTTAAACATAGTTCTTATTACTTATGCAAGATAAGTATTTTTTTGCTTACATTTCTCCGGACGGTAAATGGCTCTTTGGCTTTTGCGTACGCCAAATATAATTTACCGCCCGAAAAAAACAAGCGCAAAATAGTATTTACCCGCATCCGTAATAAAAAATAGTATCTGCAACTCGTGCGGTACTTGAGCTTTCGTGGGCAATCGACAACTTATCGCACTTGTTGCACAATAAACTATTTTAATATTCAATTTTTCGGAAGCAGCACAGGAGAAATAAAAAAATATTCTAATATAATGGCATACAGGGCTAACAAGAACATTTGCTTCGTTTACTTTTGACAATAATTGTATTTTCAATAACTTGTATATATTGATGAAAAGTGAAGAAATTAATGTTGCAATTCTGTGTAAATCCATAAGTCTTTTGCATTTATAAATATATTGATAAGAAGTTTCCTCGAAGTTGAATTTTTCACAAAAAGTTTAGGTTAGATACGTTTGATAATTTGAAATTTTGATATAACCTTTCAATTTCTAACATAGAATTGTCAGTATTTTAATTTTAAATTAATTTCTACTCACTTTTACATCTCTAGACGACCATTCTTTTATAATATCCTCCTCTCTGAAATGTTTTTCACAAACGTAATCTGCAATTTTCAATCTTCTATTCTGTCGTGGTATGTTCTTGCGCCACTTATTTAATAAAGTATCATTATAGGGTTCAGAAAAAAGAGAATATTTGTGTTTACATGTTCTGTACCCACTATTACAATTTTGCACACAACATTTTCTTCCTATTTTACAATATATTTCCATATGAAAATACTAAATAAAGCGAAACTTGCCATTTACCTCCTGACAAATATGAGCCCTCCTCTACCTATCTCTCAGTTACTTTCTCTCTCTAACAATATTACATTTTTGGCTTCACTTTTGCAACACAGTTAAGATACGGAATTGCATAGGCGTGACCGCGAGTAATGACTGCTGTGTTCCAGGTGCTGCTGTCAATTATAGATTTTTTTCATTGATTTCAAAAAATATATCCATAGGCGAGCGAATCCGCGGGTGATAGCTAGTATATTGTAATGTTTATTGCTTCGAAATTGTTTATAGTTGAAATAAAAATCACTATTTAATAGTTCAAAATGAAATAAAAGTTTTATTCTTCTGAATATCACTAACAACACTATATTATTTATTTATCACTGGATACTAACTTAAAAAAAGTCGCAGATATTTGTATTTAACTATTTATATTCACTGTTTGATATTCACTGCTCTAGTTTCACCATTACACTACACTACACAAGTCTTTTGCTTGCCCTTATATATAGAAATATCCATTTTTCGAAAGTTCTACCACATTTCTGGAATATTTCTAAAGGCTTCCATCGGGAGGGGTGATGTGATGCGGCGCGGCGCGACGCAACGAGGACGAAAGGCTCTGCCCTTGCAAGGTCACCTTTACGCCACTCCACACTCTCGCACGTTACAATATAATATAAATGAAGTCCAAGTACTGTACACTTATATTTTGTATAAGAATAAGACCCACCGTCCAAGTGACAATAAAAATTTATATATTTCTCAAGTACTATAAGGTTTTTTTTCAAATCGCAGTAGCACTGATACTTTAATTTTTTCTTGCCCTATCAAAGAATAAAATATAACAGAAAACAGTGGAATACTCTATTGTCCGCTGCCGGCCAGAAATATATGTATAACTTTTCTTATCAATGACAGTATACAAGTATACTACTGGGGTACAAACTACCTCTATTTGAGTTTGTGGTGTTGAAATTAAAAATAAAATAGTCTTGAAGTAGAAACTGTCAATTTTTTTTCCATGACAAAGTTGGAATTATTTCATACAAACTGTGGCTTCAAATCCCCAATTGAAAAGTATTGAAATTCCTACCTCAAATAGCCCAAGAAAAAACCAACATCATCATTTCACATCGTTAAAACTACTTGTCACATCATCAATCTCAATCTTTTCTTAAGAATGTCTGTTATGTATGTGTCGTAGCATTTAAAGAATGGAGTAGATTTCGCCAGCGGATAAAGTAAGCTGTGTTTATACTTTACCGTTCAAATGAGATTTACTCAGTGTGCGATGTGTGGGCGGGTGTGTTTCTGTTACCCTAGAGCCCTGACAGTTAATAAATGATCCGACGCCTCTGGTTTTGTTTTCGCACAGATGTCTGTTGAAAATAACACACGCGAACACACTGTGTTGGAATATGAATTAATAATATGTTAAAGAGTTGGTAGTTGTTTTTGTGGTCTTGATTATAGGGATTAAGTTGCTTCATAGATTGGAAGACATTCTTCAGAACTCATTTATTCATTATGTATATCAACAGATTATAGTTATTTATGCGGTAAGAACATGCAACGATAGTTTTTTTAGCATGAAGTTTTGAAGTATTTGATGGCGAGGTTTGTCGAGTCACTAAAATTATTGGCCGAAAGCTAATATGCTTGATTACACTCGTATTGCATACAAGATTTTTTTATGGTTCTGAATAGTAGCTTAAAAAACTAATCTGAGATACATGACAGCACTAGTTGACATTCAGACTTTACACACAACTTAAGCAATGAATCGATGACAGATGTACATAAAGTGGCGAGTTTTGAATTTCTTCCTAATTTTCTCTTCATATCATCAACTTCCGTATTTTAACATCAATTGTTGCATTTCAATTATTTAAATCTCATGTTGCTCCAAATTTCAATCAATTTCTATGTTTCTTTCAATTGGACTCTGAATTTCATCAATGTTTGAAATTTGTCTTTTTTTAAATTTTCATCAAATTGTTTTCATTCTTATATTTTTTTGCCCCATCACTAAACAAGTTTTGCGCGTTTAACGAAATAATCACAGAAATAACTTCATAAAAGACCATACAAAATCGTTTACCACTGATTTCGCTCGCGTGAGTAATATTCTGCGCTAAACATGAAACATTACATGCTGAAAATCTTAACCAAGTGTGGTTATCTCAACGTTCAGGTTAATAAACTGAGTTCAGTTGTTACAACAAAAGCAAGCATCATGACGAACATTGAGAATGTGCATAGAGGAACTAACAAACGTTCATGTAAGAGGAAACGAAGGTTAATGCGATCAAACAAGCGAAAACAAAAGAGAGGAGAGCAATATAATCACTGTTGGTTTGCACGAACTTGATGACGATTAAATGTCAGAGAGTAGGAGCTCTAAAAAAAAAAAAAAAACTTCCGGAAAAAAGATTTCATAGGCAACTATACACCCGTCGGACAACATTGCGAAACGTAAAATCGGAGTCAATTTCGTAGATATTATTGCCTGTAATCTAATAATAGATTTCATATTATTTTTTAATACAAATTATAATCTGTTTTCTTTGTTTTTCGTTGGTAGCCGTAGCGCCAATTGAATAATTATGAAAATATTTTTTTTGCACATTTTTTTTTCGATTTAGGTGTGCATAAATGATTCAATAATGGAATTTAAAGATAATTTCTTAATGTATCAATTCGAAATTAACTCGTAATTTTTAGAATAATAAAGATCCATTGAGATTATACTTCCAATGCCACTACCAACCGCTGTTGAAACTATCGCACGGCCGAAGAAAAAATATAATTATTATACAGAATTTTTCTCACAAATAACACAAATCACAAAAGAAAACCTGTATCCAATAATTTTGTATCACGCAATTGGTCACAATTTAATTCGAAGATATGGCAATTATCTTTCATACCTTGGATAAGCTTTTTTTGCGTCAACTATTTCTTGTTTGAATTCTGCTGGGAGTATTATCTCTTTTTCTAGGTATTGATTTGCAATCTACATTCTTCTGTTCAATGCCGCTTTTCTTTGAGTATCTCATCTGAGGGCGTTTCATTACCATGAACTCTATAAATAGCGAAATTGACACTAATGGTTAATTTATAAAAGTCAGAGATATTAGCCGCAGATAAGAGCTTGAACCGGTACAATTTTTCAACCAGACTTGTAAAGAGTACTTATATGGGGGTTTGGTTTCTAACTGCGTGTTACTGATATTAATATCCATTTATACGCTAAAATTAACGGAAATATTCTCATATAATTTTCATCTTTAGTTTATTGAAAAAAATCAAAATCAATTAACTAATAAAAGTGACATTCATTTGATTTTTATGGCATGTGAACTTCGATCAAAAACCTACATAACTGTCACAAATATTTTTACTTACTTGTACTAAGTACAAGAAAGTATTGTGGAACCGACAAAATTCACTCAAGATTTTGATGAAAATATCCGTTTTGAGCACCCCTGAATCCATTTTGACTATTTTTGATGTCGGTTCGTATGTTCGTACGTGCGTGCGTTCGTGCGTGCATTCGTGCGTGGGAGCGTAACTCACTAATCTCAAAACTTGTTGAACCTATAATGTTGAAATTTTGTATTTAAGACTGGTATAGGGTCTAGTTGTGCACCTCGCATTATGGTTCCAATCGTCTGTACCGGAAGTGCACTTCACTTGAAACTTTCTTCGAATTTTTCTAATAAATTCAGAATGATCAACCGTATAGGATGTTGAAATTCAGTATTTGAACTTGATGTTGTATCAGAATGGTTATCTGCTATTTTTGTATGAATCGGCAAAGCCAGAAGTGCACTTTTCTTGAAACTTTTTTTATTTTTGTTCGCATAAATCTAGAATGATCAGCCATAGCATATTGAAATTTAGTGTTTGAACCTGTTATATCATCAAAAAAGTTATCTATTATTTTTGTATCAATCGGCCAAGCCGGAAGTGCAGTTTATGAGTATAACAGACATTCAGAATTTGGCGTATATAACAATCAGTTAAATTGAAATGATAAGGTGAGCAATGATAATCTGTTATCAATTTTTTAATTTTGTTTGACATTTTAAATGTCAAAATATTTTTCCCTAAATTTAATTTCGTAAGCATGACAAAAGCGACAAAATTGGATCAGAACATGCTTTTTCATACAAATTTAAAATTAATTTTATTATGTTGGTCACACGGTCCAGCTTTAATTTCAGCATTATTCAGGGTGTATACCAAACCTGAAAAATCTGGGAAACCCGGACATATCAGGGAATTTAGACAAACTGGAAATGTCATGGAATCGTCAGGGAATTACCGATATTTAACTGGAAAAAATAAATTATAGGATATTTAAGCATTATTAATAAAAGTAGATGAAGTTTTCACTCTGTCGTATGAACCACAGTAACACAATAAATACAGTGACTGATTTATGTTGCAATTCTGTGCAAATCCAAGTCTTACAGATCTGTAAATCCATAAAAAAAATTATTAAAGCGCATCTACTTTTGTTGATCAATACAAATTCGTTGATAAGGACATCAAGTTCATTATGTTTTTTTTTTTTTTTGTAATTTATAGATACTTATATAAGGTTTACACAGAATTGCAACAATAATCTGTGATTATATGTAAACTTGTACCAAACATTTGATTTTTACTATCTGAAATTTTATTGAAAATAACCTGGAAAACCTGGAAAAGTCAGGGAATTTTCATTTAATTTTTTGGTGTACATCCTGATTATTGAACTCCAAATATACATATTTATCAAACCTCTTGAAGGAATGAAAACAAAGTGAGGCACTGAAATCTACGATTATCTGACGGTCTAAAAGTACATACAAGGAGATATTGTGAAACCGACAAAATTCACATATCGAGATTTTTATGGATATATCCGTTTTGACCAACCCTGAATCCATTTTGACTATTTTTGGCTCAATGTCGGTAGATATGTACGTATGTATGTATGTATGTGCGTAACTCGCCAATCTCAGAATTCGTCGAACGTATAATGCTGAAATTTTGTAAAAAAGACTGGTATAGGATCTAGGATCTTGATGTGCACCTCGCATTATGGTTGCAATCGTCTGTATTGCACTTTACCTGATACTTTTTTTGAATTTTCCGCATAAATCTAGAATGATTAGCCGTAGGATACTGGAATTCAGTATTTGAAATTGCTGTAGCATCCAAATGATCATCTCCTATTTTCATCCCAATCAAGTAAGCCGGAAGTGCACTTCATATTACAGACTTTTCGAATTTTTCTCATAAATTTAAAATAATCAGTCGCAGAATATTGAAACTTCGTATTAAGCACTTTTACAACATCTAGTTGTACACCTTGCATTATGATTGTGATCGGCTAAGCCGGGAGTGCAGTTTACTCGAAACATCTTTTAATTTTCCGCATAAATCCAAAACGATTGAACGTAGAATATTAGAATACAGTATTTAAGATGATAATACTGTCTAGATGTTCATATCCTATTTTCATTAGGATCGACTGGGTCGAAAGTGCACTTTACTTGATGATCGTGGAATTTTGCGCATAAATTCAGAACTGTGAGGCGTAGAATCCTGGAAATCAGTATTTAGGAATGTTGTAGCATATGAATGATGACCTACTGTTTCCATAGCAACCGACTAGCCGTGGAATGATGAGATGTTGTGTTTGATTACATATGTCCAATGATGTACAAGTAAGTGACGTGATGTCCACGTCAGATTTTTTTAAATTGTAATTTATCGAACGCACTATCCGTAAGATAAATAATTATTGTACAATTACATCTTGAAGCACAAAGCTGCAAAATTATATCAAGATGTGTATATCTGTGATCATTTTTTACTAGGTAAAGAGGAAATTTCATATATTTCGATTCTCAGTAGATTCGATAGTTCATACTTATTTTTCCTCGACCAAGCAACCCCTCTATATCAATGGAAAGAGGGTCAGGGAATCACATGTTTCTATAGACACCGAATGGCGATTGATCAAAAGAATACGATAACTATAGAAACAGATTCTTCCCCAACAGGAGCTTCACCGGTGAACGATTGAAAATACCAGCATAAGAAATCAAGATCAAAACTGTTATTTACAAAAAATGTCATTAGGTTTCCATTTAGAATCATAATGCTCAACGAATTAGAGACAAATTGGAAATTTGAATAAATAACAAAGAAACACGTGTCAAGAACAATTCATTTTAAGCTTTAGATACTATTTTATTACTCATAAAAATATAGGAAAGTTCGTGTAATTGCATGTTGACTAAAAAACGTTTTTATAATTAGTAACTATCTGTCTAAGCTAGACAGATTTATACGATGACTCACTCAGTCCATTTCATCAAAATCCTTCAAGCTTCGATCGCTTTTTAAATTCATTTCCACAAGAATCTTACGTTAAATAATAACACTAGACTGTAGGTAAACAGCTGAAATATACGAAAACTGCGATGTAATACATGTTTATGCTGTATTTAACACCCTTAATGAGTTCCTACACTCACATTTTCTGTTTAGATGCTGTATTATCTATTTATACATACATATAATATGAACGTACACTTATTAAATACAGCTTCACGAACAAATTGCGCTCTCCAGTTTTCCATTTATATTCAAATGAGGTATAAAAATAAAAAAAAAGATGCTGAAAAGTTCTTGTCTGCAGTTTCAGAACATTACTTTGCTTTTAAAACAAAAGGATTTCGTATGTACGTACTTGGAGAAAGCAATAAAATAAAGTTTCTCTGCTTAGGCTTCAGAATGACATATTTCATTGTCCGCCTTATACAGGGTGTATCTATACCTATGTAACAAACTTTAATGGTATATAGTATTTGATCATGAATCAAAAAGAATTTTTTTCAAAATTAGTAAAATTATCAGTACTTAGCAGAACATGAGAATTTTAGGTATCACTGTTTTTCATCTTCATATCCGAGAATATAAACACAATTTTATGTAATGTTCATGAACGTAGTCTATTTTAATGAATTTAAGGTAATTAATCTTAAGAGTAGCCTTCAAACCAATGTCCCGAAACCTTTCATTTACTTGAACCCTTTTTAAAATGAAGAATTTCAAAAAAATTCTTTTTGATTCATGATTAGTACGCCAAATATGATATGCCATTTAAGTTATAGATATAGATACACCCTGTATTTACTAGAATGTGGAGAATAAGAGAAAAGTACATAAGAATATTTTTTCTTCAGCTCACTGTTTCTCCAGAAAAAATGTATCATTCAGTTTTTTCAATCAGAACTACTTTTATATTTTAGCAGAATCATATTTTAATGCTGAATTCATACAGAAATAATTAAATATAATGCGATAGCGCAAAATATAGCGTAGATAATATAGGACTAAAGTGCCTTTAATCCCTCAGATGATTATTGCCCTCGACTTCGTCTCGTGAAATAAACTTTATCCTTAGGATCAAATCAAACCTTCAAGTCCCTCGTTTATAATATAATATTATTTACGATTGTAGAAAAGTAACAGTATCTTACATGATTTTCAGTGTAAGAAGTTGTGCAATGAAGTTTTTAAACTCAAATTTTTCGTAAGTGACCAATAGTAGCCGTCTAAGTAATATTTAATAAAAAAAAATACTCATGAAAATTTGACTATCTCTAACAAGAATTAGAACTATGGAGGGTAAAGATAATGAGAACCATCTCTGTGTATGAAAAGTGTCCGCCGAAAAGAGTCAAATTAAGATGGCGTTACCGAAGGAAGAGTGTCCATTTTAAAGACAGGTTATATTTACCAAATAATGTTTGACTACGTAAGTGATTGAAATTTTATTTACTGTGAATATCTTAACTACTCTAGTCGCCATAAATTTTTAATATTACCACTCAGCACAATTCATAAGGCGTAGTATAAGAACATAACATATTTATTATGAAAATCTTATGCGTGTTCACAATGAGCATAGCATAAGCAAAGTATAAAAATTATTTTAAAGAGATATTGCGGCCTGAGTTGGTTATAAAATGTAGATAATTTTAGTTTTTAGTATCTGTCACAATTTAAATCACTTGTCCTAAACAACGTTTTGCTTTATTTTTGTTTTGATACGATTATTTTATCAAAACAGCTTTTTGAAACACTCCTTTTTTTCAAATTTTATATTTGAAAATATTTTTCATTGTTTTTGGTTTTGTTTTTTATATTAAAGCTCTTAGTTTAGGGGATTATTTTTGATTCTGCACATGTTTGTAATTAAAAGTCTCTTTAGGAAGACGAAATTCGTTCAGTATTGTTACTAAAACAAAGATTATAAATATTCCTAACCACAAAAACAAGTTTATTTTCATTCATTTGACACATTTACTGTCTGTGTCTGTGAAAATATATTGGACATGCGCATTAAGAAAGGATTTGTGTAAGAAATACGTAAAGTTGAGATGATTTCAACTTTCTTATGCAGCTGTTATGCACTACGTGAGCATAAGAAATACGTAAGAGCATTGTGAACACGGCCATAAGAATCGCACATGTTCAACTTTATGTGCTTCTTATGCTTACGCCCATTGTGAATTAGGACTTACATTCAGCACTATTCCTATACTAGCGCCATTCTGGACAATTTTTAGACTGTTATCTGACGCTTTCAGATGGACTTTTTTTTAGTTTTATCTCCATATAAGATGGTTCTCCTTATCTCTACCCTTCATAATTAGGACAAACAAAAATAATTAATTATAAAACATTTTTCGAGATTCTAAAGTCTTCCAAAAACTTTTTCAAGTATCAGCACACTATAATACTGAATGTTTTTTATAATAGTTTGTCACACAATTTCTGCGTATGGAAAATAAATCATACTTTGCAAAAAAATATATTCATAAACTTATTATTTAGTTCTACGTCTTGAAGAATAGATCGAGGAATATTGTGGTAGATTTTCATGCAAAAATATTTTTAATTAGCTAGAATATCGTATCACTCGTTATGCTAAATGTCGTTCGTCAATATTTTTGATCGTTATGCGAATTATTCTCTATAAGCGTTGCTTGTTATGAGAGGCTCCAACTGTATTGATATTTGTACTCGCCCTAGAAAAGTTTTGACGATAGAAGTAATTGTAACTTCCGCAATTTTACAAGGAATCAACTTTTAATATAACTTTTTGGTAAGAGATCTTCCTTAACAAAATGAAATAGTTTGAAAGAAATTGCTCAGTGCCTTGGATTTCGTTTCGCTGTATTTGAGTAATTAATAATGTGAGCGATATATTTTCAAAAGCTTCAAATTTATCATTTTGTAATCCAAAGCAAATATGAATTGCATAACCGAATCCATTAGTACCTTTATATATATTTTCATTGCAGTAAGTACGAAAGGGAAAGACGAAAGTGTTTCTGATGACAGCGGAGAAGAATCAGACCGTGATTCAACTGAAACAAGTCCGGAGACAGGATCGTCGGAGATGTACCGCCCTAGAAGAGGTTCCATGGCAGCTGCTGCAGCAGCGATGCCGCCCTCTGGGAGGCAATATCACTACGGAAGTTTTTATCTTCGGATGGGAGCCGTTGGTGAGTTGAAAACTGTCTTCATAAAAAGTTATAAATGCAAAAATTGTCCCACAAGAGTTGATAGTGTAGTGAAATAATAACTTTCGCTCCCCATTGTTCATATCTCTATGAAATGCAACTCCTACAGTCGGAATTAATTATATTGTTCGCATTATAATCTCTAGGTGAGCGAGAGAAAGAAAAAGATGACATCATGACAAGTCTTGCACGCTGCATTTTTTATTATGATATCAATATTATGTTAATTGGGTTCAAAACTAAAAATCAGATTGGAAGATAAATCAAAATTGAATCTTTTTACCAAACAACGAATTTATTTATTTAGGTTTATCTTACATTTTTATATATATTTTTTTTAATTTAAATTCTGTATATTTATTTATTTTCTGATATTTTGATTCGGGTTAAAAATGGATCCCGCACGAAACCCAAATTTTGAAAACCTAGCTCTGAATCAAGAACTATAGATTTTCTGGCTGTGTCACTTTTGATTTCCCAAATTTGGACCCGATTCACCGAGGTCCAAAATCATAGGGTATCGTGCGGGGTCCTTTTCCGTGCAACAAATTCCTCTTATTCTTTATTTTGTAATAAAGCGCTGACAATCAAGATGTACAAGTAATTCAACTTATTTATTTTTCAGCATTTGGGATTGGAAGCATGATTTATTCGGGCTTGGAATTTGGACAATATTTTGAACTGGAACGGAACACCAAGTGCCATAATGTGCTATTAGCACTTACTCCAGCCACGAGAATGGCCTTTATATTTATACAAATGTATTTCATTTTCCTAAACAACGAGGTAATAACACAGTAAATCATTTAGAATTCAACCCTAATATAACTTACATATTCCGGATAGGTCTTATCTCCAATCTTATAAAAATTCGTACTTATATTCATTACTTCTCTTACATCGAAGGTGTATTCAAGTATAATTCACTCAAAAATTTGTTCGGATCTGCCTTTTTTCGGTGTCGAAGGTTAATTTGCGAAAGAAATTCGTTTACATTGACCACGTTCCAGTTTTGTTTACTTTGGTCGCATCAACTACGATGTTACGTGACCAGCGTAAATTAATTTGCACAAACACATCCATTTTTGCTGGACAAATTCAGGCAAATTTGAATGTGGAATAGTGCTTTGTGAATAGCAGCTAATTTATTAGTGGGTTATTTATGTCGAAAAAAATGGGTTAAACTAAATATGTATAACCATTTACCAAGAGTTTCATGAAAACCTGTACCCATGGGCTGCTCGTGACCGAAAATTTAATCTAACGCACTTGAGCAGTTGGTGCAACATTAGTATCAATAATGTGACTATAGGTAAAACATAGAAAATTAAACTGATTGCAGTAGGATTGCTATTTTATATTCATCTTACCTATATAAATGTACATATAAAGGCAAAACAAGACCTGGATTATTCCGAACTCAGAATTATAGTGCAAAATTAACTTAGTATTGACCAGAAAAAATCGATATTGTTGATCGGGAAACCCGAAAAAAAATGAGAATTTAAAAAATCCCAAGGAAGCAATCTTTTGTATAAACTCATACTTTTCATTAGAACATTCCTCTGAAAATAACTTGAATGAATCTATCCTGACATTATTACGTACCCCGTATTGATTAGCTCGCTAACCTCGAGCTTTGATGCTAGTTAACTAAGTTAATCCTACAAGCAATCAGTTTTTAATATAATTTTCTAGAAAGAGAAATTATTCTCGTTAACACATTGTTTTTTTTTTTAATATTAATTTTGAAAAATGACATGCGCCTTCGTCCGTCGATATGTTCGTATAAGGACACGCTGCAAGTCACAATCTTGACCAATTTTGATGATTTCTTCTCGTATTGATTGGTCAACTATCAGAATAGAAGCCTATTGATTCTTATAATGATTTGTCGAACAGTTCAATTTTTATTTAGAATTGATTTGTGCATGATTATTCGTTATAATTAACCACGAAGGAGAATAATAGAGGAGCGGACACTCAGTTAGAAAACGTGAAGCCTAAAATGTAATGCGGCAGCTGTGAGAGAGATAGCGAGAGCGGGTCCAGCTTTGCGTGCGTCATATGCAGAAATAAGATTATATTTCAATTATTTTCAATAAAACACAATTACCAGATAGATTTCTTATTTTCATTACGTTAAAGACTACATTATTTATTAAATGAAAGGCAAAAGTAAAAGAAAATTAACATTTCTATTCATTAAAACCTGCAATGAATTAGTACATTATGATAAAACTTGTTTTATAAACATTTCTTTGGACGCGAGTTTTCTGATTATGAATTATAATAGGCACATAAATAATTTGATGAATATTTTATATTACAATGGGCGTGATAAAATTGAAAAAATATACACAAACAATTACTTATTCACTAAAAGAAAGATACTAAAAGAAAATACTGCTCTGCAAAAATTTTTTGTTTGTTGAACATAAACGAAAAATTCAACAAAAATATAATATACATCCACGATCTCACAAATAGTATTAGTTTTTGATATAATTTCTGGTGTAAAAAGAAGTTATTGAATTAAACTGCGCAATAAAAGTTATATTTCTTACTCTATTCTATCAGTAAATACTTTAAATATAGTTTTTATTACTCATGCAGGATAAGTACTATTTTGCACATATTTCTCCGGGCGATAAATGGCTCTTTGGCTTTTGCGTGCGCCAAGTATAATTTACCGCCCGAAAAAAAAAAACAAGCGCAAAATAGTATTTACCCGCATTCATAATAAAAAATAGTATCTGCCACTCGCGCGGTGTTGTCAGTTGCCCACTTGAGCTCTCGTGGGCAATCGAGAACTTATTGCACTTGTAGCACAATATACTATTGTTAATTTCAATCTTTCGATAGTAACACAGGAGAAAGAAAAAAAAACTATTCTAATATGCCACAGAATTAACGAAAACACTTGCTTCGCTCACTTTTGACAATTGTATTCTCAATAACTTTTATATATTGATGAAAAGTGAAGAAATTAATGTTGCAATTCTGTGTAAATCTATAAGTTCTATGAATTAATAAATTTATTGACAAGAAGTTTTCTCGAAGTTAAATTTTTCACTAAAAGACTAGGTTAGATACGTTTAATAATTTGAAACATTGATATAACCTTTCAATTTCTAACAGCATTGTTAGTAGATCTGCTATTATAATTTTTTCGCACTCCCGGGTGTAAACAACGAATTTAATCCCTCATTTCAGGGACTTAAGTTTGAGTTTAGTCCCTCCGGGATCTAAAATGATCAAGAATCCCAAGGGACTAAAGTAAAATAAACAAATTTTTCTATAACAACTAAATAATCAAAGTACTTACCTAAATGTCAAATTGAATTTTATTATTAGAATTCAAACCTTCATTCTTAATTTGTATTAGCATTATTGCAATTCACACAATTTCACAAATGCATCGTATTGTTGTTCGTAAATTTTCTAGACTTTTGGCAAAATCATTTTACAGTTACCTCTTCCGCAGCCTTATCAATATCAATTTTCTCACTCATCTTTTTGACAGCAAGCTTATTTATTGAACAACTGCTGTAGCCAGTCTTGTTTCTATGGTGAATTTACTCAACATTTTTGTATCAAGTTTGTAGTTGTCAAAATTGTAAGATTAATTAATCTACTTTAGACTATTGTGATACAATATAATACGGTAGTGCGAAAAGTAGATAACACATGACTTAAGTGCCTTTAATCCCTCAGGTGAGTATTGCCCTCGACTGCGTCTCGTGCAATAAACTCCACCCTCAGGATTAAATCAAGCACTTAAGTCCCTCGTTATATAATATACTATTACTCACTTTTGCTTCTCTAGACGACCATTTTTTTATAATATCCTCCTCTCTGAAATGTTTTTCACAAACTAATCTGTAATTTCCAATGTTCTATTCTGTCATATTATGTTCTTGCGCCACTTATTTGATAAAATATCATTTTTGGGTACAGAAAAAAGACAATATTTCTCTTTACAAGTTCTGTACCTACTATTATAATTTGGCACAAAACATTTTCTTCCTATTTTACAATATATTTCCACATGAAAATACTAAATAGAGCGAAACTCGTCATTTACTTCCATACAAACATGGGCCCGCCTCTATCTATCTCTCATTTACCTTCTCTCGCTAACAATATTACATTTTTGGCTTCACTTTTGCAACACAGTTAAGATAGCGAATTGCATAGGCGTGTAATTAACTAATGTAATTAATGTATAAATATGAGACACACTGGCTGGTACCACAAGCTCTGTTTTTGGCTATACTAGCAGTGTTATTTTAAGAAGAGTTTTAAGGCAATATAAATATTTCAAGCTATTTTAATGGAAAATATGCAAATAAATTTTGTAGATATATGTGTTTTCTGTAATTTGTATCTGAAGATTAATTTCTAAAGTATTTGGGAAAATTCTAATTGCGTTAAAACACATCTTGATACAACGCTCTTAGTATCGCCAAAAACAGAGCTCGTGGTACCAGCCACTGTGTTTACTTCTGATTTTACTAACGATTTCATAAATAAATCACTTTTTGGAAATGCGATAAGCATAATATTCCCAAAAAATTCATTTCACTTGTTCATGTCAAAAAACAATTGAATTTAATTTTGATTCAGAAGAATAATGAATCGAATAGGAGAAGAGGTTTAATGTAAAATCGATTTTTGTATAATGAATGTGTATTGATAAGTATTTGATGATCAAAATCTCTAAGAACATTTGAAAATCGTATGGGAAAGGATGTTGTCAAAAGATAGGAATGAATAAAGTTGTTTCAGGAAAGCGAAAGGAATGTCGAACAAAAGGATGTTTAAAAGTATAAAAACTGATATTGTGGGTGAATGATTATGTAGAAGTCAGGTATGCAAGTGGATTGAGAAAATTGTAGTGGAAAAAATAAACGAGCTTGTATGAATAAAATCATTAATGTGAATGAGGTAAAAGAGATGTACTTGAATAGATGTGTCTGGTGTAAATGGTTGCTGAATGTTTCAACTTCTTTATCAGATATGCAAGAAATGGCAATAACACATTTTCTCAAAAATTAGAATAAAACTATGTTCATCTTTTTGGAACGTAATTATTAATCAAATTTCATTTCTGTTGCAGCAAATGAAAGTCTACAAACACAAATATGTCGCCCGTTTTGGCTTGATGCATATGATTGGTACAAATCTATCCGTCTGGCTCAGCGTTCTAGTCCAAGAAACTAAACATGAAATATTAACCTTTTACAACCCCGAAAACAACTCTTTGAGAATCAGCCACCGTCTGGGATCAAAAAACCATCTAGTTATGCCATCTCCTATACCAGAACATCTGCCAGAAGCTCACCACATAGTTGCAAGAGGGCTGAAAGGACCTCACCTTCTCTACGAATGCCGAAGAACGAATATTATAGGGTCTTTAGTTCAAGATGCCTCACCGTTTTTATTTCCTTGCACTATAGAATATAGTTTAATTTGTGCTGCGATTTTGTATGTCATGTGGAAGAATATTTCCAAGTTACCAACTACTGGGTCCAATAGTATTACTAAAAGCACGAAAAGTGAGTGTATGCATGCTTATAAAAGATCGCCACATCATTATTCTGTTGATTGCGCAAGAGCTCATAAAGGTTTATTTGTTGGTATACTTATTCTTGTTCTAACTATTATATCTTTAATTTTGTTTTTTGTTTTAATTGCACGGGCAGAATTTGTTAGTTTTGCAGTAATGGAAGTCAATATCTGCGAGTTAACACTTTATGGGTTATCTACATTGGCAACTTTGATTGGAATGATACAGGTTCGGCAATTAAAATATGATGGAGGACGAAATTTGGAGCTAGATAATATTTTATTAATTGGCGCACAGACAGGCATGTTTATCTATAGTACATTTACAATAATAGGAGGCCAATTTACAATAGAAAAAAATACTATTCTAGTTCTCATTACTGCTCTAGCGTCTCTTCTTCAAACTACTTGCCAAACAATATTTATTCTAGACGCTTCTAGAAGATCTTGCGTGACACCAGAACAAATTAGGAGGAAGCCTGGCAGGGAAATAGTGACATTTTTATTGGTAACTAATCTGGCAATGTGGGCTATTAATACTTTAGAAAAGTCCAGGGCTGAATCACATCCAATTCAGTTACATTTCTATGGCCTTTGGGCCTGGACGATTATAACGCATGTTTCTATGCCTTTAGCTATTTTTTACAGGTTTCATTCAACTGTTTGTTTATGCGAAATTTGGAAAAGGGCCTATAAGATGAAACCCACGTATATGTAGCCATCAAAGAAAAGGTTTTAAGTTGATAATGACGTCATCAGCAAATGAATTTTAACGAATAAATTTAATTTTCGGATATTGGATTTTTACTTACTTATTTTCCATTTGATACTAAATTGTTATTTATTTATTTAATCATTCAAATATAATAAGAAAAATGTTGAAGTGCAAGGGCTTCGTACACATAGTACCTGAGAAATTTTATAAATATTTATTTGGAAACATTATTTTTATTTTTGATTATCGATTTGATTGCAGTACTTGATTCCAAAGTCGCTTCTGCGTCTAGGCCGCTTACATTGTTGCTACACGCAGTTGCTCTCGAACAAACTGGATTTCGGTACAATATGAGGAGTTTTATGCACAATTCTCGTTTGTCTCGAGCTTAAGTTCGGTCCCACAGATGCGCACAGTCCTGGTACCGAATTGGGCTGCGCTTATTTTGCTGCTGCGCGCAATAGCTCTCAAAAAAACTGGCTTCAGCCCAAAATAAGAAGTTTAATGCACCCATCTTGGGCTCAAGTTTGGTCCCACAGGCGCGCGCAGCGCAATGCGGTATTATTCAAAAGTGCGAACATAGGAAGCTGTCAATCAATCAAGCACAGTTATTAATTTTATCGAAAATAAAATTAATTTGAAAATTAATCGTAGATTGTAGTTGATCGTATCCAGTAAAAGTTATATTGTATTAAAGTCGTTATCCACAATCCGACGACTTTAATACAATAAAATTAATCGTAGAATTTAATCAATTTGAATCGATTGGTGAAATTATTTACAGGATATCCTATGAAATATCCCAATACCGAGTTTTGCCGGTAACTCATGAAACTAAATTACGAAATCGTGCTTCTAAAATTGTTAACATTTCAGTCAACACAAAAAAGCAGTGGCGTGCAGTCCATATGTGCAAGGTGTGCACTGCACACTCTATGAAAATATTAGAAATTACGTAAATAAAATTAATATAATGGTTTATTGAATACTTCACTTTGTTTCACAAATTTTCATTATAAAATCAGAGAAAGAGCGTATCTATCTATTTATTATATTATATAAATATACATTATTATTATTATTATTATCATCTATTTATGCAACCAGAAATACGGGCGCGCCTTGCGGGCCACTCTGCTATATATTTGAAACGAATATCGACGCTTGAGGTGCAGAATTTCTCGCTGCACCGCGAGCGAGGTCTGTTTGGCATAGTCAGTATTGATAAAGTGAAGGAATAGAGTCTGACAGAGAAAAATCATACCGAAATTAGCGATCTCCTATCGCTCGTTCTCTCTCGCTGGGTGCAGGCAGACTTTCTGCACCTGGAGCTGAATATTCAACGTTTAGCTGAGTTCTTTTTTAAACGCCTTTTATAAATTTGTTTTAAAATAGTTGAAATATTGATATTTATCATTTAAGACAACAATATTAGGTAAACACTTATTTTTACATTTCTTAAATTATTTATTTTTGTGAAATTATCATTTGTAGAATGATAACTGAAAATAGATCTATAATTTGTGATCTACTGGAATAGTATATTGTGTAACAAGTGCGATAAGTTGTCGATTGCCCACGAGAGCGAAGTTGGACGCACGAACGAAGTGAGTGCGCTCATTTGCGCAAGTGGGCAATAGATAACACCGCACGAGTTGCAGATACTATTTTTTATTACGAATGTGGGATGAGTATTATTTTGCGTTTGTTTTTCCGGGCGGTAAATGGTTTGCGTGCGACAAGTTTACTTGTCGCACTCAAATTATACTTGGCGCACTTGAAAAGCAAAGAGCTATTTATCGCCCAGAAAAATGTGCGCAAAGTAGTACTTATCCCGCATGAGTAATAAAAAATCCTTTTTCACGTCGTGATGTCGAAACGAAAAATGAAATTATGAAAACAAGACATAAAACTCACTCAAAATATCAAAATTAAAGGCTAGCAGTCCGTGCGACATTTCCAAATTAAAATATATGAAAAATTTAGATGGATTGCTGGTTGTTGCGAGAAAAATAAGCTGTATTGTTGGCCATGTATATATTCCCTTCCTCACCACCGACTGTGCACACCTATCACAGAAAGTCACCGCACGCCGCTGCAAAAAAGTTTTATTTATGACGTGTACTCCTCGCACTCTTCTTTCCTATTTAATCTTCTAAGTTATAAAGACTTATTTGGGCAATTGATGACGTCATAATCAATTTATTATTACTGTAGATATTATTTGAAACAGTTTGACAGATAATTATTGTAGATTTTTGATTTTATTTGATTTGGTAGACAACTATTTATTTAATTGAACACAAATATCATTCTAGTCCATCGAATTATAATATAGTGTATTTAAAATATATAATTGATTAATAAGTTACATCAAACATTCGTACATTCATAATAATATATTCCAAAAATGGAAAATATCACGCGAATCTACAAGATGCCATTTGCAAACACTGATCCATAATGGTGCTTAAAAAAGTGGTGTAACGAGCGTGAAAAAATATCAAAAAGACTCTATTACAATAAAATTTAACGATCAATTGCACATTAGAAGTAAATTCTTGCACAACTGAACCAAAACAACAAATGTGCCTGATGAAAATACAAACATCTACTGCCAGTTAGCATTTAATTATCAATATCACGATGAATTTTCTCTTAGCTGAGTACAGTGTAGAATCAATACATAATTTTTTAGAATCAAATTCTATTTTTTGATACCAATTGATGTAGTTTATTTGAATGAATGTTCTAGGCATTATTTTTCGACTTTTGTGCAATGTAGAAATAAAAGACATTCAGTAGATACATTTTAATAAGTTTTTAGAGACAGAAATGATAACTAAGGTTATTTTTGTACTACTTCGACCAAGGCAAACAATTTTACAGTGGTTTTACATTTACATATCTAATAACTTTTAGAAATACGGGAAATACATCTATAATATTCACAAAAAAATGCGTAATTTAGAAAACATAAGTACTTGTTAGTTCTGAATTGAAATGATAGTCGATTCCACCAACCAACTATAGGGGTTCACATGTGTAACTCAGAGTTATCTCTGGACATTGTTCATGATGGACATAGTTCTCATATTGTGTAATGTGATTTTAATTTTTTCCCATGTCTTTAGAAATTAGCTTCAGGGGTTTACATATTGTATACTACTAACTGTTTGAAGTAAAACTTCTTATAAATCGGTCCGTGTAGCGAATCTGAATCTGGAAGAGTGAAATTGGGATCTACCCTCTGCTGGAAGTGATGGTCACATATATGTACAGCAAATATATTTCCAGTTGCATTTTTCTTGCTCATATATAAAGCACAGCCATGGACTCATACAGCAGAGGACTTTTGTATTATTCGTAAGTCGTACAAAATATATACTCAGGTTACTAAATCTGTTCCACAATTTGCTCAAAATTCATACATAAAAATTTCAAAACCTTCTTTGAGGATATATACACCATACACAACACGAAAGGCGAGCTCTGGCGATGGATGCAAGTTTGTGTTTCTAAGAAACATGGAAAATATACATTCCTGGCGACGAATTCATGACGTCATTAATTATTAATCCTACGGATTCATGGATACATCGGATGAGCTACTTCCATGTGTTCTACAGTTTTCTTTATATAGCTTCTTCTCACTCTTATACTGATTGACTAACAGCGCAATCCTACAGCAATCGTCTGTTAAATATAAGTTGTGTATTTTTCATGAAAATCGTTAATCCAAATGGAAACAAAAATTTACGTATATATTGAAATTAATATCATATCACTATGATCAGTGTATGGATGAGTAGGTCTTGAAGAAAAAGTTTTGAAGTATTTCTGAGTAACATCCAATTATTTAATGTAAGAGATATATTCTTGGGATTTCAGTCAATATTTTAATTTTATTTCTTTTCTGCCTTACAGTTTCGGCTGCACCTCAGTCGAAACTGTAAGGCAGAAAAGAAATAAAATTAAAATATTGACTGAAATCCCAAGAATATATCTCTTACATTATTTACATATCCAGTCAGCGTCAACCATTTTATCCAATTATTTTTTTATAATATTTTCAGCGCATTTTTAGAAAAGAAAAAATACTCTATCATATTCACTTTGGCTGTCTGGCTCGCTGACGTGACGCTGAATTCCCAGCAACTACAGCAATTACAGACTTGAAATTGGTACTAAATGAAAGCTACTGTTTCGTAGATTTGCCCAAACTGCTTGATTTCAAATTCAATGATTGTAAAAGATGATAATTTGCGGAATTTTCAATATGAAGAACGTAAACAACCGAATGGATGAAACATTATGCACGGAAGTCGACCAAAGTAGATAAAATAGCCCGTTCCAGCTTTTATACATATTATTTCCACTACTATTGTGCAAGCTCATAACAAATTCATAATACGACCTCAAACGTTCAATAAACTACTAAAATAATAATCTCTCATTTTCAAATGAATTTGCAACATAATCTCATTCTCCTCGTAAAATAAACAGTTGCAGTCCCCTTGTCTTAAAGTTGAATTTTTTTGTTTGGAATCTGTGATAAAAACTATGATTAATTAAGTTAAAGGATAATAATTTGGCAGGGATTTAAGGGAATGTAGTTCGTTAAGTTATAACCAAAAGAAAGAAACCAAATTTGACTGGTAGAAAGAAGTTTCACTTCGAACGGTATACTCTACAAACTACTACACACATTTTTTTACAGTCTATATTTAAAATTTTTTATTTCGAAATGTGTATTAAGATATGCAATCTATAGTCCAGTTGTCAGAGATTTTGACCTTTCAAAAAATATGATATCGCTGAAACTGGGCTCATTGGTAGTTTTTTGGGTGTAGAAGAAGATAGAGAAATCTTTGCAGCTCTAAAGTGTATGCTAAGTTCATAATCTCGAAAACAGAATAAAAAATTTGGTTTTTGCGCTATATCTTGAAAAATAAAATAGGAAATCGAAAAACTAATAGTACAACCTGAAAGAGCGGAAAATTTTACTCAAATTTATATTATAAGTTATTCAAAAAAAAAAATTGCATCGTTATAAAAAATTATTAAAAATTCGAAAGCGAATTCGAAAACTGCACCCGCGCCAAGCCGCTGAACACAATTTATTTACTCTGGAAGTAAAATACTCTGCCCTTTATAAAATCGGGCATAAATGAAGTTGAAAATACACTTCATAATGTGTAATAACTCAGAAATTGATACAACTTGATGTGTTTGAGCTTTCTTTAATATAAGAAATATGTATTAAAATGCATGTTCCTTGTTTATTCTAATTCCTGCAACTTAAAGTTGAGCTTTAAAAAACTATCAAAAATACAAAATTAAAGATGAAATCCTGAGCTTTAAGAATATATTATTTATTTTTTGATTACACATTCAGATTAAAACAACCATTGATTGGAAAATGAACGATCCTAACTCAAAAATATCCAGCCCTGTCAAAATGACAAAACTGTCAACTTCTAAATCTCTTTTGGATTTGATGTTCTACAATTATTGCAAAAAAAGACTTGGGAGAGCTTGTAAATGTAAATCAACAAACTTACTCAGTTTCGCATAATGTGGTTCTTGTTTAACAGGTGATGTTTGTAGAAATTCACCTAAAATTTCAGTGCTAGAGCAAGACAGCAATGTTGAAGATATTTGTAATGTCAAAGAATAACAAGACAGTAGATAAAAATTTGAAAAAGAATATTTATCAATTTTACAATTGTTTTTTAAAATACATATTATTCTCTTGTTCATTTATTGACAAATTTTTACTTATTTCAAAAACCTCTTTATTGAATACACCATTTTAATTTTCACTCCATTAATATATAATGATCTTAGTCAGCACAAAACCATGTTCATATCACCTGTTCACACTTTCAAATTATATAAATCAAATTTTAAAATATAGAGATTAAAAATTTTTGGTACGCTCTAAATTGCTGACATATTGTATCCGCCATTTTCAATTTTGAAAATCTTGTATCAAATCATTAATCAGCATCCCAAAAAACCCTGGGTACTCATTTTCAAAGGATATTTATGTTGTTTTTATCAAAATTTATTATTTATTCGATATAAAAATTTTTGAGATTATGAACTTAGCATACACTTTAGAGCAGCAAATATTTTTTTATTGTTTTCCACACCCAAAAAAGTACCTAGAAACCTAGTTTCAGCGACATCACATTTTATGAGAGATTTTGGTCTGAATTTGTCTCTGACAACTGGGCTACTAGTACAATCGATAATATTAGTCCACAAAAAAAGTAGTACAAAAACATAAAATTCTAGATATGGATTGAAAACAAAAATACACGTTAATTCTCTTATTTATATGCAGAATTTTCAGACTACGTATTTATAATCAAATAGAACTTGTCCAAGATATTTCGGTATATCCATACATTCAATAAAATTTATTCAGACCTTTTGCTCAGAACTAACATTTTAAGGATTTGTTAGTGGATAGATGAATATGTAATTCCAAACACGATAATAATATATTTGTTCACTTTTTCACAATATTTATTTTAAATTTTACACTTCACATAATGACGATATTACATTGGTTCCTACTATAAAAAATTATCAATACTCACATTTTTCAACTTTCCACTAATATCAATGCACGGTATATCATACTGTCAGAATCGTTCAAATTTATTTCAACATTATACCAGACTTCTTCAAAATCTCATTGAAATATGATTTATACCCATAAAATACTCCATCAGAATATTAAAAACTCAATTTTTCTACGGCCATTTTGAAACTATGCGTGGACTAAACGTTTTCGCATTTTATTTTATTCACTCACTCCAGCGCTACCAACATCAGTGCACACGTAGCTTGAATTGAGTTTTTCTACAAATTCAAATTGGTAGCCCTGTGTACAACATATGTCACCAACCCATTTTGATATTGTGCTGTGTTGTGTGTTTTCGATTTGTTTCAAAAGCTATTGGTTAGGGCCGTAGAATTATTTTATTTGTGAACAAGCATTATGATAGAATAAAAGTTTGCTTAAGTTTACTTGTTGCATAAATTACTATTCTGTTTTGTTATGAAAGTAACACATATTTTTACTGCTTTGAAATCTCCTTGTTCCATGTTTCAATTACTATTATAAATGATAGTTAAAGTGTGAAGTTCGGAAGTATTTGTGGAAAAATATTCTTCAGTCTATCTGATTACTTTTTATTTTAGTTTTAACAGCTCAAAAATATTCAACCTTGCATTTAGTATTTATGCCCAAAAAAATTCTTTTTTTCTGAACGATTCTGACGCAAGATTGTCTTCCTGTTCATCTACATATAAGCAAGTACAAAATAAGACTTTTAGAATACTTTTTTTATAACAGTGTACGTATACATATAAAAGCATTAATGTGCAGATATTTCAGTACTAAAAACGCAATTTTTAGCAGTTTTCAGCAGTTTTAGCTTCGTAACATGTGTATTTACAACTTATACTACTTTCTAAGTGTCTAAATATATTCGTTAGATTCAGTGGCAAGATTCACATTGAAATTGGGCTATTTATAATTATTGGTGTCTAAAATTCGCTTGTAGCATTTATCATAATTGTTCTAATTGTGCTTAAATAGAGCTAATTATGAATATTAACGTCTATGGAAAAATTATAATATATATAATAGTTTCATTTTTGATAAATTTGAATGACGTGGAATAAAAGGTCGTAAACTTGAACAAATTTTATTTCTTTTGGTTCAATTTGAAAATATATACTAACACATTAAATTTTTGGTGTAAATGTGGGAGAATTATTAGATTTTTAATCAGTAAAAAATCAGTAGAAATAAGATTCAAGCTTTCTCGATAAATGTCAAATTTATATTCTTATATCAATTTTTTGCTATACATCTTCTGTAACGGAAAGAAAAAGTAATCATGAACTACTACATTTGAAAAATCTCTACGAACCATATTCTTTAAATCTGGAAAGGATTTTTTTTGAATATAAAATTGACGTATTGTGTGACCCTTGGCAGATTTTGGATTAGATCTTAAAATTTGAAGTTCAGAAATATTTCTTAACAATAATGATTATAACTACAAATTATAGGCCACTTCGTTATTTTGACTAATCTGCTACCCTATAGCTACGCCACTGTACAGGCTATTTTTTAAAAATATGTTATATTTGTTATGGCCGGTTTTATACATAAAAATCTAAATAAATTCACTTATTTAATAAATTCTAATAAAAAAAGATATCACAAAAAAAATTGCGACAATTTATGCATTTGAATAATAAAAAATTAAAATTCTGAAACATTTACATGTCCCACTAAATTTCAAATCTGAGAGTCAGTTCTGACACTGTCATCTTAAATCGGGAAGCAATTATAGACACGTGTTTCGTCCTTATTTGGACGTGCTGTAACTGGCTCTGTGCTTGATAGGTGGTGCTGCATGTAGTTTCTACCTCTGCGGATCATCAATTCATTTGAGTTTTTGTTGTGTGGGACCCAAACCCTGAATATTCTAAGTTTGGCTATACTGTACTAACTTAGTCTTAAGGAGGTGTATTCGATGTAGCACCTAATTAGGAATCAGTTGAAATTGAAATGGATTATAGTGTTTGAGATCATCTTCCAAAATCACTAAAAAAATATATTATTTACTATCTAGTAATTCTGGAAAACCTTTTCAAACATTGAAGTTTTTGTACGAGAAATTTGCTTTGACATGCCTGGACGGTTCTATATTTATAATTTCAGCTACGAATAAGATTAACGTTTTCATGGAAAACTATACGTAGATACTTCAATATCTTGTGAATTTTTTACCGGTAAAATATCAAATAGTCACCATCTAATTATCAAACAAAAAATAAAACAAATTTTCAATTTTCAAAAAAAGTGTTATTGACAACGAGATGCGCATGCGCCAAATTCTTTAAAAAAATGGTGGCAACATTGCATTTACTTCAAACAAATATTATACAGAAATTCAAAAAGATTTATTTCCTGATGAATCTACCACGTCTTCGTGATCTTTCTTCTTGCTCCATACTTGATCTTTTCTTGTAAATTTGACCTACCTCACTTTTATAATATACTGTCACCACCACGGACACCGTGGTCGCCACGCGGAGCGTTCACAGCGTTGCCAAATAATTTTTCGATACTACAGTACTCAAAGACAGAATAATATTAATAATTATTTCGAAAGCAATTTAACTGTTTCCATTTTTACGGTGTCTGTGAAACAAATAAATCACATAATGCTTTTTAGAATTGCTTATGATATAAAATGAGATATATTTATTTTTACAGGAAGATACTTGACTAACATCGCGAATACATCTCCTTAAAAAAAAAATTTGTGAGACAAATAAACGTTTTAGAACTCCAATATTTTATAATTTCAATTAGTTTGAGTTTCCTTATGACTGTCTTCTAACAGAGTAAATTTTATTTACTCTGGAAGTGAATTACTTTGTCCTTTATAAAACAGGGCAAAAATCACAGATTTTAGTGTTTATTCAAATTTTTTCCGAGAAATAATCTGAATCAAATGATGAGAATATTTTTTCAAAGATCCTATTGTTAATTATATTTTATCATTAATAAATTCAAATATGAATCAAGTTTATTCTGAATTTAATTGCATAACAATTGTAAAATATGAATAATAAATATCACTGATTTGCAAATAGAATATTGGAAATTTTACAGACTATGGGCCAGTTTCACCAAAGCCAGTTAAATTTATCCAGAGGTTATTTTATACGAAAACCATTGTTGATACAATTGTAACTATAATTACTAACTCAAAATAACCTCTAGATAAATTTAACTGGCTTTGGTGAAACCGGGCCTAAAGTTTGGAACAATTCATATTCGCAAGCAGGAGAAATAGATTGTTTAACAAGTAGAGAAAAGTGAGAGTTTACTAGCGAGTGTAGATATTTCAAATTCACGAGCGAGAGCAACGAGCAAGGAAATTAAATTTACACGAGCAAAGTGATATCGCTTTTCTTACGTGTTGAACATGCTATTTTTTGTATACTTGATGGAAAAACTTGAGTGGAAAAATTATCTACAGAAATACTAATCAAGGTTGTGTTCTTGCAAAAATATAGTAACGGATTTGACAACTGCTAAATAAAAACATAGTACAAATAAACAATATTAAAAATTAATTTGTCAGAAGCTAAAGATTCTCGCGAAATTCTGGATGCAGCTAAAGAAGCGACTTTACATTTGTTTCCGGCGAAATCGAGAGAATATTTTGTTTTCTTATATGTTAATTTTTTTCTTAATTAGGTCAAAGCTATCATTTGGGCGCGTGTCATAGTGCGTGTTTTCTTTGTTATTTTTAATTTCTAATTAAAAAAGTGTTGAATTAAAAAACTGGCACTTTTCTTTACTGATTTCTACATATTAAACCTAATATTTTCCATCAAGTATACAAAAAAATTATTTGTTATATTTGTAAACCATTGGGAAATTTTTTCCCCTATTCTTTTCGGATGATGAAACTGTTTTGAGTTTTTTGATATTTCGTATAAATATCCATGATAGCAATACTATTGAGTGAATACTATAATTGAAAATCTTCACTGTATGAGTAATATATAAAAGATTAATTAAAATCAGGGCTTAAGATTTTCGGTCTTATAAAAATTTTTACTAAACAAAAGAAAATTGTTATAACGTCGATATGCTCTCTAAATTGAAATTCAATGATTGTGATTGATTTATATAAAATGCGACATCAATGAGAGGGAGAAAAAATATGGATACAATTGGATAACAAGTTGTGCACGTTATTTTGTGTGCATTGGATTTTCTCCTATTATATCCTAACTTTTATTGGAAGAATTATCGGAACAACAATTACTTTTCAATCGAATAATAACTTTATCGGAAAGTGAGAATCTTTGCTCTAAAATTTTGATTAATAACGATAATTAATTATTTAATATTTGAAAGGATTGTGTAGAAAAAAGCATGAAAGTGGTATGAATGTCGAAATTTTTCTGTATTTATTTATGTATATATACAATTTTTTGTTGCCAAATATTTTGTTCAGTATTTTGTATCTATAATAATTGATGCAACATTTTTTAATATTTTATCTTCGACGAATTTTGTATAGAGAAACGCATGTACAATTCTTGGGAAGGGATCAATCTTTTGTAGACGGATAGTAATTTATATCTAACTCCAATCGTTTTATATCTATTATTGTATGTGTAATAAGTATCCTATTGTTCTTGTTATAATATTATACATATCTGTGCCATATTCGATCAAATACTTTCCAATTCTTTGTAATAAGTGAATGGTTATATAATATGTAAATATTGCTAAGTTATTTCTGAATTTTCTAGTTTTAAAATTGCCATTAAGAGATTGGTATTTTATTGAGTTTGACAAGCGAATTTGTATTTTTGTGATCAATCAACTCTGTATTTTATCCAGAAGTGATTTTAGTGTTTTAAATTAGTTTCAAAATATTCCGCAGATGTTTAAAATACTGATAATTGGAACTGATGGACTCCTCCACTGAAATCGTTCGTTAAAGTGTGCAATAAGGCTTTTATTGCACAGTTTTTTCTATAAAAGCCTACTTTTTACATTAAATATTATGTGAAAAAACTATCAATAATACGATCGTAGATAAAAATTATTTCTGAGTATTATATCTATACAAATCTAAAATCATGGTTAGAATATTATTCATTTTTATAAACAAGAAAAACAAATATCAAGAATGAATAAGCAAACCAAAGTCAAGATATTTAATTCTTTATCTATAATCAATACTTTTAATCGTGGCACAGTTGGTTTTCGAGTGAGTTTTTTATGTCATGAAGAAATTCATGTTGATTGTTCTAAATACTGTTTTTCTGAGATTGCAACGATATTTTTTTCTCAATATTTGATTCATAAAAAGAAAGGATTGTAAATGGTGTTCATAAAAAATTAATTTTTTAGAAATAGGCATCATTGGTAATAAGATACTCAAACTTTTATTACCTTACATTTTCTGAATGGCATTTGAAAAACTAGATTAAAAACCTTATAAATTCACAACTCATAATATGCTCAGTCATTCATTTGTTCGTTATTCGCTCATTATTTGTTATTCGCTTAGAATTTTATTGTAAATAGGAAACATTTTGTTTTTGTTCACTGTTAGAATTTGTAAGCGAAATATTCATTATATATGTGTTCCACATTGTATATGTAATACATAAAATATATCATATACAAATATAAAATTGTCACAAAAGTAGAAAAATTGTATTTATCATATTTAAGTTTTTATTAGCATAACTTTAATAATAAATTATTAGATGAAGACACCGTAATATTTTTTGTTGGACAGTTAATTCGTCGAATGATGTAATATTCGTGAGAATATTTTCATACTTAGAACCGTTTCTTATTTTTATGACCGAAAAGTTTTTATTAGCAGAGATTTACATACAAGAATTTTTATTGAAGTTAAAAACTATTCATTAAATTTTTCCAATTGATGTTAGATAAATAACTCTACATTTGTGCTTGACTAAGAAATGTTAATTCTTTAAATAAGTCCGAATCATGTTTCACGATATTCAATACTACTATACTCTTGCACGTACTATCCATAACTTTTTCTATTTTTAGTTTGTTGTTGATAATTCTCAATAAATTCATAATTACTGAGTCAATAATAAATCAATTAATACTGAAATTGAAGAATGGCATGACTTCATTCAAATTTACTTCAGTAATTATTCAGATGGCATTTATTGCTCTTAAATTCATTGAAGATCAAAAACAATTTTTTCTACGGCCGTGAGTAAATTGAACCTTTGTCATGTCCTTGTTTTACAATCCTTCAAACTGATAACAGTTAAATTTTTGTGAATTCTTGTTTGTATCATGTTTCACAGATTCATTTATTAGGTTATTTGTTGAGCTGTGGGCTTACTTGCTGTGTGCTCAATAATTGTCAAAGCACGGAAGCTGAGAGCCCTAAAAAAAATTTGTATGCAACACGAACGAGTATAAAAAAGCATTATGACATTCGGCTAACAATTTTAGTGACTCAGCAAGCCTTGTCACCAAATACTTGACCCCATGTCTTAAAACTCAACTTTATACTTTTGTTGCATAAATTACTTTTTTTTATGGCTTTCTTTGAAAAAATATTTAGGTGCATCATCATGATTTCTCTTTTGCATCCAGATATTAATTTTTAGTGTAGGATTTAGGATTCAGGATTTTGCTTGCGGTATTTCTATTGGAAAAGTCAAACAGGAGACTAAAACATTGTTCCAGAAATGGCATAAAATCTATTGGACACAACTACCTGGTCAGAGACAGATTGACTACTCTACTGTGTAGGCAGATCATCAAGACTTATAACGGGGCAATGAATATTCATATACATTTGGACTGATACAAAAACCATTATGCAGGGGTTGTGGATAAGAGGATATAACCCTGATAGTTGACAGTATAGATATATTATAGTATAGATATATTATAATAGTAAAGATGTGCGCTTATAAATTAGTTTGAGGTGAAAAAATTGAACTAAAAATCTGGAAGTGAAACCAGTTATTCGATCGAAATTATAATATTTAGTGGTAAAACAATAGAAGAAACATTTTGATAAAACAGCGGAAATAATAATTTTTGCGTAAGACGAGAGCTTTTGTACATAACACAATAAATAAAAGAATATGAATCACAAAAATTCGTAGGTAAACGCATACATATTTTTAGTAAACTACAAAAATAGTTAATTGTACAACTAATAGTTCAATCAATACTTTTTCCATGAAATTGTAGTTATAGACAGGGTCCATTATAAGTGTCGACCGGTGCAGGTCAGGTAACCGAATGAAATTTATTTTTTATGCAATAAAATATTTTAACAAAAGCAACGTTGATGAGTTGTCTAAAGGAATCTGTTCAAGGTTATGTTTAGTTAAAAAAATCAATAATCATTTTGAATAAGCACCGTATTTGAATTTTAAAAATTTAGAAGACTCGAGATGATTCAAACAATTTTCACTAAATATTTTGGGCAACAGAAAAGATATCCTATTATAATTGAATTATTAATGCACAAATTTCAGGAAAATGTTAATGCAATATTCTAAAGTTATTCGATGTCTTTGGGAATATATTCTATCAATCAAAAACTAATAATGCTTTGATTAATATGTTGCATTACAATCAATTTTTATCACTTGAAACAAAAATTCTTTCGAAGACAAACAGTACACAGTTTTAATTTTGGCACGCATATAAAATTCTTTGTTATTGGGCTTATTTTAAAATAGCTATTGTGTTCGTTATTACAGTAACAGTGTTTTCAAGGCTACTGTATTTATCGATTCATAAATAATAGTATCCCCACAGTCAATTTTAAATTAATTTAATATAAAGTATATAGTGCAGGACATTTTATTAAAGTATTCTAAACAGTAGCAGCGATTAGTGCTCATGGAGGGATCTAAAAGTCATTTTTGCAAATGAAAGATGGACAAACTATACTAGCGAACTCAACCAGCTCACCGTGCCACTTGTGTTTTGATTTCTAGATGAACGTACTATTTAGTCATCATGCCGAAAATAAAGGATTTTAGAAGATATTCTTCACTCATTTCTTCAACATGCCTGGAAACTGGGGTTTTTCACAAGTTTTTTCAAGAAGGTTTTTGCCGAATCCGCTGCTTTTTTTCGGGGTGAGTTTTTTTATGACAACCCTGGTAAAAAGTTAGTAAGCACATAAATTATTTGAAAAGTTTATCAGAATAATGATAAAAATAACTAATACTATGTTTTTAATGAGTAAAATTAGAATTAAAACTCTTAATTACTAAACTACAATTTTCACACACTCTACAATTAAATTCTATTTATTTTCTTGTCAATATTTATTTATTTGCACTAGCAATACTGTAACAGCTTAAATAATTTATTTTTACGTATGAACTCTAGGCGCGCTCAACCAAGATTGATTCCGTGACTCTTGGGTTGCCTATTTTATACCCTGTACACTTCCTGGAATTTTCTGGCAAACGACTTGAAGGTTCGAAGAATAATCGAGAACTCTTCGTGTAAATTGTTATAAATTTCCATAATACAACTTTATTCTTTTTTAAATATTCTCAATATAGAATTTTTCTACAATAATTTGAGAGCTAACCGATATGACTAATTTATAAGCTTACATTCGTTACATTTCATTAACCCATTAACTTCCAATGTGAGAAATAGAATGTTTCCCATAACAAAAACTATTTATGCCGTACAAACACACATACATGAAGATATTCGTACAAAAAAAAAATTCAATGTGGCTGAAAAAGCCGTAAAAAATGTTGCGTATGCGCAACTTTGGGATCTGCGACTTATAAGAACTTATTGACGTGTGTTGAATTTTTCGAAGCAATCTGAGTGTGGAAGAATCTGACACCTCTTGCAAATGCAGATTATGTTACTTTTACACTGCCGATATCTTTTTATCACTTTATTTTCTCCTTCTGTGACCAATACTGTCATATCTCACTGCTGCCGGTAATGCACTCTTAGATGGTACTTCGAAGAATGGTCTTGGTGACCTAGCTTGTTGTTCAGTAGGTACTACTTCATATCCAATTTCTGGTCTCACATCGTACCATGTCAAGTTCCAAGTTCTCATGGGAGCAACAGCCAGATAGGATTTTGTAGTCTAATTGTGATATTTCTTCTTTTTTGTTATTACATGTATTCTCTAGGCATTTACAATAACACTATCGATCAAATAGGTGAATAATGGCCACCACCAATTTTTCCTCTCATACTAATCCTATGAGTGGCACTGATCTTCTCAGTTTCTTCAATTGCAATCTGTTCATTGTTTTGTGGCCAACTCATGTACATCGGTTTCTCTTTTTTCCAATTCGGAGCAACTTTTTTTGATCAACTCCTAGCCTTTTTAGTGGAAAACTTCTTTTTCTGCGATACAAAAGCTTTTTTATCAATGGAGTCTTTTCATTCTTCGATTTCTCCTGGCAAATCTTTTACAATCAGGAATATCTTTATCAATGGCTGTATCATCTGTAATTTCGTCGACAGAAGGTGGTATATATACCGCATAATTTCATTCGGCTAGTTGCAAATCATCATTTTCTTCTAATAAAGCTAGTAGCTTTACAGTTGAAGAGGTCTCTTGTACACCAACTTTTGAATCTAGAATATAACTAAGTGGGATGTGCTCAGTTTAGTATTTGTGAAATATTCATTAATGATAAATACTCACTTGAATTATATATTCGCAGCAATTCAACGCAGAATTGAATTTCATAAAAATCAAAACATAAAACAACATTTGATATCAAAGAAGTCTATCACTAAAAGCACTTATACGGAAGTCCCAGAGAGAACACACAAAAAAAATATTTTTTCCAGTAAAATTGTAAGAGCATTCTTGTTGGAAGTAATCCGTGTACAAAAATACGAACATATTCTGAAATCCCAAAGTTGCGTAAACGCAACATTATTTGTAATCGCACATTACGCAAAATCTAGAAAAGTTTCAAGTATTGTCTGGAGGATTTATTCGAAATAAAGCTTGGGTCTAGCTATGTACAGGGTGGGGCAGAAAAACCTATCCGATTTCAAAACGATATAAAATTAAAACCAGTCAACTTGTCAAAAAAATTTTTTTATTAACATATCGCAAATTTTATGCCTTTTTTAAATTTAAGTTTTGAAAAGCACATCACTTAAATGTCGTCCTTGGGAGCGGATACACTGATTTAGGCGCTCGCGGTAGCTTTCCATGACTTTCACCGTCATTTCCACAGGAATTTCTTCAATTGCCCGAGCAATTTCCCTTCGTAAAGCAAGAAGGGTCCTTGGTCGATGCTGGTAAACCTTTGATTTGAGGTAACCCCAAAGGAAGAAGTCACATGGAGTGAGATCCGGTGAGCGCGGCGGCCAGCCAAGATCACCTCTCAGGGAAATGAGGCGACCGGGAAACAGTTCCCTGAGAATGTCCATTGATCGTCGCGATGTGTGGGCGGTTGCACCATCCTGTTGAAACCACACATTTTCCACGCCATTTTCTTCCATTTTGGGTCTAAGAAAATTTTCCAGCATGAAACAATAGCGCTCGCTGTTGACCGTTACGGTTTGCCCATTTTCTTCAAAAAAGTAAAGCCCCCAGACGCCTAGGCGGGAAAGAGCACACCACACAGTCACTTTTGGGCTATGGAAGGGTTCCTGATGGATTTCTCGAGGATTTTCGTCACTCCAATATCGAAAATTCTGCCTGTTAACGGCACCACAAAGGTGAAAATGGGCTTCGTCCGTGAAGAGCACAACATCGTCGTCTGGGAGTTCTCGGAGTATCCGCTCCCAAGGACGACATTTGAGTGATGTGCTTTTCAAAACTTAAATTTAAAAATGGCATAAAATTTGCGATATGTTAATAAAAAAAAATTTTTGACAAGTTGACTGGTTTTAATTTTATATCGTTTTGAAATCGGATAGGTTTTTCTGCCCCACCCTGTATCATAAATAATTATGGTATGAATTATTTCCAAGCAATAATTTTGGCCCACCAAGTTCAGAGAGTCAAGTTCCAATAAATTTTCATTATTCAGATATCAGTCATTATCAGAACTTTATTCCACGTTACTCATTTTCCGACTCAAATAATAGATTAAAATGTTGAGAAAATCTTCATAGCCTCAAAATAATTTTTATGTTAAAAAACATATGAGAAAAAAAATCACATATGAAATGTTTCGTTCACGCAACTTTGGGAATTGATGGGTTAATCCTGCTCACCATTGTTAACTTTTGTGAGTGAAGAGATGTTGATTAGATTAGTCAATCTTGCCTTTGCTGTACGCTTCACTAACATTAATTGGTACCTGTATTTGACGACTTGCAACCACAATCACATTACAAAATTATCAATCTAAGAAAAAGAAATTAATAATACTTATGTTTACTTGATACAGCGAGGTAAATAACAGTAAGGTTTTATTTAATATGAAACCCTCCTACGTAGTACGTCCTACATGAATGCATTCCTTCAGCTTATTTTATTTTCTGTGTCAAAAATCTGAACAACAAGTCTTATAAAGAAAACTTTGGCTTTTGAAGATCTGTTTTTATGAGATTCTTGAGGTTTTTTTTTTAAAAAAAAAAACAAAAGATTTTCTTTTAATTCTACTATGCATAAGCTATATATAAAAAAATTTTGATCACCAAATATTATTCGTTCCTGGAAATATGTATCCGTGACGGAATTTTCAATTACATTTTGCTAGAAAACAATATAGTATTTACAAACATTTCAATCATTCGAAACAATTATCAATCAAATTATAATAAAAAATAGCAAAACCTTGAACATTAATATTTCTATTATGAGAAGTATGAAATATCACAAAAATATTTCCATATTATTGGAGAATCCAAGTATAGTTGAAATTTTTGTACCTATTATGAATATGAATTCTGTTTTAATATTTTTTTTTGTTTCTCCGCAACCTGCAATGCAGTGTAAAACCAGATTTAGGCGTACCATGTAAACATATCCTCAAAAATTTCTAGTATATCTGTGAAGCAATATGTTAAAAATTATGAATACAAATTTTAATTATTTCAAACTGAAGTACGTAATACAGTATGAAGTATTTTGTATTTCTACTTATTTTGATTATAATCACGTTTGACATATTTTCAAATGATCTGTAGCTATTTTCGTCCAACAATTTGTTCTTGTTTCCTCAGTTGTTTATTTGCACTTGCTGTAGGTTACCAACCCCTTCACTTGGTCATGTTTCATATGTAATATTCACATTATGACTTATGTTATGTAACATGCAACCGACATCTACTAATCTCTATCTCCCCATATGATCTATGTTCATGCTGAATGTTTACAAACATCATGAATCATGGATGTATTCTGTAATTGAACTACTGTAATTTAATCTTGGTGCGGAAATAGTGTAATCATTGTGTTGTTTTTCGGAAAAACTTTTAATAAGGATTTGATTGAATTTTACCACACTAAAATGCGATGACTGTTCTTTGAGAACAAGAATAAATATGTATTTCAAATATTGGATTGACGATAAGAGAGTTACAGTTAATTTGATTACAGAATAATTTACTTATATATCATCCAGGATTCCGTACATTCAATGCTATTATAAATTTTGATTTTATACGTAATCATCAATTTTACGAAAACTGTAGCGATTGAAAATGTTTTGTATTAGTGAGGGAGATTCCAAATTGAAGCCCATCCCAAAAAAAGTGTAGAAAAGCCTAGATAGTTACATTTGCAGACGATATGATCTACAAATTCATGTTGGTAACAAGTTGTACAATGCTTGAATCAAATTCAGTTTATAATTATTCAGTTTTTTAATTTGCTAGAATATGGCAGTTGATTTCTTTTTCTATTGTCATTATTTGAGTTACATACAAATTAATGTCAAAGGACTGGCATTAAGCTAAAGGGACTGACTTAATCCTGTATGTTATTTTCGAAAGACTGTCTTCAACAATGATTACATTAAATCACTTTTGAAGTAACCTGTTAGGTAGTCTTTAAAATAATATCGAAAAAATATCTCTACGAATTAAAATAGAACCTCTGATTTATTTTTGACAGCGTTAATAATTTTATGCAAACATCGATTGTGACACATAGTCTCAACATAAAAATTCCTTATGTGCATTGTGTGGTATTGAGTTCTTAAAATGTTGACTTAACATAGGTGCGGCTTAAATTAGTTGAAAAGTTTCAAGTTGGTCATTTTTCAATTGAGCATTATATTTGAAAACCTTTTACTTTTTAAAAAATCGCTTTTTCAGAAGGTGGCAATGTAAGCCATTATATTTATTGACTGGCTGGAAGGAATATTTGGTAATATTGAAACTGAAAAATATTATCAATTCATTTCGTCAATACATAAATATTCTACTGTTTTCAATAAATTCTGTAGTGCGAATTTTTCTATAAATTTTATATCTATGTTCAATCGCATACGCGGTCGTAATATCAAATAATTAAAACAACTTTTAAATTCGATTAATTGGATAAAAAAGCCGTATTCATTCCATCCGGAAGAGCAGCACATTTGAAAATCTAGGCTATTTGATAAATTGCATTGCACAAAATGTTCAACTGAGTATGAAACTCCAATTTATATTGTAATCGTGATTTCTTGACAGTTCGAGATTTTGTTCACGTTTTAGACCCTACTGAAGCCAAAAAACAAAAAATTCGGTAAGTTGGTCTGTCTATGTGGAAGCACGATAACTTGAGAATGCGTACGACTTTTCGACTGAAATTTTGTATTTAAGTTTGTCATCAATAAGCTAGGTTTAAGTTCGTAGATGAGCTTTTTTCAACCAGTAGTACCAAAACTTTATTCATGGAACTTTTTAGTTTTTTGCATTTATTCTTTAAACGGTAGTATTCATCATAAAATATGAAGAGATTGAAATTGATCCTCGAATAATTTGACACAACATTCACCTGAAACATTTTCCAAAATGAAAATATGTACTTCTTGACTGGAAATTTGATGAAAAGGAGAAAAAAAACTTCTGGAATGCAGTCAATGGAATTTATTTTTATTTTTCGATTTATCGAAATCGAAAAATAAAAATAAATTCCATTACCACCGATGGAAAGTGTCTAGCAGTGTTGATCATCAATAAATTTCTAACAATACTCTCTGAAACATATATCAAATTCAGCACTCAAGTCCTTGAAAAAAGTGAGTAATGTCTTAATGTACCGCTAGCACCTCGTATCTGTAAATTGGCCGTCGTCACAAACTAGCTAGTATGCGTATGATCAAAGTACATACTAACACTACTCTATTCCACACATTTTGTTTCTCAGAAAATAAGTAAGGTCTGGCGGGCCTGGGATCTTGCTCTAAAAGAGAATATTTGAACGATTGTTAATTGTATTTTACAAATTATTCAAATGATGTCTAGTTTGGTATCAATTTACTTGAGTAAATCTCAAAAATAAATAAGTGGAATCCACGTTACCATCTTTAAATTACACTTTTGGCGATCAAATTTTCGAAATTGTATAATCCAATGAATTGAAGACCCCGAAAATCTGGAAAAGGACTCTTTATTTTCAAAAATACTTATTTATGTAAGGACTGAAATATAACCGCCATCTGTCACTTTAAGAATGACAGCTGTTACTTTGACAATGACAGCTGTCACTTTGACAATGCCAGCTGCACTTTGAAATACGCAATTATTTGATGCGACGCTCTGAATTTCTGAAACAGCGATGAAACTGGCCATGAAATTTATGGTAGGAGAACTACTGTTGGGGCCACAGCAGATTTTGCTATTTTACTTCTATTTTAATTATTCAAAATAATTCATTCTTTCGCCTTGAAAAATTCTATTTTATTTGAATATTATGGAGTTTAAGTGTTAATGTCTAAGTGTTAATACACAACATATCAAACAATAAGAATCACCATTAGATTAGTTTGGTAGTTACTTGAATCCTTATCATTACTTTTTTTTCTACTTATATAATATGGGGTTTTATGGGACGGCATAACACATTAATTATTATTTTGGGTATTGTCAAGATAATCCATAAAAGATATGAACAAAAAACAGTTTATAGAATAAATATTCACAATAATTTGATCAAAAATTCAAGAAGAATCACGAATTAGTGGAAAAGATATTTTTTTGAATACCTACTATAATTAAAAGTGAACATGGCAACTAAAAACATGCAAAATAATTGTTTTGTTTTCTGGAGGCGAAATATTTCGCATCCTGCAATAAAATAAACTGTATAGCAACATAAAAGTCACATTGATTGATTCGAAATGTCAAAATTTTCTTTCTACATTTTTATTAATTTTAAGACATGGTTCTAAAAAAGTGACATTTCGCAATCTAGAATTAAAAATAACTATTAATATTAAATTCAGTTCAGCCCCTACATTCTTTGTTTCTGTCTAGTTTCAACATTCTGCATAGTTCGATCTACATTCTTTTTTTAGTTGTTTCAAGCGTTTGACTAACAGATGGCAGTTTTTCGTAGCATGTACCTTAATGCTAATGATCATAAATTCTGCAAAAGCTTTAAAAATATTCGAATTACAGTTAAGACGACGATATGTGTTGTTGGGGAAACACGACGACAATTTATATGAAGTTATTTTTTTTTCACATAACCCAAGTTCGTTGACTGTATATTCAGGTAATTTCCATAACTTTACTTATATCTACAAAATGGAACAAAATGATTATCATCAAGTTTCTTTTGAAACTGTTTTACATGTACATTTTTCTATGCTGCGCTACTAATTTTCATTTGTCTAGTTCTAGTCAATAATGCCCGTATTTATAGTATATATATATAGTGGCTTGGACACCCCAGGTGGGGTTGCGCCGCTTCTTCTGAAGCTCTCTAGATCCTTTATTTGAGGGGGATCAGTCCTCATCGCCTTGTTCTAAATATTCTGACATATTTCTCTCCATGTCTTCCTATTTTCTGTTTTCTCCTTCCATTTCTTTATTCCTGCTTTACCCAGGTCTGCTTCTACCTCTTGTAGCCATTTCGACCTGGGTCTGCCTCTTCTTCTGTTTCCGCCTGGTTCCCATTGTAAAATTGCCCTTACGGTGTCTTCTTCCCTTTTTCTCCATATGTGTCCTAACCATTTCGTCCTCTGTTGTTTTATTTTCCTTACTATATCTTCTCCTTGCAGCTCTTGTTCTATTTCATGGTTCATTAATATTCTATATTCGTTTTCTGTCGTTTTTACTAATCCTGTAATAGTTCTTACTATTTTTCTTTCTACTATTCGTAAATCTTCTTCATCTTTTTTGGTCATTGTCATTGTTTCTGCCGCGTACATTATTATTGGTCTGATTATTGTTCTATAAACTTTTAATTTTGTTTTCTTTGTTAGGTTTTTATCCTTAAGTAATTTTTTATTTGCGTAAAAGGCTCTGTTCGCTGTTAATATCTTCTCTTGGATTTCTGTTTTCCTGTCTCCATTATTTGAAAGCATAATGCCTAAGTATTTGAATTTATTAACCTCCTCAAACTGCAGGCTACCTATTTTTATATTTCTACTTCCTGATTTTTTTCCTATCCTCATTATTTTAGTTTTGTTCTCATTGATTTTTAGACCCATTTTGTTTCCTTCTGTTACTATTTCTTCGACCATTTCTTTCAATATTTTCCTATTTTTTGTTGCCAATACTATATCGTCTGCGTATGCTATTATTTGTCCGCCTTTAGTTCTGAGTGTTCCTTTGTTCAAGTTCCTCATCACATATTCTAACGCTATGTTGAACAGAGTTGCTGATAGTGTATCTCCTTGTCTTACTCCTTTGTTTATTTCGAATTCCTGAGTTTCTCCTTTTTGTGTTTTAATTGTGGTTGTTGTTCCACTTAATGTCATCAAGATCAATCGTCTTAGTTTAGCTGTTATCCCAAATTCTTCTAGGGCTTTCATAAGTTTTTCTCTTTTGATCGAGTCAAACGCTTGTTTGAAATCAATGAATAATAAGTCTATGTTCATTTTATATTCACGTGCTTTTTCTATTATCTGTTTAACTGTATGTATAGCGTCTGTTGTTGATCTGCCTTGCGTGAATCCGCACTGATGCTGTCCTATTATGTTTTCTGTTTCTTTCTGGACTCTCTTTTGTATTAGTGTTGACATTATTTTATATGTCGTGTTCAGTAGCGTTATACCTCTATAATTTTCGCATGTTTGTTGGTCTCCTTTTTTGTGAATTGTGATTATTTGTCCTCTTTCCCAATCCTTTGGCATTTTTTCTGTTCTCCACACCTTCATTATAAGTTTATATATATATTCATGTAGTTCATCTCCTCCATATTTTATTAGTTCTGTGTTTATTCCATCTTTGCCTGGAGTCTTCCCATTTCGCCTGCTTCTTATTATTTCTCTGACTTCTTCTTCTGTTGGTTCTTCTGATACTCCTTCGTCCGCAATTTCATCTTGTGTTGTAATATCCACGTTTTGTTGCGGGTCTGTTAGCAGGGTTTTGAAGTATTCTACCCATGTTTTCTTATATTGCTCATCGTTTTCTGTTTTGTTGCCCTTTGCGTCTTTTATACAGTAGACTTTTGGTTTGTATGTTCTTTTTTGTTCATTTATTTTTTTATAGAATTGTTTTGAGTTTCTATTCATACTTTCTTTTTCAATATCTGTTATTTTATCGTCTATCCAATCTCTCTTGTTTTTTCTTAGAATTTTACAACATTTCTTCCTCATTTTTTTATAATCTTCTCTGTCTTCTATCCTATTTGTTTTCATCCACTTCAGTCTTGCATTTTTCTTTTTTAATACTATTTCTTGGCACTCTTTGTTGAACCATGTTTTTTTATTTTCTTGTTTTTCTTCTCCTATCCATTTTTTTGCAGCTTGGTTTATACAGTTTTGTATCTTATGCCACTTATTCTCTACATTGTCTTCTTCTTCATATTTTTCTTTGATGTGCTTCTTTATTTCTTCTTCGTACTTCTTCCTTGTGTCTTCATTGCTAAGTTTTTCTATGTCCCATTTAGTTTTCTTGCTTCTGTCCTTCTGATTTCTTCTTACTTTCTGTTTAAGACTTGCTATTACCATAAAGTGGTCTGAATCCGCGCATGCTCCTCTGTATGATCTTACATCTGTTATATCTGATTGTTTTCTTCCTGTGATTAGTACGTGGTCTATTTGTGTCTGGGTTACTTGGTCTGGCGATACCCAAGTTATTTTATGTATTTTTGGATGTTTATGTTTGGTACTACTTATAATCATGTTGTTTCTTGCCGCTATATCACATAGTCTTTGACCGTTGTCATTTGTGTTTTCATGTATTGTATATTTTCCTGCTACCTGCTTTATATGATCTTCTTTTCCTATTTGAGCGTTGAAATCTCCTAATAGTAATAGGGTGTCTTCTTTTGGTATTTTTTCTAATTCCTCTTCTAATTTTTCATAGAATTTTTCTTTTATTTCTGTCTTTGCGTTTTCTGTTGGTGCGTATACGTTTATTATTGACAACTTGAAAGGAGTTGTTTCTATTCTCACATAGGCTAATCTTTCATTTATTGCTTCAAACTCTATCACTTTCTCTTTTAATTTACCCGTTATTAAAAAAGCCACTCCGTATTGCCCTTGTTTTTCATCTCCTGAGTATTGTAATATGAAGTCTTTCTTCTCTATCACTCCTTTTCCTTTCCATCGAATCTCTTGTATTGCCGCTATGTCAATGTTATATCTTACTATTTCTGATACTATTTCTTGCATCCTCCCTGGTTGTAACATCGTACGGACATTCCATGTACTGATTTTTATTTCATTGCGCCTGTTCCTCTTTTTTGATTCTTTTTTGTTTCTATTTTTCACTTTTATGTTTCTATTCAATAAATTCTCATATCCATTTTCTTGCTCGGTCGTCGTACCTCTTCTTTCCTTTCCTTTCTTGCGGCTCAGTTTTTTGGGATTAATTTCTCTCTTTGTTTGTCCCACAGCCACATGCTGTTATCTATCATCAGTTTATTAGTGTAAATTTTTACCTGTTTTCCATCCTCTCTTTCCTGTTTAGCTCTTTTTATTATCTCTCCTTGTATTTTTCTTTCATTGACTGTTAGGAATTTGTCTATATATATTTTTTGTCCTTTCAACTTATTTTTCGCGTTGAATATCTCTTGTGTATCTTCTTCGTTGTTTACTTTTATCACTACTTTCTGTCTTTCCGTTATCTGTTTAACCTTGTACGCCTCCACGATTTTTATATGGATCTTTAGTTCATCTTTAATGACTTTTCCAATTTCTTCTTTTAAGTTCTCTTTTATTTCTAGTCCTGTTATTATAAATTTGTTTTTGTTTGCTTCTTTTTCTCTTTGTTCTTCTCTATTCTCAAGTCTTTTTATTCTTTCGCCCATTTCCTTATTTTCTTTCACCCACATTTTCTCTTTTTCCTTTATTTGATCTATTTCTTTATTTATACCCTCAATATTGCTTATAATTTTCTTATACGACTCTTCCATATCTTTTCTGATTGCTATGTTCCCGTTTCGTACTTCTTCCCTTCCTTTCGTTACTTCTCCCTTTATTTCCTCATAATTATTTGTAAGCTTTTTCAGATCTTCCGAAATCCTCTTCAACATTTCCTCCATTTTTGTCGTTTTCTTCTGTTCTTCTGTTGTACTTCTTTTAACAGTAAATCTTTTTTCTATGGCGCTTCTTTTAGATTCTCTTAGTTTTTCTTCTTCCTCTTCTTCTCTCTTTCTAATGCAACTGGTACTATTGCTTCTTTCTCTACCATTCATTTGATTGCTTCCGCTCTAACTCTATAATAAATACTGCCTATGCTTTTGTTATTTAATTGCGATTCTAAGTTTTACGATTAAAAGAAAAAACTATTTATTTTTATTTTTGCTATTGTTTGCAACACTGGATTCGCCCGGCTCGCCGCTAAGCTACACGTGCGTTTGTGTCTGTATCGCGCGCGATTCTCGACCTTACTGAAATTAACCTTCCCGGCTGCGATTTATTTTTTAACGTTTATTTCACTTCTAACCGGAAGACCTAGTGACACTATCTGTAGTCTTTTGTCTTAGCTGCACTCACAATCCACTTTAACTGTTGATTTCCACTGAATTACACAGTAATTACACTTTTTCTCATATTTATAGTCGAAACTCAATTTCATTCTTGAGTATTACTTGGCCAAGTCGAGGCGAAGTCACCGTAGATACTTACTTGATAAGCTATACTTCGATACTTCGTGAATTCTTGGCGGAGCTAGAGATTTCTTGATTTTGACATATATTTGATTGATATGTTTGATGTTCATGACAATATTTGTGAAATTTTCCTAGTTTGTCCACTGAATTTGATCTATTTTTGGATATTTTGATTGTAAAGATAAGTTTCATTAAATATGTATACCTCTATGGCATATTCAAAGTTCTGAACGGAACACTATTGGTTAAAGCGGAATGTGACGTCAAATACTATGCCAACAAGTGCGCACTGCTTACATTTGTATGGCATTGCAGGCTTTTGATTAGAAAACATAGTAATAACGTATGTGTTGTAAATTCATTTATTGTTTAAGTGTTATTTTAGCATTCTAGTGAAATAATAAATCATTTAAGACAGTGGTTTTGTAAAAGCACGATCGGGTAATCTGTCAAGAATAGATCAATTCATGATGTCCTATTTTCTCTCAAATCCAAATTTTACGTCTGCTGAAGTAAAAAGAGTGAGCACTGCAAGGAATTATTCAATAATAACACATTATGTACGCTATTTTAATAAATATAATCTGAAATATGATTAGCTGTGAACATGACCTATAATTTTTGTTTATTTTAAAACGAGCAAATGTTAAACAACGCCACATACATACATTGTATTTTATTGCTAAAACTTATCACATATAATGTTATTTATGATCTGTCAAATTTATTATGATACTTCATCTCTTCTGATAACCTCACATCATTTCTTACGTATTTTAAAACCTGTCTGGATTGGAAGAAAGACTTTATCAGGTACATTTCTGATAGTATTTTGCATTCAGGCACAATGCAAAACTTATAAACTGACTTTTTACCTTTTTTAATGCTGAAATAAGTTGAGAACGAAAACACCTGTAGTAAACAATGAACTGTAATGTCACTGGACATGGTATTTGACGTCATCAATAGAGCGCGCGGAAATGGCGGTGTTTAAACAGCTCAAAATAATTCTCAATTTTAAATATTTTTTTAAACTTGATTACAACATCTTTAAACATAATTTATATTTTTAACTATGTTATAACGATGTAAACAATGAATTAAAAATATAAAATAAATTCATCAATATACCCTATTACTCCGCAGTCAAGTAACGACTATAGGTAATATTCGCATACTTGAGCAATTCTCAAATCTGAGATCGAGCGAAGTATTGACTTTAAGTGTGTGCATAAATATCATCAATCAATGCACCACTTTCAACAGGAATGGAGTTTATGGGAGTTGTAAAAGGTGCTTGGCTGCTTTTTTCAAATATTGCCTGGCGCACTATCGTGTAACTTAATAGTTCTATTTTCCACAATTTTCATTCTGTTTTTGTGCCGTGTGAGAATAATAACCATATATTCAGAGGAGGATACAGGAACCTATTTAGAAAGTTAAAGACCTTGATTCCTGTTGACACATTTACGTAATGGCATTTGGACAATGTTTAGTCAATTCAAAGGCACCCCAGATACGTGAAAAGCAAAAAGGTGTGCGAATTTTACACATACAATTGTGCTGCATTGTTCTATTGTAACATGAGGTCTATGCACCCCTACCCACTATCATTGGACAGAACCGTCCTCAAGATATTTTATGCATTTTTTTTAAACTCAAATAATAGATACATATAAATATGAAATCATATAATGTTAGTAACTGAACTTTCAAATATGAAAATATCTCCTCAATATATATGAAATTAAATTTAGCCCTCATAATTCATAAATTCACTGAAAATCCATGTTGTCTTTCAACTTTATATCCTCAAAAATTAATTTATTAGTCGTTGGTATGAGATTAGAACTATTAATTAATATTTACCACTTATTCTCAAATACAGCTTTATAGAATCACACCCCTAATTCTGACTCTGCCTCTTGGTAGAGGGTGTAAACGAGAACGACCTCAACTATTGATTCAAAGCATTCGCAGTTTCTGTACAGCGACACAACTGCACTCTACATCCGAAATGGGGTATGCAAGATGCAGGAAATTATGGCAGGGTTCCTACCCTCCAAATTGCTACCAACCCTTATCCTCTGGAAGCATAAGCAGGGAGGAAATTCATATTTCATGGAGTTACGGACACAGTAAAGTCAATTTAAAATACTTTTACGTTTTAAATTTTGTAAGAGGACATTCTCAAAATCGATAGCTTGGTAAACTTAAAACAATAGCTATTTGAAATAATTACATAAATTAATTCATCAATTTGTTCCAATTTCGCACCTTTCACTCAAAACATTACAATTATCGTTTGACCAATTTTATCAACGTTCAAGATGGGATTCATATTATTTCCAACTTCATATAATCTATAAATCATTCTTTTCAGAAAGTCCTCAGTTTCAATTTAAAAATAACACACCTCAACGTAAGTATAACAATGCCAGCAATATGTACCCTTTTTTATTATTTCAAAGCTTGTTGCAATAAATCATCCATAATCAAATTAAACGACCTCAAAGAACATCAATGTTAATACTGAACTGATCATTCAATATTTTATCGTTTCGAATAAATCACCACTTGAGTCTATTGGTTGATGTATCCAAAACTCGTGTTCATTTTGTTGATTTTAAATTTTTTTCTTGAAATGTCAATGCTTTTATGAGAGAAATATTTGCCAATTCATAATGGAAACTATCAGAGCAGAATATCAAGCTACTTTAAAACATCTGTGTAGTTACAAGTTCAAGCTGAAAAGTTTGGAGCCGCAGAGAGAAGATGTATTATTAATCTAATGCTTGTTTCATTTCGAAATATGAAGGTTTGAATTTTTTGTCAAGTGCAAATTGATATTCAATACTGAATTATTGTTCTTTCTTTTCTGATTGTTTTGAATAGACAACGGTTCGTTTTTTTTTTTTTTAATTTCTTCTAACTGTCTACAGAACATGAAAATCCTTGGAATGCTGTTCTCTTACGTTGTTATTTATATCAAGATAAAGAGTTTGTTCTTTCATTCCTAACAATGTAATACAGACAGAATAGTTTCATGTATATAGTAAGAGAAAACGTGATCATATTTAGAATTATATCAGATGTCTATTTCAAATCTTGAGCATGCCAATTACCGAATTAATATTTTTGATTGACTATATCTCTTCATCTTGATTTTGGAACAAAAGTTCAAGAATCTCTGTGTGGAATTGAATTTTGCTTCTAATAAGTCTTTATAATGCTGGGGCCACACTTACGTATAATGTCATTAATTGAGGCGTTATTCAATAATGAACACATTGTCAATGACAATATGTCAATTGTCACATAACGCCTGACTTAACGGCATTAGACATAAGTATGGCCCCTGCATAAGATATAATTTAACAGAATAAATAATAGAATTTGTGTTGATAGTTTAGATTGCTACGAAACAGAATGTAAATAAATTTCGATGAGACAGTGATAGTATATCATGCAACAAGGACCAAACGACCGTATTTATTGTTCAGGGTGAAGTTGGCTGCACTCGACGAAGGCCCAAGATCCAAAGCGTAGCTTCGAACAGACGTGTCGCACACGATATTATTTGTGGCAAGTGCACCATTATTGAACTTTTTAAATTAATTTGGATGTCTTAGAACTCGATTTTACAAACAAATTTTTTCAATTGCGACCACATTTACAGCAAACTAATACCACGAAACTTGACTTTGATGATTTATCTTATTAATTGATATTACATTATGTTTTCTTAGATTTTCTGCGCTATCATGTTCACAGCAAATGTAGATACTATAACAATATGATACAATTTTTATGTAACATGTGCGTCGAAAGTGCCCTATTATTGAACTGATTTTTGCTCCAAAATTTCTCAATTCCAAACCATGGTATAATCATAAATTCCCTTTTGACATGCAATAAATAAAGTTTTCAGAAAAGTATTGTAATTTAGTGATTTTCAATGCTCATTTAATGTCATCTCAGGCATCAAATAATGATAAACCATATTACAATTGAAATTTCTATTCAAAAACAAAGTGTGAGAAATGTTATATTCTATGATTTGAATATAGGGAAGCTTCTGTTTTTTGATGAAATAATTAGAGAGCGACAAATAAATCTTTATTGAATAAAAATCAGATAGGTCTCAAAGTAAGTAAGATTTAATTGTTAAATTAGTCAAAAGCATAACATCACACTATAAAATCTTATTTTTATAGTCTTTATGAATAATGAATAAATATAAACTATGGAGATATTTATAATAATTTATGATAATCAAAGTTGTTTACTAATGTTTCCGGCAAAGACAGATGAGATGTAATTTGTATTTTAAGCCATTACATGAGACGTTAGCATAGTGACATTCAGAGATAATTATAAACATACTTATTACTTAATTCGGAAAACATGATTTGTTGACGTTCTTATAAACATCATTGTTGATCTTTAGCATTTTTCCTGCACTTTTCGACTGATAAAAACCAAAAAAAACAAATTTACCATAATAAAATATCATTCTGATCAGATACTTTCTCGTTTATTTCATTCGAATGAATAATCTACTAAATTTATCACAATATATGGTGTAATTGCTTATTTTTATTTTTACCTGGTTCATATCTGATCTGGTGCAATCGGCAACCGCCCACAAAAGTAGGATTCGTCAATCTATGAAACTTGAATGATAAAATCATCATTTTGTGCAATTTTGTTCAGAAACCATCTACAAAATGCTGTTCTACGGGTACTGTCATTTGGTCGTAAATTTTGGGCAAAATCGAGTCGAAATTTTCGAATTAACTTTCACACAAGCTAAAATTAAGTCCTTTTCTTCAGGGATCAAAGTTATGTCTCGAATAGGTTATTTGAGATTTTTGAAGGCTTGTAGGGGATTTCTCTTCCCTCCGAGAATGCATTCCCCACGGACAGCATCCTCTAGGGCCAAAATCTTGTCTGACGGTTTCTAGAGTACAATTCCTCAGAGACTCTTAAATAAACTTCGATGACTTCAAATAACCTGAGGACTTCTCAAGTGGCATCCGCTACAAGTTTCAATTAACGATATGCACATGTTTATTGCTATTATTTCGTTACCATTGGCTGAATTTCACTATTTTCCGACTCTTCATTTGTCACAGTTACAAAGGAATTAATAAATAATTCTCAACTTCTACTACGATGTTGAAGAAATAAATGGAACAGTGAATTTTAGAGTATAACTGTCCAATACGCACTCTGTATAAAAGAAATTTTTTGAATGGATAATTCAAGCTAGTGCGTTTGACAATTCATGCAATTATCAAGTTCTATTTGTTGTCCAGATATTTTATGTATAAATGCAGTTCTACCAGTCTCCGATAGTAGAATGCTTCCAATAATCGTTTTGTAGAGGAAGTGAGCTTGCTGTTATACAGAGTGATCCTAATGATTGACTGTCACGTGACTTAGGGTAAGTTTGTATCATAATGCATAGAAAAAAATAGGTGCTACACATTTGTACATATTATTTTTTTTATTTTTTCGTACGTATTCTAGGCATTGTTCTTAGAAATGAAAGATTGAGTACATTTTCAAACTGGATGGTCATTTATTCAAATTGGTGGGTTAAGCCCGCCGCACACGAGGCAATTTTCCATGCAATTTTGTTCACTTAATTTGCAGCAAGTTTTCTTGTGCACTGGGCCACTTTGAGGTACACTTAGTGTGACACTTATTCTCGCATCACACGATGCAAGCTGCGCCACTCATTCTAACACTAGAACGTAGACTTGGTAGATTTTCACACTACAAGTATGGATGTTGCCGAAACTAATCGTCGGAGGAGAGCAGGAGCATTAGCTGCAGTTATAGCTTGCGAATTACGAGACAGAAAAAAAAAGAAGAAAAAACTTTGGTCAAGAGAGTGATTTTTGAGAAGGAATCAGGGCCGCAGAGTTTTCAACATTTTGTTTGACGAGCTAGTAGGGCATATACCAAACGTGAAAAACCTGGAAATGTCAGAGAATTTAGATAAACTGGAAATGTCATGGAATCGTCAGGGAATCTCTGATATTTGTCTGGAAAAAATACATCATAGGATATTTATGCATTATTACTCATAAAAGTATATTTTCACTCTTTAAGATACTAGGGCCATTTGTGCAAATCTATAAGTCTCCCAGATCTCTAAATTCATGGAATAAAATTTTATTAAAGTACATTTACTTTTGTCGATCAATGTAAATTCGTTCATGATATCAAGTTCGTTGCGATTTTGTTTTTAATTCACAGATTTATAGGGTTCACACAGAATTGCAATATTAATCTGTGATTATATGTAAGCTTGTATCAAATTTTTGTTTTTTACTGTATGGAATTTTATTGAAAATAACCTGGAAAACCTGGAAGTCAGGGAATTTTTATTAAATTTTTTGGTATATACCCTGAGCTAGGGTACGTAAACATTACCTAATTTCCACTAGCCATAATTTTTACTTATTTGTATCTTAAAACACCACAAAACACAATGTACTAACAGGATTCTGATGCGACATACAACTCAGTGTTGTAATCACGTGATTTTATCGTCTGCTTTGATTGGCTGTGGACAGCAGTTAGTGGCGCAGCAAGTGCGAAAAATAGCACCGAACCTATCTTGAAAAACAAGTCTCGTGGTAAGTCTAGTACCCCGCATCGCACCAAATTTCTTGCATCGGAGCAAGCGTGGCTCCCAGTGCGGCGCCAAGTGAACAAAATTGCTTGAAAAATTGCATCGTGTGCGGCGAGCTTTAGAATGAATTCTCAATTGTTGTCACTCTCACTATTTCAATGATGCAGCAAAAAAATTAAAACTAGACTGTACGGCCAGTCATTTATGATCAGCCTGTATATCATTCTTATACGAAGACAACAAGTAAATATTTCTAATTTATTCTAATGATACAGTCGTCTTGTTTTCATTAATTCTAAAATAGTAACATCTAAAATTAGGGACAGATGCGTTAAATGACCATATCAAACAGTACAAACATACAAGATCTTCATTTGTCTAAAAATGAAGCTGACGGTCAAATGTCAAGTAAAGTGAACTGCAACCCATAACCTATTCACTTATAGTTATTTTTCTTATCAGAGCAAGCAATATTTATTTTCTCACCAAAAATTGTACATCCATCAGGAAGAGCTACCAAATAAACATTCCAAAAATAGTTCGAATTCATTAGCGCATAGTTTTTTAAAAGCAGGGAGGTTGTTGATATTATAACGGATGCTGTGATTATTCTCTTATACTTGAACATAATAACGATATATTATTCAATGAGCTTTATTATAACCACTGAAAAAGTATTTTTTGGAATCTCATCCCAAAGGGGGTAAACTTTAAATCCAATATGTTTGTGTGAAACATCGTATTCTTTGTGACTATTATATTTATACAAGAGAAAGTCCATTGGCAGGGGCGTCTCGAGCGGGGGTGCAAGGGGTGCACAGCACCCCGGCGCCAAGGCCTTGAAGGCGGCAGCTGGACCCCGGAAATAATTATTTTTCACTGAATACTAATTTCATCAACAAAATATTTCATTAGGACTAATAAAATAATTTTGAACATGAAAATTATTTTGAAGAATGACTAAAAATCAAAATTAATTATAAGGCAAAATATATACTCGACCTATTTTGATTTACCACGAATTAGGAGAAAAAATTAATAACCCTTATACACTATTCAAACGCAATTTATTTTGACTTCGGTCCAAATTCTAACAAGAAATATTTTTGTCGCAATTGATATCCTTCTAAGAATTTCATTTTCACTTCCAAGAATTTAACAGTTGATTTAACAAAAGGGGTGCCTTCGAGGTGGATAAGTAACTGTTTCATTCTGAAATTTCAATTTTTCTATGAATTCAAATTTATCTTTCTCATTAATATTTGAAAATGGCTAATTTGTTGTCTTGATTTTGGATGAGTTGAAACGAAATATCACTTATACTCTGTGACTTCAGTGATTTAATATTTGTGACTTGCTGGCCTGTGAATCGGAGTTTACTTGAAGTAAGTCGATATATTTTTTTTTTCTATGAAACTACACACTAAAAATGAAAGAATTTCATTTTGTATCAAATCCAATATGATATTTTATCTGAAATTGTACTTTGCACATATATAGCTATAGGTAATTAATTAATTATTCCGAACCTCCTGAGATGAACAAATAATTCTATAAGTCAGAAATTTTTAACGATTTAATACTGAAGTGCGACAGGAGCAAAAATATTCTGATTAATATGTATATAAAATACAATTTTGGAATTCGGAAGATCGCTGTATTTGGCTTCGCGTCGTACACCGAACATTATTACTTATCTCAAAATCCAGCATTTTATGTACTCGCTAAGCTAAACAAAAAAATATTTTGATACATTGAGTAATAAAATTTTGTTTCGTTTTTCATCTATTTATTTGTTGTATGTAGATGGCCGATAGAAGAAAGAAGAAGAAGAAAACGTAAAAAAATTCACAGACTTTCAAATTTAGCATTTATTAGTATAGAGAACGATATCGACATAGATGTATGTGGAATTGTGAAAGAATTTGCTGCCAGAAAATCAAGGGAGGTAGAGTTCAATAACTAAATGAGAAATCATGTATATTGTGGTTTCAATTTTGGCTCATGTCTGTCTTTGTTAATGTGAAAAAAAAAATTGTAGAATATCTTAATTTTTGTTGAACTGTTCCTCTCTAATTCCTTTTTTTCTGATTTATTTAGAAGAAAAAAAATACACGGGGGAAGGGGGGCGCAATTTATTTATCTTCGCACCCCGGCGATAAGTTACTCTGTAATAAAACAAAAATATCGATAGCACAGAGCTACCACCGGTCTTGCCCGTGGTTTTTCTTGGTACTGCAGTCAATTATTATATATTTTTTCTCACTAAATTCAAAAGGTATATCTAATGTAGGCGAAGGACCGACTCGGGTAACAATTAGTAGAGTTATAAATTGCAATTAAGTTATAATTAAGTACGAATTGACATCAATAAATCAAAGTCGATGCGATTTTTTACCAATACCAATCTATAACTATATACAAATCAAAATACCTCTCACTGATTCAACACGAAATCTCAAATACTGCTGAGCCGATTAAGCTGAAATTTGACAGGTGTGTAGTATGTGGGAAGTAAAAGTCAGCCAAGAAAGTATTTTGCAACAGAGCCAAATTGAGGGAAATTTATATGAAAGTTCTATGGCTTTGATGGCAGAGTCATGAAATTCAGGATTTAGGTAGACAAAGTGGATTAAATAGATACCGCAATATTATTTTTTCGATAGAACTGAATTAAGGTGGTCCCTGGGAGTTCATCTGTTTTTGATGTCAGAGACTTGAATTACAATAATTTTCTGATATGATTTCTACAACAGGGATGAACTTAGTTGTCAACGGATTATAAAAAAATACGAATTATACTAAAATTTCACAAATAAGTAGTTTGTGGGAAGCAAAGGTTATTTGAGAATGGATTTTGCGACAGGGTCGCATTAAAGGGGTATAAAATACGACTGCAAGTTTATATGAGAGCTCAATATCTTAACTGCAATAGGCACGGAATTTGGTATTCAGGTAGATAGTTTGAGTCGTATTGAATAACTTTATACGCAGAACCATCATAGTATGACCCGCACTTTGGTTTTTCTTAATCTTATATGATTATTTGCAGGATACCAGAAACCAAACACAAGCTTTCCCAATTTTCATCTGTCTGACAGTCTTTACCTTTGTTTGTCGAGTCTAATTTCCGAAACGCCTTTACCAATTATGTTGAAACTTTCTACATTTGTTGTTGGACTTGTATAATGAAACCATTAACAATAAGTCGTACGAGTCATATTTGTTTGTTTGCGCATCATACGTAGGATTGAATTGAAATTTTGTACAGTGCTAATTGACTGTGACAAAAATATTAACGTAGTAAGAAGGTGACGCGCCAGTCGTATTAGATGACTGTTTGCGCATCGTTCATACGATTGAGTAGGAACTTTGAATATTTGTGGTTGGCATTTGCGTGAAAGCTCACGTACAATAATAATAATTTAAAATTAAGATCTTAATAAGTAGCTTAGAAAATTCATGGTGATTTTTTTCATGTCTTTATGTAGTTCTAGATTCATTTATCAGAATACTCATTATCTGACAGAACACAGACAGATCGAACCGCTGGACCTGATGGGCTGAAATTTTGACATTGTATTTCTATAGTGACATGGATAACCACTAATTGAGAATTTCCTAAAATTTCATCACCAAGCAGAGAAATCTATTACATTAATGCGGAAAACCATATTTTCCGCGAGAGTTATTATATTTGTATGAGAAAGTCAATTGGATTGGTTAATCTTAGAAAAGTGCAACAAAAAATTCTATTGCATAGGTCTACCGCAAGCAAAGCCCATGGTTTGTTCTGGTGCTGCAGTCAGTGAATAATTTTTTTCCCATTGATTCCAAGTAGTTACCGCGGGCTGAGCCCATGGTTTGCCGAGGAGCTTTTATTAATTATTGTATTTTTAAGGAGAAGTCAATTGGATTGATTGACCTAAAATTTGAAATAATCAAATTTCATCGAAAATAGATGATTCCTATTTTTTGATGTTGTGTATTATCACTTAAACTTAAAAATATCCAAATTTAATCGAAATTTCTCGGACATCGATTTTTTTGGTAAGCACTTTTTGAATTTCTGTTGCGTAAAGTTGTCAAAATACAAATCAAAATTAAGTGTGAAATCCTGTCTACTTATTATTGTCTTGCTGTGTATTAGCTACGAATAAATATTTTATGAAAATCATTCGGTTCAGGTAAATTAATACTTTTATTCCCAAAGCTTCCAAATATTCACATATTCTCACAAATAAATTATGCGCTCTCACAAACTCCCCCATGTGTACATACTGTAATTATTTATCTTTCAATATGCATTGCATCGCTCTGTAACTTCGATTTTCACCCCTTCAGCTTAATACTGTAATTTTCCTGCGTAATTCCACCGCTGGCACCACAATGTAATCAAAGGTTTCCGAAGGGCTGAGGGGCATAAAACAAAGGGAAAATTCTCTCAAATGACTGAACTCTTTAACTCAAAGTCAATGTCTGCTGCGAGCGAATCTCTGCACCAGAGAATCCGCTCATTCAATACGTTAGTGTATAGTAACGTATCCATGGTGTTTGACCGCCATGAGAATTGGAGGGGGAGAAATGGTGGACAGTGGTGGAGCAAATAGATGAGGTTATAAGAGAAAATTGGTAAACTTGAGGCTTTAAGCTGAGGAGGGAGAAATTTCTCATATATTTACAATTACTGAGCACTCAACAAAGAAGCAGGTCATCAACAATGATTCTTCTTTCGAACGTAAAGCATGTTTGCAAAATCGACTAATATTGTGAGAAATTGTTCCGAGATACCCAGTAAATTTACAAGTTTTCCTGAATATGTTTCATTCTTGGGCTCTTGTAAATCGTCTGCCAATAAACTTTCAGTCGATTTCGCACGCTCTCCTTACATGTGAAAAAATGGCAGACTGTGAAAAGTTATTCAAAGAAGCAATTTTCTGTCGCTGATTAGAATCAATTTTTTCGAAAACCATCATTAAAAATGAACATATACAAGGCAACTAGAAACATACGAAATTATTGTTTTGTTTACAGGACGTGAAATAATTCGCAGCCAGGATGTGGAATATTTCGCAAATCATGTAGGGATATTTGCCTATATATGTGTGAAATTGGTATATAGAGGGGCAAGAAGCATTCTTTCCGGAGGATGAAGATCAGAGAACGAGCCAGAGGCAAGTGTTTCAATAATTTGAATTGAAAATAGCAAGTCAAATATTAATTATATACAATATTTATTTTATTATTTTGACCTGACGTGCTTCCTTTTCGATCGGTCAATTTATTCTGACCTCCCGATTAAGCGATGCGGTCCTTAATATGGGGAAGGAGTCTATTTTGTTTAATACCTGCAGTGTCCACCATATTTCGAGATGCTGCTAGCGCTTATCTCGAATACTCCAAATGTTAATTAAGGAGATTCGTTACAATATTTTATTGATATCATAAAATAAATTTTTGGTGGATAACTTTGTAGTTTCATTATGAATTTTCAATTTCTAAATCATTATTTAAATTTTTCTGACAATTGTTTTGACGTTTCGGTCGAGCTATCGATGCACTATTTAACCTTAGATTTCAATGAAAATTGTTGAAAATATTTGTTTTAGCATTACAAATATGGAAAAAATAATAACTATTGGTTGACCTTGAAAATCCTATTTAATAATGTATATGAAGATAATAGTGATGAGGGAGCTCAGCCAAAACTTTATTCTCTCCACTCCTGAACTTGCCAGTCAGCGTTATCCAACACATCCATTAATTCATATCATTAAAAATGTATGCATTGCGCGTTGTGTGTGTGTCAGTAGCACAAAAACAGTAGTCTTTGTTTTTAACCGGCAACTCAAGACTTCACGTCGAGCTTGTTCAGAGCGGACAAGGCCCTTCCGTAGTTTGGAGCATCGCCGCTTGAATGCTAAAACAAATCTTTCTACCAAGCTTCAAGTATATCAAGTTATGTTGTTTGCGCGAATATAAGTGTGACTGAAATTGCAATCCAAGTATTCATGTCATGAGACCACAGCGCCTGACAATTTCTTATTTCTATTATTAATCAAATCCATCACAACAAAAACTCCCCCTTTCCGTACGCCACTGTGATTCAGTCACGTGCGCTATGTGTATAGTAGAGGGGATTACTCCACAACCTAGTCCGTAGTATGCATGCTCTTGTGATGTGGCTGAACATTTTGAACGCGGTGAACTTTGGCGAACTTACGTTTTGTTTTGTGTGCAGTTGCATCCTGTAACTTGCTGTTGAACGGACAATGGTTTGAACCTTAGAAGAACTGTTACCTGACATATCTATTTAACATATTTGTTTGACATATCAGTGTGTAATTATTCTGTGAAGTGTTGTGTAAAGACTTTTGAAGCAAATAGTTGAAGAGTTTGACATTTTCATACAAGAGTAAACATGGAACGGTAAGCGTAAGCGTATTTTTGTAACTTAATTTTGGTTTTCCGTTTGAATAGCATTTAACAGTGTCCAGTTTTTTGATATATTTGGAATATTATTGTACTCATTTTAACATGCATTTGAATAGTGATTTTAATGCTTGCAGAACTTTGACAGTTCGATGCATTTGTTTTTTCTCTACATTTCATCGACAATAGATTGTTTTTTTAAGGGTAACCGTAATTTTGAGAATCTTCTGAAGGATGAAGTTAATATGAAATACGCATTGTATTTGGAAAAGTAGTGCAAAAAATTTCTGTTTTGCGTTTTTGTAGCCTTTATATTGTATCTATTATCACAAAAAAATGATTAATATTTTTGCTAGTTATTAGCAGTAGCTACTACAAAATTTGCACCTAATTAACAAAAGCGCATCGAGTTTGGTCTTATATAGTTCAGAAATACAGATTTGTACAAAAATTCAGAATCATGTCTGTTTCTGTTGATCTTTTTTCCTAAGCAGGGCCCAAATAAAAGTGTATTGAATGCCCTTTCATATGGTTAAGTTGTGTTACCGAAAAGTTGTAATTCAATTATAACCAATTTAGTAAACTCGGTGTAACGTAATATATGCTTTTAGTTAATTATTGAGTTCTGAAAGCTTTTGTTGAAGTTTAAGGACTGAAACATGTAATAAAGTACCTAGCTGCATTTATTTTGTAAACAAAAGAACAAAACTGAAAACATAACAGCTTAGACTTCAGCCCAAAATTGTTATTCTTTTTTTTTCGTTTATCGCTTGTTTATTTCCTTTATTTCAATGAAGATATGGCTATTTATTGATTTTTCTAGTTGTATTTATAGTTTATACGTACATTATGTACTTTTCCACAGGATTTAATAGTAAATGTTCTTTTTTCACAAACATTTAGAAATATATATTCATTGCGTAACAATATTTCGCCATGAACTTGGATCTTTAGTAAAAGAGAATGCTTATTTTTTTATAAGATAGAAACACTCAATGTATAATGTAGATGACTTAAATAACAATTTTTTTTGGTTCCTTACTTTCAAAAACAGAAAGAGTGTATTTAGCACATAAGGAAATTTAATATAATATACCGGATATCAACTATCAATTCTCTGTATATTGTTTGGTAATAAAGGTTTTCAATAATATACCAGGTGTATAACACGAAAAGTGAAACAGGCAAATCAGTTTTTCGTTCTCATTGCTGGCCAATTATTTCATACAAAAATGCTTCCAATAAATGTTGTCAAGCATGAAATTGTACATCCGAATCAATAAACAAAATCCTTTTTTAATGTTCCATGACCGCAGAAATTAGAAAATTGATAGTATTAGCCACGGGAATAAAAACAAGAGCCGAAAAATGCGAAACAACATTTGAGTCAGTTATTTCAAAAACAACATAGGTCAGATTATTTTGAACAATTTCCAAAATTTTATTTATAATTGTTGTTCGAGATAGTATACTTTGAATGTATTTTACAACGGTCTGACAAAAAAAATAATAGGGAATTTTGACTTATGTTGTTATTGCAAGAAAATGAAGATATTTATAGAAACAAAATAAGTCGAATATTTTTATTTTTCAAACTTTATAGTACATCCTGAAATATTTTGATCTGTTTCAATACATTCTAGGATGTTTTGAATCATCTTGAAAGTTCTAGGACTTTTTGGAACGCTCTAAAGCATCCTAAAATGTTTTGAAACCTTCAGGAACGTCCCAGCTTATTTTAAAATGATTTGAAATATTCTGCTACACCCTGAAACATTCTAAGATGTTTCAAAATATCCTCTGGAACGTACTGGAATATCTTAGAATGTCCTGAAACTTTCCAGGGCATTATACAATATTCTGAAACGTTCTGAGACTTTATAGATTATCCTGAAATATTTAAGTACGTCCTGAAACATTCTTAGACGTTTTGAAGTATCCTGGAACGTAGTGGGATATTTTACAGTGATTTCAAACATTTTAGGATTTTATGAAATACTCTAGAACGCTATAAGATACCTGAAACTTTCTAGTACGTCCTGAAATATTATGATATGCTTATAAACATTCTGGAACGTTTTGAATCATCATGAACGTTTTGGGACATTTAGGGTCGCTCTGAAATATCCTAAAGTTTTTTGAAATATTCTGAAATATTTTGAAACGATCTAGGAATTTTCTGAAATAGCCTGAAACGTTTTGAGATATTTTCAAACGTTCCAACCGAGGTTTCAACATATTCTAGAATATTGTAAAATATTCTGGTACGTCCTGAAACATTCTGGAACGTAGTCTAGTTTCTTAACAATGCCTTGAAACATGATATGGAATATTCCGAAACGTTTCGAAACATTCTGGTATATCCTAAAAATTCTGAGACGTTTTAAAATATTGTGGTAAGTTCTAGGACGTTTTAGAACAAATTCAACATTCTGTGACATTTTGAAATGTTTTGAAGCATCCTAAAATATTTTGGGGCATCATGAAATATCTTGAAACGTTCTGATATGTTCTAGAATGTTCAGAAATATCATAAAACATTCCAGAACGTTCCAACATTTACTAGAATGATAAATTGGTCAAAATCAAAACCTGATTGTTCCACAAAATTACAAATTCTGAAGTCGGTTTTTACACCATCCCATAATCCTGAATGGAGCATTAACTTCGCGGCTATACATCTGACTATCTGAGGCTTGCTATACTGTACTGAAGAGTCCTATTAAGAATGGAACACGTGTCTACAGTTATTGTCGTATTCAGGAAGATAATGTAGAAACCGATTCCTGAATTTGTAATTTTGTGAAGCAATCAGGTTTTGGTTTTTAACAATTGATCAAATTCTGTTCCACGGACAATTCTGGAATGTCATTTTACAGTCTCCTTTATTATTCTAGAATGTTCTGAAACATTGTGGTACGTTCTGAAATATTCTGAGATGTTTCAAAACATCCTAAAACGTACTGGGATATCTTAGAACGTTCTGATATATTTTAGAACGTCTTGAGATATTTGAGAACGTTGTGAAAAATCTTAGGATTTTCTGGGACATTTTAGAATTTTCTCGGAATTTTCTGAAATATTCTGGCAAGTTTTAAAACATTCTGACACGTTTTTAAACATCCTGAAATGTAGTGGAATATTTTAGAATGACCTGAAACATTTTGGGACGTTACGAAATACATAGCATTGTAGGATTGCGATTTTCTAGAAAAAATAATATGATTTATGCAATTTTTAATGAGCCATCCATTTATAATTTATGCAAGAGTATAAAGCCTACAAATTCTTAAATCATGATCCATGAAATAGGTATACTATTGAACATATCATTTTTTTGTCTCGATCTCTTTGTTTATCAATATTATTTTAACGAATCATCATTGATAAATGTCTAGATTTATGAAGAAAAATTCTTCCTCGTAATATTCTTTTCATTGACATTTTACTTTCGAAGTTATTTGAAGAAAAAATTCAAATTTAGAAATCAGTTTTTATACCATCATCCTAAATCGAATCGGGTGGCAACTGTAGATACGTGCTTCGTTCTTACTGAGACTCTTCAGTTATGTGTGAACAAGCTCTCAAATGATCGGACTTGTAAGCCAGCATCGCTATCAAATCAAGTTGATGAATAGCATGCAGAGACAAAATTTACAGCATTGCCATCTACCAGAATACAGCCAAAATGGCAAGTTTAAAGACTTTGTAAAGTGACCTTTGAAGAGGTCCGTGAAACAGAATTAATATAAAACAAAAATTGAAACCTGAATGTTTTGTAAAAAAAATATCTGAAATACTTGCCAACTTGGTGATACAAAATCATCTATAATACTCATATTGCGTGTTTTTAAAGTTTATTATTCTTTTCATCAGGTGGTGTACTTCTCGTACCCAAAATACCTTAAATTTAAAATGCCATCAAATAGTTAAAAATGCGTGAATTTAATTTTTTTACTGCAGTTTATATAGTTGTGTAAACTGTATTCAATATTGGTTATTCAATTGAAATATCTTCATCGGTAAGAAAACCTGTTATATATCCCGTAATAGTATTTCTTCATTTCTCGCTAGTTCGCACACAACTGATCTGTCTTGTTGAATTTCTACTAACCCGTTGTATATCCTCTTGAAAGAGTTTCCATATGTATTTTGTGTGGTACAAAACACTGAAAATTACTGAGAAAATATAACCTTCCATCTTCTAGAAAATGGAAACGAAACAATTTTTTCTATTCCAAAGAAATAATGTTGCAGCATCTATATTTATAGAATATTTAATTTGCTTCGCTATAATAAACTCTGTATCATGCGGAACTAACTACAGAATGAGCAAAATCATCATTCTCACGAAATCCGTTCCCTGAAAATCATTAAAAAGAGAATTCCCCGATCGAAATACCTATTTCAGATTTGCATGTTGCGTGTCAAAACAATAACACGAAATGTTTTCTGCAAGACGTATACAGCTACTATTGTTTGTGTCGGATGTTTTTAGTTTGATCTGTAGTCGACGTTATTCGATCGGCGTCCATACCAGGACGCTCAGCGTCAGTTCTTTGTTCAACAAACAGGTGTTTGGCGCCCAAGGGAGGTTGACAACCCTAGTTAGGGGGAGGTAGCGCCATCGTCATGCAGTCTGATGCAGCGCTACAACCGGAGTTGGTACAGTTACCCACAAAAAAACGAAGTTGAATGAAGATTTAAGAAGGGGGATTTTTGTAGCTAAATTTAGCTCACTTACAACCGTTTACTCTACGCATACTCATAAAATATTTTTGTACTGATGTAGTATTGATTTTTATTCAAAATTTCATACTATCTTTTGCTTTAAGATAGGCTGATGCCAGAAGCTATGTTTCAAGAAATGTTTCAAGGCAATACATTTTTTTAACATTATTTGAACGAATATTATAGACAATTGTATTTTCTGTAACTTGTTTCATAGAGATTTTTCTGAAAAGTTATTTCGAACATTTCTATTGCCTTATATATTATACTCATGGAAAAAAAAAACAATATTTTTTTGTTGAGTGGATACGATGAACAGTTTAATGTTCTCAAGGTTTGAAATAAAACACTATTATACAAGAAAATTGATTAAGATCATAGTTTATTAAACAAAGCAAAGCACTTAAAATACATTATAATTATTTATTACTTCACACTTGAAAACAATAATTCAATTAATATTTATAAAACACTATTATTCAAGAAAATTATGAAGATCAAAGTTTATTAAATAAAGCAAAGCACTAAAAATACACTATAATTATTTATTACTTTACACTCAATAATAATAATGCAATTAGTATTCATTTCCAGGAATATTTATATCACCAACATGCTCCATAGTTTTTTTTTTTTACTCTCCGACGGTTTGATTTATTTTTTGATCTCTCGACTAAGCGATACAGTATTTTATATAGGCCGAGTGAAAGGTCGTCTTTATTTACCTGCAATAGCCGAACAGTTCTACAGCCTTCCGAGAAATTGCTAAAATTATCTCGAATGTTTCAGATTTTTAATTAAGGATATCCACTTTTCTGAAATTAGTATATATAGTCTCAACTCGTCCTGTTGACAGAGGTATCACAAATATATAACGTAAAGTCTGTAAGTTTGGTAGTTGTTGATTTATAACTATCAAAGCCATGCTGAACTGGGCTAGCATAATTTTTTGTTTGAAACTAAATTTGCTTGAAAATGTTGATTCAAATACTTTTATTTTTTATTCAAATAAAAAATAGGACTATAATCAAGAATTTGATTTTTGTCATCACCTGTATATAGGACATAAAAATAGAAAATTTTCGCGCAATCATTTTTTACAACTTTTGAAGAAAATTATCTCAACAAGAATACTTCGCCAAGTTGGTCTCTGTTTTCGGTAACATCGGTCGACAAGTTTTCGGTAGTTAGGAGAATTCAAACCTGGATGAATAAGTATTAGTGACGAGCCAAGGACAAGTCCCCTCAAAAGCAGCGGTCACTCAGAAAAACGTCAGTGCCGCTTGCACGTTCATCAACGAAGATCGACATGTAACATATCGCGAGATTAATACAACGCCAGTTGTCTGTTTAGATGTTCTAAGGTGAAGAAAATTCGACGAAAATCATCCGTTCTCGAAGCGTGTCCTAAAAGATGGTAGCGCTATTTATCTCAAAAGCAGGTCATATAGCAACAATTTCTCTGCAAGATCGAAGACGTGTTACTGCTGATTGGTATTCAAATTGAACCATTTCTTAGTCGCATGTAATTGCTGAGCTTCGAATAATCAACCCTTTAGGCCGAATCATCCTCCACCAAGGCAATGCAAATTCGCACACTATTGAGTTTTTAGAGCAGCAAAACATCGAATTGTTAAATCATCCTCCTTACAATCCCGACCTAAGTCCCAACAATTCTTACTTTTCCAAAAATCAAAAACGTACTGCGTTGTTAAAGGTTTTAGTCGCCAGAAGAAGCAGTCGTCGTCTTCATAAATACAATTTTGTCAGTATCAGCAAACGAGTGGAATAACTGCTTTCAAAGTTGGTTCGAGCGAATTCAAAAAATGCATTAACGTTCGTGGAGAATACTTCGAAAAACAATAGTCATTAAAATATATCAACCGTTTTCTTTCATTTAGAACTAAAAAGATAATCCTCGTAAATTTTCCGTAGAGCATATCTAATATTTTTCAGGCGCTTGATTAAAGTAGTAATTGTTTTTATTTGTTCAAATTCATAAATGCTTATAATATCAATACGGCTAAACTTTCATTTCTATTATTTTTACGGTTTTGATAGTCTCTAGTGTGTAAATATTGTGGATTACAAATATTGTTGCTGGAAGTCCTGAAATTAAGACAAACGTAATCAATTAGAAAACCGATAGAATATGAACTCAAAAAATGAGTCAGACCAATCAACCGAATGATAGAGCACTGTGTCCTTTTAATTTTGTTACGAAATAATTGTAATTTGTCAAGATGTAGAATGATGGATAGCTTTCCTTCGTTCACTTGAATATCAGCTAGAAAAATTATTTACAATGGGTCACTAGAAATTCAGCACGACAGGCTTAATAGTGTGGGAATTTGGTCGAAAGTTAAGTTAAATTTTCAACGAGATGTCTTACGAATTTTCTTATATGGTCCAAAATATTTTCAGGAAATACAAGAAAGTTATACATTTTGAAAATATAATTTTGGACAGTATTTAAATCTTGTTCAAAACAAAACAGGAATTGTATTGAACATTTATAAATATTTAATATAAATGGTAACGTAGCATTTAGGGCTGATTTAGCTCACAATAAATAAGGCAGGCAAGAGGTACGTAGTTTAAGTTCTAATAGGATCATGTTCCATAATTTGATTACCGTACAAATCTCGCAGTTGAACTTCTGTTTCTTGTAACCTACTTAGAAAAAATTAAATATGGAATATCTCCATACTGTTGGGTCATGGAAAATTACATAGTATGAGAAATGTTTTGATTATTTGATGTTATACAATAACATTTTAACATTTTGAATGCAAAATTTTCGAGATCCCAATATTGTCAGAATGAAATATCATATCACACTACATCTAATAATTGTTTCATTTCATATAAAATTTCTTATTGCGATCCTGTACAATGCAATTCCTTCTTTCTTGCATAATAACAGATCTTTTACGAGCTCAATGCGTAGTACAGTTCCTTTACTGTAGGTTTGTAGTCCATTGTGCGATTACGTACGGATCTTTTATCGAGGATAATTTCTTCTGAGCTTGCCTTTTCCTGCTTTCAAGGATCAATAAGTATACACTATGAGGCTAAATGACGTTACTTAATGGACATAGCCTTGATCCTGGAATGTAATTGTATGCTCGGGGAAGTAATCATGTAAAAATATATTGACTATAGAGAACAATATGTTAGTGAGCTATTATTGAATGTGTTTCGTTGATTTATAGCTACTTAGCAACGCTAATATACAAATAATTATTATAATTACAATAAAAATCAACTAACTTTCAGAATGCCAAATAATATGGGACTCAATTTACGTTTCTCAATTATTTTATTGTTCAATAAATAAATAAGGCAGAATTAATAACATGAGAAAAAAAAATTCGTTTGATTCTAATAGAACTTTTTTCTCTATTTTCATGTTCTTTCTGATAAAATGTAATCTGGGCAGCGTCAGGTATTACAGCTAATTATTAATGGTTAGGAAATTGTGACTTCGATGTGGACAAAGAAAACAACGCACAGTATACCATTGTGCTCTATTTGTACTGTTTTTAAATAATCTTTTGTATGAATATGTCACGAACTCGCTCTTGCTATATGTTTTCAAAAATGTATTAACCTCAATTTATAAAACAAATTTAAAGTTGCGATTCTCAGAAAGTGAAAGATTTGAAATTCGAAGTATTCCTATATTAAGATTATTTTCCAAACATCAAGTCATTTCAAAACTAATAAATTTTCTGTGAAGTAATTTCCATTTCCTCTCAAATATAACAGTATCAATGCCTTTTCAATTCCGATCTACAGCTTGATTTATGATTATGTTGAATATAGCAACTATATTAGAGAATAACAAGACAACATTTGATTTATAGTTAGTATCTATTTTATATTCAAACACTTTAACAAATATTCATCTTCTTTGTACTGTCATTTGAAGGGTATTGACATTTGGATGAATATTTATGCGTAAGACTCCATTTCACGTCCCGATAGATTCCATTTTATTGAAAAGTAATATCATACGCCCATACTTTGAATCACAAATTTTATTTTACAGAACATACAATCATAACAATAAATTAAATGCTGGATTAAGTGTAAATAATTCTTGTCCATAAAACTGAGATAAACTAAAGTCTTTATTCACTTATATACTAATAACAGCGTCGTTTTTACTTCCCCGACCTATGTAATGGGGGAAGTATTGTAATCGTGATTTGTTGACAGTTCGAGATTTTGATGGATCTTCAGGTTTTAGATTTAAGAACGCATTTTCGACTGAAATTGTATATCAAAATTTTTCGTCAAAAATCTAGATTTGAGTTCGTAAATGAGCTTTTTTCAACTAGTAGTACCAAAACTTTATTGATAGAACTTTTTGTTTTTTTTGTGTTTATTTTATAAACGCTAGTATTTATCATAAAATATGAAATGATTCAAATTTATCTTCGAATAATTTGGCACAACATTTACCTAAAACATTTTTCAAAATTATCAGCGGTTCATTTGTTATTATTAATATTCGAATTATTATAAAATTTGTTGTATTTTTCTGAAGCAAACAAATGATGAGAATTATAATGTGAAATAAGAATTAGTATCACTCATATTTAGACATCATATGCAAACGTTCGTCAATTGTTTTTTTAAAATAAGCAATTTGACTTTATTGTGTTTGGTATCAAATTTTAAGCTGTAGCTGGGATAATTCTACTAGAAGTGTCAAAGAGGATATTTGAACGATTGTCAATTGTTTCTTTTACAAATTATTCAAATAATGTTTAGTTTGGTATTAATTTACTCGGAGAGGTAAGTTTAGTACATATCAAAAATAAATAATCAGTGGAATCTACGTTACCATTTTTAAATTACACTTCCGGCGATCAAATGTCGAAACTAGTTCCAATGAATTGAAAATCCCGAAAATCTTGAAAAAGGACTTTTAATTTCCAAAAATCCTTATTTCATGTGAGGACTAAAATATAACTGCCATCTGTCACTTTGTCAATGACAGCTGTCACTTTGACAATTACAGCAGTCACTTTGATAATGACAACTGTCACTTTGAAATATGCAAACATGATCTTAGCGCGCACTAATAATCATTGTATTCCACAACAATTTATAATAAGCTTGTTACTATTATTCTTTGAGCACGCCTATGCAATTCCCTATCTCAGCTGTGTTGCAAAGTGAAGCCAAAAATGTAATATTGTTAGAGAGAGAAAGTAACTGAGAGATAGGTTGAGGTGGGCCCATGTTTGTATGGAGTTAAATGGCTAGGTTCGCTTTATTTAGTATTTTCATGTAAAAATATATTGTGAAATGGGAAGAAAATGTTTTGTGACAAATTGTGATACTGGGTACAGAACATGTAATCTGCACCTAAAGATGATATTTTATTAAATAAGTGGCGAGGATATCATAAAAAAATGCCCGTCTGGAGATGTAAAAGTGACAAGAAATTATTTTAAAATTATATCAAAATTAAAGGTTATATCAATGTTTCAAATTATTGAACATATCTATAATCTAAACTTTTAGTGAAAAATTCAATTTCAAGAAAACTTCTTATCAATAAAGAATATAAATATTTCTATTTATGTTTTGAAATCAATAGAGACGTGATAATTGCTTACAAATTCACTGTACAGTATAGTATGGAATTGTTCAATTATGTGACAAATATATTATTAGATACCGTTCAAATATTTCCGACTACAAGAAAATGCATGTTCGAGTATTCTTCCAAATTGCCCGAAATATTCAAGCGTCTCTTAGAAGAACAAGGAAATCTCTTTTAAAACAGGATGGATCTTTGAAAAAGCCCAAGCTGTGCAAAAAAAAAAAAGATATTAAAATATAGATAGAATTAATCTTCCATTCATTCGATTAAAATTATTTTTAATTTTTGGTAGAAGACACATAAATGCTAAAAAGAATTTAAATCCAAAGCAAAACTTGGATTCAGAGGACTTATAAGAATTTTTTCGATTTTAAAATTATATCAATCGAAGAAAAATTAATTTTCATCAGATATATTGGGGACGAAATATTTTGTTTTCAGAAAGAAATATAAAATTGAACGGAATTTTCCCATAAATATAACGGATGTACTCAATTTAGGAGATTTTTGCAAAGTTTTTTGGTAATATTTTCTTCTGGTATATAAGAACTTGTTTGTGTGTATTTTCTCAATTTTATCACGTCTATTGTAATATAAAATATTCATAAAATTGTTTATGTATCTGTTATTCATAATTGGAAAACTCTTATCCAAAGAAACGTTTATAAAACATGTTTCATAATAATGCACTTTTTCATTACAGATTTTCATACATAGAAATGTTAATTTTCTTCTACTTTTGTCCATCATTTAATGAATAATAAAGTATTTAATGTGGTGAAAATATTGAATTTATCTGGCAATTGTTTTTTATTGGAAAAAAATCAAATATAATGTCATTTCTGTATATGAAGCATGCAAAGCTAGGCCCGCTCTCGCTATCTCTCTCACGTCTGCCGCATTACATTTTAGGCTTCATGATTTCCAACTGAGTGTCCGCTCCTCTATTATTCTCCTTCGTGCCTTTGGGATAAGTTACTCAGAGCGAGAATAATAGAGAAGTTACGGTAAACAATTTGCAACAACCTTCTTATGGCTACTTTGTAAATTCTGTGTTTTATTGATAGCATTCAGATCATTTATCAGGGTCAAAATTAACCAACACGTGGAAACGATTTAAGCTGATTTTAGTAAAGTGTTGGATAAAATTTTGTATTGCTCTTATATAAATTGTGGTTAGTCACTTATATCAAGAAAAGTAGCTAGGTAGCTACTCGCTTTTTAAGCAGACTTGGCTTAATTTAAATCACAATTTACTTCATGATTTAAATCAGTGTGATTTAAAAGGAATCATCGTTTTAAATAATTTTGTATTAATTATTTATTCATATTTCCACTGCAGAATGAAATCACGATTCGAATCAAGTAGTTATTTACAATATTTGACTGAAAATTCAATTCTTTAAAACATAATTTCAAGGTTTCTAGTACAATAATGAAAAAATCGAATGATGCTTTCTGAGTGTCAGCTTCGAAAACTCAATTCCAAATTATGATAACATTTTTCATTGATTCCCTGTCGACACAATTATTGATTTTCTTCTTGCTGAAAAGGAGAAAATGATAATTATGGATCATGGTTGCCGTTGTTATTTTTAAAATATTTTTTTATCGGTCAAGTGGATATTTGGAAAAAAAATTGTATCATATGTGTTCGTTATAGTGTTTGCATTTGCTGCAAACGTGAGAGTACAGAAAATGTGATCAACCAGTAAAATTGAAGAAGTGTGTATTATCACGGATGAATTCGCTGCACGAAGCTACGTCTTGGGCTTTGCCGCCTCGCCTTCGTCGAGTGCAGCTTACTTCATCCTGGACCAGTAAAATGTTTGTTTGGTCCTTGTAGCATAAAATACTGTTCTAGTAGCGCTGTTGACTAGTATTAAAATTATTTATTAAATTAGTTTGAAGAAAAATTTAGCTTAAATGATATAAGAAACGGCGAAAGACATTTGAAATAGTAATTGGAAGTTATCACAATAGAAAATATTTGAGAAACATTATTGAAGAAACCGTGATTAGTACTGAACGAGAATTACTCATTTGTAAATTTATTCTTAATCAAAAAGCTTTGACAAATTCGGATTATACAGGCCTGAAAATTGTCTTATCGATATTCTTATATGTATTTTGGACTTATAGCTAAATGCGAAAATTATTAATCATCCGGATTACTTATAATTTCGTTCGAACATGCAAAATTGTGAAGACTCAAACTGTGCATTCATGTCCACAAGTGTATTTTATTTACAATTAAAAATTAAATGCGATTTCAGCAAACATTCACTCAAGTTTTTATTCGCTCTTTTAAGTGCATTCATTATTGTTTGTTAATTACTTTGAGAAACTATTAAAACAAGTAATAAAATATACATTACAGCATTTTGCTTAGGATATAAAGATTACTAGACTGTAAAATACCATAAACAAATCTCAAAAACAAAACACAAAATGTCATCGTCCGAATGAGTACATCCAACAAAAAACTAGATGCATACAAACAAATTCAACTATAACACATTGCTACAATTCACATTTTTTTTTATCTGATTTTTTCATTCATTCAATTTAAAATAAAAAACTTCCTACTTAATCTAGTTACAAAATTACGGCGAGATAAAAATTTGTACACAACGGAGCCATTAAACAATGAGTCATCTACGAAATGCACCCTCATGCTATGTTTTACTATGATAGAAGTAGTACAGCTAGGATCATAGACATTGACGTTTAAACATAAATGATACGAGGAATTTGTGTCTCTTAGAAAAATTATAAAGTGCGAGTGATTCGAGCATTCAAGATTTAGGAATTCTATGAATGAATATAAGATTTCTATTAATTCAATCCGACTGGTTATTTCCAAATAAGAGCTTTGTAAAAACAATATCTCGACTCGAATAAAACATTAATAATGTTAGATGTCTAGGTTAGTTGTGAATGTAATAATCCACTTCTGTAATATTTTTCAAGTACGCTTATGAATAAAATGTTGCTCCTACAACTAAAAATATACTCCCTGCAAGACAACACCCTAAATGTAAGCTCAAACTTAAATAGAATTATACTATTCAAATTGTGCTTAATGTAATATATGCATTAAAGTTTGTAAGATAAAACAGTGTGGATTAAATTTCTGTTGGGCAAAGTTGAATGCATTTATTTGAATAAATAACTTGGTCTTTTTTGCCTGTCACTAAGTAGGAGGCTGCATCGTGTCTAATTGAATACAAGGGGTGTTTGGTAAGTAATCGGTTGAGGTAAGAGATGGCGCCACTAGTATTTTCAATTAGCTGCGTCATTCAGTTCGTGATTGATAGTCATTGAAAACAAACTTTTGCATTTTTACAAAAATGAATAGAATAAAATCTTGAAGAAAAGATCAACACCAAATATGATGATGTTACTGGAGACGGCATTTTTTATTTTTCAACAATGAAATATTGGATAGCTTAATTTGAACGCGGTTGTAAAAGCAGTTTTGGTTATAATCATCTAGGCAGTCCAAAAGAGTTCACCACGCCAAATTTATGAAATGATAATTGACGATCAATTGATTAGTGATTGAGTGCAAGTTAGCTGAAGCTAAGGTCATCTCATTTCGGGATGGATGTCGCATTTGCTCCACGTCGACAACAAATGCAATTGTTTGACTATTTCCAAAGAATGTCTGGCTATGTTCAACTGCGATTTCTTCGAATATGCTATGTGCAAGGGGGCGGAGTTTGAACAAATATCGATGCGAGCGCTCATGGTGAGCACCATTGTAATCATTGAACTCCATTTCTCAGAATACGTCATTGAGCATTGTAGTTTAAAAGTGAAAATAATTGCATATAAAACTTAGGAAAACACTTGTTCTGTTTCTGGCTGTTGTGTTGAGGATGACTAAAGTGAAATATAGTTTCATAGTTTTAATGTACGCAGTTATAACATAAAAAAACGAGTGAAGTGGATCAAAGCGGTAAATAGAATATTATCTGTCTTTCATTATTAATCTATATAACAAAGATGTTTGTAATTCAATTATGAAAGTAGAAAAATTCGTCATCTATTTTGAATTCATGAATTCATCTCTATCTCTAATTTGTAAGGTGTTTCAGTGATAGAAGTTTTGTCGGATGCACTTCGCAATAATTTTGTTGTTAATATTGCCAGCAACATATTTTTCAACGTGTTTAATACGGCAAAACTAATTTCACGCTTTTCTTCTATGCTTCTTCGGTAGAAGGGATACAGTGTTTGATACATACAAAACCAATCCGCAGGATCATCGGCGTCATAATTTCAGGTTATCCTGTCAATTTGGACGAATTAAAACGTTTTCTTAAATAGGTACGTTATAATTGAAGAAAAAAATAAGTACTCAAAATAAATTATTTCAACGTACCTTTCATGCTATGCAAGTTATATTATACGCACACAGCTGAATTCAATAATATTAATACATTTAAAAAATTATAGGTATGAAACAATGATAAAATGGGAGTTCAATCGTTCTCCATTGCCCGCTAGAGGCGCTAGTGGACTTCATGCACGTAGCCTATAATTGTTGAACAATCCGCAGAATCGAGATCTCGATAGAGTAACTCTAAAATCAATCTTGAGAGTCCTAAAGCAGAAAAGAATCCCATCTTGTACTGTATTACATTAAGGTCCATGCAGTCCAGAGTTCTCTGTAATCGTTGGTGTCCAGGAGGGATGTGTCCTATCACCCTTGATATTCAACTTCGTTTTGGACAACATCATGGAAAAAGTTAACAGAAAAAGCGTTCAAGTCCGGATTAAAAATAAATATAAGAAAAACGAGGTCTATGAGAAGCTGCGCAAATACTATGGAACGTTTCACAATAAACTGTGAAAATATAGAAATACTTAATAATTAACATGACTGGGAAGTGTAATCATCTCAGATGGCATATAATGATATAGCAAACAGAATATGGAGATCGAATGAATACTGCACCCAAACGAAATTACGAATATATAAATCCATTTTACCAGTTTTACTATATGGGTGCGAAACCTGGAAAATAAATACATCTTTAACTTCTAAGCTACAGATCTTAGCGGATCTTTCGCATTTTACAAACCAACAACAATTAGAGAGCCTTAAACAAAGAAATGAAAATGCATTGGTCATATTTTAAGACGAAAAGATAGTTACATCGCCAGGCAATCCCTAGAGTGGAATCCACAAGGCGGCAGAAAAAGACGAAGACCTGGAGAAGATCTAAAATAAATGAAGCACAAGAGACAGAAAAAAGCTGGCTAGAATCAAGGCTCCAGCCAAATATCGCACAAGATGGCGAAAATTTATTGAGGCCCTATGCTCCGCGTAGGAGTTCCAGGAACACATAAATATAACCGAGACAAGGAAAACTTTTTGCATCGATGTGTAATCGATCAATTACAATACACCAAAGAACAGTCGAAATAATGAAATACTCGCGGTGAGTCGAAGCCGAATAATACCAAGATGGACCTGTTGGCCAACAAGGTTATGGGCACAGTTTTTTTGAGATGTGCATGGTATCATTCACATCGACTAGATGGAAAAAAGCAAAAGGATCACGGACGTATATTATATGTAGAGATATTGGACCGATTCAGTTAGGATTTGAAGAAAAGAAGGCAGCACACAAGTTGTAGTCGCAATGATAAAATTTTATAAATCGCGTTACGAAATTATTCCTCAATCATCATATTCTCCAGATTTACTCCTCTCCGACTGTTATTTATTTTCTTTCTTGATGACATTGCTGATGGTAAGAGATTTGAACGGAGTGAGGACGTCAACGCTAAAAGAGAGTCTTATTTTCAGGGCTTTGAAAAATCGTATAATTCTGAGGGCTTCAGGGTGTATACCAAACCCGGAAAACCTGAAAATATAAGAGAGTTTAGATAAATTGGAAATGTCATGGAATCGTCAGGGAATTTCTGTTATTTGTCTGGAAAAAATAAATTATAAGATATTTATGGATTATTAATAAAAATACATGAATTTTCACTCAATAAAATGAACCACAGTGACACAATTAATACAGTGAATAATTTATGTTGTAATTTTGTGCAAATCCATACATTTTACAGATCTATAAATCCGTAAAAAAATTATCAAAGCGCATTTACTTTTACTAATTAATATAAATTCGTTCGTAAGGATATCAAGTTCATTGCATATATTTTAATATCTATCAAATTTTTTAAATTTTGTTGTCTGGAATTTTATTAAAAATGATCTGGAAAACCTGGAAATGTCAGGGAATTTTCATTCAATTTTTTGGTATACACCCTGGGACTTTAAAAAATTGGACGATATCTATAGAACTGGAAAGAAAATGAATTTGGCCGAAAAAGTTGCATTTTCATTTCTAGGCCGTACTCCAATTTTTTCTTTTTAAAAGTGTTACTTTCGTCCAGTAGATATTAAGAAAAATACAATTTGATGCGATAAAATTGTTGCTATATCAACTTATAAATATAATAGTATCGCCTGCTAACTTATTGTAACGTGCAAAAGTTTCATAATTCGCAAAAATAAAATAAGCCCTGAATCCAGAATCCATCTCTGTTGTCTGAGCGGGGCCTTTCGTACTGTCTGTTTCGTATCGCTTCACCCCGTCCGGTCGAAGAATCCAGTAACGTGCTCGACTTATCTAGAATATTCGAGAAACGGGTTTCCGTATATAAGGGCAAGAAAACGACCTGACGAAGAACAGAAAACAATGAACAGTAAAACAGTGAACAGTAAAACGGGGAAATAGTGGGTGATCAGTGTGATAAATAAATAAATAGTTAAAAATAAATATCTGCGGCTTTGTTTGACAGTAGTAAGTGATAAATAAATTATATAGTGTTTGTTAGTAATACCCAGAAGAATAAAACTCTTATTTTATTTTCAATTATTTAATAGTGATTTTCATTTAATTATAAACAAATCCTACGAAAGCAATAAACATTATATTATATATTTTATAGGTATGTAAATCTATAAATTATGGACCTAGTCAATATGGATGTGTACAGATGAATAAAATTGAAGTGTCCATCTGTGATTCCAAAATAAATACATGAGCTTAAGTGAGATCTACTACCTACTTAAACGATGCCCGTTTTTGGATTTTTGTTTGTCTGAAAGTTCGTCTCGAATAGACTCCGAAACGGCTCAATAGGGTTGAAGAAAAATTTCTGGGATTAAAGCAGGAATTTTTACTTAAATTTTCGTGTATTTTTCATTTTGATATCTTGCAGGGATGAGAAAATATAAATATAGATACCATTTGTAAATCTGCCATCTAGCGGGCTTCATGCCGCACCAAAGCCGACTTGAGTAAAAAGTTCTCAGGGACTGACTGCTCAATTTCATTTGACTTATTTTGGTGTCTGCTGTCGTATGAAACTATAACGAGTATAGTCAGGCGTTTGATTCATTGCGGACATTCCCAATGTTCGATTTAATTTACAAATAAAAGTTATTCACTATTTCAATTATTGTTGTGTAGCGTTGATTTTGGAAATGATGAATTCTTAGATAAAGAAATCCAAAGGTGTATCTTAGTCATGCATAAGAGAAAAAAAAAATTGTCTCTCATCAATTACTGTGAGTGTAAAGGAATAAAGAAGACAACGGAAAAATTAATATGTTCTAAGAGAAAGTCAAATAAATCGGTCAATTCTAAGAAAACACGAGGCCCACGGTTTGCCCGAGTGCTGCAGTCAATTATCTTTGTTTTTAATATATATGCGGGCGAAGCCGCGAATAATTATCAGTCTATCATAAAAAATATCTTGTTGTTGAATTTTAATTATGAATTATATTATTCGGAATTTCTATTAGCTTTAAAAGTTTAGAAAGTACTGTAATCGTTCAAAAAATTTAAATAGTTAGGCTTGAAAGAAAAATCCCAGTAAATTATTTTGATGCAAAACGTGAATTTATATATCGGTTTTTAGGAGAGACTATCCAAATTTCAACTAATCGCAATTTTAGAAATCACAAAACAAAAACAACAAACACTTATTATTCAAGAATAGCCAATTGAAATAATTTATTGATCAAAATACTATAATAACAATATCTATAACTATTTTACTCCTAATAATCATTGCATACTAATGTTTATCTTCCTAGAATATTTATGTCGTATCAAATTTATTCCGACCGTTCGATTTACTGTGTAATACCCCGATTAAACGACGCGCTCTTTTATATAGATCTTTGTCTACCTGCAGTGGCCTGAAAGTGTTCTATCTCAATTCGAAAGGCTGCTAGAGTTATCTTAGATATTCCAGACGTTAATTAAAGGAATTTTTTACATAATGTTCACTTTTAGAGGAAGAAAATTTTAGTTGGAAAGAATTTCACCGTAAAAGTTTTCTATACCTATTTTAATTTGCAGTGTTATTTAAATATAGTCTTTCCTCTGATTACCATCGTTAGATATTTTCTCGGAAATAGAGAACTCAGCAATCATTACATATTTATCGATTCTATCAGGGTAACAAAACAAAATTAGGTAACTTAAATTGTAGGGAGTGCTGTCCTAGGGCAGTATCATTTATACCCTTTTGAAACCATGACAACTAGTATGCAAACAGTCAGTTCGAATTCTGACTAATATTTTGTCATTATTTATTTGGTACCTATTTTTTATTCAGTCTCTATAATATTAACATATGTGCTTAGAACCCTGTGATAAAGTTATTGCCGAATTTGGAGTAGAAGATTTGTGCCATCAAGGTCAATGAAAAATGAACTAGAAGATTTTTTTACTCATTCAGAGAGCAACAAAATTTATCTTTGTGTAGTTACGTGTACGAAATTAGAGAATCAAATTGGCATAACACAGAAAAAAGACTTATGGTTATTTTCATTTGCTAAGCAACCAAGATTTTACTAGTTTTTACTGTGAAGTGAGTTTCGATTTATCTCAAAAATTACTTTTTGGGGCCATGATGGAAATCTTGGTCAACAATTTTCGTGACTTGCTAAGTCTTGAAGTCAGGTCATAATGCCCAAGTTTACATCCTTATTTCATAGGTTAATATTATGCAATCAGTCCAATTTATTGCTCTCATAATTTAGGCATTAAGTACTAATATGGAGAGTAATCAATTGGTAGGTACTTAATTTGATTATGGAATATCAAATGTCATCCACGCATTTATAAATAACGAAAATCAACTTCCTAGTTTGTATGGCTAGTCTATAAATAGTCTGGTTACATTAATCAAGCGTACACGCATTTTCGCTACATTTGCACGCACAAGGAAACAGCGTGCATGTCTAGTAGACCGCGGAAATCCTTTTTGTCGGTCACAAACCCAGCATTAATTATTATTAGCCTTTAAAATAATATGTACGTTTTAGGAATAGGATATGGACGACGGCGGATGACCTGATGCTGTGAATTTCACATACTGACAGAACGTAAACTTGTATTTCTTCGCTTTTATATTTTTCTTCATTTTTCATTGAATTACCAAATCTTTCTTACTCGAAGTTAGTTTACCACAAGCAAAACATAAATAAATCCAACTAATAAACATTTACTCTTATCATCTATTTGACTACTTCATTAATTACAAATGCGTGTGCGGCGCAATTAGCAAACAGAAAATACGATAAATATCTTCAATTTCACAAATTGAATAATCCCGTTTTTAGTTAATTGCATGTTACTAAATACATTAGCACAAATCCTCACCTGCAACATACGGTAATCAACAAAAGTTAACTGCCATGTGTTAATATATTACTGCTATTGGTAATCAGTTGAATGAACTTCTTTTTTAGTAATTTTATTGAGTGCTAATATTATTTTGTAAACCGGTTCTTGACTGCTCAACATGCAATGGAAGTGTTGATTCTTCTGCCGGCTTATTGAATATTTATGATTAATAAAGGAACTTTGCATAGTTAAAAAATTTGAAATATGAAGTACGATCCATGAGTTATTAACATAAATATTGTAAATATGCAATTCGTCGAGAAATGTATCAAAATTTAATTAATGTTTGTGCCAAGTCTGTCACAGTCTGTATTTTTTAACCCCCGATCTGTATAACATTTTGAATCTCAAATTTTCAGGACTTTGTCATCCATTCATTCATGATCATAAAATTCTTAAGTGTACTTTTCGTAGTCCTAAAAACATGAAATTTGGTATGCAATTGGATTCTGAATACAAGTAACGAGAAAATCTGTTTGCTGTTCTCCAATCCATTCATAATGGAAAGAAGAGTATATTTCCGACGGTGTACAACTTCTGAGGCTGATAAAATTGACCTTGAAAAAAAGGAAATCAAGAGCATTCTATAAAAAAGTCTAAATCTCATCAAAATAACAATACAGTGAAATTAGACATGAAGATGACCAAATTACGAGAAAACTCTATTCAAGCAGAATTTTTCTGAAGAACTTTATTTTGATTGATATATAATTTCAAAGCAATCAATCGTACAATATTGAAATTTTTATTGAATTTTTCTGAAACATTTAGTTTTACATCTCGTATTATGATTGCGATAAGCTGAACCGAAAGTGCAGGATACTGAACAATAGGGAATATGGATGAAATTTAAATTTTGTTCAAATATTTTTATTGGCCGGACATTTGTACTAAACCATCATTTTGGTAATTAATATCTTTTCAATTGCTTAAACTTAATAAATAAAAGTGCAAATTAAGCGAGGGAAATTCAAAGTTCTAAAACGCAACACCATTGGTTAAAGCGAAACGTGACGTCAAATACTATGCCAACAAGTGCGCACTGCTCACAATTGTATGGCATTGCAGGCTTTTGATTAGAAAACATAGTAATAACGTGTGTATTGTAAATTCATTGATTGTTTAAGTGTAATTTTAGCATCCTAGTGAGATTATAAATCATTTAAGACAGTGGTTTTGTGAAAGCACAATCGGATAATCTGTCAAGAATAGATTCATTCATGATGCCGTCTTATTTTCTTTCAAATCCAAATTTTACGTCCGCTGAAGTAAAAAGAGTGAACACTGCGAAGTAATTATTCAATAATAACACATTAGGTACGCTATTTTAATAAATACAATCCGAAATATGATGAGCAGTGAACATAACCTATAATTTTTGTTTATTTTAAAACGAAGCCGCATACATACACTGTATTTTATTGCTAAAACTTATCACATATAATGTTATTCATGATCTGTCAAGTTTATTATAATATTTCATCTCTTCTGATAACCTTACATCATTTCTTACGTATTTTAAAACCTGTCTGGATTGGAAAAAAGACTTTATCAGGTACATTTATGATAGTATTTTGCATTCAGGCACAATGCAATACTTATAACTTGACTCTTGACCTTTTTTAATACTGAAATAAGTTGAGAATGAAAACACCTGTAGTAAACAGTGGACTGTAATGTCACTGGACATGGTAATTGACGTCATTAATAGAGCGCGCGAAAATGGCGGCGTTTAAATAGCTCAAAATTATTCTCAATTTTAAATATTTTTTAAACTTGATTACAGCACTTTTAAACATAATTTATATTTTTTACTATGTTATAACGATGTAAACAGTGAATTAAAAATATAAAATAAATTCATTAATATATTCTATTTTTCAAAAATTTCGCATAAATTGGAATCTATTGAAATTAGATTTTACATAGAATGCATGTTTTCATAAGTGTGAGTGTTTTTTAACTGAAAACAAATTATTTCGTTTCTTATATTTTTTAAGTTTGTGTAAGTATTAGGTCCATAAATCAGTTTGTAAATACGAATAGGTTGTAAATTAATATACATAAAGTTTATGATTCATAACAAGTCAGTACATCTTTCCACCATTCGAATAAATTTTTATATATTAATACATATATCCAATGATGTACAAGTAAGTCGCGTGATGTTCACGTCAGATTTAAAAATTATTTTTTTCTAACAATCGTGCTTGTGCTTCTTTATTTCGAACCCTGAGAACATCAGAGAACAATTGTTCCAAACTGTAGGGCTGTCATGAACCTAAGGGCGTTTAATATATAGGAGAGAGTAAGGAGCTTCGTATCTTTGTCATCCTTTTGATCGAGTACATCGGAGACATCTGTCGGAAGTAGACACATATCTTGTATTTTGATATGAAGTTAGATTTTCACAAGCATTTGAACAAATTTTGATATACAGGTTGTGAATAGTTAGTTGTTCCCCCATCAATATTAGTATCTCGAAATTTATGAGAGCTACAAGATTGATTTTTTCAATCTTAAATATAATTTCTGAATAAAAATTTCTCAGTTTTATTAGCACTACATCATCATAGTTACAAATATTTTTGTATATCCTGTATATAATACAAATATTAATTTTTATATGAAGGACGTGATGTTTATTCGGTGAAATCGTTATTTCTGCTTTACATATCGCGCACCAAATTTCAAATCAATCTTTCCAATATTATTGTAATGTTTAGTGCTTGACGAAATATAGTTTGTGATTAAATAAAAATCACTATTTGAAATAAAATAAAAGTTTTAGTATTCTAAATATCACTAACAACACTAATTTATTTATTTATCATTTAATACTAACTTAAACAAAGTCGCAGATATTTATATTTTACTATTTATATACACTGTTCACTTCACTGTTCGATATTTACTGTTCTAGTTCCATTACAGTACTACTGAAACACACGTCTTTTGCTTGCCCTTAAATAAAGAAATATCGATTTCTCGAATGTTCTACTTCTGGAATTTTCTACTTTTCGAATATTACTAGAGGCTTCCATCGGGAGGGGGGATGTGATGCGACGCGGCGCGACGTAAAGAGGACGAAAGGCTCCACCCATACTAGGCCGTCTTTACGAGCTTCCCCACTCTCGCACGTTACATTATGAACGCTATGTACAAAATCAAAGAATCATTGTGGTACATTCGGTAAGGACAAAAAATCCGTTGCAATTTTGATCACTTGATTTAAATTATCAGATCTATTAGATTTACAGGTTTTTTTTCAGAATTGTAATCATTATTTTGTAATGAATTTGAGCTTAGTTTATTTTGTAGAATCTTTAAGCCGAAGGCTAAACGATTGGTTATCTAAATTCAAATAGGTATTATTTTTAATCTAATTTTGCAATGTCAGAGTTTATCTTTTGTAATCATTCAATATTTATTGTTGAAGCATAAAGCAAGCACATCTAAAACATGATGTAAACAGCTATTTGTGATTGAATGTTAAATCAAGCAGAAAATTTGAAATCATTTAATAAATTCCAAGTGATATTGCTGATTTCATTTTTATAGCTCACTGATTTTCTATCTCATTATGAGTTCTTCTCCAGATTGAATTCTTTTTCTGGATATGAATACAAATCGTAATTGACGGTATCGTTCGAGAAACGGATCTTTCAATAAAATTTGATTCAGGCATATCTTCCGTTCTACAACATAAAAGTCAGATACATTTGTTAAAACGCACGGAAGATAAGGAGATAATAATAATAATCAATAATAGAAAAATAGATATTATAAAATATAGGAATGTAACATAAAAAAACTTATGTTTGGCTGATGAAATGTTGATGGCCTTGCCGTCAGGAGTAATAAGGGGTTGGTCAGGTGTTAGTGTGTAATTAAGTCAAATTCTCCTGAAAGTAATATGAGTTTGGGGCATAGACCGTTTGCGCGCGGCGGTCAAATTTTTAATCCGTATAGCAGGGACTGCCGTAATCCCTATGTACCATTTGAGCACGGCGGAAGCTTAACAGATTATTGGATTAGCCATAAACAAAGATGGTAAGTAAAATGTAAAATCTTCAATGTACAATGCAGATAGCCAAAATGAACCAATCACGTAAGAATAATGAGAAAAAAACACTCCAATTGGACAATTTTTTGAATGAATAATGTAGGGTAAGTGTATAAATTGACACCAAAATATAACATTCACATTAGTATTCATTAATTAAAATGTGAATATGTATTTGATGAGTTTTCAATAAAATGATTTATGTTGGTTGTAAAAAAGTATAAATATTTGTAAATATGTTATATTTTTTCTACCTATATAGTTTTTATCAGTCGTTATTTGTTTATGATAAAAAAAAATGAATTATTATACAAGTTCGTTTATTATATTAACTCACAATTTTTGGCATTTAGAGAAGGTACATTTATTTGGGATCAAAAGATTAAAGTAATAAACTTGGCTCAAACGGTATTTAGGGATTAAGAGAAAAATGCTCAAATGGTCTATGGGATTAGGACAAAACTGACCGCCGCGCGCAAACGGTATATCCCCTGAGTTTGAGCCACAATTAGGGAATGCAATCTCGAACCGAGATCGTAAGTTCGAGATCTCGTGGGACTAGAAATTTCGATCTCGCGAGATCTCGGTATTTTCGAGATCTCGGGTACTTTTTGAAAAACTATATTGTTTTCATTCGGGAAACTAGGATGCGATGAAAACTGCCTAGCATGTTATGTGATTAATGGCCAGTTGCACCGCCGTCACTTAACTTTAAGGAAAGAATAATATCTATGGTTACCATTGTATAGACAATTGTTTCCATGGTAATTATTCCGTACTTAAAGTTAAGTGATAGCGGTGCAACTGGGCATGAGTGAAGCACATATTACTACCTACTAAATAGAATAAATACTTATTCTTTTTTTCTCTTAATCAACAAAAATAAAATACTTGTGTAGGCTTCTGTCAAAGTCATCTATTTAAAAACCATGCTCTTGGGGTGATTTTGGAAATAGCTCCATAAAAAACAAAGTACTGATATTGCTGCCTAAAAATGTGAGGATTCCATCCCCTAATATAAAAAGCTAGGATTTCAAGGCAGAAATACCAGGATATTTCATTTTTAAAACAGGACGCAGTAGCGCAGTAATTAATTAATAGTGATATGACATCTACGCAATGAAAAAAAACTCAATGAAACTCCAATAATAGTTATTACAATTGTTTATGGACGTATCTTCAATGCAACAATATAAAAAATGAATGATAGAATCATAAAATAAACAATTCTTCAGTTTTATCTTAGGTTCAAAAAACCCGGGACGTTTTCTACAAACTTTCCAGGACATCCCAAATCATCCCAAAAGTCAGGACATGTTTTAGGAAAACAGGACGGTTGGCAACTCTAGAAAAACGCCATTTCACTTCATCCTATGTATCTAGCAGCTGAAAATGCCCTCTCAGACTGAACACTGGTTGGCACCAGCCAGACTAAGCAGTTATTAGCAAACTATAAAAATTATCCTCTTGTTGTTGTTTCTACACACTCGGAGATTTTTTCTTGGTGAGTGACTCTAGCCAATCTTGAGATGTAGAAACACTCAAAAAAGGACGTTTACATGCCTTTAGAGCCTTTTCTAATTCCTCTAGTAGAGTCGTGTTGGTTTTTGCAGCAGCAGCAGCAACTCGTTAATTAAAATCGTCTACAATCATTAAAAATGGCAATCTCGTCAATCTCGCGAGATCTCGCCTAATTTGCACTTCGGGATTGAGCTCGTAAAATAGCTCGTGATCTCGCGAGATCGAGATTGCATTCCCTAGCCACAATGCTCTGTGAAATGTCATCAGAGAGTCAATTCATCAATTCCTCGCCATCAGGGCATTTCAAGTTTAGTTTGGGTAACTAGAACGGATATAAAAATGATACACCTGCTCCAGAGGTTAGATAAGATATCTGGCTAACACATAGGCCTTTGAGTTCACCGAATAGATAATTACCAGTACTATAGTGAATATCGATGCCGGCGAAACACGCGAATTAGTTGATTTACCCACTCTTGGAACAACATAGTTGCCCGCAATAACACACAGTAATACATGCGATCGGCATATACATATTCCTAAGCAACACCGGCAGAATAATGTAGCACCGCAGCACCGGTGGTATTAGCTCCCAGATAGCTAAGTCACTAGCATTGTTTATCTCACGTTGGACGACTCTTACGGATACCTATCAGTACCGTAATGTCGTACTGATGCCTGCGACACTCGCAGGCTGGTTGATTTATCCACTCTTGAAACAACACCGTTGCCGCAATAATACAAAGTACATGCAGTTGGCTACAATCACTGTCGTCACACGGTCCAGGTGTAAGCACCGACAGCATTGGTACCCCAGGTAGCTAAGGATACCAACACTTCCAAGAAAAAGTATCGTACCCCACGCACACTTAGAGTGGCGTCACCAAATGTGACGCTAAACATCCCAGAATCATAAAACTTAATGACAGGTAAACTCACCAATTGATAAAAGTTCTCAGCTACTTCACAACACTGAATTGAATAATATGATGGCTAATTGAGCTCAGATAATTAAAGTCAACAATGCACAGCACAGATAAACTGAACCCTTAAAGTTCGACTTTAAAGTGATGCAAATGTGTGCAGTACACATTTCCTGTTAGGCTTGACTTTGGGAGTGATTAGGGTTGTCTACTCGAAACTAGGTTTTATGTATACTACGGTTTTTGGGTCATATTGGTATAGCAGGGAGTGTCGAGAATCTGTTCACATTCTGAAGATTTAAAAAAATGGATCAAGTCATATGTTGAATTTTTAATTAATGAATATTTCTTTTAAAATCAAAAAAATATTTCTAAATTATTGTATTTAAAAATTGTCGTAACACATTATTACTGATATTGATTGATGTAAAGAAATCATGCTACAAATTTTTTTTCCTTTCGATAAGTGGCCGAAATTTTGGAAAATATATCAATAATGTCATAATAATTATTAGCGATTTATTTGTTCATTAACCACAGATAATTTCTATAACATTATTGGAAAGTTGATCAATTTTAATCATTGCCAATTTGTCAGCAAGTTATAAAAACTGCCTCGAGAAATAAATATCAATAAAATAACTCTCAAACCGGATGAATGTCCTCAGACAGTATGGCTCTACAACTGTTGCGCAGTGGCGCCACTCCGTCTCTTGCATCCTGTGTCAAGATCCTGAACTACTCTCATTTCCTAGTTCCATTTATAGCGGACGTTCTTTGTTCGTCCTAGTAAATGACAACAGATACGTACGTCGGTTTTCCTGTCAGTTGGGTCGTTATCAGTCCTACTACGCAAGTCTTTTCTTCCAAAAAATAGAATACGTGAGGGTGTTTTAATGTCGTGGACAGTGGAGCGCACCATTGAGCGAATTCACTCTGGGTGAAAGCAAGACCACTCGTGTATTATTAAAAGCTTTATTATTAGAAATTCAGTTTTAAACTCGATGATGATTTTAATGTTTAGTTTATTATAATTAGTTGTGGATTGTATAATTTTAGTTCAACATCTAGATCTAAAAAGAATGGTTATTTTTTAAATAGTGTACTTGTATTAGCAAACTCATTGATGACGTAATGGATGTGAGTAAAAGATTTCAAGTGTTCTTGTGTTCGAGTCAGATAAGGAATAAAATTAAAAATTTTGCCAATTTTTTTTTTCACATTTTTTATTGAAGGACTGAAGACAACACAATTTTTTTAACCCTCACCCCCTCCATCAATAAATGATGGATTGAATTTCAACATTCATGAAAATGATGAAAATTATTGATCACACATCAAGGAAGTTCAGAGCACAAGTTAACATTCGGACTTAACCGAGGACTTAACAAATATCCGAATAAATTGATCCCTGCTATAAATATGAATTCATTAAAATTTAACTGCTACACTTTTAAATGGTGGTAAAACTGGGACGCGAAAACGTCGGTACATATTTTACGCACGGCTGTGAAAAAAATATCATTTGCTACGGTGCCATATCATAATGCTCAAGTTAACATATCGTTGACAGAAAGAGTTTCTTATTTTAAATTGAAGTAATTTTATTCCATCACGACAACTTTTGAAAATATTTTTTCTACTCAATTTTATTGTTGTTGTTTATTATTTTAGGATTGTCTTTCTCTATTATAATATTTAATTTTTGAAAATTAATTGAACATGAATGGCAAGTAGGTCATGTCTGACATCTGCTGCAGATCAAGTAGGTAGTGGTCCAGGTATTTCAAACATTCAATTTCCACTGACTGACGTGCTTGAGTAGGCTGGATTCCAAATTGACATGAATACCGCCATTAGATGAAATTCTTATGTAAATTTTTACAAGACCACCTGGTCATCTTCCTTATTCTTATTAATTGATTCTCAATATTGCTTTCTGGATTATACACAGGGTGATTCAAAGAAGTCGTAATTTCTCATAGTGTGTTTTTGGGGACTATTGGAATAGTTCATTTTTAATGATTCTTCCTTGATATAAACATCTAGAGATCCGTTTCAAGTTCATTTATCCCCATTTTCCAATTAGCAAGCATAGTTTAAATAAATAGAACACGGAAAATTGAAATTAAACTTCATTCAAATTCAAATAAATGGTATAAAATATTTTGGCATCACGATAAATGTTGCACGATCAAAAACAAGAATAATATAACATATATATTCTTGCTATAATTTCTTTTTGAAAAAGTTTTTCCGTGATATTTTGCGTGCCTGTGTAACATGAAATAGTTTAAAGTGATTTAAAGCCTAGTGTTGAACGGAATGCAATTCGCAACAGCCCAAAAGGCTCCAACGGTCGAGTTCACATTTGTGCAAGACCTCCAAAAAATTTCCCACCCTTTTATCATCGAAAGATGCATGTCAATTTCTTCACAAGAATACCATGGATAGAAATTTCATTCTTCTCATTAGCATGCAATTCGAAAACACGGAATTTTTTTTACAAGCTCACGCTTCTGTTCGAGCTTTTTAGGCTGTTGCGAATTGCGTGCCTTTCAGTACTAGGCTTTAAATCATTTTCAACTATTTCACGTTACAAATGCATGCAAAATGTTGACACGGAATAGAATTGGGGAGCCCCAACTGTCCCTATCTTCCTGTCTATAACCAAGTGGAGGAAGTGTATCGACTCGGGAAGAAACTATATTTAAAAACAATAGCTAAAATGTTAACCAAGTCGTTACTTTCATATTTAGGTGAATTAGTTTTGAATCTTAATTCTATGTATAACAGTCTTGCATATAAACTTTTGTAACAAATGTGTTCATTTTGAAACATTCTGTAACGGATTCCTTCAAATAACGTCTGGAATATTCGAGATAACTCTAGTAATCTTTTGAAATGCGGTAGAACACTTCTAGGTCACCGCAGGTAGTAAACAAAGGAAACTCCTTCTCTATATAGCACGCCTATGCAATTCCCTATCTCAACTGTGTTGCAAAAGTGAAGCCAAAAATGTAATATTGTTAGAGAGAGAAAGTAACTGAGAGATAGGTTGAGGCGGGCCCATGTTTGCATGGAGTTGAATGGCTAGGTTCGGTTTATTTAGTATTTTCATGTAAAAATATATTGTAAAATGGGAAGAAAATGTTTTGTGACAAATTGTGATACTGGGTATAGAGCATGTAAAGTGAAATTTTCTCTTTTTTCTGCACCCAAAGATGATTTTTTACTAAATAAGTGACGAGGATACCATAAAAGAATGCTCGTTTGGAGATGTGAAAGTGAGAAGAAATTATTTCAATATTTTATTAAAATTAAAGGTTATATGAATGTTCCAAATTATTGAACGTATCTAATCTGAACTTTTAGTGGAAAATTCAACTTCAAGAAAACTTTTTATCAATAAAGAATATAAATATTTCTATTCATGTTTTGAAATCAATAGAGATGTTATAATTATCTACAAATTCACCGTACAGTATAGTATGGAATTGTTCAATTATGTGACAAATATATTACAGATACCGTTCTTCAAATATTTCCGACTAAAAGAAAAAACTTGTCCGAGTATTTTTCCAAATTGCCCGAAATATTTAAGCGTCTCTAAAAAAACAAGGAAATCTCTTATAAAACAGGATGGATCTTTAAAAAAGACCAAGCTGTGCAAAAAAGAGAAATATATTAAAATGTAGATATAATTCATCTTCCATTTTTTCGATTCAAATAATTTTTAATTTCTAGTAGAAGACACATAAACGCTAGAAAGCAAAACTTGGACTCAGAGGACTTGTAAGAATTTTTTCGATTTGAAAATTATAGCCATCAAAGAAAAACAAATTTTCATCAATGAAATGTTGGAGACAAAATACTTTGTTTTCAAAAAAGAATATAAAAATTAACCGAATTTTCCCATAAATATCACGGATGTACGCAATTTAAGTTTTTTGTTAATATTTTCTTCTGATATATAAGAAATTGTTTGTGTGTATTTTCTCAATTTTATTACGCCCATTGTAATATAAAATATTCATAAAATTGTTTATGTATCTGTTATTCATAATTAGAAAACTCTTATCCAAAGAAATGTTTGTAAAACATGTTTCATAATAATGCACTTTTTCATTGCATATTTTAATAAACAGAAATATTAATTTTCTTTTACTTCTGCCATTTATTTAATAAATAATAAAGTATTTAACGTAATAAAAATATTTAATTCATCTGGCAATTGTTTTTTATTGAAAAAAATTCAAATATAATCTCATTTCTGTATAATATGAAGAATGCAAAGCTGGGCCCGCTCTCGCTATCTCTCTCACGTCTGCCACATTACATTTTAGGCTTCATGTTTTCCAACTGAGTGTCCGCTCCTCTATTATTCTCCTTCGCGCTATATAGTAAACACACCAGGTCAGAGAAAATTGATTGTCGGAGAGTGAACATGTGAGGTCAAAATAAATATTCTAGGAAGATAAACATTAGTTCGCAATTATTATTGAGTGTGAAAAAAGTTATAGTCATAATTATTAGTGTATTCTATTTAATGAATGAACTTTAATTTCAGGTTATTTTTGAATAATGATATTCGTGTTTTATTGTTAGCCCTGTCGACATTACAATACATATATGACTTATCTGTATAGTGTAACTTAATTTATTCTAGTCTAGAAGTTTTTCAAAATATCTGCAAATTTTGGAGCTTTTTGGATTTAGATATCTAAATTGCGAGATGGCGAATTTGGCCTACGCCCCGGGCGACTGAAATCGACGCTACGCCACTGCCAAGAAGACCAAATTCCTACAAAAATAGGCAGATAAAAATGCTTCTCGTGTGACTTTGCTGTGGTGCACTATATATTTACTGTTTTATAATTAACTGGAGCAAAGTTTTTGAAATATTACCTCCCTTAATTCCCATATTGCTTGAATTAAAATGAAAAATATGAATACTTTGGTTTACTTATAGCAATTTTTCATACTCTTGATGTGTTTTATCTTCCTCACAGATAAAGAACGACAAAAAATGAAATGAAACTACAAAATATTATAAAATATTTTTTGAAATTTAATATTGGCAAACTCGAAACTTCAACAATATCCCTCACACTTATGTGCACTGAATTTTTCTTTTCATCCCTCAGTTATATATAATTATAATTCCTGATTCCTTTTTTGTAATTTCATGACACTAAAAATACCTCCTTTTTAAATCTCATGTATATAGTGCCAATAGTGTCCAAATAAAATGACTATGGACAGGACGAAATTATGAGAACTCCGTTTTCACCATTTGACTACGCAATCCTAAAAAGGGGCTTTGAGAATCAATTCTGAACTATAATAAATTATTTTCACTTCGGAACCGAGCATGTATAAATAAAAATAGTTATGGCAGAGCTTCCTCTATATTTGACGTATCTGATCAGTGCATAATGAAATCTAATTTTAACAAACAAATAACTAAACAAATATTAGACAGACCTTTTACCTGGCATGGGTGTGACAGGCATATGTAGTGCACATTAGTAGATTGATTGATACTAATAGTCGCCCAGTGGTCAGAATCCGGTCGTAATTTATTTTATTGCTTAGTCTGAACGTTATTGAATTCAACCTTCCATTCCTGAGGATTTCAGGTAAAATTTACTTGGTATTCGACGCTCTATCCGAATCTGAAATAAAAAATAGTGATTTCCACTTGAGATTTTAAGGGAGGAGTTGAAGAAATCATTTAACTTTTACTTCAGATATTTTCCCATTTGGTGTACATTTCTCGATATATTTCTGCAAAAAAAAATATCGTTTTCAGCGATGAATTGAAATGGGACACCTGTATATTATTTTAGATCTCTGCACTATTTCTCCATAAAAACTTCAAGCATGCCAAATCTCACATTCCTTCGTGCGCGCAGTACAAAGTTTTATCTTCAGGTAAAATTAAAATGGGACATCTGTACATAATTTTAGCTTTCTGCACTCCTTCTCCATATAAACTTCAAGTATGCCAAATCTTATATTCCTTCCTGCACGCGGTACAAAGTTTTTTCTTCACGTATTAATATATAGTTTTTTTCAGCCGTAGGGTGCGCTTACTAGTTGTCCAGCTTCGGGTACTCTCAATTTTTGTGGAGAGTTTGCCACAGAGTATATTTGACAGTCGATGAGATTCACTGTGTTAAAAATACTCAAATCAAATTCCATCATCATTTATTATATGATAACATTCCTGATACATTACTGTCGAATATCTAAAGGATTTTTGAGGATCAAAGAACGTTTTCTCCTGAAACATATTGTCACTTCTTATCCTTAATCATATACCAACGACATTTTATGAAAAGCGCATCTTCATCCCTCTATCCTACTTTCCTGCCCTACTTTCAGTCCTTGGGTTCGATTCCCGTCTGCGCGTGGCTGTTGACCGGCCTATACGCTCCCGGTATTCCTGCTGCAATCAACTCAGTTCACCACGAACCGCGTTGCGAAGCGCTGTTGCCATTTGTGCATTCGTTGTGTAGTTTGTAGATAGGCACGCTTCATCTCGCTGCACTGTCATATCATTACTACCATATCTTCTACTGTTTGTGTTCAATGCTGTTGATATGTTGATCCGTTGCTAGGAGACCAAAAAATATGGGCAGGAATTGAGGTTATATAGGTGAGCATCTGTTGTTATATATTGCTTGATGTTGATGTTAGAGTTAATTTTAAACTACTGCACTGGGTCATGTATATTGATGGGTAATGTTTGTTTACATCGTTGCTGTAGCTACGGATGGGTGATGATATCGAATGATTAAATAATGGAATACTATTAAGTGAGACTTATTTCCTGTTGTATGAAAATTGCAGGATTATCAAATTACCTGATAACTATAGTACTGAAAACTAATTCTAAAATCTAAGCTGTAGATCAAAAATACCGTTTTAGGTAGAAAAACTCAGTGTCATCTGTATTATCGAATCGTTCAATTTATTATTCTAAACCTAACATACCGATACAACTAATATTTATTTCTAGGATTATTTATATCACTAACATTTATGTTGATCTGCTCCGTCCTTTTGTTTACTCTCCGATCGTTTAGTTCATTCTGTGACTTCTCGACTATACGACGAGGTTCTTTGTATAGGCCGAGAGAACAGTGATCTGGAACAGTTCGGATTACAAACGTTTCGCTCGTTTGGGGTAAGGGCATTCCAATAGTTTTTAGAATTAGAGAACGTATAGAGTTGTAAGACGATGACTACATTCACGTTTTGAAAGATCCTTTCCGGATGAATTCTGTGTCCTTCTCTCAACGTTAATGTATCTATTGCACCGACCTGTCATTCACGATTGTGTCTAAAAAACTGAGATAATCTAATCCAGATACAATGTGGTTGACAACATTCTGAATCAGATTTTTTTCAGGCATAGAAACAATGAAATATGGCTCAAAATGTCAGAAATTGAGTTCAATTCATGTCCAGTAATATCCCTTAGCTTATTTCAAATCGTGTTGACATGAATGCTATAAGCTCACACCTTATCAAGAGTTTTCTTAAGTATTGATTTTAATTGATATTTCATGCTCAAAAGTAGAAATATGAAATTCACTCATATCATTTTGAAATTTGATAAATAATATTCCAAAACACGGATTGAAATTTTAAGATGAAGTTTCACTTTTTTGTATAAATCTGTCAAATATTATTTTTTTGTACACATCTATCAAATGTTTGTTCTTGGAGGCTGATCAGTCAAAAACTACTTCATAAATACTTTATACCTATCTGTATGGATAGTTTGATGAACTCTTTGGATAACTTTTTGTCGAGAAGTATATTATATCTTTCTGTCAACCTCTTTATATTCAGTTCTTACGAATCAAGAAATAAATACCCATTTTTTACACGTGTCAACCTGACAGATGACATTAAAATGAAATAATTCTAACGGCAACCAAGATTTACAACTGCAATGTTTATAGAGCAAGATTCCGGGCTCGCCAGACATTACTTATTTCCAAGAGAAACAAAATGTGTGGAATAGAGTAGTGTTAGTATGTACTTCCATCGTATGTCGATCGTATGCATACTTGCTAGCATCGGCCGACGGCCAATTTAAAGATACCAGGTGCTAGAGGTACGTTACAACATTTATTCTCTTTTCTTGAAGTCTAATCCCCGGTTGCAAGAAACGTTTATTAGCTAAACAGTTCTTGAAAAATGAACAATATCAAATCGACAGCAATGTTAAGCAACTGATTTGACGAATATATTCGATTTGATATTGTTCATTTTTGAAGAACTCTTTAGTTAATGCACGTTCATGCAACCAGGCCTGAATGTTAATTTTTATATATGTTTTAGAGAATATTGTCAAAAATTGATAATCCACACAGCCGGACACTTTCCATTGGCATTAATTCTTGCTAGGCGCTTTAAAGCTTTCAAAAAATAACATAATCTCACTCATAGTCTGAGTCCTAGTTCTTTATATGATACTCAGAAAATAATTCCAATACCCGTTGTAAACAACCAAACATCCTTCAGACAAAATTAGAATTATCAATTGTTGTAAGTGACTCTTATTATTATAGATTTTGAAAGGAAAATAGTGGCGAAAGGAGTCATGTTAAATGCTGGATTATATTAAATATAATTTCAGGACGTTTCGGTGCCCTATATCGGTCACCATCATCAGCTACAAAAATATTTTACAATGATAACTTACGATAACATTATAATTCAAACATATCTCATTCAAGTTGAAGAAAAAGGAGTGAAAAGTAAAACATTTTGTTAATAAATGTAAATAAAAAAAAAAGCATAATAGTAGTTGTAATGAGTCTAGATGACTTGAGACTAAATATGATTTCCTATCACAGAACAAAATGAGAGACAGAAATGAGTGGGAGTAAAGAAAAAAATAATTTTTAGAAATACTGAATTCAAATAAAAGTCCCGCGCAAGACAGTAATGTCAATTCTTTCCAATTGTTGACACTACTGTCTTGCGCGGGACTTTTATTTGAATTCAGCATTTCTAAAAATTATTTATTAACAAAATGTTTTACTTTTTACTCCTTTTTTTTTCAACTTGAATGAGGTATGTTTGAATTATAATGTTATCGTAAGTTATTATTGTAAAATATTTTTGTAGCTGATGATGGTGGCCGATATAGGGCACCGAAACGTCCTGAAATTATATTTAATATAATCCAGCATTTAACATGACTCCTTTCGCCACTATTTTCTTTCAAAAACAAAATTAGAATGTTGCTGTGAGTATGAACGCTAGGTCATTATTTGTACGCTTGATAGTGAGCGAAATATCTATGATATTTGGATTGTGTCTGGAGGATGTTTGGCTCCTACAATTGGTCTGACGTCTGACTGTTTACAAAAATTGAAATTATTTATAAATAAATAGAATTTTGTTATTTTGAATTATTTCGTGATGATCGCCTGAAAAATGTTTTGTGCACCTTGGCCTAAAGTTCTTTTTTTGTCCCACCTGAATTGCAGATAAAAGATCACTTGGTCTTGGTGTCCATAACAATCGGGTGTTGCAATTTGAGAGTTTTTAAAATTTTTTCGTGACCGAAAAAAAAAACGGTTTACGTTTTTTGTATAAGTATCTAATTACTATTATCAGTGAATATATCATGAGGAATTATGGCCTCAAAAATTCATATGCTCGGTTTGTTTAAAAACTAAAATCTTTTCACTCCTGAAGATGATCCAGGTGGGGTCGAAACTGTAGATCAAAAGAAATTAATTTTTTTTTGACTGATATTTAAATTCTTCACCATAAAAGAATCGATCTAAGAAGATTACCTTCACGACCTTAATACGCAAATAACTATTGTTATATGGATCGTAGTGTTCAATCTCAATATATGTAATAGTCCATTGATCTAAATCGACAAATTTATTCAATTTTTTGGGCATAGACCGTTTGAGCGCGGCGGTCAAATTTTAATCCGTATAGCAGGGTCTGTCGCAACCCCTATGTACCACTTGAGCACGGCGGAAGCTTAACAGATTATTGGATTAACCATAAACAAAGATAGTGAGTAAAATGTAAAATCTTCAATGTACAATGCAGATAGCCAAAATGAACCAATCAAGTGAGAATAATGAGAAAAAAACACTCCAATTGGACAATTTTTTGAATGAATAATGTAGGGGTAAGTGTATAAATTGACGCCAAAATATAACATTCACATTAGTATTCATTAATTAAAATGTAAATATGTATACATGACTAGTTTTCAATAAAATGAATTATGTTGGTTGTAAAAAAGTGTAAATATTTGTAAATATGTTATATTTTTTCTACCTATATAGTTTTTATCAGTCGTTATTTGTTTGTGATAAAATAAAATGAATTGTTATCCAAGTTCGTTTATTATATTAACTCACAATTTTTGGTATTTAGAGAAGGTACATTTATTTGGGATCAAAAGATTAAAGAAATAAACTTGGCTCAAACGGTATATAGGGATTAAGAGAAAAATGCTCAAATGGTCTATGGGATTAAGACAAAACTGACCGCCGCGCGCGATTTTTCTCTATATCTTAAATTTTTGCTAACATAATTTGAACCGTATGCTACAACTTCCGGTTTTTCTGTTGTGCCATACTGATTTCATTGATCTGTAGTTTTCCAACATACCTTATTACTAAAGTTTTAAGAACGTAGTATAATTCAATATAACTTTTTTTAAATTATTTTTAACATAGTTTTAGAATTAAGGATCAATAGAAAGATTAATTTTTATAAAAAATGTAGAAAAAGTCCATTTAGATCCCATTATGAGAAATAATGACAATGACGAGAAAAGACGAAGAAGATTGAAGAATAATGGAAAGAAAAATCATGAAAGCAATACAAGGGCCAGAAAAAGTATCAGAGCACGAATATATAGATCACGAAATAGAAAAATAATTAGAACGAAAAGACATAGTGAATAAAATGAAACAACAAAGAATAAAATGGCTCGGACACGTATGGAGAGCTGAAAACGAGGCGGAAAACAATACGCAATAAGGTCAATCCTAGAATGGGATCCAGCTTGAAGAAGAAAAAGAGGAGCACCAAGATCATAATGGATAAAAGAAGTAGAAAGAGATCTAGAAACTGTGGGAAGAAAAAAATGAAGAGAGAAATCAAACAGTAGGAAGAAATGAATTAATATAGCGCGTAACATCTAAAACCAGAAATAAGGAGTGATCTCCTCCAAAAAACGGATTGAGAAAGCTCCGTTTAGGAGCGGCGAAACTCCACAAGTACAAATTTATGCATTTGTGATGTCATATTAGATATCGCAAATTGTCACTTTTTTGTATAAAACTTTTAAATTGGGGTTTTTTTTTGAGAGACCCTATTATTTTCCTACTAATCATTCTATCCCTAAATTTTCGTGTTAGTATACAAACTTTTGATTTGCGAATGATTTATTATATCAATTATTCATTTTGACACGTTTTGATAGATTGCTCAACAATACATTTAATTATTAAATGATGTTGACTTTTAATTAAAATTGGATTAATGTCATTTCTGCTACTCATGGATAGAAATATGACAGTCAAAAATTAATTGTCTTATGATTGGAAAATAATATACCAATAAATTCAATATGTGGGTGTTTCTGTTTCTAAAACAGTTTGAAATGGAATTCTGTAGTAACTTTTTTCAAACGACATATTTATTGAATGATAAATCTGAGCTCATTTATTTGAATAATTGAAGCCCGTTATTACAACGGCGTTATAGTATTAGATGCAAATATGTATAATTACTCCAATATTTCATAACAATAATGTTTCCTAGTAATTACTTCCGGTTCGCTGGCAGAGTACCAACATTATTCTAATATTTTATCACTATTGCCAACCTTGACGTTCAAAATATGATCAGTCATCTTCGTTGAGATATTAGCAAATATAATAGGACAAGTCTCTTTGACGGATATTGGAAATAGAAATTATTACCGTTTAAATTCATTTGTGATATTCATAAATTTCATCAGAAGTATGAGTGTTTGAAGCTTGAAGTAGAAAATTGAAATGTGTTTTGTTGAGATCATATTCTAAAATAAATATATTGTAGTTATTATGCTGGTTTGTGAGTAGGTTGCTGATTATGATTTTCTTTTTTACATAAAAATGTTATTATTTGAAATTTACTATTGTATTGTTTTTCTTTCTTTAAATTTTTGTGTAGGCGAATATTAGTGATGAAATTCGTTTTTGTCAGATTATTTATAAAACAGAGATAAATTGTTAATCAAATCAGAAGTGCACGCCCTTTTTGTATCTATGTATTTAAGTAGGGTTGTCATGATCTAAATCAATTGATTTAAATCAAGTAAAAAAGACACGATCTGGTTTCTCAGCTTTGTCAAATATTGTAATTTTAATAAGAAATTGGTTATTCCATAATTAAAGTCACTTATCACATCACTTAATAAAACATAAAAATATACACTTCTGGTTTTACCAACAATTTAAATTTTTGTGCTGCTCAGTTTATGAAATGGCAACTTTCAGTTCTTTACATTTGATTGTTATTCATATTTCACACCTATATTTGAGTTTCATAGTGACAATTTAATTAAAATCATATTGTGAAATGTATGACGAATAGTCACAATTTTAATGATAAATTTACCGGATGTGTCTCCGCAATATTTCAAATTAATTGGTGTCTGACGTTCTGACGCAAAAGTAAACATAATATTGTTTTATCATTTTTTTGCTTTTAGTCCTATTTTCGTTTCCATAATAGAATTAGAATATGAGAGAACGGGCTCCAACTTCCGAAGATACCAAGCACGATTGTATGAAATATAATTTCAGGTTGACAGCTAGTTATTTGCTTATTTTTAAACACATTGTGCACGCACTTTCGCATTTACAGCGTATCTAGTAAAAATATCACGTACTATAAAGAATTTTATTTCCCATTTATGAGTTAGAGTAACTATTTCAGAAATTCAATTACAACATTGAATTGAATTTGAGCACAGAAATATAGTTATTTATGTATCTAGCGCGAAATTATACTTTGGTGCTTGAAAATAAAGTTTTTTTTTCGTCAAACATTATAAAATTACGAGTTGAAACGAAATACTTCGTGCACGTTGTCATGATAAACAACTTTACCAATTTTTCTGTTTTAATATGATTATAATATTTTTTTTCTCGTAATTTGTTGATGTCTGTAAAAAAAATGTTGTATGCGACTCGTGCGCGAAACATTTTTGGTGCTTTCGTGTGATTATGAAGGAAACGTTCTATGTATTTACATTTTTTTGTGAAAAAATATTCAAAATTAGCAAGTCTATTATAATTCCAAGAATCGATGAATTTTTTTTTGGGAAAATCACAGTAGTATCTTGGAATAATACAGTGCTTATGTAAGCAGTTTTTTTTTCCAAAAAAATAATTATAGATCTGTCACTTTATCATTTAAATTAAGAATAAATATTAATTTGAAATAAACTAGGATTAGGAAGGAAGATAAAATAGTTTTCTAATAATAATTTTTTCATAATACCTGCATTGAAACAACGCATTTCAACGCCTGTTTTGTCAGTCGAAACAAGACAATTTCAGACAAATGCTAGTGTAGCCGGGTAGAAACAAGCCTGTTTCATCCTGAGGGGAGAAACAAGCTTGTTTCTGCCCGCTGAATTTGTTTCTCACATATTTTTATCCCTGGCAGACTCGCATTTGTTCATTATCAATCTCTAAATGAAAATCATATAACCTCAGTTAATTTGACAGTTGTTGTATTCGTAACTGTAAATTAAATTGAAAAGAGGATTAGTTTCAAGAAAAAAAAGTATTAATACGATAATTTCAAGTACACCACAATATCTTATTGACAAGCAGCTACTCTCGACTTGTTACCTGCAAAATTAAAAGAAAATATTTATTTTGTTATGTCAAATTTGTAATATGGAAAGTTTCAATGCAGGTATTATGAAAAATTCAGTGTGTGGCGCGGGACAAAACAAGATTTCAGCCGAGGGTGATGCCAACCCTCGCTTCGCTCGGGCAAGCAACTCTCACCCTCAGCTGAAATCGTCTTGCTTCGTCCCTAGCCACACAATATACTATTTCTATTCCTGATGGAAGTTTTTGCTTACTAAAGTACTAAACACACCCAGGAAAATAGAAGATATTTAAAAAATACTCTGAAGTAAAATTATGAGGATATTTACGATTAATTCTTGCACGACTTACACGCAATAACGGCACATTTAAAGTCAGGGGCTCAGGATGTAGGTACTTTGGGATATATAATTGAATAGTTTGCAAGAATAATTTTTCCCACACCTCCATGCAGATAAATAAATATCTGTCTGTGATTTCAAAATAAATGCAAAAATTTAAGTGAGAACTGACATTCAAACGATGTCTAATCATAAATGTCTGTCTGTCTGTCTGTCTGTCTGTCTATCTGTCGGTCTGTCTGTCTGTCTGTCTATCTGTCTGTCTGTCTGTCTATCTATCTGTCTGTCTATCTGTCTGTCTATCTGTCTATCTGTCTGTCTGAAAGTTTGACTTGAATAGGCTCCGAAATGGCTCAATAGATTTCAATGAAAATTCCAATAATTAAAACAGATATTTTAACTAAAATCTTCGAGTATGTTCCATCTCGATATCTTGCAGGATTCAGATAGATCTGCAGTGTCAGCGTTTCTGTAAAAATGATAAAAGTATGCGCATGCATAGATAAGATGGAGAAACTGGAAAGTCTTTCTGCCTTATCTACGTATCATTTGCGCGAGCGACGTGATGATGTACATTTCTGTTACAGAATCCAATTGCTCTCTTTAATGATTATAATTTTCAGAAATAATTATTGTTAGCAACAATATCACTATTAAGTCATTCTTTACAATTATTTATTCCGGATATGGTGACCCTCGCAGACGAAAAAAAAATTATTGACATTGGTTTCGAAATTATTCTAGATTGTTTACGAGGCAATAAACTATTCAAATAATCACTAAGTGTCTTGATTACTTGATCTGTTTTTGCAGTTTCAAATTCTTTGAATCCTTGGATAAAATCTTTAATATAGTTTCCATAAGACAAGACCACATGTTTTAGATATAAAACTGAGTTTTGTAAATATAGTAATTAAAATTTTGACCTCTGTTTCAAATAGTTTTATGAATTTGTTTATTTGAATAACATATTTTTACTCCAAAATGTAACTGTAGGCACTTAAAGATAAAATCTTTCGAAATGGAACTTGAATTACTTATTTGAATAGAAAAGTAAGGCCAATTATGTATATCTAATAAGGGTGAAAATTGAACATGAAAATGTTGTAATTTAGTTGAAAAATATGATTAATCATAGAAATACAAGACAAGCAAAAACGCATGCAAATGTTTGACTTTTAATATAATTACTGTTGGAAATATTTATTCATCTATAAAAATCTATTACAAGAAAATATGGTTATTTATGAAAGATTTCAAAAAAACTTACGAATTTTACGCTGATGAAGAATAACTGTCAACTGTAATAGTTTTAAAGGTATAAGGTCAAACATTTTTTAAAATTTCCACTTGTACAAAGTATCGAGTGCACTATCTATAAGTGTCTGCCATACCCGTAACGGGTGAAAGACGTGATTGATATTGGGGTGGGACTCGACCGCGCAACCTCCGTATCACAAAGCCAGCATATTTGCACTGAGTTATGAACACTCATATTCGAATAATTAATGAATCAGGGAATGGCGAAGATATGGTTTTCAGTTACTACTAAGATCGCTGCCTTATACAGAGTGATCAATAATGATTGTCTGTCACGTGACTAGTAAAAGTTCGCATTATGATCAAAGTTATCTTCATGGAATAAATTTAGTTTAAATTTATTCATTTTGATAACTACATTCATGACATTTCAAGAACACAGTGGCGTATATTTTGCATATTTTGTGACGGATTTATCCATAATCTGATTCAAAAAACAAGGAAGTAAGTGAATAGCTGTATTATGGAATGATTATTAAAAATTTATTATTATTCTAACAAATTTTAAGGTTAGAATAGTGTTTTCAGAGAAACTGTCATCTGTCACTTGAAGCTCACTATCTCAAACAGGCGGCAAAAAAAAAATCAGAACAAGGCGGCACGGACAATCATTTTTGATTTCAAAAATAAAACAATGCAGTTGGATTTGAACTATTTTAAACTTTTTTTGTCATTCGGAAATAAGCGATTGACTATTTTAATCGACCCTAAACATTTCCTAGTTTTGATTTCGCTTTCAGTTTTTCTCCTGTTATGTAAGTGTTCTATGAGTTTGAATTTACTGAATCGTCAACTTATGCAAGATTATCTCCAATCTTGAACCTATAAACATTTTCTGCTTGTTAAAATATCATAAATTCCCGGTTCGTTATTTGGGGATGTGACGTTCTTAAAAAGTTAATACCATGAATAATGAATTCGTGCTGAAGAGAAAATATAAATTTATGTTGAGATACATTCTAAAGTGCTCATGAAAAATGCGAGAAGGGTGGTGTTAGGAAGCTTCTATCCTACTGGAAGTAATTGAACCTTGAACAAATTGTCCTCACATTTTGTGCTGTATGAAAGAGATATTTTCAGCTATGTTGATAGACCGAGCGATTTTATACTGCATGCCTTTTTGCGGCTTGAAAATATACACCTTGATAAGAAAAATAAAAAGGTTATTGATCGATTCACGCTATGCGGTCAGGATGCAAACTCCTATTATATTAAAAAAAAAAAAATGGTTTTTCGTGACACTATTTTGCATCCCTTTGGTAATGTGAAATAGTTGAAAGTGATTAGAAGCCTACTACTGGAAGGTATGCAATTCGCAACAGCCCAAAACGCTCAAACAGTCGAGTGAACTTATGGAAAAAAAAATATGAAATTCCGTGTTTTCAAATTGCATGTCTATGAAAAGAATCTGAGTTTTAGGCATAAAACTCTTGGGCAAGAATTAGCATGCATTACTCATTGGCTCAAGAGTTTAAAATGTAGAGAAAATCTTACATAAATGTTAAACCAGCTAGCCGGGATTCTTATTATATAATGTGCCACCCTTGTGCCAGCGAAATATGCATGCCAATTTTTTCACGTTAATGGCTGAAACTTCCATTCTTTTCACTGAGATGCAATTTGAAATCACGGCAATTCACATTTTTTTTTACAATTTCACTTTTCAATAATAGGCTTCAAATCACTTTCAACCATTTCACGTTACAAAGGCATGCAAAATGTTGTCACGTGAAACACTTTTTTTTTTCTTTTAAATATGATTGGAGTTTTTACTATGACCGAAAAGCGTGCACCAGTCAATAATCTTCTTATCTTTCTCATCAAGGAGTATATTTGCAACCCTTAAAAAAGATATGCAGTATAAAATCGGGGATCTCTTCATCTCAAACAAAATTATTTAGCCCAATACAAAGGTAGTCCGGCAGTCGTGTGAAATGGCCATCTGTGAGGTGGTTCGTCGAGCTGAAAACATTATTAATGGAAAAGAAGTTGCTCTTGAGGCATTTCTGGATATAGAGGGAGCGTTTGATAACACATCCTTTAAGTCCATAGACAAAGCAGCAGTTAAGAGAGGGATACATCCAACATAATGTTAGTGGATCTCTAACATGCTGAAACAAAGAGAAATCTATGCCTCTTCCACTACTCAGACTGTAGGGATGCATTTTTGCGGAGATGGACAAGCATCTCATTCTACAGATGGTGCCTGACCGAATTAGTATTAAGCATACCATTACCAAAACCTACAGGATAGAAATTCCTGCAAGGGATGATTGGAAGCAAATAAACAAACCGGTAGACAAAAATGACATCGTCATCTACACAGACGGCTCTAAGACCATTAATGGAACCGGATCAGGACATGGAGCAAAAGGACTGAGACACAACCAATCGGTTGGACTCGGGACAAATGCGACAGTATTTCAAGCCGAACTGTACGCGATCGCGATCAGTGTACAGCTACTACTGGAGAGGAATTATAACAATAGGAGAATCTCCATAGTTACAGATAGCCAAGCCGTTTTAAAAGCATTAGTCTTCAGAAATTAGATCTGAACTTGTCCTAGATTTTATTCATAGACTCAATACTCTTGGAGCGAGAAATAAATTGAAGTTAATATGGGTACCCGGGCATTCAGAGATTGAAGGAAATCAGGTAGCCGACCGCCTAGCAAGGACGGGACAAATCTGCCCTTAATCGGGCCAGAACCTGCTTGCGGAATTTCTGTGGAAAGAGTCAAACAGGAAATATAAACAATGCTCCAGCAATGGCACAAAATCTACTGGATTCAATTACCAGGGCAGAGACAAGCAAGGCTCTTCCTGGATGAACCATCCAAGAAAAGGACAGACAGCCTACTCACCATGAGTAGGAATAATGTCAGACAAATAACAGGACTAATAACGGGATACTGTGCAATAAATAAACACCTACATACTTTAGGTTTGAACAAGAACCAATATGCAGAGGCTATGGAGAAGAGGAGGAAACTCCTGAACACGTAATATGTCACTGCGAGGCGTTCATTGCCAGTAGACATAATCTTCTAGGAATGGAAAAACTGCCCTCGAAGAACTTGAAAGAGTTAAATCTGATTGAAATCCTAGACTTTGTTAGACAGACGGGACTCCTATCAGAGGAGTAAAATACAGAGGGTACAATAGGCCAAAAGGCCGCAGTACAGGGACCTATGAGACACCACTTCATGTCAAATAATTATAATGAGAGGTAGTTCGGCAAGCTCACGGCCGGAAGCATAGATGTCGCTAATATGACCATAATTCTATTATATTAATTAAATAAAAATCTTCAGATGGCGATCTACAAAGTTTCAGATTTATATGTTCAGCAGTTTCTTGTAGTAGAGACGAAAAGTAAAAGATTTTTGTCTGTCTTATGAAATAGATGAGATTAAAGTTCATGCTGTAATTAAGGATTTCGTTTTGAAAAGCTTAAGACAGATAAATGAGTTAGATTCTACATTAAAAAAATCTACATTAAAACAATCTGCTTCTCCATTTTTGACGGTTAAAAAGTGGGCGGAGGATTTAAACGTGCCGGTACGTCGATCCAAAACCGACCCAAAACCGGCGTGACTGACGAAATCGTCACGAAAATCCACAATTCCAAACTAGATAATCGTCGATTGAAGGTTCGAGGAATTGCTCAGGCTGTCAACATCTCAATTGACCGCGTTTACCACATTTTAAGTCATTTTTTGGGCATGTGGTAGCTGACTGCTCGCTGGGTGCCGCGTCTCAAGAGTTTCTAGACCTATTCAAACGCAATTTCACCGAGTGTCTTTGACGTTTTATCACTGTATGTAGATTAATCTTGTATTTATCACTACACACCATAGACAAATAGACTGGAAAAGTCATGGCTATGGTAATGGTCTGAGATTCTCATGGTATAGTGCTCTTAGATTACTTGTAAAAAAGCAGATCTATCACTAGGGCAAAGTATTTCCCATTACTGGACAAATTATATGATGCAATTAAAGTTGAACGTCCAACGTCCCTATCAGACAAAAAAGAAGATGCTACCTCACTATAATAGTGCAACTGCGCACAGGTCTCGCGTTGTTGCGGAAAAATTCGAGTAACCTCGATTCCACGTGCCCCGTATTAACCAGATTTGGCTTCCAGCGTTTTTTCCTATTCCCAACTTGAAGAAATGGTTAGAGGGACGAAGATCACTTCGAATGAAGAGGTCAAAGCTGAGACGAACGCTTATTTTGCAGACTTGAACGCATCTTATTATTCTGGTGATATTGAATGTAGAACATCGTTGGACTGGATGTATTGAATTGTAAGGAGATTATCTAGAAAAACTAAAAAAAAAAATGCTTGGAAGTCTGAGTTTTCTTTATCAGTCCGGGATCTTTTCGAACTTATCCTACCTATACACAGAATTGCACCAAATATTTTATCCCAATATCAATTAATGTTTCATAATTTTCCTGGCATATTCGATTACTGCTAACGATTGTTGGAATGATAAATAGTTAACCCTTTGTGTTTAATTGATTCTAGTTCATAACGAATAGTTACTGGAGAACGGAGAGAATTCTAGTAATGCTCTTGCAGAACAACTCTAATTAACGTAGAACCAAATACTCAAATGTTTGAGATACTCAAAGCTTACTTCTTCAATAGCAGCAATTCCATTGCAGAATTTCATGTCATTCAACATTTCACTTGTTTTTATGATACCTTTAAATCAAGGTAAAAAATCTCCCAGATTGCATAACAAGAAGCAAAAAAAGGAAAAAGTCAACATTCATTAAATTTTCAATTCAGTACAAGTCCAAAAAGAAACCAGTAGAGCAACTCTTTCGTAATATCAATCCTTTTTAATCAGAATCTTCATTCATTTTATTCTTTTTGTGCTTGGAATTATCCTGTCATGGACATACCTCCGCAAGTCGCAATCTGAAATCTCCGTCGTCCACGATCTCAGCGCTAGATGGCAGTATTGTGCTTTTCATTTTAGAATTGACGCGCTTGGATGAGCCGACTACGCGCGTTGCATGCAGTAATGATTTTGCGAACGGTTCTCGGTTATGGTTTTGGTCAAACTGGAACTGGATCCAGTCAACCGTGTGGTATGTTATTGATGTTGGCGGAGACTGTCTGAAACCTGGATTGATGATTTAGATTGGAAGTTTGTAATTTGTGGTTGGATGCGAATAAATTTGGTTCTTGATCTCTTAAAGTTTGTATCCTTTTCCACAAATATTAGTGATATGCAGATCCTTCGCTCGAATTACGCCAAACTGACAGTTTTATGTGAACTGTTTGATTTGGGATAAGATTATTCACAATTTATTCACCGGTTGATATTATTTTTTCATCGGTTATACGCTAAATAATTTTTATGCATATTTTTTTACGACCATTCTAAACAGTGCGTAAACTAATCGTTAAAACAAGGCAGGGTAGTACTATAAACTTTAAGTGACATAGCGAGCAATTATATCAGCAATATTCTGAAAGCACACAATATTACATCGTATTATACAATATTATGCTACTTACGTACTCTATTACAAGATGCACATCAAACTTTCCATTTAAGATATGTATTTCAATCAAATATTCTCTGAACGTTTCCATCGTCACGTCTCTTATGCTTTCGCAGCGGAAACAAGGACACAGCGTTAGTTTCCTGTCTTCCTTTTCCGTTAAAGTGACTTGGTATGCGCATTTATAGTAAGCAGGCACGCATTTTAAGAAGCACTATCTTAAAATAGGAATGGTAGCTCGATTTTATTTATCGACTGAAATAGTGAATATAGAAGATGTATTTAGAGTGCAAAGTTATGTTTTGTCGCTCGATCATGTTGAAGTGTTAGTCGAAGACGAAAGCGGCAATCGTGGCGGACGACAAAAATATTTAACGCTGATAATACAAACTTTTTTTTCAATGACTTTTCGTTCAAATTGAATGATTACATTCATGACGAATTATAACTTCGTCAAACTTCGAAAAAAAGTCTAACAAGCATTCATTTTTTCGTGCACGTTGTCAAGAAAAAGAACTAATTTTTGTATTTTAATTTGATTTTATTATTTTTTGTAATTTTTTGATGTCTGTAGAAAAAATGTTGTATGCAACTCGTGCACAAAATTTCTTTGGGGCTTTCGAAGGATTTGTGTCTCAGCTGCCGCCTCGACAAAAAACTTTCATTCTTTAGCACCAAAGTCCAATTTCGTGCACTAGATAAACTGAGTAGTGATGTAACGAATGCTCGCATTTGCATTCACATTCGCGAGTATTCGCATTGTTCTTGACGTTTGCGTTTGAATTCATATCCGCAAAATTCATGCGATTAAGAACGTCAGGAAAATTTCATAAGTTGGTAACGATATTAGGTAAATGAAACAAGGAAATATAATTTTTTTATTAATTTTATAACAAAACCCTTTTCCATCTAACTTAACCTAGCTTTGCAATTATATTTGTAATTGTATCAGCTCGAAAATATTCGGAATAAGAGGCAAACAGTAATAATAATAATAATAATAATAATAATAATAATAATAATAATAATAATAATAATAATAATAATAATCTTTAATACCCAACAGAAGTCCTATTACAGGGTAAAAATAGTAAAAAAAATTGAAAACAAGAAAAAACATATTGCAAAAGCGAATAAATATGTAGATTAAATGCAAAAAAAGTTACATGAATGATAAAAATAAACATGTTATATGATATATTTGAAAAACAATGACAAATGTGTGCGTGCAACTTCGCGATAAGACAGCTGTCAAATTTGAGGCACAAGTAACTTGCAGCAGATTTGAAAACTGAATATTCGCGAATATCGGCGTCAGATATTCGCACTCACATTCGCGTTCGCGAATGCTTAAAAATTAATATTCGTCACATGCGTTGGAGACGCGCAATAAAATTTGTTTTGGAAATAGCTCCTATAGGGAAATGACAACTTGGCGTTGATATATGAAAGAGTAAACATCAAGATTTTATAACAGTCGTAATTTATGCTCATAGGAATGAAAGAGTAAGTAAATAACTGTATTATGAACTAAAATTTATTTGAATTGTTTGGTTAGAATGATCTGTCAATCATCGTTGTGATAGACAACGATGTGGCGAAGAACGAGACATCACGGCCAATCATATATACACGAAATATTCTTATAATATCTTGGTATCTGTCAAACCACTCCATCAAGATTTGTCTTCAATATTTCGCCTACAAGATCGAACATATTTTTTTTTAAGTTTGAAGCGCAAGGTGATTCATAGCTCAGTGCAAATATGCTGTTTTTGTAATCCGTAGGTCACGGGGTTGAATCCCATCGATGGAAAAAAATTCAGTAAGATTTACACTGAATTATAATATACTCTGTGGCGTCCTTTCCACAAAAACTAAGAGTATCCTTAACTTGATGACTGATAACCGCACCCTACGGCTAAAGAAATATCAATTAATTTACTGAGTGCACTATAAATGTCTGCCACTCCATAGCGGGTGAAAGACGTGATTGATATTTATATTATTTTATTTTATACCAAATTATCTTGAAGTTTATTACTTTTTTTATTGTCACGGATGAATTTGGCTGCGCGTGGTTGTGCCTTGTACTTCGCCTCTGCCTCGGGCTTTGCCCTCGTCTTCACCGATCGCAGCCAAATTCATCCTGAACAAAAATGACAGTCGTTCATGTAGCATAATATACTATTACTTTGGAAATAAATTAATTTCGTTTTTTATAATACTGGGCTTTAGAATTTGGTATTAATTTCAATTTGATACCTTCAACTATTCCTGAGAAAAAGGATATTGACGGAGGGATAAATGGACAACAAAGTAATCCATTCTGAAGTTTAGAATTCTGAAAAATTCAAAGTACTGGGTTTATTTTGTTAATTCTCACATCCAATGTCAAATCAAAAGCAAATTACTGTTTTCTTTCGAATTGATTGATAAACAAAGCATAATCATTGTTGTGACAATAGTCGTCTCTGGATAAAAAATAAATACATTTGCAAAAGTTTTTTTCCACGTAGAAAATTATACCCAAAATAGAAATCAGTAAAATGGAAACGTAATAAGACAGACAGCTGGAAAAAAGTAATTGAGTATGCACAAGTTGTGAATGTAGTTATTTTAATCGATGAACTGATGAAGATATTGCAATTGATTGACGGCGATGTTTTATGCTTAATGCATGTTTAATAAGATCTTAAACGTTTCGTTTCTTCAGATAAATTCATTGATGATCACAACTGTTTGGATAATATGAAAAATTGATTATTAATTCAAAAGTCAGGATATCATCTTTCCGAACCATCATCATAGAACAAACGGAATCCGGTAGATAATGCAAAAAATTTGAATTAAATTTCTCCTCTGTTGTTATCCAGTTATCACATAGTACGTACATGTAAAGCAGTCAGTTGAAAAATTGTAAAAAATGCATGTGAAATTTACGATATCCAGAACTTGGATTCAAAAGAATGTAATGTATTTAAAATATAATAATTTGGGAAAAAATATTTCGTGAAACAAGAAAACTCTTATGAATGGCTGACTCCTACTTTTACAGTCACTTGAGACAAGATAATAAATAATTTAAAAAATATATAAAATAATAATAGGTACTTTAAAATTAAATTCTTGACTCCACCACTGAAACTATTTCGAAAATAAATATACATTATACTTAAAAGGAACTAGAAATATCGTCAAGATGTAATTTATATCTGTATTGGATTATTTATGTAGCATGAAAATATACTTCAATATGACATATATTGAAAGTATTTTACTGCTCCGTTTGTTGAATGTAGACGAAGAAGTCGGAAGATTGCATTTTATTACAGTATGAATTGAAAGTCATCATTTATATCAAATATTTAACCACAGTAAAGGCAAACATATACAGAATGTAACAGAAATGGAACAAGGTAACAATTGATTTTGAAATATGTGAGTTGTCAAACCCCTTCAAATAAATTTGTGAAAATGTCTACCTTTACTGATAGCGATTTCGCAGGCAATTTAGGAGTAGCTCAGCAAAGTTTGGAACAATTTCCGAATGGTCATTTTTTTGTTCTACAAGAATAGTAGCTTTCAGAATTGTAGTAATATTTTCAATGAAATTATCCACTAAATTCATTATTTTAGAATTGAATCCTATTTAATATCACACCTTTGTTGAATGATTTTCTCTTAATGTTTGCCGCTCGTAGATGGCAGCACAGATTTTAACTGTTTTCAGAATGTTTTATCCAGCTGTTCTTTATGAAAGTGCAGTGAACTTGTGCATACAATCTAATTTTCAAGAAAAGTACCAACTATCTAAAAAAATACATGAAATCCCTAAATAGAAATCAATTTACGTTAGAATGAAATAGGAATATGACTAATAGGCCAAATTGTTTATTTCAGAGACAAATTTAATCTTATCTTACAACATATGCAAAAATAGAATTACCGAGATAAGGAAATAACTCAGTGTATTGCCAAAATACAAATATTCTTTCAGTTTCAAATGAATGATTGACATGGCTATGAAGGTTAAAAATTACATAATACTCAGTTTAATTGACAGCTGTCATTTAAAAAAGATGGAAATATTCAGTTTTAATCTTATGCGTAATGGTGAAATTTTTGACAAAAGTGATGAAGTTTCACTCGACATCCAGAGGGTTTACAGGAAAGAGTTATTAAGAAAAATTGTTACATTTGACGAGTTCTATTACTGGTTGGAATTGATGTACTTATTTCTATTCTATCCAATAGGTATATCATGAATTCATAGAAGATATTTCAGAATTTAGAATTGGATGAGACTGAGTGTTATACTGAATTTCCAGTAAACAATTGAATATTTCGGAGATTTGTTTACTGGCGAGTTTACTCCTTCCCTCGGTAAGTCAATATTTCTGTGAATCTTCATCAGTATGTAGAACTATTGAAACAGAGGAATTGGTAAAGGCTTTTTCAATAAAAAAAAAAAACAAAAAACAGACTACCGGAGAGACTACAAAGAGAGGAAATAAAAACGTAAAACATACAACAGGCAGATAAAAATTTTAACAAATCAAAAAATTACAAAATGGTAATTTACAGGAGCTTCACAAAAGAAAACGGCGTCAAGTAGCCCGCTAGTGTCATGTTAGTGAAAAAAATGTAAAAAAGCGGTAATAAAGCACTAAAAAATATAAAATGATATAAAAAGATATATCCAATCTGTTCAACAAGATCCAAACTACAACTTCAGTTGTATTATTATTATTAAAAAAGCCCTTAACAATTCCTGATATCTGTCACATTTGGGTTTCCCTATTCCCTTATTATTAAAATAGATATTTATGTGACAAGGACAAAAAAGTGTCCATTATAGCTGAGTTAGAAGTTTGCTGGCTAAGGCCGAGCAGAAACAAAAATAATCAGGCCAGGCTCGATGGAAAACTTTTTGTCTAGTATCATAGCATTATTTTCCGTCAACATCTCTAACTCTTACAAATCTAGAAATAATCAATTTTTTTCCCAAATGTCAGCGGCGTAACGCATCCGAATTCAAGTAGTGGACAAAAAGTTATTGAGTACACTTTTCTTCTGGAAAATAGTACGCAAAATATTACTTCATGTGTACATGTAACGATCTGTCAGTCGCTTGACAAACTTCAGTAAAATGAACATCACGGCAATTCAAGAAAAAAGTTGTATGAACAAGGAACCGACTCGTCTTCAGGCAGTTACAATTTAACAAGGTTTATGCTGCGATTGTGTGCAAATTCATAAGTCTCACAGAATCACAAATCCATTGGAATTCGAAGTTACTTCTGTTGAATAATGTAAACTCGTTCATATGGATAGTTGATTCACTATAATTTTATTTTAAAAATTACAGATTTATGGACCGCACAGAATCTCAGCATTAATTTATGAGGTGTGACATAACAAAATACTTTGAATATAAAAGTCGGTGCAAATAGATTTTAAAGGGACCTCAGTATTTTTAACTCGACTAATGATTAATGTTAGGAAATGTATTCAATTTTTGATCATATTATGTGAAGAACATTGTGCTTTGTATTTTTTTGCGATGACTGTTACTTTTCGCAGCTTTTCGAGAATGGCTTTTTAAAGTCAAAAGATTAGGAAGGGGATTGAAAATTGGACTTATTCAATTCCTCTATCCAAATTCCGATTAAAGTAGAAATAATGATTTATTTTAGTCTATCTAATACTTATTAAATTCTTTGAGCCTAATATAAATATAAAAAGTCAATAATGAGCTCAAAAAATTAGCAAACTGTTTTAAAAATCACACCTGTAAAATCAATGACCTCTGTAGTCCTATCAAGTTAATATTGCCCAAAACGCTACCAACTTAGCAGTATTGTTCTGAAGGTTGCAGACACATTAAGACATCATTAGGAACATATAATAATTTGTTAATGTCTTCCAATAGCTCCAGGCTGTTAAAAAAATTTGCATTTGTTTTATATTAATTTTATACGAATCTGGCGGCTGGTTTTTGTACTTACAGTACAAAAAATATCAATCGACCGAACCCACAGATCATTACTTGCGTGTGTCACACGAAGAAACGGGTAAAAGGCTTGACTCGCATCTATTTTTTAATTTAGGTTAATGTTTGGGATAATGTTCATGAATATTGAGACTTTTGCAGGATATGTTTGAAATATCTGTTTTTAGATAGAATACATGCCTTACCACAATAAATAATAGCTATTTATGTAATTAGTATATAATATAGAACTTTATTGGACGAGCCGCTGGTTATGGACGAGCGAGCAGCGCGAGCGAGTCTATAAAGTTTGTTTATGTACGAATTACATACAAAGCTTTATGTTCGACTGCTCTAAAGACGCAGGATATCATTTAAAAATATTTCTTAATTTCCCTATACAAAAATTCGGTAAGTATAACTTGGTGTGCTTTGCTAGTGTTGCTATTACAATTATTTTTCACTGTTTCTGTGCAGATGTCAAAAATATTAAATACAATATAATAGAAGAAATAGATACTTCAGAAAGTGCAGAAGAGATTAAATACGATAGAAAATAATAAATGGATACTTCAGAAAATGTAGAAAAGAATAAATACGATAGAAAATAATATTTTTTTTTTGGCAATGACAGTTCCGTCCAATTATATAAAGTAAAAGTCCTAGTCCAATTAAGTGGCATATTATGAGCATTAAATACAACCATAAATTACATGATTATGATGCAGTCGAACATAAATATATTTATGGTAAACCGATATGGACTAGAATTATCGGTAACTGAAAGAATCGGCCTTGGCAGAATTTTATTTATCTTATATTTTGTCTTCCTCTTATTGCAAAACTAAGGTTCAAGACAACATGAAATTTTGCGAAATTATTGTTCCTGGTAATTGCGATGCATTTATTTTTACGATTGATGTGATTCGGTGCTGCCTGCTGACTGATTTAAGGCTACATCTTTTCGAGAGAGCTCGAACCTCTAAATGAGGCATTTGTTTCTACAGTTCTGTTTCTGGAGAAGAAATTGAAATTTGGTGCATTTATAAAGATTGCTAGTACTTTTCTGTGCTCTTTAAAGTAACAAAGTTTTAGGAGTGAAATAATGCCATCAAAGATTTTCGTTTCGGGCAGCAACGTGCTCATCTTCAGAAACTAGTTACAGTTTAAAATACTTATATCAGAGATTATTTAAATGTTTTATAGTGTAACTAGTTGCTCGAAATATTCACTAATCATTGATATATTACAATCATAAAATGAATCTTTGATAGCTTTATTCCACTCCTAAAATCATTACGTTGGATTCTCATACAATAATTAAGTAACAAAGCTTTGTTCATTGTAAGAAAATATCAAAGTATTTCAGTGAAAACGTGGAATATCTTAGTTTGAGAATCTCAAAAAAAAAAAATTAATCTTTTTCTTATTTGTTTGTGACACTATTTCACTCACTTGGGAGGACGCTGTGAGAGATAAACTGCATATTCCGCAATTTCTTTTCGGGCCTTAGGAACCCGCAGTTCGATTTAAAAATTTTCAACCGTTGAATAAATGTTTAATATTCTGTCTTTAAAGGTTTTTATTCAAAATGCAAATATATTTATACATAATATGTCTTTTCCACCTTGGTATTTTGTTCCAATAGATAATTTGCAGGCATTTTGTCATAAAACGGTGTGAATTTCCTTTTTTTAGTTTGAATTTGTAGCAAAATTGTTAAAACTTCTTTTTTTTTTCTTACATTCAAAATATCATGAGTCCTCTTGGACAGATTTTGGATGGTTGAAAAGCTAATTTTCAGTAGTCTTGTAATCAATGGCGGCTCAAAGTGCACCCACTTTCATAATTGTTGTTAAAGTCTAGTCAAATGTCTAATAGAAATGATAAAACTTATAAAAATAGCAAAAGTATCATTACTCACGATTTACTAGGGCGGACTAAGCAAAGCCGACATGCAGGCATATCACAGGCGCTAGCACTACCATTAGAGCGGTGGTTGTCTTGACGATCGCCATAGATATTCAAAAAATATATATTTTTGTCATAACATTTTTTGAATTTTACATCAAATTCGAACAAACCAAAGGGCAGATAGAGGTACTTTTTTCCATCTTTTAAAAATAATCTATTTCTTAGAGATCATTCACAATTAATTATTTGGTATGTTTCACAGTAGTTTGCAGATAGCATTCAAATTAAATGTGTGTGTGAAGTGTGAATAAAGCTTTAGGTGTGAATATATAAGGACTGAGATAATAGAAGCAACCAAGCGTTAAATGAAAACTCAATTTGATTCATTGCGATATTAGTCTGCAAAAGACAATGCGATTAAGTTTACAATAGGAATGAGCAGGAAATAACAGAGTAATAAATAAGGACGTTTAAATGGATTTGAAATGAAAATATCTGAAGTGACATCTCCCAAATAAATGCATATATTTTCATTAGTATTAAGACAGGCTCCTATTCAAATTTCTTTTGAATTCACAGTGTTATTCTTAGTCGGTATAATTTAATGACATCAAAATTTCATCCCGTATTTCCTGCGTTTGTATATTATTTAGATACAGAAAGACAGGCATGAATGAGGATTCTTTACTGGACTTTTTTATTCTCCAATATTGTGAAAACATTTAGAAAATTCACGCACAGTGGAATACAAAATCTATTATTATAGTTGTTATAAGCATGCGTATATTTATAAACAAAATCTCTGACACAGATCCGAGGTTGTTCCGTGATTCACAGATTAAAATAAGATCAAGTCGGCGTTTGTGCGGCGTTATGGTTTTGTTGATGACAAAACACTAACGCCTCCGCGTTCTCCGCTTCCCTCTGTTTTCTGTTTTCTCTTGGAGCAAGAGGATCGAGTTTTAAAAATAGAAGAGTTTACGCTGCCTGCAAACTTAACGTAATTAAGAGTAGATGTCGAGTTTTTTCCTTCTTGTTTATCTTTTTTTCTTTATGTACCAGAAATTTTAAGTTAATGTTTTTAAATAATAGAGGAATTTACTTCCGGTTGAAAAGTAAATTGTGAACAAGAATCGCGATGTGAACTATAAATATTAGTTGAAAAGTAGTTCATTCTTTTATATCGTACACTTTATCAGTAACGTCAAAAAATTACTGAGAATTAGAAACCTTGGGGACAATTGAGCAACTGGAACTACCATCTCCACATATGTCATACCATGTACATACATAACGCGCACACACACACATTCATATATATTTGACACTATGACATTTTAGCTTAAATCTGTAATATATCATTTTTATGTATTGTAAATACCAAATGTTCTAATTGCCTTTTGTGTGAATTCTTTATGACCCACTGTGCATGCTTCCGGTTATAAAATCTTGTCAAAATCTTTATCAGAATTAACTGCTTTAGTCTTTCTGAATACTAACATGTGCAAACTATTTAGTTTCTTTTGTAGTATATTTTCTTTGTCTCGGACTTTCTCTAAATCCTGCATGTTGTTTTATCTAATGTGATTAATCTATTGATTCGAAATCGATTCACATATAGACCCCCAGTTACCACATTGATTCTTTAATTTTCTGCATAACTTTCATAATATTAAAGATATTGACAAAATCGTGCAAAAATAAATTCTCTTGCCTCTATTGAGTCTGTTTTTTTTCTTCGAAGGGAAGTGCTTCTTCCACAAATTCTAGTTCTTGAACTTTTTTCAAGAGATCGGAACCTGTGAGTACGGACCTAGGATTATTCGTGACTAGAACATACCACGTGGCGACATCTCTTGCATCAAATTCAAACTACATCGGTTGAGCAACTTCGTCTCTAGACACATAAGACTATTATATGATATCATTGAAAATAAAATATTACGCTCAATTCTTCTTCGCATTATTTATCATTTAAGTATTTCCCAAAGAAAACTGCCTTGTCAATATTCAGATTAAAAGCATTCGTTCTGAAATTAAATTTCAGAGAGTGTAAAACTTTCTAATTAAATTTTATGAAAATTGACTTCATACCCGTGTTTTAAATAAAATAATAACTTGTCCTAGATCTTGATGCCCTATATTTACAAAATCGATAATATAATTAGCTTATTCAAAACTACTGTTTTGCGTTTGCATATTCATGTGTCTTCGATCCGATGTTTGGGTTTGTCCACTATTATAAGGTCTTTCGACGGCAGAGTCGAACTGGCCCTATGATACAATTTTGTTGTAATTGTTATAATAGAGCAAGATCCCAGGCCCGCCAGACGTTACTTAGTTTCTGAGAAACAAAATGTGTGTATTAGAGTACAGTTAGTTGGTACTTTAATCATACGCATACTTGCTAGTTTGTGTCAACGATCAATTTATAGATACGAGGTGCTAGAGATACGTTGACATTATTCACTTTTCTTAGAGTCTTGAGTGCTAATTTTTATGTATGTTTTAGAGAATATTGTTAAAAATTGATAATCAACACCACCAGACACTTTCCATCGGTGGTAATTTCTGCTAGACCCATTTAAAACTCTCAAAGAATAACGTAATCTTACTTATAGCCTGACTGCTAATTTTCATATATGATACTCAAGGATCAATTTTAATACTTTTTGTCAACAGCCAGATCAATCGTAGGGCTAAACATCCCCCAGACACAATTAAAATATCGCTGTGAGTAAAAGCGCGAGGTTACTATTTTTGTAGACTTGATAGTAAGCGAAATATCTATGGGCATCCAACTCTCCCTTGGTCTGGCAGTTTACAAAAAGTATTGAGATTGCTCTTTGAGTATCATATATAAAAATTAGGACTCAGACTATAAGTAAGATTACGTTAATTTTTTGCGAGCTTTAAAGCATTTAGCAGGAATTACTGCCGGTGGGAAGTGTCTGGTAGTGTTGATTATCAATTTTCAACAATATCCTCTAGAACATATATAAAAATCAGCACTCATACTTCAAAAAAAGGCTTAGGATCTTGGGCTATAAGTATCGATATTTTTTAGGAGAACAAATGTAAAGATCACATCTACAAAAATATCTGTCAGTCAGAATTTCTGCGTATTTTTTAAGAGTTAGGAATTTTTATATTGTATACCATTTTATTTTGTTATCCTAATATTTAATTTCGACTGCCTATTTCTTATTTCTCGTGCAATGCGACTAGAATATCTTTGAAATTCTTTTATCTTAGATAAAAGCGAACAAGCATATTCTATCATTGTACCAAAGTCCAATTCGGAAGCAATTTTAAACTTGCGAAAATGTCTACCTTTCCCGTCCACGATTTCACAGGCAGTTTAAACTTAGTCCAGGGAATTTATTTCGTAATTTTTCACTAAAAATTAAATTCTTGTGGTTATGTTAATGTATTTTATGTAAATATCTTGTGTACCCATACATAACGATGAAAATACTATGAGGTATTTAGAGCTTAATGTTTATCCGAAACGTAAAATAGCAGATGGGATGAATAAAAAAAATATAATTATAAATTAAGCACCTGATAATGGAGTGCATGTGTACTCATTTTCTCTCATATTATCACAAACTTCAAACACGGATCGTTTCAATGTGTGCCCTGTGAATTGATCTGCTAAACAAATAAATACTATATTTATATTTTCTGTTCTTCAAGAGTAGAAGCTTTGAGAATTGTGGCAATATTTTCAATTGAATTATTCACTAAATTCATTATTTAGGAATTAAATTATATTTAATATTCCACCATGTTCTGTAAATAAATCTTGAATGATTTTCTCTTAATATTTGAGAATGACAATTAGTTTATACGCCACTCATAGATGGCAGCACATATTTTGACTATTTTTAGACTGTTTGAACCAGCTATCTTTAGTGAAATTGCAGACAATCTGATTTCCAAGAAATGTTCAAACTATCTAAAAAAATAAATTTACTTGACATTGAGATATAACTATGACTATAATAGACCAAATTGTTAATCTCAGAGACAGATTTATTGTATCTTACAACATCTGCAAAATTGGAAATACCGAGGTAGGCTAAGATCAATGTACTGCCAAAATACAAATATTCTTTCGGTTTTAACAAATAAGAAACATTCAGCTCGAATAATAGGCGCACTGTGAAATTTTTGATGAAACTTGGATAAATTTTTACTCGATGCCCAGAGGATCTACAGGAAAAGTTATAAAGTTAAATTATTACATTTGACGAGTTCTATTATATAAAATTAATGTACTTATTTCCGTTACAAAAAGATATTCACTAAATATCACCATTAAGGTTTCTTATTTAGTTATTTACCTTGTAGGATATAGAAATCTGAATTTGAGTATCGTTTGATTTTTGTATCAACTGAGGTGTAGTTATGTAATCCGGAAATTTTTTACGAGCATCTCGTGTGTAGTAAACATTTTGTATTAATTGCTAATCTTAAATTATTTTGACAGCTACCGAAAGTACGTTGTTTGGTTCTTATTTATTTTCACTCTTACGCTCTTCGTATCCGAACTACCAATAAAAATAATTCCCTTTGCTCGACCTAGCTCCGGGCTTATAGATCCCCACCTATAGTCTTTCGAAGCTTCCGAGAATTCTACTATACGTCACCACGTCCTTAATGCATGGATCAGTTGCGTTTGCCTCCTGTTCAACCAGTGTGTTGAGATGGAAGTCTATCCTGTTAAGAATCTGCTTGTAACAATTTAAATTTTTACGCATTTTTGTATTCTTGTATTTCAAGTCTACTTATTAATGATAAAAATGGTAGACTGTCGATTATAATGGATTTTATTATTGTTTTATTAGGAGTGATCTATATTTCCCCAGTACTGATATTTCATATAGTGTCTACTTTGGAGCTCCGCTGCCAGTCCGTATCTGTATTATGGATTGCAACTGTTCTTTGATTTTACTTGCTTTGACATTTTTCTTTTCTGATATTATTGCTCCTGGAATAACTAAGCTGATTTTAATCGCAGTTAGATTGAGATTATTATGTGTATATGAATTATAGGTTCCTATTTAGAATTGTTTTGTTGGAAGATGAATGAGAAATAAAAGAAGAATGTTCGAATGTCATGCAATGATGTCATTTTCTATTAATTTCATTTGAAGGTATATTAGGAATACTAACAAGGCTATTCTGCAACATATTTAACAAAACTTGAATCGTTTGTAGATTTATAATTTTTTTTCACTTAGGGCTACTATATAATTTAACTGAAATATTCACTAATACGTATTTTTTCGTATCCAAACGACAAATAATCCTTCGCTCGACATTTTCCCGGGTTTATACATCCCCGCCTAGAGTTTCTCGAAGCTTCCAGGAAGTTCTAGCGGTTTTCAGAAACTACCACACGTCACCAAGTCTCATATGCGTGTGCCACTCGTGTATCCAGCGTGTCCCCATGGAACACTAGTCTGTAATGCTGTATTAATAATGCGAGTGTAATCGGACCGAGGAGAGAACACTTGAAATAAATTTTTCTCAATTTTTAAATTATTGAGCAATTTAAATACCTATAGTTTTTTCATGATTTTCAGATAACTACATATAATTTTTATCGATTTAGTTCGAATTTGTTGCAATAATACGAAAAATGAGCCCAAAAAGTGGCATTTTAAATTTGTCTGTCTGGCAATGTATAACTATATAAGGAAATTTCTCTTGCATTTGATATATTCATTTGATTTGATTGGAAACGCTTGTTGGTTGACGGCTAGTTTGATGTGAACTTAATTATCCCAAAACTGGGAGTGGCACATCCACTAATAGGTAGAAAAAATTAAAGATATTAATCATTTTAAATTTTCAATAATGCTACAGAGTATATAACAATTTTAAATCTCGTAACTTCTAAAATTATAATCTTATAATAACGAACTAAACGCTCATAGGAAGCTTATATAATCCACTTCATATTAAAATAATTTTTAACCTTAAAGGCTATCCACCTCCTAATAAATTTATTTGGTGGATAATAACTATGGAAATAATTGTCGAGACAACCTTGTCGGTATGGAATGGCAAATAATGCAACAAAATAAGATAAATCTGTTACCCTTTAAAAGCTTATATATTCCAAAATAATAATCATAGAATAATCTGTCAATCCTCCGGCCGAAAAAATCTCCAGAAATTGGAATTTTGGCCCGCCTTTAAAAATATTTGGCCACCCCTGCTGTAGAGGTTGATTTGTTGAAATTGCTGAGGATTGATGATAATTTATGCATCCGAAACGTCTAAAGTCTATTATATAAAAGGATCTTTTAATAGTTATCTATATGCAAGAAATAAACTTAAGCATTTTGACATAAAATCAAGTTTTTGAAGACGAGGCTTACCGAATTACGGTAATTATTGTTCAAATGTCCTGATGCTTGTTTACACACAAGTCACTTTCTAAGGCCCTCAACTTCCATATTTTGACAATTATTTAGCACATCGCAAGAGAGCTTAAAGAATAAGTTGAGTTCACAAATAATCCAGCAATGAATGTGACAGGAGTTTTGCACAGTGATACCAAGGTAGATTTCAAAAATAATCATGGAAAAAATAATATTTTGAGATTGATTCTGAAATTTACAAGATTTAAGTACATAGCGTTTCTTTAATGTAATTTATTTCTCAAATTATTTCTTTTCCGTTCAATATAGCTTGTTGCATGTAATCTTATTACCATAATTCAATTATATCCGTTATGCTTAACTATAGACAAGAATAAATGCTTGGTAAAGTTTACATGAGTACATTGTAAAAGGACTAAATTCTCCGAATTTTTATGAAGTCATTTCCTTTTCTTAATGGCTATAAACCCTAAAGTAAGTTAATAAAGCTTTTTAAACCAAAATGACCTCATTCTCAGTCTCTCCTTTTTGTTCTCTTGAAGAGATTTAAAAAAATTAAAAGAAAGATAACCTCACTTGATGTATCTAATTAAAGATAGCATCCTAGAATTAATTTTTTTTTTATCTTTTTAACGATGCTAGGGAAATTAAGGCAACTTGGTATATTGTACCTGATTCCTTAAATTTTAATATATTCTCATATCTCTCGGTGTCCTTTGCAAATGTGAAATATGAATTTCAGGGAATTTCAAAGATATGAACATAATTAACATAAACTTGGAGCCAAAATTCTGGAGTAACCTCGACCGATTCTAACGTTGATAATTTTTGTCCTTCCCGGCGGAGCACTCTTCAAAGAATGACTTGTTTTTGTAAACACCGTTTGGCAATTGGTCACAAACATGCTTTATCCGAAAAACTGTGAATATTTAGGCGTGAATGCTTTGCAAAGATATTAGCAAAAATCGTCATTATAGTAATTAAGGTATCAAGGGTGTTTAAAGGACAATAATGCATGAGGTCAACGGTGTACTTTCCGAGGGCCTCCGGCCCGAGATGTGTACGTTGTTCATAGGCATTATCGTCCGTTCAACTACTGTGGTACCTTCAATGTTCAATTTCCGACTAATGTACTATTTCAATCAAAATATTTAGCAATGTATGTTCTGTCATTATAAATTCTGTCAGAGAGATTACTCTAGTTACTTGCTGCAACATGATATTCTTGTTTGTTATTTCTCAGAATTGTGCCCTCGGGTATTTACCCTGGAATCAGTATTATTATGACAACAATAATGAACTAACGGACATTAAAATAATTAATAAATTACATACAGAATAAAATGTGCTTGAAAAAGTTGACTAATAGTTCTGTTCTGCATTATGAAGATGAATTATGCTGTAGCAAAAAATAATCACTGTCCACTTTCAATTACGATTGACGCCGATTTTATGATTCTGACATCTGTGATAATTTTAATTCAACTATCTTATCAGGTCAAATACTTATTTTTCGCTGTTCAAGTAATCATAATTTGTTGTACCGTTAGTTAATATATAATTTATTATTGATTTTCCTTTCGAACTAATCCCTCCACGTTTTAGTCCACCAGGTCTCAACCATCTCCGGAAATGCAGCGCTGCCCGTACCTTCACGAAATGAAAGAACGGCTGCTGGGTGAACAGCTGCAGCATCAGCCGCAGATCACACCAGCGGTGCCACAGGTACCGGTGGTGCCACCGCCCCCTGCCAGTGTGACGGAATCGCCACCACCTTCCTCCAGGTCTACGGAGCGCCTGCACCACGACACGACGGCAACCAATACGCCTGCTCATCAACAAGTTTATCATAACGCTGGAATGGAGCCTGTTGGAACTGTTGTTAGAGTGAGTATAATATTACCAAAATCAATCTTAATAGTTCTCATTCGTGCTGAGAGCTTGCACTGACTTTTGACATGTTTATATGGTCATGAATTATTGTAAATATGGTACTGATGACAATATTACTCAGTTCCCACAAAGATTCAAAAATCCTTTATTAAAATTTCCTTGATTCTATCTCATTTTCCGGCAAAGTCGCTCATAAAATCAATACTTTATACAAGTAGGTAAAAATGTAGAAAATTGCGGGGAAAAACTTTGGTGAATTCTGTTTCAGTTATCTTGAGCTCTTTTTCCTGGAGTAATTTTCAAAATCATTCCAGTAGTCCATTTTTCAAAACTAAAAATTTCAGCCTTACTTGTTTTATTTTTATTTCGAATCGAATTTTATTCAACGAAGTTAACATCGATTGTTGTATTGTGAAACTAGAAGTACCTAACTATTGATATCCAGTTTGGTTTACAAAAATTGTTGAATAACCGCTAACGCCTCCTTAATGGGTAATGCGGTAGTTTTGAAACGCGCCCTTAACTTTGATGTACTGGGACTCAATCCACCGCTCGTTAAATTCAACTGAAAGTTAATTACTATGGTTAAGATTTTATTAACAATTGCTCCCATAGTAATTAACCTCCAGTTAGATTCAACCAACGTTGGTAAAACTTTGTGCAAATCTATAAGTTAATCTTATGAACGAATTCACATCAATCAACTGAAGTAAATGTATTTTTATAAATTTTTAAATGGATTTATAGATCTGTAAAACTTTGATTTGCATAGAAATGCAATATAAATTTTGATTTTGATTTTGATTTTGATTTTTTGTCATAGTCGTTTCTTCTAAGAATAAAGAGAATATAGTATAATGGTGATTCGCGATTGATTAACTATCAAATAATGACAAATGGTGCGCCTCACTGGTTGTCATTAAGACTGTTTTAGCTTGAACACTTCTTATTGCTACAAAAACGCTCTTAATCTTTCAAGTAATCAACAACTTTTTCAATCGAGGATAACCTACTTCATCTTAAATGGAATGTTTTAATACATATAATTTTTTCAACGTGTCTTAACTTATTATTATGTAAAATATAAAAAAGAAGTGTTATATAAAGGATATATTTAGTAATTTCATTGAGCAATTGGAACAGCCATGGAAAACCTGTAAACCGAAACTTCAGTGATCCTTGTTTTCCAATCCTAAATTCATTTTTAAATAATCTAGCTTGATGGCGATACCTTTAATCCGAGTTTATTTTCAACTTCTCTGTACGTCAGTACTGGGCGGTAAAGATAAAAATATCAATTTGCACAATTTATATTCCTATTTATACCTCAAAACAGTATAAAAGTTTTCAGCTTTCACGAAAGCCTTTCTAAAAATAATGGCCATGTAAACGAAAAACAACAGAAACAAGAACAGTTCAAAATAAATCAAAATTGAAGTATATTTATCAATGATTAAATGAAAGAAATAAAATGTAGAAATAAAATCTATAAAACGACTTCAATAGGGAACATGGATGAAATTTAAATTTGGTTGAAATATTTTTGTTCCGAATTTTTATTGGCCGGACATTTGTACTAAACCATCATTTTGGTAATTGATATCTTTTCAATTGTTTAAAATTAATAAATAAAAGTGCAAATTTAGCGAGGGAAATTCAAAGTTCTAAAACGCAACACCATTGGTTAAAACGAAATGTGACGTCAAATACTATGCCAACAAGTGCGCACTGCTTACATTTGTATGGCATTGCAGGCTTTTGATTAGAAAACATAGTAATAACGTGTGTGTTGTAGATTCATTTATTGTTTAAGTGTAATTTTAGCATCCTAGTGAGATCATAAATCATTTAAGGCAGTGGTTTTGTAAAAGCACAATCGAATAATCTGTCAAGAATAGATCCATTCATGATGTCGTCTTATTTTCTTTCAAATCCAAATTTTACGTCCGCTGAAGTGAAAAGAGTGAACAATGCAAAGTAATTATTCAATAATAACTCATTATGTACGCTATTTTAATAAGTACAATCCGAAATATGATGAGCAGTGAACATGACCTATAAATTTTGTTTATTTTAAAACGAGCAAATGTAAACGAAGCCGCATACATACACTGAATTTTATTGCTAAAACTAATCACATATAATATCATTCATGATCTGTCAAGTTTATCATGACACTTCGTCTCTTCTGATAACCTTACATCATTTCTTACGTATTTTAGAAACCTGTCTGGATTAAAAAAAGACTTTATCAGGTACATTTATGATAGTATTTTGCATTCAGGCACAATGCAATACTTATAACCTGACTCTTGACCTTTTTTAATACTGAAATAAGTTGAGAATGAAAACACCTGTAGTAAACAATGGACTGTAATGTCACTGGACATGTTATGTGACGTTATCCATAGAGAGCGCGAAAATGGCGGCGTTTAAACAGCTCAAAATTATTCTCAATTTTAAATATTTTTTAAACTTGATTACAGCACTTTTAAACATAGTTTATATTTTTTACTGTTACAACGATGTAAACAGTGAATTAAAAATATAAAATAAATTCATCAATATACCCTAGTCACATTGTTATCATAATTTCAATTTGTGCGTAGACTTTCATCTTGTTTGTTGGTTTTTATTGGTTCTTAATTATTTTTACTCTGGCTTCAGCAGTTTCATGTAATTTTTTCATGTGTTCACTGGTACTATTTTGAAGATGGCCACCAAATGGTTGAACCCACCATGAATCGAAGACGTTTTGGAATTTTCATTTCTAAAAAGCATTCTCTTCTCTCCTTCCTATATTTAATAAACTTACTAGTGGTCGTCCAGTGGTCGAACTTTAACCGTAATTCATTATATCGTTAATTTTGATCGTTATTGAATTTAATGAGCCATCCCCGGGAGTTTCAGGTAAAATCAACTCGGTATTCGAGGCTCTATCCGAATCTGTAATAAAAATAGTGATTTCTATTCAAGATTTTAGAGAGATTTCTTCTATCTCCACATCTCAGAGGAAGAAAAAATCGTGAACTTTTACTTTACACATTTTTTCTTTCTATGTATTCCAGCGAAAAATAATATTGTTTTCAGCGGTAAATTAAAATAGGACACCTTATATATACTTCTAGGATTCTGCACTCCTTCTCTATATAAACTTCAAGTATGTTGAATCTCACATTCCTTTGTTGGCGCGGTACACATTTTTCTCTTCAAGTAAAATTAAAATGAAGAACTCTGTATATGATTTCAGTTTTCTGCACTCCTTCATATAGACTTCAAGTATGCCAAACCTCACATTTCTTCGTGCCTGCGTTACATAAATTAAAATGGAACATTCTGTATATAATTTTAGCTCTCTACAGTCCTCCATATAAACATTTTCTCTATATGTACACGCTATATATAATATTAGATTTCTGCATTTTTTCTCTATATGAACTTCAAGTATGCCAAATCTCACAATCATTCGGGCGCGCGATACAAAATTTTCACTTCACGTGAAATTAAAATGGGACAGCATATATATAATTCTAGCTTTCTGAACTCCTTCATATAAATTTCAAGTCCAAATCTCATATTTCTTCGTGCATGCAATATGCTTAAAAAGGAGTGGGAAGTTTTCTCTCCACGTATTAATATATAGATTAAAATATGACACCCTATACATAATTTTCGCTACCTGCACTCCTCCTCTAGATAAACTTTAGGTATGCCAAATCTCATATCCCTTCGTTCATGCAATATGCTTAAAAAGGGGTACAAAGTTTTCCCTTTACGTATTGATATATAATAAAAATAGAACACCTGTATATAATTTACACTTTCTGTATTCATTCTCCATATAAACTTTAAGTATGCCAAATCTCATATTCCTTCGTGCATGCAATATGCTCAAAAAGGATATGGAAAGTTTTCTCTCCACGTATAAATATATACATGCACGTTTTTAATTACTTTCCGAGTAAATAAAATTGACTATTAGATGACAGTCGAATATTAATATAATAATTCTGTTGTCTGAAGAAGCCCAAACTAATTAAATTAGAATTTGTTGCATAGAATGAATTTATTCGAGCTTCTATGAAATAGGCCATCTATAAATATATGTTTCTTCCTGATGATAGAGTATACTGGTAAACTATTCATACCTCACTGAATATCAGCAATTTTTTTAAGTTTATCCTTCAGTTATGTAGTTGGACACCAAATATCTCATATTCTGCATATCAAAGTCAATTGTTTTTTGTTACTAAAATAGGAAATAATGAACTTGTAAAATAATAACTTGATTTTAGATGCTATTTGGAATCATTTATAATCGAATTCATCTGATTATTTATTTACTAACAATAATAAACAAATGTTCTATGACCGAGTATTTTCTCGCGTAAAATACATCTAGCAACAGCGCATTCCACCGCTGTCTGGTGTGTGTTCTGTTTATCTGACTCAGAGCCGGATCTACATACCACCCAGTTTCAATTTCAAATCTACTGTCCTTAATTCGAATGCATGTTGGTATATTCATTCTGTTTTATAATGAATGTTATCTGTTTATACGTTTTTGTTAATAAAATTTCTTTATTTTTCTTATTTTCATTTGTTACATATTCAGCATCATTTATAAATGGATATACTGCAACTCTGATCTTTAATAATAAATTTTATACCACTATTCAAAGATTCTTCATTCAATCAATACTTTAACCCCTTTTGAACTTTAAGCATTAGACATCGAAAAATTCAAATTCAAATGCATCCAAAGTCGTCATACTTCCACGAATAAAACATTTTATTAATTTTCAGCTATGGCTGACAGATATTTCCGTACATTTTCAATAATTCAGATCAAAATATCTACAAAACTGCATGTTAGAATACTGTTTTATAGTTTTTACATATTCTGCGAGAATTGATTATAATAAATTACAGTTTTATGTTTTTCCATCCTAAGCAGCTGTGACTAAATTGTATGAAAAAGGTATTTTCACATAAAATTCCCTGTTGAGTACACGTTATATATCGACTGCTTAATCTGAAAGGATGAAAGAAGACATCCATCGATTCAATAAAAAATAAACAAGAAAATTTTAAACTAATACATAAGCGTCACTACTCTGGCTATTAATATTTAAAGCCCTTCATTTTCAAAAATAAATAACAAAATAAGATAAATGCTGAATATTACCTACTAACAATTTTCACACTATTTTGAGTGTACATAAATGAGAAAATACAGAATTTCGTTGTGCAAATCGGTTTATTGAAATTTTTATTCAAGATTAACGTCAAGTTCCGTAATACTGCCGGCTATATCTGGAAAAGCCTCTCAGCATACAAAAAAGTCAAGAGCATGAATAAATTCTGATTGAAGGGATCGTCCTAAAGCCGGGTTATCGGAAAAAGAATTGCGGATCTTAAAAACAGGGATCACTGAAGCTTCGATCATGGGGTTTTATATTGTTGTTTTATTTCATAATATAATTTCAGAATGCATTTTCAAAATTTTATTAGGTACTCTTCAAGAATTCTTCTATAATAATTTAATGCAGCAATATTGGGAGTAATTAGATTTTTTGTCTTTTTTCATGTTTCTACATTATTGTGTAATGGTAATTTATGCATGAGGCTAAGTATTTGGTGACGAATCATAACGAATGTCATAATACTTATTTACACTCTCGTCGCATTCAAGATTTTTTTCTACGGTCCTCGACTTCCATATTTTGGCACTTATTGAGCACACAGCTCGGACTATAAAATAAAGTTGACATTTAGACTTAACAAATAGGTGACTAAACAAATAGATCATAAGAGGTACTACAAACATGAAATCACAGAAACTAACCTTCTACGTGTCTAAATGTTGGTAAAATTGGAACAAGAAAACGCTTTCCTTATGTATCGTTCACGAGTATACCAACTTTTGTCATGCACTGCCGTAGGAAAAGTATTTCGTTTTGGACTGAGCCAAAAATACATCATTTTTGACAGTGTTTAGCGTCCGACAACATTTTATTTCTCGATTTGGTGCTAGGTTCTTTATAGTTAACAGCAACAAAGTCGAATCAAAATTCGCTGCTCTCGCTTGTCTTTAAGCTACAACTCGTCAAAAAAGTCAAATTATGTATACTTATAACATAAATCATAATTGTGAAACTCAAGGAAAATATAGATTTAGTAATTACAAATATGAAGTCAAATCAAATAATATTATGAAATTTATATGTAAAGTTTGGTTTTCGTTACAATTTCAAAAAAAAAAGAATTACAAATTTTTGTTGAATATGATAAATAAACCATTCATTAACTATATTATTTTACTGTCAGAACTACATGTGTAAATTTTTTTCGATCACCATCTATCTGAAACTGAAGACATGAAAAATGATTTTCTATTTGCATAAATGGATAGATGTACTCCCTTGCCAGTTCTCCAAGAAAGAAAGTCTAATTTAAAGACGGTATGCTTGATGTATAACCTCAAAGTTTTTATTTGCTTTCAAAGTTTGTTCTGAAGATCTCATATATCTGACTTTATGTTCAAACATAATTTATAGACTTTCATAGCGGATTTCTCATTTTCAGAGCTGACACTGTGTTTAAGAACATTTTCGTATTCATGCAAAATAGTCCAGTCAAGTTAGTCTCAAAAATAGGGGTACCCTTGCATAAATTCCCAAGAAGCTGAAAATCGACATGAACGTTAGAAATACAATTATAATGAAGTAGTGGAAAGTCCCCATCGATCCCATGAGTGCAAAATTTTTTATACGAGGTCAAAGTTCACAAAAATGGGTTTTCCGGGTTTTTATGTGAAATGGTTGATTTTATGATGGAAGTAGTTGAGATAAGAATTGTAGACCCTTCAATTCTCTACAAAAATAGTCTCAATCCCTTTTTTCCTAAGATTTACAGTTTCTGAGAAAAAGCCATTCTAGAGTTATATTCTTAATAATATGCATGACTACGCTGTCTACGTACATTATGGACGTATAATATAGGTCAAACTGTTGGTCCGCGTAACTAGTACTTGTACATTGATATTGAATGACAATTCTAAGAATATGAAATGAAAAGAAATCCAGTCCCCCATTTTATGTGACCATGTGAGCGAATGGCCGAGCGTGTTTGTTCATCGATACATGCTATGACGTCACTCGACCAAGAGGTCGCAGGTTCGAATCCACTCACCGACAATAAGTGATTTGTCGTAAAAATAAGAAATGCAGCTACTTGCATCATCACACTCTGATGCTACAGGTTGCCTACATATACTTCTAAAATATGTAGCAGTGGCACGAAATTCTGATCGACAATACGGCGGTGTTATACCGCGGTTCGGTGATACCGATTAGGGAGGCCTAGGCCCTTACAAGGGCTGTTGGGCCAGTGATGAAAATGTGGCCTTAAGCAGCATCTGTCTGCTGTTCAATTGTCAACGTAACAGTGTCCGTCTATTACTTACTTTAAATCACTTGCATATATAAATTACGTTACGTATCTTCTGCAAAACATACACGTTATAAAAAACGTGTTCAATTAGCTTGTCTTCCTCCAGCCTCGGCTTCTGCTCATCAACATTTTTATCAAGTATATAAGCAGCTTCGAGTGTGGCTTGCAAATCAAATGGACCCAAAAGAATGGAGTTGGAAGCTAGTAAATAATATATTGAAATCAATCCACACTCTACTTCCACCTGCACCAGAAAAGCTCCTTGATACTATTTTTTATAACTGCACAAAGGGGAGTAATTCAAAATTCAGCTGCAAAAAAGTAAGCTGACTTTGTTCACCAGCATGCACCAGCTGTCAAAGTTAGTCGTGTTCAAATACTAAATCTTCAACAGAAGATAATCCTCACATCAACGATAAAACAATTGTTGAATCGCTATTTGGACAATTTACGTCAACTCAGGACGGTGAAGATGAAGAAGAAGTTGAATAAGAAGAACTAATATTATATTAAACTTCTATAAGAAGACCGTAAAGTAGGCCTTCCGGGCAAACCACATTGAAAAATACGCGTGAGTACACTTACTCATAGGTGGCGTGGAAACGTGTGCATATTATGGAGAATATAACTTAAGAATGGCTTTTCTAAGAAATGGTAGATCTTAGGAAAAAAGAAGTGATGACCATTTTTGTAGAGTATTGAGAGATCTACAATTTGTGTTTGAGCTATTTATATCATGAAAGTGATTGTTCCGCTAAAAAATTCAAAAAGCCTATTTTTGCGAACTTTGACCTCGCATAAAATTTTTTGCACACACGGGATCGTTGGGGACTTTTCACAACTTCATTATAATGGTATCCTTGACGTTCACGTCAATTTTCAGCTTCTTGGGAATTTATGCAAGGGTGAATGTCTATTTTGACTGGACTAAAATGAATTCTATTAAATCATTTATGGCCAGCTGCACCGGTGTCGTTTAACTTAACAATATCGTACGTAAAATTAAAAGTCAAATGTGACATAAATATTGCTGTCATTATTTCGATTCGATATTTTTGATTTGAGGGAAGCTTAAAATTTAAGTCAGAGCGATGCGTCTGGCCGTAATTTAATATCTTTGAACCTGGAAATCAATCTATTTGTTACGTCAAAGTTACTTGAACCTGATAGTTATGTCCCTAAGTTGACTTTTTGACACACACGGCTATTTTTTACTTTGCTTGCCACATTTCTTACATTGCTGCTATGTGTGTTGCCAGTCAACCAGTGCAGGCCCATGTTATAACAATTAGCCGGTGCCAGACTGCTCCATTGTTGCCAAATTAATTTGATTCCCAACTTGGAAAGGTGACGAGAACGGATACCGATTCAATCAAGTCGTGAAAAATTCCTGCCATGACTGAACTCACTATCCCTGCGTCCAGGGGCTAGCACTTTACCACTGTGCTATCTCGCCGATATTTTGTTCAATAAATAAACTTCAATTTCCAGTTTTTTTTTTTTTATTGCGAACCCTGAGAGCATTACAATAACAAAACAGTAGAATTATCGAGAGCCCAGTGTGACAATAGTAGTAGTATGAAATTATAACTTTGTGAAATTAATATACAAAAATAGGGCTGATCTTAATTAAATATGCTTTTGTGATCAGTCAACTAAATTATCTTACTTTATTTAAAAGGAAAAATAATTTCATTGAATTTAAGGTTTCTTAGTAGAAAGTGCATCTAATGAAATAATACATGGCTTTTATAGTTAATATAATATAAACATGCTTAAACTTCCGAGATAATAAATGCATAAATATTTCCTACCCCAGAATCTTCTTCTATGTGATCGTATGTGATATTCAATATTTCTATTTTTCAGTTGAACGCGGACGGTTATAGTTCGCATACAAGCCCTGCCCATCAACGTACACCTCTGATGCCCCGTGATCCTGACGATGATTATCATTACTATCAACACAGGTCCTGGAAGCCAAAAAATGCCAAGTATGTACTGTTTATTTACTATACCGATAGAATAGTGAGTCAGTATGAAAAAAATTAGATACATCAATGTAAAAGTGGATAACATTAAAACCACTGTGATGTGGACGTGTACGGTTTTTTTCAATTGGTTTGTGAGAAGTGAGAAGAAATATAAGGAGTGAAGTTGGGATGATACGGACGGAAATGACGGACGCATGGTGCAAATTGGCACGAAATATAAACGGTTTCAACACCAATTTCATTTTCATTTACAATTATTTGTTCGAAGTACAAGAATATTGTCACGAATATGAAATATTTGTAGTAATTAGTTCTCATAATTATTTATTTGAATACTTTGTAACTGTAATCCTAGTTAGTATTGACAAGGTCGATGTTCAATTGTCGGACATGATTGACAGGCTATGGTCACTGGATGTTTGGTGGTGGCCAGGCAACAACTGTTAGACAATTGAATGTTGACCCATTGTCGGCTTAGGTATATAAGAGCGTGAGCTAGGAGAGGAATTCATTCAGTGATTCAGTACGAGTAACTGTGAGCGAAATAGTGATCATTCAAGTGTTTAAGGATGTATGAGCGAGGGCGTAGGGGAATAGTGAATTTTGATGGGTAGGGATAGGCTTGAACGTTTGCGGGGTGAGGTGGAGAAATTATTCTCGTGATCTGTATTAACTTGGCAATGCAACAAAAAGCTACGTGCTCGCCACCTAGCTATAGCAGTGCAACGTTGCCGTGTCAATTCATTCCGAATAAAAATTTATTTAATCAAGTAATTTGAGTTTCATTTCAATTTTTCTTCTCAGGATGAACGGGATACATACCGTTTTGAAATATTGACGGGGAACTGCAATATTCATCTTTCTTATGTATAGTTTTTTTTTATTCTACGCAAACTTGAACATACTGATATCTATTTATTTATGAGCTCAATCACCTATTTCTCCATAAGAGCAATGTATTTCAAAATATGAACGGTGACCTACCCTGAAATTTTAACAGTAAATTCTTTGGATAGAAAACTAATAATAAATAAATTTTGAGGCTTGAAATCAAAAATTGTTGTCACGCTCATACATCCTTAAAGTAAATATTTGCACTGTAACCTGTGATAATAAATTATTTACAATAAAATTTGTGACAATATTAAAAGCATACCAAATCTATTCTACAATAAAAATATGGGAAACTTATGAAAATAAGAATAGTATATTATGAAAGTTTATAATCCATAGTATTATGGCATGAATTAGATTCACTTCGTTCATGCACTAATTTTATGAATCCAATTGGAATTTATACATTTGAACGAATTCCTGTACTTATTGCCAAGTATCTGGGAATTTGTTATAATGGTACATCAAGTGCCAATAGCTGAATCTTTATTTTATTTTATTACGTATTTAGTTTTTGAAGCTTGCTTAAGTTTAGGGCTTTTTATTATTTTGGTACATACACTATTTTGACATGCAGAATTTATGAAAATTAATATTTGAATTACGTTCCTTAATCCATTTTCAACCAAAATGTTAGCACTCAAGTATATATCAACGTAGATATAATAAAAAAATACTCGCTACATTAACCACGAATGCTTCATACGAACATTCATTTTTGTGAGCTTTGCTTTTTATGTATTTCTAACGAAAATTAAATAAATGATGCTTGAATTAGAATTAATTTCATCTCACGTTTGTATAATCTGAAACGTTTTAAATTGTCAGCAATTTTCAGACAAACGTTGGAAACTAAACGAAGTTTTAAAATGTGCAATGCTCGAGCTTTCAGCTTACTATTTAATATTTTTTAATCTTTTTTTGTTATTCTGGTAGGCAATTAAAATACGTACTGAGCGTAAAAAAGCAGAATATAATTATTACAAAGGGAGTCATTCTTGTGTTTCAGTTTTTACGTATGTAAATGATTTTTTTTTAGTGATGATGAGCAGGTCCTTGCCAAGCCTTTCTGGCATCCTCGAGCCAGTGTTTCATAATTCAAAAGTATATATTGTAATTTTTCAAGATTTTGTAGAAATGCTGCTAATATTGAGTAAATTTCAAGTTGATTTTATTAGTACGAAATAAACACTGGGCTTTTTAAGAAATATTTTTTATTGAATACATGTATTTTTTATCATGACGTCTTTAACTTCGTCAGTGTGTCAAAAGAGAATCATTGATCCTCTATTTTTTTATTATTTGAAGAAAATTGACTCTCAGTTGTAAACGCTTTAGTTTCATCCAGTTGCTCAAATCTGTGATATTTATTTCTAAAAAGAAAACACCCAGAGAAAACTATTAATTTCATGTTACAAAATAACATAATATGTTGAAAAGAACCATTAAAAAACTTTTTTAAATATAAATGAATCATTATTATCATAATCCACTTTTGTTTGTAAAAAAAATGCACCCGCAGAATGAAGAAGAAAGAAAATCCCTAATAATAGACTTAGCAGTAGTCGGATACCTTACAAAGGTCGGCACAAAAACAACTAAAAATCATTAGGGAGCCAATGAACCTACAAAACCATTTTATGCGTTTAAGCATCTCAACAGAGGCTCAGATTTCAGATTACTTTTACAGGCCTATTCATCTAAACAAAGACGGAAATGCTATACAGAAAAACATATGAATGAGGCATAAACATTGTCTGACATCCTTTATAGGTCGGAGAACTTTCAAGACAGCCCGCAGGTCGTCACATCAAATAAGATATAAAATCAAATCTTGACCTAGCAAAGAAATATCGTATGTGACGATAAATGGAATTTATTTTTAGGCAGGATTCCAAATATTTCAGTGTGATTCACTGTTTTATAAATATTTGTTGAAAAACTTAATTTTATGTGTGGAGGATAACCAGATTCTTACCAATATTTATTGTTTGTATACTCAAGATAATATTTTCTGGAATCTTCAAACTGTATATTGAATTGATATGTTTAGTAAATCATTATAGGTAATCCTTTCAATATACTGGTAAACATATAATTAGTAATACTTATATATTATACAACTGTCTCAAACTAAAGGGGATCCATCAGACGTTTTCAGGCAATGAAATTTACTACTCAAAATTTGCGTATATTCATATAACTAAATATGTTTTAATCTGCACATTTGAGGGTACACCGGAAGTTAGTTAACTCTAATAGTGGCACTACAATACTACATTTCTCATAAACTTTTTGATTGTACACAAAATCCGGATAAAATAAAATGAACTTTAATAATGCTTGTTAAAATACGTGCATTGTACAATAAGTTATTGTTGGGAAGATTCAATTGGCTAAAATAAAAATTTCAATCAAATTTAAAATTGGTGATCGTGGTCCTGAAAAAGAAAATAATGTGATTTACAGAAAAGAATACTAGCCTTTAGCATATGAAGTTGTTTTAGATCATTAAAAAGTGCGAAAAACACGATTACTAAACTAGCATAACAGAATTTTGACATCCTGTTTATTTTAACTATTAGTCAATTCTGTCATATTGCAAAATAGTTTATTTACTTCTGTAATAATTTTAGACGATTTGGGTACACTGTTAGCTTTTTATTGGCTGGCCAGCCAAAATCCAAACAACCGTACCATAGCATCAATTTAAAAGGAAAGAATCTGCAATTGCTATTTATAAGTTTATTTATCGTTGCAAGTAATCGAAATTCAGTATACGCGTGTACAGGCAATAAACTCCCTTTTCCCTGCCATACGATATTTAGTTGGGTGGTCTAAGGAGGTGGGGTGAAGGGCTCTATTTTGGGGTGGGATATACTTCCCCTCAGCGCGAAAACGAGCGCCAGAGAAGCAAGATCAATAAAGCCGCGATGCTCTGTGATGTACCCAGCATCACGCATATACGCCCATCGCGAGCTATTTTGTTTATAAACAAGTCGTGCGCGGGAACGACAGTCAACATTGATGATTGAAAATGGATTTTTTTCAGAAAATAATTATAAAAAATCATGAATACTTCAATCTTGTCCGATTTATCATGAACTAATTTACAAAAATATTTGCTACAAATTCTGGGAGTACCGTATGGATTAGAATAAAAAATTCAACTTTGCAAGTTTATTTTTTATTGAATTCTTTTATAAAACCTATTCAGGCTTCATCTCGGCTATATATGAATGTACGTAACGTAACATACCCATTATACAAAATTATTGCTACGGACGGAAGATACTGAAGTTAAACGAATAACTCTAAATCAAAATTATCGACTGTCATCCTACTCCCCGAATAAAAAAAAAAATGAATAAGTGCCAATATCATTTGTGTACCGAGGATTCATATTCTAAATATTCAAAATCGTCGTTTTAGTCCTGTGCGACGACTCATAGACATACTAACAAGTGATCATGGTTTCACTTACCCATTTTGAGAAACGGGACCTTACAATTAGTAAGTAATTATTGAAGATTTATTTTTGAAACACGAAAAAGTTGGATTTTTGACAGTGGAATAATTCTTAAATGTAATAATCAAATTTATACGGAAAATCTTGGATGCATTATGGGCGCAAAATATTTTTGGCACTCTTCAACATATAGATATAATCTAAGTAAATAGTATGATGAATAACTAAGGCCTATGATAAAAAAAAGATTTTTTATCTTGTTTCATGTGGACGAAAAATTAATCAGTGCACAAACTACGGAATTGGTTATAAAATATTAAGAGAAATTTTTATTCCCATGAGAATTTTCATAACAAAGGTTGTAGAATAGGAACTATGAATATAATAGGAATGAAGGAATTGTACACCAAATAAACTTTTAGGGGCATTGTTCCTTTATGTAAAATTTCAATGAAGAACATTACATAGTCAGCGTGTTTTCAGAGTTGAAAAATATTCTTAGGTATTTACATGCTTGGAGATAACCAGCCAATATTTTTATATGTAAATTATATTCATTCTTTTACTTGTTCAAACGTTTCAGACACCACTCTATTCAAATAGGAAGTGGAATTTAATTTGAAATAATACTGTAGAAATAAGTTCATCTTGCAATAATTTATTCTAATATATTGGTTATATTTGCTCAAAAGCACAAAATTCTCAAGAATAATTTATTATTATAAATAATTATCGTTCATTCCAGTTAAGAACGGTCCAAGCTTCTTATGAATCTACGATTTAAGCCTTCTTATTGACCGAAACGCGAACACGATTTACTCACAGTAAATGCAGGATATAAAACAAGCTGTCTGGAAATGAATTCAAGAAATGAAAGCAACAAATATATACACATATCTATTTATGACTATTCCATTCGTAGTATTTATAACAAGGTTAACAATGCTAATTCGCCATAGAAACGGTGCATATCAGTGGGTATTTGGACGTGTAGAAATACCATCGGATATTACATTAGTGGTCAGAGTGAGTATTTTACTCAAAGATGTGGATACCTCCAATTTGTGCTTTCTTCGTATTTAATGGAATATTTTTCTGAATATCTTCATCAATTTTATCTTCTGATCTAGCACCAAATCTTTCTGAACTAGATTCCGTATCAAGACGCAATATATTTCTCTATTATTCGTCAAAGAAAATGCAAGAAATTCTAATTTTTCAGTTTGACAGAGGTTTGTTTACTCGTTCCTATGAAAATTACGTGAGTTGTTACTAGATTCATAGAAAACTAATTTGAAAAAATGGTTTGACTCCTGGAATAGTCCTCCATATACCATTTGTAGTTAAAGTATTATAGACTATTTTTGTGATGCAATCACTCATTTTTATTGTGCTTGTGAATACCACTCGTGCTGCACACTCGTGGTATTCAAACGCAAGCACAATAAACATTCGTGATAGCACCACAAAAATAATCGATAATACTTCAACTACTTATGGTATAATAAATGATAATTGATGAACGACTGACAAGTAATGCAACTGACAGACAGTCAAGTAAGATTTTATTAATGTAAAATTGGTTCGTAGTGCCATAAGAAGCCTTGCATCTTTCCTAATTGAAATGAACTATAAGTGCAGTTTGTAGATCCAAAGTATCTATTCAAGTTATATATGAATATCTATTTTTTTATCTACCAAGTACACTATAAATGTCGACCACACCCGTACCAAGTAGAAGGCGTGATTGATATTTATCTATTATTTTATTATTTGTTGTTTTCATTTATTGAATTTATGTTCAGAAAGCTTGTTTTAAATCTTTTGGCAAATCAGAAGGCTTTAATCGTAGCTCTATAAAACCTTTTGGTTGTTCTCAACGTGAATAGATTAAAGTTGAAATTTGAAATTCAATTTCTCTACCATTTGATCAAATTCATCACCTTTGCCAACTTTCGTTCTTTGTAGCAACGGCTTCTTTTATTTTTTCATGAATGGTTGGTTTTATAAAAGAGCTAGTAAATTTGTTCTTAAAGTAATTTCATTCAATTTAAAAAATTCTAATTAGTTTGAATTTCTTTATGACCACAGAATCATTACTGTCAAATAATAATAAATTCAATATTCTTACTCCGGAAGTAAATTATTCTGCCCTTCATAAAACCGAGCATAAGTTACCGTGGTAAAAATTTGACAAGTTGAAAATATCAGATTAATATCTGGTTTTATAAAGGACAGAGTAATTTACTCTTCGAGTAACAAAACTTACTCCATCAGATGACAGTCGTTTATTTGACATCAGCAATGATTCTGTCGTCATGAAGAAACTCAAGCTGATTAGAATTTGTTAAATTAAATAAATTTACTCAAGGAATAAATTTACTATTTTTTCCATTGCAAAACCGTCCATTGAATAGTTATTTATTTATTTATCTAGTGCGCAAAACTATACTTTGGTGCTTGAGAATGGAAGTTTTTTGTCGGGGCTATAGCCGAGACATAAATCATTCGAAAGCTCTACAGCAATTTCGTGCAAGAGTTGCACACAACATTTTTTCACAAACCTCAAAAAATTATTAAAGAAAAATATTAAAATTATATCAAAATACAAAAATTAGTGGAATTATTTTTCTTGACAACGTGCACGAAGTATTTTGTGCACGTTGTAATTATCCAAACTATCTTTCCATCATTGGTTGAATTTAATAGCAACAATGAGATCTTGCACAATTTTTTCTTTAATTTCATTCAAAAGATGAACTAGATGACCAACCTAATATTTTTGATTCTATTTTCTGAGCATCTCAATCATTAAATATGAAATAAAATGAGCTTAATATTAATAAATATGTTTTATTAGAAAAAAAGTTCTGTATATGAATTATTTGAAACACAACGTTCCGATAGCAAAGTGCTGCCTTTTTCAGGTTTAAAAAATGTATAAAACATATTTATTAAAAAAATGAGTTCTGAAAAGTATTTCTCTTCATTGAGGCCAGCAGAATCAGTAAAATCTTAGTCTATTCTGGAATAGGGAAGATACTACCAATATTGAACATTTTTTTTTTTAAACTCAAGCAATCATTCATAATTGTTACTCAAGTTCAAGGAACCTAATAATACTCAAAATCTAAATTGATTTAGGAATGCTTTTTTCAACTACAATAATTTGAAATAACATCTTGAAGAAAAACCCCAATTTTTAAAAGTAATTCATCCGCAGGAATCTTTTGTCAAGTGGAGCGCAAAACGCTCTTAACATTGAAGTGTTCCCTCACATTTATGACGACTTGAATTCAACTCTTATACCCATTGCCTTTTTGGTTAAACATTGTGTACATATACTTACACCATTATTTCAAGTAGAGCGCTACATTGAACTCATGCATCAATAATTCTTTTATGGCAAATAGCTTTTGTTTTGACAACAGGGTTTCCTTTTAACGTAGGACATCATGAATTTTTAAAATGCTCTGTCGTCCTTCCAATTATTATAATGATATTTTTATACAGACGATACTGCTTTGTAGTAAGAGTAATAAGGGAGAATTTGTTGACTTGAAGAATTATTTTAGCAAGCTTAGCTAAGGATTGATTAATAATTCATCAATGTTATAAAAATCATACATCCTAGTAAAGTAACCATAGTTATTGAACTCTAAATTAATTCACCTAAAGGTGGTAAGAATCTAGAAAATAATGATCCTCAAAGAATATTTATGGATTTTAGATGGGTAATAGTAGATCCAACTGCATAATAATTCAATAGTATATTATTTATCAAGGAAGAGGAGTTTTTATTCTAGGCGATTGCTAGGCTCACCAGACTAGATATAAACTCATCACATTGGACATCTGTGCCAATGTTTAAAACCAAGTAAAAATAAAAATGACCAACTGCACTAACGGATTAACTCCCAATGAACGCATCACATGTACCGTGAGGCTTTTCATTTATCTTAATTCTAATCCACAAACCAAAGTTTCACCAATCATTATTTTTTGATTATCATGTATTCTTCTCATATCAATTTGTTATTTCATGTGACTTTTTTAAATTATTTGTAAGTTGATATGCAATGACTTTGGTGAATGTGAACCTCGATGTTTTATTTTAGCTCTGTTTTTTCCTATGTTTCACGAATTAAGTACCTCAGGTTCTGTCTTCACATTGTTGTATTTCAGTATTTTTAACTGTAATATGACTATTTTATTCTTGTAAAACATGCGGTCTATTGATTTTTTCCAAGAGAATATACTGAAATTTTTATGTATCAAGATTATTTTAATATATGTGCATACATACCTTGCTCTCTTCTTCGAAATCTATTGCAAAAACTCCTGTAACACATAGGTGAGCATATGATATGCTATAATTTGTTTTTATCAAGTAAAGTGAAAATTAGATCTAAATATTAGAACCCGTCGTATTAACTTGAGAAATATAAGAATAACGGTCAAGCGCAGGGATACTTGTTCGGTGCAAATGTCCATATTTTAGAGTAGGATTAAATTTATGACCGGATTAAGATCTTTCCACTGGCACAGAAGTCATACGACCTTTAATTTTTCCCGAAGCTCTATTTCAAGCTTTAGGAAATAGTAATAATAAGTGTAGAAATATAAAGTATTGGTAATCAAATTCAAAGAAGTTGACCTTCATAGTAAAATTTTAAGTTGAGTCAATTCCATCTATTAATATAATTTAATATACAAACCGTCATTATATTAATACGTGAAGAGAAAAGTTTTCATCCTCTTTGTCCCATTTTAATTGTATGTCAATACGTGAAGAAAAAACTTTGTACCCCTTTTTAAACATATCGCATGCATACTTGAAGTATGTGGCGAAGTTGGGCAGAAAGCAGAAATTATATACAGGTTGTTCCACTGTAATCTGTATGTTAATATATAAAGAGAAACTTTTAAACCCGTTTTTAAGCGTATTGCACGCACAAAAAAAAGGAAACTTTGGCGTACTTCAAGTTTATATGGAAAATTAGAATTATATACAGGTATCCCATTCTGATTTTACGTGAAAAGAAAACTTTGTACCGCGCGCACGAAGGAATGCTTTATTTGGCCACTTGAAGTTGATATAGGTGCAAATAGCTAAAATTATACACAGAGTGTAACATTTAAAAAAAAAAAAACTTTGCACCGCACGCACGAAGGAATGTGAGATTTGGCATACTTGAAGTTTATATGAAGAAGAAATGAAGGAAGCTGAAATTATATACAGGTGTCCCATCTCAATTTACCGCTCAAAACGATATTATTTTTCGCTGGAATATATCGGAAATATGCACCGATAGGAAAAATGTCTGAAGTGAAAGTTTAACTCCGAGGGGCGAGGGTAAGGGCAATCACTAAAATGTTGAATGAGAACCACTATTTTTTATTTCAGATTCGGATAGAGCGTCGAATACCAAGTTAATTTCACCTGAAACCCTGAGCATGGAGGGTTAAATTCAATAACGTTCAAACTTAACGATATAATGAATTATGGTCGAATTTTGGCCACTGATCGACAACTAGTTTATATCATTGTGTATTTTTTTATTTGAATTCAAACGTTTCAATAGTAAATTGCTGCGTTCGTCAGGACATTAAAAAGGCACCTGATTGTCGATACCTTGAAATTCAAATCAAGAAATAAACATTAAAATAGTAGTAATTTGTGCAACAAGAGTGTAAAATTGAGCACTTAGACATGAGGCCAAGTATTTGTTGACGAGGCTTGCCGAGTCGCTAAAATTGTTGGCCGAATGTCATAAGGACTGTTTACACTCGAATTGTATAAAAAAAAATTCTACGACCCTTAACTTACATATTTTAACAATTATTGAGCCTAAAGCAAAGGAGACCAGAGCATAAGATGACATTTAGATTCAACAAATATCAGAGCTAGATCAGTCTGAGTGACTGAATACATAAATTTTTAGAAATTTAACTGCTACGTGTTTAAATAGTGATAAAACTGAAACATGAAAAAGATTTACTTTACGCATTGTTTGCGTTTTTCATTGTTATTGATCTATGGACGAAATCTTTTTAAATAGAACATTACAAATGCTATCACCTATAATAAGATTTAGGTCCAGTTGCACAGTCTTCATTTTATCCTAAGCGTAGCTCAATTACTGTGGAAAAATTATATTTGGTATTGTTACTTAGGTAATTTGGTCAAGGTAGGATAAATCGAATACTGTGCAATCGGGTCTAAGTTGCTCATAAAACTTTATGAGTCATGATGTGATGAGTCTAAATAGGTAAATCTTTATCGATAAGATGTCCATTAATTAAATAAATAAGAGTGAATAAAAAATTATTAGTCACACTTTCTATCCGATACGGGTGTGGCAGACACTATTTTAGTGCACATTGGTAGATTGATTGGTATATCCTGAGCCGTGGGATGCGGTCACCAATCCACAGCTATTCTTATCTACAAAGCATATTATAATTCAGTAAAAATCAAAGTGAATTTGTCTGAAGCTGGGATTGACCTCACGACCTTTGGATTACAAAGCTAACATATTTAGCACTAAATTAAATTACATCAATAAGTTAAAATAATTATGAGAGGAATAGATAGCAATAACATTTTTTTTTGTATGAGATTGACCAATTAGGCTTCTTAAAACATCGGCGTGGTATAAAACAGAAAATTGAAACTGCTATTTCGAAATTTATTTATATCAATATGAAGCAGGTTTAAATTAATTATAAAACAGAAAGTTTTACGATACAAAGCAAGTTTGAATTTTTATCAAGTAAGTAGTACCTAAGAGTAAATGTACACTTTGATTATCTAGAGATTTAATCCATTATCACTGACAAATATCATGTATCTACTCTTAAGAAAAATAATTCACACTTTTACTCTCTCTGAAAAATAATGACCACATTAACTCTCTCGGAAGTTCAATTTATGGGACCAATTTTCTCATTTATAATCGAGACTTACGTACAATTCTCTTGATCTCAATAGTAATCAATTGGAAGCTTTTATCCAGGAAAGTTGTAATATCCTGCACTTTGCCATAATATGATCTTCCACCTTTTCAACGGAAATAAACATTTTCATTACGTTTAAGTCTAACTGCATAATGCACTTTCCATCATGACATGATAAATATTATGGAAAAAATTATATCTACAACATAGGGGAGAATAATATAATTACTTTTAGCCATAAAAACGATTATAATTATTTTCAGTTTTACTGGGACCAATACTACAATCCTTGGATAAACCTAGCATAACATTATTCTTGGCATAATTACTATGGTAACTATTGATGAAACAATCGTTACTATATTTGTTATATCAAAAATTAATTAAATAATTAAGTGTGAATCCATGTTTGGAGAAATCTCTTCTTTTGATATTGAAAAATACGTCTAGCTTTTTCGTGTGATTCAGTTTTCTTGTAGTCGAAAATATGATTGACTTTATCAGTTTATGGTCGATTGACATCAATGAATGAGAAGAGGATAGTGATGTTTATTTTGTTGATGAAATAAAAGAGTGTGTAAGGGCTTGGTCAGGTGCGATTGTTGAGGTCAACAATGGCAGGAAGCATTGGTCTGTTCATGTGTGAGGTCACCAAAGTTCACTGGGTCGCTTCCCGGGCTAAAACAGCAGCCAATCACGGCGCACTCCTCCCGCGTCACATGACCAATCCTGCAGCATCCCCACTGCCGCTGTAGCCGCTCCGGAGCCGATCCCAATCCTAGCTCTGGCGCTGGCATCGCCTCGCTCCGCGGTCCTCGATGTCAGTCTCTCCTTCGACTTGCGATATGGATTCAGTCTTCGCGATCGCGCAAGTGTTCTTGCGAACATCGGCCACTGCGGGCAGTGACCAGTGTTTGTGTTGTTAAACTCAGTGTTCGCATCATCCTCATCTCGAATCATTCTCATTCCGGCCTAACAGACATCGATGTCAACAACGAATCTTAGTGTCATCCTCATCAATTCAGCAAGTGTGTGAACTGTGCTGTGCACATATACTTAACAATTAGTTCTTGTGGTTTTTGTTCTTTTCGGTTTTAAAAATGGTTGGTGGTGGTGATCTAAAGGTGGCCACTGTCGAGGTGGAGTCTGTGGACAACATGGCCACCCTTCCGGTAGGCGGCAGGGCGCATGGCGGAAGCGATACCACCGCGGAAAAGAACAACGTCGTTAACAAGGAGATGGAGTTGAAGAATGTCCAGCCAAAGCCAGCCAAAAGGTTCGTCTACAGATCGGAAATACAAACTCGGATCCGCCTACTCTACAGCTGTCACTACACTATCCCCTGCTATGGACCCTTTGTTCCCTTTATCCCTCGACAAATTATGTTCCAAGCTAGGGTCGGCCGTAAAGCTCTTATACTGTATATCATTTCATAGAATTAATTCTAGTCACTCGTTTTGTTGAAAGATATAAAATTATTTGATGGCAAAACATTGTTGGCTGGCAAATATCTTTGGATGCTCAAAATATTATGATGTTTATATTTCCAATAATGGCGGCCATAAAAGACTATTACGCAATTATTTGTTATGCTAAATTGAAATTACAATCTGGACAATCGTTGAACTCTCCTAGAATCTTATTATATCCAATATTCTCCTTTCATAACTCCTGTTTTAATTCTTAAATAATTGCACTTGAGTTTTCCAAAATCAATACATAATATCTTTCTAAAATTTGAGTGATAATTTTACTTCTATGAGAAAATAACAAGAATTTAATTGTCCTGAAACTGAAGAAAATCTTTTGGATTTTATGAAAAGATTGATGTATTATAGAATAAAATGAATCTTTATTCAAAAATCATAAACCATGAAAAAACATATAAGTAACTGTTCACTGAAATAAACTATAAGAATATCAAAGTTAATAGATCTCAAAAACAAGAATTATTTATATTTGATATAAGGGTTATAGAGTAACTCTAGATCAGTGATTCCCAAAGTAGTCCAGGCGGGCCTCCTGAGGTACACAGGAGACTTGACGGGGGTCTACGTTGGCGGGAAAAAAAATTGGGGGTTCACAAGTTGTAAGTGGGGATCCATCAAAAGAGACTTGGGGTTCACCGAAACCAGTAAAATTTTGAAAGTGATCTACGAGAAAAAAAATTTAGGTGCTTCTACTTAGGTCTTCTAGAAGAGATTCTTTGTCTTGGTCTACAATCCAGTCTTTGATAATATTTTTTTCATAATACCTGCATTGAAACGACGCGTTTCAACACCTGTTTTGTCAGTCGAAGTGTCAAGAGTGTAGTCGGGCAGAAACATGCCTGTTTCTGCCTTAAGGGAGAAACAAGCCTGTTTCTGCCCGCTGAATTTGTTTCTCACATCGTTTTATCCCTTTCAGAGTCGCATTTGTTCATTGTCAATCTCTTAATGAAAATCATATAACCTCATTTAATTTGACAGTTGTTGTATTAGGCGCGTGCATCACGTGGTCGAATCTATGCAACCCGCCAGCCTGGTGGACCAACAAACCAAAACATTGCATTTGAAACCATTGTGCTTGGTTGGCGTATTGTGAATTTAATGTTTATTTAGTGAAATTTTGTTTTAAAAATTATTTTTAGCATAATATCTCGATTAATCGATGATTATTATTCTCTGTCAGACAATATAAAACATAGGTATTTGTAGAAAATATCTTGTTTATTATCTATTACTTTATTTATAGAGAGAAGCGCTCACTTTGACGCCTATCTGGTGTCCTAGCTTCTCTTCATTCAATTTTGGAGGTATTGAGTCAATTTTTTCGCTATTTGGTATATTATTAAAAAGTAGCAATCAATCAGAAAAGGAGAATAAATTTTCACAATTTTTTATTTGACAATTGACGATCTAATGATCAATTGAAGCACATGCAAGACAAAGTATATTGATCTCTAGTTTCTTCGAGTTTGTATTTTATTTTAAAACTAGCTAGTTCTCGCGGCTTCGTCTGCGTGGATCACCATAATCGGAATTAATAATCTTAAATAATGAGTGAACAGTGATATCGTTGCTACGTTGCTGAAAATTATAAGCATTAAAAAGGGCAATTAGATTCTTCAATAGATATGCACATTATCAGGTCGCTCGCGCAAATGATATTCCAGTTTGCATTTATTCTTAACAAGCTAGATTTTTGTATAGGTCTTAAATATATCGATCCCGCTTGTACGTTGTTTTTTATCCGAGGTCAAAGCTCACAAATTTTCGTTTTTTGTGTATATCTCTGAAACGGTGAGAACTACTGGAAAATCGGGCAAGGAAAAATTTGTAGATCGTAAAATTCTCTACAAGAAATGTGTCAATACTTTTTCCTACGAAGTACCGTTTTCCTATTATTACGATTTCAGACCGTAGGTATGCACACATTTCCGCACCACTTCTGAAGTAGTGGACTTGGCTCTTTTTTTGATGTGGTTTTCCTAGTAGGAATACTCTACAATTTATTACTGCACTATTGTTTTTTGTTTTTTTCACGAAACTCAAAAATCTATACTTGTCTATCGATTCCATTTTTTAAGGAGAAAGCCAATTCCGTTGTTGAGGATGACGTCTGCATACTGGCCACATATAAGTACAAATTCGTATTTTTTAGGTTTTAAATCAGGATAATTTGAGAACGGTGCTTCGTAGGAAAAAAGTATTGCAAACTTTTTTTGTAGAAAATTTTACGATCTACAAACTTTCATTCGTTCATTTTACCGGAGGCTCTCACCGTTTCAAAGATATACGCAGAAAACAAAAATTTGTGGCCTTTGACCTCGGGTTAAAAACAATGCACAAGCAGGATCGATGGGGACTTTTGGCATAGCATTTTTAATGACGTATCCAAGACCTGTACAAAAATCTAGCTTGTTGAGAATTAATGCAAGCTCAGCCCTTTTTTTCGTATATTTTGTCTGGATTAATTTCCCACCTTATGCATGCGCATACTTTATATCATTTTCACAGTTACATTGCAGATCTATAGCAGGTGCAGACACGAAACATACGAATATTTGAACTTGTATTTGTGTAGTTCTGTGTATATTTTGGATTATAAAATGCACTGAAGACTATTTGACACTGCAGTTCTGAGCCAAACTAATAGCAAAGAGTATCGCTACGCTGTCTTGTTGAAATGCCGTGTATTTTGTGATTTGGGATGTGTGCGGAGCTGTATCAAGTAGGATATATTCCTCTGTTTGGGGTTTTCACGTGGTTTTCCTCAAGCCTTGGGTGAATGCCAGAGAATTTTATTCTTCTTGTCTAGGTGTGATATCCACGTTATCACATCTAGTATTCTGTATATTTTCATACTATCTAGTTACTTGCCTTGTTTTATTTTGTATCATTGTTTTCTGAAGAAGATCCTTGGTCAAAGGCGTTTCTCTTGCAAACTATCAGATTAATCGTACAGCTCAAATGAGATATTTTGTAGAGAATTGCGAAATCTTCAAAATATTTTTTTTTCGATCCGAGCTTTCCTCACTACCGCTCCACTGCCGTTACTTTTCCAAGCGCTCGGACGGAAAGACAATGTTGGGTGCATTTTTTGATTACTTATGAATATTTGAACAAAAAAGTGGAATAAAAATTTTGTTCTATGAATTTTGTACTTTAATAATCTGTAGGTACGAAGAATTTGACACACGTTACAATATTGTTATTGCTATTGTGCAAAAACTATAAGTCCGACAGAATTCCTGTTTCACTTTCTTACTGTACTTAATAATAATTGCTTTTCCCTGGGAAGCCGATGCTACAAATCGTGAATTAGCGAAGTTATGAATTTTTGAGAAATGACGCTTTAATGTTATTCTTGGTGCAAAACAATACGTCTGCTCACCAGTTATTGTTAGTTCTGCAAAAACTTGACGGATTAAGCTTTGAACTGATTTATTACTCCCCCTCATCTCCCTGATTTAGTACCATCGGACTAGCTGACTAGCATCTATTACCAAAACATTTGAAAAGGCACAAAATATATTGTGTGGCTAGGGATGGAACAAGACGATTCCAGCTAAGGGTGAGTGTTGCTTTTTCAAGCGAAGCGAGTGCTGGCATCACCTTCGGCTGAAATCGTGTTTTGTCCCGTGCCATACACTGTATTTTTCATAATACCTGCATTGAAACTTTCCATATTACAAATTTGTCATAACAAAGGGAATATTTTTCTTTTGATTTTGCAGGTAACAAGTCGAGAGTAGCTGCTTGTGCTTTATCAATAAGATGTTGTGGTGTACTTGAAATTGTCGTATTAATACTTTTTATCTTGAAACTAATCGTCTTTTTAATTTAATTTAGTTACGAATTAGGCGCGTGCACGTGACGTCACGGACATTTAAAAATGTCAGCCTGGTGGACCAACAAACGTTCTGTCATATGGAATACATTTAATAATACCTCAATTTTAGTGTTGTTGTTGGTTGTTTTTAGAAAAGTGAGGCTGTACAAGATTTATATTTTCATGGATTTACTTCAGATAAAAACTTCGGAGGAAGAATTATTCCTCTAGTCATTAAAAAACAAAGAAAATGCTCTAAAAAGGAGTGCTTTAACTGACACCAAAATTAAGTAAAGCCGTACTTGTAACAGCAGGTATTTTACTTATTTGAATCTGATATTTAATATTTCAAGTGATCATAACGTAATTAATGAAACTTATGGCTGCATGAAGTACATAAAATATCTGAAATTGAGACAGATTTTATAGGTTAGAAGTAACACAACAGGATAAACAAATTGTTCAACCTGAGTATAAGTTATGTTTTGTTGTATAAACTGAAATTTTTGTATAATATCCATTCAATAAATATTAGCATGATCCTAATTTAGACCTAACTATTACACTATATATTTGTAAAATCGCTAAAAACTTAAACCGTAGAATTATTTCTAAATTATAGGTAAACTAGCCTTTTGGACGATAGAGATAATCCTGATTGAGGACTGTTTTTAAATATAGGCTAAGCTGCAGGATTCTGCTGTGTGCAAGTCAGTAAATTAAGATTCTAAATTTTTTTCCAACATTTCAAGCAAATAGCTTAACAGCAAAATGAATGACAATCAATAATAATTACTTGGAATAGAAAATTCAATTTGAATTGTCTTAAGAGATGTTTAATTAAAAAACAAATAAATCATTCGTTTATTACAGACTTCTATAAATATTTTTGAAGATTATAGTCATGTTGGTTAGTGTTCATAATTTAAAGTTTCATGTAAGCTTTTAAAAGTTGTAACATATTCTAGTTGTATTCAGCTTCCTCCCTAAGCTCAATAATCTTTAGTAATTACCATGTAAATGTCTAATTTCTTTCATCTCCACCACATATGGATCTTGAATTGAATGAAGAGAAGCTAGGACACCAGATAGGCGTCAAAGTGAGCGCTTCTCTCTATAAATAAAGTGAAATAAAAAAGAAAAACTCCCCGTGAGTAATGGAAGCACAAGATGTGAAACATATGGGCAGACTTGATTTGAAAACCATAAAAATTCTTGAGGCTTTAAAATTTAGAAGTCTGTTAATATTGTACCATAATTTATGGACTCAGTTAATGTAAATATTTAGGATTTTTTTTAGAATTGAACGTAAACATTAAATTAAAATTTGTAAGTATTTCTTGCATAATTTGTAGAGTGAAAACTTCACTAAAGTCAATGGAAATGTGGAAAAAACTATTATTTAAATAAGAATAGAACATAAAAATCCTTAAGAAATATATTACGTATGTATTATTGCATTATTACAAGCATTGAAAGCACCAAAATTTATATCAAAACGATTGCATACGGGACGTATTTCATAATTTCTGCGTTTCAAACTGTAAATTAATAATATGATTTGCTCTTAGAATCAACTAATAATATACATTTGAAAATATTTGATAAATTGCACAAGATTTTGTTCCTGTTAATTTTAACCACTGAGTATGAAATAGGTACAAACAAAAGATCAGGCTAAGAACCAGTTTCCGGCAAAAATTATTCATCTAAATCCTGGTATATTTGACTGACTTCTTAAATTTCATCATGTCCTTATTCGCCTGGCACAACTATCTGAGACAATAATTGGAATTTTATTCGTTTATTCAACTTAACGTAATTCCTGTTTTTTTATAAATAATTTGTAATCAAACATATTAGTACAATCAAAGAGTAGCAATTATAAGGCTGATCTAAAAAAAACGTGTCGCCAATTTTAAATTCTTCAAATACCGTTCAACTGAAAAAATCTTCCTGAACAAAAAGAATAAAAGATAAAATACCCCACATTATCAATCGAAATCGCTACGCTGTAAAGTTAACACTTAAGTGGTTGAAGTTATCAGAAATCATATTTTTGATATTTTTACCGTTAAAAAATATTCAATTGAAAAAATTCGAATTTATAGTTATTCATGCAACAAGAGTGTAAAATTAAGCTTTATGAAATAAATGCTTGTTTATGCTCGTATTGCCTAAAATATTTTTCTACGATCCTAAATAGTACCTTTAGAATCAAATCCGAATCACAATACAGCACTAGTTGGCATTCCAATGAGTCGATGACTGATGAACACAAAGTAATTATTTTCCAATATCTTTTTAATTTTCTCTTCAATATCGTCGATTTCCATGCTTTGATACTAATTAAGAGACAATAATACTAAAAGAAGAACAAACGCTTGTTACAAGCTCGGCCTCTGACAGATCACAACAAATGAATGCTTACTACCTACGACAATCCACAAAAAAAAACGTTCTGGAATGCGTAAAATAAAAAAATGCGATAAACGCCTGAAGAACTAATTTCACGCATGATTGCAGAAAACCTCTGAAAGGGATGAAAAAGTATTAAAAAAATCTGACGTGAACATCACGTGATTTACTCGTACATCATTGGGTATATATGTAATACGATGCGATTTTGTGTTTGATCTTATATATCATTGGATATGTATAATCAAACACAAAATCTCATCGTTCCACAGTTAATCGTTTTATTTACCCAAGAGATTCTGAAAATCTGTCAAGTAAAATGCGCTTTCAGCGAAGTCGGTTGCTATGGAAACAGTAGGCCATTTCTCTTATACTACAACATTCCTAAATACTGATTTCCAAAACTCTACGATTACCAACAGATCTGATTTTACGCGCAAAATAAAAATAAATTCCTACTGAAGTGCACTTCCGGTTCAGTCTATTGCTATGAAAATGGTAGGCAATCATTCAGATGCTACGGCAGACTAAAAAACCAAATTTCAATATTCTACACCTGATCGTTTCAAATTTATGTGAAAAATTCCAAGAGACTGTCAAGTAAAGTGCACTTCCGGCTCAGTGGATCTCAATAAAAATAGGATATGAGCATCAAGACGGTATAATCGTCCTAAATACTGAATTCTAACAATCTACATTCAATCGTTTTGGATGTATGCGGTAAATTCAAAAAATGTTTCGAATAAAGTGCTCTTCCGGCTTAGTCGATAGCAATCATAATGTAAGGTGTACAACTAGATATTATAAAAGTGCCTAATACAGAATTTAAATATTCTACGACTGATTGTTTGGAATTTATGCGAAAAATTCAAAAAGTTTGTCATATAAAGTGCACTTCCGGCTCAGCCGATTGTTACAAAAATAAAATATGACCATTAAGATGCCACAGCAATTTCAAATGCTGAATTCCAGTATCCTACGGCTGATCATTCTGGATTTATGCGGAAAATTAAAAAAAAAAGTCGTAAGTGAAGTTTACTTCCGGCTTAGCCGATCGCAATCATAATGCAAGATGTACAATTAGATGTTATAGAAGTGCTTAATACGAAATTTCAATATGCTATGGCTAATCATTCTAGATTTATGCAAAAAATTCACAAAAGTTTCAAGTAAAGTGCACTTCTGGCTTGGTCGATTCATACAAAAATAGCAGATAACCATTCTGATACAGCAACAAGTTCAAATACTGAATTTCAACATCCTACGGTTGATAATTCTGGATTTATTAGAAAAATTCAAAAAAAGTCTCAAGTAAAGTGCATTTCCGGTAAAGACGATTGGAACCATAATGCGAGGTGCACAACTAGACCCTATACCAGTCTTAAATACAAAATTTCAACATAATAAGCTCAACCAGTTTTGAGATTTGCGAGTTACGCACGTACGAACATACGTACCGACATCAAGCCAAAAATAGTCCAAATGGATTCAGGGATGCTCAAAACGGATATTTCCATCAAAATCTCGATAGTTGAATTTTGTCGGTTTTACAATACTTTCTTGTTACTTTGTACAAGTAAGTAAAAATCAATCGAACTCATAAATTTCTGTCTTTTGTTGATTTACTTACTAATTTTTTTTAATTCGTTCCATTTTTTCACGGTTTTTTGTGTTTCCCATATCTTTTATCGCAAATGATAATGAAATATATAAACTATACCTTAAAAAAAGTCAACTTGGGTCATCCTAAAATAAAACAACAAAATATATCAACATCGCAGGACAACCGCAGTCAAAGCCGCTGTTTGCCTGAATGCTGCAGTAAACTAATATATTTTTTGAAGAAAGTTACTTGAATCAATCAACCTCAAAAAAAGACAGCAAAAAAAAAAAACAATGATACAGGGATATCTTGGGCTTCGCTCGCGTTTTGTTCAGGTGCTGCATTCAGTTATTTTTATTGAATTTTCTTTATTAAATTTTCAAGAGAAAGTCAATTGGATCGATTGAGCCTAAAATAAAACAAAAAAATATCGATAGCACAGAAATGAATTAATTTTCAGAAAACTCTTTTCAAATCAAGCATTTAATGTTTTAATTGTCTGCCTTTCGGCGAATCAGAAGACTTGAATCGTAGTCGTATGAGATTCTTAAACCGTTCTCAAGTGGAATAAATTATAATATCATAAATTTTTCATTATATTAATTTGATTATTTTTTTTTCTTATTCAATAATTTTTTTAAAAATTTTCCGAGTCATTCTTTTTTCATTTATTTTCTTTTATATATACGGAATCATTGTCTTCAAATATGCGTTTTTGCATTTTCAGGCTTCGTTCGATTTCTGCAACTGATCGTATTTTTCATAAAAAAGATCGTATAACCGATGATGGCATTCTGTGTAGTTGTTTTTTTCATCGCACTATAACTTGTGAACCGTGAGATAAATCTCAAACATATTAATTTTTTTCTTGAATTTGTTCAATTCTTATGGAATTATCAACTACAATATTTCAGTTGGATAACTTTATGATGTTCAGGTTTTTATTATCTTCATCATTATCTAACTATTCATATGTAAACTTTACACAGTTGCAGATCCAACAAGAAATGCAGGATATTTTTTCCTGTACATTTTTTATGTTGAAAGTTTTCTTCTCAGATGTACTATATTCATAAAAAAACGATTCGAAAATATCTTCAATAAAATTCAATGTTTTGAACGACAGGAGTAATTGCAATTATTATTCACAAATTAAAATTTTATAAATACTAAGGTATGTGGAATTGAATTTTATGTCAAATTCAAACATTCATGTGTAAACTGATTTCCATAACATTACTTCCTCCTGCCCAGTTTGTCTTGTTTGTGTAAGTATTCAGATAAAAACCTACTTTGAATATCGATCAGCGGAAAAAAGCATTATTATTTTATCTCTTTCAGTTTGGAGCTGAAATCTGTAATTTTGAGTTGGTGCAAACTAATTTTAGAAATCTCTTTTTTATAACATATCATGAACCATTCATTCAATTTTAATTAGTCAAATTTTTGGATAGCACTGATAAATACAATTTTCTGCAAATTTTTACGTACCGCACCTTATGTTCATGAAAAGAAAAAAGTTTTCTTGTGTATTAAGGAAGATGCATAATATAACTGAATATTTATTATGAAATGTCTTGTACGTCATTCACTGTAATGGATCTTTTCAATTTCTGTTTCAGGACATCATTGTTCATCATCACAAGTTTCATCTACGCGAAATTGCTCATCGTAGTTTGCATAGCCTACGTCATCTCTGACGTAGTAACACACAACCTCCCTTTGTACTATTACGAGGGTTTCTTCACGTACCTTTATGGTATGAGTATTTTCTTTCTCCTCTACGTCTTCTGCTTCCTCCTTCAGGAGTCCACTTGTTGCTCCGGAGGTGAAGAAATAAAAGAAGCTCCGAAGAAAGTGAAGAAACCACCGCCAGATAAAAAAGACAAGAAAAAAGAGAAAGAAAAGGAAAAGAAGGAGAAAGAAAAGAAAGAGAAAGAGAAGGAAAAAGAAAAAGAAAAGGAGAAAAGCAAGGAAAAAGAAAAGGATAAGGATAAAAAGAATAAGAAGAATGTTCAGGTAATATTATTTCAAAGGAAATACAGGGCCATCAAAATAGTGTTTGTGATTTCATTTGATCGTAGATTTGACATTTATCAACGGATTCGTTTACTTCTCAGGACAAACTGCTTAAAAACATTTAATAGAGGTAAATTTCGTACTTATATCGACTCGATTTGAAATAGCATTGTTTCAACAGTGATTACATTTGCATTCGGATACTATATTGTTCATATAGAGAATGTAGCTCCGCAACTGAACAGGGTCTTAGTTACATACTTTATTCAAAGAAACAAACGGAATGATTTACTATTGTCTAATCTATGTACAATTAAAATCACGAAACCTTTCTTGATGGCTGTATTTTAATGTACATTCTATTTGTGTTATTTTAGAAGATAGGTGGCTGACAAATCATCACATTGTAATAATGACACTAATCACACTAATTCTGGTATATGGAAAGGTGAATGATCTCGAAAATTTGATCAATTTGGATAATTAATAACTCCATATACTAAATTAACTAAATTTAAAAATTAACTTTGAACTAAATGATCAAATTTTCTTATCTTTTATTCTTTTTAATTTATTTTTAATATTTGTACTTATTTTTTCTATTTATTACAGATATTTTTTCAATTATGCTACATAATTTTATTGGAAATTATTAAAATACGTTCAATTATGCATAAAAAAAAGTTTTTACCATTGTGCGAAAGTTACTTTCTCACTAATTAATAACATCATTTTTAAAATGAAAGCTGATATAAAGAAAAAATTAATTTCTATCAAATCAAGTATCTCTAATCGATTTCCAGCTGCAATCTTACAAAAATCTAGATAGTTCAAAAGAACTTTACATGTTAGATTTGTTGTAGAAATAATAATGCATAATATTATTTATCAACAAAATGAATCGGAGTTTTGTATGCACACTAAATTTTGTATTTGTTGAAGTTTATTTCAAAAATCAAATTCTGAGAAATTTGATTTATTTATTTTTCATTTAATTTATTACGTGTACAATAATAACTCAAATTAAGTCATTGCAAGGATTCTCCAGAATCAGAAGAAATAGAAATAAATTTATAATTACGGTTTATTCTTTCGATAATTGTTCAGTGGTGAAATAATAGGAATGCGGCATATTCAGCATGAGTGAAAAAGTTTGTAAATCTACAACCATGAATAAGGTAATAAGATCTTACACAATTTTTCAAAAATCTGTAGAATGTGCTCTAAGCACATTAAAAAAATTATTGACACACATTTTTTGTTGAAGAAAATCGTTGTGATCGGCAAACATTATTTTAAAATGAACGACGATTGAAAAGGTCACGAAAAACCGCCATGTTGTTGTGACGTCACTACGCACGTTGGCACTAAGCTGTAGTACTATTTACAATGGAGCCAGCAAAAGATAACCCCGGTTCTAAGAGAAAAACGGGCAAATTAGTATTGTATTGAACCTGGATGTGAAAGCAGCAGTCATCGCGAGCCAAATAATTTGTTTATAATTGTCCCAACACGGGAGATACTCCCTACAATAAGTCCGATATGATACCGCGAGTGTCTCGTTTGTCTTCCCACTTATATTGTTGTAAAAACCATTTTAATGTAAGTACATATTTTCTATATCAATATTTTTCATAAAGTTATTACGTTTTTAAAGTACTGTGAGCTTCCAAGAGAACGTTCAACTACATGTAACTTTCAAACAAGTAACTGGAAATGAACTTGACATCCATCAACGTACAATCATCGAGATTTATTGTTATTAATTTTTTGTACCCATTTTAAATGTTAGGTTAGTTTCTTGTGGAATATTCTCCAAATTTCAACGAATAAATATTGCATTATTAATAATGTCTTTAACGTGACAGGGTTAAATGCTGTGTCAACAAAATTTTTTAGATTAACACTGAATATTCACGAAGGCATTTCAGTTGCCAATTATAACGAGTACAAATTAATAAATTATTAATAAAATATTTCACTACACTATGCACATATAAATAGACGTTAAACTGTCGAAAGAAAGAACCATAATAAAGATTTACCTCTGGTTTTTGACACCGGTGGTGTCAGCTGCGTTAAAAAACTCACTTTTCGAGAAAAATTCAACAACCATTAACTCGTCGACCTCTGGAAAATTACCATCGGAATTCATTTTGTGTCTGATCCTATTCACGGTTCCTATCTCTTATGCACTGACTCCCGATCGCCAACATGCGTTATGACATCACAGCGGCGCTTTGGTTATGAAAGTGACTTTCGCACTATGTATTAAATTTAATTTAACTTTTATTGATGTTATTTTATTTGCAAATTCTGTTATATTTTTGTTGTTGAGCATGTGCGTGTGGTGCGTTTAGCGGGAGGTGTTTCCCAGAAAGATGCGCGACCTTGTTGCCCAGCGAGCGGCCGGACCAAGAGCTACCCAGGTGAGCTCCAGGTTGGTTGCTCGCCAAAACCACTAATACTACTCATAATACTCTTTTTCATTACTAACATTATAGCTTTTTATAACTGCCTGTCTGTTTGTGCTTGATTTGTGTCTTCACTTGTAGGTAACAACATTATGTACTCTATAGTTTGTATCAAATGTATTTGTTGACTTAACAATGCTTTATTAATAATTACACTACACAAAATGTTGTTAAGAAATAGCATATATCAGTGTTATATAACGCTAACCAGTGCTTCAATTACGTCAAAAAACTATTATTTAAAAAATTTTAACTGAATAACTTTCAGGAAATATGCTTTCCACCTAAGGTGGAGAATTCATTTTGTATTTTATAAAGAAATTGTCAATCTATCAATTAATTTTCTGCCTGAATATCTAAAGTTGGGAATTTTTGAATTTGTAAAAATTTTTTCATGGCATGAACTTTACAAATTGAATATTTATAAAAAATAAATACGTTTGATACAAAGTATAAAATAGATTTTACGGTTTTGGCGCAGCTGATGAAACTGATGTGTTTTTCAAATTATTTTCGGGATGTGGAATCTCTATATCATTTGTATCATAAATTCTTGGGCTATCCTTTTTATTGGGGTTATTATTGATTTCTAAAAACTATCTTTTGTATTATTTTTTTCAATTGTATTATTTTATTAAATCTTCGTTTGGTAATTTTTGTAAAGTTTGAATATCATTTTCTCAGGTAAATATAAGGAGCAAAATTTTGGTTACCAATTTTTTTTTGGAGACCTTTTTACTTTTTTAAATAGTTTTTAATAATGTACATAAATATTGGAAATAAGAAAATTCAGTCACTTACAATTTTTTTTCTTTTCCAAAACTACAATTTCGGTTACACCTTAACCATCTTCAGAAGCGAAAATAACTATTTATTAGTCAGTATCTTCAAATGTACATATTTATATTCAAACTGATTATTTTTTTCGCTCCTGAAGATGGCCAAAGTGTAGCTGAAACTGTAGAGTTGAAAAAGAAAAAATATATATAATTGACTGAATGCCCTTATTTCCACTATTCACATTTACTAATCCAGTCAGTTTCAACCATTTTATTTAATAACATAGTTTCAAAGGAAAATTCGGAGCAATATAATTTGTTAGTGATTTCAAATACAAGTATAATTTCAATTTTATCTCTCAATAAACAAAGAATTTATGTATAGAATATAAAATCTAATGGCTTCAAAACCTATCAATTAGTGCATTATTAACGCAAATTGTTGATCATTGCTGCCGAAGAAATAAATCACTATTTTCAGAGAAAAAAAATGCATTCTGTGCTCAATATAACACATGCTATCGATCGTGATTACTCTTGCTATAGAACTACAGCTTTTGACAGTTGTTATTCAAATAACCGTTAATATCAAATAATTCCAGTTTTTCTGCTACTGACTAATAGGATATATTGATGAATTTATTTTATATTTTTAACTCACTGTTTACATCGTTAAAACATAGTAAAAAATATAAATTAAGTTTAAAAGTGCTGTAATCAAGTTTAAAAAAATATTTAAAATTGAGGATAATTTTGAGCTGTTTAAACGTCGCCATTTTCGCGCGCTTTATTGATGACGTCAAATACCATGTCCAGTGACATTACAGTCCATTGTTTACTACAGATGTTTTCGTTCTCAACTTATTTCAGAATTAAAAAAGGTCAAAAGTCAGTTTAGAAGTATTGCTTGTGCCTGAATGCAAAATACTATCAGAAATGTACCTGATGAAGTCTTTTTTCCAATCCAGACAGGTTTTAAAATACGTAAGAAATAATTTAAGGTTATCAGAAGAGATGAAGTATCATAATAAACTTGACAGATCATGAATAACATTATATGTGATAAGTTTTAGCAATAAAATACAGTGTATGTATGCGGCTTCGTTTAACATTTGCTCGTTTTAAAATAAACAAAAATTATAGGTTATGCTCACTGCTCATCATATTTCGGATTGTATTTATTAAAATAGCGTACATAATGTGTACTTTGCAGTGTTCACTCTTTTTACTTCAGTGGACGTAAAATTTGGATTTGAAAGGAAATAAGACGACATCATGAATGGATTTATTCTTGACAGATTATCCGATTGTGTTTTTAGAAAACCATTGTCTTAAACGATTAATAATTTCACTAGGATGCTAAAATTATACTTAAACAATAAATGAATTTACATCACACACGTTATTACTATATTTTCTAATCAAAAGCCTGCAATGCCATACGAATGTAAGCAGTGCGCACTTGTTGGCATAGTATTTGACGTCACGTTTCGCTTCAACCAATGGTGTTGCGTTTTAGAACTTTGAATTTCCCTCGCTTAATTTGCACTTTTATTTATTAATTTCAAGCGATTGAAAACATATTTATTACCAAAATGATGGTTTAGTACAAATGTCCGGCCAATAAAAATTCGGAATAAAAATATTTGAGCCAAATTTAAATTTCATCCATATTTCCTATTAGAAGTTTGTTGCAAATATTAGCCCACTGGAAATATTTTGAGTACATAGAATACAAATAATTTTTATAAACTTAATTTTTGATAGATAGTTGCAAGAATCATAGTTGTTCATTAGCTAAACAGTTAAAAAAATTTGACAGCATCTCTTGGAATTTTATTTGACTATTATATTTGATTTTAACAAACTGTTCACTTAAAATCTTTTTTACAACCGGACCATTGTCAAGAGAACTTAAAAGACTATCAATCTTATTGCACTTGAACATTACGACAAATTATGAATTAGACAAAAACTTCCTTATACTTATCTGTGCTAGTTACCACCACTTTTTCTTTTCATTTTTTTGATTTTCGTTCATTCCCTTCCTGTTAGTCCCCAACCTACCGGCGTAACTCCGAGGGAGTGGACGTGCCTGTTCCTGTGCTCGAGATGGGTGGAGGTGACGTGTGTGTGATTCCCCTGCAGGAGCCGCCAGCACAACCGCCGCCTGCGCCACCAGCTCAGCCGACTCCACCACCAGCAGCTCCTCAGCAACCACCGCCTTCAGCTGCAGCCCCTCAGCAGGACGTGGAAGTCGGAGTTGTGACGACGAAGACAATGAGAAAGAGGAAAACCACGCAGAATGATTCTAGTCATGGGAGCTTCTTCCTTAGAGTTGGAGCAATCGGTGAGTCAAAATTAAATATACAAAAGAGTAAACAAAATTTATAACTAAAGAATAAAGAATAAAGCACGATTTAAATAAAAATATGAACAATCAGATGATTATTTCTCAATAGATAAATCAATTTCAAATGGGCTAGCGAATAAGCACATTAGATCTTATTATAAAAGATAATAAATGTAATTTGAAAAAGTAGACACCTACATAGTTTATAAAGAATCATATATTTTGATCTTACAGGTTGTACATTCAATTCTAGAAATCTCCAATAGCAATATTGATCCATGGAAGTAAAAATAGGTGTCCTCTAGAAAGTCAATTTGCACTAAGCAGCAATTTAGTTGAACTTCCATATTTCATATTTTTCATTTATTTTTTGCACTATCTACAGCACTCGATTCACAATATCATCATTTTTGTTAGCATTCGGTTTGGGTACGATGATTTACAACGGTCTCGAATTCGGTTCGTTCTTCGAGGTCCCCTTCACGTCCCCTTGCTACCAAATCCTTCGTGGCGTTAACCCCGTTCTACAGATGATCTTCACTTTCATGCAAATGTATTTCATCTTCATGAATTCAAGGGTGAGTTATTTGTTTTTGTTTGCTTGCATTTCATGATCCCTTTTATATCATGTTCGTTAATTTGTAACGTTGTGGAAGAATTAATAACAAGAGACCCAATGTAAAATAGGAATCCTAAATGATTGTTTCCAACAAAAATTATATGAAGAGTTGCATTAAAAAAAATTCTATGTGTAATTCAATAGGAAGTAAAATTTTCCTAATAAATTAAGATTGTGATTTGGTTTAGAATTATATTTTGTGAAAAAACCTATCCAAGTACAACTTACCTTAAGATTATTTAATTAATTAAAACTAAAATTGCATTCATAATAAATTATTTCAATGAAGGAAAATTTGAATTTCAGCCGGTATTTTCAGAAATAATTAGAGTTCTCTTACATGTATCACGTCACGCTGTCAATTAATAAAATACAGATTTGTGAAGCCACCTCATTTTAAATTGTAGATGATAGGAGATTTTAAATTAAGAATAAGTTGTTTGTAATATCTACTCACGAAATTTCTTTACCGAATTAAGAAAAACAAATCCAAGCTAGTAACTGTTTTTCTTGACAATCCAGCAAATAAAGTAATAGAATAAAACAAAACAATTTTTTATTCAGCAAGGAAAAAATCGAGGAAAAATTCAAGATAATTTTAAATCAAAGGAAAAACTCGAATAGGCTGGCATCCATGCCTAAAGCTCGTCGATAATAAAGTTGAAAAAATTCATGTTAGCAGCTCTTAAAAAATGTGACCATAATATGGCACTGTCTAATCTAAGCAGTATCGTATCTCTCGTCTCTTATTCGTCATGTATGAAAGTTATCAGAAAATGCTCAAGTCCATCATAAAGTTTACTTTTGTAGAACTTGTGGCAGTTGACTGGAAATTGAATTATGAGTTTCTTGAATAGACTACAAAGTGGATTTACATAATGATAGGGATTCTAGAACCGAGCGTTAAGTCACGCCAGCGTTACTTAACGTCAATAGTTTTCACGCCCTAACGTTAAGATGGTATTCTGAAATATCAACGTGAAAGTTGAACGTTAATTTACACTGACGTTAGATTACCGCTAGCGTTAAATAATTCATTCCAAATTCTATGAAATGCGTGAAATTCAGCCAATCAAATTACAAGGAATTGAACAATTTGTTGTCATATTTCATTTTGACATTTCATACTTTTTAATCTTTTGTGTGAAAAATGTACTGTGTAATCTGATTATTATGAAGAAAATAGAGAAGAGAAAAAAATGTCTAGTAGATATTGAGGAAATTATTTGTCATATTTATTTAACCAATGAATGCTTCAAAAAACTATTTCCAATTCATATAAAATGTTACACAAACTTTCAAACTGTGAATCATTTATTTTGCAGCATATAATCCAGCATCTTTTCATAAACGAAAATAGTAGAGAAAAAAAGCAAGACATATATCAAGAACGCGGTAGAGTTATGCTGATTTTTCAGTAATGGTTCAAGTAGAAGCTCGACTAATTCCTAATTTAATATTTGAACCAGAAAACTAGATCAACGAAAGTTGAGTTCATTGGTTATAAAAATTTACTTGAAATAGACAAAGCGTTCCATTCTGATGAAGCTGTTAATGAAAATAGTAATACCTTCGTATGCATATGTGCAGAGAATTGATTTTAGTGAAACCATAATGAAACGAAGAAATTAAAGTTAGAAGATTTTGAATTTTCATTTTAACAATCAATCTCTTGATTACAACAGTGAATATCTTAATTGGAGAGTAAAATTACATTATAATAACAAAAAGACTGGAATCAACGGAGTGAGAAATATACGTTAAGATATCTACATTTGAAATTTTCATTTCAACAATCAACCTCTTGATGATATCAATAAAAATATCTTGATTGAAAAATAAAATTCCATTCTTATTTTATTGAGACTTCAGTCATATCTGCATGTTGACAAATTTAGTTGTCTTCCTAGAATATATACTGTTCAATTTATAAGATAGACTCATATAATTATCTGATCTTTGTTCACGATTCAAATAGAAATTATAGATACTTTAAACATCGAGCTACGTTCAAACTCGCACTAAAAAACTTAGAATACTTCTTGATTTTGCAAATTTGGTCTTGGAGTAATTGTTCAAATCTTGAGTCTGGAGAAATTTTTCAATTCTTGAAAGTTTGATCTTGTTGTATAAGACCAATGTCAAATTTGTTCATCTTTATCGCTAAATGTTGTTCATTTGACTTATTTTGTAGAAGCAGTGGGATATTTCTACTAATCTTATCTAAATAACCTGAAAACGTAGCACTTAACGCTGTCAAATGGCTAGCGTGACTTAACGTCGACTATCGGCGTGAACTTGAATCAACGTTCAGGTTCAGAATACGAAAATGACAAAACAGGAGTTAAGTTCACGTTAACGCTCGACGTGAATTAACGCTTGGTTACAGAATCCCTATGAATATCCATGCTACCTTTTTTATGGGGTAGTAGAGCCTATCCTTAGCACTATATTCGACGCTTATGACGAGCGAAAGTAAAATGTTGAATGTGAACCAATCACTGAGCTCTAAAGCAGCGTTTCCGAAAGTGTGGGTCGCGACGTGGCACCGGGTCGCAGAAAAATTCTGCTGGGTCGCGGAAAAAATTGTAAAAACACAAAAACAAAGTTCACTTCATTTACTGAAGTTTTCAATGAAGATGATGTTTTTTTCTACTGTCTCTATAGAATGATATCCATTCCACACGTTGTAGCGTGCGGAATAGAGGTCATTCCGCCCGCTCAGAGGTTCCTAAGAAATCCACGTGGCGTCGCAGAAAAACTGTTTCATTACTGTCATAATTTTAATTCTTTTTGATTTTATTAAAATTCCTCTTTAAAATAGAGTCAATATGAGTAATTTTATCAACATTTGATAAATTGAAATAAGATCAATGGAGCAAATTCTTTCTAAGAAAACTGTATATTCTGGTTAAAGATATTCACGCGGACACTTTTAACTGTAGAAAAACAAACATCCGTCACTCGTGCGAATCGATTATACCATGCTCATGTGAACTCAGCCACGAGACGAAGTCGAGTGGCTGAATTATTTCCATTCGCATGAAATGATCTCCATTCCGCACTTGTATCGGAATATACTATTTTAATTACTTATGTTTTTTTTTATATAATTATTTTGCATTTTTTGTGTATGAAATAAACAAACAAATAACTTGAAATTTATAAGAAAATAAAATTTGTTTAGTAAATAAAAGTTTTTTTTCTTCATAAAGTGGGTCGCGAAACATTTTAAAACCTCGTACCGGATCGCTGCTAAAAAAATTTGGGAAACGCTGCTCTAAAGGACTTTTAATGCCGTCTCTACACATCAAGTTAAATATGATAGTACAATTTGTGAAAGCATGAGAAATGTCAAGCTTTCAAATTTTTCAGATATCTTTATCCAAAGTTAAAGCTGGAATTTTAGTTGGCTCACAAATTGAAAAAAATCTTGGCAATGAGGTATTTCCAAAGTTGTTCACTTATATTCAAAAAAAGCTTGTTACAGTTCCAAAGCAGCAGTAACTGGTTTTCCAGGCAACAACAAACCTTAAAACTCTCAGAATTTATAACGAACTTTAAAGTCATGGTTTACACTGTAAACCGACAACTTTACAGGATGTCTTCATATGCTACACGCTCATTTAGAAAAATTGGAAGCATATGTACTCTGAAAAACACGGAAAACGTTTTCATCAGTACATTATGGGCCTGGAACGGCGAGTGCGCGAGTGACATACATACATACATCAATATGGTCATTTTTGTCATCAATGACTTCTGTCTGAAATTTATATGTAAAAAATGTTGATATAAGACAATTTTATTGATACTTGACCAAACACTTAAACTTGTCTGTTGACGAGCCAAAAACTGACGCAAGAACATAACCGCAAAATAAACTTTCTTTGAAAGAAATGATTACTCTGCTGGAAAAAAACTTTCAGAACTCCTAATTGATAGACAAATAAAACTTTGGGATCAAGTTACATAACTTTTCTTTTACTTTTTATCACTATGAGTAATGCATTCCTGAAGAAGTTGAAATGCTGAGAAATAATTTTTCTAATAGAACTTGACCAAAGTTTTTTAAACGCCCTGCAACTTTCTACGCTATAGAAATTTCTCAGGTAGCCTCTTGTATAATGATCCTTATCATCAATTCAATAGTATATTATGCTGCAAGGACCGAATGACCGTCATTATTGTCCAGGATGAAGTTGGCTGCATTTGACGAAGACGAGATCAAAGCATACGATACTTTTTGTAACAAGTGCACCGAAATACTCAATTACTGAATTTTTCAAATGAATTTGGATGTATAAAACTATCTTATCGATTTTACAAATTTTTGCAATTGCGGTCACATTTACAGTGAGCTCATATTACGGAAAATAACTTATATGACTTATTTAATTAATTGATAATAAATTATATTTTCTTTATTTTCTGTGCTATCACATTTACAGCAAATGCTAACATTATAACGTACACATTCCATGATATAATCTTCCTTGGTTTTAGACATGACAACTTTTGATTACAATAATTTTAAAATTTTCTGTAAAATACGGTCCACTAATGTTAAGTGAATAACTTCCAGCTTTATAGATACTGTTAGTAATTTTATCGGGGTTTCTATTGTGTTCAAAATTGCAGGGTGCTTAACTCTTTCTATGATGATCTTAGTAACTTACGTAATATTAGTGCTACGGATATTAACTACTTATTACCTACATACAATTATAAATACATATCACTTATATTGCGTATAGTCACTTTGTTTATTATGAATAGTGAACAGTCATATTATGTACGCTCTCTTTATTATGAATATCGACCACTTGATACCTACAGACATCTAATTATATATACGGAGCACCAATATTGCATTTTATGAATACTGAACTCTAATATTACAAAATCTTAATTGCAAATTGTTAAATGGATGTTATAAGTAATTCAATGCTTATTAGTTGTCATTGCAAACACACTCCCGAGCCCTAAGCAAGTATTACAAAATCGAGCGTTATAGGATACAAGAACGAGCGTTTTTTCATAATGATGAGAAAATAGGTTTCAAGAAAAAGACGAATTTTTATTGTTGATATTGTTCTATTACATTGGGTTTTATTTTGGAGTAAAAGAAATAATTTTAATAATTATTTCCTGTGATAAAATATTTATTGTAACCGGTGGCTTTCAAGCTACGATAAAAAAAGCTTTTTTGTTTCAGGCAATTCAAGTAAGCTTTTGTTTTTGAATCAACCCATGAAATAATGTAATATTGTTAAATTACTTTTTATTTGAATTCGGTTTGCAGGTGTTTTGGAACAAAATTGATAATGTCTTATAATATAGAATCTTATAATAACCAGTTATTTTTTAAAATGTGATCTCCTTCTGCATTTAAGCTCTTGTTTTTTGAAAAAATAAGAATTCGCTTATAACGGGATAACATACCCAACCCATGAAAATTATCAATTTTTATAGTCTTAATACTAAGTATTGTTTGTGTATATCCAATGGATCTCTTCTTACGAATTCTAACTCAATAAAATAACCTAATTACATTGTTATTGTTGTTGTTATTATTATTTAAATGCAGACAAGTAAAGTAGCGCTCCTGAAAACTGAGGTACGCTGTCATTGGTGTTGTCCGTTTCAATGTTGTTTACACTGTAATATTTTTTGTATCAAAGCAGATCAAAATTACGAATAAATGTCCGCTTTTCAAAATAATAATGACTTGTAATTATGAAAAAATTTAATTTTCTGATTTCAGTTGAATATTCATCGCTTCAAAGTCATTGCACGATTTGGTTTAATGCACGTCGTTGCTACAAATATTTGTGTTTGGATTCGAACATTGGTACTTGAATATTTGAAGGAAATTACCGCGTACCACAAGAGGAATCAGACCAATGATGAAGGGCTCTTAGGTGGTAAGTCCATTTTTCAAATAGATACAATACAAAAATATAAACATTAATAAAACTTCAGAATTGAATCTTTAATAAGTTACTGTTACCAATAACAGTCACACTTCAAGATATCATTGCTTTTATTTTATAATATTTTTAATACTGTATCTTACCGATTGCGCCAGCAGTAAATCAGTAATATTTTCGTAATTTGGTGAAAACTAAACATGCTACCTCGATATAAATGTGAATATGACATGTAATAACGGAATAACTGCAAGTATTGGTTCCCTGATTATTGCGAGAAACAGAATTTTCTGGAATAAGTGCAGAAAAATAAGCTCCATAATTTAACAAAATTTTGAATTACTTATCTAATCCGTTAATGAGGTAAGAGGCTGACAGATACACATCAGGTACACTATTCTAGGAATCGACCCGATTTTATCTACATCATTTCATTAAATCTAGAATCCACATATAGTAGTCTAAGAGCTAGCAATCAATCCGGGCATAGGCCATTTGAGCACCGCGGTCAAATTTTTAATCCGTCTTCCATAATCTCTATGTGCCACTTGTGCACAGCTGAAGCTTAAAAGATATTTGGTTATATGGAAAAAGTAAGTGTGCCAAACACCATTAATTCTTATTAACAAATATAATAATGTTAATATATAATTGCTAAATACAGAAGTGACTCAGAAAAACGTTCAAACCATAATGTAAATTGTAATCATCAATTTAATAAAAATATTGGATCACTCAAGGCTTTCGTGCAACGCATTTTTGTTATTTTAATGTGGCTTTTATCAGAAAAAATTGAAGAATCATCTTGATGACGAAAGCGCATTTTTGACAGTTCATGAATGCTTGTTACTTCAGAGATTTCACAAATTACCATCTCCCGCAATCACTGAGCTTGAAATCAAGCAGTTTAGGCAGATCTACGAAACAGCAGTTTTCATTTAGTATCAGTTTCAAGTTGACTATTTGATAGATACATAATTTGTGCACGTACAAACTCAAAAATATCTTTTAATCTCTATTGTTTAGTTATTGACTGACGGGAGGTCATGTGCTGTACCTTGAAATTATAATTTGATCTTCATCAAAGCTATATAAAAAAAATCCCTGAAAATTACCTCCAAAGCTACAGATTCAAGAAAATAAGTAATGGGTGGTCATGTACTGGCCTAAATTGATCGTAAAAACAAAAGTCGAACTCATTCTGATACTAATAACATCGGAAACCGCATGTCAATATCTTGTGTAACTCGCGAGATATTGAAATAAATAGTTTCTATCCTAAAATGGGTACTAACCCATATCGGTTCGAAATTTCGGGTATAAAATTCAATTACTGATATGTTGCTCATTCTGTGCAGCAATTTTCAGATTTCAACTATGCATAGTTCAGCAGTAATTACCTTTTAAATTTTTGTCCAAAACTGGGTGTATGAATAAGAAAATCTAGCAGTTTGTGCAAACCTACAAATCAGCATCTTTCATTTAGTACCTGCTTAAAGTCTGTAAGTGCTGTAGTTGCTGAGATCTCAGCGTCACGCCAGCCATCCAGATAGCCAAAGTGCATGTAATAGCGTATTTTTATTTTGTAAAAATGCGCTAAAAACAGAGATTTATACCAAGTACGAGATATTTATTAATAATCTTGCTAAATATTTGGGTCTATTCTCTAACTCAATCGATAAATTTTTATCGATCATTATCTATTCCAGCCAATGAACTTAGGTAGCATTGACAAAAATTCAAAATATTTGCTTGTTACAATTGTTTCTATTTGTCAAAAATCTTATCGATCGATAATAAGTTAATGATTGAGTTACAGAATACGGCCAATTATCTAAAGAATATTTGAAATGAATCATTAATATACAAGTTGGTCAAACTGGTATGAGAAATCATATCTCACTACTTTTCCCACAGTTGTGTGAAATTGTTATTTGACTAGTTTTGTTTTGTATGGAAATATGTTGTGAACGTAAAAAAAATAATCTGTCATCCAAATTCGTTAATTCTTTTATCTCACAATTTTTGGCATTTAGAGAAGAAACATTTATTTGGAATTGAAAGATTTAAATAATAAATTGTGCTCAAATGGTACATAGGGATTAAGATTAAATGCTCAACTGGCCTACGGGATTAGGACAAACCTGACCGCGGTGCTCAAACTGTATATCCCCGTCAATCCGACTTGCGCGTTCTCTGCGGGATGCCTGGCAGGTTGATATTTCCAAATTTATTACATTGTGGAAAACTGATTTACAAAATTTCTGCCTTACAGAGAACGCGGAGGTAGGATCGACTGTTAGCTCTCCTATTATAGATAGTGTTTTAATCGAGAAGAGGTCTGGTAACTTGACGTCTTTGAGATTAGTGCTTATGCCAGATGGCAGATAACAGAAGAAGTAACACTACTAGACCGATGAAATCTCTTAGCGAATCAAAAATTTTTATGTCATCTCCCCGTTCTCACGATGCAGACACACCCGCTATTTTATCTTTTCGTGAATATCTGCTACTGTATCGAAAATATTAATGCCTATATTAAATTATTTTGAATGTTAAAAAATATTATTCCACAAAAAAATTAAGTTGATATAAAGTCAAATTTATCACTTATAGGCAGTGGCGTGCGGTGACTTTCTGTGATAGGTGTGTACAGGCTGTGGTGGAAAAGGGGATAGATACATATTATATATCGTCGTCTTGGTGGTGAAAAGAGCTAAGCCACATTAGTAAGTGAACTTGAACTCCCTAAATATTCTTATCTATTTCATTCACAACAAAGAGTGAGCATGACCACCAATATTGTTTCTGTTTCTGGGCGACAACCAGAAATCCATCAATTTTTTTTCATATATTTTTATTTGAAAATGTCGCACAGACAGACTGCTGGCCTTTAATTTTAATATTTTGAGTCAGTCCAATTTCTGGCGTTCGTCTTGTTTTCTCTAAAATGATTTTTCAGTAAATCACAGATAATAGATTTATTTTCAGTTGCCATTCTACAAATAATAGAGTTTTAGGAAAATAAATAATTCAAAAAACGTAGAATATGAGTTTTTACCCAATATTGGTGTCTTAAATAACAATATTCCAACTATTTCAAAGCATTTATAAAAAACTTTTGAAAGAAGAACATAGCCAAACGTTTATTGTTTAGCCCTCCGTACAGAAATCTGCCTGCACGCTAGCGAGAGAGAGAACGAGCGATAGGGGATCAACTAATATTCTGTATGCTCTTTCTCTGTCAGGCTCTATTTCTTCACTTTCCCAATGCTGGCTATGCTGAACAGGCCTCGCTCGCCGTGCAACGAAAAATCTGCACGTTGGCGTCAGCATTCGTTTCGATCTTATAGTAGAATGGTCCGCGAAGCGCATCTGTATTTCTGGTTGCATAAATAAATAGAATACGCCTTTTCCCTAATTTTAAAATAAAAATTTGTGAAACAAAATGAAGTACTCATTGAATAATTGTATTAATTTTATTTACATGATTTTTAATATTTTCATAGGGTGTGCACTGCACACCCTGCACATATGGACTGCACGCCGCTGCTTATAGGATGCCCGAAAAAATGTGATGATTTACTAATTTCATCACAAGAGTGAACTTTCTCATTTACTGTATTTTTCATGAATTAACTCAACAAATGTTTATGAACATACTTTTCGAGCTGTGTTGCACCTTATCTTCATTATTTGACTTGCTTTACTCTTTATGTATTCAGGAAATCACATTTTCTCGGATACCTATGGGTGATAAATTTGATTTATTGATTGATATGTGAGCTCTAGATCAAGAAAAAATCTTTCTGTGGAATAATATATTTGGTTTTTGGTTATTGAAAGTCATTTCACTAGTGTTCCGACTGGCTTTGCAACGTGATGGCTGAACTGCATATCTGGCATATTTCCTCTCTTTTCGGTAATTGTTACAATACTCACGCACTTCGCTTCTCTTGTGCTTTGGAGAAACATGTCTCTTGCTCAAAGTTCAAAAGCTTATTTTTGTGAAAATTATCATTTCTCTTTTCTTTATCATTGATTTGGAACTTATACACTTCGCTTCATTCGTACATTTCCTCTTCTTAGTCATTGTTACAATATTCACGCACTTCTTTTCGCTCGTGCGTTCAAGAAACATGCGTGTGCCATGCTTTCCTGGTCTTTATTCCAAGCTCCAATATTTATTTTTGTGGAAAATTTATGTAGTACCTACTTGTTTTTGAATTAATTCTGCATGTATGCACCGCAACTGCTGTGTTCTTCGCGTTTCAAGTCCTATCTTCCTGCTAGAGGATTCCAGAGAACTCGAACGCTCATATACATGCGCACTATCCCAACCCCGCCTCGCGTCCTTTATCTCTATCATTTTTATACGTATATTAGAATATTTTGCCTCTGCTGCATACATGTATACTCCATGCCGGTTTGCTTATATGTAATGTTCTCAGAATTCACAATATAAAAAAACAAACACTATTGTTTAAAAATAACTAGAAGTTTATTGAACAAAATACATTCACGTTTTATCCATCCTCTCTTTTAAAACGTCTTAAATCATTTTCAGAGATCTATTCATTTTTTAAGACTGACAACACACTTGAATGCTATTAGTAAAACATCTTTGACATCCATTTTAAAACTGATGACGATTTCGGTGTCTCTTTTTGGTAGCTCAGAGACACCACGATTACGCAACCACCATTCTCGACTGAAACACTATCTTATTATGAAGTGGTTCCTGGATTTAATGAAAAGACCGGACTGGCTTTTGAGCTAAACTATTTTTTCTTTAAATTTATGGAGACCTAAAAATTTCTAACGCTTATATGCGAAGTAACTACAGGGCTAATATTCGCAATTATCATGTTTTACATATCATATTCTCTTGTAATAAGAAGTTCGTGCTAGTAATTAGAAGGTAGTAATTTCGTACTATTTTGAGTGATTAGTTTCTAATTTAGTTGCAACTGATTCATATGCATAGAATTAATTAAAGAAATATATGGTACACTTACAGATTCTATCTATGTAAATTAGCAAAAATTAGACAGTATATTGCATATAAGTAGAAATTAATTGACATCGTTATATTGATCAAAAGATACAATGCTGAAATAATCAGTTCATATAATTGACAATTTCTATATTTCATGAACAATAACTGAAAAGGAAATTTTAATGAAATTCTTTGCAAATTTATACCATCCTTTTCTATGAGCACTGAATGGTGATTAGCTTCACATCTTGTACAAATTTTGTGTAAACATCCTGCTTTAGAGCGACTGTATATTTTGATTGATATAGCAAGTATGTCTGCTTACTACAAGTATACATGTAGGGTGTATAATTTTAGTAGCAATTTATCTAACGAGCATATGTAGATAGTTGGAATCATATAATCCATGTATATATTGTGCATTAACATCACTAACACTTATTGACGCCAACCTCAGAGAGCATCAAATCCCATGTGTTGCGCAACCAAGGGTTGCCCTACATGCACGCCTCTGCGTCGGAGTTACCGACAGAAACAGCGGCAGCGGCGGGTGTCGGATTTGGGCTGGGGGCAGTGAACTTGTTGGCCTCCCCTACAGCCAATGTGGCGCGCTCTAGCTCCGGCACTCTGGGGGCCGCCACTGCAACCACGCTGCACACTCTGACGACGGCTGCACGCAACGCCACCACGGCTCTACCGACGACTATTCGCACTACTGTTCGCTGTAAATAACTCACTTTGCTAAGAGTTTTTGATTTGTTGCTCCCTGAACATTTACTTTTTGATTGAGTTATTTTTTTCCTAGTAGGAAGTTTTGACGTCTTGAATGGAAGAAATTGTGTATGTAGTATAAGTATGGCTGATACTAAGAGCTTTGTTTCTAGCTATTTTAAAAGTTTTATATAGTGATATTAGTGTCATATATTTTTAGTGGACGTCATCACCTTTAAAAGTAATTAATTTGCAAATTAGATTCCTTTTTATTTTCTTTTCGATGGTGATTTAGTTGCTTGAATGCTTAAGCTTTTTATCACTTCATAATTAATCACCATCATTCATAATCATCTTCATTTTAGCAACAACAATGCGCGCACAGTCTGCTTGGGCGATGTGGAAGACAACATTGTCTTCTACTCTTTCCACTACTACTACTACACCTACAACTACCACGACAATGACGCCCAGCACTGTGCGATATACCACCACCACTACTACTACCACTCCTAGTACTCCCACGACTACTACTACTGAACCAACTACTACTATTTTTTCGACTACTCCTTTTAGAAGGTGGTTCGATTTTGAGAACGTCAACAGATTTGAATCTTCAAGTGAGTATCGTACTCACTGATGTAGAAATCCAAAATATTTCTTGAAAGCCTCTCATTATTTTCCAATGGAATGTAGTAATTTTCAGTTCTGCCAAATGTGATGTATTGTTTATTCAATATAACCAACTAATATTTTTTACATAATTTCCATGTGTAGAAAAATTAAACAACTTATTTTATTTTTCATCCATTGAATATCCAGTATCTGAATTCGTAAAGATACTTTCTAATTGATTGCGCCTGATTTGAATACTTTCAATGTAGAATACGTCTCAAAATCTTCGTCCACTAATAAATGCGTAGATATAAATCCATGAGAAGAGTATTTTTTGTGTGGAACAGTTCGGATAATGGCATGATCTGGTGTTGTGGGTGAATAATTTTTGAGAAAATCTGATATCCCAAATAAATAGTTTGGAAGTGGAACCAGCGAATCATTTTAAAGTTAAAGACCCGTATTTTAACCTTTTGAAAAAGTACTTCTCTAAAAGAACTGAAGCGTTCTCTTTTTATTAATTTTTTTCTCTCCAATGGCGTAACTATCGTCGGGCAAAGCGGGACAATGCTTCAGGGCCCCAGAGCTCAGTTAAACCCTGATTGTAGAAACAATATTACCTCAAAATTAAAATGAGGCGGGGTCATAGATAATTTTGCAGATATGAAAAGCAAAGATATAGCTCTGGATTTGTTTATTTTTATCATACTCCCACTTAGTTTTCATAAAGCGTTTAACTTATTATTAAATGAATTTGTTCATTGTTATAATAATGTAACAATTGATCTTCCTATTTTGTTTATATTTATTAATTGAAAAATTAATCATGATTCTGTGCCATGTTTGATTTAAATCGGTTTTTCTGTTTCCAGGAATATTAGCACTAGAGATGGGCATTAACGTTTTTTTCTTTTATCGCTTGAATAAGACGCCATATTGTAACATTGCACTACAGGCAAAATTGATCCATTTTGGTATTTCAATAAGTTGCCATGGCAATTGTACAAATGGCATCAATTTCTTTGGACAAATACAAAATGTAAATCACGTTATATAGTCGTATCTTCTAACTACTAATTAATCTAAAGATTAATATTTAATTGACTATTAATTTGATACGTCGGTCATTTTAATGGAACTGGCTATCTCTGATTGGTAACTCTGCAACTCTTATTCGCGACTCCAAGTTTATTGACATTTGCAGGCTATAACTCCAATACTAAACTGTGCAAATTAATTGGGACAGGGTAAGAAGAAGTGCTTCTTTCAGAGGACTGTGCTTTTGTTTGCTTCGTAAGTCTGCAGTGCAGTTTTGGTGTTTCCTTCGCTAGAATGGTTCATGTTTTCTTGAGTTTATCTCATATAAACGCATTTGAGTGGCATTGTCTGTCATGTGTTTTTCTGTCGTACAATCCGTTTTGCTTGGTCGCTTCGTCACAATATTCCACAGGTTCTCGATGAAATTTAGGTTGAATCAATTCCTGGGCCAATCAGGAACTCTGATTTGGTTTTCCAGCATAGGGACCTTTACCAGTTTCGAATTGTGTCCAGGGACCGGGTCGTCTTGAGATGTCCAGTCGAGGGTTCGCATGTGCAACGATCCTGCTGCATAATATTTCGATGTAAAACACCCGCTGAAGGCGGCTTTCACAACGAATGGCGCTAGAAGCTCGGATCCTGATCAAGGCATGATGAATTCGACTAGATGAATCAAAATATTACGCCCTGGGATGGTTTTATTCGTGCGAGCCTTCAACAAGACATTTCAGCGCGACTTGGCCTCTTGTCACAGTTTGAGACTGCTGAAGACTTTCACGCTTGAGGATAAAATCAAGGTGCCCGATTAGCCTGGAGATTCACCTAAGTTGGATCCCATTGAGGGCTTGCGAAGTATTGTGACGAGGCATTTTGGTGGAATGCATTGTACGACAGAGGATCGCATGATGAGAGATGCTGTTCAGGTGTGTTTGCACGATGATGAACTCTAGAAAATTTGCATTTGCCTGGTGGAGTCAGTGCCAGGATGTCTGCAGAAGGCCATTTCTGATGGAAGAAGGACGTGAAAAGTGTGTGGTGGAGGTATGGAACGAATGGAAGCATGGTTTTCTGAAGGAAGTGATTTTTTCACTTTGTCCCAATTAATTTGCGCAGTATAGTATATTAGATGCGTGCACGTAACGTCACGTACATTTAAAAATGTCAGCCTGGTGGACCAACAAACGTTCTGTCATATGGAACACATTTAATAATACTCCAATTTTAGTACTGTTGTTGGTTGTTTTTAGAAAAGTGGGGCTGTACAAGGTTTATCTTTTCATGGATTTATTTATTTGAATCTGATATTTAATATTTGAAGTGAATATGAGGTAATTATTGAAATTTATGGCTGCATAAATACATAAAGTATCTGAAATTGAGTCAGATTTTATAGGTTAGAAGTAACATAACAGGATAAACAAATTGTTCAAGCTGAGTATAAGTTATGTTTTGTTGTATAAACTAAAATTTTTGTGTAATATCCATTTAATAAATGCATGATCTTAATTTAGATCTAACTATTACACTATATTTTTGTAAAATCGCTAAAAACTTAAACCGTAGAATTATTTCTAAATTATAGGCAAACCAGTTTTTTGGACGATGAAGATAATCCTAATTGAGTACTGTTTTTAAATATAGGCAAAGTTGTAGGATTCTGCTTTGTGCAGGTCAGAATAATTAGAATTCTAAAATTTTTTCCATCATTTCAAGCAAATAGCTTAACAGCAAAATGAATAATCAATAATATTTATTTGGAATAGAAAATTCAATTTAAATTGTTTTAAAAGATATTAAATCAAAAAACAAATAAATTATTCTTTTATTACAGACTTTTATAAATACTTTTAAAGATTATAGTAATGTTGGTTAGTATTCATAATTTGAAGTTTCATGTAAGCTTTTACAAGTTGTAACATATTGTGGTTGTGTTTAGCTTCCTTCCTTAAGCCGGCTCCAGACATTGGATGTTTGACAAATAGCATTGCTCGCCAAACACCGAATATCAAGTATCTAGTGCTTGGCTTGGTGCTCATGAAATGACGAGCACAGGGATACAGATATGCGATGTTTGACAAAATGTTTGCTTTTCATGGAACATACACGAATATTTGCCTTTGTCTCACTTGCCATACCTGTTTGATTTATTTCGTTTAATTATAGATAAAAATTGGTAATGATTCATAAAGTCTGAATAATTCTGACATAGAAAAGAAACTAGCTGCATTTGCTGTGATAAGCTATGCTAATTTAATGAAAAACAGGAGAAAAATATGCAGGAGATGGTGGATGGCAGCTGTGAATAGAAGTAGATAACTTGTAGGTATTCACTCCTTATGGCTAGTAATTTGGCTACTTGGTCAGAATTAGTGTCCAAAAAAAAGTCCATGTTTTATTTTTAAGATACAGTGCAAGAGTTTTGCTGCCAGACTTATTCTGAAAACCAAAAAAGTTAATTCTTCTCTTTATACCTCAATATCATCAGTATATTAAGAATTAAAAACAATATAAATAGAAATTTATCAATTTTTTCTAACACTGATCAAACGATATCTGTCGTTTCAATGTAATCCTATCATTTATTCGTTACTTGACGAACACTGAATGTGTGGAGCCAGGGCCGGTGATGCACGAGCACGGTGCTCGTCTCCTTTGATGTGTGTTGAAAGACCGACAATCTACGGGAATAGCGAGCACCCGAATGTTTGTGCTCGTCTTAAGACAAGCATTAGTCAAGCAGTCCATCCACACTCTAGGAGTTTGCCGAAACATTTGCTCGGTACTTGACAAACACCGCATGTCTGGAGCCGGCTTTAGCTAAATAAGCTTTAGTAATTACCATGGAAATGTCTTATTTCTTTCATCTCCACCACATATGGATCTTCATAGATAATAAACGAGATATTTTCTATAAATACCTATGTTTTATATTGTCTGACAGAGAATAATAATCTTTGAATAATATAGACATTATGCTAAAAATAATTTTTAAAACAAAATTTCACTAAATTAACATTAAATCCATATTACGCCAACCAAGCACAATGGTATCAAAGGCAATGTTTTGGTTAGTTGGTCCACCAGGCTGGCGGGTTGCATAGATTCGACCATATGATGCACGCGCCTAATTGCAAATCAAAATAAAGTGACATTGCTTTCATTTAAAAACTGTGATAGGCAGCAATGATGCAAATTTTGGAGCTAGGGTTTCGATGGTTTTATATGCGGTGCCAATAAAATTCAATTCAACTATAATATAAATATAAATATAAATATAAACTATAGTAGGTACAGGGCCGTAGCCAGAGTTGAATTTAAGACAGGGCAGCGGTAATTACAGGTAGGGCGCAGGAAAAAATTTGACTTGAACTGACCTGGTGAAGCGATTATCGTCGTACATGTGTGAAACAGTTCTCAATTGTTGGAAGGGGGATGATCAAAACATTTATTTATTCTCCAATGATCAAGGGTTACCTATTTTTCTTTCACTAGGTAGATAATACCCAATTATTTGTACACAAGGTAGTTTTTGATCATTGCTAGCAATGAACTTCAAAAAAGTAACTGCAGCATTAATAGCTTTTCATTTATTAAGGTTCATATTAGGTACAAGCATTGTTTGATATAATAGAATAAAAAAAGAAAATTGAAATAATAGGTCCTTCCTTAAAACCATCGAATTCTTCGATTCTTCATATCATTAAAAATACGAAGCACTTCATGTAGATCAATTGACTTCGTTCTTTTCTTTTCAAAGGCTAGAAATACCATCCCTGCCATTCTTTCGTGACCCATTGACAGCCTCTGAGGCCTATTGATTGCAGTCAATGTTGAAAACGTAGATTCGCACACAGCAGTGCTGCATCTTATGGTCGCCACAGATGCAAAAAGTTCATACGTATCTCTAAACGCCTCTCGCTGTCTGTACAAAACTTGCATTGTGCTTTCCGATTTATCCTCGCGTCGGCTCAAATAAGCTTTGACTACAGCAGCCTCTTCTCTTGATGGAATTGTTAGACCTGAAAAATTTGTTGAAATTGTGAATTGGAGATAAATGAATTACGAATAGCAGAAGTTTTATTTAATTTTTTTGAGCCTACCTAAATTTTGTAAAGGTACCATTTTATCTACATCTAACTCATCAAGACTAACTATGGAATTCAGAAGATCGTTGTTGTCCGAGAACCTTCTTTGTAATTCAGAAATTAGTATGTCCAACGTTTCGAAATACTCAGATTTAAGGGGCTGAGCGTTCTGGTCTTCTATATTTTTTCTCGCTGATAAATGTGAAGGGCCATATATCACGTAATCATCCATTCTATTTGATTTTTTGACTTGTCTCTTTTGCGTCTGGGTCCTACATTCGGAATGGCTACTTGTATATTGATTAGCTTGTTCTAAAATTTTATGGTACATTTCGTCTGATCTCAGTTTAGTTATTTCATTTTGGACACACTTTATTATTGTTATGGCGTCTTTCAATCCTGCGCTTCGGGCTTGTAAAGCTGCGTCTGCAGGTTGAAGCATGGATAAGATTTTTCTGGCCACGACCATGGCCATTCGAAATTCTAAAGTCAGCATGACTTTTTCAATACCAACACTCTTAGCGACGTCTTCTCCATTGAATTTGTCTTTTTTAATTTCATCTAAAGTCGTCAAAATTGAAGAATAATTATCGTTTACAACTTTTGTAACCGTCAAGTGTCCTGACCAACGCTGTTCGAGGAGCCGACCAATCCTTTTTCCATCGTACAAGGCAGCTATTTTGGCATGTTGGAAGAATTCATGTAACATGATGCATTGGTCAAAAAATAAACGAATAAAAGTCATTTTCGAGATAGTCCTTATGACTATCAAATGCAAGCGATGGTTATAGCAGTGGACGTAAGGAATTTTTTGGTCCAATTCATTTTCCATTCTGGTCGCAACTCCTGAAACTTTCCCACTCATTACACTTGCGCCATCATAGCATTGGCTTAGCATACGAGAGAGGTCAATGTTATTTTCTCTGAGAGTATTTAACGTTAATTGCGTGAAAGTGGCTGCATCAAGATTTTCGGTAGTTATAATTGTCAGTAACGACTCATTGACGATTCCATCTTTAACGTAACGTATTGCTATTGCAATATTTTCGCGGCTATTTTTATCTCTCGTCCCATCTTCCATAAGAGTGAACAAGTTCACGTCAGATTCCTAAATATCTTTAACAATAGAAAATCGTACTGCTTGAACCATTGCTTGGATTATTTGATTCTGAATTTCAGGTGAACGATATGTTACATTTTGTGGTATATGACAGAGAGCCTCTTTCAAATTCGGATCTTTCATACACGTGAATTCAAACAAGTTCTGAAATGAGCCCTGTTCTTTTTCTTCCTCTAAACTATAATTTCCACGCAATGCTAATTCGTTTACAACTAAAAATTGTATTACTTCAATAATAGACTTCACGTAATAAATATTTTTTTCTAATGCTTTTTCATGTATCAAATTTTCAATACTGCTAGTTGTTGATATTCTATATAATTTATCTTGCCACATAGCCATGGCTTGTGTATGAGAGTTGGTCTTTTCGTGTTTTGGAAAACCAGTTTTAGAGTCAGTGGCATTTTTCCAGTTTCTGAAACCTGTGGAGGTGTAAGAAGTTTGTTTGCTTCTGTGAGGTAAAAATTGCTGACAAGGATAGCAAAACGCAGCATCTTTCTGGACAGAATACTGCAACCATTCATACCGCTTGAACCAGTCCGCTACAAAGACCGTATTATTTTCTTTTGGATAAGTGTTTAAAATGACTTGCTTTATTGGTTCTCCAATTTAAGCAATATCAGAAGGAATACCATAGCTATCATGTTTCACCAAACCTTTTTCCATAGGATTAGGAGTAGTTGTACATTGTCCTTGTATCTGTTTTGAGGAATGAGGTTTTTTGTTGTCAGTTTCCTCTTCGATTTTCCGTTTTTTGCCAAAGAAAGCCCGTATATCCATTGCGAAATCAATCTATTTGCACCATAGTTCACGAAATACTGTTCTTTACACTGCACTACGCACTATCAACCAACTTGCTATAACCCTCAAGTTGCTCAATAAAGATATTATTAAAGTTTGGGAATACCCCGAAAGCATAGATTGCAATACGCGCACAGCCTCCCACCAACTTACTTAATTTCATGCCATCTATGGGCAGAATAAAGATCTAGTGTAATATGACTCCTTCATTAATTCGGAGTTGCTTAGATGTCGCTACGCTACGCTCATAGTATTTTTTTTTTCAATCATATCAAACTATGAACAAACAGTTCACTAATATATTATTATAGTCGATAGTATTCTTTGAGGTAGGGCAGTAGTACTTTAAGGTAGGGCATTGCCCCATAATGCCCACCCCTAGCTACGGCCCTGAGTAGGTATATAATTCTTTTGTAGAAATATAAAAGCTAGCTGCCAGTAGAAGACGTATTCTATGTTGTTATTAATCTTGTTGAAGAAAAATTTTGATTTGTCAGATATTTCAACAAATTCAAAATAATGTTTAAAAACTCATTTTGAAAATAAAACAAAAAAGAAGTTGTTTTATTATTTTAGCGAAATAATTTTAATTATTGTATTTTAGTAGTAGTGTAATATTATTTTCTGTATTCATTTAGGTTTTTTTTATTGATTACTGATTATTGGTGGCGTTTAATTCCCTTTTATTCGTTATCTTCATAAATCATTTCAAACAATACTCTAGTTAAACTTTGTCTTTAGTTGCAGAAGACGCTTCCAATACAATTGTGAGAGATGCTCCAGCAATTTTGAGCGAAACCATCAACGACACTGCAAATTCTATGAATTCAATGTTCAATGATGCATCTAATTCATTATTCAACAACAGTTTTACTGCTATTTTGCCACAAGCATTAACTTCATCAAATGATACTGATGTCTTGCCAGCAAGCTGTGGACGCGTTAACATTATGGGAACTATAGTTCAAGATAGTGCTCCGTATTTGTTCCCGTTTATAATTGAATATTCGCTTATTGGTGCTGCTGTTATTTATGTCATGTGGAAGCACATCGGCCGATATCCAAGGTAATATATTCAAATGTTCACATATTAATATACGGTAGATTTTTTCAAATTTATCATTAACCGTTATGTGATTAGTTTTAGATGAATATCACCAATTTTACCATAAAACCAATAAACGAATATTGGCAAAGTCCTAACTTAATGCTTCATTTTATTATATTGTTGTTTTTCATATCTCAATGTTGTAGAATATCAAATCCAACAACTTCACACTTCTATTTAAGTTCAGATCTATTTCATATTCTTTGAATATTCAGAAAGTGATAAAATTTCTAATTACCTATAAATAGAAATACCTATTTGAACATAAATTTATTCGTTCTTTGTTGTATTGATGCATTTAAGATAAGCTCAAAGAATTTATCGTGTGCTGCCGGCCACTTATTGATTTTTTTTCTCCACAGACCTGTATCTGAAGAAGATTTAGAACACCGTCTTGAAGTAATGCTATCTCGCCGTGCTGTTGCCATGGCTCAAGCTCAACAACACGGTCGAGTGGATTGCGTAGGAGCATCCAAGGGCTTGTTCTTTGGATTACTGCTGCTTGTTGGATCTCTTATCTGTCTTATCCTTTTCTTTGTGCTGATACGTCATCCAGATCTCAGTTTGCTGGCCATCTATCTCGCAGATGTTTCGCATTGTGTACTTATGGTGCTGAGTATCATCGCTATCATTATTGGATTTATAAGGTGGGAAATGCTTTTGCTAGTTGCTATTATTTTTATTATGTTGTAGTCAAAAAAGCGCGTGGAACTCAAATTTGCATACAGCTTTTACTTTGACACCTAAGTAATATATTTAAAAAAAACACCATTTTTTATGTTTTAAATAATATAATTCCTCTCGCTCTTTTGATTAAGCTATAGAAAAATTAATTTGCTCGTTATAATTGGTATTTTCATTATTTGCCATAGTATTCATCATTTTCCTTTAGACTAGCACATACAAACGTTTAGATATTCATTATTTCATTTTACATTTCATTTTCAATTGATTGAATTTTTGGTTATTACAAACTATAAATAATTAGCTCTACTATAAACTGGCAGTCGGAACTGGTACGATAGCAAAAAATAAGGAGTTATTTATATATTTGAAGCGCAAAGTTACGTTCATAATATGGTAATGTAATGATAAAAAATAATTCAACCTGTCTTTTTTCGATATCTCTATTCTTCTTTTTACTTGAAGCTTGTATGGTAGAACCCGTAGATCCAGTCTTCGTGAGACCCTAGTTTTGTGGCACAAATTTCAGAAGGTATGTAGTGTTACTATCAACTCTGATGAAATAAGGCCTGTCAGTTGTATTAAAGCAGTGGCTTTATTCTGTTGCACGCTCGCATTTTTGAAAAACTTCCTTTAATAGTATCGAATTGCGCTGCGCGCGTCTGTGAGCTCAAACTTGAACCCGAGACAACCAAGAAGATTGAACTGAACTTCTCATGTTGGGCTGGAATCCAGTTCGTTTAAGAACTATTGCGCGTAACATAAGCGATCTTAAAGTCAGAATACTAGTTTCTAGACCAGATCACAGTATGTTATTATCCCTTAAGACTGATTACTGCAGATGTACTTATGTAAACTTAGAAATATGGAGAAAAATATGAATTGCCTTTTTGGACGAAGAGGTGAGAGTGCGTTAAGGAGGAATATGGATTCATACTGCGCTCAACCTATAAAATGTCGGCATTTGCTTTCTCATCTCTTTTTCCTGAATAACAACCACTTATTGTGCTAGTGCAGCACCAACAACCAACATATTGTGAGCACTTGTTTCCTTACCTCTATTGGCGACTAAAATTACCGATGGCGGCGCTGCTGTAATACAAACATGGCGGCTCTAAACGGTAATATGTTTGACGTTGCATTCGATTTGTATATATTTTGAGACTTTGTTTGAATGTGAAGAGGGTTGTATTTTATCATTCTGGTAAATTTCAAGATTATATTTCAACGTTATGTACTCTATTTCATGGATTATTCTTTCATGATCCATATATTTGCAGATAAAGATGGATGTGTTTGGAGGTTATGTTCTCCGGCTAGTATCAAGAGAACTCTTCAGTTATTTGAATGCAACAAATGTAAACTGCATATTCGCATGTGTTTTTTAACTGGTTTGTCAGTTCGTATTTCCAAGATCCATGCTTTCCTTTTATCTACAAGTTCTGAATCGCCCCTATATTATTGTTAATAAAAACTTTTCTTCCGTCTTCTCGCGGAAAGCCATGAAAACATAAATTTCGATTCTTAGCCGCCCTCAAATAACAACCGTACACACAACAGCTCACATTGCTTATTTTTGGTTTAGCAGAATCCATAATGGTAGATATTTGAGAGTATCAGAGAAAATGAGAGGTTGGGAATAAAACTTAAAAAGAAAAATTAGTCTTGAAAAAGTCTGATTTTATTAGGAATATTAGACCTGGAAAAATTAAGGAACGGAACGAACAATTAAGAAATAATCAAAGTCATAAGATATGATAAAAACAAAGCAAAACACTACTACTACGTCTTATGACGGTTCATACATATTAGCATTTTGGAAGGTTCATATGGTTGCCGCCAGAGGGCTACAAGTTAATTTTAGTCGCCAGTACAGTGATCTCTAGTAAGTGCCAATTCACAATGTGCGTAAACGTAGCGAGTACGTAACCGTAAACATAAACATAAAGTTGAACTACTGTATTTCAATACCCGTGTTCACAATGTTCTTACGTATCTCTTACATTTACGTATTGACATAAAAGCTACGTAATGAAAACGTAAAGTTGAGATAAATTCAATTTTATGTTATGTTTACGTACGAAACAACTAAAAGCGCATGCGTCAACTTTAAACACATGTTTTCATCTAACAGTTAAAAACACCCTGGATCGAAACATGCTTTAAATATGATTTACATAGAATTATTCATAAAAAAACAACAATTTCTTCCTCGTCTTATTACTTCTCTCGTTGGCGACTTTTATAACGCAGTTTCAATCTGGTTTCAATAATAATATAACAATCGCAAGATGTTTTTCAGACATCATACAATAAAACAAAACAAGCTAAACTCCAAACTAATAAAAGTGAATCCGAAGAAAAACATTAAACACGAAACAGAATCGAAATCAACAGAATATTTGAAAATGACAGTCAGAGAAACCAACACAATACATCAATAACCCTAATTTGTACCAACGTAAAATGAAAAAAACACTTTATTTTGATATTTTACGTTACGACCATTGTGAACATACATAATTTCTTATGTTTATGTTTTTACGTACTTCTTATGTTTACGCACATTGTGAATTGGCACTAACAGAATGGATACGAAAGTGGACGTGGTTTCGTATCGCCAAAAAATTTTATGCAATCCGCACATCTGAAAGTATAGGCGTCGAGTTTTAAGTTTCTAAAGAGAATTTTTAAATATGGTACAGTCAAGAAGTTTGTGTTCATTCGGTAATTTGTTGTATTCAATAAGATCTTTGTGGGATTAAGTATTTTGTATCTTACTTTTATGTTTCATTTCAATATAGAATACAACACGAAACGTCCGAAAGATGAAACGGAAAGAAATAATTATATAATACGACACTGTTTACAGTCGAAGCTGAAGAGAACAGCAGCTGGATCATGCGCACAAAATCATTTAAAAAAGAAAGTACTATAAAATTAGACGGAGAAAGTTACACTTCCATGACATTTCGAGGCGACAGCCCCGTAATCGCCACTGCAATGTAAAAGCGTACGAGATTCATGTCCATTTAGAGGTCACTGTCTAAATAGCAACCATCTCTCTCGTTTGTACTCTGTCTCTATATTCCTTACCTATGGGTACATAGAGCTTCTCATAGAGAAAAATAGTTTTATTACAAGATGTTTAACAAGTAACTTTTCTTTTATCTGTTTTGAAAGTATAACTTTTATAAATCTGTAAACTATTCATGTTTAAAGTAGAAAGACTGTATGATTTACACAAATTAATATCATAAATATAGCGACAATAATGAATCTTCAAATTATACAAATACAGTATGCAGTTGATTTTTGTGTCAATTTAAACTTAGTTTGCATTTTGATCAATCAAAAGGCTGAAATCATGGCTCTATGCTGTCATAGTTTATTCTTAACATTAATGAACTATAGATCTAAGTACAGCCAAAAACGAAACTATGATCTATCTGACTGAAGTTTACAGTTTTAGCCGAATTGGGAAACAAGATACAAGCTGGTAGATGGTGTCGAGCGCAAATTTTAGTTAGCACCTTAGGCTAACTACTTTGCCTACTATTGCAAACATCCAAAGTTTGTTTCAAAATGAGAGAGTAATAAATCAAAATTTGCAAGAGTAGTATTGGATGTTTGTCAGCTGTGCGGCAAATAATTCCACAAGAAAATTAAGATATAAATTTACTAGTATGGTCATAGAATGCCGCACGTTTTATACATGGAACGAAACTTATCTCCCAAACAATAAAAACACTGCTATAAACTTTCCGACAATCCATTTTGGATCGTTACGCAGACGTAGATAAGATTTTTCAGTGATATTTGTGTTGACTAAAACTGAACAACTTTTTCCTTGTAATTTGCTACAAACATCATCGATTGCCAATGGTTTTACATTTTAATGGTTATCTTCTATTTTTGTACAAATCGGCTGAGCCGAAAGCGCACTTTATATAATAAACTCTTCGAATTTTTCGCATAAATTCAGAACAATCAGTCGTAGCAAACATTTCTATAACATCTAGTTGTACACCTTGCATTATGATTGCGATCGGCTGAACCGAAATCAGACTTTACATAAAGTGCATGTTCTTATAATTGCAAATGTTTCCCAATTGACAACAAATTGTTCCGTTTTTTATAAATTTTAATTTTATGTATGTATTTCATTAATCAGTTTGAAAATACAAATTGGTTGTGAATTACATCTTTCCACCATTTGAATAGATTTTTGTATCCAATGATGTACAAGTAAGTCGCGTGATGTCCACGTCAGATTTTTAGTTATCTTAATTTACTCAATTTCTGACACATCACAAATGAGGAAAGTTGGACTAGTAATAATAAACGAAACTTTCCTACTTTCCCAGCAATATTTATGTAATAATTCGGTGTCAGTTGATACGATTTTCTGAAAATTTCATTACGTCTAATTATGTGACTTAGGATGAGTTTCCTTATTTATTTATCCTAATTAGACAAGTTATTTTTTGGATTATATTCTGGTAGCAGCATCTTGATCATTGTTTAATTTTACCTGACCTCGAAAAATTAACTGAGAACAAAAATGTTTGATCTACTAAATTTTATACTAAATACAGGCTGGGGCAGAAAAACCTATCCGATTTCAAATCCCTTTTTCTCAGAAGAGGGGGCAGGTAGAGTAGTGGGGTAAAAACCGTTAGAAAGCCGGTTTTATGCCATTTGTCAGTAGTCAACATGCCTTGGTCTGGTGAACATCGTGCTTTTGTTATTGAGCGGTTTATCGAATGCGACGGTTCGATAATTGCTACACAACGTGCTTTTCGAATTCATTTCGGACTCGGGCGTCATGATCCTGTTCCACATCACGCTACGATTAAAGTGTGGGTGTCAAATTTTAGACAGACGGGTTCAGCATTAAAAAAGAAGTCGCCTGGACGTCCCAGGACAGCAACAGGACCTGAAAACGTGGCCAATGTGAGAGCCGCGATTGAACGTTCCCCGCGTCGTTCGGCGCGAAAACATTCGCTCGCTTTGGCGATTTCCAACCGCAGTATTCGGCGCATTTTGCACCGGGACCTCAAAATGCAACCCTACAAAATGGTTGTTGCACAGGAATTAAGTGAAAGGGATTTTGAAACCCGTACGAACCTGTGTCGCGATCTCCGAGAACTCCCAGACGACGATGTTGTGCTCTTCACGGACGAAGCCCATTTTCAAAGGTTTACCAGCATCGACCAAGGACCCTTCTTGCTTTACGAAGGGAAATTGCTCTGGCAATTGAAGAAATTCCTGTGGAAATGACGGTGAAAGTCATGGAAAGCTACCGCGAGCGCCTAAATCAGTGTATCCGCTCCCAAGGACGACATTTGAGTGATGTGCTTTTCAAAACTTAAATTTAAAAATGGCATAAAATTTGCGATATGTTAATAAAAAATTTTTTTTGACAAGTTGACTGGTTTTAATTTTATATCGTTTTGAAATCGGATAGGTTTTTCTGCCCCACCCTGTATATACAATTATTTGCGCGCCACTGAAATGTCTGACAGACTGATTTATTACTCTCTCTCCTGAAACGAAGCATACCAAATCAACCGACCGTAGATTATCTTTGCTATAATCTATATATTTATAGTGGCTTGGAAAAATGAGAAAAGTACCAGTTTCATTTTCCAGTGTCATAAAGAGAATTTCACTCAATAAGCATGCATCTTATATTTGTTGTAGCCAAAAGTTACTTTATTTTCAATTCTTTCTAGTAGAAATATTAATAGCATTCAGTTCAATCATTCTTTTAGTTGATAAGCATAGCATTTTTTTTAGTTTGCTTGTATTTATGTTATCATTTTGCTTGCGCTGAACGTAATCTGCAGATCTCGGCATCTGAAGAGCACGTTCCATTACAGGGTGCAGAGTTTGAAGTTCCGTACCGAAGAGCAAAATGATCTCAATGATATCTTACTGCGTGTATCAGCTTTTGGACTTTTCATTTACGCCGTATTCAGTGTGATTGCTGGTTCATTAGCCGCTTTTACACATGTACCTAATCTGCTGGTCATGATCACTGGATTGCTCTCCATTGCACAGGTTTGTATAATATAATTTCCACATCAACGGGAGTCTTTAATATTTTCACAAATTTGCAGTGTAATATCAAGTCCCGTTGATTTTCTGTTTTAATACTGAAATTATTGACTATTTTTTGTTTTAAATTATAGGTTATGCTCCAACTGCTGTTTATAGCAGATGTCTCTCGTCGCCGTGTCCACTTACCAGAGCACGATCGCTCCAAACCAGGTCGCCAAGTGGTTACCTTCTTGCTCATCTGCAATGTAACCATGTGGATCATCTATACATTTGAGACTCAAAAAGTTGAAGCAAATCCAGTCCAGCTTGATTTCTATGGATTCCTTGCCTGGGCTATCGTGCAAAGAGTCACATTGCCCTTGTGCATTTTCCACAGGTTCCATTCGGCTGTCACGCTTGCTGAAATATGGAAAACGAGTTACAAAGCGCGTCTAGAGTGAACAGCTTCTTACACTCGTACTTATCAGACATTGACGGTTTTTATTTAATTTTGAATTACTTACTTGCGGATGATATTATTTCATTGCCAAATAGATGTAGGTATGTTTTTTTGTTTTTAATTTATTTGTACATAAATCATTTCAATAATCAACGTATTTTAAACTCATTTCGAATGCACTTTATATACCGGAATTCTCGAAAATGCTCATTCCATTAGCAAAATTACAAAATGTGTTGGAAATACCGTTGATAAGTAAGTATTTAGTATTAGGAACATATTTCGAATACTTAAAATCATTTTTTTGTCTAGAAGGTAACCAATACTTAATCACATTTTCATAAACATCACCGCTAACGTACTTTATTATTTGAAATATATTATCTTTAATACTAGATAATTACTGACTTATTGTTAGATACGATCAAAATCATATTAAATAGTTTAGTTTTTCGCTCATGATAATTAAACGCACAGACTTAAAGTAAGATGTAGCTGACGGTTACATACATAAACAATTTAACGTAAAAACTTTACAGTTGAGTTGCGAACTTAATTTACCAAAGAAAAGAAATACCACTACAACACATCACGTTAGTTTGTTGTAAAATGTTGTTGCAGAAAAATTTTGCAATCTACAGTAATTTCATTGAAACTGATAGTTTATTAAGTGAGAGTTCTATATTAATTCAGAAATTTCAAATTCACATTTTATATAGATAATTAAGAAGAGAATATATGTGTGCTAATGAGAAGTAAATTTCTATTTAGCAAATAAAATATTTAAATGTTCAAGTAACTCGATGTAAATAACATAAAAGAAAATATGACTTATCATACCAAAGATACCCATTTACAGTCAGTGTATAAAACTGACGTACATTTTCATGAATTCCTAGAATACCATTGTACTACAACATAAAATGTAGTTGTAGAATCTATGTTGACATGAATTTTTAAATTCATCTCATTCATTTAAATTAGAAACATGAATAGTTCAGTGTATCTAAAATTAAGGCGACTGGAAAAAATACGTAATCTTAGTCGTCATTCACTCATACACAACACAAGTACACACATTATAGGTATTGTTCAAGTTTTCTCTTAAAGAAAATGTTCGTATTTCTACTTTTATACATTTACACAAAAATACCTATTCATTTGAAATAGATATAACATAATAATTATGAAAACAATGTACTGTTTTTGCAATTTATGTGGACCATGGTTATTAAAAGTTTGTAATTTACAAAATTAAGATACGATACTACCTGTAGTAAGACTTTTCTGTAAGAATTTTCTGTATTTGTGTGTCAGTTGAATTATTTTTTATATACGGTTGGTTGCGACGATGTTCTATTTGTTAAGAACACATTAACACACTGATTAAGGTTAGACAGGACAGGGAAAAATTAGAAATCGTAAGTTTAAGGCGAAGGTCTCGGTGCGATGAAAGTTGATCAGGTTTACAAAGTGGGAGAATCATGAATTGAGTAAAGAATTATAAATTATAAATACTCTTCAAGGAAACATGTGTTATGAAAACTATAAAAATATTTGGCTTGCATAATGTTCAACTTAAATTCAAATAGAAGATCAAACTTCTCATAGTTTATAATAATGACAAATTTTTATAAACTCGCGCTTCTTCAATATTCAATAACATTCCTGCATTCGCATTATATCTACTAATTGGATCAGAGCAGATCTGCAGGCTCTTACGGTGTCGCAGCTAATTTTGAAGTATACTTCGAATTGCTCAGTGGCAGATTTACACATTTCCCAAGTATAGGCTGTTGAATTTTTGCTGCCCTTACCTCTGGTTGGGAGCTGCGAGCTTTGTGTTTTACTATACATCAAAAAACTGTGTTACATATTTTTTTAAAATTTCTGTAAGACAGCTATATAAAAAATTGCCGCCTTAAGCTCAAGTCTACTCAGTCTGCTGGTAAATCCGCTACTGGGCTTGCTTACTAAGTAAGCAAGTTATTCTGTAGTATTTTCGTATAAAGGTCATGTGTGGAACATGTTAACAAATATTTTTTTAAATTTTTAATATACAAACATAACGATCATCCAGTTCCGTTGATATTTGACAAGAGAACAAAAAGTGTTTATAATTCTTTACTTGATGATTATAGTTAATTATTATACATAAATATGAAATGTGATTCCAGTTATTAAATACCAATACCTAATTCAAGATATACACTTTATGCAAGTACGTAGATATAGAGTATACTTAATTTAATTTTTTATTAATAAATTTATCAATTTAAATATAGATGTATAAGTAACTAACCGTCTTGTGCATATGTGTTACATACCTACAAAAAAAAATTGTATCGGAATTAAAGCAGTGTACTGAATCGAAATACTAAAAATCATTGTGTTAGAGTTTAGAATCTGAAATATTCATTCGAAATATATGTACAGAAACATACATATTATATATAAATCAGCCATTCCTCAAATTACTACATTCTATGGTAACGTAAACGATATGACTTGTTTTGTTGAAAGTTCCCGATGAATTTGACTTTGAATCAACTGCTAAAGAGTAGAACCAACGTTATGCTCAATGATTGTCCAGAGAATTATTAATTATAGCGTAAATGATTTGTAATTGATATTCTATAAGGGCTTACTAAACACTGCCGTTCGCTCTGTGTGTTTTAGAGTTTTTAAATAAAAATCAATATTTTAAAACAATAAATTTGTGCTAATCTTCGGATATGAGTTCAGAAAAATAAATTATTTTGCAGTAAAGAGGTATATATTAAATATTTTAATAATATATTAAGTGTAAAACTTCTGTAATAAACGTACAAGTATTAAAAGTTTATTTGCATTGTCTCATATTGTATGTAAGAAAACCTGCAAATATAAATATACTGTTACGAAACATTCACTATTTGAGTTGAATTATTATCAGTTATTTTCATTTCAAATATCAAGGAATCGAAAATCGAATGAGCCGAATCGAAATAACAAATATCTAAAATACTGAGATCTCGCTCGTGTCCGATTAGTATACGGTAAAATGATAAAAAAAAGAAATGATTATTAATTGATCCCTTTTTGGGCGTGATTGTATAACGGCGATATTATGGAACGAGGATAATTATACAGTTTTTATTAATTTTGTGATAGGATTATGTGAATCTTATTCATTCGCTGCTTGTGGAAAACCGGAATAAATAATAACCCCAGAAATGATACTCAAATGTGAAGGTTTATGACATCAAGTTTTATCCAACTCACGAAGTCTCGTCGTCTTTTTGTTTATCATACTGGATTTCAAGTTTTCAGGACATTATTTCATAGACCGTCTTTAGATTAATACAATGATATTTACTTTTATGATCAATTCAATATAACTTATTGTTCATTTGAGTTTATTACGACAGTAGAATAATAATCTTCACCAGAACAATGATTAATAACATATCCAACAATAATCAGAAACATGAAAACTCACTGATAAGTTTAAAATATTATTTATTCATCATATTTAGTGTAAAACTTGAAGACCCAATATTTTTATGTACAAAAATGGTAAATTATTCAATTAAATTAAAATCTCTTGAGTTATTTTCAAAATACTGGTTATTTAAACTCCTATATAGATCTATCTTCAATCCATACTTGGCTGAACCAATTTCTCGTGCCAATAAAAAGTAGATCGATGAATTTTATCACAGTCGTACGGAAGCGTAGGAGGGCTACCAAAATATATATTTTTTTAAATATTCCCCTTATATTTTTGCTCTAAAAACAGACATTGCAACTTAAATATTTGGCATTGCTATTCAAGTATTAAGTATTGACACTTAATTTTTTAGGAGTGCTACTTAATTTTCTTGTATTATATATATAGAGTGGCTTAACACTCCAGTTGGAGTTGGGCCGCTTCTGTGAAGCTTTCTAGATCCTTTTCTTGAAGGGGATCAGTCTTCTTTTCTTTTTTCTTTAGATTCTTTCAGCTATATTTTTCCATGCTTTCCTATCTCTAGTTTTTCTTTTCCAATTTCTTACTCTTGCTATTCTTAAATCTTCTTCAACTTCTTTTATCCACGTTGATCTTGGTCTCCCTCTTTTCCTTCTTCCTCCTGGACTCCATTCTAGCATTGTCTTTATTGGGTTTGTGTTCTCGGCTCTCCATACGTGTCCTAACCATTTTATTCTTTGTTGTTTTATTTTACGTACTATGTCTTCTCCTTTTAATTCTTGTTCTATTTCATGGTTCGTTCGAATTCTAATCTCTTCATCAGTTATTTTTATGGGCCCTAGGATTGTCCTAATTATTTTTCTTTCTATTATTCTTAATTCCTCTTCATCTTTTTTAGTTAATGTTAAGGTTTCGGCTGCGTCTAATGTTACTGGTCTTAATATTGTCTTGTTCATTCTTAATTTTGTTGTTTTTGTTAACAGTTTGCCCGTTAATAGTTTCTTGTTTGCATAGAATGCTCTATTTGTTGCGATTATTTTCTTGTATTGCTAATTGATTTTCTAGCATTGCTACTCAATTATATTTTTTATTCAATTTTGACGTTTTAAAGCTACATTATTAAATCCATAGCAACAGTCATAAGTAAATCTTTATTCACTAGTGATTTAAAATGAATTATTAGTGATTTAAAAAAATTTAAATCACTGTTGGAATTCTTTTTCATAAAAAGATTTCGATTTCTGAGGAATAATTTTCCCAACTGCAGCGGCTGCTTCGTTCAAGATAGTATCGGGGACGAGAACATTGTTTAAATCACTTTCTTCTATCATTTCAGACAATACTTTTCACAATTATAACGCTTCAATTCAAAATTCACAAAACTGACAGTCACACTCCCGAATGTTTGAAAAACAAACACTCGTCGCGATATCAACGAAGCTCCCTTGCAACTGCAATTTAATTTTTTTGAATTTTGTTCCTCTGTTTCATGTCCCAAAAATTTACGCAAAATTGAATAAAATTATGTATACAAACACGTGAATTGAACCTCTTTATTTGCTCGAAGAATTAAACCACTCGCGCTATACGCGCTCGTGATTTTGAACTCTCTTCTCGCAAATAAACAGTGGTTTAATTCACTTTTTGTATGAATAACTAATTTTAGAATTATAATCATGTTGGTGCTTTTAGACTTTTATAACTCTTGGGCGTATAAAGTTGCCAAGCAATAGCTATTCAAACAATTTAAAATCGTATTTAATGTCAATGGGCGCATTCAACGGGCATCTATGGTCTCTGAAAAAGTTGGGCATCGAATAGACGAACAAAGAGCTAAGTGCCAATTCACAACGTGCGTAAACATAAGGAGTACATAAAAACATAAACGTAAGAAATTATGTATGTTAATTGTTCACAGTGGTTGAAATGTAAAATATTAAAATAAAGTGTTTTTTTCATTTTACGTTGGTACAAATTAGGGTTATTGATGTATTGTGTAGGTTTCTCTGACTGTCATTTTCAAATATTTTGTTGATTTCGATTCTATTTCGTGTTTAATGTTTTTCTTTGGGTCCACTTTTATTACTTTGGAGTTTAGTTTGTTTTGTTTTATTGTATGATGTCTGAAAAAGATTTTGCGATTGTTTCATTATTATTGAAACTGCGTTATAAAAATCGCCAACGAGAGAAATATTAAGATGAAGAAGAAATTGTTGTTTTTTTTAATTAATAATTCTATGTCAATCATATTTAAAGCATGTTTCCAATGACGTATTATTTTCCATTTAATGTCTTTTTTATGAATCATACTTTATTTTCTCTTTTGTGCTTTATTGAATTATCTGTTAGATATTTATTGTATCTTGACGTACTATAAACATTTTATTGTAAAATAGTGAATTATTAAATATACAAATATAATACGGTAGTTCGAAAAATAGTGTAGATAACAGAGGACTTAAGTGCATTCAATCTCTCAGTTATTGCCCTCGAATTCGTTTCGTGCGTCTCGATATTCCATTTTTTCCAATCGAAATATTGATACTCCAATAATTATTAATATTCACCAATAATTATCGATATGAGTCAATTAATATCGATATTCATCGATAATTATTGACTTCCATTGATAATTATCGATATTTATTAATATTTATCGATATGTCGGAAGTTATCGGTAATATTTCCGTATCAAATATCGATATTTGAAACTGAATATCGCGCAGCCCTATATTGTATCCGGGGAACAGAAATTGTTGAAGCTATTTTTAAAAATTAATTTTTGGCGGGAAAAAATTATTTCTTTCATTCGCGTTCCCGGGATATAAATTTGACAACAAATTGAAAAAATAAAGTAGAAAGAACCACTTGTAAGTTATCAAATTTTATTTCCTTATTATTACATGTGTATAACATATCACGTTTGCTATGTTTTGGTTAAAGTTTAATAAAAGATTGAAAAATATTGCTATACATATTGATATTCACACGCTGAGAATACTTAAAATGAACTTCATAATATATATCACTTTTTATGTAACCGTGCAACAAAAATATAGAAGCTCAGTAAAATACAGAAATAATAGTCATAAAATATCTAAATATACATTACTAATATACAATAACATGATATTTTTTAGAGTTTAAATTTTAAATATCCATATTTATAAACTACAGTTGAATATAAAACTTAACAACTAAACCGTATCATTAATTATTTTAATATCTGTCCCATTAGTTTCTAAATATGGATACTAGAATATTTTAAAGTCATTTTAAACATCTCTTACAACATCTTTAATATTTCATTTTTTAGCTACACAATGTTGCCAAGCTAAGCCACCACAAGCCATTGAAATTATAAAGTACAAGATTACAATTATAACTGCTCCAAGTATAACGTAAAGTTTGATATTTTTCCAAAACATAGAACGTGCAAGATTTCTGCTTGTTGAGCGAAAAGTCACAGACTGAAAAAAAAAATATATATCAATCACGTTTTTACGCATTTTTGAGTCGTCAGCGGCTGAATTGAGTTGAATACGATATTATTTGTAAGAGAATATAAGAGAGCTCAAAGTGTGAAAAAATTGCAAAGAAAAAAAAAAAAAAAAGTTATAAAAAGAGATTAATTCTGTAGTAATAGAAAAATTCGATTAAAACTTATTTTTTAATCTCATTTGATGAAAAAATAGTAGCATAAAATTATTTACAAATAAAAATAAAATGATTCACTTACATTATTGCTCAAATTTTCTGTTTTATTTACTAGAAGTTCTAATCTTTCTCCTCGCATAGCAATATTATCTAAAATACCAAACAAATTTTAGTAAATATATTTGAATCCTGATGCTTAACATACCTATATTTTTGACCATAATATTTTTTAGTTCATCGAGCTCGCCATGAACTTTCGAAATTGTATCAACATCATGGGATTCGCTATAATGCTTCATCTCATTTGCTAAGACTCTTCCAAATTCTGAATTCATAGCGTAAGCCATGGCATTTTGTATGCTTGAGGCATAAGCAGCTTGAAACCGGCGTTTGACTTCATTGAGAAAAAGAAAAGCTCTCGATCTTTCAAATTCCTAAAGAAAAAATGAAAATAAACTCTCAAACCGATTTTTTTTTTAATTTGAAATATTACATGACATATGTAATCAAAGCTCCTACTTTGAATGTAGGTATTAAATTACGGGAGTTCACTTAAGAGTTTTAATTTTTATCTCTACTAGTTTCGGTCCCATCAGGACCACCTCCAGGGGGTCGATTCTTGAAACGGTGAGAAATTTGTATAAGTGAGATGAGAAATATTTCTCACTTTGCTCTCATCACGCATACGGCCGATGAATTCGATTCTTGAAAATAGGTGAGACTTTCTCACCGATCTTTTAGGTCGTGGTTATGCAGTGAAATATTTTATGCGCGCGCAGCTTATTAATGTCAAATCGAAATGGACGACGAGAAAAAGAAATATATTACTCATGAGTAGAAATTGGCTTTGGTTGATTTTGTAGAGTCAAAACCAAAACTAATTAAATGTAAATTTGACTCCCAATTTACTTACAAAGATGGTAATAATAAACGTTTATTTTGAGTGAGTAAAAGATTATTGGGAATTCAGTCAATTTTTTTGATTATATTTTTCTTTCCTAATTTAAAGTTTCGGCTGTACCTCGCCATCTTCAGAAGTGCTATAATTTAATTATTTGATTACTGATTATGTATGCTATGATTGTCGGAAATACTTGAAAAAGAATTATTTTGTAAAACTAAAAGTGTACATTCATGTGTGTTTCAAACGTAATTTTTTTCCGCTATTTTATTATGTTTAAATCACACATAAATGTACACTTTTAGTTTCACACAAAATTATTTTTCTGTAAGTATTTCCGACAACCATAGCATACATAATCAGTAATAAGATAATTAAATTGTAGCACTTCTGAAGATGGCTGAGGTATAGCTGAAACTGTAAAGTAGGAAAGAAATATAATCAAAAAAATTTACTGAATTCTCAATATTGTTTTACACACTCAAATTACCTCGTCCAGTCAGCTTCAACAATTTATCCAATATTATATGTACTATATTCGATTAACAAGAAAACTATGACTACGAATTTAAAATAAATATATCACATTTTTTTTCTCAACTTTTAGCTTTTTCTTATTCATAAATTTTACATATATTTATTTTTGCTGTACCTACCGGAATTTTGTTTTGTCAAATAAAATGGCGTAATATAAAAACAATACTTCAAAATCAACACAGTAACTGACATCTACTGTTCTCACTAGCCAAACGGTGGCGAGAAATGTTATACGTGATGAGAAAAGTGTGACATAAAAATAGGGGAGAATTATGTTCAAGAATACGACTTGTATCTCACGAGGTGAGAAATAAGTCATGTGACCATTTTTCTCATCTCACTCCATTTCAAGAATCGGTATCCAGGAGTGAGAGTTCAAAATTGAACAGCATAATATAAAAACATATTGAGCTAATTTCAATAGTTTTCTCAATTAAAAAAATACATTTATAACGACCGACTGTTGTGGAGGTCCAAGACTAAGTAAATGAGAATAATTACATAATTACTCAGTCTTGGACCTCCATAACGGTTGGTCGTTGCAAATTGTTATATATTTTTTTGAGCTAAAAATCTTTTTAGTTTTTATTCAAATTCAATTCCAGGAGGAATCGAAACTGTAAAGTAAGAAAAGTTAAAACTCTTGACTGAATTCAATTGGAAATAAATAGCTATGGTTAAAATTATATTAACAATAAATCGTATCAGAAGTTATTGATTTTAAAGGGAAAAATCTTTTTAGAAGGCGTAATGAATAGAACATTTCATTTATTTTGTATTTTGATGAAGGTAGCACGTGTCTGCCGTATCATAAGAGATTCAAATAAAAATATGTGAAAAACAATGTCCAAATGAAGCATTTTATTGATTTTTAGTTGAATCTGAACAACAGTCGTAAGATTAGGGCCGAATTAAACAAATTAAATTAACAAATATCGAAGAAAAGTACTATCAAAACTAAATACAATACTATTTTATGTTCAAAACTATTTTTCGAACTAGTTTTCTTATTCCTCTAGGTATATCATGTTACCTGTCACGTTTTCACTTACACAGCATATTTCTTTTTTGTACTCATACGATAGTTTCGTATTACAAGTCATATACCCAAATAAAAATATTGTAAATTATTTATCAACATGATTTTTAATCCTGCAGTAAAAATTACTACTTGTATTGTAATAGAATTTATTTCAGCATGTTGTTAATTTTATTTGAAATGTTCAATTCAATTTTGATTTTATGCTTTATCTTTCTAGTTTATTATTTGAATTACACATTTGTTTCATAATTATGATAACAAATGAAAATCCTGATACGTATTTGTGGAATGAGTAAAAATAAACTATATAAGGGCGGTGCTTTTGCATTTCAAAATATAAATATAATTGCAAAACGAGTTCTAATTTTCTACTGCAAGTTAAAGTGACAGGAGTAATAGCAAAATAAATGAATCAATATCCAATCTACGACTTTCATTTGTTACAAAATATTTTAAAAGACTTACATCATCGGTGATACACATATAAATAATACCATTTTCGCAAACGTAATGAAATAAATAGTTGCCATGTGAGTATGTTAATTTCTCATTGTGAGGAGGAATTTTGGAAATAATCTGCTCTGTTACTTCCGCAAAATTTCCAGCACATGTAGCATATTTCGCTAGAACAGTTTGTCCCCTTGAGATTACACTGTATAAAATCGGCATCTGAAACAAAATTTAGTGAGTTACTTCAACTGCTACAAGAATTCAAACACGTAAAGATAACACAATGGTCCGATAAAGAGAATACGAAAACAATGAATTTAATAAATAGAATTACTTATAACCTTTGTGTGCTTTGTTCACAGCAGCAACACGACAGTCTTATCTATGAAGATGCGTACACAAAATCAATCATAAAAATAAATGTCTCAATCACAATAACTAGGATTTAATATAAACGTCAAACTTAGCAAACAATAACATTATGACGCATTCACAGAACCATTTATGTCATTCCTAGTAACTTTCATTCAGCAGTAGTACCAATAGCTCGAAAATAACAGTTCCAATATTTAGACTGCTAAATAGCTCAATCATTTATTAACAACTTTTTTATTATTCTAAAATCATACAGAAAATCGCTCATTATTCAATCTTTCACAAAAAACTAATATAAATATCACAAGAAAATATTCACTCATTTGGGACACAGAGCCGGCATTAGATATTAATTTACAAAATGGAAACAAATATTTCTTGGTTTTAAATCTATCTTATAATACTGAACAAAAAAATAGTTTCCATTTAAATTTTATTTCAATTAATCAGATTGAAAACTACGGAAGCGTAGAAGGGCCGCCAAAGTTATTTTTTTTAAATATTTCCCTTATATTTTTGCTCTGAAAACTGACATTGCAAGTTAAATATTTGGCATTGCTATTCAAAAACTAAGCCATAATTCACAATGGGCGTAAGCGTAAGAAATGCATAAGTGCCAATTCACAATGAGCGTAAACATAAGGAGTACGTAAAAACATAAACGTAAGAAATTATGTATGTTTACAGTGATCGTAACGTAAAATATTAAAATAAAGTGTTTTTTTTTCATTTTACGTTAGTACAAATTAGGGTTATTGATGTATTGTGCTGGTTTCTCTGACTGTCATTTTCAAATATTCTGTTGATTTCGATGTTGTTTCGTGTTTTTTTTTTCTTAAGTTTCACTTTTATTAGTTTGGGGTTTAGTTTGTTTTGTTTTATTGTATGATGTCTGAAAAAGATCTTGCGATTGTTTCATAATTATTGAAACTGCGTTATAAAAGTCGCCAACAAGAGAAATATTAAGACGAGGAAGAAATTTCTTATTAATAATTCTGTCAGTCATATTTAAAACATGTTTCGACCCAGAGTGTTGTCAACTATCAGATGAAAACATGTATTTAAAGTTGACGCATGCGCTATTAGTTGTTTCGTACGTAAACATAACATAAAGTTGAATTTATCTCAACTTTACGTTTTCATTACGTAGCTCTCATGTCAATACGTAAACGTAAGAAATACGTAAGAGCATTGTGAATACAGGCATTGAAATACAGTAGTTCAACTTTATGTTTATGTATACGGTTACGTACTCTTTACGTTTACGTACATTGTGAATTGGCACTAAGACATAATATTGAACATGTGCGATTCTTATGGCCGTGTTCACAATGCTCTTATGTATTTCTTATGCTCGCGTAGTGCATAACAGCTGTATAAAAAAATTGAAATCATCTCAACTTTACGTATTTCTTTCGCATATATTTTCTTAATATGCATGTCCAATATATTTTTACAGACACAGACAGTAAATGAATGAAAATCAATTTGTTTTTGTGGTTAGGAATATTTATATTCTTTGTTTTAATAACTATACTAAACAAATTTTATCTTCCAAAAAAGACATTTGATTGCAAACATGGGCAGAAACAAAAGTAATGCCCTAAACTAAAAGCTTTCATATAAAAAACAAAACCAAAAGCAATGAAAATAATTTTTATGCTATGCTCATTGTGAACACGCGAATGATTTTCATAAGAATTATGTTATGTACTTCTTATGCTTATGCCCATTGTGAATTAAGGCTAAGCATTGACCCTCAATTTTTTAGCAATGCTACTTAATTTTATAGCATTGGTACTTAACTTTTCAGCATTGCTACTTAGCTTTCTAATATTGCTTCTTAATTTTTTAACATTGCTACTCAATTTTCGGGCATTGCTACTTATAAATTTCATTATTGAATATTATTTATGAAATTTAATTATTAATTTATTACTGAAAAAAAAAAAATCTGAAATAAATAAAATACGATAAATTTTGTGGGAAAGGTTTTATTCAGTAATTTTAAAATAAGTTACATGAACAAGGGGCATTTCGAAGCCTAACTATTCCTGAAAATAATTTAAATAAATCACCGTAAGTCTATTAATGAAACAATTATTTATTCTAAAATCAGGTTTTAACCTTGAAATAACTTATATTTTAAAAATAGTTGGCCAATTCGAGTTAATCTTTTTTTATTTTAATTACACGAATAAAAATCTATATAAAAATATAATAATAAGTCAATATCAATTATTCTATTCCGTACCTCTTCAGCGGAGTAGGAGCTGTCAGTTTAACCAGCGATCGACGCGTAGCTTGCCGGCATTGTAATTTATCTAAATATTACTCGAATCATTATATGAATAATTTAAATATACTATAAATCTTTTCTAGAATTTGATATAAAGTCTAATATTGATCAAAAATAATTTATAAAACATCAAACAAGCTCGTAATATTCGGTTATATTAATGTCAACACCAATATCCTTCATGATACAATTAGTTCAGTTATTTGGTCACAGATAGCAGCACCTAGCACGTTTTGGAACTAAATTTATTTATAATAAAAAATAGCGACTATTTGGCATATTTATTCACCCCAAAGTGTTTTAAATATTTTATTTTGGATAAATTCAATATTTTTGAATGATTAAACTACCAACAAATCTTTTATTTAATAAATATTGTTTTTTTGTTGGCACTCATTGACAGGTGCTGCCGCTTGCGGAGAATTTTTGAACTTTACTCATGATGTTTGAAATCAAAACAAGAATAAAATACAAACAACATTTATTGTAATAATATATTTAAATTTCAACCATACAATTCATATTTACTCAAAAAATTAATATACAGGTTAGTATTGACTCAAAATCATCTTACGAACTAATTAACAAATTATAATTAACCCTGAAAACAATTCAAATAGGTTTTACAAATAAAACAACTGTAATTTTGTGGGAATAAGTTTATTTTGGAGATAAGGAAAGGATACAAAGGTCAAAAATTTATTTGTCGAGTACTCGATGCTGATGCGTTGTTGTAAGCCTTGTTCGTCCCCAGGCAATTGCTAAGGGGAAAGAGACGAACCTTCCTCCGAGAATTCTCCCTTTGGGTCTAGGGAAACCCCAGCAAAACCTAGACCAGAGTAGTGGCTCTTCGCGTGCTGCAACTAAAACAAAAAGAAAATATTACAATCAAATTCAAATTGGAGAAATTTTAAAACTTACTTGGGCTTTGCAAGCTGCGGGCTAAATACAATCAGTGGACTTTTTTGAAGATTTTCGGACTTCTCTGGAATCTGGTAACTGCTGAAACTGCAGGCTGGTTTCTCCTGAAGCTAAAAATTGGAATATTAGACCAATTATTTCAAAAACAGTTATACAATGAGCAATATTATGTTACCTAGTTGATGATGCGATGATGTTATGATGATCAACGGCCGGCGACCTGAAACAGAAACTTAAAACAAATTTTGGTGAATCACATTCAACAAAACAAATATTGAGAGTTGATTTTGGCTGCTGGGCTCATCCTCAGCTCCTCCCACGACGTCCATTCCCTCGATGTCCAATCCCTCGATGTCCACCTCATCAGCTGGGCTCATCCTCTGCAAATGACCTGCAAAAAAACAAATTAATTAGAAATTTGCAAAAAAGCAATACAAAATAGCTGAAAGAAAATTGTATTAGAACCTGAAAAGTTTATTAGTCAACTTACATCCTTTAGTTAATTTGTTGGAGGTGGTAACGATGAATTGAAGAAGCTGAAAGGGAATTTTTATTAGTCTCACTCATTCAACATTCGTTCAACTTTCAATCGTGTTGTGTGTTTTTGTTTGTGTTTCGCGCCTTTTCAACGGATTTTTTTTTTATTCGAAGAGCTACGCGGTGCGTGATTGTTGCTTTATTATTTACGGAGATATTTTAAAAGTGCTCAATATATTATGCTACTGATATTGACTCTACTTTACTATCCCAATGAGTGCCTGAGCGCTCAGACACTCATAGCACCGGTGTGCTCGTCGTTAGCAAGCAAAAAAAAAAATCTGTTCGAATACGTGGCCAATGCATATTCCGAGGCCCGCGATACCGCCTAATTACGCGATATAGTAACCTTAAGTATCGGTCTCGGCAGCTGTTGTTTCTTGAACTTAATCAAGGACCCCCGCCAGTTACCATATTTTCCGACTTCCGATAGGTACATATCGAGAGTATGCCGTTACTACCTAGCTAGGCCGCTCGTTCGCCCTAGAACTCATTGCAGCCCCACGCGGTGGTGTTCGCCAGGGGGGGTGCCTCTCGTAGCGGTACCTACGTGTGCACCGATTCCCACGTTGGACCTTTCATTACAGGCCTTTGCAAAAAAAACCAAGACATTTTATTAATTTACTACATAATAAAAGCAGAGACTAACATCGCAAATTACATGCACCTAACGCACATGCAATTGCGGAACAAAATCACCCAATTTACATATTTAAATACACAAAATTTGGATCTCTACGTTAATAAGCAATATTTAAAGCCCCAAATATAATGAAACACTTTTAAAATATTTATTTTTTCAACGTATTTCGCAAAAATAGAGCAACGCACTTCTATTCTAATCGATAGCACTAGCAACAATGAACAGAGCGCAATACATTCCAATACAATTTATTTTGAATCTCCGAACTACGTTCGCTTGTCCATAGCGCGCAATGCGTTAGAAAGAATACACAATATCAAAAGATACCTCGTAGCGCTTATACAGTATACGGCCAAGCCAGTACAAAACCAAATCAAACAAGATTGTGCAACCTAAAACTTTAATTTAATCATTTCTGGCATTGAAATATATTAAAATTGATGAATAAATTTGAACTTTGTGTATTTGAAGAATAAAAATATTCAATAAATATTTAAAAAAGTAAATTCAAAATGCATTTTGAATGTTAATTGCAATTTTGCAAAAATATTGTTTAATTTTATGTGATTATTTGTTGATATATTATTTTAATTTTTTTAACAGTGTATTTTCGAAATAAAAACATGCTGTTGAATCCTAAAGTATTTGATAATATTGAACTGCTCAAGGGGTGTAGATGTATGCAGCCCCTAATCATAATTGGTACACGAGCCATGAATTTAAAAATTAAATATCTCAAAGACAGTTAATAATTTAGTATATTGCATCGCTTAAAATAAATATTTTTTTTTTGCGTATACCGGGGGTTGTAGAAAACTCAAATTATGGGTACATACTCAAGAAGGATGTAGGTATATGCAAAATTATTGGCAGTTATTATTTAAAATTAGTGCGTGAGCTATAAATTTATGAATTAGATATTTTAAACCGGTTAATCATTTATTATATTGTACCGCTTAAAATGAATAATTTTTTCTGCGTATACCAAGGATTGTGGAAAACTCAAATTGTGGGTACATACTCAAGATGGATGTAGGTATATGCAAAATTATTGGCAGTCATTAATTGTAGTTGGTGCACGAGCTATAAATTCATGAATTAGATATTTCAAATCAGTTGATAATTCATTACAATAAACCGCTTAAAATGAATAATTTTTTTCTGCATATACCGAGGATTGCGAAAAGCTCAAATTGTGGGTACATACTCAAGAAGGATGTGGGTATATGCAAAATTATTGGCAGTCATTAATTATAATTGGTGTACGAGCTATAAATTTATGAATTAGATATTTCAAACTGGTTAATAATTTATTATATTGTACCGCTTAAAATGAATATTATTTTTTTTTGCGTATACCGGGGGTTGTAGGGAACTGAAATTGTGAACACATACTCAAAAAGGATGTAGGTACATGCAGAATAATCTGTAGTCATTAATTGTAATTGGTGCACGAGCTAAAAATTTAAAAAATAAATATTCTAAATCAGTAATAGTTTATTACAAATCACCGCTCGGAACAAACTAATTTTTTTCACGTATACTAGGTAAAAATTAAATTATGGATACATACATTAATTGTAATTGGTGCACGAGCTGTAAATTTATGGATTAAATATTCTAATAATTTATTACAACAAACCGCTTAAAATAAATATATTTTTTTCTGCGTTTACCAAGTGTTGTGGAGAACTCAAATTGTAGCTATGCACTCAGGATAGATGTACGTATATGCAGAATTATTGGCAGTCCTCAATCGTAATTGGTGCACGAGCTATAAATTAGAAAACTCAATATTTTAAAGACCGTCAATAATTTATTACATTTCACCGCCCGAAATTTTTTTTTTTGAGTATAGGCCTGTTGCGTATCTTCAAATTTCGACGGAAGCGACGCATATTATTAAAAAATCGCATCTTCGAGGTGTGATGTCACCTGTCAATGTTTTGAAATATGTCAATTTTCTTTACAATCAAAATGAAATCCATGACGTACCATCTGTATTCCTAATAGTATTATTGTATAAAATTTATGACAATATTTGTAGACAAAAATATTCTAAAAGAAGCAAATCATAGTCATTATTATTTTTTATTGTTTATGTGACTCATCCAAAGGTTACCAATTACAGTTAGATTTATAATATGTTATATACGTACAGAATTTGAGCGAAACCCTTAGGGGAAAGAGATTTTCTCATCTTGTTTATATTTAAAACAATTTTTGAATTTTAAGAAGGAAAAATATTAAGCAAAAATTTGGTGCTTTCAGAAAAGGATTTTGAGACGAATTCATGTAGCTTGTTCAGTCAATTAAGAAAATCATTTAAGTGGTATTTATTGAGTTTCTTTACAATTATAATATTTAACTTCCCTTAAAGATGGTTGATACTGAGAATTGAATGATATCTAATACATTCTTATAGAATATTGCATAAAATCACACTCGTTTAACCGGTGTTATCCACATTTTTCTTTGTTTCGCTTCATAATCTCTTCTCGGAGACCTATAAAAATTAATTCTGGGCGGTTTGCTTTAGTATTAGTACATCCAACAACACAATAACTTCTAAGTGAATGATTTATATTTATGATTATCGAATAATATGACATACAAAAATGACGTTTGACAGTTTGACGTTTTTGACGGCACACCTCGTAGATGTAAAATTTAACCGATAGAGCGGAGCCATTGAGGATACGCAATAGGCGTATACCGTGGGTTGTGGGGAACTCAAATTGTGGGCACATACTCAAAAAGGATGTAGGTACATGCAGAATAATTTGTAGTCATTAATTGTAATTGGTGCACGAGCTAAAAATTAAAAAAATTAATATTCTAAATCAGTAATAATTTATTACAAATTACCGCTCGGAACAAACTAATTATTCTCACGTATACTAGGTGCGGTAGAAAAATTTAAATTATGAGTACATACTCAGGATGAATGTACGTATATGCAGAGTTAAAATAAATAATTTTTTTCTGCGTTTGCCAAGTGTTGTAGAGAACTCAAATTGTAGGTACGCACTCAGGATAGATGTACGTATATGCAGAATTATTGGCAGTTCTCAATCGTAATTGGTGCACGAGCTATAAATTAGAAAACTCAATATTTTAAAGACCGTCAATAATTTATTATATTTCACCGCTCGAAACAAATTTTTTTTTTGAGTATACCAGGAGTTGTGGAAAACTAAAATTTTGGATACGTATTCAGAATGGATGTAATCATTAATTGTAATTGATGCATGAGCTATAAATTTAAGAATTAAATATTCTAGATGAGTAATTAATTTATGACAATAAACCGCTTAAAATGGCTAAATATTTACCAGGTGACAGGTATTGTAGAAAATTTAAATTGTAGGTACGTACTACGTACTCAATATCCTCAATATAGAAATACGTATATGCCAAAGACAACATATACTCTAAACAAAGCAAGTAGCTGTTTGTTTTGAAGCTGGCAGGACAGAAAGAGAGGTACAAGGATAGAGCTATCTTTGACCTACTTGTAATTGTTTCACTAGATGTCAGCTACGTAAACATTTTATTAAATACGTTTTTCATGAGTATATTAAATTAATAATAACTCTTTATTGAATCATCCAAATTTATATACATACACGTACAAAGATACTGATCCATCTTTCACATATTGGCACTTACAGCAATACACTGTACAACTTCGGATTATTATGATAGATTACAACAAAAATAATGCTCTAAAAATTGTGAAATTAGTAAATCTGCTTCATATAATTTATAATTTGATATTTTATATGTTATAATTATACTTACTATCTAACTGAATGATGATGCATACTTTTAACCTCAATATTTATTGTTTTTAGTGATTTCAACTGACAGATGGCCATAGTGACATCTTGTGACAAATATTTGAAGTAGGTCAAACGTATCTCTATCCTTGTACCTCTCTTTCTGTCCTGCCGGCTTCAAAACAAATAATGTACAAACATATGGGATGATTCATCTAGAGTATATGTCATCCTTGGTATATGCAGAATTATTGCCAGTTCTTAATCGTATTTGATGCACGAGCTATAAATTTAAAAATTAAGGCTCGGTTTACAGTATATTTTTTATTTAATATCGAGATTAATTTAATCATGCGATTAATCTTTCGTCGGTTTACAGACAAAGAATCAACGCGATTGAGTAATTCAAATTTATCAAATTAATAGGGAAAGTTGGCAACATATTTAAATACAGAACTAGCTTCATGCTTATCCTGAATTGACAACAAACTGTCTGTTAAGTTTCGCGTTGCTCAGATAGTCTTCGCAGTGACACGATAACTTGGAAACGACGCTGGGTTTTGTGAAAGAAACACAACTGGTTCAGGATAATCAATAAATCTATTTACAACACACTGTAAAAATATTTACATCATCACAATTACGAATGTTGGTGTTCAACGATATGAACATATTATTAATGTATCGACCGAATTGTCGAACTTAGATTGCATTACTAACAAAAAAAACATATTTTATATATCTAACACCCTACCACGAAACTATCTCAAGGCGGGGTGTTGCAACATAGCTACACTTGACCACCCCTATCTAGAGAAGGGGTCCAATCACAAGCAAAGTTAAGAAAATGGAGAGGTTGCGAATTGCAACCCCAAACAAGCATCAAAAATTACAATAATCAAGTTTTAACTAAACATAAATTTTACCAGATTTCTAACAAAGGTTGCCGCCAGGCGGATTAGAAGAAAACGGATTAAGTCGTAAACGTATAAATTCCAAAATTTCCAAACCAATCCGTAATCCTAATACAGAGGGCCGTAGGCAGACAACCGGCACCAGAGTGCAATAAAAATACCAATCTTAATACTAGTATTCAACTGCTCGCTTGAGGAGCTAAAGATAAAATAAATTAAAATTCTACGAAACTAGTTGTTTATTTAAAATATGTTAAAACATGAATTTGCGACGCGAACACTGTCAGATTGAACAATTTTCAGGAGTTGTACGGTTGCGCATATGAAACGAATTTTTCAAAGAGCAGTCAAAGTGTGTTGAGGACATAACATAACTAATAAAGAATTTAACAGAACTAGAAAAGGGAAATGCAATTGATATTTTAGCAGGGTATAATTTTCGAGAGTAGTATTGGATTTTTCTCAAGTATGCGACAAATGAATCTACTAGAAAAATAAAATATATCTTTACTACGATATTCATAGAGAGCCGCACACTATGTACTTGAAACAAAACTCACTTCTTGAATAATGGAAACACCTCTATAAGCTTATCGATAATCCCTTTTTGACCCCAACATAGACGTAGACAGGATTTTTCAGAATGACCGGTTTATGTATTTATTTCATTTAAAAATAGAAGTTCTTCATCAAAATTCATATTTATTTCAACTTATTATGTGTAGTCGATATAAAAATCAAATCACTATCAATTTATATATATTTACATTATATACCAAATTCTAGATTTAGTTCAGGTGGTTAAATCTTAAATATTTAAGTGACTTAACCCAACCTCAAAATAACTGAGGACTGAAATGATAGATATATATTGAAATTCAGTCTTTTCGACTATCCCTGTACAAACAATTATTGGCGCGCCACTGGAATCTCTTTGATATACTGATTTATTACTGTCAGTTCATTCCAAACGAAGTATAGTGAAGAACAGTAAATTTGGGATGCAAGTCCTAAATAAATAATTATTTCTGAAATAAATAAATAGAGACTAGTTATATAGCATATAATTTATTTCATAATTTTCAATTGTTAACTTAGCACTATTTTCATATTTATTTATTCCTGTAAAATAAATTCGAAAGGTCTTTGAGATAAATAAAGTACAACACAATTTTTTGGGTGAGGCTTTAATTGGGGATTTTCAGTGGTACAAGAAAAGAGAATATTTTTAAGTCTTTATTTCGACTCCTGGCAATGACATTGGGGGAAGAGTCGAATCTTCCTCAGGAAATTCTCCCTCAGTTCTTAGGGGAACCCCAGCAAAACCTAGACAAAAGTAATGGCTTCTTCGCTGCTGCATCTGTAATAAAAAATAAAATATTAGAATCAGTAGACCTTCTTGGCCGCCTTCTTCGAAGGTCTCTGGAGTCTGATTGCTGCTGGTGCTGCAGGCTGCTATCTCCTTTAGGAGAAAACCTGAAACAAAAACTTAAAACAAAATTTGATGAATTACATTCAACAAAACAAATATTGAGAGTTTCGGCAGCTGGGCTCGTCCTCTGCGCATTCTACGATATCAATTATCACATACATTTAATGAAAGAATCAATGCGTTGATTTGGGCATATGTGACGATTGTTAAATTATATTTCATTACAAACTATGTACGGAGAATTAAAGGTTGAAGTCTGAGTGTGACAGAGATGTCTGTTAGCTGGTTGAATGTAAAATGGGGCTCATACCAATCTCATTTAAGAGGATGGCGTGATTTATACGTAAACGGGTAGTTTGGGAAGTCCGTACAAATCTTGTAATTAAAATTTCGACTGTTTCTAATTGAGCTGGAGCCCCGAACTAGGAATTAACTTTTTTTTCCATAGCCCCCTTGACATGGATATCAAATGGAATGGTTCAATGAATGGAATGCGATGAGCTATGTGACGTCGTTCTAAACTTAACATGGCGGTGGACGCCCAATTTTGTTGATGTTTATTAGGCTTTTTATCGATTTCCTGGAATTTTCTTTCTCTCATCTATTTCCTAGAGATCTTTCGACTTGCACGATTCAGACGAACGCTTAGTACAAAGTAATTCATTATTACTCAACACCTATTTAACTTATATTGTTATACATTTATTTCTGTGCTCAAATTTAATTTACTAAGTTGTTACTCATTGAAACCAACAACTTTACTATGGTCAAATTTTTGAATTGGAGCCTCAGCAGTGGCGTAGCTTGCCTTAGATGGGCCCTGTATCAAAATTTCTTGGGGAGTCCAAACGAAGGGTGAAGATTTTCCACCAAAAAACAAAACGCTCTCATTGAATTAAAATAATTATATATTGATTATAAGTTATGATTTACAATTAATGCTCCTAGGAGCAAGGTTAGCCCAACCATATAAATCAAATTTATACACTTCTCTCGTCTTGTTTTCAGCAAGCTTATTTATTAAATTATCTATAGTTGAAGACGGTCTTAGTTTTCTTATAGATTTTCTGCTTCTATAGACAAAAGTGACAACTCTGATAGCCGTTCCTGTCCCATAGAAATCCTAAAATAATTTTTTATCAGTTTTAATTCCGAAAAACTTCTTTCAGCTGTTGCAGTTGTAACCAGGAGGGTCAAAAATAGAAAGCATGCTGTTATTACCTCCGGAAAACTGGATGCAAGGCTATTGAATTTTATTAGTAATAATTCCATGAGTTCGTTAATGGAATAAATTTTCTGAATTTCATATTATGAGCATGTTTTCAAAGCAATTACTTGTGTAATCCATGATCTAAGATGATGGTGGCGGAAGCCCCGACTCTTAGGTTTGAAATTTCTACGGAATTATTCGTCTTTTTGAATGTTCCATAGCACTTCACATATTTCACAAATATTTTTTTTTAGTGTGATATCTTCTTTATTAACTAATTGTTCATATAGATCATCTGACATGTCTTTACTATATTTAGCAGATAGTTTTCCGCCATCCTTTTTTATTATTTCGTTTGAAAAAGATAAGAGTTTCTCCGGTTGTAATACTTCGAACGTATTACTCAGGCCACAGATGCTCTGAAATCTTTGTTTAGTTTGAAAAATTAATATATAAATAGACTTTTTTGGTTTTAATTCTGTATATTTATTTTTATTTTTGACGTTTCGACTCTCTAACCGAAAGACTTCTTCAGAAAAAAATGATACAAAAATAAAAAAGGCAAGAAGGTATCTAGATAATTAAGAATTAAAAATTGAAAATAAACAGATAACTAGATGTGAAAACGTGGATTCCACATTTAGTGCAAAAAGAACAAAATTCCTCTGGCATTTACCCAAAGTCTGAGGAAAAACCACGTAAAAACCTCAACAGAGGAATCAACGATATGAGTCTTGACAATTATTAAAGAGAAAAAGATTTAATTGATATAACACATTAGGACGATGTCCCGTTTCTGCAACGCACACAATTCCAAAGTCAAAACATGTCATAAATTTTTTTTTACAAAACTGAGTTTCAATCATGTACATGAACGTAATAAAAATAAAAATCAAGACAAATATTTTGCAAATTATGTATGTTTATTATTGATTATTGGAAGCCAGACATTTGCCAACTCAAAACCATCAGTATGGTTGAAATTATTCGGATCTTTAATTATTTCAATCGCTTCCCTGACCAATCTACCATGAATGGATGAGCATCTTGCAATTACTCTTGTTTCTTCAAACTTGATGTCGTGCAAAAACTCAATGGCATGATCAGCAACCGAAGATTTATCTGGATGATTGAGTCTTATGCATCTTCTATGTTCAACAATACGTGTGCTTACACTTCTGCCCGTCTGACCAACATAGACTTTCCCACAGGTACAAGAAATCTTATAAATACCCGAAGATTATAATATAATAATTGTCAAGACTCATATCGTTGATTCCTCTGATGATGTTTTTACGTGGTTTTTCCTCAGACTTTGGGTAAATGCCAGAGGAATTTTGTTCTTTTTGCACTAAATGTGGAATCCACGTTTTCACATCTAGTCATCTGTATATTTTTAATTTTTAATTTTTAATTATCTTGATACCTTCTTGCCTTGTTTTTTATTTTTGTATCATTTTTTCTGATGAAGACTTTCGGTTAAAAAGTCGAAACGTCAAAAATAAACCTTCTGCTAGATCTCTGGACTCGTTTAACAAACCATGGAATGAATTTTGATTTGGGCAATTTCTTCCTCCTTTTTCTGTTTATTTTTTCTTTTCAGAGCGAGAGCTTCACTGGGGTCATCCTCTTCTCTTTCACTCATTTTTCTCACAAATTAAACTTATCAACCAATAAATAATTACAAGAACAAGATTTTATTACAACGTTTGAACGTAACGAATCTCGTGTACGGATTGAGATAAAACGCGTAAACATTGTTTTTCGTGGTTTGTCATTGTCATTAATTCAAACGATGGAATCCCGCAATAATTGATATCTGCTGACACGCGCCGCAGGTTGATCTGAGATGTCTTGTTCTGTGTTGCCAATTTTTGGACACCCGCTTAACCCGAAAAAAAAGAGATTCCTTTTTTGACTTTCGTTGATTTTTTCAAATAACTCATCTGAATTATATAGTAATTCGAAGAACACACGTTCGGGGCTTCTGTGGTTTGGGAGTCCCGAATCATTGATACGGCTGATACAACGGTAGTTACGCCCCTGAGCATCAGTCCATAGTTTGTTATTGGCGTTTGTTTTCGTTTTTCTAATAATCGTCATTACTCCATTATTATAAGGAATATCTAATAAATACAAAAACTTTCAGCATTTACCATTCGGTTCTCTAAGACATTGTGTTTATTTAATCGAGTTTTGAAAATAAAATATTTACAATATCCTCAAACAATCTTCTAATAACATTTTTTTGAAACATTATTTTCGATCTGTCCAAAAAAATTCCGTTTGGCTATGCAAGTGAACAATGTGTTGTTTTTCTTTATATAAGAAAAATCGTCCTACACTTTCTGTTCGAAAGTTTAATTTTACCTCGTAATGCTTTACATTTCAACCTTTTTCAGCCTTACCACATGGGACACCTAGAATTATATTTATCCATATGTTTAACATTGAACGCAAATTGGAAGGCTTTCGCTTTAGAAATCAAAAATCATTTGTTTTATATTATGGAACTCAAGAGTTAAGTTTTCCAGATCTTTGAGAAGCCAAAGCTATTTAATTTCGCTATAACAATATTTAATGTACGAAAGTTTTTTGTGCATCAAATATTTGTAAAAAAAAATATTTTGAGCTACATTTTCCTCGGTTGGAGAATAATTTGCTGTTTTTTTTTCTTTAGGTCAACCATTGAGGAAGCACTTGTAAACTCTGTATTGTTAAATCAATTTAGAAGTTTTTCGCTGCCACGAGTTTCATCCCAAGATAATGACTAACAGAAATAGAATTTAATTTTTATGAAAAAACTTCCGTGCGCGCGAGGACTCTCCATGTTGTTAATTTATTTATTCAGCACAACTCATTTTATTCATTCTAGATTCAGTTGCATGAATAGTTAAATATTTAATAACGCGTTACCAGCCTTAGGTACTTTTTGACATTTAAATGGGAATGATATTTTTACATATTAATCCTAGAGCAAATACAACCTAGAATTGCTATCAGTCCACTCAATTCAGGTTTTATCTACCGAATAACCGATATTAGTTTTGCGAGGATATCGGAAGCCTAAGATCAAACGCTCCGTTTTGACCAGTTTTTCGCAAATATCTCATTTTCCTACGATCGTAGATCATTTGAGGTCATTAAGTATACATTTTACTCTACAAAAAAGATCGTATGATATATTTGCGTATCTATAACCGTAAGCGGAATACCGCGCGTACAACGCAATCATGCATTCTTTTTCGCACTACCCCTGAGGTACAATGCAAGGCGCGTTTTATTTTCAAATGGTATCTCCAATAGGCCTAATCCATCGTCAAAATCAATCAAAATAATCCATTTCATCTTTTCATTCACAGCTGCCGCCCTATTCAGGAAGATGGTGTAAAAACCAACTCCTGAATTTGTAACTTTGTGAAACAATCAGGTTATGATTTTAAACAATTTATAATTATAATATTTATTTATAGAAAGCGACGAAATTTTTTATGAAGGCGGACGATGGGATCTCTCTTGTCTACCTGAGATGGCCTGGAACAGTTCGACAGCTTTTTGAAAGCTGGAATTATCTCGAATATTCCAGACTTTCAATTGTGGAAATCCGATACAATATCATTTGTTTTTGTTCAAGCACATTATTCTTCCGATCTGTGTCACGTGTTTATTAATTCAAGTTTTTTGGTTTTAAGTTGTAATGTCTGATACATTGTCAATTCATTATTAAATATTTTGAGTAAATACACAACAAGGAAAGATATTGCAGTATGATAACTATGAATGAATGGACTTGATACTACAGAGTGATCAAAATTGATTGTCCGTGCCGCCTTGTTTTGATTTTTTCTTTGCCGCCTGCTTGATATAGTGAGCTTCAAGTGACAGATGACAGTTCCTCTGAAAACACTATTCTAACCTAAAAATTTAGTAGAATAATAATAAATTACTTTCTCGTTTCTTGAATCAAATTATGGATAAATCCGTCTTAAAATATGTAAAATATACGCCATTATGTTCTTGCAATGTCGGTAACGTAGTTATCAAAATAAATAAATTTATACTAACTTTATTCCATGAAGATAGTTTTGATTATAATGCGAACTTTTGCTAGTCGCGTGACAGGCAGTCATTATTGATCACTCTGTATATTTATTCAAGGTGAATATTAGAAGTACAAAAATATTATTATCTGGTATTCGAATTGTACTAGCTAATGATGTTGATGCCAAACTATCTCCGTTTACAAATATTTTCATAAAAGTTAGGAATATTTGAACAATTTTGGAAGATATCAATATTTTTGTTATGAACAATAATGAAAAGTTATTGAAAAAATTGGTGAAAAATTGCTCCAAATTTTGAAGTGAAGATCAGTTAAAAAGAATTATTGATTATTATGTTTGTATATTGATTGATGTTCTGGTTAATGGCGTTGTCCTAAAACAATGCTCTACTTTCTGTATCCAGACATTTCAACCATTTTTTTTCCTCCACTTTTCAACTGAATTTATGAGCTACTTTATAACAAGATGTACACTCTCGCTCTGAATATGTTTGTAAAATTAGAAGGAGAACAGCGATCTCTAGAAGATATGATCTCGAGTTGCATGCCCTGATCATTAAAAATTCTTTCTAAAACAGTTTTATTTGCCTGCATAACAGAACGGAAAACCAAATAACTCTTGAGTAATAATTTGTAAGAAGATGCTTTTATTCAGAAATGTTGTTGAATTGCATTATTATTTCTTACTAATTATCATTTTATATTAATTAATTTGACTTTATGAAAATTGTACACAATAAAATAGTTATTTGCTCAATTTGTAGTAGAAGTATAATTTTTTCCATGAGATAAAAATCAATGTACAATCCAAAAATTTAAACTACATCTTCGTGCAATGAAATGTACATTGCTCATTGAAGGAACGTATCAATTTTCATCATTGTATTATTACTACTGAAGAAATCTCCAACAAGGAATTTGAATATTATAAATAAATAAACCCCAAATCAAGTGGAGCTTCATTCAGATTGACTTGGCATATATAAATTTACATATAACACTTTACGATTCCGTAGTCCTGAATATCAAACCAGTGAACTCCAATGCAGTTCTTCGATTCGAATTATCGTCACGCGTTTGTAACGAAACGAAATACATTTTTCATAAAATCAACCCGAAGTAAAACGGCAATGGCACATTTGCCGCATTATATCACATGTCACGCATTCTTCACAAGATTGTAAGCAAAGATATTCGAATGTGAAAAACGAAATGAAACTGTAAGTGGTATTCATTCGGAAGAAGCGGATAAGAAGAACATAAAAATATATTGTCATATTTTTTGACTTAATGGAGATGTCTGGATTTTGTACTCTTTAAAACGAATTCAAAATTTCTACTAGCAATACGTATCTCTGTCATTATGTCTATATAAGATAATATATTATGCAACTATTATTATAAACTATAACCATTCATTACTTCACACATAAGAATAATGATTACACTGATATTTATTTTTAGTATTGTCACAAATTTTATTAGTTGCAGTACAAATATTTATTTTATACATTTGTATGATTTGTGACAGTATTATATTTCAACAAAATTGATTTCGATCCGATTCGTAATTTTACTCTTTCTCCGACCGTTCGATTCAATCTGTGACTTCTCAATTAAACGACCTGGTCCTTTATATAGGCAGAAGGCGTAATCTCTTTTATTCACCTGCGATGGCCTGTAACAGTTCTACAGCCTTTTGAAAGGCTGCTAGAATCATCTCGAATATTCCAAACTTTTAATTGAGGAAATCCACTACACTATAAAATTTTACACATATTTACACTTTCATATTTTTTTTGTGTTGTGAGGAGCATTTTAAATTTTGATCAAAAGATAGCGCTAGAATTTGAAGAATATCATTTTAAAATCTCTGAGTTTTCACTCATTCTTTCATTTTCCGAATATGATTAATTAATTTCGCCAAATAAGTGAATATAAAATTTGTCGCTGAAAATGAATTTGAATGCTCAAAATCTTATAGAAATGAAAAGAATTTTTTAATTGCACTATATAAAAATTAATTAAATTTTTTATAAATATGTTGTGTAAGTATATTCACTGAAAGTGCTATTTGCATTAATTATTTTTCATTGGACGCCGTGGCTATCTTTTGAACTAAATAGTTTCAAAATATTAGTAGAAGATATAAATTGAGAGCTTGTGAATTCTGGAAAAATCATTTTCAAGTTATATTTCTGACTTGACAGAATCAGGACTGGCTTGGCGTTAGAGAAACATAAATTTTTACTGGCATAAAAAATAAATGAAACTGTTGTACAACTTTAGAGCAACAGTATGATTAACTGAGAACTATAATCTACTCATTTATTCATATTAGATAAAATGAAAGGCAATTTGTTTCATATTAACTGCTTACTTTAAGTTCAGCTTAAAATTGAAAATTAGCATTTTAAGATAAATTTGATAAATAAATATCATTCACGCCTTTAACCCGATACGGGTATGGCAGACAATTGAAGTGCACTTAATAGATTGAATAATATTTCCTCAGCCGTACAGTGCTGAGTACAGACATCAAACAAGGAGTACCATTAGTTTTTGTGAAGATTCCCATAGAACATTATAATTCAGTGAAAATCTTACCGACTTTTTCTCCGTCGGTGAGATTCGATCCACCGATCTCAGGATTACAAAACAATTATTTCCACACTAAGCTATGAATAATAATAAATTTGATGAAACTATAAATTTGTTTGAGATACATTTAGCATGCGAAATGTGATGGATGATATTTTGAATTTGTAATTTCTGTCCTATAACTGTAAAGTCATTTTCTCTGTTTTTCTAGAACTGTGATAGATGCGCAAAGAGCTGTACGTCATATTTTGATTGTTGTATTTAGTTTCGATATGAGGGGAGATTGAAAATTAATTTATCTTGATTGTAGAGATGCTTAGTACGTGTTTCTGCTGGCTGGTGGAGCATTGACATTTGCCCGACAACTAGTCCTTGGTTCAATCGCTCGTCATTCGTTTTAGTGGGAGTACGTTGAGAGTAACTAGTTGTAGATAAATTGAAAATTTGAGTTTGAAAAACTAACTCTTGATAATTAAGTATCACATTTTAGCTGTTTTTTCGCGATACACTGGTTTAAAGCTGGTTCATTGTGGTTCAAGATATTCCATTTTGCCGGTTGAATACGGTTCGAACCATGACGTCACACATGTACCATAGACGTTTGTATTCAAACCGGCTTTGAAAGACGGTTAGCAATGTATTTCGATAGTAGTAGGATATCTGAAGCGGGAATAAAGTCAAGCATAGCAGTGAGGACCAACAGCCATAAACAAGTGTGATAGAAGAGAGTTCTGGGTTATGTTGAAACAAAAACTGTCTACCAATATGATTTTACTCAATAATTGATAGAAATTGCACAATTTATTCTAAATTACGCCAATAAAATCGAACTTCACCAATCAATTTATCCTATATTCATATAAATAATTCAGTCTTGTAAGATTTTAACTTTCATTTGAAATTAGCAGCGAGCTGAATAAAAACTTTTTGGTTCGTATTCTCCTCTTGAAGCAACGCTTCTTTTCAAGAATCGATGCATTGTCTTTCCTTAATTAATTTTTTTTTATAGCGCTATATTTATTCATTACAATTTTTATTCAAGCAGCGTTCAAACAAAAGGTAAGAATACCGATATTCATTATCATAATCGCGTATAATTTTTAATCGTAAATTCTTCTCATAGTCTTCATCAATGAAATTTATTAATGCTTATATTTGTTGATTGTTAATTTTTTTCCGATTCTTAGTATAGAAAATTGACAAATAATATAAACGTCAAAATCCAAACTACAGTTTAAAACTAATAGCGTTTTCGATTCATATGCACTAGAACTGCACTGAGTTTTATAGTGTGGCGTCATGCTCGGCACTACAGCACTAGATAGTCATAGCAGACTCGTCCGCCATCTTGGAGCCCACTGGCAAGTCTGTTAAACGTTTAATATCCTTATTTTTATGATTTTGTGTAAATTATGTAGATTTCTAGATTAATAATAACAAGATTAAAATAGCAGGCAGTTGTGCATTTCGTTTTTTAAGAAATTTATCTGCTTGCATTAATTTTCTGCACAAAATCTGTAAATGTTTAGTATTCAAATTATGTAGTTAAAGATAGTAGTATGGTGATTTCAACAAATAGGTATCTAGATAAGTACTTAAATATTTGCTTTGGTCAAAGCAGGTTGAATAATAAATAATAATAAGCACAAAAAATTAGGATTTTTTTATAAGATATCAGTCAAGGTAATCATAGAAAATACAATAAAAATTTAAAAAACAGTTCAAATCGAATGAAACACAATAACTTGCTTCTTGTTTTCATTTTGTTAGCTTATTTGGAATTGTAGCTGGTGGTTTCATTTTTGTTTGAAATTTCAAAATTTCTAATCCTCAAACCTCTCCCAACAGTGTAGTGCTCCAACAAATAATTTGCAATACTGCAAAACTTCTGAAAATTATGACAAATTAGTAGCAAATCATTAAGAATATTACTGAAGGACAAAGATTCTTGCAATAATGCTGACATTTACTCTGAATAATGCACTCAGATTCCGACAATCGAACAGTTAAACTCTAAATTCAAGTAGCTCAGAATATATTTCTCCACATTCTAATGATGTATTTAGAAATAAAAGTTACTCATCTGTAGAATCAGAACCAGTATCTTGAATGAATAATACAACTGGACCCAGAACAGCCCGTCATTTGAAATTATTTTATTAAATGATATTAAAGTTCACACATCGGTAAACGGCAAACAACTGACAGTGGGCTCCAAAATGGCGGACGAGTCTGCTGTGCTTTATCTAGTGCTATACTCGGCACTAGGGTTGCTTGAATACTCTCAAGGTCGTCAGATATGCACCGAGTCCAATCGAATACAGTACTTCCATAGTGATTCCATAGATATAGTGATTTACAATATACTGAGAAAAAGTTTTTTAAAACAGTAGTCTCATAAAAGCAGAAATTTGATATCCGTGTGATGCTCAATTTTTCAGTTTTTTGTTCATATATTTATAAATAAATAAAATTGGAATAATGCGTACTCATTTTCATCTACTATTAACGTATATACAATATATTATCAAAAAAAATCTAATGAAATAATCATTATATGCAACTTACAGCAAAATGCTTGAATTTATATGAGAAATATATACGTAAAAATTGCAAAATGTATGACTCTTTTTACAACAAATGGATGAAAATTTTAAAAATCGGGGAAGCAGGCTCCGTGGTTTGAAGATTTTTCTATCAGAAGCACTACTTGATCATAAAAAATAATCTATGTGACGAGAAATAATTAGATATGCGTAAACCATGTTTTCATGATTTGGGTAAACGACACCCTTAAGGTGATTTCAGGCGACATACCCGTTCATCTCCATTCACTTGGTTGCGGTAAGCTGCGGTATGCTTTGGTCAGAGATGTCGTCAAAAATTTGAATTTCATGTCTTGAGGTAGGCAATACACGCGTAATTCAAAATTTATGTTGAATGAATATGAGATATCTAGTAGTCTTCTTGAAATATTATAATGAAGAAGATAACCTTATTAAAAATACAAGTGTAAATTTGAAAAGTTTTGTAATGCATTTGTCCTATTTGAACTGTGCTTTTATTCTGTTAAAAAGATACATATGAGAAAGAAAATTAAATTGTGTATGTACTTGGCACTTGAGGACGAGTTTAGTACCACAGTAGTTAATGACAGTGCTTTATTTAAATTTATTTATGAAAAAAATATAGCTCATCTTAGAAAAAAAAACAAAAATAACCTAATAAACTTTACACTTCTAATACTTACTACATTTGACATTTCTTAAAAGAGGAAAGAAAGAAGATTGAAAGAGATAGAGATAGTGAACGCACATCTAACCCTTATAACAAGACCATTCGACTTGGAGCATTAATCCACATATACCTATAAATATATATACCAACGGCTTGGACCTGACAGCGTACGGAGTCTTTTATCTCTTTTCTTCTGCAAGTCTAAACTGCGCATGGTCACACTTTGAAATAAGTCTTGATTTAGAAAATAAATTTGACTCCGAATCATCCCGAACGTCCCGAACACAATCTTTCAAGCATCAGAGAGATAAAAGATACCGTACGGAGACGCTTCCTTATTAAAATAGGAGGTCAGCAGTATATATATTTATAGGTATATGCTAATCCAAGCTTACCGGGTTATCTTTTTGGACTCCCGAATGAGTGAACGCAACATACCGTAACTGAAAGATTGTCACCAGAAATCGCCTTTAGTTCAGTGCAAGCAAAAATGGCGGGATGTAGTAGTAGTTATGGTAGTAATGATCAGAATGCAAAAAAAATGTTATTTAATAGAATAATCTATGATGTAGAAAATAAAAATGACTATATAAAAGAAAATGATAAGATACCATGCGATAATAAACAGGCCACTATTATAGTATTTATAGATCATCTTCAATATTCTTATATACCATGAGAAAGCCAGAACTTGTTTTTTGATTGAAACCATCTTTTTGTTTTAACTATGTGCCTGATTCCTTGAAAAAAATTCATACAAATTTGTCAGTTCTTCACATATTTTCTTGGACACCCGTAAATTCTTCCTAAACTAAAAAAATAACTTCGTCAATAAAGTTTTTAATCTTTGGTCGCATTCTTATTTCTTTAATAAAATCTTCATCAGTACTAGACGAAGAAGATTCTAATAACATTTCTAGTATAATAATTTTTTCCTGTTTGATTTCGTTCGTAAACCTCGCCATTTTACTTGCACTCAACTAACTGCTCGACCTCTCGAGACAGAGCAAGTAATCATGCACGCAGAGTGCTCTATTCCTGCCCAATCGAAAACAACGCGAACTGCTCCCTTGCTCCAAAAAACCCAATCGAACACAATTGTTGCTCGCAGTGCAACCTGAGTGCAGTACCGAGCACTGAATCGAAAACTCTATAAGCATTTTGGCGATACCTAAATTAATGACGTCATCATTGAATACGGTTTGAATACATCAACGAATACGGTTCAACGCCGAAAAAACGGCTTTTGTGATGTATGTAGCGTTGTCAAATAACTTTTATATACTGCGGTAACTAGTCAAAAATGTAACTGTTTCAGTAATCATTTCAATTGGTACTCAAATGATATCATTTTTCAATCTTACGATGTTAATTGAACCAATGAATGACAATATATTTTAGAATTCCTTAAAATGAACGATATTATATATATATATATATATATATATATATATATATATATATATATATATATATATATATATATATATATATATATATATATATATATTTAATAAGTGAATTTACCTCCATAAATATGCTATTATAAATTGTGAGCGATATTTTATAATTATTTCAAGTGAGTTCTAGATTTATATCTTCATATCTTATCGAAAATTTTCATGTATGCTAAGCTTTAATTTGTTTTCAGAATTATATTATTCATGCTAGTTTGATTACATTGATTAGTTTGTAATCAAAGAGTAAATAATTCCAGCGGAAATGGGAATATAGTAATGTTTATTGGGTCTAAAATAAAACAATTGATCCCAAAAATAGATCAGAATGAAGAATATTTATTCACTAAACCTTGATACGTGAACAATCAAACTAAAATATATGTAAATACACGATGATACTATTTATTTGCCATGCAGGTATTATACTGATTTATATGTACGTATACATGAATATGAAATTGGAACAAACTATGCAAAATTAACTTTATAAATTGCATTCATCTCTACGAATATTGATATACTAATAATTTGGCATTAAATTTGAGTTACATAGAACACGTGGACATTTTCAAAAACAACAATAAATAATGGATGAATTCGTTTATCACAAATAAGATATTCTAGCACGTAGATCTCGATAGTTGTGAGATATATAGTTTGTTTAAATTAGATGGAATCAACTGAATTATAGTGGGCCATTTTAACAGTGCTTGTACTTTCCGAGGAAGAGATAAGATACGAACGAGAATGTAAATTCAGTATAATTTGTACAGTTTTATCTTATTTTGCGTTACGCAAACATCACGTATAGCCGAGTTCGAAATATTACAAGAGTACTTTAACTTTGAGTTTCAAATTGGCACCCATTGGTTTGTGTCAGATTGATCTCATTTTAAAAATTGTATCAACTCATTACCAAAAATCATGCATTTTAAAGTTTCTAATTTCGATAGGTATGGTCAAAATAATCGCTGAGAATCAAATCAGCACTTGGAATCGAAGCTCCTCGAACTTGCCACAACAACGCGAGATTTATGCGCAGGTGCGTTATCATGGTGAAATAGTATCTTCTTTTTTTGATAGATGGGAACGTTCAACTTTGTATCATTCAATTTATCGAATAATGAAGAATAGAAGACTCCAATTATAGTTTTTTTTTAATGTGAGCTATAAGCACTAAATCATGAGAATCGCAGTGGACTGTTGCCATAACTTTTCCGGCAGATTTGTCTTGGCTTTTGAGGCACAATTTCCTCTTCTCTAATCCTTTCTTTGGACTACTGCTTTGTTTCTGGCGTGTAATGATGAATCGAAGATTTGTATTAAGTCTAGATCTTGAGAAATGTTCAAACGAATGCATTTTTGATTGACTATTGATAAACACGGTGTTCAGTGAATAGTCAGCTTCCGCATACCCAAAACATTACGTGTAATGTGGTGGTCCCAGTCTATCGAAATGTTTACAGCCTCGAATCTTCAGTCTAGTATGGAATTGTAGATTTTCGCGACGATTTCATCGATTACGATGGTTTTTCGGCGTCATATACGTTTATCATCCTGGACTAACATACGGCCACGTTTACATTCAGCCGCCTACATTTTGATTTTCGAAAATGAAGGAGCAAATTCTTTCAATGTAAAATATAATAATTTTATATACCTGTTGGTCTTTAGCCTTTCGAAACGAACAACATGAACTTCAATTTCATCCATGTCATCAGACAAACAAGAATCGTTTATTCACTGACACTGCTACAACAAATCTAATGAATACACAAATCTGAAACTTCGTACAGTGCCATCTGAAGATTTCTACGTATCTAATATGATAGTATTAACCGTGGTAATAGTTATTTTAACAATAAATGTAGCATTTGTTGTACTGTTCGAGTGGTTTCAGAATTATACAAACCAAATATACGAATGAAAGTGTAGAATCTTTTCAATAAAATAAATGAAAATATGGAGAAATATTATGATATTACTCCATATTTTCCAGCATTTTGAATATTTCAATTTATTACAGACTTTATTTTTCAAGCAATTGGAAAACAAACTGTCGACAACAAGGTCTGATAGTTTTCAATAAATTGGTATCTTTGTCTATCTGCGAGTTTATTTGAATTAGGTAAAAGTGCACCTGAGCCAAATATTTGTGACCTACTTTCTTTTCTCCCAATGTTAAATTTCCTTAAGAATATATCGGAATCCTTGTGTTTGTATGTATTCAGATTGTATTAAAATTGAGAACAGGAGAATTATTATTCTCTTCCTTGAATATTTGTATTTTTCTTGTTTAACTCGGTCAGTAATAATATTGCGAAATTTTTGAATCAAATTATACATTATTCAAGTGAAATTTCTGCCCAAGCGTAATCAAAATTTTGATTGCAATTTAAATGTTTCGATGTGAACTCAGCGTTTCTTGAATGCGCAAAAGATGTAGAATGTAGATTAGGCTGCCGACTGAAGAATCCACGATGGAATGAGCAAGTGAAATAAGTGATTTCAGAGAAAAAGGAAGCGTACCTGAAATTTTCGAATGTTGAAGAATCGTCTGGTGATATACGTGAGGAATGATAAGTGCATGCAAGAGGATGAATAAATTTTTGAAGGGAGTGCTTAGAGAAGATAGAATATTACCACGAACATGCAATATCTCAATTTATTAAACTAGTTTGCACTAATAGCCATCTGAATTTGCTATTTATTTGATTATTCTGACAGTTATATCTAAAAGTTGAATAGTAGCGCGAAGAATTAAAGCGAGCGATAGTGGTACGGAATTACATAGTGCGACAATTTGTCAAGTGAAAATTGTAATACAATATGTGTAATAGTATATTACATCTGAGGTGGAAAGTATTTCATTACAGCCGAGAACTTATTATATGACCGAGAGGCGAAGCCTCGAGGATCAGATATAGCTCGAGGCTGATATGAAATTCTCACCGAAGTATGTATACTATTTTATTCACAATCATCCCTAATTTTTCGAGAAATAATTGATCCAATTTCGTTCTTTTTTCAACAAATTAAATTGATGTAGTAGTCTATGAAAACAAAAATGTTTTGAAAAATTTAATTAGTTTGACATTTGTTGGACTCATGATTTAAACATTAAGTTATTTATACGTGTATCCATTGAAATTGTGATAAGTGCAGAAATCAATAAGTTATAAAAGTGAAATGGAGCTATATACTTACCCCGAATCGAACGAAAGTGCTACGGATGTAAGTTCATAGCGATTTTGTTCATAATTTACAAATTGATGAATTTATAAAACATAGATTCACACAGAATTGCAACATAAATCCGCTTATTTTCAATATAACTTGCATTACTTGTTTTATTTGAATCATTGGATAATATGATCGGTATTTCTGACAGCACGGATTATTGTACTTCAACAAAGACTTATGACTGATGCTAGGCAGCCCTGCATAAACATTTCCTACCCAAGAGATGGAAGTATCGCTTCCGACCCGTGAGATAGTCATTGCAGTTGAAAATTATATACTTTCCAACCTCCAAAAGGTTAGGAATTGCCGTATTACTATAATGATTGTGAATAAAAGTTATTAAATCAAGTATTTAAGAACTCGTCAGATCTATTTCTACATCATGTAATTGAGGCATGAATAGTTATTTCATTATGAATTACCTGAAATATTCAATTAAATTTTTTTTATGCCATATATATTTCCATATTCTGATTCATTTTTTCGAAACTAGCAAAATTATAGGGGTGCTTCAAAAAGATTACATCTCAAGTGCCACTGGTCGACACAAATTCGAAATGAAGCTAATAAATAAGTATTTTAACCACGTAATTAATGTTGAAAAACAAATTTATTATTTTTTTTGACGTTTTGTTCTCCAGAACAGAAGTAAACAAATGAATACAATTATTCATCAAAATTTATTTGTTTATATAAATGAATAAAAATATTTTATAGTAAATGTTCAGAATGCTCTTTTTCCTTCTCCCCACAAGCTCTGCATCTTCTTAAAAATTATGCCCTTACTCTTCTAAAAATGCCCGGCTTTCTTTGAATTGTTTCACAGCTTTGCACAATTGCGTACTGGTGTTGCATAAAATCAACTTTTAAGATAGCCCCATACAAAAAAATCAAATTGTGTTGAATCCAGGAGTCTAGGAGGGCATTGAACGAGATCTCTTCTTCCTATCCATCTTCCAGGGAACCTGTGGTTAAACACGAAGCGTAAAATGAGGCGGAGCTCCATCTTGCATAAACCACATATTCATCCTTTGATTAATTAATACATTTTCTAAGAGCACTGGTAACTCATTTTGTAGAAAATCGTGATATGCGGCACCATTTAACCTATTGGGCAAAACAACTGGTCCTATTAAAATATCTCCTAAAATGCAAAGCCAGATATTGAGGCTAAATCGCTCTTGATGGTGTGATTCGACAACGGCGTGAGGATTTCCATCGGACCGAACATGAATATTATATATATATATATATATATATATATATATATATATATATATATATATATATATATATATATATATATATATATATATATATATATATATATATATATATATATATATATAAATATATAATCTATGTAAATCTCATTTTACCCTTTCGGGTGTCGAGATTAGTTTTCCTATCCTTTGTTATTCTATGGAATTTATGAAATCTTTCCATTCTTTCTTATTTGATGCACTTCTTTTCGCTTCTTGACAGCTGATATTGTTCTTTTTTAGTATTTCTTGTATGTTATTTTCCCATGTCTTCTGTGGTCTTTCTCTACTCTTTCTTCGTTTCTTATTCTATCTAGTCTTGTTACCCCTTCTACTCTTCTCAGGTATCTTATTTCCGCAGCTTATATTATATAACAGTATTGGTCAGTATAATACTTTGAATAGTGTCATTTTGGTCTTTTTCTTAACTTGTCTATTGCTCAGTATTATTTTGTTCATCGCGTAGTAACTTTTGTTTGCTGTCAAAATTCGGTTGTTTATTTCTTGCTCCAAGTTACCTTTGTTGTTCAATGTGTGTCCTAAATATGTGAATGTTTCTACCTGTTCGATTTCTCTTGATTTATTTTCACCTCCGTTGCTATTTCTTCTTTCGCTATTACCATTATTTTTGTTTTGTCTATGTTTATGATCATATTGTGCTTTTTTTAATTCCTCATTCCACAAGTTAATGTTATGTTGTAAGTCTTTTTCACTTTTTGCAAGTATTGCAAGGTCGTCTGCAAAGGCGCACTCCGCTATCATAATCCTTTCTAAGTTATGGTGTCCTACTTCAATTTTTTTAGTTTTGTCTTTTATATTTTTCAAGATGTTGTCCAAGTATATAATAAATAATAGTGGACTTGATGCCTTAGTCCCTGTGTAGTGATGAATTCCTTTGGAATTTTATTTCCTGTTCTAACATAGTTGGATGTCTTGTTATAGATACTTTTCATTGCTTGCGTTAGTTGTTTGTCAATCTGTCTTATTTTTAAGATTTTCCACATCTTTTTCCTCGGCACCCTGTCAAAAGCTTTTTCTAGATCCAGAAATGCTATGTATAGTTTACTGTCTTCTCTTATGGTCTTTTCTGTTAGCTTTCTTATGGTCCTTTTCTAAAGCCACTTTGTGCTTTCTCCATCTTTGTCTCTATTAATTTTCTTAATTTATTTTCTAATATTGCCTCATAAATTTTTGCAGCTGTACATAGCAGTGATATTCCTCTCTAATTACTGCATATTCTATTGTCTCCTTTCTTGAGTATTGGGAATATCACTGCTATTTTCCAGTCTTTTGATATTTGTGTGATGTATTATTGGGATTTCAGTCAAATTTAATATTATTTCTTTTCTGCTTTACAGTTTCGGCTGCACCTCAGCCATCCTCAAAAGCGAAATGAATTATTGTTTAAAAAAATTTAAGTTATACATATGTTAAAATTGATATTAATATTAATAAACTGTAAAGCAGAAAAGAAATAATATTAAATTTGACTGAAATCCCAATAATACATCACTCACTTTATTTACAAATCCAGTCAGCGTCAACCATTTTATCCATTATTAATGATATTCATTCTCCTTCCTCTCCCATATATTTCAATTGTTCCGCTCTTATTCCGTCATGACCTGGTGCTTTGCCGTTTTTCAATTTTTTTATTACTGTCTTCATTTCTTCTTCTGTAATATTTTCTTGATTTACTATTTCTGTGTTTTTCAGTTCTGTACTTTCTTCTTCTCTACTGACATTGTAAGTGTGTATTTCTTCCAATAATTCTTCAAAATGTTCTTTTCATCTTTCCATTATTTCTTTGTCTTCTTTTATTATGACTCCTTGCTGGTTTATTAGCTATTTCAATGTTATGTGTTTTTCTTTCTTGCAGTTCTTGATTGTTCTGTAGAATAATTTTTGATTCTCCTTAAGGCTGTTGTCGTAGTACATTATTGTTAAAAAGTAAAGTCTGGCGTAACTACAAAAAACGCTTTGCAAGCTGATATATATAGATACTTGTTATTCTTGTCAGAACGTGTTCATAATACAGATGGTTCAGTACATAGATTTTTATGATAATATTAATGAATAAAGATTGAAAAATTTAGAACAAATTTAGTGGATGCCTGAATTTTTTGTCGGAGAGTGTATCTCAAACACGCTCATCGTAGTGTGATATACACAATTACTGGCCGGAAAAATAGCTTGGCAACAATGACTGGTACCACAAGCTCTGTTTTTGGCTATACTAGCAGTGTTATTTTAAGAATAGTTTTAAGGTAATACAAATATTTCAAGCTATTTTGATTGAAAATATGCAATTAATTTCATAGACATATGTGTTTTCTGTGTTTGGATCTGAAAATTATTTTCTAAAGTATTTGGGAAAATTCTAATTGCGTTAAAACACATCTTGACACAACGCTCTTAGTAGCGCCAAAAACAGAGCTCGTGGTACCAGCCAATGTGTTTAACTGTTCTATACTGATAGAAAACATGTCCAAAAATCTTACGTATAAAGGCAGAATTTTAAGACAAAAAATCTTAGATAAAATTCATTTTATTCATAATAGATATTATCGTTTAACTGAAACCATTATAAAGCAACTATTTCAATCTCTTTCCGTTTGAATTTGCAGGTCGGATAGTACAATGCAATGTTTAGTGATGTACAGTGTTGCCAAGTTGTTTCTGTTCAACGTGTCGCGTCGTATTTTATGTATAAAATGTTCAACTTTGCACTCTCATATCTAAACAATGAGGTGGTCAATAATTTTCTTTTTATTTTCAAGTACGCAGAGCATGTATATCAATTCACAGCTAGTTTTTTAAAAGAATCTGACCGCTAGTTTTTTCATAAAAAATTAAAACTGATATAATTGCTGCCTAAAATGTATACTCTCCATTGCTCTCCATGTTGAAAATTTGAAATTTAACTGCGTTTATCTAGAGTTTGAGATGGTCAATCGACTTCAAATTTTAGGGATTATTGTATAATGATATTCTGAATAAGTGAACAAAAATTTGGAACATTCTGATACTATGCCCATAACACGACAACTACCTTGAAGTTTCCCTTAATTTTGTTTCTAAATTCTTCCCAGGTTTTCTCTTTTGATTTTATTATCTCTGTCTTCGTTATCTTCCTTTGTCTTTTATAATCTTCATAATCCTCCTCTTTTTTGGTATTGATATATTTTTTTCATTTTTGACTTTTTTTCTGGACTTCTTCTATTATTTTTCATTCCACCAGTGTGTTTTCCTTCTCTTATGTGAATTTTTGACTATTCCGCATGATCTTCTTGTTGCTTCTGTTGCTATTTATAGTCGGCTCCCCATGTCTCCCCATTATTTCTTCAACACCCTTATTTTTATTTCCCACTCTTGCGTTAAAATCTCCTATAACATATATTGGTTCTTTTAGTTTTTAGTATTCGGTTTGCATTTTGTCCCAAAACTCATCTTTTTTTTTCTTTATTTTCATCCTCATTTATTGCATACACTATCATTATATTTGCCTATAAATTAGTTTTGTCTTCTACTTGAATTATTAGTAACCTTTCGTTTACACATTTCCGAACATGAATATCTTGAAAATTAAATATTCCATCTTTAGTAAAACCGGCCTCGTATGTAAAAAGAATATTCGAAATTTGGATTATCATGTAAAATCCACAGACAAAATTTCATTCTGGCTTGATAATCAGGAAGATTAAGGGCTTGTACCTGTTGAAAGTGGTACGGATGTAGAAGCTGTTAACACTTGTTTCGAGATTTTCTTCAATAATATCTAACACTCTTTCTTCAACTTCGGGTGTAACTACTGCCCTCGGCCGTCCACTATCGGCAGAACATTTGTGTAATGAACCAGTATCCCTCAGCCGTAGGAAAATTTTTGAAAAATTTCTGGATGGAGGCAATTTGTGATTTGGATAGACTTCTCCATAAAGACGCTGCGCTTGAAGTGCGTTTCTATTAGCACGATCATACATAGAAATCATATCGGCCATTTTAATATTGGAATAGAAAGGCATGGTTTATCACTTTTATGAAGAAACCACACCAATAGAGAGTTTTTGCATTACGTACGTTAAATCATACGCTAACGCTAAACATCCGTTAAACAATATCGTAAACATTAGCGGGTTACGAAACAATTTCGATTTTTGCAAACATTGTGATAGCGTACGCTATGTGCATATAAATGACATTTGGTATGAAAGGTGGAACTCTAAGTTTTTAGTAATTCTCTAAAGCAGAGATCTATCAAAATTTGAATTATTTTGAACGGATATGGATGATATTTTATTATTTGACCTATTAGAAGAGCCATTTGAAGATATCGAAGCTCTTATTCTAAATGATATTTTACAAGTCAGAAAACCGGTTCGTATTAGAAAATTACGATACGGAAGATTCAATTTAGATGCTTTATCTGAGGATGAGACTCGTTCCCATTTTCGATTTTCCAAAGGTGATTTACCCATATTGTGTGAATATTTAGGTATACCTCAAAGTATCATTACAATTCAACGTTACAGTGTCACAGGTAAATTTTATCGAATAAACCATATTACTACTGTAATCAACAGTAACTTATCATTATTTTTTCCAAGGCTTAGAAGGATTGTGCATTCTTTTAAAGAGATTGGCTTATCCTAATAGATTAGTAGATCTGGAACCTTTTTTTGGAATATCTGCCCCGTATTTATCTATAATAGCCAATACAACATTAAATTTAATATATACAAATAAAGGACACTTGTTAAGTGTTTTAAATAATTTGACCTGGCTGACGGATGACAAAATTATTAGCTATGCACAAGTGAGTAATAAGATTTATTTAAAATTTTGAATGTATATTTAGTTAGACATTGATCTTTAAAGGCAATATCAAATAAAGGATCGCCTATAAGAAATTGTTGGGGTTTCATTGATGGGACAGCGCGAGCAATTTGTAGACCAACACGAGATTAAGAAGAATATTTCTCAGGACATAAAAGAATACATTGCGTCAAGTATCAGAGTATTCTTTGACCTGATGGCATTATAGTAAGTCTTCTAGGAGCTTTTTCAGGAAGAAGGCATGACGCAGGTAGAAATATGCACTATGAATCAGAATTACCTATTCCCTAGATTACTGTTGTAGGAATATTCAGAGACTCGCAAATCTACGAACAATCAGGCAATAAAGCAAAATTAACAAATGGACATCAGTATGTGATATATGGAGATCAAGCATATCCGATCTCCGATTTGTTGATTCGCCCTTACTCTAATAGAAACCTTACAAATGAGCAACAAAATTTCAATTACAGGATGAGTTTATGTCGGCAAGCTGTGGAATGGGGTTTTGGTAAAATACTATCGGAATTCGCATTTTTGGATTTTAGAAAGAATCAGAAACTATTATTACAAAACATTGAGAGAATGTACAAAGTAGCTATGATTCTAACAAATTGCCATTCATGTTTATATGGCAGTGAAACTTCTAGTTATTTTAATATGGATCCACCTACATTACATGAGTATTTAGAATGAATTATTTATTTATTGTTTCTATATATTTTATAATCATATAGTTTGTAGTGTTAAATAAATTTCTATTTTTTCAATTTATCATCTAAAAGCATTCTTAATAATTCTTCTTGTCTTTCAGAAATTTTCAATTGATGCTCTCTTTCTTTCATCTCTATTTCAAGTCTCTGTTTTCTTTCAAATTTTTCCAAGTTGAATTTTTCCTCTTCAAGTTTGTACTTCTTCTCTTCCAGTAATAGTTTTCTTTCTTCTAAATCTAATTGTAATTTCTGAATTTCAGTATTAGAATTATTCCTTTCCATAAGGTAAGATAGAGCAGTTTCGTGATTTTTTCTTTTTTTTGAGTTTCTTCCATGTGTGGGAGTAAGAACTGAAAATAAAATGGAAATTTGAAATATCGATGTTTTTTCTTGTAGAATCACGTATAACTACTTGTGGAGCTATTTGCAGTTTGAATTTCCGCTTCAGAAGACAAATGATTGCATTCGTTGATTACCGTTGGTTGATTCTCATCTCTCAAATAGAATAATGGAGTACTGGCGTATTCAGTTTCGATAGCTGACGAAATACTGGTGGACTCTATTTGGCTACCTAGAAATATTTTAATTTTAGTATTCATTCAAATCAAAGTACAAATTCTGAAACTTCTTAACAAAGAGCTTTAATCAATTTCGAAGTAGTATACACTAACTTATATTTGAAGCAGAGTGTCTTAAATCGCTACCAACTTTTTTGAGAGATGTCGTACTTCTGAATTCTCTTTTCATATCTCGAATTTCCTGAAGAAGTCTGTACTTCTCATCGTACTGTTCTTCGGTACCAGATCTGTGATATAAAATAGTTAATAAGCTGATGTTTGCTGAATATTCTTGGATATCAGAATTTTCAGAATTTAAATCTTTTTGTTCCTGTAATTTGATACAATTTAACATTACTCACTGTCAGATATGATAGTTAATTTAATGTTTAAACCAGAGAAAATAAATGTCACTAGATTTAAGGTGGCAACTCGAAGTGAGTCGCCATTGTTGTAGTTGTCAATGTATTGATCACAAGTTATTTTCAGTTACATGTATCATTAGAATTTAAAATAAAAACAATTAAAAGTATTCTTATAGTTGATATAACCAAAACAACACATGGTGCCGAAACCCGGATAAATAAAGAAAAATAAGGAAGTCGAAAAAATACAAATGACGGACAACAGTAATCATTCGGAAAGTGTTGTGGGATTGAAACCGCCGAAAGCATTACAAATTAGCAATGAAAATGATATGGCTAACCTATGGAATATGTGGTATCAACAATATAAATGGTACGAAACTGCAACCAATTTGAAAAGCAAAGATCCAAGTGTACAAGTAGCGACATTCATGACAATCATAGGATCCGAAGCCGTAAGAATATATAATACATTCAAATTAACCGAAACGGAAAAAAAGAATGTAGCTGACATAGTGAAGAAGTTCGAAGAACATTTCATTCCCAAAATAAATGTAACTTACGAGCGATATATGTTTAACAAAGTTGAACAAAAAGCAGGTGAAACATTCGATGATTTTCTTACTGAATTAAAAAGTAAAGTAAAAAACTGCGCATTTGGGAAACTTGAAGACAGTCTGGTCTGTGACAGGATAGTTGTTGGCATTAATAATGATCAAGTAAGAGAACGTTTATTGGCCGAAGACAAATTAACGCTAACAACAGCTGTAAACATATGCAGAGCCAGCGAACAGGCGAAGAAACAAATGAACACGATAAAAAATGCCGATGAAACACAAATACACAGCATTCAAAAGAAAAACCCAATTGAGACAGTGTAGACGTGCTAAGTAAGTGAATTTAACGAAGGTCAAGGTAATTTTACTACTTATTTATATTCCTGCGAATACAAAACCAATTTTATCCAAACCCCTGTATATAGAGAGTCTAAATCCCACATTACTCTACATAACATACATATTCCCCCATTTCCTTATTAAATTTTCTCCTGAAAATAAAACCAGACTCACAGTCATGCCCCATAGCGACACCTAACAACAAGTAGCTTAAACATGGACGAAGATATAAACAAAAATTCAAACACACAACAGATAGATAACAACTATGCCAACATTCTTAAACGAAATATCAAAAATCCAAATCTACACCCAAAGAAAGATCAAGCTATAATAATAACAGCTATAAATGAAATCCCTCTTAAATCCTACATTATGGCAATAGGCAATATAGTCAGACCTCAAAATGTCATATTCGCCTCAAGGATTTCACAAAACCGAATCTGCATATATCTATACTCAAAAGAAATCGTCGATAACTTTATCACAAAACACAAAACAATCGAAATAGATAATTATACACTCGACATCAGAAGATTAATCACCCCAACAAAACGTATCACTATATCCAACGTGTGTCCATCAATCCCGCACGAAATAATAGAAAAGACCTTACAAGAAGCAAACTTAAAACTTATCTCGCCCATAACTTTTCTTAGAGCGGGAATGCTAGACAGCGAATACGCGCATGTACTCAGCTTCCGGCGACAAACATATATCGCAGAGAAAGAAGACACAATAATCCCAGAAACACTACTTGTCACTTATGACAACACGGATTATAGAATATTTCTCTCAGATAATGCACTCGCATGCTATAAATGCAAACAGCAAGGTCACACCACAAATCAATGTCAAACAACTGCGCAGGACTTGACAGCAACTCAACAAGTCCATCAAAATATCCTACAACCACCTATACAGCAAAACATCACAAGTGCTCTATCCCAATCGCTTCAAGGCGCAAATAATAACCAAGACAAAATACCACACCACCAAACAAGCCTATCACAACCGCAACCAGCAACTATCCCAACAAAAATAAATCAAACGCAAGACTTTTACCCATTTAGTCAAAACAAACACAGCTCCCTACTAAAACAACCTGTACAAGAAAACTCAACACAGAAACATCCAACAACAACAAGTACAAGAGAAATAGCCATGGAAACGGCACATACGAGCACAAAACGTCCAGCAGAAAACAATGAAACCAATAACCAACAAGCAGAAGAAAGTAATACGCAACCAAATAATAAACGACCCGATTTAAGAGCCCGGAAAAACAGGTCAATGAGCCCCACCTACAATTTAACCACACATGAACTAATACAAGGACTAGAAAAAGAAATCAAAACTAACTCTGGCAATTATCCACTAACATATGAACGGTTTAAAGACTTCATCGAAAATGCGACAAATAGCCCAGATCCACTAACTATATCAAAAAGTTACACATCAAACACAAATGGTCTTATCTCTATGCTAAACTCCTTATACCCGCTACTAACAAGAAAAATCATCAAAAATAGATTCACCAGAATACACAATAAACTCAATATCCAATTAGCCAACGAAGAAGCTGAACTACCACAAAATTAAACAAATGAACCTAATACAGTGGAATATAAACGGCTTTCACGCCCATCTCCCAGAACTTCAACAAATAATAGGGGAAACAACAGCACAAATAATTTGCCTACAAGAAACTCGCTTCCATCCACACCACAAAGCTGCACTCAAACACTTCACAATACATAGAAACGACAGACTAAATCCAGTAAATGCTAGCGGCGGAGTAGCGATCATAACGCATGAAACAAAACATGTGGAAGAAGTCGCTTTAGTAACACAATTAGAAGCAGTAGCCGTTAAAATTTTCACCCCAAAACAATTAACAGTATGCTCCATTTACCTACCTCCAAATCAAAACACAAACCAGCTAGAATTAGAAAATTTAATAGCACAACTCCCCGCACCCTTCCTCATTATGGGCGACTTCAATGCTCATAACAACATATGGGGAAGTGAGACCACAAACAACAAAGGAAAAATAGTAGAGGACATCCTCAACGGAAACGATAAATTAGTTATACTAAATGATGGATCCAAGACACATTTCTGCGCTAACTCAGGCAATTTTACAGCCATAGATCTATCAATTAGTCATTCGTCGGCGGCACAAGACATGACATGGACTGTATTACCCCTATCCTACGTAGGAAACCATTTCCCCATAAAAATAAATATAGGCAACAATGAGGAAAACTTGATTACACAACAATTATTAAGAAAATGGTCTTCAAAAAACGCAGACTGGGCATTATTTTCAAAACTAGCTGAAATCACAACACCAGGTACGGATGACATAGATGAACAAGTAGAAACGCTTACAGTAACCATATCGGAAGCTGCAAACAATGCTTTGAAAAGAATCAAAATAAATAAGCACAACAAACAAGTCCCATGGTGGAATAGTGAGTGCCAAGAAGCTATAAAAAATAACAAGAAGGCTTTAAAACAATACAGAAAACATAAAACTACGGAAAATCTAATTAAACTAAAACAAACCAGAGCACACTGCAGAAGAACAATCCTACATAGTAAAAAATCATCGTGGCAAGAGTATACATCAAAAATAAACACAAACACGCCCTCGACAGAAGTATGGAACAAGATAAAACGTATCAATGGTAAAAAATCATACACACTGACAGATACACTAATACAAAACGACAAAACTATTACAACTCCAACAGAAATCGCAAACACATTCGCAGAACAATTCTACGTAAATTCGAGTACCACACAATACACCGATGAATTTTTAAGGTATAAAGAAGAAGCCGAGAAAGAAAAAATTCAAGTCGAACAAAACAATACCGGCGAAATCAATGACCCCATAACAAAAGAAGAACTAGACTCAACAATACAGGAACTGAAACACACCACAAGCCCTGGACCAGATGGAATCACGTATGAAATGATAAAATACCTGCCAAATAATACAAAAAAATTCCTCCTGACAATATACAACAACATTTGGATTGAAAACAGATACCCGAAAAAATGGAGGGAAGTCACTACAATACCCATCCTCAAACCGAATAAACCAAAAACAAACACAGAAAATTACAGACCTATATCGCTTTCAAACTGTTTGAGCAAACTTTTACAGAAAATCATCAACAAACGAATACTATGGTACCTAGAAAGACACAACATTCTAAACGAAACACAAAGTGGATTCAGGAATGGACGCTCTACTACTGACCAACTTATTTCACTCCATTCAGAGATACATAAGGCGTTCAAAAACCAACAGTACACTGCAGCCATATTTTTTGATATCTCAAAGGCGTACGATACTGTATGGAGATACTATATATTGAAAACCCTAAAGGAATATAAAATTGATGGTAATGCTTTGAACTACGTAGACAACTTCATGAAAGAACGAAAATTTAGAGTATTATACAACGGAGTCTTATCAGAACAAAAATGTCAAGAAAACGGAACCCCTCAAGGAGAAATATTGAGTGTCACACTTTTCCTTATAGCAATGAACAAAATTACTACATATATACCAAACTTCATAAATGTTTCACTATTTGCTGATGACCTCGCAATTTACTCAAACAATAAAAACACGAAAACACTGAAAGAAGATCTTCAACGCACTACAGATCAACTAGAAGAATGGGCCAAAAATACAGGCCTACAATTTTCAGAAGAAAAAACTAAAATGATGCTCTTCGCTAAACTTACAAGACCAACCCTAAAACCATATATTAAGCTCAAAAACAGAAGAATTGAATATGTCACCAACATAAAATACTTGGGAATGACATTAGATACCCGGCTCACATGGAAAAAACACCTACAGAATTTAAAACAGGAGTGCTACAAAGGATTGAACATTATTAAATATCTCTGCCACAACAGATGGGGCGCGCATAAAGATATTCTACTGCAAATATACCTATCAATTATACAATCTAAAATTGATTACGGCTCAATTATCTACCAGACAGCAACTAAAAGCAATTTGAAAATACTTGAACCAATCCAAAATACAAGCATCCGCTTAGCAATAGGTGCTTATAGAACCAGCCCAGCGATAAGTATGCTCTGTGAGTCCGGTATCCTGCCTCTAGAAAATCGCAGAAACCAGCTTACCCTGTCCTATATTCTAAAACTAGCAAAGAATCCTAGAAATCCAGCCCATAAGCACATATTCAAAAAAACCCAAAACCACACAGCCATACTATCCCACAATCCTCTCCAACAAAAAATAAGCGAAACCTTGACATCTCTTCGAATCAATCTCTCCGACCTTAATCTTGAAAAAAACTACGAAGATACCACCCCACCATGGAGAAAAATAGCGCCAAACTTTATATTGACACTGACCGAATCCAATAAAGCCGACACATTACCCACATTACTCAAACAAAAATACAAAGAAATCAGAAACCAACATCCCAACGCACATAAAATATATACTGACGGATCCAAAATGCCATCAGGAACCGGGGGAGCCATAATCACAGACACAGAAAAAATAAGAATTCACCTACCGAACGAGGCAAGCTCTTACACAGCCGAAGCTTACAGCATCCTCACTGCACTAAACAACATAAAGAACAGTGGAAAACAGCAAGAAGAATATTTAATACTTACTGATGCTTTGAGCGTCATACAACAAATCCAAAACCCATATACCAAAGAAACGACAATAAAGAAAATTCAAAGCCTAATACATGATATAAGTAAGAATAACCAAGTTACAATTATGTGGATACCAGCACACATAGGAATATGGGGGAACGAAGAAGCAGATAAAACCGCGAAAGAAGCGATTCAGGACCAAATAACACACATCCCTATACCAGCGCAAGACATAATAAAAATCGGAAAAATCGGAGCAAGAAAACAATGGGACGATATATGGACAAACACGACAGGCAACAAGTTGAGAGCCATAAAGCCAACCACAGAGAAATGGAATAATCTAGAACACAGAACAGACCAAACAAAAATCACAAAGCTACGAATAGGACATTCAAACCTAACACACAAACATATAATGCAGAAAACCCAACCAGAAATATGTGACACGTGCAATACCCATATCTCAATAGAACACATACTAATACAATGTCCCAACTACATACAACAACGAGCAAAACATAACATTCCCCAAACCCTGAAAGAAGCCCTAGGAACCGATACCAAGACACTAGAACGCACAATCCAATTCTGCAAAACAATAAATATATTCAAGCACATATAAAAGCTAATAAATAAGTGACATGTAAAAAACTACCTATATTTAGTTATATTGTAAACAACATTGTACCGGGTACTAATAACCATAGAAGTTGAAGTACTCCTTTTTCTTAAATAAAAAAAAAAAAAAAAAAAAAGAAAAACCAGAAAGTTAATTACAATAAAAATATTAATTTAAAGATTCAACATTCAAGTGTAGTAGATGTGGTACGGAGCATGGCAGACGACAATGCCCAGCATTTAATAAAAACTGTAGTAAATGCCAAAAGAAAGGACATTGGGCAAAAATGTGCAAATCCAAACAAGTCAACGAAATAGAGACTCAAGCAAGCGATACAGAAGAACAAATTCTATTAGTAAGCTCAATTGAAGGTCAGGAGAAAAATGAAAACGATTGGTTTGAAACATTCACGCTTCCTAAAAAGCAAAATGTAAAATTTAAATTGGATACAGGCGCACAGTGTAATGTACTTCCTAAAGCCATAGCAAACAAATCTAACTTACAAATAGCACAGTCAACAACCAGAAAATTAATATCGTTTTCCAATCATCAAATAAGTGTACATGGAGAATGCACAACAAAATTGAAACATAGAAATGTATTGAAAGAGGTGAAATTTCTAATAGTAGAAAACACACTACAGCCTATTTTAGGTAAAGACACTTGCGTGGAGCTAGGATTAATTAAAAGAGTAGAATCGATAAATCAAGCAATATTCGAAGGCATTGGGTGTTTGAAAGGTTACGAATATGACATTGATTTGAAAGATGATCCAAACTTACCCATCTGCAGTGCCAGAAAAGTACCATATTCGATAAGAAATGAAATAAAACAAGAATTAGAAAATATGACAAAAATAGGTATCATCGAACCTGTCAACGAACCAACGCCAGCAGTTTCACCAATGGTTATCGTTCGACAAAGTAACAAATTCCGAATATGCATAGATCCATCCCACTTAAACAAAAATTTAAAACGAAGATACTACCCACTCAGTACACTAGAAGATATAGCAACTAGACTAAAAGGATCAAAGGTATTCACCCGTCTAGACTGTAAGAAAGGCTTCTGGCAAATAAAAGTCACAGATAGAACTGCAAAATACCTTACATTTGCCACACCCTGGGGCCGTTATATGTGCAAAAGATTACCGTTTGGGCTGGCCTCTGCACCAGAGGTATTTCAACAAATAATGTGTGACATTTTAGAGAATATGAATGGTGTAGAATGCAGTATGGATGACATACTGGTCCATGCAGAAAACGAAGAGAAATTATACAGCATAACACAAGAAGTATTAAACAGGCTGAATAAAGCGGGATTGAAATTAAACCCAGAAAAGTGCAAATTCAATCAAAAAGAAATTAAATTCTTGGGTCACATACTGACAGCAAAGGGTTTGTTGCCAGATCCAGATAAAATCAAGGCAATCTCAGCAATAAAAACACCAACCAATGTCAAAGAAGTACAAAGATTTCTAGGGATGATTACGTACGTAGGAAAATTTATACCCAACCTAGCCGAAAGTACAGCACCATTAAGGAAATTAACAGAAAAAGATAACAAGTGGACGTGGAAAGAACCGCAAGTAGAAGCATTTACAAAATTAAAAAAATGTTTAGAGCAACCACCTCTGTTGGGATACTACGACCCCAAAAAAGAAGTCAAATTATCGGTAGATGCAAGCAGTAGAGCTGTTGGAGCTGTTTTAATTCAAGACAATAAACCAATTGCCTACAGCGCAAAAGCATTGACTAAAACGCAAATAAATTACAGTCAATTGGAAAAAGAAGCATTTGCTATAATAGCTGCTACTAGAAAATTCAGAGAATATATTTGGGGAAACAAAAATTTAATAATAGAAACGGATCATAAGCCGTTAGAAACTATATTTAAAAAATCACTACACAACGCACCCCCAAGATTGCAAAAAATGTTTTTGGAATTAGTACAGTATAATCCAAAAATAATATACACTAAAGGATCAGAACTGTACATTGCAGATACTTTAAGTAGAGATTGCGATCTACCTGAAGAAAATGAGGTCGATGAAAAAGTACAAGTTTGCGTAATAATTCCACTAACAGCAGAAAAAATCAATGAAATTAAGAAATTGATAAATAACAACAAAGAATTATCGCAACTAAAAGAAACCATACTTAATGGCTGGCCAGATAGTACAACAATGCTTCCAGAAGAATTATTCAAGTATTGGACGTATAGAGACGAACTATCATGTTACGAAGACATAATATTGAAAAATGATCGCATTTTAATACCATCGCAGTTGAGAGAAACAGTCATGACATTTTGTCATTCACCACATAAAGGAATTCAAGGAACACTTAGAATAGCGCGAGATCATGTGTTCTGGCCTAATATGACACAAGAAATTACAAACTTTGTCAACAGTTGCAAAATTTGTAGAAAATATCAAAGAGACAATCCAAAAGAACCGTTGATACTTCAAGACGTTCCAAGCAAACCATGGGACATAGTAGCATCTGATTTATATCATTATGAAGGAAATAATTATTTAATAATTACGGACGCATACTCAGGCTTTTTTGATGTTGTCAAAGTAGGCAATATTCAAAGTAATACGATCATCAAAGCATTAAAAAACTGGTTTTCCGTACATGGAATACCGGAAATATTGCTAACAGACAATGGGACACAATATACGTCAGATCAATTCAAAGAATTTGAGAAATCATGGAATTTCAAACACCGTTTGTCCAGTCCAGAATATCCGAGGTCGAATGGTTTGGCAGAAAGATATGTGCAAGAGGCGAAGAATTTATTGAAAAAATGCATTTATGAAAAATCAGACATTCAATTAGCCTTATTACATCATAGAAACACACCAAGAGGAAATTTGGGATCACCTGTCCAAAGACTAATGAGCCGAAGAACTAGGACACTAATCCCAATACAAGAAAAACTATTAATTCCTAAAGTAATAGAAGGAGTGCAGGAAAAACTGTAGCAAATCAAGAGGGTAGAAAAAAAATATGCTGACTCAAGAGCAAAAGCATTACCAGAACATCAAGAAGCGGAAGAAATTCTATATAGGAAACAGAAGAATGAATGGGTACCAGCTACAATTCACGAAAAATGCTTAGAACCCAGATCATACATCATAAGAACCCCCGAAGGAGTTAAGTATAGAAGAAACTCATGGTTTATAAAAAAGTGCAACACAGAGGAAGAAAAAGCAGAAAAGGAAGAAATGGAGCAGACAGAAACCCAAGAATTCACATTAACAAGCAGTAGCTCGAAAGAAGACACAACGCCAGATAATATAGATCCAACTGAACGACCATCAATAGAAGTTACCAGATCAGGCAGAAAAATAACACCAAGAGAGAGATTAAACCTGTAGAGAAATTGAATTCAAAATCGAAAAAAAACGGGATGTCAGATATGATAGTTAATTTAATGTTTAAACCAGAGAAAATAAATGTCACTAGATTTAAGGTGGCAACTCGAAGTGAGTCGCCATTGTTGTAGTTGTCAATGTATTGATCACAAGTTATTTTCAGTTACATGTATCATTAGAATTTAAAATAAAAACAATTAAAAGTATTCTTATAGTTGATATAACCAAAACAACACACTCACTTTTTTAGATTTGTTCTGTCCTCTTTATTGAATAATTTTAGAAGATATTCCACATGTTCTTTCAAATATCGGAGAGTGATATCTTTTTTAGTCACACTGTTCAGTATTTGCAGAATATTTTTCCAGTTGGACTCATTTCTATAGGGATTTTGTGAAACTATCTCTTTCAAAAGGGTTAAATCTTCCTCATTTGTGAATCTCAGTCTTTTTCTTGGATTCATATCATTGGAATCAGTCAATCGTTCAAATTACGTATGTTTTTATTCTATTATAACCCGAATTTTTTCTCACAAGTTGACAGATAAATTTATCGTTAGTTTGATGTTGTTGCTTAGTAATGACCCGGTAGTTCGTCAAGTCTATCGTACATACGCTAAAATTTAACGGAACGTTATTCATTATGCATACGCACATCTTTACGTTAGCGTTGCCGTAGGCTTGCAAAAACTCTCTAATGTTGAACTACTCAATTTTTTGATCAGTGACAGTGTACGTGTTATTACAGAACGCCAGAATAAAATTAATTAATCTGTTATTTAACATTAATTACGTGATTAAAATACTCATTCATTAGTTGAATTGAAAATTTCGTGTCGACCAGTGGCCCTAGAAATGTACTCTTCTTGAAGCACCCCCATAATTTTGAAAAAATTATTTCTGATTGTAAATTAGCACATCGTAATGTATATGCCATAATTTTATTTGTTCTTTTCTTTAACACCCTGTATAATTAAGAGCTTAAAGCAAAGTAGTTTTATATGAAGAGACGGTTCAGACAGTTACCTTCATTATAGCTTTGTTAGAAGCAGAATCCAAAAGAGCAGGAATAGAAAGTTCTTTGACGCCTCCCTTACATCGTAACAGAATTAAGCAGTTCAAGATTAACATAAAAGCAATGTTAACTTTACTCAGGTTCAGGGACTTTCTTTTTCCTAGCAATTTATGAGTGCATTTCAACTTTATCATTATATGAACTCTCATTCATGAGCTTCCATTTTTAGAATTCAATATATTCGAGAAGGTAGCTATATTTATTGGGTTAACATTGTGTGACAATCCTAATGTGAATAAATATAATTAATTCCAGATATGCAGTTAGAATTGACGCAGATATTGTACGGGTGAATTAAAAATAAAATATGTATCTCTTTATTCAACAGACAGATATTTCTGCTTTGTCGTATTTAATATAAACAAAACATTATTCGACATCAGGAGTTTTCCAGCATTGTTATCCAAATGAATATTGGAGTTACGCTATTTCTCACTTTATTCCTATGAAACTTTAATTAGACAAAGCACGATGCTATAACGTGACAAAACAAAGACTTCGACTACATGATTTCAAATAATTAAACAGGATATTCTACGAGCTATATGACGCACTTTGACAAATGAAGACTGGTATGTTATGAATGTTGGAGAACCGTACGTAGAAATATATTACTGTGAAGATTCTCATCCAATATGTTCTATCGATCTCCTGTAATAACCACAATGTCAAACATACCTCTTGAATCTGGTGGTTACCTCGAAGCCTTGAAAGTTTTAATATATCTAAGCACAAGGCTCAGTGAGAAATTACCGATGTCAACAGTTCCAGCATCATACACCTAGACACACTTTTCCTCCGTTGGCAACCTGATCAGGTAACAGTCCCACTGCTTAATCCTAGTCGTTGGTAGCCTGGCAAGGGTTGCTCCAGCCTCCAGCCCAAAGCTGCTCTCTGCATCATTGGCGGCCAGACATGACACGCTACAGCCCGAAGCTGCTCGCTGAGCCGTCGGCAACCAACCACAGTCACATTACATATACCCGGCTCCAAGCCGTACCGTGAACACTTCACTCTTACATATGTACCAAATAACTAAAATCACACATATCCAGCAACTCAAATCACACATATGCAGCATAAAAGGTCGAGTATGGTCCTCAATGGGGTCTTTAAAAAAACTCTTTTTTTCTATTATTATGATTAATTCAGTAATTTTCAACATCTTGGTCATGTATACTACATAATGGGTTGAACTCTCATGAACGAAATGACATATTAAGCCCAAAAACCTGACAAACAAGATGCCGCTAGTTTTCGATTAGTAGCCGATGTGAAATTGACGTTTGCACCAAATTTGATTTAAGTGAATAGAAAATTCAAACGAAATAATGTTGGATGAAATATACTCCCAATTCTCATATTACGGAACGATGGAGCTACGAAAATCATTCCTATTAGACGCCATTCCTAGAAGTAATCCCTCTTATAATATTTAGAGTACTCTCAAACAATTATCAGTCTTGAATCTACTTGTAATCGAGATCCATTGAGCTTATCTGTGATTAACTGTGCTAATACTATTGTTTCCCTTGTTTTCTCTGCTTGGTTCTCTTCAGAATGGCGGGTAGAAGTTTACCTCAGAGCAACGAGAACAGTTCCATGTCAGATTGCTTCATACCATAACCACTTTTCGGAACTTCGAGTTGTAGTTTCTGTTTATGTACTTGACTCTCGCAGTAGTAGCTCGTGAGCGTGATATGGGATTATAAAGCCGATTTTACAGACAGTAATAATGTACATTTATAGTTGAATTCCTGAAGTTAGTTTATCTAATTCTCTTGACACGTGGCTCAAGTTATATAGCCGAGTGTAGCTCTATTTTTACCAGGATGAACAAATTTTGCGGGAGCTGCCGTTTCTGATTCATCGCGACGAATCATCATTCAAAGATTTATTTTATTGAGATGATATCCAGTGTGGTAGTGATCTTTTGATAGTGATTGTTTTGATATTCTGCTTGTTTAGTTTCGCAGACCCATAACTCCTGAAATCTTTTTTTATAGTGGCTTTGTGAATATTTATGCATGAACGTCCAATTTTCCAATGATACATAAGTTCTTCATATAGTCTCATTATTTACTATTTACTACCGACATTAAAATGAAATAACCGACAAAGACCGAACAGAGCCGACGAATACCGAGACAGACGCTGCCATCTAGAAATACTGTGATCAACAATGTATTCAAATAAGTGTTGTATTCGCATATTATTGCAGTTAAATATTATTGCTGATCTATATAATATGAAGAAGGATGTATAGAAGTTAGTATATAGCTGAAGTTGATTTTCTTCCTATTATTTCAATAGCCGGTATTTTTTATGATAACATTTTCTGGAAAGACTTAATTAAAAGTTAATTCAAGTACACAACTTGAGTAATGTCTGATCTAGTCAAAGATCCGCGGATCCGGGCTTTTACTGTGAGTTATCGCAAAGTGTTTACCAAGTCTTGAAGTGACTGTTTAAGTGCACAACACGAGCTAGTAAGTTACTTTTTCAAGTCGAAAAAGAATTTAATGTCCGACTTGTTTATTATTGCTGTCATATTACTAATTCCAGAGTAATTACGTAACAAATAATACCCGAGGGCATTTCACTAACAGAAATTACAATGACAGGACAAAATTTTTGATTGGAATAGTACATTGGTCGGACATTAAACATTGAAGGCACCACGGGAGTTGAACGGACGATAATGTCTACGGCTACGATTAACGTAGAAACCTCGGAAATTACACCGTTGACTTCAAGTATTATTGTCCTTTTAACACCATTGATACCTTAATTACTATAGAATCCATTCTGTATTTGCTGACTGGAATTAATTTATTGATCTCTCAGATGTTGAAATATTTTCAGAGTCATTGTTGGCTAATGATGAGTAAATTTACTGTCTGGAATTCATATATTGATCTCTCAGATATTTAAGTATTTTCGAAGTCATTTTTAGTTGCTAGACTCGTATCACGATTACCTATCCAGTGTTGAGTCTATTTGATGTTTGGAATTTATTAATCGGGAAGCTGTAGAATTTTTAGGGTCATTATAAACCTCTGGACTTGCATCACGACTCTTCGGTTTTGAGTTTATTTACCATCTGGAATTCATTTATTAGTATTTTCGAAGTGATTGTTGTCGGCTGGATTCGCTTCACAAATCTTCTAGCGTTGAGTTCCACTGTCAAGTTAATTATCTATTTATGCCAACCGTTGGCCTGCAGCATCAAGAAACGGCCATATTATTTTCTGGAAACCATATGTTTGACTCTCGCTATTGATTGACAAGTTTTAAAATGAATCTCATAGTAATCCCTAACTCCTGAGTTATCTTTTGCGAAACCCTACTTATCACCTAAGCTATTTAGCCACTAGATTTTAAGAGCTGTACCGATTGGCGCCTGAGCACACTGTCTACAGCTCCGACATCGCCGCCGAGATGCTAAAAATCACGACGTTGCCTCAAATGTGATTGGTACGAGTTTCATACCATTCAATCAGCATCAATCCGCGTAAGAAAAATTTATTTTACTTCATCCTCATTTATGATTTTATTCAATTTTGACGTTTCAAAGCTACATTATTGAATCCATAGCAACAGTCATAAGTAAATCTTTATTCACTAGTGATTTAATAGTTATTTATACAACAAGTGAATTAAACCACTATTTATTTGCGAGAAGAAAGTTCAAAATCACGAGCGCGTTTAGCGCGAGTGGTTTAATTCTTCGAGCAAATAAAGAGGTTTAATTCACGTGTTTGTATACATAATTTTATTCAATTTTGCATAAATTTCTGGAACATGAAACTATGAGGAACAAAATTCAAAAAAATTAAATTGCAGTTGCAAGAGAGCTTCGTTGAGTGTGACTGTCAGTGAACTGTCAGTTTTGTGAATTTTGAATTGAAGCGTTATAATTGTGAAAAATATTGTCTGAAATGATGGAAGAAAGTGATTAAAACAATGTTCTCGTCCCCCAAACCATTTTGAACAAAGCAGCCGCAGCAGTTGAAAAAATTATTTCTCAGAAATCGAAATCTTTTTATGAAATGGAATTCCAACAGTGATTTAAATATTTTTTTAATCACTAATAATTCATTTTAAATCACTAGTGAATTAAGATCTTCTTATGACTGTTGCTATGGATTCAATAATGTAGCTTTAAAACGTCAAAATTGAATAAAATGAATTACCAGTGATTTGAAAAAGTTTAAATCACTGTTTGAATTCCTTTTCATGAAAAGATTTCGATTTCTGAGGAATAATTTTCCCAACTGCAGCGGCTGCTTCGTTCAAAATGATATCGGGGACGAGAACATTATTTTAATCACTTTCTTCCATCATTTCAGACAATATTTTTCACAATTATAACGCTTCAGTTCAAAATTCACAAAACTGACAGTTTGCTGACAGTCACACTCCCGAATGTTTGAAAAACAAACACTCGTCGCGATATCAACGAAGCTCTTCTGCAACTGCAATTTAATTTTTTTGAATTTTGTTCTTCAGTTTTATGTTCCAGAAATTTACGCAAAATTGAATAAAATTATGTATACAAACACGTGAATTGAACCTCTTTATTTGCTCAAAGAATTAAACCACTCGCGCTAAACGCGCTCGTGATTTTCAACTTTCTTCTCGCAAATAAAAAGTGGTTTAATTCACTTGTTGTATAAATAACCATTATTTATATGAATATTTTTCTTATATCAGAGAGAATATGTATGCTTAGAATAAGAGGAATATATAGAAAAATAACTCTAGTAAATGTCCATGCACCAACAAATGTGAAAGACGAAGAAGAAAAAAGTATGTTCTACGAAAACCTAGCAACAACCTGGAGGCAAGTCCCAAAATATGACAGCAAAATACTATTAGGAGATTTAAACGCAAAAATTGGTAGAGAAGAAATATACAAACAAATAACGGGGGGAAACAGTAAGCATCTAATGTCAAATGAAAACGGAATTAAACTATAAGAATTTGCTGAAGAACATGAACTGAAGATTATGAGTACTAGCTTTCAAAGGAAAGAAATATATAAAGGTACCTGGGTATCACCGGACGGTAAAACTTGTAATCAAATTGATCATGTGCTAACAGAGAAAAAATATTTATTTATTTATTTATTTCAAAATACACTGTCCAAACAGATACCCAAAACTGGACAGGATCACAAAAGTACAAAGTGGCAATAAATATACAGATGAAAACAATGAGATTCCAAAATATCTCTAAGTTTTAAATTTTTTTTTTTTTTTTAATTTCAATTTTTATTTTGCTGTAACAAATTGAGACGTGTCAAGGCTTGAGACGTTTAAAAGTATTGATAGTATCATAGAATATATCAGCTTGATTTTGAACACTGTTGTAAGTTTCATACATTTGATTCAGGGGAGAGTGGAGAAGGATATTTGTACGGCATTTAGGTGTTTGGAATGTCCGCTGACTACGTGAATTGAAGGAAGGAACTCGGAAGTCCACTAAACTTATATAGTGTTGTTGGATCGTCTAGAGAGTTATTTATGAGTTTATGTAAATATAAAAGCTGTGTTCTATTGCGTCTGTCGGTTAACTTAGTGAAGTTGAAATAATCTAGGAGATATTCGTAAGACACGTTGAAATCGGGGTAAATATTATGAACTTTGAAATACAGATACCGTAGAAATTTTTTTTTGTACTGATGCCTCATACGAAGGACTCCAGATTATTGAACAGTAGTCAAGCTTACTTCTAACAAAAGCATAGTAGAGAAGAAGAATTGGTTGTATTGAGGTAAAATTACGAGATTGTCTGATTATGAATCCCAACATTTTGTTTGCAGAAGCAGTTATTCTTATTATGTGTGAGTTCAGTATAGATTTTGTATCAAAGGTAATGCCTAGATCAACTGTTTGCTCACAACGAGATGATGGAACTCCAGAAATAGTGTAAGGATAAAGGATAGGGGATTTTTTTCTTGTAAAAGACATGACTTTGCATTTATCAATGTTCAGATGAAGTTTGTTCTCATTGCACCATGAGTTTAATTTATTGATATCCTCTTGGATTGAGTCACATTGACTTAAATCTGATAATGAGCTGATTAATTTAAGGTCATCAGCATAAAGTAGATTGAAGTGGTTAAATATTGGGGGCAAATCATTAATAAATAAAAGAAATAATAATGGACCCAGATTGGACCCTTGTGGTACACCTGAAGATGCTGGAAAAACAGAGGAGGTGGAACCCAGATAATTTACAAATAATAAACGATTGTTTAAGTAGGAAGAAATTAATTGTATCAAATCCAAAGATAAGCCATAGCCATTTAATTTACGGATAATAATATCGTGATCAATACGATCAAAGGCTTTGGAGAAATCTGTATATATAACATCAACTTGTTTCCCTGAATCAAGAGATGTCAATAGAAATTGGGTGAAAAATAACAGGTTGGTCGAAGTAGATCTACCTTCAACAAAGCCATGTTGAGAAAAAGAGATAAGATTGTGAACGTGATTATAAATTGCCCGATACAAGATATTTTCCATTATTTTACTAAAATTGGTTAAAATGGCAATTGGTCGATAATTTGTAATTTGCGCAGAATCACCGGATTTTAAAATAGGTGTTATTTGAGCCTGCTTCCAGATATCTGGAAAAGTATTAGTTCTCAAAGATAAATTTATTATATAATAAAGAGCAATAACGAAAGAATTAGAACAATCTTTAATTAAGAATGAAGGAATTAAGTCCGGTCCTGAAGACATAGAGGCTTTGAGTCTTGTGATTGATTTAGCAATATCATCATGCGAAATATTTTTGAGAGATAATATGTTATTACAATAATTATTTTCGGGGATATCGTAATTGGTAATACCGGAGATAGAAAACACGCTTCCAAAATATGTTGCAAAACTGTTTGCTATGTCAGACGGGGTGTTCAAAGAAATTTCGTTGAATATCATTTAAGTTGGACATGGCTTAGAATTTTTTTTGGACTTTATGAAGTTCCAGAATTCGTTGGGATTTACATTAATTTTTGCTTCGGCAGACTGAATGTAACTGTTGTAAGCCGTCTGAATGTCTGCTTTAATTTTTGATCTCAGATATCTGAATTTTTCATAGTCCGAATGATTATTATATTTTTTAAACATTTTGTGGTAATGTGATTTTTTTTTTAAATCGGTTTTGATCTGCTTAGTGTACCAGATAGGATAGTAGGAGGTTTGAAAAGGACGAGAAGGAACGCACTGATCAAAAAAGCTGTACAAAATTGTGTAAAAGAAATTGCAAGCATCATTGACATTAGTGAATATAGAAAGTTGATTCCAGTCAAAAGCGTTGATTAACGAATACAATTTGATCAGGTTAGCATTCTTAAAATTATAATACAAACTTGCGATACAGTGTACTCCACTTTTTGTGGACTTTATCAGGATATCAATAATATTAATAACAATTGCAGGATGATGATAATATTCAATCCCAAACAATAAATCGTCAGCATGTTCTACGGAACATTTACAATTTGTGATAACTACATCAAGAATTCTATTGTTATGATTCCTTACATGATTTATTTGTTGAAACTCGAAAAAACTGATAAAGTTATTGAAATAAGTAACAATATTTGATTCGTTTGTATTGGTTAGTTCAGTTATGTTGAAGTCACCAAGAATGATACTATTGTTATCAAATAAAAATGTTAAAGATTGTAAATATTCAAATACTGCTAAGTAAATTGGTAAATTACTGCCAGAAGGAATATAAATATTGAAAATATATAGATGAGAACTGGAAAGAGTGACTTTAGCACATACTAGATCAACACATTGTGGTAAATTAATATTAGGTTCATTGAGATCAACACTTATGGAAGCTAAGTTACGTTTTATAGCAAGCAAGGCTCCTCCACCACGGGATAGGCCTAAAGCACTAAAATTACGGTCAGTTCTGTATATATTATAAGAGTTATCACTGAATTCAGAATTAAAAACATCTCTATGTAACCAAGTCTCCGTAAGTGCAATTATATTATAATCAGAAGAGAGCATAGCTGTATAGATAGTATTCAATATGCGAACATAATTGAAAATGTGATAACGCGAAGAGGCGCAGAGGCAGACACCGACCATCTGATGGTTGCAATAGAAATGAAACAGAAACTTCCAAATAACAACCTCAATAAACTGAAAACCAGGAAATGTTATGATATGCAACAAATACAGAACGAATAAACACAAAAAGAGTTCCAAGAACAAATAGACACGTATTAAAGCACTCGGATCACAAAAACACAATAGAGACCGAATGGACAAGTTTTGAAAAGAATATATGTAAAGCTTCGGAAAAAACGCTGAGCAGAAAGCGAAAGAAGAAAGAAAAAGAGTGGTTCGACGAAGATTGCAAAGATGCAATGTTCAAAAAAGCAAGAGCTAGAGTCAGGGAACGACAAAATCCAAACATAGAAAATAAAAGGTTATATGACTTAGAGAAAAAACGCTTTAAAAGGATGTGTAGGCAGAAAAAAAGAGCAAGAATGGAAAAAAGGCTGGAACACATTGGAAACAATTATAAAAACAAATGTATTAGAAATTTCTACCAAGAGGTGAAGAGGGAAAAAGAGGGGTATAAGCCCAAAACAATATCCTGCAAGAATAAAAAGGAAGAACTAGTTACGGGACAGGATGGGTTGAACAGGTGAGCTGAATATTTCTCGGAACTTCTAAACGATGAATCGGAGGAGCAACAGATAGAAATGCCAGAGGACACAAGAGACCAAGTTGAAAACAATAGTTCAATAGAGCCGCCAAAGATGGAAGAGATGACAAAAATCATAAACGATCTTAAAAATAATAAAAGCGCAGAAGAGAATGGTATTGGGGCAGAGATTTATAAATATGGAGGAGAGGAAATTCAAAAACAACTGTATGATATAATAACAACAGTATGGGAGACAGAAATATTACCGAGCAGATGAAAAGAAGCCCTGATAAAGCCAATATACAAAAAAGGTGAAAAAGAAAACTGTAACAATTATAGAGGTATTGCGTTGCTGGACGTTGCATATAAAATCTTAGCCATCATAATTAGAAATAGATTACAAGACAGAGCAAATGTGATCTTAGGAGAATACCAAGCTGGTTTTCGAAACAACAGGTCAACTATAGATCAGATTTTTACGATAAAACAAATACTTTCAAACAGCTATGAACACAGGTTGCCTCTTCATATCTTGTTTGTGGATTTTAAACAAGCATACGACTCAATCAGCCATAGAAAACTGTATGAGATTCTAACAATATTCAAAATACCAGAAAAGATAATCAGATTGATCAAAATGACATTGGAGGATATTCGCTGTAAAATAAGTATCGTCAACAAGATTTCCAAAAGTTTCACATTTAGAAAAGGCCTAAGACAAGGTGATCCTATGTCCCCAGTTCTCTTCAACTTAGTTCTAGAATGGGTTATTAGACAAAGTGGGATGAATACTAAAGGCATCATAAATCGACAAAAACATCAGATTCTAGCCTACGCAGATGATATTGCAATAATAACCAGAGCAAAAGACGAGCTTGAAAACGTGCTCAAAAATTTAGTACGCACAGCAGCGTCGGCAGGACTCAGAATAAATAGAGATAAGACAAAATATATGCACGTAAGAGGTCATCAAAAGGATGAAATTAAAACTTTTAAAGTGAGAGATGACGAAGGAAGAATACAGGAATTTGAAAAAGTTAGCAAATTTAAATATTTGGGAGTGTTCATAACAGATAACAATGATGAGGATATAGAAATTCAAGCAAGAATCATGAAGGAAAGCAGGTGTCTAGGATCACTAACAAAAATTTGGCAGTCAAAAACAGTAACAAGAAGTGCAAAAATAAAAATATATGAAACTATAATAAGACCAACAGTGCTCTACGGGTGCGAGGTGTGGGTGTTAAATGAAACAAATAAAAAAAAAACTAGAAATTTGGGAGAGAAAAATGCTAAGAAGAATTTTTGGTGGTAAAAAAGTGGACAATATAATAGTGCGCAAAACAAACTCAGAAGTTGCGGAACTGTTCGGGGAGCCTAATATTACAGGTATTATAAAGGCACAAAGACTAAAGTGGTTAGGACATTTAGTAAGACTACCGGAAGATAGACCGGTACAACTAGTGTACAAGAGTAAAATAGGGACCAAGAAAAGAAGGGGACGACCAAAAGGAAGATGGAGAGACGCTGTACAAAAAGATATACAGTATCTAAATATGAAGAATTGGGAACACGAGGCGCTAAACCGTATCCAATGGAAGAGTATTACTCATCAAGCCATGGGCCTGCTAGGCCTGGAGGGCTGAAATATTATTATTTTAATTATTTTTCTTATTCCCACTCCAAATTTTTCTCACACTATAAAACAAATTATTGTATTCATTGGTCCTTAATTTCTCCCAATATGCTAATGACCCATGACTCATTCTTATTCTTTCAACAATATTTATTTCGCATTCCACTTTAGTAGTAGAGACAAATCGTAGCTAGACTTAGTTGTTTGAATTTAAACATTGATTGTAGTACAATGCTGCTAACGAGGGCGATTGCCAACTGCGCCTGAACAGGTATGAATTTCTAATCACATTGGACATCTGCGCCAACGCTTAAAACCAGGTAAAAATAGAATGGCCAGCTGCACCAAAGGATTGGTTCCCAATAAACGCAGAACATGTACCACAAGAGCTTTTCCTTTATTCTGATTCAGTAATCCACAAACCAATTAAATTTGCTTGAATTGTCTGAAATTCCAGACTGCAACACTTACAATCAAAAGTGAGAATGGAAACATAGTCGTGTCGACGAAGAGCCCTTCGTATTAAGCTAAGAATTACCTGGAATAGCGATCAAGTGCAGGGATTTTCGTTTGGTGCAAATGTCCATATTTTTGGATAGGATAAAATTCATGCCCGGATTAAGAGTATCATTGGCGCTGATGGCATACGACCGCTGACTAACATCAGACACTTTGCCCGTGTATAGTTCTTTTGTTCGATAAGGAAATATCAAACTCTGACGATGTAACACTACTGAGCTTAAACTCTGGATCATTGATTGATGGAATAAATAGCTGTAATGATCTAGATTACTCGAGACATCTGACCTCACGTTACTTTCATCACTCAATGGTGTCACTGATAGTTGAAGTTAAGAGATTTATTGCCTTGAAGATCATTTGAAAGAAATCTAAATTAAGATCAAGATAAGTGTCTTAGATCAAATAAAATAGTTATTTTTGTATTTTGTTGCGCGTGAGAATGTCAATTTTAACCGAGACCGCAAGGTCGAGGTAACAAATTTATTCGAAAGCGCAACAAAATACAATCCCTTCGCACACGTAATACAAACAATATTTTTTCGCCAAATGTAAAAAAAGAATAGATCAACAATAATTATTGTTTTATTCAGTAAAATGTAGGAAAAAAGTACAAAATAAAATTAATTTGCAGTCACCTGGGTATTGTAACCAAAAGAATGCGCAATTGTTATTTGATAAATAAATAACTGTCAAGAAATTTATTATTTCTCCCAGTAATAATTATTTTCCTTGTGAATAATTAAGAAACAATAACAATGAATAACGATACCAGCGATAGTGATACTCCCCTTGAGGTAACGAATACTGCAAACGCTGCAATTTCAAATTTATTACCTGTCAAGTCTAAACGGCAGTATGAGAATGCCTACGCTGAATTTTGTAAATGGTGCGCCACTAAAAAAGTGGTAAAAATCACAGAGAATGTAGTTCTAGCGTATCTACAAGAAAAATCGACCAAATTAAAACCACCAACTCTATGGACTTTATTCTCTATGCTCAAAGCAACTTTGAATGTGAAGGAAAACATTGATCTTCGAAAATTTCCAAAATTGGCTCCTCATCTCAAAAACAAAGCAGTTGGATATAGAGGGAAGAAATCAGAAATCTTTACAAGAGAAGATATTACTAAATTTATTGAAGAGGCAGATGATGAAACATATTTATTGATGAAGGTATTGACATTTAACTTTACCCATATCTATGTACCTAGCTATCTCAAAATATTTTATTACAGAGTTTATTAATTTTGGGTAAAAGTGGCGCCTGTCGTCGTGAAGAACTTGTTAATATGACAGTTGATGATATTGAAGATGTGGGTACCATAATGATTGTAAAAATACCAGATTCCAAAACACATACTGAACGAACTTTCACTGTTTCAAAAAAAGAATATATTGAGATATACCGCAAGTACCGTGCTCTACGACCGACTCACGTTTCAAGTCGTCGATTATTTATGAAATATAATAAGGGCAAGTGTTACAATCAACATGTAGGGATCAATAAAATAGGAGAAATTCCCAGCTTAATAGCAAAGTGGCTTGGGAAGGAAATGTTTGAAAGGTACACAGGCCACTGTTTTAGAAGAAGCTCTGTCACTCTTTTGGCTAATGCAGGAGGTAATATGACTGCTATTAAACGTCATGGTGGATGGAAATCAACCACAGTAGCAGAGGGTTATATTCAAGATAGTTTGAATAATAAAATTGAAATCTCAAATAAAATTTTAAACTGCCATCCATCAACTTCTAAAGAGATCAATGAGACCGAAAAATTAAACAATCAGCCCTGCCCTTCTGACAGTATTACAAAAGAAGCATGCGAGACGACTTTTAAAAGCCAACAATCTTCTGGTATTAACGTCGGAAATAATTGCTCCAATTGCACAATTAATTTTTATATCCAAAAGTAACTAGTATTATGAATAATTTCATATTTCTTTTTGCTGAATACATGATTGTTGCTATCCTTGTAGCATTATTAAACTGAATTATATTGGATTAGGTATGCAAAAAAAGAATTCATTTTTTCACTAGTGAAAAAATATGTTTCATTTTTTCATTAGTGAAAAAATCACGAACTTTGCGTATCCATAACAATACAAAAATATCATGTTTTTTTGACAGTTGGCGAAAATAGTTATTTATGTATCTAGTGCGCAAAATTATTCTTTGGTGCTTGAGAATGAAAGATTCTCAAGCACCAGAAAAATTTAACGCCCAGGTTGCATACAACATTTTTCCTACAGACGTCAAAAAATTATCAAAATAATACTTATGTCTGACTAGTTTATTATTGTTGTCATAATAATACTGATTTCAGGGTTATTACGTAACAAATAATACCCGAGGGCATTATGTTTCCTAGTTACAGCAAGTAACTAGAGTAATTTCTCTGACAGATGTCACAATGACAGGACATAAATTGCTGAAAGTTTTGATTGAAATACAACAAAAGTAGGACATTAAACATTGAAGGCACCACGAGAGTTGAACAGACAATAATGACTACGGGCGACGTACACACCTCGGGCCAGAGGCCCTCAGAAAGTGCACTGTTGACCTCAGGCATTATTGTCCTTTTAACACCCTTGATACCTTAATTACTATAAAATCATCAAAAACTAGCGGTTATCATGCCAACGTGCACGTTGTCAAGATAAAATAAGTACGCGAAATACTTCGTGCACGTTGTCATGATAAACAACTCCAATGCGACTTTTGGCATAGTAATATTGATGTACAAATGTAATAATTTTTTGACGTCTGTAGAAAAATCTACATTGGTGTTGAGTTCTATATTTTACTTGGAAACAAAAATTAGATGATTGATGGAATGAGTATTCGTTTGTAGTGTTTTTACCAATAATCAAACTGCAACTTGCAGAAGTTGGAGGATCCGGTTGTAGATATTATGTGGAAATGCATAAAGCCTTAAGGGATCCAGTGATTTGTTCAAAATTATTAATTTTTTCATATTTGATATTGTTTCTTTATTTGGACATTTCGAGGTTCAAAACTGATTCCATTATCTGCTATATGAACAATTTTTTTTTTGCATTCTTAATAGTTAAAAATGTTATATAAAAAAACATATTTTTTTCTGATCTATGTAAATATTGTTGCCCACCACCCTCAGTGACGTAAACTTGGTCCTTTTTGTTGGATCTTTATTTTTGTGATTAATTAGTTTGAATAATTCATAAGAATGATGGAAACAAAACAATACAACGAAATATTTACATAGATTGAGAAAAATCAATTTATTGTTTTTTACATTACATTTTTAACTATTACAAGTGCATGAGAAAATTTGTCTAAAGAGCTGATAATAAGGTCAGTCTTGAACCTCGAAATAATATCAAATACGGAAAAATAAATAATTTTGAACAAATCACTGGATCTCTTGAGGCCTTCTACATTTCCAATAAATATAAATATAAAATATAGTTTGAATCAAGATTATGGTCCACGATTTTCAATAAATTTTTTATTCATGACATTTAACACAACAAATTTGAATACTTCAAAAGATGAAATTGTTACAAACACAACTATGAATAATTATTATTCCATGCTTTAATCCTATTTTGCACCATATGTTATCAATAGAATTGATATAGGAGCACTAGAATTGATATCACCATATGAGTGATCTGAAAATAAAAGAGTAGGTTGAGAAATTACTAGAAATTGGTTGAATATACTAAAAGAAATTGTATATTACGGTTGCAAATATCGATGTATTGAGTGGAAAAAGTTCAGATAACTTTAGCTCACACTTGTCATTCATATTTTGCAGTATAATTGAATTCCTCTGAAATAAAATAGGATTAATTATCACATCTTGTAGAAGTGAAAAACAGTAAACTCACAGAATTGAGACTTTCTTCATCAAAATAGGCATAGTTCCAGTCAAATATAAGCTCCATTAATTTTCGTTCCTACAAAATAGTGAAATACTGCAATAAGTTCACTCAAAATTTCAAGATTAATCTATTAGCAGAGATTGATTCATGTCTCTTGAAATTTCATTCCAGAATTTTAAAATGCATCTGATACTTTTTCTATTATTTAGTTTCGAGAATCAAATCATGCTGATAGCGGTCTAAAAACACTCGTGAATAGTTGTTTTTTTGGAGTTTTGCATCACGTGACGAAGCTATTCATCTTGAACGGTTTTGTATTCTAAATACGAATATAAATGTTACATTTCAGTTTTATAGCTGATGACGAGAGCAGTATGTCTCTCGAAACGTCCTAACTTAGTTTAAATTGGCTCTGTCAAGTTGGCCCCCCACTTCAAAATTTATAGAATAATCAATACGGAGTTCGTAAGCGCTTTTGATGCGCTCTTATGCGCCTCATATATTTATTTTTGCGCTAGTCATACTGAGCTGTAATTACGACAATAAGTTGGGAGGGGCCAACTTGACGCTGGCCCCCCATTTCGGAAAATATCGTAATATTCATTATTATTTCAATAGTGGTCCATATGCGCTCTTATGCGCTGCTAATATAAAATTTTGCGCTCGGATGCAATTTGTTCAATTAATATCCAAAGTTGGAGGGGCCAACTTGACGATAAACTTTTTTTCTTTAATTTTCAATATATTTTCATTGCAATTTAATCTGAATTCGATGCGCTCTTAGGCGCCTCAAATATTTTGTATGCGCTAGTCATACTGAACAGTAATTACATTAACAAGTCAGGGGGGGCCAGCTTGACGGTAGCCCCTACTTTTGGAGATATCATAATTTTTATTATTATCACAATAGAACTCTATATGCGCTCTTATGATCTGCTAATATGAAATTTTGCGCTCGCATGCAATCTGTATGATTAATAATAAAAGTTGGAGAGGTCAGCATGACAAAAATCTCGTCTCCACTATTCCATATGTTTTAGATTGCAATCAAATCTTAATTTAATGCGCTCTTATGCGCCACGAATATTTTTCATATGCTACTCCGCTCTAGCGAAAATCAAGAAGGAATTTTCGGCGCGGGAAATTTAAATGCGTTCCACTACTTTCGGTACTACCAGCTAAAATTCGATGAAAATATTTTATATAATTACTCCAAACAGCTCAAATAGTGATATTGAATATACAAGTTGCTCCATATCACAAGAAATATGACTTAATATTAATTGTCTAATTCGGTGCTAATTTCACAAATTTCAAAATGATTCAATTCAAACGTGTAGTATCAAATGAATAGTCCAGTCAAAATAGACATTCACCCTTGCATAAATTCCCAAGAAGCTGAAAATTGGCATGAACGTCACGGATAATATTATAATGAAGTTGTGAAAAGTCCCCAACGATCCCGCGTGTGCAAAAAATTTTATGCGAGGTCAAAGTTCGCAAAAATTGATTTTTTGAATTTTTCAGCGGAACGATCAGTTTTATGATATAAATAGTTCAAACACAAATTGTAGATCTTTGAATTCCCTACAAAAATTGTCCTTACTTCTTTTTCTCTAATATCCACCATTTTTGAGAAAAGCCATTCTTAAGTTATATTCTCCATAATATGCACACGTTTCCACGCTACCTATGAGTAAGTGTACTTGGCGCGTATTTTTCAATGTGGTTTTCCCGGAAGGCCTACTTACGGTCTTCTTATTGAAGTTTAATATAAAATTAGGTCTTCTTATTCAACTTCTTCTTCATCTTCATCCTCCTGAGTTGACGTAAATTGTTCAAATAGCGATACAACAGTTGTTTTATTGTTGATGTAAGGATTATCTTCTGTTGAAGATTCAGTATTTGAACGCGACTAGCTTTGACAGCTGGTGAAAAAAGTCAGCTTATTTTTTTGTAGTCGCATTTCAAATTACACCTCTTTCTGCAGTTATAAAAATAGTATTAAGGAGCTTTTCTGGTGCAGGTGGAAGTAGAGTGTGGATTAATTCCAATATATTATTAATTAGACTCTGGGATCCAAGTCTTGACTATTTTGGGCTTGGCTACACTTTACCGATAAGTACTAATAAAGACGAAACATATGTCTACAGTTGCATCTCCGATCTAAGATGATGGTGGCTTCAGACCCGACTCTTAGGTTTGAAATTTCTATGGAAAACAATTCTTTTTTAGAATCATCCATTTTTTGAATGTTCCATAGCACTTCACATATTTCACAATTTTTTTTCTGTGTGAAATTTTATTTGTATGATTTCTTCTTTATATTATTAATTAGCTTCCAACCCCATTCTTCTGGGTCCAGTTGATTTCCAAGCCACACTTGAATTTGCTAATATACTTGATAAAAATGTTGATGAGCAGAAGCCGAGGTTGGAGGAAGACAAGCTAATTGAACATGTTTTTTATAAGTGTACGTTTTGCAAAATATACGTAAGGTAATGTTTCTATGCAAGTAATTTAAACTAAGTAATAGACGGACACTACTACGTTAACAATTAAACAACAGACAGATGCTGCTTAAGGCCACATGGTCACATAAAATGAGGGACTGGGTTTCTTTTCATTTCATATTCTTAGAATTATCATTCAATATTAATGTACGAGTACTAGTTACGCGGACCAACAGTTTGACCTATATTATGCGTCCATAATGTACATAGGCAGCGTAGTCATGCATATTATTAGGAATATAACTCTAGAATGGCCTTTTCTCAGAAATGGTAGGTCTTAGGAAAAAAGAGGTAAAGACAATTTTGTGGACAATTCTTGTCTCAACTACTACAAAATCAACCGTTTCACTTAGAAACCCAGAAAGCCCATTTTTGTGAACTTTGACCTCGTATAAAATTTTTCGCACATATGGGATCGATGGGGACTTTTCACAACTTCATCATAATTGTATTTCTAACGTTCATGTCGATTTTCAGCTTCTTGGGAATTTATGCAAGGGTACCCCTATTTTTAAGGCTAACTTGACTGGACTAGAAGCATTATATCAATGTTGATTGGTTATAAATGGTATATGTATGGAATAATAATTTTAATTTCAATTCATACTCGTACATTTAATCTATATTCTTTATCAAATAAACATTTTGTCTCGTGCTTAAAGACTATATATTCATTTCTACGTATATAGTTCAAATAAACTTCAAACATAGATATAATACGTCTTGCGTTCAAAAGTAAATACTCATTTCTATATATAAATTCAAAAAATTACAGATTCAGATAAAATAGGTATTTCACATAAGTATAGAAAATACAATATTATAATAGCTATTTCTATGCCTAGGATTTGAAACCGAAGCGCAAGTCAAAGATTGAGCAATTCTCAGAACGCTAAACACATTTGCAACCGGGGTCTACACATGTTTTTTGCGCAATATATTCTTGAAGGAACGCATTTTCGAGGCCATGATTTTTGTTTTAAATGACCTCTTCAGTAGAATATATGATTAAAGTGAGTGACGGTCAGAATCCCGACAGGCTGAAACTTCGACAGTCAAAATATCAATAAATTTGAATGACAAAAACTGGAAAACAATTTGTGAAAGTGATATCTGAAAAAGTTTTCAACCGCGGTTAGGTTCTTGAAAAGGTCAGGTAAAGTTGAAATGGAGATGGTAGAGTAAGGTTGTACAAGGTTCAGCCATTTGAATAGGTAAGTTTCTTCCGTTTTAGGTCCGGCGTATATTTTCCACATGGATAATTCAGAAATCATAGTCGGGCTTTCGAGATTCGGACCAGTCGGGATTTGGACTGTCGGGATCTTGACCCTAATCCGCTTGAAGTGTATCGGCTACCTCGCGAAGCACACCAAATTTATCTCAAGCAACTTAGTTTATGTAATGTGAAATAATAAATGTACAGTTACTGATTTTGATGCAGAACAAGATTTAGCACATTTTTCAAGATCATCAAATTCTTGCCACAAATCGTTTATTGAAATTATATATGAAGGAATAAATATATATTTTTAAAGCACGAGACGAAATGTTTATTTGATAGAGAATAGAGACTGGATGTACGAGTATGAATTGGAATTTAAACTATTTCATACATATATTATTCTCAACCAATTAACTAAGTATAATGATAAGGGAATAGGAAAACCCAAGTATGACTGATTTTAGAATTTGGTGACAGCTTTTTTTTACTAAAAAAAAAAACCATAGAATTCTTAATCACACTGTTCCTGAGTTTAAATTAAGTTACCGGTTCCGATCACTGGATGATCAACCTCAGACTACCGAAAAAAAAAAGATTACTGGGACTTCACAGAAGATAACGGCGTCAAGTAGCCCGCTAGTGTCATGTTAGGTGAAAAAAATGTGGAAAACAGCGGTAATAAAGCAACAAAAAAATATAAAATGATATTAAAGATTTATCCCAATCTGTTAAATGAGATCCAAACTACTATTGGTATAATACTTCATTTGATACTACCGTTTGGATTAAATTATTATGAAATTTGTGAAATAAGCACCGAATCAGACAACAAATATTAAGTCATATTTCTTGTGATATGGAGCTACTTGTATATCCAATATCGATATTTAAGCTCTTCGGAGTAATTGTAAGAAATATTTTCATCGAATCTTAGCTGGTAGTACCGAGAGTAGTGAAACGCATTTGAATTTCCCGCGCCAAAAATTCCTACTTGATTTTCGCTGAAGCAGAATAGCACATGAAAAATATTCGTGGCGCATAAGAGCGCATCAAATTCAAATTTGATTGCAATCTAAAACATATGGAATAGTGAAGACGAAATTTTTGTCATGTCGACTTCTCCAACTTTGATTATTAATCAAACAGATTGCATGCGAGCGCAAAATTTTATATTAGCAGGTCATAAGAGCGCATAGGGAGTTCTATTGTGATAATAATAAAAATTATGATATTTTCAAAAGTGGGAGCTACAGTCAAGCTGGCCCCCCCCTAACTTGTTGATGTAGTTACTGTTCAGTATGACTAGCGCATACAAAATATTTGAGGCGCCTAAGAGCGCATCGAATTCAGATTTAATTGCAATAGAAATATATTGAATATTAAAAAAAAAGTTTATCGTCAAGTTGGCCCCTCCAACTTTGGATGTTGATTGAACAAATTGCATTCGAGCGCAAAGTTTCATATTAGCAGCGCATAAGAGCGCATATGGAGTACTATAGAAATAATAATGAATATTACGATATTTCCCAAAACGGGGGACCAGCGTCAAGTTGGCCCCTCCCAACTTATTGTCGTAATTACAGCTCAGTATGACTAGCGCAAAAATAAATATTTGTGGAGCATAAGAGCGCATAAAGAGCGCATTCGAACACCATACCAATTATTCTATAAATTTTGAAGTGGGGGGCCAACTTGACAGAGCCGTTTAAATTAATGACCAATTGAAAGAAAACTGGATCTCTTAAGGCCTGATTGAGTTCTATACATATTCGCTATAATTGTTCAAAAAACCATGAAACATGAGAAAATTATCTATTTATTTGTCCAACAAAAAAAAATATGTATAAATGTTGCAGAATTTTAATTTCTCATCATTCAAATGTTCCACTGTCCCATATTCGTCACAGTTTTTGTGAATCATGAAACCTTTTCAACCATGGAAAAGTAAGTTTGATATCCAAAGTTTTTACTTCATCATTTTTTATATATTCATCAAATGAAGAGAAACAATATACCTTAACCCAATTTTAAGGTTTCTCTTTGCAACGTTCTTCTTTTTAATTAAAAAATTTCCGTGTTTCATTAATCAGCACATTCAAACACAAAGAATCAACTTCGCACTTGCAACCAAGCGACTCATATGGATAAGAGTGCAACAGTGAGCTATTCCCATAGAAAGAAATGCTTTTGAAAATTTTTATTTGATACCGATTTTTTGGATATTATTTAAACTTGAAGGGCTTAATAAATCTAGTCTTGTAGTCTTTATTTCGATAATACTACAAGTAATGTAGCCAAAGAAAGTACTGCGTTAGAAGTGATTTCAAGTTCAACCCTGATCTCTCTTGGTAATGGCTTAGAACTATTCCCTGATGTAGCTGATGAAGCATGAAAATTGATATTATCTCGTTCACTGAGCATGAATATGAGTTTGTTGAATATTCCTTGTACTTCAGATGCTTTGAAATTACATGCTGCATTTGCTTCTCAACAATCTTAGCTTGGAGAGCTTTAATTTCGGAATACATAGCTTTGGATTCTTCATCTTCTGACTATACAAGGTACAATAATCAATTACGTGTGGTCGCCCAATGGTCGGAATTTGACCGTGATTCATAGTTTTGCTAAGATTGAAAGTTATTGAATTTAACGTTCCATCCCCAGAGGTTTCAAGAGAAAATAACCAAATTTCTTGGAGAGGAGGGAAGAAATCATCAAACGTTTACATCAGCTATAAAATAAAATAGGACAGCCTATGTAAAATTTCAGCTTTCTGCACTTTTCCTTCATATAAACTTCAAGTATGCCAAATCTTACATTCCTTCGTGCGCGCGGTATAAAGTTTTCTCTCCACGTGAAATTAAAATGGAACAGCCTGTACATAATTTTCATTTTCTGCACTCCTTTTCCATATAAACTTCAAGTATGCCAAATCTCATATTCCTTCATTCGCGAAACATGCTTGAAAAGAGTACAAAGTTTTCTTTTCACGTATTAATTTCGCCAAGTGGTCTCGAAATTTGACCGTTCGATGCATATTTCTCGATATATTCCGGGGAAAAATGAGATCGTTTTCAACGGTGATTTGAAATGAAACACTCTGTATATAATTTTATTTTTTTGCATTCTTTCTCCATATAAACGTCAAGTATGCCAAATATTTCATTCCTTCCTGTGCACAATATGCTTAAAAAGGGATACTTAGTTGTCTCTTCACATATTAATATATAACTTAAAGTATATAAGTGTTGATTTCTGCACTCTTTCTCCTTATAAACTTTAGGTATGCCAAATCTCACATTCCTTCGTGCAAATAATACGCTTGAAAACGGATGGAAATTTTCTCGTCACGTATTGACATATAGATTTCCGGTCTTCATAATAAAAAGCCCATTTTCTTATCAATTGTTTTCGAATAGAAATTTTTGAAGAATTTACCGATACCACAAAGCCCTGTACGAGAACTTGTGAACAAAATCATGCTATGCGATCTCGTCCCTGTATAGAGAATAGTAGTAATTTATGTAACAAGAGTGCGAAGCTAAGTATCTTTAATAGGGAATATGGATGAAATTTAAATTTGGTTCAAATATTTTTATTCCGAGTTTTTATTGGCCGGACATTTGTACTAAACCATCATTTTGATAACTAATAACTTTTCAATTGCTTGAAATTAATAAATGAAAGTGCAAATTAAGCGAGGGAAATTCAAAGTTCTAAAACGCAACACCATTGTTTAAAGCGAAACGTGACGTCAAATATTATGCCAACAAGTGCGCACTGTTCACATTTATATGGCATTGCAGGCTTTTGATTAGAAATCATAGAAATAACGTGAGTGTTGTTAATTCATTTATTGTTTATGTGTAATTTTAGCATCCTGGTGAGATTATAAACCATTTAAGACAGTAGCTTTGTTAAAGCACAATCGGATAATCTGCCAAGAATAGATCCATTAATGATGTCGTCTTATTTTCTTTCAAATCCAAATTTCACGTCCGCTGAAATAAAAAGAATGAACACTGCAAAGTAATTATTCAATAATAACACATTATAAAACAATAATTTAAATTTTGCGCGCTTATTTCTGATGACAGGATTTCCGTCCCCTCTTCTTGTTGAGTTCGTTTTCGTCGTTTACGTGTAGCCGGCAGTCAAAAACATGGCGTCACCACGTTGGCTGTGAATTTTTTTATAATTTTTATCATAAATATGGCTGTATTGTTTGACAAAAAATTGAGTTTGTGTTAACATAGTTAGTCACGTAATAAATGTGTGTTATGAAGACTATTAACAATGGAAAATTTTCAACTGTTTCAAAAAATTTTACAATTTTATTCCAAGTTATAACTATTTGTAAGTTGTCTTCAAAATTTATTTTTGGATAAGTATTAAAAGAAATTTATGTACGTTTTCAGTATCCCTGATGAAGTAACAAAATTGTTACGAAATATTGGACTTTAAATAAAAATAACATCTAAATGAAACTATTCTGCTGAAGTGTTTCTGCCCTACAACCACCGTAATTTCCGTTAAATTATTGTTTTATCTTTCAACAAATCGGTGTTACTTCTTTTCAACATAACACATTATTTTTTGAATGAATTTCTCCATGTTGGTATGTGATTGGATTATAAGATAAAAAATTTGGAAACAAATTTGGAAACAATTTTTTTCAAAACATACTACTGTCGGTTATAGATTTCTTAGGTTTTGTGTTGATAAAAATGTTAGCTAATGTGGGGTGTGATTAGGAAGTTAATTGTATATTGTGTTTATTGAGTGTGCGATTGATTCTATTGTGGATGTTTTTGTAATATGGTATTGAGATGTATCTAGCTGTAGTTTTTTTGTGTTCATATATATGTTGTAAAGTTAAATTTCTTTTTGTATTATTGAAAATTTTGTCTATGAAATCTGTGGGGAAATTGTTGTTTAATCCTATTGTTTTTATCGTGTTAAGTTCAATGTTGTAGTGATTCGGTGATAATGGGGTGGTTAGTAATCTTCGAAACATGAATCTAAAGGCACTTTCTTTTATTTTGGGAGAGTGATATGAGTTATATGGTATAATAATATCTGTAGCTGTAGGTTTTTTGTAAATGTTGAATTCAATGTTGTGTTGTGAGTGTGTAAATGTGAGATCTAGAAGATTGATTGATTTATTTTGCTCTATTTCTAGTGTAAATTTGATTTTTGAGATGTTATTTATATCGGCTTGAAAAGTGTCCAATTCTGTATCGTCACCCTTCCAGAAACAGAGGATATCATCCACGTACCTTTTCCAGAATAAAATGTTATTGCTAAGTGGATGTTGGAATATTTTGGTTTCAAGATTATCGATAAATATGTTGGCTAACAAACCACTAATTGAAGAGCCCATCGGTAATCCATCATAGAGTAAGTTTATATCAAAGATCTAAATCGGATTCATTCTAAAACGGATTTAATTAAATTTTAAATGTCGACTGTTTATATCGACAAATTTATAAACCGATTTAGATCTATCGGATAAAATTAGATTTATTTATTTATTACTGGTACCATAGAAATATAATCATAACATCAAAATTCTGCTATTTTAGGTTCATTCTTTAAATATTTCATTCCCTCGTGTCATTTTTCCATCTAGAAAATTCGTAATTTTCCTCTCAAATTCATTTTAGAAAGTATCCAGTTACTTTTGTAGTCCAAGAAACACCTAGACTTATTCCTACAACCTCAAAATTACTATTTAGATGACTGAACTGAACAAACCAACGTCTGTCAGATGAAACAAATAATTTGCATTATTTTATTTCAGTACCTACTATTAAGTTTTTCATTTAATCGCTGTTTATCTCGGTAAAGTAAATCGGATTTATTAACAAATCTTGTTAATAAAGTCGATTAGAAATCCGATTTCAAATCTGATTCAGACCGTTTACATCCTTTTTATGAATTAGATTTATAATCCTAAATCCAGTTAAATCCGATTTAGGTCCTCGATATTGAGTAAGTTTATATCGAGGACCTAAATCGGATTTAACTGGATTTAGGATTATAAATCTGACTCATAAAAAGCATGTAAACGGTCGGAATTCGATTTAAAATTGGATCTTTTATCGACTTTATGAACAAGATTTATTCATAAATCCGATTTACTTTACCGAGATAAACAGCGATTGAATGAAAAACTTAATAGTAGGTACTGAAACAAAATAATGCTAATTATTTGTTTCACCTGACAGACGTTGGTTTGTTCAGTTCAGTCATCTAAATAGTAATTTGAGGTTGTAGAAATAAGTCTAGGTGTTTCTTGGACTACCGAAGTAACTGAATACTTTCAAAAATGAATTTAAGAGAGGAAAATTATGAGTTTTCTAGATGGAAAAATGTCACGAAGGAATCAAAATAGAAGAATTTTGATGTTATGGTTATATTTCTATGGTACCAGTAATAAATAAATAAATCCAATTCTATCCGATAGAACTAAATCGGATTATAAATTTGTCGATGTGAACAGTTGACATTTGAGAATCAATTAAATCCGACTTAGAATAAATCCGATTTAGATCTTCGATATAAACTTACTCATAAACTTACTCATTAAGTTTATTAATCTGATTTTCGAAACTGAAGAAATTTTGATCTAATATGAGTTTAAACAATTCTATTATATTATGTATATCATTATTTGAAATATTGTATTGAATTCGAGAGTCATCATTATTGTACAGGTGTTCTTGTAGGAGTGTTATAGTTTCTTGTGTTGGAATGTTAGTGTACAAGTTAACTATATCAAATGAGATCATTTTGAAATTTTCATTATTTTGTGAATTGAAGTTATTTATTTGAGTAATTAGATCTGTTGAATTTTTGATACTATGTGGAGATTGATATTTGAATTGATTGATTGATAGATTGTCCATTGTCTGTGATAATTTATATGCTGGTGAGTTCATTGAGGAGGTTATGGGTCTTATGAATTTGTCAGGTTTGTGCAATTTTATTAAACTATATAGGGAGGGAGTTTGTGGATTCTTTTCCGTTAGGGTGTGTGTGTTGATGTGTAATTTGTTAAGTGTGTCTGTAGTGTATTTAATTGTGTTTTTATATTTTTTGATGTATGAGGGGAGTGGATTTTTGTTGTAAGGTGTAATATTATTTGATGTGAAGAAAGCGAGTGTTTTGTCAATGTTATCTCTTTTTTCTGAAATAACTGTACCTGCGTTTTTGTCAGCCTTAGTAAAAATAAGGTCATTATTCGAAATTTTTTCATTTATAGATTTTATACTGTTTTTTATATTGATATTTATACTGTTATTATGATTGTTGGATGCACCTACCTCGAAAACACATTATGTACGCTATTTTAATAAATACAATCCGAAATATGATGAGCAGTGAACATAACCTATAATTTTTGTTTATTTTAAAACGAGCAAATGTTAAACGAAGTCGCATACATACACTGTATTTTATTGCTAAAACTTATCACATATAATGTTACTCATGATCTGTCACGTTTATTATGATACTTCATCTCTTCTGATAGCCTTACATCATTTCTTACATATTTCAAAACCTATCTGGATTGGAAAAAAGACTTAATCAGGTACATTTCTGATAGTATTTTGCATTCAGGCACAATGCAATACTTATAAACTGACTTTTGACCTTTTTTAATGCTGAAATAAGTTAAGAACGAAAACACCTGTAGAAAACTATGGACTGTAATGTCACTAGACATGATATTTGACGTCATCAATAGAGCGCGCGAAAATGGCGGCGTTTAAACAGCTCAAAACTATTCTCAATTTTAAATATTTTTTTAAACTTGATTACAGCATTTTTAAACATAATTTATGTTTTCTACTATGTTATAACGATGTGAACAATGAATTAAAAATATAAAATAAATTCATTAATATACCTTATTGAAGTTAAGTATTTGGGTGACGAGGTCTTTATTTGTATGATTCGGTTATTTGACCGAGATGGTAACATACTGTAACGAATAGTACTCTTATGAGATAGACTTCCATGGCGACACACCGGATGAACATAAATATATAAATATATTGAATGTTCGACTAGTTTATTATTGTTGTCATGATAATACTGATTCTAGGAGAATTATGTAACAAATAGTACCCGAGGGCATTAGAGTAATGCTCGAGGACATTATTTTGAACAATAACAAATAAGAGTATCACGTTCCCTAGTTACAACAAATAACTAGAATAATTTCTCTGACAGAAATACCATGACTGAACAAGTAGGTATTGCTGAAAATTTTGATTGAAATAGTACATTAGTCGAACATTAAGCAATAAAGACACCACGGGAATTGAACGGACGATAATGCCTACGGTCAACGTACAAATCTCGAGCTATAGTCTATGAAATGAAGCAGAGGAGAGACGTCATCAAAACATTACAAAATGAAAAGAACCTGTCGTAATGACAACGTGATGTTTATGTTTGGAAAAACAAAGAAAATAAATGCAATTTTTTGCATACTATAAGAAAAGTATATTTTAATTTGATTAACAATTATTTTATACTCAAATTTGATGTTTTCAACAAAATTTCATTCATTTACAAGAATTGTTGTTTATTTCTTTATCATACGTTGGTACTATGAAGTTTGACTACGTTTACATTCTCATTCGTTGCATTCATATACATATAAATATATATATATATATATATATTGCTGACTTCCTATCTTAACAAGGAAGCGTCTCCGTACAGTATCTTTTATTTCTTTTCTTCTGCAAGTCTAAACTGCGCATGGTCACAGTCTTGAATTACATTGGTTGATGCTTGAAAGATTGTGTTCGGGATGATTTGGAGTCAAATTTATTCTCTAAATTAAGACTTATTTCAAAGTGTTCTAGACTTTCAGGATACAAACAAAAATATAAATTAAAATAAATATATTTACTCAAAATTTGCCGTCTTTGACATGAAAAATCATTAGAAATGTCAAAATTAATCACTGTTTGAATTAATCTGTGTATATTTTTCTTTCTGAATACGCGTGATAATGTTTAATTATGTCTATGACAAATAAAACGGTAAATATTTTATGTTTTTATTTTATTTGAAATTTGTAATTTTCGTGCCCATCCCACTTTAATAGCATTGTTCATGAAATATTTTTGAAACTTAGCATGCGTTGACTTTATTATATTGTTTCGGACAGTTTCGTCTCAATAAGCAGCAATAATAGGACCAAAGGCGTTTTTCAGTATCATATTGGATGAATAGATGATCGAAGAAGTAACATTGTTGTATGGTAAATTAGAGAAACATCCTTGCCTTCAATTGAAACGGTGGCTGAAGTGCCATGGACAGAAATTGAGTGGTAACAAATAAGAATTAGTGAAGAGGTTAGTATTATTTTCTGAATTCGTCATTCTTGTATTATGTATATCCTCTAAGTTATCTCATTATTAATTATGTGATCAATAATTATTACAAATTAAAATATATGACAGCTCTGTGATAGTATTTGTAGCAAATGTCAAGGGATTGTGTATCCGCAAAGTGTAAAATGTACAATCTTCGTAAGATAGAAAATATCTTAATTTTCAATTCTTTTATTGATATTCAGTTGGGTTTAGCTTATGTGAGCCCAGTGCCACTATGAGAATAAAGAGAACAGATATATGTGTCCTTTGTTACGTGATCCAGGATTAGAAATCTTCAAGTCAATACGATTTCATCCACGAATCACACATTGCACACTTAGAACAATTTTCTATGTGCATTTCACAAGAAATCTATGTTTTCTTCTGCCGATATGTGGAGTAAATAGTACATACTATCTTCTCGTAACGATTTTGAACGACTGTCACTTTGACATATTCTGAATCAGCACCGTTTTGTAGCTCTTTTCCTGCCTTTCCGATCTCCTACAATTAACTCAGTTCAGCGACAAACTTTTATGATATGAATTATCCCTTTGTATCAATAAACTACTTGTATTCAACATTGAAAATATATTTTAACAATATTGCTTCACGTTAACTGTACGAAACTGACCGAAACAATATAGTGAAGTCAACGCATGCTAAGTTTCGAAAGTATTTCATGAACAATGCTATGGCACGGACCCCGAATCATTCCGAACACTAGCTCTTAAGTATCAGCCAATGAAAATCGAGACTGTGACCATGCGCAGTTTAGACTTGCAGAAGAAAAGAGATAAAAGATCTCGTACGCTGCCAGGTCCAAGTCGTTGGTATATATATTTATAGGTATATGGTTGCATTCGTTTTCGACATTTCAGTGGGATCAATACGTGTTTACTTGTTCTTTTTGGTTAGAATATCATTACTGTTGCCTTGTTGCGTATTAAATCTGTATGTTTCAATACAAACAGTAATTGTTATTCGAGTTTTGCTTTCTTGGTATAGCATATAAACATAGTAATTACGTGACGTCATTATCTAGTTATAAATTTTGATGACGTCTCTCCTCTGCCTAATTTTATAGACTATAGAGGCCTTCGAAAAGTACACTGTTGACCTCAGGCATTATTGTCCTTTTAACACCCTTGATATCTTAATTACTATATTAAATCTTCGAACGAGTTGGATTTCGTTACAATACATGAAACTTGAAACTGCTTTCATGAATCTAGCATACTAGCTATCAGATGCAATAAGAATCAAAATATTCCTTTAAAGGATAATTGAATCCAATCTGAACCAAATCCATGTGAAGCCAAAAGTCCAAAATAGATTTTACTGTAGCCTATATTCACCTGTTCCTTGCACATTTGTCCCAAAATTAATACAGTGCTTAAACCGGCGGTGGATATAATTATCTCGAAGACTAATATAGGAACTGCAATACCAGTAGAGATGTAAATGTATATTAAACCTGCTGCTACTAGAACGTATAGATGAATTAACAATAATCCAGGAAGTTTAATATAAGCACATGTCATTTTCATCGCCTTGCACTGTCTGCAATGAGCATCAGCTACGATTTGTAAATTTATATTCAACTGTTGCGGATTCCTGGTCATCATTTCGTCAGCATTTGAAATTTGTATTCGCAAATATTTATTTAGAACAGATAATCTGTAGATACACAATACCAAAATTATTTCCCATTGGAAAGTGAACGGTGCTATTATTACTATGGACATATGTAGTAGATAAGTTTCACAAATTACTGTGAGAATATCATTATATAATACTCTGCTCGACATGTATAGAACTAGATTTAGTATCATCAGGTAAGCTATGATCATCGTTGTTACAAGTAATATGATGTCAATAGAAAAGTGAGCTTCATCTTTCAGTTCATGAAGTATTAAAACGCGGTCCAGTTCCTCTTGATGAATTAATATTTCCACTAATTTTTCTCTGTCTCGTATTACAAAATATAATAGAGTTATATTCATTGCACCTATAAAAATATGTATATAGCCTGTGATGCTCTCTAAAGCTGTCAGCTCATCCTTTTGTAGATTTGAATATGCCATGAATATACCAAAAAAATTCAAAATTAGATGACCTGCAAAGAAATACAAACTGTTAAAATTATCTCAAGGAGAGTCAAAGAGTTTGCTAGTTATTGTGAGCATTGTGATGCTCCATGATATTATTTTTGATCTTAATCTATTCTTAGATTATACCCAATTCTGTAAGAGTATTCATCCGAAACATAGATTTTGAAATGTGAATTCAGTAGTCTTCTTACGACTTCTATGTCCTTTAAACTGTAATTCCGAATACGCTGAATGATTCTGGACATTCGAACAATCAGAATTTGATGTTTCCAGATTGTGTGTCATCAACACATACAGAATATAAGTATTTCCTTAAAAGTCGAATTTATTCCCGCAAGGCTGAATATGATCGCAAGGGTGTAGCCCGACTCTAAAACTGCCTATTCAAGTAATGATCTAGAATTATTTACTTCACAAACCCCAAGATAATATTAGGATTACAAATTTTGTGAAAATATTGCTTCCCGTGGGCCGTGATACGTTAAGTATTATATGGCATAAAATATGTATCTTATTTCATGGTACATCCTATTTCTAAGATATCTCAGTTATTAATCGATAATTATCAATATTTATTCATAGCTATCAAAATAAATTGATGATTATCAATATAAACCGACATCGCTCATATTAACTTAGGTCATTGATAAAACTCGAAGCTCAAAATGATTAATTGAATGTAAGAAAAATCTTTTCCAAAATTATTTTCAATAAATGTGTTTTCATTTTTCAAATATGTAACAAGGACCGAACGACTATCATTTTTCTCCAGGACAAATTTGGCTGCACTCGGTGAAGACGAGGGTGAAGCCCAAGGCGTATCATAGTGCAGCTAAATTTGTCCGTGACAATGATGACAGTCGTTCAGTGTCCGTGTTGCATAGGATACTTTTTGTAAAAAGTGCACCAAAGTACCCCCATAACTGAGCTTTTTAAATAAATTCAGATGTATTGAAACTATCATATCAGTTCGACAAACAAATTTTTGCAATTGCGATCACATTACAGTAAACTAATTCAATGAAACATGACTTACATGATTTATTTTATTGATTGATATTATTCACATTTTCTGTGCTATCCCGTTCATAATCAATGCACACACTATAACGAACATATTCTATGATACAAATTTCTTTCAAATAATAATTTGACATATACCAATATAATAAAAGAATTCCAAAGGCATCCATGACTCACAATTTATTTATTTTCACCCAGCGGACAAAAATATCCTTTAATTCCCTGTCAACTGAGAATTAATGAAAATTGTTACCATGGTTTGCAATAAAGAACATTCGGAGCGGAATTTAGCTCTGTAATGGAGTACTTTCGGTGCATGTGTTACAAAAAACATATTACACTATTAAACTACTAACACTATTTTCAATATAAATTTAAGTTACTCAAAGCAAATTTACCAATTATGGAAACAACCATTCTGGCGTTGCATTTTTCAGCTTTGACAATCGTTTTCGATCCGGTATTTGTGATTTCGTAGAATAATAATCCTCCAAGGCTATAGAATCGCAGTACCCAACTTGTCATTTCTTGAGTTCTATTACCACAGTCTGACGCAATAATTTTTCTTATAGTATCAAAACTTCTACTAATCCTCTTTGATATATTTTGTGCAAACATGTTTGACGACTCGTATAGAAGAAAATGCGTTTACAAAGAATGTTAATTTCCACTCAACATTTATCCGGAAACATTGCCATATTTTCATACCGCATGTTGTTACAACACAAATTCTTCGACTATTTCCTGTTTGTATAACGCTATTTTACAATTCATGTTAATGACTTATATAGATTTTATTGATAATTTCTTGATGCATATAAGATATATTGAAATTTGTAATGAAATAGTAATGAGTAATAATGTAACTCATATTTATCATGAATAATTTATTATCGATAAATATGATGGAAGATGAATAAAAGATACATTCCAGTCGTTTTGTTGCTAGTTTTGATATTGATTTATTAGGCCTCAATTTTGTAACACTTACTCAAAGAAAATTACATACTAATTAATTGTCGAGCATTTACCTGGAACATTTTTCAAAATTACCTAATTTGTTACTATTAAAACTTGAATGATTAGAGAGTTTTTGCAAGCCTCCGTTAAAGATACGGTAACGCTAAAACAAGAAATAAGTTTTTGTGCACACTGAAATAGGCAAACAAGTTTATTAAACCGCGGAAGATGTCCATTATTTCCTGAAGTTTTCTGTGAATATTCTAAAATCCAAGTTAAAGTTAGTTAATAAGGATGCGCAACGAAATTCATTTCTTACGTTAAAGTTGTCGTTTCATTAGCGGAAGCTTGCAATAAGTCCCAATTATTAGATTCGCTATATTTTTCTGAAACAAGTCGATCAAATGTATAATGAAAATCATAATATGAGATCAGAATTATTACTATTTAGTACTTATATTTGGACATCACAATTGTTTTTTTCGAAATTTTTTCGAAATAATTCTTTTTTTGCCAAGTTTTTTATTGAATTCAAGCAACTGGACATAAAACTTATGACAATTGTAGAATAAAATAAAAATTTCATATAGCCACCTCTATCACTTGAGCAATGGCAGCTGTCACTTTGAAATATGTAATTTATGAATTCGACACTTTAAATTTATGAAACAGCAATGAAACTAGCCATATAATTCATAGTCGGAGAAGATTTTTTATACTTTGTAGTAAAAAAACAAGTCAGAAAACTTTTAGTGGAGTGCCTGGAGTTTTAGACCTCGGACATTTGTTACAGTGAATGACTTCATATGGTTGAGATGGGATTTTGTTTTTCATACTATAAACTAGAAAGTTTACCAAAAATTTTGTTGTGCTTTTGTTTTTTTCATTATTTACACAAAAAACAAAGAGAAATATATATTAGAGCATATAATTTAATCTGAATAATATTTTTCTGCGCGTATACATTCAATTTAACCTGAATATACAAAGGAGAATATCTCTCAAAGATACCTGAGAGGATCACGGGTCGTAGAGACCTTGAACAGTTAGTAAAACGTAGAGCGGAGAACAGTAGCGGTAGCTGCAACGTACGGTTAATAGTATTGTAACGTTATTTATTTTAATTTAGGGAGCAAAAGTTTTCAAAGCACTACTATTTATTTTTATGATTTATTAAAATAATAAATTAGATAACTAACACTATTTTTAATAACAAATTCTAATTTAAACTGAAGATTATGATACACTACACTATAATTTACCTTCAATTATTTATGTCAATGTTGATTTATTTTAAATAACACAATTTATTTCAACAGTCCATCTTATGAGGTCACTGTGCTAAAAAATCAATAATGCCTCTCGTTGTCAGTCGCATATATATACCTCGGGTCTCTCCCCACTACGTTCTTTCTGCAAAAGTCCAGATGTTTCTAGAAAAACGCTAGAAGGTGCCAGCAATTTTCCAGAAAATATATTCGCTTCTACTTCTGAATGTAATAGTATATTACATCTGAGGTGGGAAGTATTTCATTACAGCCGAGAGCTTATTATATGACCGAGAGGCGAAGTCTCGAGGATCAGATATAGCTCGAGGCTGATATGAAATCCTCACCGAAGTATGTATGCTATTTTATTCACAATCATCCCTAATACTCCGAGAAATTATTGATCCAATTTCGTCCTTTTTCCAACAAGGCCGATGTAGTAGTCTATGAAAACAAGAATGTTTTGAAAAATTTTATCTGACATTTGTAGGATTTATGATTTATGAATCAACTTATTTATACATGTATCCATTGAAATTGTGATAAGTGCAGATATCAATTGATTATAACAGTGAAATTGAGCTGTATACTCGCCCCGAATCGAACGAGAGTGCTACGGATGTGAGTTTATAGCGATTTTGTTAATAATTTACAAATTTATGAATTTATAAGACATAGATTCACACAGAATTGCAACATAAATCCGCTTCTTTTCAATATTAATTGTTTTATTTGGATCATTAGATCATATAATCGGTATTTTTGACAGCACGAATTATTTTACTCCAACAAAGATTTATGACTGATGCTAGGCAACCCTGCATAAACATTTCCCACCCAAGAGATGGAAACATCGCTTCCGACCCGTGAGCTACTCATTGCAGTTGCAAATTACGTACTTCCCAACCTCCAAAAGGTTAGGAATTACCATATTACTATGATGATTGTGAATAAAATAATTTCACAATAATTCTAAGCACCAGTAAAGCCGAAATGACTAATTTATAGACTTAAATTCGCCACACTGCCTCCTCCTTAGAACTGTTTCGTCCCGAAACGGTTCTTCACGAATTCCTGAAGAGTCATGTCGGAATCTTCATTGGTCACCCTTGGTACATCAGGATGTTTTGTAGAAGTAGCAGTCGATGGTCCGTCCATTATTCGTCTGCTGTTTAGGGTTGTAGCTACAGACGAGGATTTCTATTCCGGTAGACCGGAAGAGGGTTTCCAACATATTCCTTACTACCCTCCAATCCAGTTTATCTAGTCCACAACCCAACTTCGGTACTGCCAGCTTCATCACGTCGTTGTCCAATAGGTGCTTCCGGAGGTCGAGCAGAGCATTCCACATAGTGCGGTATGTCGGTTTCTGGTAGGAGCAAGATTTAGTCATTATATAGTACAGGTATCGTTTGTGCTCCGTGCGAGTATCCTTTAGGTGTAGTGTTTTCCCGACTGATAGATTTTGGTTGGCCAGTTCTTCTAATCTTCCATAATTCTTTTTGAATACGGACGTTATTCCTCGGGACATCTTCAAGTCACTCGCCACACAGTGAGCCAGGGAATGGTTCAAAGGCACTGTGAACAGGTCTTGTTGTTTTTCTTCCGTCACGCCGTATCGCACTTTACGACTGTTGGAATAGTTGGCCATGAACTCTTCAAAGGTTGGTTCTTGCTCGACAATTCGTCGAACTGTGGCTCCATGTCGGTCTTCATGGTTATCGTTGGCGAATAAGGCTAGCCGATTAAAGTGGACGACTCTCGGCTTTCCATTTGGAGTTTTCCGTATCCGGTAGACGACGTCGTTAATTCTCTTCATCACTTCATATGGACCTTTCCAGTTCCGCTGAAGTTTTGGTGACAGCCCTCGGCGCTTTTGGTGGTTATAAAACCACACAAAATCCCCGGGTTGATAACCACCTTTCTCGGCCTTGATGTCATAATTTTCCTTCATCCGATCGCTGGCATTTTGGATGTTTGAACGAACTCGGCCATGAATGTCGTCCATTCTTCTTCGGAGGTTGGTAACGTAGTCTTCTCCAGCTAGATCTTCACCTGGTTTACTACCAAATATCAGGTCGCATGACAAGCGCAGCTCTCGTCCAAATGCTGGTGTCCGCCCAGTTGTTTCGTGTACTGCTGAGCGGTATGCTAACAGAAACAGATAAAGGTGTTGGTCCCAGTCTCGCTGATGGTCCGAGACAACCTTTGCCAGATATCGATTTATTGTTCTGTTCATCCGTTCAACCATGCCGTCGGACTGTGGATGTAATGCAGTGGTCCTGGTTTTGTGGATTCCCAAGATTTTACAAATATTTTGGAAGACAGCCGACTCTAAATTTCTTTCCTGATCCAAATGAAGTTCTCGTGGTACTCCAAATCGACAGATACATTCTTTCACCAAAACTTCGGCGACAGTGACCGTTTCCTGGTTGGGTAAAGCGTACGCCTTCACCCATTTACTGGAGTAGTCCATTACGACGATTATGTATTTATTTCCGTTGTTAATTTCTGGAAACGGTCCGACCACATCGATTGCAATGCGCTCGAAAGGACTTCCCACATTGTACTGACGCATTGGAGCTCTTATTTTTCTCTGTGACCCGTTACTACTGGCGCGGACCACGCATTCTGTACACCACTCTTTAATATCCTCCTTATGATTTATCCAGTAAAATCGCTGGCGTAATTTTTCCAATGTTTTATTGATTCCAAAGTGCCCTCCATCAGCTTCATCATGAATCCCTCTTAGTACTTCCGGTACTCTGTTTCTAGGGATTATCAACTGCGTCCTGCTCTCATTTCCGTCCGTACTCTCTACGATGTGTTTCAGAAGGCTCTCTTCAACCACGATGGAATTCCACTGCGCCCAATATGATTTTACATTCCGAGAGTGTGGTGCAACATCTTCCCAAGCTGGTCTGACATTATCATTTTTCCACTTCAGTACAATTTTCAAATCCGGGTCATTCTCCTGGTCTTTGCGTAACTCTTTCGGTTACCATCTCTCATCCACTACTGTTGTCCTCTTGACGGCAACAAGCTTTTCTTCCAAGCAACAACAGTGTTTGCAGTCTTCGTGGCACGGTATTCTTGACAATGCGTCGACATTGCGATGGCTGGTTCCTGGTTGATGTTCGATTAAAAAGTCATACTGCTCCAGTCTTTCAATCCACCTGGCCACTTGCCCTTCAGGATTCTTGAATTGGAGCAACCATTTCAAAGCAGCATGATCAGTTCTGATTAGGAACTTCCGGCCATACAAATACTTGTAGAAGTGTTCTACCGACTTTACGACTGCCAATAGCTCCTTTCGGATAATGCAATAATTTCTTTCTGGTCTTGATAATGTCTTACTGAAATAGGCTAATACTTTCTCTTGCCCATCTTGTACTTGAGAAAGGAAGCCACCAATTCCCACGTCACTAGCGTCTGTGTCCAGTATGAATCTTTCATTAGTCGAAGGATAGCTCAAGATTGGTGCGCTAGTTAAGGACTGTTTGAGTTGTTCAAAAGCTGTTTGACAGTCCATTTCCTAGGTAAATCTTCTGCCTTCCTCAGTAAGTCGTGTCAATGGATTGGCTATATTGGCGAATCCGGGGACAAAACTTCTTAATTCATGTTTGTCTCTTGGTACTGGCCATTCTTTTACAGCCTTTATTTTGTCTGGGTCAACTGCAGTTCCCTTTCCGGAGACTACATGGTCCAGGTAATGGACATTTTTCTGAAAAAGATGACATTTCTTCGGGCTGAACTTTAGGTTGGCCATTTTCAATCTTCTAAACACCTCTTCTAGATTCTTCATGTGGTCCTCGAATGTTTTACCAACCACAATAATGTCATCGAGGTACACCAAACAGGTTTCTCATGACAGCCCAGCTAACACGTTTTCCATCAATCTCTCGAATGTTGCAGGGGCATTGCAGAGCCCAAATGGCATAACAGTGAACTGCCAGAGCCCTGTGCCAATAGTAAAGGCTGTCTTTTCTTTATCTACGGGCTCCAAATCGACTTGCCAGTACCCGCTTTTCAGATCTAAGGTCGAGAAAATTCTTGATCCTGCCAAAGTGTCCAGCGTGTCATCTATGCGAGGTAGCGGGTAGCTATCCTTCTTCGTCACATTATTAAGTTGACGGTAATCTACGCAGAATCGAGAAGATCCATCCTTTTTCTTTACTAGTACCACTGGTGAGGCCCATGGACTACTTGAAGGCTCAATAACCCCATCGGTCTTCATTTCTTCAACTATCTTCTCAGCTTCTTCCCGCTTTGCCTGTGGTAGTCTTCTTGCCGCTTGGCGAATAAGTGTTGATTCTCCGGTGTCAATTCTGTGTCGGACTATATTGGTTCTTCCCTTGAATCCTTTCATTATTTTCTTCTCTTATTATCCTCACATTGCCCGCTTCACATGCAGCAGATTCTGATATCGGTGATGGAGTCATCTTTGAGAAATTTTCTTCCAATTCCTGTATTTTCTTCCCATAATCTTCCTTTAAGTTCTAAAAATCCTCTTCTGCTTTTCTAGAACTCTCTTCCAATTTTTCTTCCATTCTTTGTTCCAAGGTTCTGGAATTTTCCAATAATCAATCTTCTAACGTTCTAGAATTTTCTAGCAACTCTTCTTTCAGTGTTCTACAATTTTCAGTTAATTTGTCTTCTAATGTTCTGGAATGTTCTGTAAATTTTTCTTCTAATGTTCTAAAATTTTTTGTAAATTTTTCGTTTGTCATTCTCCCGAAATCGAATATGCCATACGGAATAAATTCATTAGGATTCTCACCAGCATTTTCCAAAGCTTGTTGGAGGACGGTCTTGGTTCCTGTTGTCTCTTATTCTCGTTCTTCTAGCTCATTCCTGAGATCAACCACTTTCAATACACTCAATTTTACTATATTTGACGCCATTTTATTTGTTCGAATTTAAAACTTCACACCTGATCACCAATTGTAACGTTATTTATTTTAATTTAGGGTGCAAAAGTTTTCAAAACACTATTATTTATTTTCATGATTTATTATAATAATAAGTTAGATAACTAACACTATTTTTAATAACAAATTCTAATTTAAACTGAAGATTATGATACACTACACTATAACTTAAATTCAATTATTTATGTCAATGTTGATTTATTTTAAATAACACAATTTATTTCAACTGTCCATCTTATAAGGTCACTGTGCTAAAAAATCAATAATGCTTCTTGCTGTAAGTCGCATATATATACCTCGGGTCTCTCCCCACTACGTTCGTCCCGCAAATGTCCAGGTGTTTCTAGAAAAACGCTAGAAGGTGCCAAAAATTTTCCAGAAAACAAATATATTCCATTCTACTTCTTAATGTAAAATAATTCCACAATAATTCTAAGCACCAGTAAAGCCGAAATGACTAATTTATAGACTTAAATTCGCCACAGTATATTATGTAATATGTTTCATATACTTTGACAAGCGTAAGCAGTCTCTTGGGATTTTTTTTCTAGAGATAGAAATAGCCTGATCGAATTGTATATATCTTTGTCTTACAAATGGTATGATAGGGGAAATTGTTTCATCGCGATTGTCTGCCGATCTCAAATCGTATGGAAACCAAACTTACTCGATGGGACTCCTTACGCTTGTCAAAGTGTAAACGTCTCTTCAGACACGAGTTGTTTTGACACGAGCGAAGCGAGTCTTAAGAGAAACGCGTGTCTAAAAAGTTTATAAGACTAGTTATGTACTATATTTTTTTTTACAAATGCAAATTGAGACAGCAGAAATCTTTAAAAAAATATAGTTCGACAAAAATGTCAAATACGAATGTTCAAAATTATTGAAGCTAGCTTCAGCCCGTGTTTAATGTGCCTGTGCCAACTTCAGGTCGTGCTCAAAATGATTGACGTCACGAGTTCACCAAGATATGTTTGAAATGTTATTTATCGCCATGGAAACCAGTTGGTTTAATTACGGTTGTAAAAGAACGGAGATCTAAAATATTACAGAATGTCTTAGGACACTGTAAAACATTATAAAATGTTCCAGAATATTTGAAAAAGTCTCCGGATGCCATAGAATCCTCCAGGACTACCAAAACACTCTTGAATATTGCAGAGCGTTATACATTGGCTTTAAATGCTTTAGAATGTTCCAAAATGCTCCAGAATGCTCATGGGTACTCCACATTTTTTCACTACGTTATAAAATATTCCAGGACGCCTTAGAGCATCATACAATGTTTCAGAGCATCCCAAAATACTCTCAAACATTTTAGAACACGTCAGAATGTTACACAATAGAATACTTTAGGATATTCTAAAATGCAGCAAAATGTTTTAGAATACTCCAAAACGTTATGAAATGTTTCAAAATATTTGAGAACGCTTGAGAACACCACAATTTTTCAGAACGTCTCAAGACATTGATAAACATTCCAGAATGTTATTGTGTTCCTATATGCTTTAGAATGATCTAAAATGCTCCGGAATAACTAAAAACATTACAGAATGCCTCAAAACATCGTACAATCTTCCAGAATGTACCAAAGCACTTCAGGACATATCGGAATATCATACAGTGTTTTAAAACGCTGCAGAATGTTTTAAAACATTCCAAAATCTTATCAAAATTTTCAGAATTTTTGAGATCGGCTCAAAGTGCCATACAATCCTCCAGGACGTCTCAGAACGCTTTAGAATGTACTAAATCACTCTTTAGACATTCCAGGATACATCGGGATGTTATACATTATTTTAAAATGCTCTAGGATGTTCTTGAATACTGCAGTATGTCTTAGATTACTCCAAAACGTTATAAAATGTTCCAGAATATTTCAGGACGTTTCAAAATGCTATAAAATCTTCCATGACATCCCAAAACACTCAAGAATATTCAAAACGTTATACAGTGATTCTAAATACTTCAAAATACTCCAGAATAGTTTATTTCAACCGAACGTGCATCCAGATTCTTATAAATAAATCCATCAAAGAATATATTTCTGAGAATTATATAAATTACTAGTGGTATGCAAGGCGCCTTAGGCGCCCGTTGAAAAGTGATGGGTCGTCAGTCAAAAATGGAAGATATGCTTAGCACAAAATAACTGGAATAAAATACCTTAAATGCAAATGATGATGCTTTAGGTAAGTAATGTTGAAGAAAAAGTTATGTGTATGAATGAAAAAAAAAATAAAACTTTTAACTTCTGCCGAATGCGATTCGAACTTCGTACCGGTTGAACAATAGTCCAACGCTCTACATCTGAGCCATAAACTGCTGTAATAATTTGTTGCTGTAACTGAGCTATATCTCTATATCTATCTTAGAGCGTTTTGGAGTCAGTGAATCAGTGATGAGCGTAAATAAATGTCAAGATGATTTGCCTGCCACCTCTTGTCTTTCTTTAGCCAAGCGACGCTTTCTACAAGCAGGATCTACGTCCTCACTCATTATGTTAAAGAAACAAATTCATACGAACCGATTTGGGAAGACCATTATAAAGCACACAGTGATTCACGCGCAAATCAAGTCACAGAATGATACAAATGAACTCCAATTTGTGGTACATATTATTCAATTTTAAACATCAACAAAAATGCAAGAAATTTAAATTTTTTAATATTATCTTACCCTGTCAATCCGATCGTATTTGTTCCACAATAAAACGTTCAAGGTAGTATGGATTCAAAAAAGTTTAAACTAATTACAGTTACAATTTACAATGAATTCAAAGATCAATTTAAAATTGTAATATCACAACAATTGTTTAAAGTGACAGTACTGTTGCCAAGTACCTCTATCATCACACGAAAAATCGCAGATTCATATGAAAATAGAAGATATGTTTAGTACATAAAATAAGATACCTTGAAAGTAAATGATGATGATTTGGGAGAATAATATTGATGAAATGGTTACCCGTATAGAAGAAAAAAAATATAAAAAATTTCTGCACCCAAATGCGATTTTGAACTTGGAACCTATCGAGTCGTAGTCCAACCCTCTACTTCTAAGCCATGAACTGCTCTAACATTTTATTGCTGTAACTGAGTTATATCTCTTTATCTATCTTAGAGCGTTAGAGAATCAATGAATCAGTGATGAGCGTAAATATATGGTAAGATTCTCATAATAAAAACCCTGACACAATCAGGCTTATTGGAGTAGGCGTAGCTCAAATGAGGCTTGGCATAAAATACCAGGGTCCTTCGCATAAAATATTTCTTCGGAATATTTTATTTGATAAATTTTGAGATGTTTAGGAGTGTTGCGGATTCGCCAATTCTCGGCTCAGTCACATTACTCACGATATTTGATTTTCAATATTCCACTTTTTTAGAAGTTCTCAACTGTTTTCAGCCTGTTCAAATATTCTATAAGTACAATATAGCATATTGATTGTGCATATTATAATTTCTGATTTGATTCTAATGATACTTTTCATATTATCTAATATATTATCAAAATCTGATTGTAATTGCTGAATATAGATTTCTACGTTTGATTGAAAATTCAATTCATTTATAACTTGCATGATAAGAGGAGCTACAGATTCGTGAGCCGACAACTCCAAAAACATTCAAAAAGATTTTTCAAGGTATATTGATACAAAAATACAATCTTATGAATAGTATTCAATTGGTCTAAAATTTGTATCAATATAATAATAATAATAATAATAATAATAATAGATTTATTTGCTTAAAGATATAACTTTGTACAAATAGATTGATAACATTGACAATTACATTACATTTTTTTCTTCTTATAGGCTACCTGTTTATATAATTTGTTTGAGTATCGAGTATATGCTTTAAAGTTTATTATTTTTCTGATACATTATACATTTAGGATGAATGCTCTTATCTTCAGAGATGATTGGACGAATTTATAAATATCGTACATCTTTTCCTTGGTCGGGGTTCCCAGTAAGGCTGTAGCGGCTTCTTCATTATTAACTTGGTTGACGTATTTTGTAATATAGAGCAGTCTGAAATGATAGTAAATCGGACAACGGAATAGGAAATGGAATCGGCTATTTTCTTCTTGAAGGTTACAAATATCGCATAATTCTTCACTGTCGAATTTGTGTGTAAATCCATCTTGGTAAAGCGAAGTGTAGTTTGGGTTCGATATTCTGAGGAGCCCGGTTAATTTTGAGATATTGTGTGGGAGATTTGAGAAGTAATTGAGGGTTGTATTATAGGTTTTATATGTTTTATTGTACGAGGAGTTAAGGATGTTTTTGGTATCTTGATTGTATAATATTTCTTTATAAGCTTTATTTATATTATCCATTTCAATCTTCAATGAAACGCAGCTTTGTGATTCAAACAACCATTGAAAGTTTGTTGCGATTAAGATATTTTCGAGTTTTCTTACCCAATTGTGTTTACTTTGTTTATCTTCTGGAATGTTATGATTTTTGTTTATTTCTAAAAGTTTGTTGTAACATATTTTTGGGTATTTTGTGTCTGTCATTAATAAAATTTTGTGCCACCAGCTTAGCATTTTTTTAATTATTTCAGCTTCGATATTGTATTCACCTACTTCTCTTCTAATTAGATAATTTGGTGTGTTCTTTGGCCATGTTAAAATACTTCTGAAATACTGAGTCATTCCTTTTTCTATATTAATTATTTGAAAGGGACCCCACACTTCGGCACCATATAATATAGTAGGAATAATTAATGTGGAGTATAATTTAGTTTTCGTTTCCCAACTATCCACTTTTGCTCTTGATAGTGTGTTCTTGAGTGCCCCTGTTATTCTAGTTGTTTTGCTCATAAGTTCCTTTGTATTATCGTTAAATGCACCCATTGACGTGAACTTAGTTCCTAGATAAGTATAGTTGTTTGTGAATTGAATTTCTTGATTTTGGCATAAATGCTTAATTCTACGTCGAGGAGCTCTACCTTTGTGGAAGTGTAATATTTTTGTTTTTTGCGGGTTGACTTTTAATTGGAGTGCATTACAATAAGCCGTCAATGCGTCTAACTTTCTTTGGACATCTGGTGCTGAATGTGCTAAAATAACGATGTCGTCTGCATATTGTAATGAGAGTATATCGGTTGATGGATTAATAAAGTATCCTTCAAGTTTTTTCTCTCTGAGACAGTCTTCTAGATCCGATATATAAATGGAGAAAAGAAGTGGGCTGGTGCATTCACCTTGGAGCAGCCCTTGTGTTATCGGTATTTTTTCAGATATCTCATTATTAACCATTACTTGTGCAGTTGCGTCTCTGTATATATTACGCAAGATTCGTGTTATTTTTCCGCTTATACCTGCTGAGTAAATTTTCTTCCAGAGGTTGTCATGTGGTACCGTGTCGAAGGCTTTCTGAAAATCGATGAAGAGAGCGTATACTTCTCTTTTGTTAGATATTAATGATGTCTGAATTATTGTATTTAAGACAAAAATATTGTTCAAGCAGGATCTCTTCTTACGAAATCCGGATTGTGCTTCGGGTAAAATAGTGGTACTTTCAATCCAGTTCTGCATTCTGTTATTCAGAATATATGTATACAGTTTAGTAATTGAATTGATTAACGCAATAGCTCTGTAATTGTTTGGATCCATCAGGTTTCCTTTTTTGTGAACTAATGTTAATTTGGTTACTTTTAATGTTGAAGGAATGTCTTCTTGTTCGAGAAAATTGTTTGATAGGTCCTTAAGATAGTGCTTCCAAACTAAAGGTAGATGTTTCAATTGTTCATATGTAATCCCATCTAAACCAGGGTTTTTATTGTTTTTCAAACTCCTAAGAGCAGAATTCATTTCTTCCAAGGTAATTTCTATGTCTAGATAAGGATGAATAGCGTCGAAAAATTGTCGAGTACAAATATTCCTTGATAGGTACCAATTCTGGAAGTATTGTACCCAATCATTAATTGAGATGGGGCTTGTAGAGAAGTTTGTCGGACTGAATGATTTGATTGTTTTCCAAAACGTTTTTTGATCCTTAACATTTTCAATTTTTTCTTTAATTTGTAATCGATAATTTTTCTTTTGGGAGTTTATATGTTGTTTATAATTCTTCTTTGATTCTAAGAATGCATCTAATTCTTCTTTTCGGAAATTGTGCTTCTTTGCTATCCTGTAGCAATTCCTCACTTTTTTCTTTAAATTCCTGCATATATTATCGTACCACCTCTTTTTGTTTTGCTTAGCTGCCCGAAATTGAATAGTTCTTGTTATATCAATTTTCTCAGACGCAAAATTAATTTTCTTTTCTATCATTTCATATTGTGCATCAATCGTTATGTTAGAATCATTATTATTCCAGCTGAGTTGAAGTTCGTTTTTATATTGTTCTATTTTGGAATCATCCCATTTGGTTATTTTAGTTTTTAGAGCACTATATACCATAGTTTCGTTTTTGTTTGATTGCATTATGTTTTTAATTTTTATTGAACAAATTAGGTGGTCAGAAATGAGTATTTCTTCACTTACTGAGAGATCTAAAATTAGCTGCAGTGCTATGATATTTATCCATATCAAATCAATTGTACTTTTGCCAGTTGCGCCTATGTATGTATACTTGGCTGGACTGTCACTGAGGGATCTACCGTTTAATACAATTAAATTCTCTTCGTCTAAAATCTTAATGAGCTCTTTGCCTTTTTTATTTATTACAGAATCATTCGCTGATCTTGTAGCGCTGAGGTTAGTATTAAGAAAAATTGAATCTTCCAACATGTTCATTTCTCCTACTCTACCATTAAAGTCTCCACAAAGAATAAGGGCGTAATCGGGAAAAGATGTAATTAAATCTTGCAAATTTTCTGCAAATAGTTCAAGTAGTGTACCATATTCATAAGAGTGAGAAAAGTATACTACACCCAGAACTAGGTTTTGTGTTCTATTTTCTTTTGTCAGAAATATCCAGTGCAGTTCTTTATTTACGATTTCAACTGTATTCAGGGGTAATTTCAGGAAGACTAAAATTCCGCCAATAGCTCTACCTGTTCTAGCTTCTTTTGTAGCTAATTGTTCATATTTATCGAATTGTTTTAAAAACAATGGATTTTCTTTTAGTTCAACATTAAGCCATGTTTCCACTATGCAGATGATATCATGTTTAAGGATAAATTGCTCTTCACAAGTGCTTAGTTTTAGTATATTCTTATATCCTTGTATGTTCCAAAATAAGATGTTAGTTGTATCAGCTGCTGCAGTTGAACGTTCAGTATTCAGTTTTTTGAAATCGATTGCGCCCGTAGTCAAGTCTGAATGAGATTGTCAGATGGACCTGACTTCGATTGTGTATTTTTTTGTCTATTTGTCTTTATTTCTCCCCTTATATTGGGTGTATCTTTTCCTTCGGCATTATGTTTTCCAATTTGTTGGTTATTATAATATGTTAAGTGATCTGTTTTTTTTCCTTGATGTTTTTGCGGTGTGTTGTACGTCTCCTTGGCTTTTTCTGTTGATTCTGTCAAAATTATATTTTGTGATTCGTTAATAAGTTCTCTATCCGATAATTTTCCGTCGTCTTTGTTCGGATTTCCATTTATGTTCGCAGATGAGCATCCTTCATCAAAGTCTGTAACTTGGTATTTTGCTCCATTTATGTACAAAATATTTTGGAATAGATTAGCTTTATAGCCTTCTTTTTTTGCCTTAATTAAATGCGGTTTCAAAATTTTTCGTTCCTGTAGTACTTTTTGCGAGTAATCTTCTTCTATGTAGATATTTTGTTTTTGTAATTTTGTGCCTTCCCGCAAAATCTCATATTTATGCCTTTTAGAAGTGAATTCGATAAGTACTGGTCTGGTTTTGTTATTTTCGTACTTTCCAAGCCTTTTTATATAATCGATGCTACTCATTGTGATGTGGTTTAATTTTAGATCTTCATTTATTAGCTTTATTATAATTTCTTCCAAATTCCCTTTCTGCTTTTCTTTTATTCCAAAAAGAATGAGATTTTTTTCCTTGGTTTTTCTTTCTAAGAAATCAATACGTTTATCTTGCTCTATAATTTTTTGTTCCAGTTTTTTTTGTTTTGCTGTATGTTCTCCTATTGAGCTCAATAATTTGTCGAGTGAAGATTGCATGTTTTCCATTCTTGAAAGCATAGGGCTCAAAAGTATCTTGATGTCTTCTAGTGAAGCCATTGTATTATTATAATTATTATCTATTCATTTATTTTATTTTTTTACCATCGTTGGCAACACTGATCAAGTTAAGTAGGTACGGTTGAAACGCGCTGAGAGCTCAGCGACTTAAGAATTATATTGACCTTCAAATTTTCGTACTCTTCAAATAACTTTCAACTCAAAACCAGCTATTATTTCTGTTTAATTTTTTATTATTTAAAAAGGCTCACCTCAAGTATTATCACCACTATACTTCTATAATTTTATGATTGAAATTACCAATCAAAACTTCAAAAATTCAACTGTGTATTTCACTGCGAATATAACTGAGTAACGTCAGTATTACCAATTTGTATCAATATAGTAAACAATCATTTCAGTGACATTCTTAACTTTTCTTTCAATAATTCAATGAAGCACCTTCCTGTTGAAAGAGTATTACTACTCATGTTACAAAAAGTTTCTTTTTCGATATCTTTCACTGTTCACTCTACCCACATTTCCCTTCTCATTATGAAAAAAAAATAATGATGATACCATGCCACAATCTACACCAGATAGTGATTTTTCCCTGAATTAAGTCTCCTCAAGAATCTCATGTGGATTATTTTCACATTAAAAACGACAGTTTTGCTTATTCATATAATAATCGCTTAACTAAAAATGTTTTGAATCTCCCAAAAAAAAAAAAGTTAAGACTATTTTCAAGTTTCTCTTGAGTCTATTTGCAGAGCAGACAACGCTTATGATGGTTGAGTGGCCTCAGTTCTTCAGTTAGCACAACCTGGTGAGAATATGAATCCAAATATTTTTTCATATTTCGCACAAGCTGTCAACCTTTGTATTCTCTGCAACACTGAGCCTCACAGCAGCAATGTTGTCTTGATTTCTTGCATTTCGCCGTCTCTGTTGTGCTTTTTATCGTGTGAGTGAAATCATTTTACTTTCAAAGATATTTACGATTCTACGAATTCATCGTAGGAAGATTATCTCACCTAATAATTTTCACGTAACGAGTGATGAGCTTGGACAAAAGATCGATTATTTTGATCGAAGCTTTGAATAATAAGGAGACGTTCGTTTATCACACCAGGTTGAGATGATGTTAAGGGATGACATTTTTTGAAATCTTAGCGTAACTATTAGGAAACCCTCATTTTCTAAAAGAGTGTCTTATAAACCAAAAAAATCCAATTTTACTTTCATTCACTTGAGAACAGCAAACATTCTGTTTGCTTATTGCTTTGTACTTTGTCTAAGGCACTAAATACATGAGTATTATCATCCGCCATTTCGTGTCCTTAGAAAGCGCTTCAGCATATGTGAACAGTGCAGGAAACGCAATGATTGAGTCGAAATAGGTAATCTTTAGGTAAAAAACGTGATAAAATAATATCGGAATCTATCAAACTATTTATTTTTGACATGATGTATTATTTGTAATCAAATTACATTCATCAATTTAGAATTTTCAGTTTTCAAATGTTGAATCAAATTATTCGGTTTTCAATCATATATAATTAGAGTAATATTAAATACCCAGAATATCATTATAGAATTTCAATTTATATTCTGTAATACAGTTTTTGAAATCAATCTGACAAATTTCTTGCATTTGGGGATCTCTAAATATGTAAAACTCTATTGTTTATCTTCATACTTTGTAATCTTTAACTTTCCTGGAAAAACTTTTATTTATATTTATTGGAAGATTCATTATTTTACTGCTCTCACCCAAGGGATTTGCAATTTTTTATATCGCATGTCTTGATAAAAAATTCGTAATATTCTACTTATCAAAGGAATAATTGATTATATATTATTCATACTTATAATATAGTCCAGTCGACATGTCGAAAAAATAGGGGAAGATTAGGAAAAAATGCGAACTTGATGAAACTTTGGTATGTTGTTATTGATCATCCAATAGTGTTATTTTCATGTTTTCCGACCAAAATTTCACGGAGCAATTTTTAGGGGGAGGAAAAAACTACGAAATTTCGGCACTTTTTTCAGTTTTTGTCCTGTAACTTTTTCCCCTTCATTCCTACGCCTTAGACTTTCAAGTTCAATTTCGTAGAACATGAAATTTACAATAAGTTTGACTTGTGAAACTTGTTTGTAGACTTACTAAGTTCCAAGATACAGCACTTCAAAAAAGTGAAAAGTTCCTGAAATCCTTGAAAAACATCCAAATGGAGGTTTTCGCTAAATATCTTCTATTTTCTTATATTATTCATGGTATTATGGTACCTAGTTCTATTCTGACGCAGAAATCAGGCAACAACCTACTTTCTACCCTGCCTACCTACGCCACCATATTTGGAAGCACGCTAGTGCCCCAGCCAAGACGAGCAAGAGCACTACTTATCTTTTCTCGAAGAGCTTCTTCGTTTTTATAAACCCACATAACTTGGGTTTGGATCGTACTAGATAAGATATGATGTCAATAGTGGACTTATTAAACATAATATGAAGTTTCAATTGCATAGCTCTTATATTTTAAATTTTATTGATATCTAAAAAAACCCGGTTTTGTCACTGACTTGCTCACTGATGATTATCAAAATTCTTAGGTTAATTCCTAAAGTCCTAGAATGCTGAAATTTGGTATGTAAGCTAGTATTAGTACACAAACAACAACAAAATTCCAAAACTTGGAGCTTTCATCCCCCAGCCTCTCAAACTAGGAGATGGAAGTTTGTATGGGACTTCCGCAAATTTTTATGCTAGAGGTCTGAAAATTAAAATAAGGACTCCTTGTTATGAATTATAGTAAAATAAAAACTTACTGAAAAAAGTGAAGTTCCACCAAAAATATTTTCATGTCAAATGTTGCCAAGACAAGACCATATGGCTCGCACTTTCAGAAAGTTATCAAATCTCATGTAGAGCCAAGTTTCTAACTCTACACGCTCTAATTCTATAAACCCTAGCTTCACAAACTCTACACCTTAGTAAAATATGTGACTTGGCCATTTCGATACATTCACATGGGAGGCGGCTTCGATCTGGGCACAAAACTATCTGGATCTTTAATCCCCTACTCGAACTCGGCATTATACTATGGATGAATGCCTGTGTGAGATTCTCTGGATACATGCGATTTTATATCAATAATAAACCAGACTCAAATTGGACAAAGTGGATTTCGGCCCAACATGAGTTCAGTGCACTCTTCTCGGCTGTCTCGGATTCAAGTTCTGGCCCATAGGCGCGTGCAGCGTAATTCGGTAATATTAAGGAATATTTTCTGAAAGCGCGAACATAGCGAGCTAGTCTATAATCATTTTTAGCCTACGATCATTGTTATAGACTGTATTTCAGCCCAACATGAGTTATTTCAAAGTTGTACTCACTTATAAAATAGAATCTTGCAGAGTGATCGTGGGCTTATTCAAAATTGACAGTGCCGAGTTCATGTGCGGCCCACGCTAATCGGCTTAGCAATAGTGCCGACTTCATGTATTTGGAGCCGAATTCGTGTACATGGGCATAAGTTGAAAAAAGTATCCACTGTTTATTATTTTTCTGTTATACAATAGTTCATGTACTTCCCTATTGAATGAGTGGTGGACAGACAGGTAGATGGGGAAGAGGGTTTGATTGATTGAATGATTTATTAATTCCTGTATCAGAATGGATCTAAGTACCATGATACCATAAAAAATATGAAATTAAAAATATTTAGCAAAAAATTTCATTCTTTATGTTTTTTAAGATTTTCGGGAAATTTTCACTTTTTTGAAGTGCTGTATCTTGGAACTTAGTAAGTCTACAAACAAGTTTCACAAGTCAAACTTATTGTAAATTTCATGTTCTACGAAATTGAACTTAAAAGTCTAAAGCGTAGGAATGAAGGGGAAAAAGTTACAGGGCAAAAACTGAAAAAAATGCCAAAATTTCGTAGTTTTTTCCTCCCTCTAAAAATTGCTCCGTGAAATTTTGGTCGGAAAACATGGAAATAACACTATTGGGTGATCAACAACAATATACCAAAGTTTCATCAAGTTCGCATTTTTTCCGACCCCAAAGTACATGTCGACTGGACTAATATATTTATATATATAAATATACAATATCTTATATATATTTTATATAATAGGTACCTATGTATAATACATAAATATATTGATCAATCATTGCTTGAAATTGAGGTTAGATTCTATAATCGTGTCTAAAAATTTAGATAAAAATATATATTAAAATGAACTGAGATAACTTCAATCAAAATTTTAATCTGATCATAGCTTTAAATGGAAATTTTGACTGATTACACGTACTTTTATATAAAATACTTATGATTCGTCTGTGAATCTCACAGCTACAATTGCCACTAATAATGATGATAAATCATTCGGCACATTAATGAGTCACTTCGATACTATTTTCTTTAGTTTTTCAAGTTATTATAACATTTTATCCTCGTCAAACAACGCATTTCCTGTAATGTTTTCATTTGTTTCTTTTATTGACAGGACACAAAATGGCGGATGATAATACCTATGGCTGGTACCACAAGCTCTGTTTTTGGCTATACTAGCAGTGTTATTTAAGGAAGAGTTTATGGCAATATAAATATTTTAAGCTATTTTGATGGAAAATATTAAAATAAATTTTGTAGACATATGAGTTTTCTGTAATTTGTATTTGAAGAATCTTTTCAAAAGTATTCGAGAAAATTTTAATTGCGTTAAAACACATCTTGACACAACGCTCTTAGTAGCGCCAAAAACCGAGCTCGTGGTACCAGCCTATGTTTCTAGTGCTCTTCTTTGTCGAATATCTATAGCTAAATTCTATTTTCTTGAGAGAGGAAAATCAACAGGAACTACTTCAGAAAAATCAATCATTTTGCATATATGAGATATTGTAATGAAGAAATGGAGAACAGGATCACAGAAATATATTCATTGGATACAGATGAAAAAATAATTAAGCTTTAATACTGAAGTTTCTGAATGAGGATTAAAATATATCGAAGGAAGATAGAAAAAGCCATTTGAGTGAACATACGTTAAGCCTGCGTGTACGAAGTACGTAGTGGTGATGACTATCATATGGATTGCTGGTTTCTACGCATTGGTAACGTACTGAATTCATGCTTGTTTGTCTGATAAATTCAAGTGCTGACCAATAAAGGATTAGCATACAGTTACGTGAGCTCGAAACGCGGTCTTGATATTTGTAACTCGTTAGTGTTATGTTTTGCACGCAGAGGAAAGAACCAACGTTTAATTTGAGGACAAACAACACTTTGACTGAATACTGTTACTATTTATTGACTTAAAATACCAATACACTAGAGACGCAAACTCACCTGTTCTTTGTCTCGTTACTTGACAACAAATGATCAATGTGTATCATTTTTATGACTCCATTCACTAGAACAAGATAAGTGAATTTAGTTAATTCCTTCATTATTTTTCCTTTTACCCATATTTTTTGTAATTTATTGTATACCAATACATTTTGTCTTTCTGTGTAATATCTCACGTTTTTCTTCTGCCTATTTTCATTTTCAGATTGTCTATTTTTATATCTACCCTCTTTATAAAATCCTACTTCCGGCTTTATCATATTTAAAATATTTCTTGGTGTTTGCCGCAACATCATTTCTGCTGGTGATTGACCTGTTGTCATTGATGGTGTATTTCTATAGCCAAATAAGAAATTATCAACTATGTGTTGCATTGTGAAACAGTTGTTTCTTTTCAAATGTTCCAATAATAATTTTTTTTATTTTAGTTTTTGCTGTTCTTACACCTTTTTCAGCTATTCCATTTGATTTCGGATGATACGGAGGTGTATTTAATAATGTTATACCATTTGCTTCACAGAACTGTTGTAAAAGTGTACTATCGAAGGGCGGACTATTATCTGCGACAAGTAATCTAGGTAATCCCCAATTTGCAAATGACTGGCGCAATTTTTCAATTGTTTTATCCGCTGTAGTACCACTGCTCATTATGTAAAGGTCCATCCATTTAGAAGTACTATCAATGATTAAAAAAATTCAATATTATCTAAATGAAAAAAATCCATATGTACACGGTTCCAATTTTTTGTACTTACTGGCCATGGATGTAATAATGGTTTGTTTTTACTGCCAGAATGTTTTCGCCTTCATTCGAACAATTCCCGGGTGATGATCATGAAGTATGGTTAAAATTCGATCTCTTAAAATTTTTGGAATTATGATTCTATTACCCCAGGTTATACAACTCTATGCTTAGTTCATTCCGTCTCAAAAATAAGGTTTGTATGTTCCATCACATTCATCATGAAATCCATATTTGATCATGTCAAAAACTTTACATAATATTGTATCTTTTGATGTTTCTCTAGCGACTTCTTCGGTTGTAAAAGGTGAATATTCAGGATGGTTGAACGAAAACACTTGATCTTCAGAAGAATCTGGTAAGGGTAATCTTGACAACCCATCCGCATTCGAAATTTCTGATCCCTTTTTATATTCTATTTTATAATCATAGGCACTTAAGATTAAAGCCCAACGCTTAATGCGACTATGTGCTAAAGTAGGTATTTGTTTATTATAACCAAAAATAGTTTGTGAAGGCTTATGGTCTGACCTAATTGTAAATTTCAAATAAATATTTGTGAATTTTTTTAACTTCGAATACTATTGCAAGAGCTTCTTTTTGCACTTGTGCATAATTCAATTCGGCTTTATTAAGTGTACATGAGGCAAAACATACTGGTTTCTCTATATTGTCGTGTATCTGACTTAATACTGATCCTATCCCATAAAAGGATGAATCTACTGTTAAAATTGTTTCCTTTTCAGGATCAAAAACTGCTAAAACAGATTCAGTACTTATCATATTTTTACTGTAGTCAAATGCTTTTTAACATTCTATAGACCAGTAAAATCTAGCATTTTTTCTTGAGTAATTCATACAATGGTTTTAAAACTGTAGACAAATTATTGAGAAATTTAGAATAAAAATTTATCAAACCTAGGTATGCTTTTAATTGTTTTATATTTTTAGGTACTGGAACTTCCTTGATGGCTCTAACCTTTGAACTTAGTAGCTGTATACCACCCTCAGTTATATAATATCCTGAAAATTCGACTTGACTTATATTACTATCTAACTCTTCAACATTTCTACCCGCGACAATGACATCATCAATATATGATCCGACCATTGGTATTCCTCGTAAAATTTCATCCATCATATTTTGAAATATAGACGGTGCGGTTGTAATTCCATACGGTAATCTTTTAAATCTGAATAACCCCAAATGTGTATTTATGGTAAGCAAATGTGAACAGCTTTCATCTACTGACATTTGATTGAAAGCACTCGATAGATCTATAATTGCAAAAATCTTACCTCCCTGTACTGACTGTATAACATCTTCAATTTTTGGTAATGGATAATGTTCACTTTCTACATATGGGTTTAAGGACTTTTTAAAATCAGCGCAAATTCGAATACCTTCTTGCTTCTTCGGCGCAATGACAATTGGACTGGCTATATCAGCGTTTCGTACAGATTCAATGACATATGATGGTATGGCGTCTGAAGCCGAAGATGTTGATGAAAAGTGCGCTAGATGTAAAAAAGTATTTAGAGAAGATAAAATTATCGGTTGTGAAGGAGTATGTGGAGGATGGTTCCACTTAAAATGTGCTACAGTTACAGAACAACAGTATACTTTAATTGAATCTTGCAAAGGTATACGATGGTATTGTAACAAGTGCTATGTGAAAAGCGAGGTTATGGGTAATAAAGGAAATGAAGAGATATCCAATCTGATCAAAAATATTAATAAAGAAATAGGAAAAATCAAGGAAGATATTGCAGTAAAATATAATAATGAAAACAAAAATCATGTTGAGAAACAAAGTAGTTATGCTGATATAGTTAATAATAAACACAACAAAAATGAGGAGGTACTCTTAGTACAGAAGAAAAATAAAACTGATACTTCAAATATATTAGAAAATATCAAAAAGAAAATAAGCCCATCGGAACTAGGAATATCTGTGAACAGGGTAACAACAGATAAAAAGGGTGTTGTTGCGCTACATTGCGACCTGAAAGACGATATTATCAAATTAAAAGAGGAAATAAATAAAAAAATGGGGAATGATGTGATAATAAATAACCCAATAAAGAAAAATCCACAAATTAAAATAGTAGGAATAGAAGGAAATGTAGAAAAGGAAGAATTGAAAGATATGATGATAAAACAGAATCCAATTATAGCAAATAACAAGGAAAATTTCCAAATAAAATTGATTTTAGAGAGAAAAGGATATTACACGGCTATAGTAGAAGTTGAGCCTTCTGTTTTTGACGAAATCATGCAAAGTGGAATAATAAAAGTTGGTTGGACGGTATGTAAGGTATATGAATTCATTAGTGTTCTCAGATGTTATAAGTGTTGTGGATATTTTCACAAAGCTAAAAATTGCACAAATAATAAGGTCTGTGGTATGTGTGGCGATTTAAATCATGAGACAAAAGATTGTGAAAGTAAATCAAGAAAATGTGTGAATTGTGAAAATGTAAATAAAAAGCATAACCTAAAATATGATATAGAACATACGGTTTTTGATAAGAACTGTCCAGTATTACAAAAAAAACTAGAAGAGCAACAAACCAAAGTGCAATACTATCAAAAATAGCAATTAAATAACTATAATGGCACCATATATGTACAGAATGCACAAAGTTGTTTAGCTCACTTCGAAGAATTTGAATACTTTATTGTTAAAAATTTGCCACTGGCTATGTGTTTGACAGAAACGCACTTGACCGATGACATTGAAGACCACGAGGTGACTATAGACAACTATGTTATCGTCAGAGTTAATTCATCCACGAGAGCGACAGGTGGGGTTTTAGTATATTTGAAAGATGAGGTAAAATATAAAATATTGAATATATTTGCTCTTGAGAAAAATTATTGGTTCTTAGAACTAAGTATTACTGTAGAAAAAAGTAAAATTGTATTAGTATGTTTATATAGATCACCTAATGGCTCTGAATCTGCTTTTATGAACTTTTTTGAAAATTGGTGTGAACAATATTTAACAAAATATACGTGTGATGTGGTTATAGTAGGAGACTTTAATATAAATATGTTGAAAAGTTATACCTATGCAAATAGATTAAAAACTTGTGTAGATTATAATGGCCTATATCAACAAATGAAAGAATATACGCATTTATCTTATTCAGGTACTCCATCTTTAATAGATTTAGTTATTACAAATAATAAGTCCATTGAATGTTCAGTATTAAGAGATCCTGTATTTAATAATCACTCGTTACTTAAAATCAACTTGCCGCATTTTACGAAAACTAGTTTGAAGAACATAATAGTTAGGAAGAGACTAATAAATGAGGATGAATTCAAATACACCATAGGACAAATTGAATTTAACTTTAGAGAATATGATGTAAATGTAAAATGTACAAATTTCTTAAGCAACTTATTGAATATTATAGACACGTATATGCCAAAAACTAGTTTTGTACCGAAAATGAATTATAAACCATGGTTTACACATGAAATTCTGGATGAAATTAAATATAGACATCTATTGTATGAAAGATACGTGATAACAAAAAATCAGGCAGACTGGAATAATTACAAGCTCCAAAGAAATAATGTATTATCTTGCATTAGAATAAGTAGGAAAGAATATTTTTTATCTGTAATTGATAATAATAAGCATGATCCAAAAAGTATGTGGAAATCATTAAAGAAAATAATATCAGGAGCAAAGTCAGAATGTTATAGTGAAATTGAATTTGGATTGCAAAAAAAAACGAATAAGATTGAGATAGCTAACCAATTTAATATTTATTTTATTGAAAGCATAGATAATATTGTGGAGTCAATCCCTAAAATCAATTACTGTATAAATATTACAGATTATCAATGTAGTATGGAAAGTTTTCAGTTACTTGATGAACATACACTTAGTGAAATAATAAATTCTACGCCAAATAAAGCTAGCCCGGATGATATTGGTGTTAATATATATAAATTGGCTTATGTGGGTATAGAGAGTAAACTTATTAATATAATAAATAGTTCTTTGGAGCTAGGAGTAATGCCGGATGAATTGAAAAAATCCACTATAATTCCTATAAGAAAAGTACCCATGACCAAGAAATGTGAGAATTTTCGGCCGATAAATACATTACCAGCATTAGCAAAAATAATTGAAACTGTAGTACACAAGCAGGTATATAAATATGTAGAGGAAAATAAACTGCTATCTATATTTCAATCAGGTTTTCGGCAAAATCATAATTGTGAATCAACATTGCATTATTTATTAGGGGAATGGAAGGAATATATTGATGAAGGAAAAATAGTTGTGTGTGTTTTTCTAGATCTAAGGCGAGCGTTTGAGACAGTTAATAGAGCAATGTTATTGAAAAAATTAAGAATATACGGATTGAAGGGAGTAGTGTTAAAGTGGTTTGAGAGCTATTTAACCGACAGAAATCAAAAAGTTAAATGTGACACTACTAAATCCAAGCTAAATGAAACAAAATATGGTGTTCCACAAGGTAGTATATTGGGACCACTCCTATTCTTATTATACATAAACGATGTACAACAGATCTTCGAGAACTGTCAATTTCATTTATTTGCTGATGATATGGTGGTGTATTTAGAGGGAAATAATATTAATGAAATTATAGATAAATTAGAAATTGATCTGTGTAATTTGAACAAATGGTTGTGTGTAAATACTCTTAAATTAAATGTTGACAAAACAAAAGGAATGATATTGGGAAGAAGTTCAGTAAAATTGAATCAAATATATGGTAATATTGAAATAAAAATAGATAATGATACTATAGAAATAGTGAGTAAACATAAATATTTAGGAATGATATTAAGTAATAATTTGAAACTAGAGGAACATATCATATACACTTGTAAAAAAATATCAAAAAAAATATATTTCCTTAGTAGGTGTGGACAAAATTTGTCTCGGTATGGAAAAGAAACAGTGTATAATACGATTATTCTCCCACATTTTTATTTCATAGGATCTATTATGTACTTAGGTAATCAAAGTGATATGAATAAATTACAGTTACTCCAGAATAGGGCAATGTGCATTATTTTGAATTGCAGTACATATACAAGCGTAAATGATAGATTAGCAGAATTGGAATGGTGCAATATAAAAAAAATGACTGAAATGCAAATAGTGATACTAGTACATAAAATAAAATTAGGACTTCAACCGGACTATTTTAAAAATAAACTGATTACAATAGATGAAATACATAATTATAATACCAGACAAAGATGTAAATATTATATACAACCAAAAAACAGTACACAGGGACAACAAACCTTACTTTACAGAGGAGTACAAATTTATAATATGTTACCTGATAGTTTTAAGAACCTAGATTTAAGAAATTTCAAGAATAAAGTGAAAATATTTTATGTTTATAATATGTATTAGATACTTGATATGAATCTTTTACATAATTTTGTTATTGTATAGCTTACAGCTAAATAAAGTTATTATTATTATCTTCTACTAGCCTCTTCAATTCGCTTTCTACTTGCGGTTTGATGGCATATGGTACGGTGTACGGCTTATGTACTGTTAATACTGCATTTTGCTTTAGTACGATCTTCGCCTTGTAGTGACTTACAGCTTCTTTTATGTTACCATCGAACACAGTTGGATAATCCTTTTCCAATTGTGCGGTATTAATAGAATTAACATCATTATTCTTCTTGACAGTTCGAATCTTGACATCGACAAACTTGACGGTGGGACTAGTAACAGGATTTTTTATTTTTTTATTTAATATTCGTTTAATTTACAACTAGCCACATAGGCTAACCAGCAAATAGTCTAGTATAATGATTAAAGTTAAGTTTGAAATATAATACATAGCATGTGTGAGGTAACTATCCATCGATAGTACCTCTTAAGTAATTTTACATGTATATATTTATATAATTAGTTTAGAATGAGATCTAGGGGTTTTTTTCTTGTGAGCCTTCTTACTTCTTCGGAATTATTCAGCAAATTGATTGCTAAGTTGTTCTGGTGGTTGTTCAGTCTTTTCTCGTATTTTTCGGAGAATTGTTTTATCTGTTCTTGTACAGTTTTTATGTTTAGGTCATGGTGTAGGGTATCATTCCTCACATACCATGGAGCGTTCGCTATAGTTCTGAGCGTTTTGTTCTATAGACGTTGGATTTTGTTGATGTTTGAGTTTTTTGCACAGTCCCATAGCTGAATGCCGTAGGACCAAATGGGTATTATCATTGATTTGTAAAGAAGTACTTTATTTTGTAAAGATAGTGATGATCTTCGTCCTATTAACCAGTATAACTTTTTGATTCTGATTTGGATTTGTTTCTTTTTAGTATCTATGTGTTTGCACCAAGTCATTCTTTTCTCCAAGTGCATGCCCAAGTATTTTACATTATTTTTCTCGGGAAGTGCTCTATTATTGAGTGTAACTTCTGGACACGAGGCTCTTTTCGTGGTAAAAGTAATATGTGCTGATTTGTTTTCGTTGATTTTGATACGCCAAGTGTTTGCCCATTGTTGGATTTCATCTAAAGATTGTTGTAATAGTCTGGAGGCCTCTATAGGATCTTCATCTCTTGCTAATATTGCAGTGTCGTCCGCGTAAGTGGCAATTGTTACTCTGTTGTTAGTTGGAAGATCTGCAGTATATATAAGGTACAGCACAGGTCCCAGAACACTTCCTTGCGATACGCCTGCTTGTATGGGATGAATTTTTGAATATTCATTTTCATGTATTACTTGGAAATATCTATCTGCCAGATATGATTTGATTAGCGAGTAGTATTGATGAGGTAGTGTTTGCTTGATTTTGTATAATAGGCCAGAGTGCCAGACTTTGTCGAAGGCCTGACTGATATCTAAAAACGCTGCTGAGCAGAATTTTTGTTCTTCCAGTGATATTTCAATATCATTGACCACCCTGTGTATCTGCTCGATGGTTGAATGTTCATTTCGGAATCCAAACTGGTGTTCCGGTATTATGTTGTGCTCTTCTTACTCGTATTTCAGTTTCTTCAGAAGTAGTTTTTCGAGTAGTTTTTCGAGTAGTTTTTCGAGTAGTTTGGACAGACAGGGAAGAAGTGATATTGGTCTATACGAGGTAGGCCAGGCTTTAGGATCAGTATTATTTGTGGAAACTTCCACAATATTGGGTAGTATTGAAGTCTGAGTACCGCGTTGAAAATATAGATAATATTAGTGATCGTCTTGTCTGGTAGATTTTTTAATACTATAGGAGAGATTAGATCATGTCCAGGCGACTTCTTATTATTTAGAAATTTGATTTCATTTTTGATTTCTTCTGGTTTAAAGTTTTTAATGTGCGAAGATAGCTGAAGTGGTTCATCCAGGAATGAAAGTATCTGGTTTTCTTCCTAATTTGAAATTTGGGATACATTTGGTTGGAAGATATTAGACAAGTGCTCCGCAAATAATTCTGCTTTTTCTTCGTCTGATCTGGCCCAGGTATTGTCGATTTTTCTGATAGCAGGTATAGACTGTTTTAACATTTTTATGCATTTCGTGGCCTTCCACAGCGTGTACTCATCTTTGGCTAATGAGGAAAGGTGGCTGACATAGTTCTCGAATGATTCGTTTTTAAAGTTATTGATTAATATTTTTATTTCTTTAGTTATCTTATTCAAAAGTGTCTTTTCGCTAGGTAATCTATTTATGTGCCATCGTTTACGGACTCTTCTTTTTTCAGCAATTTTGTCTTTAATGCATTTTGGATAGTCTGTTGCAGTTTTATTATTACGGACATTTCCGAATGTTGATAACCAAGCTGCGTGTTGAATGTTTTTAGTTAATTTATTTACTGCGATGTCAATGTCTTCCTCTGTTTTAAGCGGGATGTTTATGTTTGTACTGTCATTGAGGTGTTGTTGAAATGCATTCCAGTCGGTTCTTTTGTTGATTAAGGTAGGTTTGTTCTCTTTGTTTATTATGGTAGAGCATATGGTGGCTATAACTATTGAGTGATCCGACATGACGTCGAAATATTCGTCAACTTTTATGTAGTTTGGTGAGATGCTGTTTGTAACACAGAAATATAATGCATCTGGAAGTTTTCCGGGATCAGTTGGCCAATAGGTTGGTTTGCCACTGCTTGCCTGATTGTACCCTTTGTTTAGCATTGCAGCTTGTAGTTGTCTGCCTTTTGGATTCGTTAATTTTGATCCCCACCTAGGATGTTTTGCATTGAAGTCCCCTCCAGCTATAAACCGATTTCCTAGGGTTTCAAAAGCTTCTTCGAAGTTTTATTTACTAATAGAATGTCTTGGTGGGCAGTATATTGCAGCTACTGTCAGAGTACCGTTAAATTCTTTTATTTTGACACTGGATGCCTGCATGTAATTTTTTTCTATTTTTTCCGTTTCGTAGTGCGGAATTCTTTCGTTTATTATCACTGCTGATCCTCCGTGTGCGGTGTTGTCAGGGTGATTATTACAGTATACTTTATATTTTTTTATATTGAAATAATTTCTATCAGTAAAGTGCGTTTCACTGATCAATAGGATATCAATCTTCTGTTCGTTTAGGAGGTATTCTACTTCGTACTTGTGTTGTTTCAAGCCGTTTGCGTTCCATAAGGCGATTCTGATAAAATTAGCCATTAGATTTGTCGATTAGCGTGTTAAGTAAATTGATTATTATTCCATTTTGCGTTAACAGCTATTTAAAGAGTATATCTAATTTGTTAAATATATTTTCGAGTGCAGCATTGTTATTATTGCTACTTTGTGAAGGATTTTCTGTTCTATCTTTCTGTGTTACTTGTGAGTAGGTTGCATTATTATTTATTGATTGATTTAATCTGGAAATTCGTTACTATTTATTCTGATTTGCTGATTATCTTGTCTATTTCGATAGTAATTAGTGTTGATTTTTCCTCTGGCTTTTTGGAGTTCTTTGTACACTAAGCATCCCTTGTAATTAGCTGGATGGGCTCCTTCGCAGAGTATACATTTCGGGACAGTTGGTTTTTGCTGTGGACAGGTGTATGTAGGGTGACTTCCTGCACATTTCACACAATTGAATGGTTTTGTGCAGTATGATTTGATGTGTCCATATTCCTGACACCTCATACACTGTGGTATTTCTCTTTGTTTACGTGGTTCTTCGATTGTGATTTTTGTTCCTAATAGGTTGGTAACTTCATATATTTTTTTATTGTTTATATTAGGTTCCTGGTCAACAAAGAACATGGGCAGTGGCTTTTTTGTTTTCCCAGCTGCGTATATTAACAATATTACGGATAACGAATCCTTTGTCCTTTAGCGCTTCTTGAATTTCGTCGGGTGCAACTGAATTGTGGAGATTTTTAATTACAACTCGGTGAGATCCTTCTTGCCGGGGTTGATATGTATGGAAAGCAGTATTATGAGATCTTAATAACTCGATCAGTTTTCTATAGGCTGCTGGAGTCGTAGTATTAACTATAATCACATTGTTGAGTAGTGCTTTGCATATGAAATCTTTTTCATCAACAGCTTCTTTCAAGCTTGCTATCATTGACGGATAGTTTTCTACGTCTTGTATGTATATGGGTGGTGGCTTATGTTCTTTAGTTTCTGTTCTTTGAGTATTTTCTTCTCTTGTATTTGTGAGGTCTCTATCTTCCTGGTTTTGACGTGTAATATCGTCGTTGTTGAGAATGGCGAATCTGTTGGAGGTTGAAATATTCATCTCATTATTTTTTCCATTTGCATTGAGCCTCTTATTTGTTTGTTCTATGCTGGTTTTTCCCTCATGATCTCTTTTTCTTTTAATTTTTTGCCATGCGAAAGCTATGGGTTGAGAGTTTGTATTCTGCTGACTCGTGTGTTCTGGTGTAAATACTGTTGGTGGATAGAGATGAATAGGTGTATTTGTCAATGGGAATAGAGAAGCCAAACTAAATCTTCGTGATGACGGAGTCGTATTCACTGTGATTGTATCACTGTTCGGTGATAAAAATTCATATCGAATTGGTGAAGTGACTGGTGTTGTATAAACACTTGTTGTGTTTGTTTTTGTAGTTGTATACGCAGTTATTACGGTAGTTGTAATACTAGTAGGAATATCAGATGTCCCACCACTAGTTTCAGACATGCTGATGTGTTATTTTCCTTTTTACTGAACTTGTTATGGGTTTGTTTCAGATTTACTTGCAATATAGTTGGCAACACTGATTTTGCGTTGCCGGCTTAGCGACCGGAGCGCAAGGTTGAACGTGTGCGCGCCTCTCCTCGTGGTGTTCAATTTATAATTTGGTTCTTACTTACTTAGTTTTCGCTGTTACACTAAGATTTATGGTTTATTCGTTGAATCATTTAATAGAGAATGAATGTTCAATGCTTTTAGATATTTTTATCTTCAGATTTTTTAAATTTCGAAAGAAATTTTTTACAACGGACTTAGCTGAGTTGTGCAGCCAGTGTTCACACGCGATTCTTTCGACTACATGATTTCAAATAATTAAACAGGATATTCTACAAGCTATATGACGCACTTTGACAAATGAAAACTGGTATGTTATAGATGTTGGAGAACCGTACGTAGAAATATATTACTGTGAAGATTCTCATCCAATATGTTCTATCGATCTCCTGTAATAACCACAATGTCAAACATACCTGCGGTGTAGCGTCCGGGTGAGTCCTCATTCCTCTTGAATCTGGTGGTTACCTCGAAGCCTTGAAAGTTTTAATATATCTAAGCACAAGGCTCAGTGAGAAATTACCGATGTCAACAGTTCCAGCATCATACACCTAGACACACTTTTCCTCCGTTGGCAACCTGATCGGGTAACAGTCTTACTGCTTAATTCCAGTCGTTGGTAACCTGGCAAGGGGTGCTTCAGCCCAAAGCTGCTCACTGCATCACTGGCGGCTAGACATGACACGCTACAGCCCGAAGCTGCTCGCTGAGCCGTCGGCAACCAACCACAGTCACATTACATATACCCGGCTCCAAGCCGTACCGTGAACACTTCACTCTTACATATGTACCATGTAACTAAAATCACACATATCCAGCAACTCAAATCACACATATGCAGCATAAAAGGTCGAGTATGGTCCTCAATGGGGTCTTTAAAAAAACTCTTTTTTTCTATTATTATGGTTATTTCAGTAATTTTTAACATCTTGGTCATGTATACTACATAATGAGTTGAACTCTCATGAACGAAATGACATATTATGACCAAAAAACTGACAAACTAGTTTTCGATTAGTAGCCGATGTGAAATTGACGTTTGCACCAAATTTGATTTAAGTGAATAGAACAATGAAGCTACAAAAATCATTCCTATTAGACGCCATTTCTAGAAGTAATCTCTCTTATAATATCTAGAGTACTCTCAAACAATTATCAGTCTTGAATCTACTTGTAATCGAGATCCATTGAGCTTATCTGTGATTAACTGTGCTAATACTATTGTTTCCCTTGTTTTCTCTGCTTGGTTCTCTTCAGAATGGCGGATAGAAGTTTACCTCAGAGCAACGAGAACAGTTCCATGTCAAACTGCTCAATACCATAACCACTTTTCGGAACTTCGAATTGTAGTTTCTGTTTATGTACTTGACTTTCGCAGTAGCAGCTCGTGAGCGTGATATGGGATTATAAAGCCGATTTTACAGACAGTAATAATGTACATTTATAGTTGAATTCTCGGAGTTAGTTTATCTAATTCTTTTGACACGTGGCTCAAGTTATATACCCAAGTGTAGCTCTATTTTTACCGGGATGAACAAGTTTTTCGGAAGCTGCCGTTTCTGATTCATCGCGACGAATCATCATTCAAAGATTTATTTTATTGAGATGATATCTAGTGTGGTAGTGATCTTTTGATAGTGATTCTTTTGATATTCTGCTTATTTAGTTACGCAGATCCATAGCTCCTGAAGCCTTTTTTTCAAAGTGGCTTTGTGATTATACATGATTGAACGTCCAGTTTTCCAATGATACATAAGTTCTCTATATAGTCTCAGTATTTACTATTTATTACCGACATTTGAATGAAATAACCGACCAGTTAAATATTATTGCTGATTTATATAATGTGAAGAAGGATGTATAGAAGTTAGGTTATAGCTGGAGTTGATTTTCTTCTTATTATTTCAATAGCCGATAATTTTTTTATGATAACATTTTATGGGAAGACTCAATAAAAAGTTGATTCAAGTACACCAGTTGAGTAATGTCCGATTAAAAATCCAGTATAAATAGAGGCGCTTATGCTCAGAATGATAGCTTCTTCATTCTCTAGTCGAAAATCTGCGAATCTGAGTTTTTACTGTGAGTTATCCCAAAGTGTTTACTGAGTCTTGAAATTACTGTTTAAGTGCACAACACGAGCTAGTAAGTTACTTTTACAAGTCGCGATAGTAATTAAGGTATCAAGGGTGTTAAAAGGACAATAATGCCTGAGGTCAACAGTGAACTTTTTGAGGACCTCTGGCTTGAGGTGTGTACATTGACCGTAGGCATTACTGTTTGTTCAACTCCCGTAATGCCTTCAATGTTTGATGTCCGACTTTAGTTGTATTTCAATCAAAATTTTTAGCAATGTATGTCCTGTCATTGTGATTTCTGACAGAGAAATTACTCTAGTTACTTGCTGTAACTAGGAAACTTGTTTGTTATTTTTCAAAATAATGCTCGAGGGCATTATTTTGAAACATAATGCCTCGAGTATTATCTGTTAAGTAGCTACCCTGAAAACAATGTTGTTATGACAACAATAATAAACTAGTCGGACAATAAAGAATTTAAGGTTGTTAAGAAGAGGATTGGGGTCAAGCTGTGGTGGGAACCCTGCTCTATGCTAAATACATAGGATAAAGCATTCATTACCAACTTCAAATAAACAAAATTTCAATGATTAAAACTAATGGAAATGTTTGTTTTCGGTTGAAAATACATGATTTTGAATAATTTGGTTCCTTATTCTATTCTTTTGAAGAGCTTCCATCGGTAGTAATATTTTTTTCATATTTTAATAAAGCTACAATATGATGTATATAGTACGCAACGCTGTAGAATTTCAAAAGTATTTTTGACATTCGACGTTTGGTAATTGTACTGCGTTTCATAACCAAACAATCTTATTGATGATAAATCTACATCAAAAAAGAATATCGATGGAAGAATAAATGGGTTACTGAATCAGCTGGAAAAGTAATAAAAAATCTTGTTTATTCCAATCGCACACACTCTTCCCATTGTATCTCATGCGGCGATGTTGCCAAGTGTATGATAATTTGTTAAATTTTAGAAGCTTTTGTACAATTTTTTTGGATAATAATTCAATTTTCTCTGTAACTATGAATAAGACTATTTTGGAATTTGCTACACATGTTTATAAGACTTTCGTAGATATTTTGGCGATTTTTTGTAATGCTGTCATTCCAGATAGTCGAGATAATGACGTATAAATCAATGTGAAACACGTCGCGTGCATTTAGCGCAATGTAATAACATGTCACTGAACAGCAACTTTGACATTTTTTATCTCGATAACTAAAATTAAGATTGAGTTCAAACTTTGCCAGAATATTTTTCAGTGAACAAATAAAATACTGTGAAAATTTAAGAAAATTCTCATATACTTTGACTCCCTTCTCAACAACCTTAATGTCCGAGTAGTTTATTATTGCTGTCATAATAATACTGATTCCAGGGTAATTACGTAACAAATAATACCTTAGAGGATTATTTTTCAAAATAACAAACAAGAATATCATGTTCCCTAGTTACAGCAAGTAACATACATTGCTAGAAGTTTTGATTGAAATAGTAGATAATGCCTACGGTCAACGTACACACCTAGGGCTGGAGGCCCTCGGAAAGTACACCGCATTATTGTCTGTTTGACACCCTTGATACCTAGATTACTATAGAATACTTTCTGTTTATTTGCTGACTGGAATTAATTTATTGATCTCTAAGATGTTGAAGTATTTTCGAAGTCTTCGTTAGCTGCTGGACTCGCATCAGCATTCTCTAGTAATGAGTCTATTTGCTGTCTGGAGTTCATTTATTGATCTCTCAGATATTGAAATATTTTTGGAGTCATTTTTAATTGCTAAACTAGTATCACGATAATCTATCCAGTGTTGAGTCTATTTGATGTTTGGAATCTATTAATCGGGATGCTGTAGAATTTTTGGACTCATTATAAGCCTCTGGACTTGCATCACGATTCTCCAGTTTTGAGTTTATTTGTCACCTGGAATTCATTTATAAGTATTTTCGGAGTGATTGTTGTCTGTTGGATTCACTTCACAAATCTTCTAGCGTTGAGTTCCACTGTGAAGTTAATTATCTATTCATACCAACCGTTGGCCTGCAGCACCAAGAAACGGCCGTATTATTTTCTGAAAACCATATGTTTGACTCTCGCTATCGATTGACAATTTGTAAATAAATCACATAGTAATCCTTAACTCCTGAGTTATCTTTTGCGAAACCCTACTTCGGCGATTCCCGACTCGGCACATTTACAGGTAGTCTCTGCTAATGACTTCCCAACTCGGCACATACGAGTAACATAAGGAGGACTGGGCATTCTGATATTTTTAAATTAAATAAAATCAATTTTATAGTTTCTTTTTTATAATCATACAAAATTTGACATATAATAACACAAAATACGCAACAAAGAAAAAAAAGTGAAGGATGTAAGAGTGAAACGGGGTAGTGAAATTGGTAGCGACCATTACCTGGTAACGGCGGTAGTCATAGCGTTAGGAAATGATACAAAACATAATCAAGAGACTAATTCTAGCAAAAAACAAACAGTAAAATTTAGAGCAGAAAAACTGAAAGATGGACAGATAAAAGCAGAATATCAAAATTGCATTACCGAATTAATAAAAGATACACCCAAGCCAGATTTAAACAATATAGAAGAAATGTGGAATACATTCAAACACATACTAACAGAAGCAACAAAAAGATCATGCGGAATAGTCAAAAATTCACACAAGAGAAGACAAACACACTGACGGAATGAAAAAATGAAAGAAGAAGTCAAGAAAAGAAAACAAAAATGGAAAAAATATATCAATACCAAAAAAGAGGAGGATTATGAAGATAATAAAAGACAAAGGAAGATTACGAAGACAGAGATCAAAAAATCAAAAGAGAAAACCTGGGAAGAATTTGGAAACAAAATTGAGGAAAACTTTAAGGAGAATCAAAAATTATTTTACAGAACAATTAGGAACTGCAAGAAAGAAAAACACATAACATTGAAACAGCTTGTAAACTAGCAAGGAGTCATAATAAAAGAAGACAAAGAAATCATGGAAAGATGGAGAGAACATTTTGAAGAATTATTGGAAGAAATACACATTAACAATGTGATTGGAGAAAAAGAATGTACAGAACTGAAAAACACAGGAATAGTATAGCATAACTATAAGATTCTCTCTGATCCATCTTCTATTTTTTGTTCGTTTTGTGGTGTGGGTGATTAACTTAATACCTACAAGGGACTAACAGCGTATAGTGACCTGAATTATCCAAGCCCATTTGTAATTACTTACATACTCAGATGCTGAAAATCACGCCGTTGCCCCAAATGTGGTTCATACGAGTTTCATCCCATTCAATCAGCATCAATCTGCGTAAGAAAAATTTATTTTACTTCATCCTCATTTATGATTTTATTTATATGAATATTTTTCTTATTCCTCTCCAAATTTTGCTCACACTACGAAACAAATTATTTTATTCATTGATCCTTAATTACTCCCAATATGCTAGTGATCCATTCTTATTCTCTTAACAATAATAATTTCGCATTCCATTTTAGTAGTAGGGACAAATCGTAGCTAGACTTCGTTGCTCAATTTTTAACATTGTCTATTTACAGTCAAAAGTGAGAATGGAAATAGATACGTGTCAACGAAGAACCCTTCGTATTAAGCTAAGAATTACCTAGAATAGCGATCAAGTGCAGGGGTTCTCGTTTGGTGCAAATGTTCATATATTTGGATAGGATTGAATTCATGCCCGGATTAAGAGTATCACTGACGCTGATGGCCTACGATCGCTGACGAACATCAGACTCTTTGCGTGTGTACAGTTCTATTGTTCGATAAGGATATATCAAACTCTAACGATGTAACACTACTGAGCTTAAACTCTGGAATATGAGTGTTCTAGATCAAATTATATAGTTATTTATGTATCTAGTGCCCGGAATTATACTCTCAAGCACCAAAGAAACTTAACGCACAAGTTGCATGCAACATTTTTTCTACAGACGTCAAAAAATTATGAAAATAATATTAAAATCATCGAAAATATATATATATATATATATATATATATATATATATATATATATATATATATATATATATATATATATATATATATATATATATATATATATCCAATGATGTACAAGTAAGTCACGTGATGTTCACGTCAGTTTTTTTATTAATAAAATTCAACACAACAAATTTAAATATTTCAAAAGGTGAAATTGTTACAAACACAACATGAATAATTATTATTACATGATTTAATCCTATTTCGCACCACCTGTTATCAATAGAATTGATATAGGAGCACTAGAATTGATATCACCATATGAATGATCTGAAAATAAAAGAGTAGATTAAGAAATTACTAGAAATAGGTTGAATATACTAGAAGAAATTGTATATTACGGTTGCAAATATCGATGTATTGAGTGGAAAAAGTTCAGATAACTTTAGCTCACACTTGTCATTCATATTTTGCAGTATAATTGAATTTCTCTGAAATAAAATAGGATTAATTATCACATCTTGTGGAAGTGAAAAACAGTAAACTCACAGAATTAAGACTTTCTTCATCAAAATAGGCATAGTTCCAGTCAAATATAAGCTCCATTAATTTTCGTTCCTACAAAATAGTGAAATACTGCAATAAGTTCACTCAAAATTTCAAGATTAATTTATTAGCAGAGATTGATTCATGTCTCTTGAAATTTCATTCCAGAATTTTAAAATGCATCTGATACTTTTTCTATTATTCAGTTTCGAGAATCAAATAATGCTGGTAGCGGTCTAAAAACACTCGTGAATAGTTGTTTTTTTGGAGTTTTGCATCACGTGGCGAAGCTATTCATCTTGAACGGTTTTGTGTTCTAAATACGAATATAAATGTTACATTTCAATTTTATAGCTGATGACGAGAGCAGTATGTCTCTCGAAACGTCCTAACATAGTTTAAATAAATGACCAATTAAAAGAAAACTGGATCTCTTAAGGCCTGATTGAGTTCTATACATATTCGCTATAATTGTTCAAAAAACCATGAAACATGAGAAAATTATCTATTTATTTGTCCAACAAAAAAAAAAATGTATAAATGTTGCAGAATTTCAATTTTTCATCATTCAAATGTTCCACTGTCCCATATTCGTCACAGTTTTCGTGAATGATGAAACCTTTTCAACCATGGAAAAGTAAGTTTGATATCCAAAGTTTCTACTTCATCATTTTTTATATATTCATCAAATGATGAGAAACAATATACCTCAACCCAATTTTAAGGTTCCTCTTTGCAACGTTCTCCTTTTTAATTAAAAACTGTCCGTGTTTCACTAATCAGCACATTCAAACACAAAAAATCAACTTCGCACTTGCAAGCAGTTGCAACCAAGCGACTCATATGGGTAAGAGTGCAACAGTGAGCTATTCCCATAGAAAGAAATGCTTTTGAAAATTTTTATTTGATACTGATTTTTTGGATATGATTTAATCTTGAAGGGCTTAATAAATCTAGTCTTGTAGTCTTTATTTCGATAATACTACAAGTAATGTAGCCAAAGAAAGTACTGCGTTAGAAGTGATTTCAAGTTCAACCCTGATCTCTCTTGGTAATGGCTTAGAACTATTCCCTGATGTAGCCGATGAAGCATGAAAATTGATATTATCTCGTTCACTGAGCATGATGTTTGTTGAATATTCCTTGTACTTCAGATGCTTTGAAATTACATGCTGCATTTGCTTCTCAACAATCTTAGCTTGGAGAGCTTTAATACATAGCTTTGGATTCTTCATCTTCTGACTATACAAGGTACAATGATCAATTACATGTGGTCGCCCAATGGTCGGAATTTGACCGTGAATCATAGTTTTGCTAAGTTTGAAAGTTATTGAATTTAACGTTCCATCCCCAGAGGTTTCAGGAGAAAATAACCAAATTTCTTGGAGAGGAGGGAAGAAATCATTAAACGTTTACATCAGCTATAAAATAAAATAGGACAGCCTATGTAAAATTTCAGCTTTCTGCACTTTTCCTTCATATAAACTTCAAGTATGCCAAATCTTACATTCCTTCGTGCGCGCGGTATAAAGTTTTCTCTCCACGTGAAATTAAAATGGGACAGCCTGTACATAATTCTCATTTTCTGCATTCCTTTTCCATATAAACTTCAAGTATGCCAAATCTCATATTCCTTCATTCGCGAAACATGCTTGAAAAGAGTACAAAGTTTTCTTTTCACGTATTAATGTCGCCAAGTGGTCTCGAAATTTGACCGTTCGATGCATATTTCTCGATATATTCCGGGGAAAAATGAGATCGTATTCAACGGTGAATTGAAATGAAACACCCTGTATATAATTTTAGTTTTCTGCGTTCCTTCTCCATACAAACGTCAAGTATGCCAAATATTTCATTCCTTCCTGTGCACAATATGCTTAAAAAGGGGTACTTAGTTGTCTCTTCACATATTAATATATAACTTAAAGTATATATGTGTTGCTTTCTGCACTCTTTCTCCTTATAAACTTTAGGTATGCCAAATCTCACATTCCTTCGTGCATATAATACGCTTGAAAACGGATGGCAATTTTATCGTCACGTATTGATATATAGATTTCCGCTCTTCATAATAAAAAACCCATTTTCTTATCAATTGTTTTCGAATAAAAATTTTTGAAGAATTTACCGATACCACAAAGCCCTGTACGAGAGCTTGTGAACAAAATCATGCTATGCGATCTTGTCCCTGTATAGAGAATAGTAGTAATTTATGTAACAAGAGTGCGAAGCTAAGTATCTTTAGTAGGGAATATGGATGAAATTTAAATTTGGTTCGAATATTTTTATTCCGAATTTTTATTGGCCGGACATTTGTACTAAACCATCATTCTGGTAACTAATAACTTTTCAATTGCTTAAAATTAATAAATAAAAGTGCAAACTGAGCGAGGGAAATTCAAAGTTCTAAAACGCAACACCATTGGTTGAAGCGAAACATGACGTCAAATACTATGCCAACAAGTGCGCACTGCTTACATTTGTATGGCATTGCAGGCTTTTGATTAGAAATCATAGTTATCACATGTGTGTTGTAAATTCATTTATTGTTTATGTGTAATTTTAGCATCCTGGTGAGATTATAAACCATTTAAGACAGTAGCTTTGTTAAAGCACAATCGGATAATCTGTTAAGAATAGATCTATTCATGATGTCGTCTTATTTTCTTTCAAATCCAAATTTTACGTCCGCTGAAATAAAAAGAGTGAACACTGCAAAGTAATTATTCAATAATAACACATTATGTACGCTATTTTAATAAATACAATCCGAAATATGATGAGCAGTGAACATAACCTATAATTTTTGTTTATTTTAAAACGAGCAAATGTTAAACGAAGTCGCATACATACACTGTATTTTATTGCTAAAACTTATCACATATAATGTTATTCATGATCTGTCACGTTTATTATGATACTTCATCTCTTCTGATAGCCTTACATCATTTCTTACGTATTTTAAAACCTATCTGGATTGGAAAAAAGATAGTATTTTGCATTCAGGCACAATGCAATACTTATAAACTGACTCTTGACCTTTTTTAATGCTAAAATAAGTTAAGAACGAAAACATCTGTAGTAAACAATGGACTGTAATGTCACTCGACATGATATTTGACGTCATCAATAAAGCGCGCGAAAATGGCGGCGTTTAAACAGCTCAAAACTATTCTCAATTTTAAATATTTTTTTAAACTTGATTACAGCACTTTTAAACATAATTTATGTTTTTTACTATGTTATAACGATGTGAACAATGAATTGAAAATATAAAATAAGTTCATTAATATACCCTATTGACGTTAAGTATTTGGGTGACGAGGTCTGTATTTGTATGATTCGGTTATTTAACCGAGATGGTGACATACTGTAACGAACAGTACTCTTATGGGATAGACTTCCATGGCGACACACGGACACACCGGATGAACATAAATATAGATATTGAAAGTTAGAGGAAAATCAAAGTCTTGTATCGCACTGTTCAAAAATTTAATTTTATAAAAATAAATTTTTGAACAGTGTGATACAAGATTTTGATTTTCTTCTAACTTTCAATATTATTCATATCACACTAGGGTTAAATCATTCTCATCATAAATATAAATATATTGAATGTCCGACTAGTTTATTATTGTTGTCATAATAATACTGATTCTAGGATAATTATGTAACAAATAGTACCGGAGGGCATTATTTTTCAAAGTAATGCCCAAGGACATTATTTTGAGTAATAACAAATGAGGATATCACGTTCCCTAGTTACAACAAGTAACTAGAATAATTTCTCTGACAGAAATACCATGACAGAACAAGTAGGTATTGCTAAAAATTTTGATTGAAATAGTGCATTACTCGAACATTAAGCAATGAAGACACCACGGGAATTGAACGGACGATAATGCCTACGGTCAACGTACATATCTCGAGCTAGAGGCCTTCGAAAAGTACACTGTTGACCTCAGGCATTATTGTCCTTTTAACACCCTTGATACCTTAATTACTATAATAAATCTTCGAACGAGTTGGGTCTCGTTACAATACATGAAACTTGAAACTGCTTCCATGAATCAAGCATACTAGCTACCAGATGCAATAAGAATTGGAATATTTTTTTAACGGATAATTGAATCCAATCTGAACCAAGTCCAGAAGAGTTTTCACTGTAGCATATATTCACCTGTTCCTTGCATATTTGTCCCAAAATGAGCATATTGCTTAAACTTGCGGTGGATATAATTATCTGGAAGACTAATATAGGAACTACAATACCAGTAGAGCTGTAAATGTAAATCAAACCTGCTGTTATTAGAACGTATAGATGGATTAATAAAAATCCAGGAAGTTTAATATAAGCACATGTCATTTTCATCGCCTGCACTGTCTGCAATGAGCATCAGCTACGATTTGTAAATTTATATTCAGCTGTTGCGGATTCCTGAATATCATTTCGTCAGCATGTGAAATTTGTATTCGCAAATATTTAATTAGAACAGATAATCTGTAGATACACAATGCCAAAATTATTACCCATTGGAAAATTAACGGGGACATTATTACTATGGACATGTATAGTAGATAAGTTTCACAAATTACTGTGAGAATATCATTATATAATATTCTGCTCGACATGTATAGAACTAGATTAAGTATCATCAGGTAAGTTATTATTATCGTTGATACAAGTGATATGATGTCAATAGAAAAGTGAGCTTCATCTTTCAGTTCATGAAGTATTAAAAAACGGTCTAGTTCCTCTTGATGAATTAATATTTCCACAAATTTTTCTCTGTCTCGTATTGCAAAATATAATAGAGTTATATTCATTGCACCTATAAAAATATGTATATAGCCTGTGATGCTCTCTAAAGCTGTCAGCTCATTCTTTTGTAGATTTGAATATGCCATGAATATACCAAAAAAATTCAAAATTAGATGACCTGCAAAGAAATACAAATTGTTAAAATTATCTAAAGGAGAGTCAAAGAGTTTGCTAGTTATTGTGAGCATTGTGATGCTTCATTATATTATTTTTGATCTTAATCTATTCTTAGATTATACCCAATTCTGTAAGAGTATTCATCCGGAACATAGATTTTGAAATGTGAATTCAGTAGTCTCCTTACGACTTCTATGTCCTTTAAACTGTAATTTTGAATACGCTGGATGATTCTGGATATTTGAAAATTCAGTTTTTTTTTCAGAATTTGATGTTTCCAGATTGTGCGTCATCAACATATACAGAATATAAGTATTTCCTTAAAATGTTGAATTGTGTGCGTCTCTTTATTCCCGCAAGGCTGAATACGATCGCAAGGGTGTAGACCGACTCTAAAACTGCCTATTTAAGTAGTGATCTAGAATTATTTACTTCACAAACCACAAGATAGTATTAGGATTGCAAATTTTGGAGAAATACTGTTTTCCGTGATACGTTAAGTATTATATGGTATTAAATATGTATCTTATTACATGGTACATCTTGTTTCTAAGATATCTCAGTTATTAATCGATAATTATTGATATTAATTCATAGCTATCAAAATAAATTATTGATTATCAATATAAATCGACATCGCTCATATCAACTAAGGTCATTGATAAAACTCGAAGCTCAAACTGATTAGAATTGAATGTAAGAAAAAACTTTTCCGAAATTATTTTTAATAAATGTGTTTTCTTTTTTCAAATAATAGTATATTATGTAACAAGGACCAAACGAATGTCATTTTTGTCCAGGATAAATTTGGCTGCACTCGGTGAAGACGAGGGTGAAGTCCAAGGCGTATCATCGTGCAGCTAAATTTGCCCGTGACAATAATGACAGTCGTTCAGTGTCCGTGTTGCATACGACACTTTTTGTATCTAGTGCACCAAAGTACCTCCATAACTGAGCTTTTCAAATAAATTTAGATGTACTAAAACTATCATAACAGTTTGACAAACAAATTTTTGCTATTGCGATCACATTACAGTAAACTAATTCAATGAAACATAACTTACATGATTTATTTTATTGATTGATATTATTCACATTTTCTGTGCTATCCCGTTCACAACACTAGTTTACAGTACATCTGTTGCCAAAAATATTTTAGCTGTTGCTGAGTAAATATGTTATCCCTATTTTAAATATGTAAGCAGAATTCTTTTATCAGCTCTAGTTTTTGAGTTTCAGCCATGTATGTTTAATACAGAAAAAACATGTATTTACATGGAAAAACTTCATTAAAAAATTAAATTAATCATTGAGTTCTGAAAAACTTTGCTTTAGAGCTCTTCTCTTATGTGTAGACTTGGGAAAATAGCGTATCAGAGACCAGCAATAGTCAGACATCATCCCAGAAACCTTGATAACGTTCTTCTTTCACGTGTAAATCCTGATACTTATGATTCCTTGCTCCTCGCTCATATCTCCTAAATTTTCCGGAAACCTGTCTAGGTGACTATGGAAAAAGTGGAGTTCTATGCTCATAATGCACCCCATATTTTTTAATTGTAAAAATAGGTCTTCAACAAGCTGAATATAATTTTCTTATTTCGTATTTCCGAGAAAGTTCTGCATCACAGAGACAAAAGCTGTCAAAGCCCTTAATTCAAGCTCAGTCAAAGAACTTTTAAATCAAGTATCTTTCGTGAGTTGTCTAATTTGGGGGCCATCAAAAATACCCGCTCTAATCTTTTCAATAGTGAGCTGAGGAATTTTTTTGCAAACGTAAGAAAAGCAGTTCCTGTCTCTATCTCGTAATTTAATAAACTGATTTATGATGCGCAGTTTTATATGCAATGGAGGTGGAATAATTTTGTAACTTGAATACTGCCATTTAGTTCGATTTTTAGTGTTTATGCTGTTTATGTTCACAGTACAAAACAACAGTCATCGAGATGATTTCGGTGTTCTTGCCAAATGGTTGGTGTTAAAAATTTGAAAGCACTTCTTTTACCACTTTTCCATAATCTTGAATATTTAGCACACGATTTACAAACACAATCAGGAGCCCAAGATTTGTCATTTTTACCCAAAATACAGAAAGTAGGTGTTTTCAATCAACTCTAATGAACTTTTCTACAATCCTTGAACACATATTCTTCGCACATGTAGCAAAAATGATTTGAATTGTTCGAACAACGTCTCCTTGAACTACTCATGTCACAAAATCTCCAGATATTAGTCTTAACACAGTGAAATAAGCACGTTATCGACGAATAAATACGCAGGAATGATGAAAATCAAAAACAAATGAACTAGAGCTGTACAAAAAATTTCCCGTATGGTTAGTATCATTGGGAACTAAGGTACCGTGTCAGATCCTTGATTATTTTTACATCAAAGAATTATCAAGAAACATTATTTTAAGCAAAAAATATTTCAATCATGTACCACTTCTGAAGTAAGGTAAGGTATACTAAGATAATATGAATAAAGCTCACACAAAAAATATACATTTGGCGAACTTTGATAAATATTGTTTATTACACTCACAGTTTAAAAACAATACAATAAATTGAATATGATAATTATTTGCTGCATCAATCATGATTAGACCATCGATATTATATAAAGAATAAATTGTGTGAGCAGATCTCAAAATAATTAGGTACATGGAGAAAAAATTATAGTAATTATCAGTGAGGAAAATATGTAGAAAAAGTTTGAAAAATCCAAATGTGCATGCCTTAAGCGCTCGTTTCACGCCGCACATTGCAGAAAATAAATCATCAAATAAAAAATAATAAAAAATCAATTTTATTTCTAAGTTCAACGACAAAAAAATGTAGTGTTTTTGTTGAAATTTTCCCGCGAACTGTAATTTTAAACGCGAGTTGCATGCCCTCTTGTGTTCTGTCACGTCAGTTATAAGCCAGTACAATTTTGTGAATCGAGATGAAAAAATTATGAACTAAATCTGCCGCCCCTTGAAATTTGTCGCCCTAGGCTTTAGCCTACTCAGCCTGCTGGTAAATCCACCACTGAGTAAAAACGTGAATCAATGCACACACTATATCGAACACATTCTATGACACAAATTTCTTTCAAATAATAATTTGACATATACCCATAAAATAAAAGAATTCCAAAGGGATCAATGACTCACAATTTATTTATTTTTACCCAGCGGACAAAAATATCTATTTATTCCCTGTCAACTGAGAATTAATGAAAATTGTTACCATGGTTTGCAATAAAGAACATTCGGAGCGGAATTTAGCTCTGTAATGGAGTACTTTCGGTGCACGTGTTACAAAAAACATATTACACTAGTAAACTACTAACACTATTTTCAATGTAAATTTAAGTTACTCAAAGCAAATTTACCAATTATGGAAACAACCATTCTGGCGTTGCATTTTTCAGTTTTGACAATCGTTTTCGATCCGGTATTTGTGATTTCGTAGAATAATAATCCTCCAAGGCTATAGAATCGCAGTACCCAACTTGTCATTTCTTGAGTTCTATTACCACAATCTGACGCAATGATTTTTCTGATAGTATCAAAACTTCTTCTAATCCTCTTTGATATATTTTGTGCAAACATGTTTGACGGCTCGTATAGAAGGAAATGCGTTTACAGAGAATATTAATTTCCACTCAACCTTCACTATCAATATCCGGAAACATTGCCATATTTTCATACCGCATGTTGTTACAACACAGATTCTTCGACTATTCCTGTTTGTATAATGTCATTTTACAATTCATGTTAATGATTTATATTGATTTTATGAATAATTTCTTAATATATGAGAGATATTAAAATTTGTAATGAAATAGTAATGAGCAATAATGTAACTCATATTGATCATGAATAATTTATTATCGATAAATATGATGAAAGGTGAATAAAATATACATACCAGTCGTTTTGTTACTAATTTTGATATTGATGTATTGAGCGTTAATTTTGTAACGCTACCTGGAACATTTTTCAGAATAACTTAATTCGTCACTATTAAAATTGGATTTATTATTGGATTCGCTATATTTTTCTGAAACGAGTCGATAAAAGAAATAATGAAAATCTTAATGTGAGATCAGAATTATCACTATATATATTTTGACATCACAGGTAAACGTTCGTCGATTGTTTTTTCGAGATAGTTTGAAGTATTATGAGCTTAGTAGAAATCTAGAATGTCAATTGTTATTCTGTCAAGTTTGCATTCAACTCTAGTAACTGGACATGAAACTAATGATGATTGTAAAATAAAATAGTAATTTCATACAGCCATCCCTATCACTTAAGCAATGACAGCTGTCACTTTGAAATATGCAATTAATGAATTCGACACTCTAAATTTCTGAAACAGCAATGGAACTAGGCATATAATTCGTAGTCGGAGAAGTACAGCAAATTTTTATACTTTGTAGTAAAAAAACAGGTCAGGATACTTTCCATTGTAAACAGTTCAAGGTTATCCAGTATTTAATTCCAATCCAATAATGTTTGACAGTTGATTCCATCACCTTAAATTGTCTGTAATTCTATATTTTTTTTAGTATTTATGATAAGAATCCTTATAGTTGATATAACACCGTTTTTCATTATTGTTGCACTTCTTTGAAATATGAGTATCAGCACATATTTGACATAATATATTGTTTAATTTTTTACCGGAATGACTACAGCTAGCACATTTCAGTATCTTGTCAAATTTAGATTATTAAATATTTCATACACTTAGCATCCAAAATTCAGTTTTCTTTTACCATTCATTATTTCCGATTGAACATTGGAATTCACAGCAATATGTGAAAGTTTTTTATGATCGATACACTTCAAAGGTAGTAGTCAGAGAAGTTTATTATTATAAACCTGATGTGTTCATACAGACGTGTCGGATGAGAATTGATGAAATGTTATTTCAAAAAATGGAATTTTAATAGACTCCCTATTCACTTTCAGCAAAAAATAGCTTTAGATGAATTTCAGTATTGGCTTACCTGGATTGGCAATATTGCAATCAAATAACCATAAAATTTGTCCTTATAGTCCAGTCGGCATGTCGAAAAATAGGGGCAAATTAGGAAAAAATGCGAACTTGATGAAACTTTTGTATATTGTTTTTGATCACCTAATAATGTTATATGTATATTTTCCGACCAAAATTTCGCGAAGCAATTTCCAGGGGAAGGAAAAAACCACGAAATTTTTGCACTTGTTTCAGTTTTCGGCCTGTAACTTTTTCCCCTTCATTCCTACGCCTTAGGTTGTTAAGTTTAATTTCGTAGAACATCAAATTTTCAATAAGTTTGATCCAAAAAACTTGTTTGTAGACCCACTAAGTTTCAAGATACAGCACTTCAAAAAAGTAAAAAATTTCTTAAAATCTAAAAAAACATTAAAAATGGAGGTTTTCGCTGGATATCTTCTATATTTCAATTTTTTTTATGGTACCAAGTTTCATTCTGACGCAGAAATCAATCAACAACCCACCCCTCACCCTGCCTACCTATGCCACTTTATCTGGAGGCACGGTAGTGCCCTCACCAAGACCAGTCAAATGAAGCGCAAGAGCACTACATACCTTTCTCGAAGAGCTTCGTCGTTTTTTTGAACCCTCATAACTTGGATTTGGTTTATACCTACCAGATAAACAAAATTCTCGGGATATGATGTCAATAGTGGACTTATTAAACATATAAAGTTTCAATTGCATAGTTCTTATACTTTAAATTCTATTGACATCTGAAAAAACCCCGATTTCGTCACTGACTCGCTCACTGATGATTATCAAAATTCTTGGGTTACTTCCCGAAGTCCTAGAATGCTGAAATTTGGTATGTAAGCTAGTATTAGTACACAAACAACAACAAAATTCTAAAACTTGAAATTTCTACTCCCAACCACTTAAACTAGGGGATGAAAATTGTGTGAGATTTCCACAAATTTTGATGCTAGAGGTCTGAATATTGATACAGAGACTCCTTGCTATGAATCATAGTAGAATAAAAACTTACTGAAAAAAGTGGAATCCCACCAAAAACATTTCCATGTAAAATGTTGCCGAGACGAAGCCATATGGCTCGCACTGTCAAAGAGTTATTAGATCTCATGTAGAGCCAAGCTTCCAACTCTATACGCTCTACTTCACAATTCTACACCTCAGTCAAAATATGCGACTTGGCCATTTCGATACATTCACATGGGCATAAAGTGAGAAATTTATTCACTATTCATTAGTTTTCTGTTATACAATAGTCCTAATAGCTCCCTCCTAAATGAGTGGTGGCTAGACAGGCAAATAGTCAAGGAGGCTTGTAGAATTAGAGCGTGTAGGATTAGAGACTTGGCTCTCAATCTGACAATTTTTGACAGTGCGATCCATATGGTCTCGTCTTGGCAACATTTCACTTTAAAATATTTCTGATGGGACTTCACTTCTTTTAGTAAGTTTCTATTCTACTATTATTTATAACAAGTAGTCCCTATATCAATTTTCAGACCTGTAGCATCAAAATTTGCGGAAGTCTCGTACAAATTTCCTTCCCCTAGTTTAAGGGATTGGGAGGTGAAAGTTCCAATTTTCAGAATTTTGTTGTTGTTTGTGTACCAATACTAGCTTACATACCAAATTTCAGCATTCTAGGACTTCAGGAAGTAACCTAAGAATTCTGATGATCATCAGTGAGTGAGTCAGTGACGAAATCGGAGTTTTTTTAGATATCAATAAAATTTAAAGTATAAAAACTATGCAATTGAAACTTTATGGCTGCTACTACGAGCTCTATTTTTGGCGATATTAGAAGCATTGTGTCAAGATGTGTTTTGACGCAATTAAAATTTTCCCAAATACTTTAGAAAATAATCTTCAGATACAAATTACGGAAAACACATATTTCTACAAAATTCATTTGAATATACATAGCTAGTATAGCCTAAAACAGAGCTTGTGGTACCAGCCTATATGTTTAATAAGTCCACTATTGACATCATATCCCGAGAATTTTGTTTATCTGGTATAATCCAAATCCAAGTTATGAGGGTTCAAGAAAACGACGAAGCTCTTTGAGAGAGGTAGGTAGTGCTGTTGCGCTTTGCTTGGCTTGTCTTGGCGAAGGCACTACCGTGCCTCCAGATATGGTGGCATAGGTTGGCAGGGTGAGGATTTCTACGTCAGAATGAAACTAGGTACCATAATACCATAAATAATGTTAAAAAATCTAAGATATTTAGCGAAAACCGCCATTTTTCATGTTTTTTTAGATTTTCAGGAATTTTTCACTTTTTTGAAGTGCTGTATCTTGGAACTTAGTGGGTCTACAAACAAGTTTTACGTATCAAATTTATCGGAAATTTAATGCTCTACAAAGTTGAACTTGATAATCTAAGGCGTAGGAATGGAGGGGAAAAAGTTGCAGGGCAAAAGCTGGAAAAAGTGCCAAAATCTCGTGGTTTTTCCCTCCCCCTGAAAATTGCTTCGCGAAATTTTGGTCGAAAAACATGGAAATAACACTATTGGGTGATCAGAAACAACATACCAAAGTTTCATTAAGTTCGCATTTTTTCCGACCTCAAAGTACATGTCGACTGGACTATTAGTGATGCTGCAAACTTTATTCTGTTGAAAAATTATCTTCATTAATCACTCATTGGATAATATCCCATTTTATTATTTCTATTTATTTAGTCTTCAACCAAAGGTATGGACAAATTGAAAGAGACTAAATACTCTTGCTAATAGTGCTAAGGGAATAGGACTCACTATCAATGAAACCGGAACAAAATACATGAAGATGTCAGCGTCCTAAGCACGAAGAACCCTGCATAATCTGTCTATAGGAGATTGGAACTTTGAAGACGTACAAAACTTCACATACCTAGGAGAGGCTTTGAACAAAATAAGTAAAACGGTGCAAAAGAGAAAACAAGCAGGAAGAAGAGCATACTATCTACTGAGATCAGAGTTATGACCACGAAGCACACAATGAAGACGATATACGATCTACAGTTACTTACGGATCCAAAACCTGGATCATCACTAAGGAAGAAGAGAATGATTCACGATGTTTCAAAAGAAAAATTGCGAGGATAATTCATGGACCAAAACTTGAAAACTACATTTGGCAAATAAGATACAACTTTGGAACAAACGAACTGCTGAATAATGGAGACATAAATAATACGATTTATAAAGTCCCACAGAATACGCTTGCTAGGATATATCGAAAGGACGGGTGAAACAAGATTGGCAAGGAATGGAAGGACCAGGTAGTAGAAGGTGCTGGAGTAACGAACTGAAAAAGATGGAATAGGTTGGAATGGAGGAAAATTGTCAACGGGGCCAAAGCTCACACCGGGCCATGAAGAAAAATAAGAATTCATTTGGCCAATGAATTGTTCAAGGGAAGGATAGTACTTCGCGGAATTAAGGATTAGTTTATATGTTGAGAATAGAAAATATGAGTAACTCAATGTCAGTATTTAATATTGTCAGCATAATACTTTATACTTGTACAGTAAATTTCCAGTTTTTGATTTGAAAAGCTTGGACTTCTTGTGGGTTGAACTATTGCTTTCAGTACAATCATTGATCAGATACCCAAACTTCTACAAGAAAAGTATATTTTTTTTACTGATATACATTACAAAATAACCCCATATCAGTATATCATTCTGCTCTTTTTAACTTAGTGAATTTCAGACATTAAAAACTAAATATTATCTCCACTCCGGAGGAAAAATTTAGAATTCATAATGAGTATGCTTGTAGAAAGCTAGTTTGCTAGTTTTCGCCGCGAACATCTACACTTTTACGACTCCATTAAAACAAGTTGCCTGTTGCAAACATGAAATTAAAATTTTAATGAAACTGTCTACAGTAGTGTAACAGTTCTATTTATGTAGTAACTATGTACTGCTTCCACTAATCTAGATCTTAATCTTAAGGAATACAAAAACATTATGATTATGAGTTTAATAACTTCTTGTATAGTGAGATGCAAGATTGAATCTAATTACTGATAGCCTCAACACCGTCAATTTCCTATCAAACCTTCAATTTATTCAGTCCGTTGAATTGGTGATCAAACCTTGCATTACAACCTACTGGAATAAAGTTTTTAAGAAATTATTCCATGTTCAGGGTAGGATTGTGAGTATTATTTGTTTTTTAGAAGTATATTCTGGATTTTTGCTTTTTGCACGTACTCAAAATAAAATTCTGTGAAAAATTGCAGTAATAGACTGTAAAAGAACTTGAAGTCAACATCTGATTGTTTATTTTGAGAAGATTCACCTCCAATTGATCGGAAACAGGGCACCATTTCTCAAAGGAAAAGTTTGATTTCGGTTGATTCAAATACAAAACAGATTTTCTATACACTGAACTTTTGAATGCAAGATATCTGTGCTATATTCTCATAGCTCCAAATACAGTACGCTTTTATAAATGAAAATATTATTTTTCTTATCCACTCCATGTTTGAATGAGGATCATCAATTTTCTATTGTGGATGTAAAATTTTCCTATCGCATATGATCTTGTATGAAGGAAAGCACAAGATAATAGCTAACTTAGAACATGTACGTGCTATGACGTCAATTCATGTGTGTAACATATATTTTTTGCCTGTTTACGTCAAAGACGTGAATATGTTATTCACTTTAATGAGCTGAAATTAGTACGTTGGAAGTTTTTCTTATATACGTTGATGTAAAGGAAGATTATTCATCACTTTTGCAATTCCTTTCAGTTAGGTTATCTTCTAATGTCCATTATTATCATTGCTTATTTTACAACAACAAATAGGTACTCTTTCTTCGTCTTCTTAATGAAGAGGAGAACTCACATTTTTATGCTGTGTAAGTGTAGGTGTCGACCAATGTAATTCAAATGACACGTGGTAGGAGTTCACAGCTTCTGGCCGGACAATACTCTGAACGTGACAAAAGAAGATTGTAGCACTGTTTTTGCTGCTTAAACCACGTGCACTGATAGTCGGGGAGCCGACCACACCTTATCTTCTCTGATCGGACTTATAGCCGTATTATATATGAATTTATTGGGAATATAGTTGTCAATAGGATGTCATACTTTATAAATCTAAGAGTCAAAAAAAGCTTATTTCCGGGGTTAACATGAAACTAGTATCAATTGATAGCGAAGGCCAAGTACTTCAAGAAGAAACTAGGGTGCCGCACTCAGTGTTGTTCTGTTCAGGACCATCTTAAGTTCGATCAGAGATGTTGAATACAAAAATGGGTGACGCTTAAGGATGGCCGCTGCCCTCCTGAGTGACTGACAGTGGCATCTGGGTTTTTTCTTAAAATTCTTGATCTTCCCTATCGATTGATACTATGTTTCAATCGTAAGATCTATCAAGGAAACTGATCTCGAAAAATATTAGCGGAAGTAGTCTTTTTTCGACACTTATTCATATACCATTTGGCCGTAAGTCTATCAGGATATCGCAATCGCTTGGGATACTGTGTGTTTCATACTCTATCAGCTTGTTAGTAGTATTTTCAAAAATATCTTTTACCTTGGTTGATTCATCTTTTAGACACAGTTCTTCGCGTATTAAGTCCAAATCAAATTTTGGTCTTATCTAAGAAGCCTCGTTGATAGATCCAAACATTTGAAATACATATATATTCTTTTGAATTAATTGCTTTCACCCATAAATATGTACAACTTCATTTAGCTTTCTGAATGAAAGTAGGGTATGAGTATAATTAATAGCTTACATGGTTGATCTCGTAGTTGTTAAGCAAATCTAACCTTAATAACGAAATTTTTTTTGAAAAAGTCTTGTCTATATTGTTCTATATTTGCTTAAAATTGCTAATCAATTTCGATTCTTTGTAGAATCATCATCAGAGCCGGTTTACACTACAAACAAACGAAAAAACGATCACATATTTTTTTTTTGTAAATTCACATCAATGCACAAAATGAAATTAAATTAAATACTCAAAAAATACTTACACTATACAGCTACAGAAGAAAAAAGATAGAAAAAACTTTTGTTGTCTGAATACAAGCCTCGAATACTTACGGAACTTGCAAAAAAATCCATAAAAAAGAGATGGTAAGCTAAGATCTCAATGTCTTGCGAAAATAGAAATACAAATTTCTATAAATGCTCTACTGAACAATTATAACCAAATCAAGTGAGTTTTAATTATGAACATGATTGTTAATTTTCATATGATTGTGCCTGTGATAACATTAACAATAATCATCAAATGTCTCTTAAACACACTTTTAATGTCAGTTTTCCTCTTTTGTAAAATGATATTTGTAGAAATAACCATAATTTGAATATTAACCTGTAAATGAAGTTACCTGATATTGAAAAAGTAGATCTGCGATCGAAATTTCATTCTGCATTGCGGATCACATAAAATTCATGATATATCAAGAAATTTACTGCGATGCGAAAAATGTTTCTCATCTTGATCTATTTTGATACCTACATTTCCGTTCGAACGTTAGATATTTAGGCGCTTGCGGCAAGTTCTTGGAATTGCGTTTCCTTCACGGAGCGTCCAACAAAATTCTCCTAGTCTCATGAGATTCAGTAATATAACTGAAAGAAGTACCTTACTGAAAATTCTGCTAGAATGTGATGACCACCGCTGAAATGGATTCCTTTCCAGTTTGATATATGTATTCCGTACAAAAAAGAAATCTAGTTTTTACTTCTAGAACACATTTACTTCTGGATGTATTACCTTCACTTTGATGTCTGATGTGCGGTGTCCACTTGTTTTACAGCAATTTGAAGATATTGAATTAATTTTTTCTCTAATCGATAGATTATTGAAAAATAGCTGGCAAGCAGAAAAGTAGAATTATTGGTCTCAAGACAATCGACGATTTAATGGTTGATTGAAGTAAATTACACGGGAGGAGATACATCAAAGCAATAAAATCATTTGCAAATGTGCAAAGCGACTGATTATTGTCACGCGATTACCGACAGTCAAAACGCTTAGACATTTATAGAGCAAGATCCCAGCCCCGCCAGACGTTACTTATTTTCTGAGAAACAAAATTTGTGGATTAGAATAGTTTTAATCGGTACTTTAATCAAACGCATATTTGCTAGTTTGTGACGACGGCCAATTTATAGGTACGAGGTGCTATAGGTACGTTGAGACATTATTCACTTTTTTTAAAGTCTTGAGTGCTGATTTTCACGTTTGTTCTAGAGAAAATTGATAATCAACACTGCTAGACACTATCCATTGGTGGTAATTATTTTTGCTAGACTCTTTGAAGCTCGCGAAGAATAACGTTATCTTGCTTATAGTCTGGGTGCTAATATTTATATATGATACTCAGGACACAATTTCAATAGTTTTTGTTAACAGCCAGATCAATCGTAGGGCTAAACTTTCCCCAGACACAATTAAAATATCACTGTGAGTAAAAGCGCGAGGTCATTATTTGTACGCTTGATAGTAATATAAATATCTATCGGCATCCAAATCTTCCTTGGTCTGGCTGTTTACAAAAAGTATTGAAATTGCTCCCTCTGAGTATCGTATATAAAAAATGAAGCTTGGACTATAAGTAAGATTACTTAATTTTTTGCGAGCTTTAAAGCGTTTAGCAGGCATTACTACCGATGGAAAGTATCTGGCAGTATTAGTTATCAATCTTCGACAATATTCTCTAGAAAATACATAAGAATCAGCACTCAGACTTTTAGAAAAGTGAGTAATGTCTTAACGTACCTCGTATCTCCAAATTGGCCGTCGGCACAAACTAGCAAATATGCGTATGATCAAAGAACCGACTAACACTACTCTAATCCACAAATTCTGTTTCTCAGAAAATAAGTAACGTCTGGCGGGTCTGGGATCTTGGACTATTAGGATAAGAAGTGTATTTTGTGTATTTGCATTTGCAATTGCAATGATGCAATTTATGAATACAATTCTAATCTTGTTTAAATCCATACTTGTAACCAAAAACAGGCGAGTTTAATAAAATTTTGTACTTACCAAAATAATTCTACAAAAAAATCTAGTTTAAATTTTTATTAAGATCTCGATATTTCACGGAACGATACATTGTGCGTCTCTTCGCTTAGTACCAGAGAGGTGAGTCAAATCCAAATATAGAATAAATATGGAATTCTTCTTCTTCTGTGGCACAACAGTCCTAGGAGGGCCAAGGCCTCAAGTACATGCGTACTCGTTTCGATATTTAATCATCCTGCTAGATTCGATATCTCTATCTGTGCGACAATCTCAAATCACCAACGATTGAACGGCATCAGAGAGATTTCTCATGCCACCAGGATTACTTTTAAGACATTCCGACCGGGAATCGAACCAGAGACCCCTGAATTCCTACGTCACAGACATGCAGTGAACAGTGCGCTAACGCACTGAGCCACTGGCCCGGCTAAATATGGAATTAATATAGGAAAATATAGCATTTCGACATTGTTTACTGAAATTGACCTCTAACGCTATTGATTGAAACAACATATTTCATGTTGTGAAAGCTACAAAATTTGAAAAAAAATATTATTTTATTGCAATATCGCTGCGAGATATCAAAAGAACATTTGAAATATGAGAGGCATATTTTAGGAATTAAAATATTATTAATACAATGGAATTAACATCAAATTTATGATTACAATATTTTACTACAACAAATTTTTGTTCCTATCAATACTTCCAATAATGTTTTGAACTATGAGTTTTCCTCTGATAATTCTTCTTTGGAAAATTCATAATTCATGGGTAATAACTTAAGACACTTCCATGAAAGAAGGAATTGTAAAATTTGTTTTGTCAACTATTTTATTTATGACTATGCTATATATCTGATTTATTTCACTCATTTGATACAGGCTATGTCTCATGTACACATTGTATATGCTTGGACGCGGGTGCGGTACTTTAGTAGTGATATACTGCATTGCGAGTGCTGTATTATATTTCTCTACGTTCAGCAGTTTATCTATAATTGAATTTGAAACAAAAAAAATTGACGTGGATATCACGTGTCTTACTTGTACATCATTGTTTATATTTTTTGCATATAATATATTATGATGATGAAACATGAGATCTCAACGTTCTACGGCTGATCGTTTTAGATTCATCCAAAAAATTCTGAAAATCTGTCATGTAAAATGCGCTTTCGGCCCAATCAGCTGCTTTTAGAACAGTAGATCATCGTTCTTACGCTGCAACATCCCTAAACACTGATTTCCAAGGCTCTACGGCAAACAGTTCTGAATTTATGCGCAAAATTAGAAAATTCTAACTGAAGTGCACTTCCGGTCAAGTCGATTGTTATGAGAATGGCAGGCAATTATCTAAATGCTACTGCAGACTGAAATACCGAGTCTAATACAAAATATAAATGTGAAAATGGGAGCCAAGTTCAATATTTAGAGTATGCGTGGTTGTCGACTTCGCCGAAAAATGAATTGATATCTTTATGGGTGTCAAGTTCTGTAGATAATCCTTAAATTTATTCATAAGGACATACAACATTCTAAAATAAATTTGGAACACAATTTGGTGCTTTTTTCTGCTACAATAATATTTGCTATCTGAAAATATAACTTCTCACATTAGAACAGTCGGATTATTCCAACAAAGCAGGGTAACTTATTCATTTTTTGATTATTTATTATAAATGAATTTCAGGATTATCTACAGAACTTGGCACCCCTATAGATATCAATTCATTTTTCGGCGAAGTAGCAAATTCTATATATTGAACTTGGCTCCCATATTCACATTTATGTTTTATATTAGATATTACAACTTTTTGTGGAGGAATACTATAATTTATTTCAGATAAGAAGTATTAGTTAACATCCGGAATGGCCAAGAGGGAGCTTGCTCAATAAATTTTAATGAAGGAAAACTACAATTCATGCATTAACCCTTTGATATGATATGAACTAATTAATTCTTCGCTGACTATCATTGTCTCGCGACGTGAGGTACTCAATCTTGTAAAATAAAAGAGAACAAAACATGAATCAACTAACTAAGTGAGTTGGACTAGTTGAAACACCGTAACACACACGTAAAGAAGAAATGCACAAAGTGAAAATCACATGAACAACATAAAGGAGCGCAGACCAAACGGCCTGCTCAACCTCTGCAGGAAGCGTCAAATCTAGTCTAGCTCGACCTGCTCAACCCTGAGTAGCTGAGTCCTCACGACGCATTAGCCCCGTAGACTCGTCCGTCTATGAGTTGGGAGTGACTCAGGGTAAAACCCTCTGCCCCTACCGTATAATGTACAGTGAAAAATTTGCACGAATCGTTCTCCTGGCTTGCTCTCTTACACGAGCTGCGACAAAACGACCACACGAGGAGAATTATCACAATGACTTTGGCTTAACATAGATACGAATAGAGGCCTATAACTACTCTACTCACCAATACGCAACACCAAGATCAGATCACACAATCCCAAGCACTTGAACAACTCGAGAGACTAAACAAAACTGACGGTACTTATAATTAAATAGAAGTTCTAAAAACTCTACTCTTACCCAATTCATTTGGATTAACATCAAATCAAAAGGAGACTATTAGCTTCGATATTATTTAACTACATAAAAATTTCTACTCCAACAGAAATTATTATTTTTCATCATCCAAAAGTGATCTGTAAAATTGATAATTTCAAGAGATGATTGGTTGGCATCTGGTGAAACATGATTGAACAATAGAATGAATAGGAACACTTGATTATTCCACAAATTATTTATTACAACGATAAATTTGTTTCGACCTATTGTATATTTATTGTATTCAGCCTAAGGATGAACGTAACGTCAAAATAAATTAATCGATATGCGATAAATAATTGAGATATGTTTGGATGAATTGAAGCTTAAGAACACGGCACCTTCCGAGGAAATCAGGATTAATTGGCTTGAATAGAATTCGAAAACGATTTGCTAATATACTAAAACTATTATGTTGACGTGTAAAACAGTAAGTTGTAGAACTGGTTGCATTATTGAGCGCGGCTGCCCCTTGCTCCAAATTTAAATCGTAAAAATTAAGTTTTCAGATTTTTCTTTTTGTATACACACAATTACCTAGCTGGACGCCGAATCTTAACTTTCTGAGTCATCTGGAAGTGGTTTAGACTTTTGATTCATATGTCAGTCAATCAGTGAGAAAAATGCCGATCTTTAGACGTTAATACCTCAATAATCGTTTGAGCTATATTCATGAAATCTGGGATTCTAGCTGATCATGGGGTTTTAATAAATGAACCAAATTTCATGTCTTAACGTTGAACAGATTTTGAGTTATTGAACGGTTAAAAGTGGCTCCAAATGATTCGTGTAATATTACTCACGGCAGCTGTTGAATTTGGCTTGACACGCTGCCGCGTTTAGAATTCGATAGTGTAAGGCCGATCTTTTCGAATTTATGCGAGAAATTTTAGAAGGTTATGAAGTAAAGTGAATCATTTGTTCATAATTTCAAGTTATTTGTATCAACGAATCTACTTGCAAGAGTTACTTCATCACCATCTTCTGAAGATCTGTGGATGGTTGAGTTATGCGCCAAATCAAAAAGAGTAGAGTCAGATGGACCTAGAACCACAAGGAGTTGACAATTTCCCTATTTAGACCTTCATTATTATCTCCTGAAGAGCTGTGGATATTGAATCATCAACCACAGGCAGAGCTCTACGATCCTAGGAGTTAATATATTCTAAACTAATTTAGTTACTATTTGTACTTTTATTTTTGTTGTCTTGACAATTTTGTTTATTTATTTTCATATTTCTTTACACTTGAAAAAGGCAGCACCTTGCTGTCAAAAAGTTGTGTTTATAATTAATTCATACAGAACTTATATACCCAATAAAACATATTTATTTGAAAAATGAGTTCTGAAAAGTTTTCTCCTTCATTAAAAATTATATTATTTTGTTCCACTCACATCTACGTAGTTTCTTTGTAGCGGCCTTATATCCATTTATACCTCAATCAATTGATTTAGTTGAGTAAATTTAATTTCGGGGTCTACATATCTATCTTATTCGACTATCTTGAATTTATTGAAGTTTGTTCTATTGTTACATAGTATACCACAAAAGTGGTTAGATAACTCAGACAGTTTCTGTTTTGTGTGTGGAGATTTGAATCTTGTATCTCAGCGTCGAGTTCAGTCGCGTCGTTTGGAACGATTTTGATTTCTACCCCATATCAAATAAGAGGAGGTAAAAAAAGGGGGGATATACCGTTTGCGCGCGGCGGTCAGTTTTGTCTTAGTCCCATAGACCATTTGAGCATTTTTCCCTCAATCCCTATATACCGTTTGAGCAAATTTTATTACTTTAATCTTTTGATCCCAAATGAATGTACCTTCTCTAAATGCCGAAAATTATGAGTTGATATAATGAACGAACTTGGATAACAATTAATTTCATTTTATTATAAACAAATAACGACTGATAAAAACTATATAGGTAGAGAAATTATAATATTTTTACAAATATTTACACTTTTTGACAACCAACATAAATAATTTTATTGAAAACTCGTCATATATACATATTTACATTTCAATTAAAAATTCTAATGGGAATGTCATATTTTATATTATTCATTCAAAAAATTGTCCAATTGGAGTGTTTTTTTCTCATTATTCTGAAATGATTGGTTTATTTCAGCTATTTGCATTGCACATTGAAGAGTTTATATTCTACTTACTCTCTTTGTTTATGGTTAATCCAATAATCTGTTAAGCTTTCGCCGTGCTCAAGTGGTACATAGGGATTACGGCAGACCCTGCGCTCAAACGGTCTATGCCCAAAAAAGGTTGACATCAGGATAAAGCTGTCATTTACTGCTCCTAGAGATTTGTTCATGAATTTTCAAGAAATTGGGTCCTCATGGCAAGGAGTAGTACTATAAGAATCGTGATTTAAGGAGACAAGGCAAAGAAGGTTGAACTTGTGATCTATGTGGCAATTATGATATTAGTTCCTATTATTCATACATTGTACACTTCTGTGTATAATTCTGAACATGTTAATAGCAAAAATCTCTTAGAGATGTGCGAAGTAACCGATTTGTCCCTGAATTTGGGATAAATCGAGTATTTGTATCTTTTTTGTCTTTAGCATATAGATCATGAGATTCTTGTTCAATCTAAATTTTCAGTTGTTCATCTTATAGTTAATAAAGTACTGAACCGAGTTTTGATTATTAAGACTATTCCATTCGTAGTATTTATAACAAGGTTAACAATGCTGAATCGCCATAGAAACGGTGCATATCAGTGGGTATTTGGACGTGTAGAAGTACCATCGGGTATTACCTAGTGGTTAGAGTGAGTATTTTACTCAAAGATGTGGATACCTTCAATTTGTGCTTTCTTCGTTTTTAATGGAACATTTTTCTGAATATCTTTATCAATTTTATCTTCTGATTTATCACCAAACCTTTCTGAACTAGATTCCATATCAAGACGCAATATATTTCTCTATTATTCGTCAAAGAAAATACAAGAATTTCTAATTTTTCAGTTTGACAGAAGTTTGTTCATTCGTTCCTATGAAAGTTACGTGAGTTGTTACTAGATTCATAGAAAACTAATTTGAAAAAATGGTTTGACTTCTGGATTAGTCCTTCATATACCATTTGTAGTTAAAGTATTATAGACTATTTTTGTGGTGCAATCACTCATGTTTATTGTGCTTGTGAATACCACAAAAATAATCGATAATACTTCAACTACTTATGGTATAATAAATGATAATCTTTATAATAGAGTGATTTGCTTCTTCAATCCTCAAACTTGACATGGCCTGATTCACCTTGATCCACGCCATGCGTTTCTCATGGCACATATTTAATATTCACGCGATCAAATATAGCGACAGAGTCTGAGGAGTAGTCTCGGATAAAAGTTCAAGAAACCGGTAAACCAATCAACCAGTATTTTTTTATGTCGATTCGGAATATTGGTAGATAACTTTTATTTTGTGACAAAAAATATCTCACTCAATATACAGCGTCTACTGGACGTTTTCAGACGTTGGAATGAAATTCAATTCTTGAAGTTTGTAAGTGGGTTTGTTCATTTTATAAATAAGATCTATTTATAACTGAAATATTTTCAAATCTTCAGTGTGCTTTATGAATTCCGTATCTCTCAATTCCTCATAAAATTATCAATATCTTTTGTCAATAATGTTTTGTATTCAATTGATGAAATTGAAAACTGATATTGTGTTTTGAACCAAAATCAATGTAATAAACGAATTTTACATGATATTAACTTTTAAGTAATTTGAATATTCAATAATAATTTTGTATACAAAGTAGCCAACTCATTGAATTAATTCTACTCTGTCGAAATTGTATTGAAATCCCTTTTGGAATATTGGAGAAAGAATTTGATCTGTATTTGAATTTATGTACAGTTACGTTTCATATACAAGTATTTTGGTTATTCGCCCTCAAAAAAATATAATGAATATAATTTAATTTATTCCATCTGTTTTTGAATCAGATTTGGAGAAAATACTATAAGGTAAATGAGGGAAATTATATCAGAAATTTCAGAACTTTGAGCTGAATAAATCTTGGATAATTAGTTTATTTTGCTGGTACCAATATCATTGTCTCCATTTCTGTGCGATCACTAGCGAAACAGATTGACTAAATAAATCAATAAAGTGTTTGTCAAATTTGATAAGTATTTATTTTAAATTAGTGATTTATGCATTCCGCTACCATTAGGCATCACAAGTGATATATGAGTTCAATTATTAGGCATTCAATAACCATCGTTTCCGATCTGGTGCATTATCAATTAAACAATTAACTCGTGCATCGGACTTTCTGGAACTATAATTTTACTTTCTTTTTTTTTTATTATTGAAACTCTGGGATCTGAAATGACGTCACATGACCTATATTTCTATTTTCATAATATTTGCTTACTGAGACTTTTCCCACACTCAATGAATGTTCTATTTATTGATTTAATTGATACATTTGATGATTCCTGGAATATATTTCAAATCTATTATAGGAACTTAATATGACAACTTGATAATTCTGTGTTGGAGCCTGAAAGCTATATCATGTAATTTAGCTTTATTTGGTAATTCAGATTGATTCGGTAATCGCATAATTTATGACAAAATCGGTTAAGAGAAGTGCTTTGTTTTGGATCGCTGAATGCTTAGGAGGTATGAGCTCGAGATTATCCATTCACACGTGTATATGGTTGTTAAAGAGTAGTCTGTACTGTGATTAAAAAAAATTAAAAGCTCCGAAAATATTCAACAAGGATAAGACAAGTAGTGTTGCCACAAGACAAGACAAGACAAGACTTGAGTTGAGTCTTGTCTTGGTCTTGAGCAAGTCTTGCAGAACATAGTCTTGTCTTGGTCTTGACAAGACAAGACTTGAAGCGAGTCTTGTCTTGGTCGAGAGTCTTGACAAGAGTCTTGTTTTGAATTTTTTTAAATAATTTTTTCTAATTTATATAGTGCATTGGAAACTGATAGCATTAATTAAATCGAAATTCGAGAAGATATCATCAGGAATGGGCATTTACGAGTGAAATTCTGATTTTGATATATTTCCAAAGAATAAATTTTTCATATCTGGATTCAAAATAGTATATTATATAACGAGGGACTCAAGTGCTTGATTTAATCCTGAGGGTGGAGTTTATTGCACGAGACGGAGTCGAGGGCAATACTCACCTGAGGGATTAAAGGCACTTAAGTCATGTGTTATCTACGCTATTTTTCGCATTACCGTATTTCATTGAATCACAATAGTCTAAAAGCAGATTAATTAATCTTACAATTTTGACAAGAACAAACTTGATTCAAAAATGTTGACTAAATTCACCATAGTAACAAGGCTGGCTACAACAGTTGTTAAATAAATAAACTTGCTGTCAAAAAGATGATTGAGAAATTTGATATTGATAAGGTTGCGGAAGAGGTAACTGTAGAATTATTTTTCCAAAAATCTATAAAATTTACAAACAACAGTACGATGCATTCCCAAAATTGTGTTACTTGCGATAATGCTAATATAAATCATCAATAATATAGATTTGAATTATAATGAAAAAATTCAATTAACATTTAGGTAAGTACTTTGATTATTTAGTCGTCATAGAAAAAATTGTTTATTTGACTTTAGTCTCTTGGTATTATGGATCATTTTAGATCCCTCGGGACTAAACTCAAACTTAAGTCCCTAAATGAGGCATTAAATTCGTCTTTTACTCCCGGGAGTGCGAAAAGATTATAAGAACATCATAAAAAAAGTTTTCTCTAGCTTTTGTTCGAACATGTTACATATTCCACGTTAAAATTATATTATTATATAATGTGAAAAGTCGGCCAAGTGCGAGTTGAACTAGCACGCGGAAGGTTCTGTACCACCAAACGATATTTATATTACTATTTTTTTTGAAAATCATCTAGTTAAGGCTGAAGCAATATGTTGTTACTCGTAAAGATCTGTATGGGGATCCCATATATTTACCTTATTTTTATTATTTGTTGCCATAGTGGTCATAGTAATACATATTCTGTGAAATCTCAAGAGTCTACCTATTTACACCCTTTGGGTACGGAGTCCTAAAAAAGGGTTCTTCACGTGACATATTTTAGATGGCCATGTTGTCTGAATATTATGATAAAAGAGCTATCAATCCTCAACAACTTACCCAAATACTCACATCATAAATCATAGTCTTGAATATTGAATCAACTTTTATAATAATTGCAAGTATATCATAACTTGGATTTCAAATATTTCATATTGATACAGTTATTGTTTCGCCATCAATAAGATCAAAATATTTCATGAATACTCAACTGAATCTGAAAAAATGTTACTGAAATGAAGAATAGATGATGTTGAAACATTGAAGAAATAATGCAATATGTAAGTGTTAGTTACAACCGCTTAAAAAATTCTTTAAAAAAAAAGCAGTCACTCCACTTCCAAGAACATTTTTTGGAAAGGGTTGAAGAAAAGCCAATCTCGGCAAACATCCCTGACCAAGCCGTAGGAGATTTGAAGAAACGAAGGGTCGTAATTTCAAACAAATTCATAAAGAAGCAAACGTTTGGAATATATAGACAAACATTTGCTGTCCCATGGTCAAGGTCACATACTTCTTATCCCCTTTTTGCGATACACAATAGGGATGAGAACTAATGTATTGCAGATGTCTTAATTTTCACAACACACAAAAATGTGTAAGGCCTAAATTTATAAATACCTATAAAGAAATATCTATTTATGGATGGATGTCTACATTCTTTTATTTGTTGTGATTGAAGTTTAACTTTGTGTTTCGAGATAATATTCAATGTAGACAGTACAAAAATTGGTGTGATTTCAGTGTTTAAAGACATGAGACTGAATATTGCTATATGATCTCGTTTTAGGGGCTGTAGTCGAAGTTTTTCCGAGACCCTTCTCAAGTACTGTCCGCGCAAGATAACTTGGCAGTCCTGGGGTGTAAACTTTTAGGGATGATATAAGTAAAATCAACAAAAACCATAGGCGTGCCCAAAAAAATTGTATGAATAATAATAAATTGCACTTGTTATTGGTGAATGGAAAATCCAATCCAAATCTCTGTTATATCTATACTTGTTCAGGGGAATGTTATGAAGTCTATAAATTTTTACTTATCAATAGGTACTTTTTTTGTCATTAGCTTTAAGATTTTATATCTCTTCTGGGATTATCTAATTTGTTTGTGTGAAGGGCACTGAAAATCATCTTGCAGAATGTTAATTTGAAATTATTGTAACAAAATCATTTGTACGTTTCATGTTTTAGCGTAAAAAAATATTTTCACATGAAATTTTTTTATTGTCTACACCAATGGACAGACAGATTCAAATGTACCTCATTGATCATTTATGATGCATTCTCTCTGCTGCCCTATCCCTCTAACCACCAAATTTAGCAATAAATGGTTGTAAAAGTAGGACTCACTATTTTGCGTAGTGCGGTACTTAAGCAAAAGTTTGAGTTTGACACAGCGCATCGTAAGCATACTGGATCGCATTACATTCTTCCCGACTGCCAAGATATCTTGCGCGGACAGTAGGTGATTTGAGACCCACCAAGATGCTAATAAATTTCAAGAAAACACGGAAAATATTTCAAAAGCTGAAGTTAATGTGTATTGTCTTCAAATGTCAAGAGCATCATATCGAAGTTCAATAATTGTATTTGATCATTTGCAAAATAAACAAAATTTAATGTCTCATTACACAAATAATGATACATGAAAAAAAGTCTAGACTTATCTTGAATAAACGTCAAACACAATTCTCCACAGCTACGATGCAATCAAATGTAGATGAATGTATTCAATATATTCCATTCAAATTCATAAAAAAGAATAAAGTATTGCTAACAATTTCCAATTTCCAATAGAATGTGAGGATTGCAAACAATACACTAAATCATCATACTTTTGCAATAAATCAGTACTGGTATTCGAATCAGATTGAGTCAATTTATTTATTTTTTCAGTATATTTTTAGTATCTAGTTACTTGCCTCGTTGTTTTTTTTATATCATTGTTTTCTGAAGAAGATCTTTGGTCAAAGGATCAAAACGTCAAAGTTTCACATAAAATATACGAGTTCAAAATCAAAAGTTGTATTTTTTGCTGTTTTCAATCCAAAGTATTCAAAAACATATGACAAATATCTCAAGTTCCAATATGATGTGATTGGCTACGTACAGAAATTCATTCCATCAAAAACCAGAATAAAAAATTCAGATTAGAGATTAAAATTTTGTGGAAATAAAGCAGGCAATTTTAGTCAAGAGTCTTGTACAAGACTTCAAGACTTTCTTGTCAAGACTCAAGGTGCGTCTTGTCTCGTCTTGTGGTCTTGAGGCAAGACTAAATGAAGGTCTTGTCTTGGCAAGACCAAGACAAGACGAGACGAGACCAAGACTAGTCTTGAGTCTTGCGGCAACACTAAAGACAAGCTGGAGGCAGTCAATAATTTAAAATTTCGTGAACATTTACAAGGAAATTTTCATGAACAGTATAATTTGGCAACTGTTTTACTCCTATAATCCGGAAATTTGAATATTTCTCAACTGTATCATTAATTATGAACGACATCTTGAATCAATAAGAACATAAAAACTATCAGAAGACCTCGAAAATTGATATGTAATGTGACGATCTCTTGAAGTTTTTCGAAGCTTTATGCACAATTCCACATCCTAGAGCCTCCAGCTGCCGTATTTTGATTTGAATTTGACAACAAAATAAATTATTTTTTTGTTTTTCTCCCTGCAAATGTTAGAAGCCAAAGTTCTGTCAAAGACTTGAAATACAGCCCTGTTATCATCATTATCATCGTTTATGCCACACCTTCGTCTGTTGTTATTGTAAGATACTTTATATATTTTGTTCCTGTAATTTTATTCAACACTCTGACATGACATGGATAAAATTGACCTCCGATATTTGACAAACGCAAAATTGTAAATGAATATTTTCTTATGATATTATTTGAATATTTTGAGATTCAATTTACTGATGCAAATACCTAGTTACTGTTGCAAATAGTTTCAGGAAATTTCATTGTGATAGGAATTAGTACTTTAGAAACGTTCTCTTCTTTTTGCTAAATTATTTTCTTTTCACATTATTCTACAGTGCTGAATTCAAGTTAATTCAAGAAGCACAAGTTAAGTGATGTTTTATCAATTTTTGAGTATAAATAAGGTTTTGTCACTTCTTTCAAAGTGTTCTACAGTGTTTACCGTGAGACGTCGGTTCGAAGTCTTGGTGCTAAGTCTGTTTAGTGCAAGTGTCTGACATGAATCGTGAGTCCGTAAGAGGAATTTGATTTAATTTTGTTTTTGTTTTGCCATTTTTTGAACTTCATTGAACATCATTTTGCTATTTTTGAGACCAAATCATTTTGTTCATCTCGCCGCCCGGGAGCTGAGTCCAGCTACATGAATGTTGAATTAATCGAAAAATCGCTTCGCCGTTGAGAAGTTTTTGTTAATATCACAGTGTCAGAACAATTCAACGTAAAGTCACCGCTACAGAAATCATTGTTGATTTCACAGTGTTAGAACAGTTTGAATGTGAAGTCATGGCTTGAGAAGTCATTGTTGATTTCACAATGTTAGAACAGTTTAATGTAGAGTCACCGCTGGAAAAATTATTGTTGACACAATGTTAAAGTGAATTAGAGTAATCATTACTTGGGAGCCAGCTTGGTTTCATGAATGTAGAAGACGATGTTAAATTTAATTCACCGTTCTCGACCGCCGCGGACCGCTGGTGTCAAGTGTCTTAGACAGTCGCCCCATTGCTGTCAACCTTCAGCAATTATATCCTCCATGCTGATTCCTTCGAGAAATATATGTTGTATGTTCACCGTCTACGTTATTTGTGTGAAAATAATTCTCTCAGTGACACCTACCTTCTGAATATTACTTGACAACTCTAACCCTCCCTTCCGAGCTATCCAGCCTTCCACCTTTAGGAGCTGCGCCGCCGACTGAAATGGAGTTCGAGCATCCCGTCAGCAGCTCCAACAGCGACACTAAGGTCAACAGCCCCGCTAGCCGCGAAGTAACATAGTACCATAATATTATTGTCCATCATCAAAACGGCGTTCTTCCAGCACTGGTTCCAACTTTGGGAACAAGATAAAGTTACAGGAATGAAGGTGTGACCTGTGAAGTGGCTGGAGTGAGAATTATCCGATTTTTGTTACAAAACTCGCGAATTGACAAGACTGATTTAGTGAAAGAAATATTTGTTGCACAGTTTTGTCTTTCTCGTGTAACCTTTCTTAAAACCTTCGTAGTAATGATGGTTGACTGTTTGATCTTGAGGCAAGAACACATAATGCACAATTCCTTTGGAATTATAAAGATGATCGAGATTATCGTGCTTTTTTAGGCATAGGGATCCGTTTTTAATCAACTATTGAGACTGTACTTTTATCTGAATGTCGTAGCCGTGAACCCAAATGCCGTCCTCTGTGACAGTCATTAAAGTGAATATCACATCACCGTTAGTCTCCCAATGTGTTTCTGATGAATGTTCATATAAAGTTTCCACTGTTCTCTGGTTATTAAAGGACGAACAAATTCTTCTGTAACTTTATATCAAAATTTCATAAGACGACACAGTTGAGATTCTTATCTTTTCTCTGCAAGTTGTCTGATGATGAGACGATGATTTTATGAATGTGAGTATGAGATCTTCCTTTGCGAAAGTTGTCTTCAAATGATCAACGACTATTTTTGAATTTCAAACTGTTGATAACACTATGTATGAGGAGGATCATCGTTTCTATGCGAAGGCTTAAAAAATTCGAACGTTAGCTTGAATGCACCAGCTCTCTTACTAAACAAGATTTAAATAATTTGAAGGAAAGTCTTCACTTGAACGATTATGAAAATTGCTGTGCTATCAATCGCACATCACTATGAGGTTCTGTTACCGTATAATTACGAAACTTTATTTGTTTTTTGAACATTCCTCGTACAATCTTCCAGAAATAAGTTCCGTTTCGCTGTTCGAAAAAATCTTAGACTTTTGTACATGAGCACCTCAATTTTTGAAATAATGTGATGGCCTAGTTATTTGAGATGCTAGTTTGAAGCGACACCAGCAAAGACATAAAATTTCGCTGTGGGACATATTGTACGTGCATTCCATTCAGAAATATTTCTTCCACGCCAGCGATTTTGGAATATTGGCAGAAGATATAACCTAAATCATTTCTCACACTGCTTATTCTAGACTTGTCACATACTTTTTCACCCAAATTCTCATCCCTTTTGTTCCACCGCCAACCGCGAATCCAAACTCCAAACTCCGATTTAAGAATGAACATACGCCTGCGCAATGCTTTAAACTTAGCGCAGTTTTGTCAGTCGTCCTGCACAGCGGACTGAAAGTGGTTGTGCTGAACATATAGTTGGAAGCGAACTCGGACGGCGCGAAAAGTTTGGAAAAAGTTTTCGGAAGAGTTTAAAGATGAAAAATGCTCCGGTTTTCAAAGAAAATTCCTGAAGGTGGGGTTTTCATATTGTGAGATATTTATTTAGGTGTATTTTGGGGTGAGTTTGATGTTTTTATTCAGATGGACAGTTTTAAGAATTTAGTGGTATAATAGGTCCTCTTAAGATATGATGATTGATACAGACAATTCAAGATAAATTTTTTGAACAATTATTTATCGCTATTGGTGATTTGTAGTGTAACATAAGTTAAAGTGACCTGCCTAACATTGAATTTGATTTTAAATAGAATGATTATCTCATGCCGTTGGATAAAATTTGAATATTTTCTGAAATACGGTGAATTTTTGAAGTTAGTTCTAGACTATGCGACTCTTTGCGTATTTAATTTCATATAATTTTTTTTTTTCTGTTGCAAATTGTCAAATATAATACTCAATATGAAAATTCAAATAGAACAGTTTTTTCTGTTCATCCCAGTCAAGAGTTCAGTTCTACAGTTTTGGTAGCTTCTGAACGACTCTTTGGGGTAAAACGAGTTTGTGTATCCAAAATTGAGGAGTCTATGTTCAGTGATGCTGTGAAAACATATTAGGTTTATTTTTATTGAAACTAGAATGTGTTTTAGGTGAAATATACTTAGGTAATAATTCACAACGACCGAGCGTTATGAACGTCCAAGAGTTTTTTGACTGAAAACTTTCTAGTTCATTATCAAAATAAACCTGATATGTTCTTGAACACATTAATTCTCTTCATTTCTAAGGATGGTCCAGGTGGGACCTAAATTGTTGGATAGAAAGTAACAGTCAGTGTAATCAATCAATTTCATCTATTTTTGTTTTTGTACAAGTATATCTCCTATTATTACTAGAATAATTATTTTCAAATTTATAATTGGAGTCATCAAAATAATTGTCTTCAACAGTTTTTCTCGTCTAAAGTTTATTTCAGATGATACTATGCCTTTCATATGATACTGTACAGAAATTAGGACGGAACTATCTCAAAAAGAGCTCGGCATTTAGGCGCTTTGTCATTCAATTCAATAATATTTAAATTTGCCCTGCTCAACATTCACTTCGCAGTTTTCCAATTTTTGAATTGATATTGCTCAACGTACATTTTTTATCTTACTTTTATGTTAAATTTCATATTTGACAATGTGGAATAAGTGTTGATAATTTTTTGCATACAATATTTAATAGTCTAAAATCAGATTTGTATTGTCCATCATACTTTTCCAATGAGAATTTGCCATAATGAAAAAAATTATTTGGTTCCTCAAGTTTTCTTGTGGGAAGTTCCTATTTCATTCTGATTCTTCTGAATATTTTTTAATGGAAATTCTTTGCATCTCGAGGTTCATATTTTGGTCCGATAGTATATTTGAGATTCCTATCAAGAGTAGTTTTTATTTAATACTGTACCTAACTTCAGCTCGTCAGAAAATAATTGGGGTGTAAGTTTTGAGACCAATATTAATATACGGCACAATTTAATGTAGCAAATGATGCACAATACTAAATTAATCACAATACTTATCAAAATATTGGTCATAACGCATTTCAATCCTTCGATCATCATTTGAACATGGTGATCGTGATCGGAACATTTTGATTAGTATTAGGTTTAATTAAGTATGGTATTATGGTTTGCTACATTAGATTATGCCTTGTATCAATATTTGTGCATAGTGTTTCACAAGAATCTATTTTTAATCTTAATTAATTAATTTCAATTAATTAATTAATTGATATCACTTCTTGTCGAGAAATCTTGGTATCTTGACAACTAATTTTTCGAATCCACATATTTATTAATTTATTATTAAAATTTAAAAATCTGCTGTGGCCATCACAGTTTTTCACCTACAATAAGTTTCATCACTGACTCATGAGTTTAGAGTGTCACACTAAGTGTCAAAGTGACATTTGTCATTGACGAACTGAATCGTTACATATTATAACTGACAGGGAGAGTAGAGAGTAGGTACTAACGCTGAACTTGAGCGTTTGGATTGGATAAAGTGATAGTGAAAGAGAATTCCCTCAAAATGTCAAGATCAAGAAATATTCAGAGTTCTTGAAACAAGATAAGAAATGCGTTGCCAAGAAATGGGCTGGACAAAAAAAATATTTTTCGCCAACTGTCAAAAATACATGATATTTTTGTATTGTTATGAATACGCAAAGTTCGAGATTTTTGCACTAGTGAAAAAATGGACATATTTTCTCACTAGTGAAAAAATAGATTCTATTTTTGCACACCTAATCAAATATAAATCAGTTTAGTAATGTTTCAAGGATAGAAACAAACAGGTATTTAACAAAAAAGAAATATGAATTTGTACACAAAACTACTTATTTTTGAATATAGAAATTAATTATTGACAGTTCTTTATTTATAAAACAATTGCACATACTTTTGGTTACAATACCCAGGTGACTGAAAATTAATCATAGTTTGTACTTTTTTCCTACATTTTTCTGAATGAAACAATAATTATTGTTGATCTATTATTTCTTGACATTTGGCGGAAAAATATTGTTTGTATTTCGTGTGCGAAGTGATTGTATTTTGTTGCGCTTTCGAATAAATTTGTTACCTCGACCTTACGGTCTCGGTTAAAATTGACATTCTCACGCGCAACAAAAAAAACGATCACTTCGCACACTTAATACAAAAATAACTATTTCTTGTCTTGAGAATCAAGACGAGATGAGAGATTATTATCAAGACAAGAAATCTCGTCTTGATAAAACACTATTCGTACATTGGAAATAATCTGAGTCCGACTATTTTTTGAAGAATTCATAAAGAGTACGATACATTTATTTAAATAATATTGTGACGATAATCTTCAAAAACTCTTGTATATTCAATCTTGTTCAAGAGTTGATGTTTCCTACAACAAAACTCTCTCAACTGACGGCGATAAATAGAAGTTTTCGAACGAAACAATAGGTGATTTATCGTCCCTCTTACTGACCTTACAATTAATTGAGTATTATGTAATCAAATAGCCCAAGTTGTTTACATGTGATGTTTTTGCGTTACTAAATCAGTATTTGTGTTTCTGGGCATACGGATATCAATAAACAAACCTGGAAATTAGATAAAATTCCACAAGTACTTCTCATGTATACTTTAGGTGCGCTAATGAATAATAAAATGCTAATTCCCCTCTTGAGATAATAGAAAATTACAAATGTTTGCTGAATTACAACAGTTATAACATTAAACCAGCTGAACGCGCTGGATAATTTTTCAAAATTCAGCGCTGTATTCGCCGAAAGAAATTTTCTTGCAAATCAGCTACATTATTATTGAAGTGAGAAATATTTCTGATAGTACCTGTGGTACTTTGGACTGTGCAGGACAAGATTTACAATTGCTGCAAAATAATGATAATAACTAGCTGAAGATTTCGTTAATTACTAAAAAGTTTGCAGTCCGGATGCAAATAATAATATAGAGGATTGACAACCTTTGTACCAATCGGCGTTGACTCCTTTTCGGGACTTCAGTATTGTTCAGAATACAGATTATTATTTCATTTGCTCTTGATGGCATGAATAATTAAACGGGAAATAATTATTTTTCAATATTGAAGCAACTCAGTCAAACAGGTGGATGATTTTTCATTTTTCAACTTATATCTGCTAGAATATTGAAGATACGGAAAAAAGTTGGATGTAAAATTTTTTTTGATAGAACTTGGTCTACGGGATCGTTTAATTTTGTTTTTCTCATAGCCAACCTTTTTTCTAGAACAATTCACATAACTTTGTTTCTCAAATCTTGACAAGTTTGTTCTTTCAATCAGTTTGTCTATTCAATTGTGTAAAGGACTATAATTTTGCTGCTGTATTTCAAATGAGAAGAAAAAATTATTATGGTTGGCTGTGATAATTTGATTCGAATATCCATCTCATTAGTTCACACGAACAAATTATTTCAAATATAAATGAATGTATCTGACTCACTCAATTGAGAAAAATATATGATAATCACACAAAAAACAAAAGAGTGCTTTTTTCAGTCAATGTATTGATACGTAGGAGTACTCGACAATAGACTCTAAATTCCGCATTTCTTTTATAGAACATTGACTCCGGATCGATATTCGATTTTTTTACAGAATGAGACTTGAGATTATTTGTGCATTCTCTTATTAGCTGAACGATAAAACTTATTCTGATATGGCTGAGCCTCTGGTTATAACAGAGATAGAGTCACAATTTTTTTTCTGGATCTGCAACAGAGGATCATTTTTGTGACCTGCTAGATCACCTGTTTCTTGGTGTGGGGTTTTCTGAAAGACGAGATAGATGGATCTCCTCATCAGAATTTCTGGAAATGAAGACTGAAATCAGAACAGCTTATTCATCGTATAATAATAATAAATAATAATAAAAAATTTTTTGTAAATATTATGTATACTGAAAATGCTGAATAAATTTATATTATATATATATATATAATAATAACTAAAATACTGCGAAAAGCCAGGAAAGGTATAATAAATACGGCATAAAAATGTTTGAAGACTAATGGTGGCCAATTTAAACAATTTTGTCCTGGAATTTGTTATATTTCGTGATAAGTGAATATTGATCGAAAGGAATTTTTCCTCCATAACAAATTTATTGTTTTTTTTTTTTCATTTTCTCGACCTATGTAATAGGGGTAGTACAGTAATCGTGATTTTTTTACAGTTTTAGATCCTACTGAACCCAGATGAACACAATTTGAAGAAAAGTTGGTCTGTCTGGAAACACGATAATTTGAGAACGCATAGAATTTTTGACTGAAATTTTTTATTGGAATTTTTCATCAAAAAGTTAGGTTCAAGTTCGTAGATGAGCTGTTTTTCAACCAGTGGTGTACCAAATCTTCATTGATAGAACTTTTGATTTCTCTGCGTTTATTTTATGAACGGTAGTATTTATCATGAACAATGAGGTGAATAAAATTGATCCTCGAATAATTGGATACAACAATCACCTCAAGCATTCTTCAAAATTATCGGTGGTTCATTTGTTATTATCAAAATTGAAATTATCATCAAATTTTTTATTTTTTACTGAAGCGAATAAATAATGTGGATCAAGAGGTGGAATGAGAATTATGATCACTTATAATCGGACAACACATGCAAACATACGACAATTGATTTTTTTTGAATACCGTAAACTGGGGAAACTTAGACCCATATTTTCTGATATTTTTTCTCATATTACCTGAATTCATTGAAAACATTCACGTAAAACTCTCAAATATATTATCCTACTAATTAATATATATATAAAGAAGCATTTTTATCAGGTTCTTAATGCAAGTTGGTTATTCAACCCCTAACACTGATTTTTTGGAAAATCGGGTCAAAGCTACCCGCACTTGGGGCCACTTTAACCCACATGTTGAATTTCTATGAAAACAAGGCTATTTATGATTCGGGCTAATGTTAGAGTACCTATATATTTCGGGCAAATATTTCCACTTGAAATTTGACACTTGGTTCCAAATCTTCATATATTTAAAATGAAAAATGGGTTTATTTGTGTAAAAAAAAATTATCCTTTTATACTTCATTATAAAATATGAATTAAAAACTAAATATGGCATACTATTGTCATATATATATATATATATATATATATATATATATATATATATATATATATATATATATATATATATATATATATATATATATATATATATATATATATATATATATATATATATATATATATATATATATATATATATATATATATATATATATATATATATATATATATATATATATATATATATATATATATATATATATATATATATATATATATATATATATATATATATATATATATATATATATATATATATATATATATATATATATATATATATATATATATATATATATATATATATATATATATATATATATATATATATATATATATATATATATATATATATATATATATATATATATATATATATATATATATATATATATATATATATATATATATATATGCAAATAAAGGAATTAAAGAGTATCAATCTCAGGAAGTGAGAATTGGTTTTGCTTGGACATTATTTGAATCTGACGAACTAGAAGTAGAAACTTTTCTTTGCTGTTTTGAAATTCCCTGAGATTTGAAGAACTTGGAGTAACTTCCATCCTATCAAAATCTTCAACGGAGATGCTCTTCCCGGCAGGCACCTGTAGTTTCTTTCTCCTTCTCTTGGATCCTCCTGATTCAAGGAAATCAGCTCTTTTCTTCTCCAATTGCTCCAAGAAGGCTTCTCCCACATTGTTTCTATCAATTTCGGTCCAATTTTCAGGTAAACGATCAAGCAGCATTTGTCTATTCAAAACATAAATTCCACATTTTCTGAAACCTGAAATAAGATTCTGTTCCATATTTGGCTTTAGATAATAATCAATCAACTCTTTCAACAATGTTGGAAATATATCCTTTTGAATTGTGGAGTGTTTTGACCCTGATTTGGACTCCTTCCATTTAGTTAAAATTCCTCTCCACAGTTTTTTCATTGGAGCAAAAAACGTCACGTCCAAGGGTTGTGTTATATAGGTTTGTGTTCGGCGGTAGACACACAAATCTAATATTCTGCTGTTCACATAACTGTATGACATGAAAGCCTACATGCGAAGACAAATTGTTGCCTATTATAGCTACAGGTCCATCTTCATGTCGAAACTTTGACAGGAAATGTGATTCAAACCATTCCTCAAATGAGATTCCATCGAACCATCCGCTTTTTGGAACGGTTATATCTAATATTTTCAGGTCCATTTTCAGCCCATGTGGACCACATATGTTCAGCCCTGTACACAATATATGGTGTAAGACATTCTCCATCTGCATTACCGCAGAACATGATAGATGTAGCACTTTTACTAAAATTACAACTTTTTTCACGTATTTTGTACCTCGTTTACATACTACTTTTTTGTTCCCAGGATTATCGCTTGAATTAGTTTCACCGTAATTCCAAATTCGAGATGGTAGTATACCATCTAGAACAACACTTAAATTGTCCATATAGTTATTTATTTCCGTTGCACCAACTTTCTTAATGTTTGAGCTAATACGGACAGATAGATTAGAATAGCGCTTCAAAAATGATTTTGTCCATTCATAACCAGGCATATCTTCATGAAATAAAGTCATTTTCGAACCCTTTTTATCTAGGTAAATTTTGAAAGCTTTACGAAAGTCATATTCATCTACTGGAAATCAAAAATCAGATAGTTTTATAAGATGCTCTTCAAAGGCTGTTTCTTCAGCATTTGTGAATATTCTGGAGCGACCAACAGTTTGCTGATGCTTTCCTTTCAGCTAATGTTTTATGGTTGATCTAGGAATACCATATTTTGCTTCTGCAGCTCGTTGAGAAACCTCGCCAGCCCTTATGCTACGTAAACATTCTTCTAAAGTTTCAGGGGAATAATTCGCATAGGTTCTAGTACCAAGACGTTTTTTGTGGTTTCCAGGCACATCCCGGAAAATAAATTGATCAAATTTACTTGAAAATATGATATGGATGACTGGAAAGCAGTAAAAATTATTACATGAGGTAGATAGCTCAAGTAAAAATTGAATTGGGGTAACTTTGGACCATTTCATTCCTGGGCCAAAGTTACCCCAAATTGTGGGTTCAAGTTATCCCAATGAAAAAACCAGTAAATATGTTATTCAAATATAGGGGAATTGAATACTCGAATCAATATCAATGATCTCTATAAATGTGAGATCTGGAAATACTACTTACCGATACTTCCACGCGTCACACAGTATCCGTATAAGTGGAGGTTTGTAGGTTAAGTTTCTGGTCACCTACACTATAGGGATTCAAAGTTATGCTATCAGCGCCACTTTGAGTGAAATACGAAGCTCGAAAAGAGACATTGCGCGAGATTATTGCAGGATGCACTATTGAAAATAGAGTGATTCACGAAGAATATGCTGTATTTAAAAGTAATAAGTATCAATAGAAACTATAATGTTACAGATTATTATTGTTCTGAATTTGAATCCTCACTTTTATAAAACATTTATTTTTCTGATAAATAATTCAATGAATAATAGCGGAATGACGAAAGATCTGAGATTCCCCTTGATAGAATAACTCTGATATATTGAAATTGAAATTCCTGAGTAGTTTATGAAGGAGATGTTCTTATTGCTAAACACATAATTATTTGTGGCACTTCACGTAATAATCCAGGTCTGAATATAAAATTGTATGGTTTATGTTTGTAAGCTTCTGTGTTGCAACCAACGTCACACAAAAATAAAGAAATACTTTCATAAGAGGACTCACTTTTTTTTCCAAATTTGAAAGAATCAATTCATACTTTTTCTCTACTAGTAAATTCAAAATCATTAAACTTATTCTTCAGTTTAACCTTACTCTGCTGTTTAGGAAATAGGAAGAAACTTAAGCTTGAATCCCGCTTTTTTCAAGAATTACAGCCAGGTACCCAACAATATGTAGTTGACATAATTATTCAAATCAAATATTTAAGTAATAAAGCTTAAATTCTTGATAAATTCAGTTGAAAGAGATAAAAGAATGTAACTGACGTTTTACGAGTGTCTCTTATTAAGCTTCTAAAATTTGTCACCAGACTACGTAGCACTTAGTTGGAAATCCCTATAGTTTAGGTTTAAAACTACTGTTGTGCAGACACAGTAACGATGAGTGATACAAAGACGGATTATCAAATCTTATGCATCCATCTATCGTTTACGTTCAAACTGATTGAATTCGAGTGGTTCGTTAGCACCTAAGAAAACTAACTTTTGCTGGTGGGTTGAAGTTACCCGCAAAGGGCTAATGTTACCTCAATCTACGGTATGTAATTTGGCTCTACTGTGTTTGGTAACAAGCAGGTAGATTATGAACGAAAAAATTTCACGTGATTTTGTAGATCAGATCTGTATCTACAATTTTCCGATAGAAACAATAAAAAACTAGCTAATTTGTATGAAGATACTTTGAAAAAGTTAACCAACTCGGGCACCTGAAAATGCCCTCCAAAATATGAATTATTGAATTTAACACGTTCACTGCGTTAAGGGTCCAATTGTCCCTCATTTGACTTTCCTGTAGTGCGGCAATATTTCATGTAAACTCTCTATTTTGCGAAAGCTATAACTTTGTTAAAATTTTGCTGAATTTGTCGTCAAATGTAGCTTTGTGAAGAGCATATCGTGTATTAGTTGAATATTTCATTGATTTTGTTAGGGTCTTTTGGTCCCTCTCAGCATGTATATTGTGAATATATTCGATTCCTTGCGATTAGGGGCTCATCGTCCCTCACATTCATACAAATTGATTCATGATTTTAACACAATATTACTCACAATACCTGAAGTTGGACACAATCTGAATAGACAAACAACTAAATGAAGACATTTATTCACGAAATGGGATGAACCAGGAGTAAATAAAAAAAAATTGATGTCAAGAATGCAAATACTTTACGAAAATCAATGTCTAGTGTTAATACAAAGAAAAAAACGAAGAAATACAATAGTTTCTGTGCAGACAGCCCCAAAAATCTCAAGTTATGTTTGTCTTGTCTTAATAAAATTCACCTTGAAATTTGAAATTTTGTATTTTTTTTAGAGCTATATAATTATGTTCTGTTAGCTATTTGTATTGATAGTTTACAAAATATTATTCAATTTTCATGAAATGAATGTGATATCCTATCACGATTGTATTTTTACTTTGATTGAAAATGGAAAAATGATAATTCAAACTTTAGTCATCTCTATATGCGATAAGGGACCATCAGTCCTTTGGCTGAGCCAGTATAGTAAAGATAGATACCTATAGAAAGCTATCCGACTTTCAAACCATCATTTTAGTTGAGTTTCATACCAATATGTGGAGTAAGGTGGAATGAGAATTGAGGGACTAAATAACCCCTTACCGCATAATAGGAAAGATTTCTTGGGGACCAATTGTCCCTTAACGCATATCGGAAAAAACATAAAATAATCTACCGCAGTGAACGTGTTAAAATATCAGATTTCTTTGTGAGGAGACTGCTGGGATAATCTTAATTTTGGTATAAATATCTCCAACTATGAGAACTACCTGAATATACAGTCTACGAGCTGCATATATGTGGTAGGTACCTGAAATATCGGCTCTACATTGTTGTGGTTCTTGACGACACATCTCTTGCTCTGTAACTGTATATTCGAATATCCCTAGATCTTTTTTATATAATGTATTGTATATTATCATGTGGTAGTTTAATGTGGTGGAAAACATGATTATTGATCATACCAATTGCGACATTTCCAATTTAGTGATCGATTTGAGAGAATCAAATAAAGCAAAATCTCTTTTTAACGATTGAACTATTTCGATGTCCTAGAAGAAAATAATTCTTATTGGATGTAATTATTATATTTTGAGTAATTTCGTGCGTGTGTATAAGCGCAAAGTATTATTTTTCTTTTTTGCTTTTGGTTCTCGCTTCAAAATTCATATTCAAGCATCAAAACATAACTTCGCACCGCAAATACACAGAAAACTGTTATGTAGAATAAATTTTCCTGTCAGAACAATAATAAACTTTTCTCAATATGTAAATGGTCTTTGCAGTCACTCTGAATGTATGATATCACATGTAAAGAGCCTAATACCCTGAAAGCCAGCCAACACCCTTGGTCAAGTAAATAAAGGTGACCCAAATAATCGGCGCAGTAATTTTAGCTCTTCGATTCGATTACGTAAGTAGGTGATTGGGAAGACGTAGTAGAATATCCAATAGTTAAAATGAAGTACCTACTCTTTTCAGGAGAGTGCAATAGAAGGTGTGGGCTATTTGACATATTTTTGTTCTATCTACAAGATAGTTCTAATAATTTTTTGTAGTGCACGGACCAATCCAGGACTCTAAATTATAAATTTTTTTATTGTGTAACTTCTTAACAAATCAATCGATTGAGTTCATATTCCCATAATATATTTGTTTTGTCAAGACGCTTGTTCAAACTATGCTAGAATCCGATAGGTGGCGCAGTAGTCAAGTTATTCCATATTTATAATAAACGCACGTACGCACTGCAGCAATAAAATATTTCACTGGTATATGAGATAAAAGTAGATGAGTGCTATGGAGAATCTGAAACTGCAGGGTGCAAGTTGGAAGTATAGACAAGATAGAGATCAAAAATACGAATCAGGGTTGGAATAATGTGCACACGTGCATAAATAGTTGAAAATAAGTAATACAGCTCCACATCAATATTAAACGTAACAGAAATCATAATTTTTCACACAAAATAAATATTAGAGCTCAGACTAAAGTACAAATAAGGCATAGGCATGTATGTTACAAAGTAGTGACTGGATTATGTGATATCAAGTATAAAGTCCAGACAAACACTCAAGATTCTATTTGAATTCAAATAATGAGAATTGTGCAATTTCCATAGCGTAGTGTCCGTTAGCTGATTGCTCATTTCCAAAAACATCGCATGATAATTTTTGGACAGAATCATGTGCTATAAGTGAAAACGAATATTCTGCTCAAGTTCGTTTCGCCAGTGAACGACTTTGACTATCATATCCAGCTTTTTCTATTAATATTTGTACACTCAGTAGACAAATACTGTGATCTGCATGTCTTATTCCTACCCGTAAATGACGGCACTTGATATTGCAATTCATTATTCCTACTTTTCTTGAATTTCCGTGCATCTGAAATCTCATATTAAATTCTAATTTTTCTCGCTTCTTTGTATTCGTAATCACTTCAAGCGCATCTGAATAACATTATATTTTCATCCATGAACATTAGCAAAGAGTCTAGGAATATTCACATTTATCATCACGTGCTTTGACTACAATCTTTTAGGGCTTCCAAAAGCTTTGTGTGAAATGCAATTCTAATTAATGCAAGGGAGAAGCCCAAGAGTTTTAGAAAAAAACCAATTTTGAATATAATTTATGTGAAAGCTTTTTAAATTTGAGATGAATCACTACTAGTAATTAAACACTGCTGTCCAATAAGTAGATGGGATTTTACTTGATATAGTGACAATTGGATCATGAAAAGGGGAATAAACTTCACTTAATTCAAGTCGGGAGTCAACCTTAAGTCCTCGTTCAGGACAGACGTCATATTTATTGTTTTTTTATTTCACCACTACAATTTTGTGGGTTTATATTGCGTATGCAAGTCCAAGTTGAGGATTGTTTAGGAATGAATCTTTGTTTGGGTCGAATATTTCGGGGTAGTTTTGTTACTTCGTATCGCTTACCACATGCGATCAAACCACCTGGAGTCCAGTCCAGTTAGATCTGAAGGTCAAGATCTAGACGCCAGGCAGACGAATCAATTAGGATCTTCAGCGACATCGCCAGTTGAGTGATTCAGTTTTACCTTCTTGTTGTTTAGACTTTTGTTGGTGCTAATTTTCCTCTACCTCGTGGCTTCACCATGTATTTAATTTTTTTTAATGTGTAAATTCGCGGTAGGTATTCGTTATCGCCTTTTTTATGGTTCTACTACATTATAAACTACGTTCTGCTGTGAGCCAGGTCGATCGATCTCGGGTCCAGTTTTCATTTTGTTATACTTTTTTGCCGAAGTAGGTTATAAATGTATTTGCTCCGATTATAATTCAGTTAAGACTTGCCGAAGTCTGCGTTAGGGACGCGAATCGCCGCCATTCTGTTTCACATTCTATTAGTTATTCAACTTTTGTTAATTCATCAATTTTGCAGATTCAAAGTTATATTATTTCACCTTATTGCTATTTATGATAAGCTTTAAGCCTCATTACACATCCGCTACTTTGGTGAATTTGATCATAATTTCTTTTGGAAGGTACCTTCCACTTTGATATTCAGGAAATAATTTGTTTGATGATTTAGTTTTCAACTAGTGAGTAAGTATCGCTGTTTGAGATATTGTTTTATTCTATGTTCTGCGGTATCTCGATCAACGCCGACAGATTCAATTGTCCTTTGTTTCCAATATTTCACCCGTTCGTCCTACTACCTTTTTTTATAGGCACTTTCACAGTTGTGTGTCTGGGGGCGGTATAATTAATAATTGCGTGGCGCCCTATTTCTTGTTTAATTTAAAGTTTATTTCGGTGAATTGTTTTGTTAGAGTTCAAGTTTGTGGAAGCTAATCTCACTACAACCCAGTCCAGCCCTGGGATTATTGATTATTTTTGATAACACTAAGTGCTGTGATAGTTGTATTTTATATTATCAATATGTATAATTATTGTTGTGCTGCCATCAGCGAATGCTTGTTGGACATATTGTACCACCGGAAACTCTCTTCTTGATAAGCATGCAAGCAGACATATTGGCACGCACATGTCTTTGGTGAAAGTGGGTGAATAAAATTGATGAAAATATTTATAACCATTCCATTCTACTTTAAAAACACTGAGCTAGGCCATTTTGAAGGTGTATTGTGGCGAATTACCAGACTATGTATATCTTCAAATTAAAACTTCGATCAAACGGATGTGGAAATACGACAGTCAACTTGGAATCGAACAAATTTTATTCATCTATTATTCTGTCTCCAAAATTAAGTAGCTATGATCTAAGATTGTAGATCATATGAGTAAGATTATTCGAAAAATTACAGATACTTATTTTATTCACAATCATTATAGTAATATTGCAATTCTTAACCTTTTGGAGATTGGGAAGTATATAATTTCCAACTGCAATGGCTATCTCACGGGTCGAAAGCGACACTTCCATCTCTTGGGTGAAAAAAGTTTATGCAGGGTTGCCTAGCATCAGTCATAAATCGTTGTTGGAGTGAAATAATCCGTGCTGTCAAAAATATTGATCATATTATCTAATGATTCAAATAAAACAATTAATATTTGGAAGAAGCGGGTTTATGTTGCAACTCTGTGTAAATCTATATCTTCTAAATTTATATAAATTCATAAATTGTGATTATAATCGCTATGAATATACATCCGTAGCACTTTCGCTCGTTTCGGAGCAAGTGTTTAGCTCTATTTTACTCTTATAACTTATTGATATCTGCACTTATCACAATTTTAATGGAGACACGTATAAATAACTTGCTTCATAAATCATAAATCCAACAAATGTCAAATTAATTGAATTTTTCAAAACATTCTTGTTTTCATAGATTACTACATCAATTTACTTTGTTGAAAAACGAACAAAATTGAATCAATAATTTCTCGGAAAACTAGGAGTGATTGTGAATAAAATAGTATACATACTTCAGTGGGGATTCGAATAAGCTCTCAGCTGTAATGAAATACTTTCTACCTCAGATATAATATACTACTCTTTGTACAAAGAAACAGTTTTTTACTTACTTGTACAAAGTAACAAGTAAGTATTGAGAAACCGACAAAATTCACCTATCGAGATTTTGATGGAAATATCGGTTTTGAGCAACCCTGAATCCATTTTGACTATTTTTGGCTTGATGTCGGTACGTATGTTCGTGTGACCGGTTGTGCACTTTACTTGAAACTTTTTTCGAATTTTTCCAATAAATCCAGAATTATCAACCGTAGGATGTTGAAGTTCAGTATTTGAACTTGATGTTGTATCAGGATGGCCATTTTCTATTTTTGTATGATTCGGCCAAGCCAAAAGCGCACTTTACTTGAAACTTTTTTTGAATTTTTTGCATAAATCTAGAATGATTAGCCACAGCATATTAAAATTTTGTATTAAGCACTTCTACAACATCTTATTTCTTTGATATGGTCGGAAAACACAAAACATATCTTTTAGATGACCCTTGTACTGCCATTGGGAGTGACCTATTTGAATCAAATTGTATTTATGAAGTGCCAAGTTTGTCTTTACTAACAGGAATCTGAAGTTTACCGCTTGATAAATGATATATTCTCTAAGTTTCCTTATGTGCTTCCAAATTTTCAATTAGTTATCTTAAACTTGTTTGTACTCTTAACTCTTCTTTTATTTTATTTTCTGCAAGCAAATCCTTAATAATTTTGTTTTGTAGCACATACGGAGTATACTATTCAGGATTTCAATGGTGCAAGGTCCACAAACTGTAACTGCAGAAGACATGTAAAGAATATATCCATTAGCTGCAGAACTCTTTGAGAAGAGACTCAACACGGATATAAGAATATTGTTCAGTCTTTCACTATAGTGTATTATACAACGAGATATTATATTACATATATAGGAATTTTCAGTAGAATAGAAGTCACAAAATAACCTATTTGTTCTTAAGAATTTAAATGATTTCTAAAAACCGTAGTGTGCAGGATTAGAAAAGATATTAGAAACTTCTTGAATATAAATGTTATCTTGATTGTGGAAACCTTATTGAATACCTATTTAACTATAGGATGAACAAGTGGAAATTTGCATCGAACGTAATTCTCTTGATATATACGTCAAAATAAAGAATCTGACGTGAACATCACGTGACTTACTTGTACATCATTTGATATATACTCACATTTATTCAATAAAGTCATCTGTCACTTCAGATTATGATTGATATGATTTTAATAATATTTTGACATGTACTTACAATGTCAAACAAAATCAAAAAATTGACAACAGTTTATCATTGCCTACCTCATCATTTCAATTGAACTGATTGTTTTGTACCGCAAATTCTGAATGTCTGTTATACATATAAACTGCACTTCCGGCTCAGCCGATTAATACAAAAATAGTAGATAACTATTTTGATGCTACAACAAGTTCAAAAACTGAATTTCAATATGCTATGGCTGACCATTCTAGATTTATGCAAGAAAATAAAAAAAAGTTTAAAGTAAAATGCACTTCTGGCTTGACCGAATCATACAAAAATAGAAGATGGCCATTCTGACACAACATCAAGTTCAAATACTGAATTTCAACATCTAACGGTTGATCATTCTGGATTTATCAGAAAAATTCGAAAAAAGTTTTAAGTGAAGTGCACTTCCGGTACAGACGATTGGAACCATCATGCGAAGTGCACAACTAGACCCTATACCAGTTTCAAATACAAAATTTAAACAATATACGTTCAACCAGTTTTGAGATTTGCGAGTTACGAACGAACGAACGAACGAACGTACATACGTACCGACATCAAGCCGAAAACAGTCAAAATGGATTCAGGGATGCTCAAAACGACTATTTACATCAACATTTTGATCTGTGAATTCTGACGGTTTCACAATACTTCCTTGTATTCAGTACAAGAGAGTGAAAATTTGCAAGTAGCCCATTAGCCACAAATATCAAGGCCAATCAGATCACATTTTGGAAAAGATTTGTCAAAATATTAGTTATAAGATCAATTATTATCATTATCGGCACATGTATCTCAAGTTGACTGTCCCTCACTTTCTTCCTCGAGATGCGTTTCTTGTTATAAAAAGTATTGTATGCAACACGGGAATTGAACGATGGTCATTATTGTCACGGATGAGTATGTCTGAGCGAAGCTATGCCTTGGGCTTCGTCTTCGTTTTCACCTCGTGCTTCGCTCTGACCTTCGCCTCGTACTTTGTCCTTGCATTTGCCCTTATCTCCACCGAATGTAGCCAAATTCATCCTGGACAAAAATGACAGTCATTCGGTCCTTGTCTCATAATATACTATTATTAACCCTGCAGTGCTCCATTACCAGTGGCCTGTTGCATAATGAAATACAAGTTGATATTATTAGTATTTTTACATGTATTTGAATTTGTAATGTATTTTATTATGCAACAGGTTGTGAAAAATATAACAAGATATTGAGAAAAAAAAATTATCAACAAATTTTTCCAATTCTGGCCTATCATGAAAATTTCTGATAAGATTGCTAGATTTTGAAGTTTGCAAGCGAAGTGCTTGAGCCTTGAAGTCTCGGTCTTGCACATTCAGTCTTATTGTTGGTCTTGCCATCTAAAGTATTGTATTGGTATTGGTATGGCTTTTCGAGATTGCAAGACCAAGGCTGATTTTGCTCATCACTAGACCAAAAAACATGAAACGGCACTCTGGATAGAAAAAATAGTGCATCATTCTTATTAAAAATCATCATTCATAGGAACCTAGCACTGGAAATTCGTCTTTTGGCAATCAATGAAAACATAAAGTAACTAAATATGTTTTATTGGGTATAACAGTTCTGTATAAATTAATTAGAAACGTTTTGACAGCAATTTATGAAATGAGTTCTGAAATGTTTTTTCCTACATAAAGTAACGTTTAAGTAGGAATGAAAAATCAGTTTCTCTGTCAGAATACACACGATCATTTCAAAATAAATGTATTTCAAGAATCGTTTATGTATTATTTCCAATGCCAGACATTGAGAAACAAACCATGGATGTCAAATTAGGCTGCAATATTCAAACTTACTGACCACAAATGCAAAATAGTATGATTTCAACGCAGTTATGTCGTTGTACTTGCTTGATATTCGTATCAGATTGTTCAGCATATTATTTGCTGAGCTGCATACGTGATCAACCTGTTCGGATATACTGAAGTTAGATCTGAATATTCCACCTAAATCTTCCATCAACATATTCTGTCCAGAATTGAATTATGCATGAAATATTGATGTTTGATATTCGATGAGAAACGAGAGAAGGACATAATATAACATTTGCTGATATGGACCACCATTTTATTGTTCTCACACCAAGATAATAATTTATTAATGTTAGTTTGTGGGAGTTAACAGTCAGCTTCCGGATCAGCTGTCAGTAGAAGAAGTTCATCAATATACAATGGTTGAATCCTTGTTGGATGCTAGTTGATGCTATAAAATCATTATGATGAACGTCGCAACGTCAGTCTTTGAGATAAGAATTGGGTAGCTTAAATATTCCAAGAGCAGCTCCAAATGCGCTATTATAAGTCAGAAGGATCCTACAATTGATAGAAGCACGCGAAAAATTTGTGTTAATGATATCAAGCTGGCTTTCACCGTCCAATACAAATTGCGACAGAGTTGCGGGATTCGTTTGAAAATTTAGGCGTGGAAGCGAACTGAATCACAAATCAGTGGTGTAACCACTAGAAATTGACACTGACATTAACATAGACTTGATAATTAAAGTCAATTAACCATGGAACCAGGACATTCCGATTGAAATTCATCTTAGAGGCTTGACGGGGACTATTTTTTTTTCAATTTGGGGATTCAACACTCTTTAGTTAAACTTCTTGTTCTGATAGTTAATCATAATGAAGACTCCTAATTAAAATTCAAACCAAATTTTATTCAATTTGTACAATGTCTAGGACATAGACCTCTGGAAATCGCAGAGTAATTTAAATGTAAGTCATATTATCACATTACAAAGAATCATAGGCCGATCATCACCACAAATAATTTCCAGGATATGGGGTCAAGGTTATTTCAGAACAGGGTCAGACATTTAATAGTACCCTTAGGACGACTCTCTGCATAATTGAAGAGTGTTTGCAACAGTAACAGACATGTTAATTCTTGTGGATATACTCCAGAAGATTTCTACATCCCTAAAATTTGATTAACTGTCAATGGCGCTTACGCGCTAAATTTAGTATCCAAGCAAGGGTGAAACAAGTAAATCGATTGAAATAAATCAAGTAATATATGACAGCTGAGACCTTTAGCAAAATTTCCCATGAGAAATTGTACATCAAGGATATTTTTTTTTAATGGATGACTCTAGGACTAGTGGCAGTCTCTGATTAAGTGGCGCCCAGAAAATATTTCAGTAGCTGTCTTTGACAAGAGATATTTTTAAACTACCTCGTTTCCACTGGACTATCTTTGCCAAGTCAATCCTTGCTCGAGACCTGTCAAAACGATTGTATCACTGGCCTACATTCTGTCAGTAGCCAACTTGTTAAACAACGATATTTCATATTTTGTTTCATAGTATATTCAATTCACGTTTTGTAATTTTGTACCTCACATTTACTTCCCATCAGATTATAATCACATGAAATGTTTGTATGATCCTTTCAAATTCTAGAGCTGTCTGGAAGAGAAATATGTTATAAACTTCTTTAACTTGATAACTGTAGAAACATGAAGAAACCTCAACCTTGAATTCAAGTTATTCAGCGAATAAAAACTAAATTAAATTTTTCATACAGCCATGAGACCATTCTTTGATATAAAATACGAGCGTGGCGTAAGCACATCCAAATTTAAAAGTCAAAAGTTTTCTTTTGTCATTGAAATTACATGAAAGTTCAACCTTCAGAGATTTCTCAAGTTCAAACCAAAGCATTATCTATACATGTTGAATACAAAAGTGCACGAAATCGTGGTGAATATGGAATATTGCATATTCGTTAGAACTAGACTTCCTTGTATCATTTTTGGAAAAGTCTTCAGTTTTACATCTTATCCATAGATCTAAAGAACAAAAAAGGAAATGGAGAATATCATTTATAGTAGCTAGTAAAGTTTTGTTCAATCTCCACTTTACATCGACTTAAGGAGTGCAGGAATAAGTATTGGAGACATGCAATGCTTAAAATCAGGAGATAATATATTCTGATTCTAATATCTGAATATGAAAAAATGAGTTCTCAAAAATACTATTTTAGACCCTGGCAGGTGATGCGATCACTATACCAACATTATAGGTACGCAATACGCCCATCATCCTCTTGACTAAATTTTACATGTGTGAGGTAGCATGTCAAACTTGTCAAATATCACTTTTGTACGTCATATTTATTCGGTGAACTTGAAGAGGATGGAGTCGTGGGAAATGTTCTGTTATTGAGTGTACCACTGATAAAGTAGACTTCTCCCTATTGAATCTTACACGTTTTTCGGTGAAGAGTTATGATACAAAATGAAGAGAAATTTGGAAATCATTGAGATACAGTAGCTTATAAAACTATGTTAGATATCAATAATATCATTCAACTTTTACTTTTAAACATCTATAAGAATAATTAAATAATACGAGCGTCAAGTACTTCAACCAATTTATATTTAGAGTAGCTATGAAATTGATACAATAAACTTATACAAATTGATATATAGAATTCGTCCACTGGAATTCTAGAATTTCACCTAGTACTCTGAATATAATTGAGGAACGAGAATCCTCCTGAAGAAAATCTAACACGAAAATAATCATCTAATTTTAATGTTATATATTTCAAAACATTGAAGGTTGAAGTGAGACCTCAAAGCTATGAGACGTGATCGAAAAATTCTCCATTGTCTGTGTACGTTATTATTATTATTAATCTTCCTAAATCTGCTTCATACGCTTGCAAGCGTCGCGATTATAGTTATTTGTGTATCAAGGCCGTAAAGGTTATCTTTTTTGGTCGAATCTGTTGTTTGCGGCCGAAGCGTAGCTGAGGCTGCAATCCAGGTGAGACCAAAAAAGAACTGTAGGCCGAGGTGCACACAACGTTTTTTAGGCGATCATCACGAAATAATTCAAAATTACAAAAGTTTATCGATTTATTTCTAAAACATTGCAATTGTATATCTTAGTTGCCGCTGAAATTGTTTTATTTTTTGTCTTCTAATCAAAGTGACATTTGTGAAAAATGCGTATCAATTTCTTGAATTGCACGAACTATGAAGGTTGACGGAAGAATATAATATGTATTTCGGTAAAAACTATTTCTTAAAGAGTTCATCAAGCAGCCCATATAGGTAGGTATGAAGTGTTTATGAAGTAGTCTTTGACAGATCAGTCCCAAAAAGTAATATCTGACAGATCAGTCCCAAAATGTAAAATATGACAGATTTGTACCAAAAAGTGAAACTTCACGGCCGCAAAAGGAGCCATAGAAACAACTTTTTTGTTATCATCGCCTCAAATAGTTATTTGTGTATCAAGGCCGTAAAGGTTATCTTTTTTGGTCGAATCTGTTGTTTGCGGCCGAAGCGTAGCTGAGGCTGCAATTCAGGTGAGACCAAAAAAGAACTGTAGGCCGAGGTGCACACAACGTTTTTTAGGCGATCATTACGAAATAATTCAGAATCACATCATTTTATCTATTTATTTCTAAAACATTGCAATTGTAAATCTTAGTTGCCGTTGAAATTGTTTTATTTTATTGTCTTCTATCAAGTTGACATTTAACAAAAAATGCGTATTTATTTTTTGAATTGCAAGAACTACAGAGGTTGACGGAAGAATATATGTACTATTTGAGCGAAAACTGTTTCTTAAAGAGTTCATCAAGCTGCCCATATAGGTAAATATAAAGTGTTTATGAAATATTTTTTGACAGATCAGTCCCAAAAAGTAATATTTGACAGATCAGTCCCAAAAAGTAAAATTTGACAGATCAGTCCCAAAAAGTGAAACTTTACGGCCGCAAAAGAAGCCATAAAAACACCTTTTTTGTCATGATCGCCTAAAAAATTAATTTTAGTCAATATTCTGTTCTGTTCTTTGCTTTTCTTTGTGCATCTTGACAGCTTATACTGTTTTTCCTCAAAATCTCTTCTACATTGTCCTCCCATGTTCTTCTAAGTCTTCCTCTTTTTTTCTTCTTTGTGATTTTTGTGTTCCATATTTGTTTTGTTTGTCGCTCTTCTGGAATTCTCATCAAGTAACCGTACCAAGCCACTTATTGTTACTTGTCTAAAGTGCTATATATGCTTTCTATTTCCAGATTTTTCCTTATTTGATCATTTGTTATTCTATCTATCCTTATCATTCCTTCTACGCGTCTCAAGTATTTCATTTCCACTGCTTGGATTTTACTTTTGTTTTTTTGATTCAGTGTCCATGTCTCATTTTCATTCATTGAAGATGGTCCATATATTGTTTCACAGTCATTTTTGTATTTTTCGATACTTGCTTGTTATCCGATATTTATTTTATTCCTTGCCTGTAAGTTTCTATTGGCTGCTGAAATTCTTTTGTTGATTTCTTTATCTCTGTTTTCTTTGTTGTTAATTATTATTCCCAGATATGTGAATGTATCTACTTTTTATATTTCCTTTCCGTTTATTTCTATGTTAGTTATTGTACCATTGTTTTTGTTTATATTCATATTATGCTTCTTTTGTTCATCGTTTCATATATTTATATTATGTTGCATGTCTTTCTCGTTTTCAGCTAGAATTGCTAGATCATTGTTGTTATTGTCAGCCGATGGTAACCAATATTCACTATCCAAGAATATTATGAATAGCAACGGATTTAATGCATCTCCTTGCCTTAGTCCTTGCGTTGTGGAGAATTCTTCTGATGTTTCATTTTCGGTTCTTATGTGATTTGATGTCTTCCTATACACATTTCTTATTGCTTCTATTAGTTCTCCTAGTTAGTTTTTCCAATAGCTTTCTGATTGTATAGATTTGATCTTGCGTAGAGTGTCCTCTCTTTAACATGTATTGTGTCCTTAGCATTGTTGAATCCACTTCTTGTCTTAGCTTGTTTTCTATTATAGATTCATATATCATAACAGTGATATCCCTCTATAATTGTTACAATTTCTACTGTTATCTTTTTCATGGATGGGAATTATAACCACCTTCTCCCAATCTTTGGGGATTTTTCTAATTCTTCAAATTCTACTGAGCATATCAAGCAGCACCTGTTCTCCTTCTGCATCCATATATTCAAATTGTTCTGGCGTGTTGCCGTTTTTCAGTTCTTCAAGTATTATTCTAATTTCCTCTGTTATGTCTTCTGTCTCGTTTTCCTCTCTAATGCTTCTTCCTTGCTGGTTTTCCTCTTTCAGTTTTCATTCATAGTCCGTCTTCCTTCAATCAAATCTGCGAATTCTTGCTTTTTTTCCCATCTCTTCATAGTTTCATTATTTTCTTTCATGTCTATCATTAAGTTGTACTAGTCCTGTTTGGTATTCCTTTTTACAGTTTTCAATCGTGAAATAGAATAATCTCTTATTTGCTTTGTTGTTATCTTCCAGTATGTTCCCGTCCTCCCGAATTCTTGCTTTTGATTTTTCTTTGGCTTCTTCCACTTTTTTTGTGTTCTCTATTCTTCGAAATCTATATTGATCAGCTAATGAAATTAGCATGGAATATGAAATATAATAATGTATCCATAAATTGCAAGAGCTTGATGTTGGATTTTCCCAGAGTAGCTAATTTGCTTGTTGACACGTATTCAATTCATTTTCTGTGTATGTACAACATCAAAAATTATATTGTCCTAATTTAGAAAATACAGTGCTTCAAATCACAAGTTGGGTCATTGCTCATTTATCAGATGGGGTCTCACTTTAAATGCAGTAATATGTTTCTTACGCATTTATTGAAGTTTTTAGAGTAGAGTATGAACAGTCACAATAAAAATTTATCCTACCCATAAGACTTTCAGATATTTCACTCTTCATAAGTATTTTATATCTCGATAAAATGGATTCTGCGGCATCTGTCCTATTCAAAATTTAATTATATTTCATTCTGCTTCTATAATCCGAAACACAGCACTTTGGCATGTTTATTTCCACAGATTAGAATAATTAGGTTGAAAGTTTGACAGTAAAATGTTGAGGTATGAGGGACACCAGCGGGTATCTGCTTTCATTGGGATTAGGCGGATCTGTGATTGCGGCTAGCGTTACTTCCTAACCAGAACAATCCGGTTTTAGTTAAACTTTGTAAGCTTTGGTCAGAATTTGCCTGGATCTATATTTTTTCACTCATATCGTAAAACTGGAATCGCTTTTTGCAGACTTTGTGAACTGTGAAAGCGGTACAATTAATGTAGTGGTGATCACAAAGACATGACTTGTTGATATTTTCACAACAAATTTCAAGCAGATACAAGCGGATAGGTCTATGAAAATTAGTATTCATATATTAGGCGCTTAAATAAATTTGCTTAAATTATTTGAAACATACAAGTTTAACATAGGATTCAAATTTGTGCTCATATTGGACATTGGTTCTCAAGTAGATTCTAGAGCAGATATAGTACAGGTCAAATTATTTTAGCATGAATTTACTTGCTAATAGCACGAGGTCTGCTTACCTATGAGAAAAGGAGGTGTTAAAAATATTTTTCTTCTAAGTATATCTCTGTATTTTTCCTAGAGCATTAGAAATTTAAAATCTGACGTGGACATCACGTGACTAACTTGTACATCATTGGATATATATAATCAAACACAACATCTCATCATTTCACAGCTAATCGGTTGCTATGGAAACAGTAGGTCATCATTCTTATGCTACAACATTCCTAAATACTGATTTCCAGGATTCTACGGTTAACAGTTCTGAATTTATGCGCAAAAATCCAAGATCGTCAAGTATAGTGCACTTTCGACTCAGTCGATTCCAATGAAAATAGGATATGAGCATCTAGACAGTACTATCATCTTGAATACTGTATTCTAATATTTTACGCTAGATCATTTTGGATTTATGCGGAAAATTAAAAAATGTTTCGAGTAAACTGCACTCCCGGCTTAGCCGATTACAATCATGATGCAAGGTGTACAACTAGATGCTGTGAAAGTGCTTAATACGAAATCTCAATATTCTGCGACTGATTATTCTAAATTTATGAGAAATATTCGAAAAGTCTGTAATATGAAGTACACTTTCGGCTTAGTCGATTGGGACGAAAATAGGAGATGATCATTTGAATGCTACAGCAATTTCAAATACTGAATTCCAGTATCCTACAGCTGATCATTCTAGATTTATGCGGAGAATTCAAAAAAAGTATCAGGTAAAGTGCACTTCGAGTACAGATGATTGCAACCATGATGCGAGGTGCACATCAAGATCTTATATCCTATACCAGTCTTTTGTACAAAATTTCAGCATTTTACGTTTGACGAATTTTTACTTAGTACAAGTGAGTAAAAATGCATGTTCATAATGACATTAATTCCATGTAGTGTTATATTTTAGTTTTAAAATTCGAATGAATACTTAAACTGTAACTTCATCTTAAATTCAAGCTAATATTAAAATTAAAACCAAAATAATTTCAGTACAGCCCAGGCAAAAAAAAATTATTACCTGCTTATAGCCCTCTTACTGTGAAGATCTCCTGAAGCCATGCTAAAATAATTTGTCCTGTACTATACAACAATTATGATAGTCTGTTCCAAAGGGCCTTTTTTTTTAAACTTATAACTTAATAAAGAAGATGAATCAGTAAGTAAGAACATTTTCTTTGTAATCTGATTGTCATGAAAATAGAGCAGACATAATGATTGAATACATTTTGGATGAGGATGATGAAAATGATTATTGTATCCATTATTATCAATTATCTTCAAGAAATGATGATTTTATAGTCACATGGTATATGAAAAATCAATATTACAAGATGTACTGTTATATTCACATTGAATTACGCTGTTCTATTTTCATAGCAATCTGATATTGGACAGAACGACTACAACTCTCGAATTTATTATTTAGAACCGCAGCTCTACCATCACATAAAAAAGTCACTTTACAGCAGAATCCAATTTTAAATAAATTGTCAATTTCGTATTCCTGTACAGGAGATCTAATTTCCAAACGAATTTTTAATACCTAATAAACTTCCATGTATTGCTTTCTGTAAACTCCATTCATAATAAGTAATACGATACATGATTGTGTTTTAACGGAAATTGTATTTCATAGGTTGCCAGAGTTTCAATACTTACGGTATGCACTTTGCATGTGTGAAATTCTTCCGAGATGCCAACTGGAACAAGCTCCATAATAATATCAATCTTGGTTAGTTTTTGGTCAAACTTTTTGCAACGTGGCAATTGGCAAAAAATGTGCAAAAGTTAGTAAAAACGTGAGCAGAAGTTCAAGGAAAAGTATCATAGTTTTTTAGTTAGATCAGAATCATATGTGGCAATGTATAGTCAATGATGTGCACGGTTTAATTGATATGCGATCGACAGTTCGAAAAAAAAACGGTACAAAACAGCATCAATTCTGATTATCATACGATTTGTAGTTTATTCGTATCTCCTATATCTCCCTTGTCTCAACATTAAAATCTCTGTTCTATATGCAATATATAACAACAAAGAAGTTACTTCAATTTCTACTATCTCCATTCATTCGACATCATTTCTGATTTAAAAAGCCAGTGCATCTGACTTATTCATGTTCTTCCGGTAGAATTCTCTCGACAATATTGCATTCGACAAAGCCCTAATTTGTCATACGCAATCATAAAGAAAGACCAGTAGATACATTTACTTCAAGATAATAGCAATACATTCATCTGGTACGGCTGGGTCAAAACTTCACTGTAGATAACTCTAGGAATATGTTTTTCAAATTATAATTCCGGTTATGTTGGATAATCTTGAGCCCACTGCACACGAGGCAATTTTTCAAGCAACTTTGTTCGCTTAAAGCCGCACTGACTGCCACGATGGCTTCGTTGCTGTGCTTGCCACAAGACTTGTTGTACAAGATAGATCCGGTGCTATTTTTCGCATTTGCTTCGCTGCTGGATTCTATCCATGACCAATCTGAACGGGTATCGAAATTACATGAGTACGTCAGCTTCATGTCGCATTTACTACGCTACGCCGATTCATATTTCGTGAGATTTTAAGAAATTGTTAGGTTAGGAAATGTAGTTTTATCTCAGTTGAACTATATTTGCCTATAAAAAATTTGAATCTAGTCCAGTCAATTAAGGCTTCATCTACCGAATAATTGGAACTGGTTTTTTCCAGAAATATCTTCGTTTTGGCATGTGTAATAAATGTGCAAGAATCATATTGTCAAGTCATGGTGCTTCAGGAGATATTGAAGAGCAAAGATCAAAAACCCCGTCTTAAAGCATTTAAGGTCATAAGTAAAAATGAATTATACATCTTCTCTTACAAAAAATGAAGTCTATTTTTATATTGAAAATATGCTGCAATCAACTTACAACTTCGATTCATACTAATTTAATTTTACTACACTAGTCTTACCACTTGAATGGTATTTCGTCGAACTCTGCGAACTTGAAGTCCTTTCAACAGCCACTCTCTTGATCACAGTTTTCCAATATTTTTCTTGCCCTAATTCTGATTAATTCGCAAGCTGTAACTAATCTCCTCCGACGATTATTTCCGGCAACATCCATATTTATGATGAGCACAATAAGTGGTGCAGCTTGCTTCATGTGCTGCGAAAACAAGTGTTACACCAAGCGCTGCTCAAAGCGGTCAAGAGTGCAAGGAAACTTGTGACAGGTTAGGCTAACAAAATTGTTTGACAATTGCCTTGTGTGCGGTGGGCTTTATTCTAAAGGTCCAGACAATTTGGAGCATATTCTTTCTACTTCAGTCGACACACACATAATACAAGTATTTTATAGAAATGCGGTTGCATACGTCCCGGAACAGAGATTGATTCTCAATGGACTGGGAATAATCAAGTGGCATGTAATTAATGGAAAAAATAATGTACAAGCTCGAAAATGCTCCAAAGTATGCTGTAATTGTATAATAATTGTCTCTGCATAGTTCTATTGTAAAGTGTTAGCACTGAGCTATCGCACTCATTACGAAATGATTAATATATAGTATATAATCCCAACTCCGATTATTGATCAGAATGTGAGGTAATAAGACTATTATCGAGCTATTTAATACTTTTCAATTATTATTGAAGTTTTATGTTCAATATTTGATACTTTTTCAATTTTCTGGAACAATCCGCTGTCTAATAATCAATTTCCGTATATTCCTCCAAGTTGAATCATCCACGGAGTGATCATTATCATTATTCAGAATTTTGATCGAGGTGTGATCATTGATTCAGAACAGCAATGTGACAAATTATTAACTGCAAACAAGGTCAAAACACGTGGTGTTATGATTTTGGAATAACAGTACAATAACAGTATTGTAACAAATCTCATTTATGAACCTGGAAAATTTTGAGATGGTTCTAACAGCCTCTGAAGGGTTGTAGAAATCAAACGGTCCAAGAGTGATCATAATTGTTGGTAGGTCAATATAAATTTCAGTGATATAAATATAGCTAGACATAAATATAAGCTGCATTTTTATTATTAGGTGTAGTGTAATAAATAGTTATAGTGTATTTTTAGTGCTTCGATTCATTTTATGAGCTCCAATTTTTATTAGTCTGAATAATAGTGTTTTGTTTGTTATTACAGATCCTGAGAACATTACAATATCATATATTTGACCAGAAAGTCTCATGTCGTTTGGATATTCATTTAGCCGATTCTTTACAGCATCTTATTATAATGGGTGATTCATTTGGAGGTACTTTTTTCAAAGTAAGAAAAATGATCAGAAAATCAATTTTATCGGTATATTTTTTTCATCATACTGAAGATTCAATCTCTACATTTATTTTTTTGAGATTATTTCTTTCAAATCTTGCCCTTAACAACGGCTAACATGGTTCATTCTGAAGCTCCAATTTTCGATGACGTGCTCAAGTATTTCCAGTGGTATTAGGCGAATAACGCAAGTGATGCTGACTTTCAATTCTTAAATCGTAGCTGACTCATCCATGTACACTTTGCACTTTAGATAGTCTCAAAGGAAAAGTATACAGATGTGATATCACACGATCAAGGCGGCCAATCCACCAGTCCGAAGGGTGAAATTAGCTGTTCATCGAATTATTCTCGCAATAAAGCCATGGTTTCATGGGCTGTGTGGCAAGTAGCACCAAGTGTCTTCGAAATCACGAGCCTTAATTTCAGGCAACAAATTGTCCGATATTATGGCGCGATACGGGCGGCATCCACAGTTGTGTTCTGGTCGGCTATTCTCAGTAACCGCCGCTATATTTTGTCCACCACGTGCTGTATGTGATCTATTGAATCGCGTATTATCTAATAATGAAAATTGGGTTTTAGACTTCTCGGTGGAATAGCAAATTGTGGTGAATATAATTTTTCACCTTTCGATATAAAATGGACTGTATAATGGTTTATATATTCTTTGTTGAATTTAAAGGAGAAAGAAACTGTTTTAGAAAGAAAAAAGATCGATTGTTGGTTGCAATTTGGAGAATCAAGTTAAAAACAATACCACTGCCAATTACCTGACCCGGCCACGCAAAAACTACCACTCACCTTCAAATAGACTACCTGTTACAAAAACATCGAAGGAAGTATATCGGCGTTTTCTTGAGTTCTGGACCATCCAAAGGAGAGGCTCGCAATGAGGACGTTTTCTGAGCAATGATGGAAAAAGAACTGCAAGATCTTCGCTGCAAAAGGCGGTCAGGAACTCAGGGAGAAGGGACATGAACCAAAATCACTGCCAGTTAAGAACCAAATCGCTGCTACCTCCAAGAGATCGTTCAACTTTTGTACATTCAACAAATAATGTTGACTATTCCATTCGTAGTATTTATAACAAGGTTAACAATGCTGAATCGCCATAGAAACGGTGCATATCAGTGGGCATTTGGACGTGTTGAAATACCATTGGGTATTACACTAGTGGTCAGAGTGAGTATTTTACTCAAAGATGTGAATACCTCCAATTTGTGCTTTCTTCGTATTTAATGGAATATCTTCATCAATTTTATCTTCTGATCTATCACCAAACCTTTCTAAACTAGATTCCATATCAAGACGCAATATATTTCTCTATTATTCGTCAAAGAAAATGCAAGAAATTCTAATTTTTCAGTTTGACAGAAGTTTGTTTACTCGTTCCTATGAAAATTACGTGAGTTGTTACTAGATTCATAGAAAACTAATTTGAAAAAATGGTTTGACTCCTGGAATAGTCTTCCATATACCATTTGTAGTTAAAGTATTATAGACTATTCTTGTGGTGCTATCACTCATGTTTATTGTGCTTGTGAATACCACTCGTGCTGCACACTCGTGGTATTCAAACGCAAGCACAATAAACATTCGAGATAGCACCACAAAAATAATCGATAATACTTCAACTACTTATGGTATAATAAATGATTATTCTGTTCATCAGAGTTCTTCCTCTTTCAACATAAATAGCAAAGTAGTGAATCAACGAATGTAAAAAACAAAAAATATAACTTCGGAATAGAATCTTTACTGTTCTCTCTTGAAATTTATGTCATATATCATTTTTTTCAATTAACTACATAACAAAAACTAACAAAATCAAATTATTTTCGCAGCCAGCCTACTAAACGCGAGCGGCAATCCCAACACCACCCGAACAGGCAAAAAGCAGCGGAACTATCTCTAAATTTTTATTTAAAAAAAAAAAAAATTCACGACTTTCTGCGTGAACAAATTGGGCGTTCGGAAGGCCGAGTATGTGGACCAAAAGTAGCTCTAGATACACGAAACACATTTTACGTAGAATACTAATTATCGTAATACAGCTGAATGATTTGTAGGAATTGTACCAGTGCTAGTCTTTCCACGATGGAATGTCGAATGTCGAACAATATTGAATAAAAATACAATGACAAGTTTTTATGATTCATGCGTTATCAGTCGGAAAATCTATTCAGAAAAAAATATCTCTAAATAAATCATCTTTTATCATGAATATCTACAGGCTGATACTTGGAAGTACTCAAGATCCAAGTTGCACCCTATATGCACCCTCTATAGATGCACACAGATATTCGAGTTTTGATCCTCTTATATTCATCAAGCTTTATTTGAATATGGTACAAAACGTTGATGATTTTTCACATTGTCGTCGTTGGCTAGGCCTGTATAAATCAGACGGAATACAGAAAGATAAGATCAAGCGCCTTGTACGTTCCCAACACAAATCTTTCTTTTTCAGCAGGACACAAAGCAGGAATTCTCTTAGAATTTTGCAGGAACTACCACCGGTGATATGGTAAAAATAAGTGTTGAAGCTTTGTTCACGGAACAAAGATGGAATTTTTCAATGTAAAAAATAGGCATTAATGTTTCCCTCCAGAAGAACGTTGAAAAATGATTTTTCAATAGATTCTTAGGGTAAGACATATTTCTGTTATGCAAACGAATTAAAAAATATCTACACAACTAATAAATTCTGTTGCAGTTTTCATTGTTGTTAAGAAATTATTGGTGATGTGCTATTTGATATGTATCAAAGCGATATGATATGACATGGAAGAAGCAAAGTTTTCCAAATGTTACAAATGTCAAGAGAAGTAGAGCCGTCATCATTGATGAACAACTTGTTGAACGACCTAATTTTATGTTAATCAACAATCATGTTGATACTCTATTTGTAATTGTGAGGACTGAGTCCAACATTTATTCTTCTTCTATGCACAAACACTTTTATGCACATACATATACAATAATATTTAAATATGCACACATAAACATATCAAATTGTGAATAATTTGTGAATAGTGTACATATCATTTCATTATATTTGGTTCTATCTTTTTTTCGATTACAATTTCTTTTTCTCTAGCACTCATTGCTTTTGTAACCATCTGCTAATTCTGAACTTTCTCTTGTGTACACTTCTTTACTTTAGGGATAAGAGTTTGTAGCTACTTCATGTACACGTGGCACATTTTCTCATGTGTCATATTTCTCTATCTCTTCGTTCTCATTCTCCGTTCCCTTTAATTCCAGATAAAGAATATTTCCTCTTTGACTCTGGTAAAGAACGTGTCGTAAATTCACCCTCCAAGTTGCATCAAATTCATTGAAATCAACGCAACGAATCCAAATATTTATTATGAGATCCCCTACAATACGATTTTGAAAGTCTAAAGTTGAATTAAACGAATTGAGCTGAAACATGTAGCAAGACTTCATAGAAGCGTGTCTTCCACGTTGTCCATTCAGATTTAGGTATGAAGAGGAAAAATATTATCATTGTGGAGCTGGAAGCGTGGTGTTTATAACATGGACAATATAATTGTCATATTTTTTAGATTCTACACCGTTATAAAGTTCAAGAGTATTTTCAAAATTCCATTTAGAATTCTCATGTAAGGCTCCATTGGACTCATCTATCTCCCTGAATATTAGAAACTGGTAATATAAAAATAGCTAAACAGCAGTGAAAAAATTATGCCTTACTTATACTTTTTTATTTTTGTATGAGGATATTGCGCAGAGACCGTCATAAAAATTATCGTAGAAGCACTTGGTGAAACATGTTGTCTAGGTCCCTGAAATAAGTTTATGACAGCATAAATTTCTACCCTTCCCCGTTTCATAAAGGATCAATGCTTATAAAGACCTTTTTGTAAGCCTGGTTGTAATTTTTGAGAAATTGTGCAGAGCCAGCTATTTCTATCACCAAATAACGATCGTAAAATATTATTTATAGGTACTATACTACAATCTTTATTTCATATTCGAAAATCAATCTTTCGATTTATTACTCCACTTACTTCTATCGTTGTTCGGGGATTGAAACCAAGCATCATATATATACTCAAGTGGAAATATAAGTATACTCAAGTAGATATTCGACCGAATTGAAAAAGCGAGTACTAGATTTGTTTGCTACTCCCAGACCGTGAAACACAGAAATACTTCTATATTAAGGTCCGTGACACAACATGGATTGTAATTGCTGCAATAGTTATTACTGCTTATTGCAGCTTGAGATGGATAACTATCATCAAAGGTGCCCGCACACTGAGGCGAAGAGAAGAGAAGTTTTGTCGCCTAATTGAAGAACATGTTATCAAATGGGATACCGCACACTGGCGCGACGCGAGGAGAAGCGAAACGAAAAGTCGTAGCGCGAATGGTCTTCAGAGCACACTGATGAGGCAAGAAAAGAAGCGCGGCAAAGTGAAGCGTCATCTTAGCAAATTCCGCACACTAGAGCACAGAAAAGCGAAATGAAATAATCATGAAAGCTTATACGCATGATCATGACATTCCACAACAGCAAAACTTATGTGCTCTAGAATTGTTTGCATTTTGGAGGTATGAGCGTGAGTTGATTGTTGGATAAAATGAATAATTCCTCATCTGAATAAGATCTATTTGTTCTTGGCCTAATTGCCTGTCTGGAAGAAGAGTAGAAATTTGATAGAAAAGTTTGAGTGCATGAAATTAACCACTTTTAGTGAATTGCGTCACCTATTTCCGGATTCACGGAAGGACAAGAAGATATTTTTCAAATGTGAGTCTATCGACTTCATCCGAAAGTGTCCGGAAAGTGACGATGCTAGGATATTCGGCTCTTTGCTTCTTCTACCCACCGCACACTGACGTGGCGCGAAGAGAAGCGACGAGAGGCGACTTCGCCTGAATGCTCTGAAGATCACTCGCGCGACGGCTCTTCACTTCTCTTCTTCTTACGTAGCGCTAGTGTGCGGTGTTTTATTTGATAACATGTACTTCAATCAGGCAGCAAAACTTCTCTTCTCTTCGCTTCGCTTCGTCGCGCCTCAGTGTGCGGACACCTTCAGGCGAAGTCGCCTCTCGCCGTTTCTCTTCGCGCCGCGCTAGTATGTGGTGAGTAGAAGAAGCGAAGAGACAAATATTCTAGCGTCGTCATTTTCGGATTAAGTCGACAGATTCATATTTGAAAAAATCCGGAAATACGTGACGGAATTAACCAAGAGTGTCCTTCTTTTGGGTAATTTCATGCACTTTTTAATCAAGTTTCTACTCTTCTTTCATACTGGCAATTAGGCCAAGAACAGATAAATCTCATTTAGATGAGAAACTACTCATTCTATACAACAATCAATTCACGCTCATACCTCCAAAATGCAAACAAAACTAGAGCACATAAGTTTTGCTTTTGTGGAACTACGTCATGGTCATGTGTATAAGCTTTATTACGTAAAATTTGAATGATAGGTTTAAAATAACTCTAAAAATTCTACGCAACTCTAGCTCAGATTCAGGGAAATAATCGGGTGAAATGAGGCTAGCTTCAACAAATGAAGAATATGCAATAAAATATAGGTGAATAAATAAATAGTAGGGCGCCATGTAGTTGAATTTATTTTTCCAAGGTACTTAACCACGAAAATACCTGAAACTAAGGTGTTGAAAGGAATAATTGGGAAATTGGAGAATAGGTGTCAATATTCTGATCGTCAGCGTCAATCTGGTTGCTGACTCCCAAATAATTTAATATAACTCAAACAGCAACTTACCTCGAGCTTACTGAGAAAAATTACGCTCTCTTTTGAACTGCTGAAAAGAAAAGTGTGGGCAATTTTCATTCAATAAAAAAATAATATTCACCCAAAATGAATGAATTTAATTAAATAAGTAATTGGAACAACGCACCTAGTAGTGCAGAAGTAAAATAAATGAATAAATGTAATTGAAATAAGCTATTCCAAATTACGCGACTAAATAACGCAAAAAAAAAACAAATAAATGAAAGTAAATAGTAGGCCTTACAATGACCTACGCCTGAGTAGCGCTAAAATAAAATAAATGAATGTAAATAAGCTAGGTTAGAGCCCTCGACGTTGTACAAAAAAGTACCAAAAAAAAGTAAATGAAAATGCGGAACAACTCGCGCGTACGTCTATGAGTATACCAAAAAATAACAACAACTATAAATTTGGCCTTTCTTCGATCGAATCGAGTTCACAGCGAAGTATACCACATAAGCGTAAAAAAGAAAATAAACTACTTCGACGACTGACCCTATACAATTTACAAAATAACAGCGTGGTCCAAATGACCACGCAAAAAAAGCAGTAAACAAAAGTAAATTGGATTCAGCCGTGTAGGGCGGTTTGGCCACCCAGAGTGAATAAGTAAAAATGAAGGTAAAAATATCGGCAGTCCGAATAAGAGAAAAAAAAAACAAAACCACGAACGTAATGCCACTTAGCTGTCACTTTCGGTTGGTTGCTGGAGCTCGTTGACCTCTATCGGTCTGTCACACCAAGATGGACGCCTCAAACAGATATTTCCCGGTCCGGACTGGCTCAGGAAATCTGGTGACGTCACACCAGGGTCAAAGGTTGGATAAAAGGGTGCCTAGGTGGTAAAAAAACTGAGTAACGTCACTGACTATAGCGCGCGCATTACAACAGCGACAATTACAAAATCTTGAACTAAGGCTTAATTGACAGAAGTAAACAAAGAACACGTTTCTAATATAACCAAAGAAATGGAAATGGGCTTAAAGAAGAGAAACAAAACTAAAGATTTGAAATGTGAATTGAAAACTGAAATATCTTCAACCAAAAATAAGTAATGAAGCTGACCAAAAAAAAAAAGACCCAAATTAACCCAAATTATATTTTAGAATTTAATCCTACACAAAAATAACCAAAGGCCAAATTGGCACGTAACAGCTTTCATGATTATTTCACTTCACTTCTCTTCGTTCTAGTGTGCGAACTTTCCTAAACCGACGCTTCGCTTCGCCGCGCTTCTGTTCTCTTCACGTCGCCTTAGCGTGCGCGCAGCTCAAAAAGGCATGTATTCAATACACTATAAGAATGATAACATTATTTTCCTGGATAAATCGATGATAGTACAAGAAAAGTTGTATTGAAAGACGTTCTTCCTAATAGAAAGTCAAAAGTTTCCATTTTTCACTGTAAAATTGAATTCTGTTTGTTAGTACGAAAAATATTCATTGAAATATGTGTTTGTTCATGTTTATGGGAATCGAAATAAAATATAGCAAAATAACCACCTGAATGATTCTTCCCGGCTAAATTTGTTGAAATTTTCAGTATACTGATCATAACATCATCAACAGCAAGTAAGTTTGATGTTTGTTTCCACTCCAATGAAAATAAACCTCATTTCACTCGAATAATTTATGTCTGTCACATGCTGATTGAAACTATTGGATGTAACAACTTGCTAAATCTATGCATCTATCAATAAGAGCATATAGAAATTTTAGAAAAAATTTTCGAGGCCATGTCAGGAATCACTTCGTTTGGGGAAATAATGATGTATATAAACTTTTTGGACTTTCTGAATAAGCTGAATAAATTTGGATCCAACTATGCAATCATTTCATATTGTTTCATTATTATTTCTTTTCTAAAAACAGAGATTCACAATGATCTATACATACTTTCAGAATTATATCATAATAAATAGACTTTTTTGGTTTTGATTCTGTATATTTATTTTTATTTTTGACGTTCCGACTCTCTAACCGAAAGTCTTCATCAGAAAAAATTATACAAAAATAAACAAGGCAAGAAGGTATCTAGATAATTAGAAATTAAAAATTGAAAATATACGGATAACTAGATGTAAAAACGTGGATTCCACATTTAATGCAAAAAGAACAAAATTCCTCTGGCATTTACCCAAAGTCTGAGGAAAAACCACGTGAAAACCTCAACAGAGGAATCAACGATATGAGTCTTGACAATTATTATAGAGAAAAGATTTAATTAATATAACACATGAGGACGATGTCCCGTTTCTGCAACGCACACAGTTTCAAGGTCCAAACATGTCATAAAAATTTTTTTGACAGAAAAGACTGAAATTTCAATAATCTACATCTACATGAATATAACAAAAACAAGTTTTACCAAATTGCACCCAACTCGTTTCTCATATTAAAACATCACGTGCAAAACATATTTTACGTAAATTTGGTTTTTGTTACTACGTGAACGTTTTGGTGACAATCGTAAAACTATTAATCAACTAGATAGTTTTTCACTAGATCTACATCTATTTTTGAGCAATACATTAGAAAATGAGCACTGGCTTGCATTACAAAACAATATTATTTATAAAATTGAGAAACATACGGCTATGTTGACCAATTCCCAGAAAGATAAATTTTTAAAGCTAAATAATGAGCAACATCCTATTCAGGATACTTTTGCACATGATGCTTATAAACTAGTAGTCAATTTAAGCTCTTCCCAGCTTTCGGATTCTGCAGTTTCTGTTTTGTCCAAAGGTCTTAAATTTGCTGCTGCTCCTCGTCGTGTCCCGATTGGAGAGATTATAACGGTGGTTGAAACAGCTGTCTAAAAACTACCAGAAAATGAAACTTCAGATGTCAGACTTGAAACAGCCAAAATATTGCAAAATGCAAAGCCTCCTAAACCGAATTTGACTGAAGATGAATTCAAAGCATTACAAGATTTACTTACGTCGTAATGAAGATCTTGTTATCTTACCAGCCGATAAAGGAAAAGCTACTGTCATTCTTAATAAAGACGACTATATAAGCAAGGCTGAAGACTTGCTTCATGATGCAGCTTATGAAAAAGTCAGCAGGAATCCTTTAAATTCGGTCAAGTATCAAACAACTAAACTTCTTAAAGAATCTTCTTTAGATAAGGATGTTATTAAATATTTGACTCTTAGCGATCCATATGTACCTAGATTTTATGGTTTACAAAAAATCCGTAAACAAGGGATCTCTCTTAGACCAAATGTTAATTGAATCAATTCGTCAAATGATTTATTATCCAAATATCTTGACAGTTTATTGAGACCATTAATCAGTAATTCTTCTTCGTACGTTAAAAATTCGAAACATTTTATTGAAATATTTAGTAACGTACGGTTAAATGATAATGACATCCTTGTTAGTTTCGATGTTTCTTCTTTATTCACAAAAGTTCCAATTAAATACACCCTGAAGCTTTTGGAAAAGAATTTCTCTCCAGATATTATCAAATTATTCCACCACTGTTTGACTTCTAGCTTCTTCATTTTCAATAATGATTATTACAAACAAATTGATGGCGTTGCAATGGGTAATCCAATTTCTCCATCAATTGCAAATTACTATATGGAATTTGTTGAAGAAAAAGCATTAGAAACTGGTACCTATAAACCATCCTTATGGTTACGTTACGTGGATGATGTTTTTGCAATCTGGCCTCATGATCATGACAATTTGAACAGTTTTTTGAATCATTTAAATATTGTTCACGAAAACATCAAATTCACATCGGAGCTAGAAAGTAATGGCTCGTTGCCTTTTCTTGATGTGAATCTAGAGCGAACCAATGATGGTAGACTACTACACACTGTTTATAGGAAGCCAACACGTACAAACCAATATATTCATGCAGAATCACACCACCATCCCTCACAGAAGTATGGAACAATCAAATGTCTTTTCCAAAGGGCTAATGATATCTGTCACCCTGATAAACTTGATAAAGAGATTAATAATCGAGAAGTAATTTTCCAGAAAAATGGGTTTTCTCATTATTCCATTAGGAAAGCACTTCGACCAAAATCTAACAATGCTACCGTTGCGGATAATGGCGTGAGTAAAAATTATGTTTCTGTGACGTGCGGAAGTGAGGGGGGAGCTCGTAAAGACGACGCAATATGGAGAGGGGCTTCTTGTCGCCTCTTACGCCGCGCCACGTCGCAGCACATCATCCCTCCCAATGGAAGCCTCTAGCGATTCCTGGAAATGGAAAGAGTCGCAAAATCGAAAATTTGAGAAGGAGAGTGTTCCTCTATATAAGGCCGAGCCAAAGATGCGTAGACAGTACAGTAATAATAGTAGCAGTGGAAATAAATAATGAAGTGACAGTGAAGTGAGAGTATATATAAATAGTGAAATATAAATACCTGTGACCTTGATTAAATTAGAATTGAGTGATTAATATATAAATATAGTGTTATTAGTGATATAAGAAGAATTAAATATTTTATATCATTTAGATTCTTAAGTAGTGACTTTTATTTATTTACAGAGTGATTCATCAAGCAATAAACATTACAGTGGTGTCAGGTGTGGGGTTGTTATAAACAATTTAGTATTTTGTTTATTGCTGTTTTGAAAATTGGAAAATGGCGTCTACGAAGTTGTTGAAAGATTTGAAGGTCGCAGAGTTGAAATATCAATTGGAAGAGCGGGATTTGGAAACCAGTGGCCGCAAACAAGTTTTAATGGAACGACTTCGAGAAGCTATGACGGAAGACGGTGAGGACCCTGATACGTATTTGTTTGAGGTTCAACTTTCTTTAACCGATTTGGCAATAAATTTAAAAGAGAATTCTATAAATTTGGAATCAAAATTAGAAGAAAATTGTACTAATTTAGAATCAAAATTGAAAGAGAGTTCTATAAATTTGGAATCAAAATTAAAAGAAAGTTGTACAAATTTAGAATCAAAATTAAAAGAGAATTCTACAAGTTAGAAAAAAGAGTTAGAATCAAAATTAGAAGAAAATTCTACATTATTAGAAGTAAAATTAGAAGAAAAATTTCTAGAGAGCTCCAAAATTGTAAATGAAAAATTAGAAAAATTAGAAGAAAATTCTAGAAACTTGAGAGAAGAACTGCATGGAGAGATGGAAGAAAATACAAAGAAAGTTGAACAGTAACTGGAAAAATTTAGAGAAAATTCAAAGGTATGGGAGGAAGTATTTGAAGATAATTGTAAAATGTTAGAAGAATTGGATGCAAAATTGGATTCGAAATTGGATGAAAAAATGAAGATTTTTGAAGAAAAATTCAAATTTGGTGTTTCATCTCCGGAAAAAGCTTCAAAAGCTGAGATAATTGAATTATCCACACCAAATCTTGACTCAACTACAAAAATGTGTGTCAAACCTCCAACCTTTGATGGTCAAACATCTTGGATTAATTACCATAGGCAATTTGAAGCCGCTGCTAAGGCTAATGGCTGGAATGATACTGAGAAAGTTTCAGCACTTACAGTTGCTCTCCGAGGAGATGCGGTAAACATTTTACAGGCTATTCCACCGGAAGAAGACAACAATTATGAAAAATTGGTCAAGCGACTGGAGCTGCGATACGGCCATGCACACTTGGAGGAAGTGTATCACACGCAGCTCAAGAACCGATACCAACGTCCCAGCGAGAGTCTACAGGAGTTCGAAGCTGATGTGGCACGCCAAGTTCGACTTGCATATCCAACTGGCCCGGATGATTTCTTGAAAAGCTGGGCTGTGAGAATATTTGTGGATGGCATCAGAGACCATGAAACGCAACAAGCCCTGCGTTTGGCGCGACCGAAAAAGCTGGTGGAAGCATTGGCTCATGCACTGGAATACGAAGCGGCAAAGCAGGCGTCCAGAAGCAGTGCTCGAGTGCGAGAGGTTACCTGCGGCTCCGATACCACGGAAAGCTTGGAAGCCCAGGTTCAGCGGTTGGTCCAGGAAGCAGTGAAAGATCTCAAGAATTCCAGACAACTTCGGTGATGTCCCGAGGAATAGCAGCAGTTTTCAAGAAGAAGTTTGGCAGACCAGAACACCAGAAGCCTACAGTAGGGAAGACCATCTGTCTGCGGGACAATACGACAACCAAGGAACGCTATATTTACCACATGGTAATGAAAGATAAATTTCATCATAAACCAACCTACCGTTCCATGTGGGAAACGCTGCAAGACTTGCGAGGCCATTTAATGCAGAACGACATTCTGAAACTGGCAATACCAAAATTGGGCTGCGGTCTGGATGGATTAGATTTGAAGATCGTTCGAAATATGATAGAGGTAACATTCCAGAACAGCGGAGTTCAAATATTGGTCTGCTGTTTCCACCCAGCAGGCCCGATCGAACCAAAAACTGTCGACTGCTACTTCTACCAAACTACTACAAGGGCGGCGAGTGTCGATTCCGGCATAGACATAAAGATGTGTTTCGGGACGAAACATTCTTAAGAAGAGGGCAGTGTGACGTGCGGAAGTGAGGGGGGATATAAATATAGTGTTATTAGTGATATAAGAAGAATTAAAGATTTTATTTCATTTAGATTCTTAAGTAGTGACTTTTATTTATTTACAGAGTGATTCATCAAGCAATAAACATTACATTTCTTTACCCTATGTCAGTAATGTTTCAGAGAAGATCGGAAGGATCTTGTCTCGACATAATTTCAAAGTTTTCTTCGCTCCTGTCACGGAAATCAAGCAGTTTTTGAGCCCTGTCAAGGACATGATTCCTTCACAATCTTCGGGTATTTATAAGACTCCTTGTACCTGTGGGAAAGTCTATGTTGGTCAGACAGGCAGGAGTGTAAGCACACGTATTGCTGAACATAGAAGATGCATAAGACTCAATCATCCAGATAAATCTTCGGTTGCTGATCATGCCATTAAGTTTTTGCACGACATCAAGATTGAAGAAACAAGAGTAATTGCAAGATGCTCATCCATTCATTGTAGATTTGTCAGGAAAGCGATTGAAATAATTAAAGATCCGAATAATTTCAACCATACTGATGATTTTGAGTTGGCAAATGTTTGACTTCCAATAATCAATAATAGACATACATAATTCGAGGAATATTTGTCTTGATTTTAATTTTTATTACGTTCATGTACATAATTGAGACTCAGTTTTGTAAAAAAAAAATTATGACATGTTTGGACTTTGGAACTGTGTGCGTCCGCAAAAACGGGACATCGTCTTTGTATGTTATATTAATCCATTAATTTTTGACTATAATAATTGTCAAGACTCATATTATTTTATTCATTTGTAATAGTTATATCTTATTTGTGGAATGTTTGTCTTGACACTTGTTTTTGTTATATTCATGTAGATGTAGATTATTGAAATTTCAGTCTTTTCTGTTAAAAAATTTTTATGACATGTTTGGACCTTGGAACTGTGTGCGTTGCAGAAACGGGACATCGTCCTCATGTGTTATATTAATTAAATCTTTTCCTCTATAATAATTGTCAAGACTTTTATCGTTGATTCCTCTGTTGAGGTTTTTACGTGGTTTTCCCTCAGACTTTGGGTAAATGCAAGAGGAATTTTGTTCTTTTTGCACTAAATGTGGAATCCACGTTTTCACATCTAGTTATCTGTATATTTTCAATTCTTAATTTCTAATTATCTAGATATCCTCTTGCCTTGTTTATTTTTGTATCATTTTTTCCGATGAAGACTTTCGGTTAGAGAGGCGAAACGTCAAAAATGAAGATAAATATACAGAATTAAAACCAAAAAAGTCTATTTATTAGAGATTCCTAATTTTGCTGCCCGGAAAGGAAGTAATTGCAATTGTCTTAAAACGACAGATACATCCGTTGTTAGGTTCCCGAAGTTGATTAGGATGATTTATAGAGCGAAATCAGAATTCATTATAGGCCACTATTTCATCGTAATGCGACCACTGCATTGTGTTTGAAGTCGGACCGCGAAAAACTCTCAGGTGCTACACTGGTTCGTTTGATTTATGATATCTATCTTTATTTTATGGATCAAATTAAAATTTCTTATACACAGCAGTTGTGTATGATGGGAAAACTCTCATTCAAGAAAGATATTTTGCATTCTGGGTACTCCAATTTAGATCTAATAATCTAAGAATGAGTTTTTACCAGACTTCAGAAGATGAAAATGCCAAAGAATGGAGGAGAATAAGTATTCGAGCATTTTGAATGAGCACATAACACATGAGATATAATTTTTGAAGTTTAATAGGATAATTGTTCATAGGTAATAAATGGAAGGCTTAGATTTAGTTCCAATAGAACATTTAAAAAAAAAAAACAAAGTCAGAAATTCAAAACCTGAATGTTTCACAGAAAAATCAAATTCAGGAATAAATTTTTACATCAACATCCTGGATTGGGCAGCAACTGTAGACAAGTGTTTCGTTTTAATTGAGACTCTTCAGTACAGTCTCACCAAGTTTTGAATGATTGGCCTTGTGGGCCAGCATTGTTAAAAAATAAAGTAGATAAATGGCTTGTGTCATTTACCATAATGCGGCAAGTTTGAAGAAATACAGTTCACTATTAAGTAACCTATAAAAGTAAGATAAACCATTCTTGTCTGTATCTAAATGTATGAATCTCAATTTTCCAAAACAGACAGCCATATTCGGGTCATATGTAGTAGCTTTCAGAATAAGAACGGATTGATCTGATTATATTTCCAACCTGATATACTAATCAATTGATAAGAGAAAAATACTGCCGAATTTATGAGCTTTTGACGTACAAAAAATATGACAAAAATATTTATCGATTGTGAGGCAGCTGTTACGTGATTTGAACCCGGAAGCTTCCTCTTGGGGGAATACGTGCTAAGCAAATAGGTTCTTATGTCAAGCTATCTCTGGATTCTATCAAAACTGCAAATAGAATTTTGAGTAAATTGTGTGTGCTGAATCCAGAGCTGGAATTGTTACTTACTGTATCCTCTATATCTGTTATTATTTGATTGAAATATTACAGAGTTGAATCAAACTGAACTGTTATCATAAGAAGCTATATAGAAGCATCCAAAATCTTCCCATAAACAGGTAAGAGCACGAAATCTGCTGAGTTAGATACATTTAAGTGATTTCTGAGGTTTGCGTTATACAGGGTGTAACTAAACCTTTGTAACAAAATTTGATGGTATATAGTATTGGACGTACTGATCATGAATCAAAAAAAATTCTGCTGAAATTCGTAAAAACAGCAGTAGTTTGCAAAAATATAGCATTTTGGGTACCGCTGGTTGTCATAACTAACAGTAAAGAAATTAAATTAACTAAATAAGAATACTTTCATCAGCTGCAGATTAAATAAAATTTGTACTGCACAAGATATTACATAAATCTGAAGAAAAGAATTGGAAGATTAAAATTTTATGAAAATTGCTCAAAATTGTCGCCATTCACAGCAACACACAATGCAGCACATTGAATGAGGTTAACGGTACAAGCTTGACGGAGGTAATTGTGTTCTTTTATCATTTTTGCGCTATTTTCAATACTTTGCGGCGCATCTTGACTATCATAAACTAATGACTTTAAATGATCCCAAAAATAAAAATCAAGTGGATTTAGATCTGGTGATCTCGGAGGTCATGGTACAGGACCACCACGCCCTATCCAATGACCTTCGTATGTTGTATCTAAATGCTCTCTCAAAAATCCGCTGTAGTGCGGAGGTGCACCGTCATGGAGAAACCATGCATGCTGCCGAACATCTAGCGGAATGTCCTCTAACAATTCTGGTAGAGTGTTTTGTAAAAATCCTAAGTAATCGTTACCATTCTTTCGCGCAGGTAAAATGTATGGACCAAGTAGTGTACCATTCACAATCTCAGCCCAAACGTTCAAAGAGAATCGATGCAGGAAATTACTTCTTCTTATAACATGTGGGTTTTCTCGTGACCAGTAATGTGAATTGTGGAAATCATAAATACCATCTCGAGTGAACAAGGACTCATCGAAAAAAAAAAACATTTAATGTGAAATTTTGGTCTTGAGCATGTTGGTGAAGAAGCCATTGGCAGAAATTTACTCGTTCGAGGTGCTCACGTTGCATCAGATTTTGAATTTTTTGGTAATAGAACGGATGATACCTCAAGTTTCGAAAAATTCTCCACACATTCATATGAGAAACTTCTTGTCCCAAGTTGCGTGAAATTTGATGAGCACTAATTGTACGATCAACATCAATTATATCCTGAAACATTTTCAAAATTTTCTCGGTATCGTTGACATCCTCCATCTCTACCAGGATTAGGTCAAAGTGATCCTGTATCACGAAGACGCTGTAGTAGTTTTCCAAACATTCGATGACTGGGATGCCGTTTGTCAGGATATCGTTCTGCATACAAACGTTGCGCTGCTCTCCCGTTTTACCCCACTTCTACGTATAGTATCATCATATCAGTTAGTACTAAATTACTAAATGCAATATCCATTCCAATTCATGATCAGTACGCCCAATACTATATACCATCAAATTTTGTTATAAAGGTTCAGTTACACCCTATATGTAGAGCATATCTATAGATGGATCAAACTACATCTCTAGAAAACCTTATTTTCAGTTTTTCAGAACGAAATCAGTCTCCAGATATTTCTAGCGCATTTTTATAAAAAAAAACGCTATTATATGCACTTTAGCTGTCTGGCTGACTGGCGTGACGCTGAGATCTCAACAACTACAGCACTTACAGACTTTAAACAGGTACTTAATGAAAGATGCTGATTTGTAGGTTGGTACAAACTACTAGATTTTCTTATTTATACACCTAGTTTTGGGTAAAAATTGAAACAAAAATTAAAAAGGTAATTACTGCTGAACTATGCATAGTTGAAATCTGAAAATTATTGCACATAATGAGCAACATATCAGTAATTGAATTTCATACCCGAAATTAGTATCCCTTCTAGGATAAAAACTATTTATTTCAAAATCTCGCGAGTTACACAAGATATTGACATGCGGTTTCCGATGTTATTAGTATCAGAATGAGATCTACTTCTGTTTTTACGATCAATTGCCATGACCACCTATTACATATTTTCTTGAATCTATAGATTTGGAGGTAATTTTCAGAGATCTTTTTTTTACTTAGCTTTGATGAAGATCAAATTATTATTTAAGGATACAGCACATGACCTTCCGTCAGTCACAAATGATGTATCTATCAAATAGTCAACTTGAAACTGGTACTAGATGGAAGCTGCTGTTTCGTAGGTTTGTCTAAACTGCTTGATTTCAAGCTCAGTTATTGTGGGAGATAGTAATTTGCGAAATCTCTGAAGTAACAAGCATTCATGAGTTGTCAAGAATGCGCTCTTATCATCAAGATGATCCTTCAATTTTTATTCTATTTGCTGATGTGTAGATATTTTCTGTGTCTATTTTAACATTCGGACTACTTTGTCTGTGGGTTATTATCACAAACTGTCCGTGAGAATTTGAAAATAATCATATCTATCAATATTTTTGTATGAAATATATTTCAGATGGATGTTTTCACACTTGAGTTATTCAAAATCTTGATATGTGAGAATAAAATAAGTTCATAACACTTTTTTTGATTTCTTTTTATAATATTTTCAAAATCCCAATTATCATACAGCTGCTTGGCTCTTGTCCTCAAGAAGTATTTCCCTTTTATCCACAAACTTGTTCCACCGGTGTTTTGCCCATACCATATAGTACCGGAAGATTCTTTTGAAATAATTTTGAATGTCAAGGGCAAGTTGCTCATCACTTCAGCAACGGCGCTCTTGCAGAACTGATTTTGATTCTGAGATCAAGAAATAGTCTTAGAGTATAAAGTCTGGGGGATGAGGAGACTGGAGGAAGGAAGTCATCTTATTTTTGGCACAAGACTTGAGAATTAACAAAGTTAATTAAGAAGTTGTATTGTCATGGTATACAAGCCATATGTTGTCTTGCTACAACTGTAGTTGTAAATGGGGCGTTGATGCGCAGATTGCCACGGCCTTGAAATACGTTGCAATCAAGAAACAAAACTCATGTACCTAACAATTTGGTTTTAATCAAGAGATCAAGAAAAAGTCGCTAGAAGCAAAGTCTGGGAGAAAAAAGGAATGGAAGAAGGCAGTTATCTGATTTAGCACAAAACTAGGAAATTGACAATGTTGAGGTAGTCGCATTGTATTGCTACAACTGTGGTCTCTTTTTGCGATTTCTTGAATGTTCTCCACAGCTTCACGAAAAATTTCATGTTGCATCGATGCTCCTGTGAATTCCGCATGATGTATTCGTGTGGACACAAAATTACAAAGCAAATGTTTGAATGTTGTTGAACTACACAGTTGCGATTGTTCTTGCCTGAGCTGGAATAGAATTCAGAATTTTGTTCAATGATCGTGCTAACAAAGCCAGTTGGAATGTATTATTTGTTATAAGATAAGTTCATCAGCATGTTCTTGTTAACACGTTTCAATGCATGCAACACATTTACTGCCTTGTGAGCGCACTTCAAGAACTTCAAGTAAAACTGCAAAACTATAAGCAGTAGGATTCCATTATATTATGGTTCGCATAGAATTCTTGGTTCATTGAATTGAACAAAATTCTTATGTGAATCAGAAACGCCCCCCTGAATTAAAATCTTGCTTGTGCTATGTTTTAGAATAGTGATTGATGTAAAAAATCTCTCAGCAGTTTTGCTGCTTGATAGTCTTTTATGGAAATCTAAATGGACACGTTTTAATAACATTTCATTAACTCTCTTTGAGATTCAGTTTCTGTTGAATATTGAATACGACCATTCTTGCTTGTTCAAGTTCTAAGATATTATACATACTGGAACCAAATATCATCTCATAGTCTTGAACTCAGCATATTTATTGAAAGCGAATGTGGAATACACTATACTAAGCTTGTTGTAGACTATACTTTCTCTAACAAGATTTCGACTGTATACCAAGTATTGAGAGCCGATTTTCCAGAAATGACTTGAAGTCCAAATCGATACATAACAACTTCCAAAGCAGAAACTTTTAATGCTGAAATCGAGAGAGAAAGTGGCGAAGTGGTCAAGGATGCATTCAGGTGTAAATAGTGTTATAATAATGCTGTAAATGCTTGCGTGATTGCACATTTAGAAGGTTGCAGCAACAAATTGTTTTTATGTGTAAGTATTAGTTCAATATACAGAACATCGCATATTCTTTGTGAAATATGTATTTGAATATGAGAGAGTTCACTAATTAATCACTAAAAGTATAATATTCAACCATTTTCAAGTCGAATAATGATACAAGAAAATATTAAATGCTACGCTCAATGCAACTTAGCTGAAAATTACACCTTTGTCTCACGTTTCACAAAGGTATAGAGACATGAGCTCCATTTCTGAGTAGTTGAAAGCTTCAGTATTTCGTTCAAGCACTGTACAATAAATCTTTCAAATTTTGTTCAAAAGGAGTGAATTATACACACATCATCATTCAAGTATTGTTTAGAACGAAATGTACCAAAGTATTCTGTTACAATATTGTTCGTTCGCTTGAGGTTGAAATTAATTCCGTACGAGGAAAGTAATATATGAAAAATATTAGAATATAGAGTGCCATGAGGAGTATAAAATTGGTCTGATCACAGTAAAGCTGCCACATTATGGATGAAATTGGACCGCACTTTCGTTCTCTTTTAATAATGCATAGCCCACTAGATGTGAACAAAAATGTAATTTTGCGAGGGATATTTGACTTTACTCGTGGGGAAAGGGCCTCCGTCTGAGATTTTGATGTGGGTTCTGATAGAAGTTTCAGCCGAAATCATCTCCATCATTGCAATATCTCCATTTTTGTAAGGTTGTCTCATTTTGTAAATTCTTGTTCAACAAAAATAAGGACACGAGCTGTGTCTCTTATCTTCATCTAGACAATAGAAAACATGAATGAAATTCTGAGTCGCAGAATATAATATTATTGGAATGGAAGACCTTGGAAAAATTAAAAGTCTATAGGAAAAACTCATTCAATTTTGCTTGGATAAATAAATCATGTTATCATATTGAAAAATGTTCATTGATGCTACAATTATTGTTTTGCATTCTGAAACCAATTTTTGGGCGAAGTAAAAATGTGCATATAAATATAATTCTGTTCGAATGATTGATCCTCCTATTTCAAAAATATTCTACCTGATTTAGAATTCTACATTGCATTGTTTATTCACTTATGAATTTAGCATTGAAATCATTCAGATTGTTTTAGAATATTTCAATTCTAAACAAGTCTATTTAATACAGAATAAGTTAATAGTTATTTAAGTATTGAAGTCAGTAAGTACAGTTTACCGATTGAGAATAATAGTTTGGAGGCCGAGCCTTGGCGAGGTTTCCAAATATTATACGTAATGCTAACAAAATTTTTTGGACGATTGTAATATCCAAAATATGGATTCGAAATTTCTTTTTTAAATTGAATTACTACTGATGATTGTTTATTCGCTGTCAGCTGTCAAGTTTGACAATTATTGTGAATTTTCAATCACAAATAAAGATGAATAAATAAATATTTCTTTTGAAAATCCACAATTTCTTACTTACCGCTTCTGCCCATGGGCGGTAAGTCAGCATAACCATACTAACAACATACCACCTCGAATAGAAGGCCAGTGAACACATGAAAACGCCCAATCGTGCAAAAATGAATTTATCGACTTCATTATCCATTTTAATTGATACTGGAACACATTTATTTCCCGCAATCATTCGTATATATGTTTCGTGGCGCCACAATTGGTACTTACTGATATTTATTGATGTAATATTATATCATGCATTCCGACAGTGCTCGATTTAATTGGGTGATAAAATAAAATGGGTTCCATTAAGACTGAAAAATTGTGTTTGAGAGGTCTCGACATTTTGCTCTACCCTTTGTTCTCTTTTTTGTAACAATTTCATTAACTTACTTCCACTGTCGGTCGAGCAGAATATTGTAATCAATATTTCGGGCACTTTTTGCTAGCTCAGGCTGTAATATTTTGTATAAATATATATGTAAGTCAGATGACAATATATGGTGGACGCCCCAAGTTGAAATATAATTTATTCTTTTTTCAACCTCCGTTGATATGAATAACAAATGGAAGAGTTTGGCGAGCAAAGTACAATACGCTATATGACGTTATAAAGAGGCTCAATATGGTAAACATCATCAAGAAATAACGTTTTTGTGTAGGTATGTGCTTTCTTCTAGTTTATACAAAATTTACGAGTATTATCAACAGTAATTACACAAGAGCTTTTTATTTTGCTGGATAAATTTCTGTTTTGACGAAACCTTGTTACCTAGCAATTTAACAAGAAAACTGTTCTAATAAAATCACGACACCGTAGGTGGAGTGATTTTATTTTTTGAACAGTTTCCGAGTCAAATTGCTGTCAGGTTACAAGGTTGAGTTGTCAAACTGAAATTTATCCCAAGAAAAATAAAATGCTAGAGTGTAATTCGGCGAGATAATTTAACGACATCTTATTTATGAAAAAGTTTATTTAAATGAGCAATTATTGAGAGTACAATTATCATACATCGTTTCATTTGACATATTCCACTACGTATTCTTTATAATTTTCTCCATCAATTCTTCGCATACTTCAAGTCCAATGTAGCAAAATATTTGACATTTGACATACCGTTGTATCTCTTTCTAATACATAATTCTGGTTTTCACAAAATACGATGAATTATCTTTAGATACATGATTTGTTTTTCTTTGTATTAATAGACACACTGTACTTAATATTTTCTTTTATATTTTCTTCGGAAATATTCCAAATTCTGTTTATTTTGCAGTTTAAGCATGGACAAATGATGCAAATGACATGAATATAGTGAGTGTTTTGATTTGGTTGCTAGGAGAAAGGTAAATAACGTTTTATCACTTGCAAAAAGTTACCTTCCTTTTTATCCGCTGTCAAAACGATAAAATTGTTTTTTTCTTATGGCTTACTTTATATTGGAGTGGAATTATCTCTGTAAATTTGACCTAATATATTTTTCCAAGAAATTTCGGGAGATTATTTGGTGAAATACAGGACATTGTTAAGTGCCCTTCGAAAACTGTCCGTGAAACAGAATTTGATAAATTATTAAAGTTAATCAAAACCTGAATGTTTTACAAAAGTATAAATTCAGGAGTCAGTTCTTACACCATTGTTCTGAAAAGGGCAGCAACTGTAGACACGTGTTCCGACTTTTCTAATCTCTCTACAGTTGATGTAAAAATCAACTCCTGAATCTGTAATTTTGTGAAACATTCAAATTTTGACTATTTTCAACAATTTTTAAAGGTCGCACCTCGGCTGTATTATGGTAGATGGCACTACTGCAGATTGATATCTCTGCATGCCATGTATAAACTTACTTCTCATTAGCGTCCTGGCTACAAGTCCGACTCTCTAAGGTTTGCTATTCTGTAATGAAGAGTCCTAATAAGGAAGAAACACGTGTTTACAGCTACTGCTCTATTCAGGATGATGATGTGAACCGACTCCTGAAGCTGAAATTTTGTAGATCATTTAAGTTTTGATTATTTTCAACAATTTATTAGATCAAAAAATATTGATTCGCATTTGCATCTTATTTTGTTGGCGCTACAGCTCCGAGTGGGCCTTGGCTTCCTTCACAGCATCCCTCAATTCTATTGTATCTTTAGCTATTTTCTTGTATCTCTTGACTCCTGTCTTCTTCTACTTTATCTGTCAATTTTCTTCGTGGTCTGCCCTGTCTAACATATATTTTTCTTTTTAATATTCTCTCCGGCATTCTCTCCGGTCCAATCATTATAAGGTGTCCTGTCCATCTAATTCTTTCGGCTTTTATATACCTTAATATGTCTTGCCCGTCAATTAGTTCATCTAGCTCTGCATTGTATCGGTTTCTCCAATATTCTCCTACTTGTATTGGACCGAATTCATTTTTCTTAATATTCCCATTTCAAATACTCTAAGGTTTTCCGTATCCGCTGCAGTAAGAGTCCAAATTTCATAGCTGGACGGTATTACTGGTCGAATTGGTGATTTGTAGATTTGGAACCTGGTTGTACGGGATATTATTTTGCCTTTGAGTAATTTGATATTGCTACAATATGTTCGATTGCCAGTTGATGTTTTTTCTTCAATTGCTGCGCTCATGGCTTCGTCATTCGATATCTTCATACCAAGGTTAGTAAAATAGGACACTCCATCAAATTCTTTTCCTCGTATGTTCAAGCTTTGGAATGATTAATTTTTTTCTTCTCTTGTTGAGACTTTTATGTATTTTGTTTTATTTATGTTTGTTCGTAGTCCTGCCGCCTCTATATATTTCTCCATTTCTGTATATATATCAAGTTTTTGAGCGCTTTCAGTAATAATAGCCACGTCGTCCGCATATGCACACATTTGGCTGGATTTCGTAAATATAGTACTGTAGGAGCGTAAAAAACTCTAAATTGCGAAAAACACGCTGCTTACAGTTTGATTAGATTTTGGTGACTAGTTCCAAAATGGCCTTGTCGTGACTGCTACCAACTGAATGCTAGTAGGTGGCAGCACCACTAGGAGTAGAATATTGCTGCGCGTGAAATCCAGTCACTTAAACATTTAAATATTCAACAAGCACCATTTTCGGCTACTTTGCTGAGAGCTTCGTGTAGTGCTAGGTCAAATAGTGTTTTGGAGAGTGCATTTACCTGTTTTACACCATTGTTGAACGAGAATTCTTTTATCATTTTTTCTCTAATATTCACTTCGACCTTTGTGTTCGTCATTGTCATTCTCACTAGTCTTCGTGGAATAATCTATACATTTTTCACAATTCTATTTAATAAAAACGACTTTTGACTTTAAATTCTGTATATTCATTTGAAACTTTTAAACTTTGACATTTCGATTCTTTGACCAAGGATCTTCTTCAGAAAACAATGATACAAAATAAAACAAGGCAAGTAACTAGAAACTGAAAATATGCAGAATACTGGATGTGATAACGTGGATATCACACCTAATCAAAAATAATAAAATCCTCTGGCATTCACCCAAGGCTTAAGGAAAACCACGTGAAAACCCCAAACAGAGAAATAAGTCCTATTTGGTACAGCTCCGCACACATCCCAAATCACAAAATAAACGACATTTCAACAAGACAGCGTAGCGCTACTCTTTGATATTGGTTTGGCTCACAACTGCAGTGCCAAATAGTCTTCAATGCACTCGATGGCATGATCATGCTATCAAATTTTGCATGACATCAAGTTTGAAGAAACAAGAATAGTCGCAAGATGCTCATCGATTCATAATAGATTGGTCAGAGAAGCAATTGAGATACTTAAACATCCAAATAACTTTAACCATACTGATGGTTTTGAATTATCAAATGTTTGGCTTTCTGTAATCAATAACACACATATATAATGACTATGTTTTAGTTGGTGTAATTCTTTATATATTTTGGATTATAAAGTACACAGAAGACTATTTGACACTGCAGTTGTGAGCCAGACCAATAGCAAAGAGTAGCGCTACGCTGTCTTGTTGAAATGTCGTGTATTTTGTGATTTGGGATGTGTGCGGAGCAGTACCAGGTAGGACATATTCTTCTGTATGGGGTTTTCACGTGGTTTTCCTCAAGCCTTGGGTGAATTCCAGATAATTTTATTCTTTTGATTTAGATGTGATATCCACGTTATCACATCTAGTATTCTGTATATTTTTGGTATCAAGTTACTTGCCTTGTTTTATTTTGTATCATTGTTTTCTGAAGAAGATCCTTGGTCAAAGAATTGAAACGTCAAAGTTTTAAAGTTTCAAATAAATATACAGAATTTAAAGTCAAAGGTCGTTTTTATTCTTCGTGGAGTGTTTTGAAATTTTTTCCTGTTAACACTATTGAACGCTTGTCGGAAGTATATGTAGGTCCAGCCCGTGTTCGCAGTATTTTTACATTATTTATTAAATGATAAATAGTTTGTCCGTAGTGCTTCTTTTTTCGGCATATGTTTCCATTCTATCGATTAATATTGCGGGTTGTATTCTATAGACGCAGCTAACGAGAGTAATACCTCTATAGTTTTCGCATTTTAGCGAATCTCCTTTTTTGAAAATTGGGCAGATTATGCCTAACGTCCAGCTAATTGAAATTACTTCCTTCTCCCATATCATAGTTAGTAGCCTATGTATTGCTACTATCGCCATATTGCCACTGGTTCTCAAGAGTTCAGGTACTATGTGATCTTCGCTTGGTGCTCTATTGCTCTTTATTTCCTTTCTTGTTGTCTCAATTTCCTCTTGATGGTTCTATTAATATTTCTTCTTTACCGAAATCGTTATTCTGTATGTAGTCCTGCTCCGCCAGTCAATCTTCTGTTTCTTTCTCTGAGTTTTAATGCTCTTTCAAATGTTCGATCCACCTGTCCAAAATTGCTTGTTCTTCCAATTGAATTTTTCCGTCTTTATTCTTGCAGCCATCAATCCCAGGTTGGTATTTTCTTTTGTAGTTACTTAGACTCCTATGGAATTTTCTTGCTTCCTTTCTAACTCTTAGGGTTTCTATTTCTTCCAGTCTATTTTTGTACATCTCTCTCTTTTATTCACTTTTGCATATCAAGCTATATTTTAAGAGGCGAAGAGAGGAAGATTCCAACTATATCTCAATATTGCTGAAATATAGGGACCAAATCTTAGCTTGATAGGAGATTATTTCCGCTTTATATTGCCTTTTTGACCACTTATCAATTTCATACGTCTCACCACAGTGTCAACTGTTGTCCAGCAATCATTTCGAGTCTAGTAATTGATTTTAATATTCTGGAGACGAGTACGTTATTCAGAAGAATTTCGTGCGGGCTGTGATCGGAGCTTTTTATTTATTATATATTGCAAGATTGATAAGTATAGTAACTATTGAGATTCAGCGTTAGCAACCCGTTCTTATTTTGAGTGGCAGAAAGCTACGCATAGCGGTCAAACTTTGTGAAACAGACGATTGCTTCCTGGTTGGAATTTCCTTCCCATCAGCTATTTTATAATATTCGAAAGAAGAAAAGAAGAAAGAGAAAAAATCTGAAAGAGTCAGATTTTGAGAGCATGGTAGATATGGAGCCCATTTTTCCGAATAGTCAATGAGAATTTTTCCTCAAAGGAATCCATCTTGCGTACAGTTCCTCATGTTTAAACGTTGGTGCTTAATTTTGAATACCCATTCTCACAAGATCCTCACAACACCAGAAATTAAACGCACTTCCACTCTTTTATCACGTATTACCAGATCATAGATTTTATCAATTTATTTGAGTAGTTGCGCCTGTTCAGCACTACTTAGGAAATTCTGGGAGCATTCACAAACCGTTCTAATCGATAGTGTCGATTCATTATAATTTGTATTTGGTCTGTTATGCGATTAAGAGATGTTTTATCAGCGCACAAAAATTTGTTATCTATTTTTTGGGATCACATGACCTGCACTATGTATATTAGCATTAATACAGGATAATAAGCAAATTTCACTTAAATTCAGTAGTAATAACTAGAAATTACGTTCCTTCGTAATGTTCGTGCTACGTTGACGATTTTGCATGAGATTATTTATACTTGTATAACTTTGAACCGCTTCATATCGAAACTCATTGAAAATGGCACATCTGTCCATTTAAATTCCTAAAAGCAGACTAGTTCATATTATTTTAAATAGAATACACAAACCACAGAGCTTATCAATGACTTCTTCAATACAAATCAGAATGTGAGCTGAATCAATCCTAGAATCTACTTTGAAGTTCTACTAAAAAAGGAAGTCGGAACTACTAAACATTCGAATATTTCTCTTATTTCTTACTGAATCTATCGGATTTGCATGAAATCTAACCCCTCTGGAGTAAAATCCATGAATAGATCATAAAATAGTCGTAATGCGAGTTTATGTTCAATTTCATCTGCAATTAGTCCTAACGATAAACATAAACATGCGGATAGTGAATTCCGGCTTCAAATGTGTTTCGTAATATGGTTTCTAATTCCGTTTCAAGCTCATTCATTTGTCAATAGTGACTGAAATCACACCACAGGGATGGGAATGGAAATATACAGCAATAATATACAAAGTGTCTAGACTGCAGAAATACGGATTGAACATATTTCTCTTGCAATTGTATGTTATTTGTGACAGAAAAGAATATCTGAAAGAGAATGCTCACCTAGCGCTTTGTAGTTTACTTCAACAAGAGTGATACCCTGTTCTAAAATAGAGTAGAAAAAACTGTAGAACTGCCCACAGATTTTGTTTCATGAAAAAATTAACTTTGTCATGTTTCCACGATATGACAGACATACAGTAGTATTTATGCATTATGTGGAAAAGTATTTCGAGACGAAGATTGCCAAGTCACGAAAATCTTTGTCTGATTATCATAATTAGTTCATTAAAATAAACATTCACCCTTGCACAGGTTCTAAAGAAGCTGAAAATTGGCATGCACGTCAAGGATACAATTATAATAAAATTTTAAGGGGTCTTTATCGATTCTGTGTGTGCAAAAACTTTTATACGAGGTCAAAATTCGCAAAAATGGATTTTTTGAGTTTTCCAGCGAAACAGGAAGTTTTGTGGTAAAAATAATTCAGACAGAAATTATAGATCTTACAATTTTCTACAAAAATAGTCCCCTTTTTTTCATAAGATTCACTATTCCTGAGAAAAAGTTATTGTGAAGTGATATTTCCCATAATAAGCACACGTTTCCACGACACCTATGTTTTTTTATTGAAGGTCAATATGATATTTGGTCTTCTTCTCCTTCATTTTCTTCTTCTTCTCCTACTTCTCTTCCTCCACTTTCTCCTTCTTCTTTATCGTCATCTTCCTGAGTTGACGTAAATAGTTCGAACAGCAATACATCAGTTGCTTCATCGTTGATGTAAGGATCATCTTCAGTTAGAGATTCAGTATTTGACCACGACTGGCCTTGACAGTAAACCCCCTTTTTTGCAGCCGCATTTCGATTTACTTCCATTTTTGCAGCTGCAAAAAAAGTATCAAGGAATTTTTCTGGTGCAGGTGGAAGTAGAGGGTGAATTGGTTAGACTTCTGCCCATCATAATTTTTATCGTGTATATCTCGATGATCAAGTGTGGCTTGGTAATAAACTCGACCTAGAAAAGTAGGGTTGGAAGTTAATTGATAATGTATTAGAACCAATCCAAACTCTACTTACACCTGCACCAGAAAATCTCCTTGATATTATTTTTTTCTTACTTGTACTAAGTACAAGAAAGTATTGTGAAACCGACAAAATTCACCTATCAAAATTTTGATGGAAATATCCGTTTTGAGCATCCCTGAATCCATTTTGACTATTTTTGGCTTGATGTCGGTACGTGTGTTCGTGCGTGCGTGCGTAACTCGCAAATCTCAAAACTGGTTGAACGTATAATGTTGAAGTTTTGTATTTAAGACTGATATAGGGTCTAGTTGTGCACCTCGCATTATGGTTCTAAGCGTCTTTACCGGAAGTGCACTTTATTTGAAACTTTTTTCGAATTTTTCGAATCAATCCAGAATGATCAACCGTAGGATGTTGAAATTCGGTATTTGAACTTGATGTTGTATCAGAATGGTTATCTGCTATTTTTGTATGAATCGGCCAAGCCAGGAGTGCACTTCACTTGAAACTTTTTTTTTTATTGCATAAATCTTGAATGATCAGCCATAGCATATCAAAATTTAGTGTTTGAACTTGTTATAGCATCAAAATAGTTATCTACTATTTTTGTATCAGTGGGCCAAGCCGGGAGTGCAGTTTATGAGTATAACAGACATTCAGAATTTGGGGCATAAAAAAATCAGTTTAATTGAAATGATAAGGTAGGCAATGATAATCTGTTGTCAATTTTTTAATTTTGTTTGACATTTTACATGTCGAAATATTTTCTTCTAAATTTCATTTTGTAAGCATGACAAAAGCGAGAAAATTGGTTCAGAACATGCTTTTTCATACAAATTCAAAATTAATTATCATTATGTTGGTCACACGGTCCAGCTTCAATTTCAGCATTATTGAATATCAAATATATATACTTATCAAACCTCTTGAAAACATGAAAAACAAAATGAGGCACTGAAATCTACGACTATCTGACAGTCTAAAAGTACAAGGAAATATTGTGAAACCGATAAAATTCACATTTCGAGATTTTGATAGTTATATCCGTTTTAAGTATCCCTTAATCCATTTTGATGTCGGTACGTATGTACGTATGTATGTGTGTATAATGCTAAAATTTTGCATAAGAGACTGGTATAGGATCTAGGATCTTGATGTGCACCTCGCATTATGGTTGCAATCATCTGTACTCGAAGTGCACTTTATCTGATACTTTTCTCGAATTTGCCGCATAAATCTAGAAAGATTAGCCGTAGGATACTGGTATTCAGTATTTGAAATTGTTGTTGCGTTCAAATAATCATCTCCTATTTTCGCTCCAATCGACTAAGCCGGAAGTGCACTTCATATTACAGATTATCGATTTTTTCTCATAAATTTGAAATAATCAGTTGCAGGATATTGAGATTTCGTATTAAGCACTTTTATAGCATTTAGTCGTACACCTTGCATTATGATTGTGATTGGTTAAGCTGGGAGTGCAGTTTACTCGAAATATTTTTTAATTTTCTGCATAAATCCAAAGCGATTGATCGTAGAATATTAGAATATAGTATTCAAGATGATAGTACTGTCTAGATGCTCATATTCTATTGACATCGAGATCGACTGCGTCGAAAGTGCACTATACTTGACGATCTTGGAATTTTGCGCATAAATTCAGAACTGTCAGCCGTAGAATCCTGAAAATCAGTATTTAGGAATGTTGTAGCATGAGAATGATGACCAGCTGTATATATATATATATATATATATATATATATATATATATATATATATATATATATATATATATATATATATATATATATATATCCAATGATGTACAAGTAAGTCACGTGATGTCCACGTCAAATTTTTTGTAAATACAAAAATGGGTGTAAATCGGAATGCGGCTGCAAAATAGTAGGCTTACTTTGTTAATTAGTATGCACCAGCTGTCAAGGTCAGTCGTGTTCAAATACTGAATCTCCAAATTGAAGATGATCCTAACTTACATCAACGATAAAATAACTGTTCGAAAAATTTACGTCAACTCAGGAAGATAAAGATGAAGAAGATGAAGGAAGAGAAGACAAAGGGGAAGAAATAGGAGGAAAAGGTGGTGGTAGAGAAGAAGAAGATGATAAAATGAAGAAGTAGACCTAATATCATATTGAACTTCAGTAAAATGACCGTGGAGTAGGCAGACGTATGGAGAATAGAACTTTAAAATGACTTTTTCTCAGAAATGGCGAATCTCAGGAGCAAAAGTATAGAGACTATTCTTGTATGAAATTGAGAGATCTACAATTTTTGTTGAAACTATTTCTTTCATAAAACTTACTGTCTCGCTGAAAAATATATTTTCGCGAACTTTAACCTTGCATAAAATCGATGGGGACTTTTCACAGCTTCATTATCATGGATGCCTAGCGTTCATATCAATTTTCAGCTTCTAGGGAATTTATGCAAGTGTATCTCTATTGTTAAGACTAACTTGACTGGACCAGATACTTTTTTATGGATGTGTCCCAAGTTTTGGTAAATTTCTTATTGAATAATCTTGAATCTTTAATAATTAGACTTGCAGGACAGCCCCAGAAAGATGCTGTAGAAACAGCAATATATGTTCACTTGATATTGTAACGTTATTTATTTTAATTTAGGGAGCTAGAGTTCTTAAACACTACTATTAATTTTTATGATTTATTAAAATAATAAATTGAATAACTAACACTATATTTAATAACTAATTCTGATTTAAACTGAAGATTATTATACACTAGACTATAACTTAACTTCAATTATTTATGTCAATGTTGATTTATTTTAGACAACACAATTTATTTCTATCACCAGAAATCCATAGTATAAGCTCACTGTGCTAAATAATCAATAATCGACTGTTGGTCGCATATATATACCTCGGGTCTCTCCTCATTACGTTCCTTCAGTAAATATCTAGGCGTTTCTAGAAGAACGCTTGATGGTGCCAGTAATTTTCCAGAAAACAGGTATATTCGCTTCTATTTCTTAATGTAAAATAATTCCACAATCATTCTAAGCACCAGTAAAGCCGAAATGACTAATTTATAGACTTGAATTCGCTACAATATTAATATCTAAATTAAGGTTTTTTTATGTTATCGAGTTATGAGAGTTATTTTCAACAAATGAATATGGAACATTGCATGAGGTGGTTGTGGAGTGAGAATGGATAGTATTCTTGTATACTGCCTCATACCGATTAAGTTAATTCATATTTTCCACACTGTTTACGTCACTCGATTTACTAAGATATGAATTATTTGTAGGACAAATAAGTGTTACAGACTTTCCACTTTTTCATCCTGAAAATGTGCTATCTATTCTACTTATGATATTTGATTGAATAGAAATTCAATTGGCGTTGAGAAATTGAACACAGATGTCTGTGACAACATTATGGCCTTATAGCAGTAATTTATCTGTTTGAAGCTGAAAACTTGCGTGAAAAATATGATGCAATTCATGGAATAAATATTTCAGTACACGTATAATGTCTGAGATAATAACGTCTGAGAAATGCTCTCGTCCAAAAATGATTTTGGAATTTGAGGTCTTGGTACTGTAACTTAAATTATTCAAGTATCTTCGTTAAGGTGAATCAAAATTTCCAATTTTCCAGAACAAGAATTACGTCACTCAAGTTGAAAAGTTTATTCGAAGGAACAACTGTAGCGATACAACTTTTCAGTCTGCAAAGCAGATACATCAATTAATTCAATTTGTATGAGCTAGTATCCATCTTCAAGCAAGAAAATGATATATTTCAATTGTATTAATGTCCGACTAGTTTATTATTGTTGTCATAATGACACTGATTTTAGGGTAATTACTTGAAAAATAATACTAGAGGGCATTATGTATCAAAATAATGCCCTCGGGCAAATAAGTTTCCTGGTTAAAGCAAGTAACTAGAGTAATTTCTCTGACAGAAATCACAATAACAGGAGATATAATGCTAAAAATTTTGAATGAAATACAACAAAATTCGGACATTTAACATTGAAGGCACCACGGGAATTGAACAGACAATAATGCCTACGGTCAACGTACACACCTCGGGCCAGAGGCCCTCGGAAAGTACACTGTTGACCTCAGGCATTATTGTCCTTTTAACACCCTTGATACCTTAATTACTATTTCGTTCGTAAACACTTTTTGTCCGCTAGTTTTTAAGAGGGACGGATGTGGCCTGAAGACTATTTTTAATGGTCAAATGGAAGTCAACCTTGATTTATCATGTAATTCCAAATTTTTGATTTCAAATTTGTCTTTTAGGGCAAAAAATGCGTAATTTCTGTAAAAAAATTCTCTCTGAGGAACGCTTTATTTCAATTTTTGAATAAACAGCATCATGCACAAAATTCATTGGGCAACCACCACATTGGGTTACTTCAGTGTCAAATGAACTCAAATGGATCAATAATACTTTTTTCACGAATAGTTTACTCTAAATATTTATTATCTCTCAGTATAGCAAAAATATTATGACGGAATATAAAAGTATAGCACCCGCTAGCGAAGGCAGAGGAAATTCACCTTCATGTATTCATTGTATGGCTCAACATTTTTAGCGCATTTTTGCGAAAAATACGATATTGTATTCACTTTTGCTGTCTGTCTGGCTGGCTGGCTGGCTGACTACAGCACTTACAGACTTGAAGCTGGTACTGAATGAAAGCTACTGTTTCGTAGATTTGCACAAACTGCTTGATTTTCTTATTTACACACCCTGTTTAAGGTGAAAAATTAAATAAAGATTCAATAGGCAATTACTGCTGAATGGATAAGTTCCCATTTCAGGTTTCCACTAGTACAAAAATGATGTTCTAACGGTTTTCGTAAAACGGAAGACATTTTTCAGTTTATTTTAACTTTGACTACATTTAAAATATTCTCATGTTTACAAATGTTAAGTTTTATACGCAATAACTCCATGTAGAATATTATCTACATGCACCTTCCATGTTTTGGTCTACGCCTATGAGGTTCGCGAGTGAGTTGGTTTTTTACGAACACCGATAATAAAATTCGAATTATCGAAAGTTATCGTGTAAGTAAAGACAAAGGTGTGGACCATAGTGAAATTTAAATAAAGTGGAAGCGAACAGAATAAAAAGAAAAGTCAACAACAGTGATACAGTTTGATTAATTATTATAAAATAAAGTGAAGATTTAAGTGACAATAGTGACCTTGACTCAGTGCTGTATAAGATAGGTGAGAATTGCTGTCAGAGGCACAGACGCGCGTGAGAATCGTGCTTAGCGCAGGCGCTTTAAGCGACTAGCAGTGGCGTAGCAGTGGGGATGAACTTTTATCGGGAACGTAGCGATTCTTTAGAAAAACGGAAGAGAGACAGCTTAGATAAAGGTGAAGCTTTCAAAAAGAGTAAAGTCACACTTAGATCGCCGGAGAGAAAGGGAAACGGAGACATAAAGGATATGGAAGAACTAAAGGAGTTAATAGTAGGCTTGTCCCAAGGTATGAAAGATATTAAAAAACAAATGAACATTAACCATGCTGACCTGAAAGAGGAAATCGAAAAAAACTCTTCTTCCATTGAAGAGCTTAGGAGAGAATATGAAGAAAGAGAAAAAATTTGGCATAAAGAAAGAACGGAGTTAAGTCATGAAATACAGATGTTGCGGAAGAGAGTTGAAATTCAGGACAAGAAAAGTAGAAGCAACAATGTAATAATAAAAGGGCTCGTAGGGGGAGGCGACAGGCCTAAAGAATTAGTAAATGCACTGTTCGAAGAAAAATTACAAGTTAGATGCATTGTGAAGACAACAAGGCTAGTCAAGAATAGAGACCAGGAACCGTTTATTATCGCAGAACTAAATAATAGTGATGACAAATATAAGATCATGAAAAACAAAAATAAGCTTAGAGGTGAAAAAATTTATATAGATAATGATCTGACACAGGAGGAGAGAAAAGTACAATCACTAATACGGAAAAAAGCACAAGAAGAAAGAAATAAAGGAAAGAAAGTCAAAATTTACCATTACAGGTTACTGATAGAGGATAAGAATTGGATATGGAACGAAAATAGTGGCAAACTGGAACCCGGTCCTACTGCAAACACAAAAGCAAATACGTTAAAAAACTAGTCAAGAGACAGGACGAACCATTGGCACGAATAGGCAAGGAAAAAGGATTACGAATAAAAACCAATTATTATTGTCAAGTACTTGGAATGTCAGGGGGACAAAATCACCTGGAGCTCTAAAAAATCTAAGTAAAGTTTTTGAAGATTTCAAAATAGATATAGCCGCGATACAAGAGACAAAACAACAAGGCAACGATATTTTTGAGGTAGATAACTATGTAGTTTTCAATAGTGGATTTAAAACAAAACATTTCGGTGTGGGCTTTATGGTAGCGAAAAGAATGAAGGATCTAGTTATTGAATTTGTGCCTGTAACAGATAAAATATGTAAATTAAGGATCAGAGGATTGTACAGGAAAATTAGTATAATTAACATACATGCCTCAACGGAAGTAAAGGAGGATGAGGAGAAGGACGATTTCTATGAAGATTTAACGAAAATATTCAACAGCATACCTAAGTATGACGTCAAAATACTACTAGGAGATTTTAACTCGAAAGTGGGAAGAGAAGAAATATATAAAAATATAACAGAAGGCCATAGTAAGCACGAAGAATCAAATGACAATGGAAAGAGGCTGATAGAATTTGCAACGGTAATGGATCTAAAGATAATGAGTACCAGATTTCAAAGGAAAGAGATTCACAAAGGAACATGGACATCTCCCGATGGTAAAACATGCAATCAAATAGACCATGTACTGGCCGAGAGGAAGCTTGAACATTTAATAACAAATATAAGATTCTACAGAGGTGCAGTAACTGAATCTGACCATTTTTTGGTTAAAGTCACAATTAAACAAGAACTCCCGCAAATAAAAAATAAAATCAGTCAAAAAGTTAGATATGATGTGGAAAAACTACAAAATGAAGACATACGGAAAAATTTTGAAGAAATGATGGAACATAATTTACAAGAGAAAGGTTTTGAACATGGGAAAACAGTGGAACAGAACTGGAATAATCTAGAACAAACAATCAGAAAAGTGTCGGAGCAGGCGATTAAGAGAAACAACAATCGAATAAAGAACCAAGATTGGTTTGATGAGGATTGTAAAACAGCGATGGTGAACAAAAACAAAGCAAAAATCCTGCTTCTAAACATTAATAACGATGAAAACAAACAAAGATACGTACTAGAGAGTAAGAATTTCAAACGGATCTGCAGAAGTGAAAAGAGAGAGCAGCTAACTAAAAGAATGGAAGCAGCGGAGGCTAATTAAAAAAACAAATTTATTAGAAATTTCTACCAAGAAGTAAAAAAGCAGAAAGACGGATACAAGAGCAAAGTAATCTACTGTAAAGATGAAGATAATAAGTTAGTAACGGGTGTAGAAAAAATAGACAGATGGAAAGAATATTTTCAAGAACTACTAAATGATGAAGCTAGCGAAGAAGAGACTCCTAGTGTGCAGAACAGAAACCCGGTAACTAATGGCGGATTTGAAGAGCTGACTAAAACTCCTGGAAAAGAAGAGATTATAGAAATAATCCAAGGCCTAAAAAAGTGCAAGAGTCCCGGTGAAAACGGAGTGGCCGCAGAAATATACAAGTACGGGGGGGAAGAACTACAGACGTGTATCTATAAGTTGATTAAGGATATTTGGGAACTAGAACAGATGCCAAGCAGTTGGAAAACTTCAGTAGTTCACCCAGTGTATAAAAAAGGAGACAGAACAGCTTGCGAAAATTACAGAGGAATAGCCCTGCTTGATGTAGCATACAAAATCATGGCAATTGCTCTAAGAAACAGACTGGGAAAAATTGCAGAGGAAAAGTTAGGCGAATATCAAGCAGGTTTTAGAAGTGGCAGATCGACGTCAGAGCAAATATTCGTGCTGAAACAGATTATCGCAAACAGCTATGAGCATGATCTTGAATTACATGTATTATTTATAGACTTCAAGCAAGCATATGATACAGTGGACAATAATAAAATGAGAGAGATCTTAAGGGAGCTGGAAGTACCGGAAAAGTTAATAAACTTGGTTAAAATGACACAGGAGGACACCAGTTGTAGAATTTCAGTGGAAGGAAGGCTGTCTGATAGTTTCAAGGTAATCAGAGGTCTAAGGCAAGGTGATCCAACTTCCCCTATTCTGTTTAATATGATACTGGAAGGGATAGTAAAAAGAAGCGAACTGCACAGGACAGGTATCATTCATAGGCAAAAACATCAGCTTTTGGCTTATGCAGATGATATAGCATTAGTAACAAGAACGAAGGATGAGCTAAAACGCATATTTAAAAAGTTGGAAAAGGAAGCAAAAATTATTGGTCTTAAAATAAACGAGAAGAAAACTGAATATTTGTATGTGCGGAAACAAAACAAAACCGGGGAAGATAAGTTTATAACTAGAACAGAGGATGGAAAACTCTACGAATTCGCAGAAACTAAAAATTTTATCTATCTAGGAGTAATTATAAAAAATGATAGTGAAGAAGATACTGAAATTGCAAGCAGAATTCAGAAAGGTAATAGGTGCATAGGAGCTCTGTTTAACTTCATTAAATCGAAATCGATCTCAAGAGCAGCAAAAATAAGAGTCTATAAAACAGTGATACGGCCGGTAGTGTTATACGGGAGTGAATTATGGGTACTAAATGCATCTAATCAAAGTAAACTTGAAATTTGGGAAAGAAAGGTTCTGAGATTAATCTACGGAGGGAAAAATGTAGGAGACGGTCTGAAACTAAGGACAACGAACGCGGAAATCATGGAACTTTTCGCGGACACTAACATTACGGGAGTGATTAAAATCAAACGATTAAAATGGTTGGGTCATGTAAAACGTATGTCAGAGAACAGAGTGGTTAAAAGTGTTTTAAAAGGTGGTATAATGGGAAAAAAAAGAAGAGGACGTCCTCGTGGAAAATGGTATGACGCAGTATTAAAGGATATCGAACAATTGGGTGTAAAAAAATGGGAGGAGAAAGCACAGGACAGAGTGTTATGGCGAAGAATAGCGCAACAAGCCATGAGTCTACAAGGCTCGCAGTGCTGAACCATATATATATACCTTCCATGTTTTATTATTAATCAATGTTTTCACTGAATTTTATTAGAAACAAAATTTTTCATGTAAGTAGCTTACAGTTAAAAAAATTTCAATTATTCTTGACTTATTAATCACCTGTATCATAATTCATAGTTCCTGAGAATGACAAAAGTGGTGTCGAAACTAGTGGAAATAGAATAATAAAAATAAATTCAATTGACTGCATTCCAGAAGTTTTTCTTTTTCATTTTTTTTTAATATTCTTTGATAAAGATTAAATTATTATTTCAGGATACAGCATACGATCTCCTATTAGTCAATTACTGCAAGACATAAATGTCCTTTTGAGTTTATACAAGTACAACTTAAAACTCGTATTAAATGGAAGCTGCTGTTTCGTAGGTTAGGGAAAACTGCGTGATTTCAAGCTCAGTGATTGTTGGAGATAGTAATTTGCGAAATATATGAACTAGCAAATAGCTATGAACTGCTAAAAATGCGCATCAATTTTTTGATATCTCTATTCGTTTTTGATTTGTTTAAGAAAATTATCACTCTAGGCAATAAAAATTTCAAGTTCTCTGCATGAAATATCCGATCGATCAGTCTTGAGCTTGTAACGTAGTTATTCTTTATCCAACTATTTTTCTTTTGCCTCAGTAGACGACAATTTTGATGAAATTATGCATGTTTCTCAATATTAAAGCTCCTTATGTTAATAATTTTTTACATGTTGTGGATGTTCAGAAAAAAATAATCTGGGGAAATTTATAATTCTATGTTTGCAGACAGAGTCTGCTACTTTGTATTGAGAGCAAATTTTTTGCGACAGATTCTGCTTTTTTGTATTAAGAGCAAATTTTTTGCTTGTTGTGTAAGATATATTGGAACACGTGCGATATGTTTTTTATTACATCGAAGCCGTCGAATTTTCGTCAATTTGTGTCATGGAAACAGACATGTCTATATTTAGAGCTCCAATTTCTTAATGATTTTTTTTTTCCACTTCGAAAAGAGGTATCGGTAGATTGGAGTGAATTGAAGTGTACCTGTAGGATTTTAGTATTCATCATGCATATAAAGTGATTTGTTATTATAAAATTCTCAAAATTCAACAAGATATAATAGAATAGTTATGGGAATAGCAAATATTTGACTTGAATATATTCTTTTTCCATTGATCATTAAGAAAATATTTTGACACTATATGTAATATCTGGACAATTTTTCATTGGTACGATAATTAGAAGCTACAAAACAAAAGTGATAACTCATGTAACTCTCAGATATACTTTTGCTAAGCATAGAAGGATTTTTTTAAAGAATTTTCCGTATTGTTTGCACAAGGAAAATGAGATAGTGAGAAAGATGTTATCTTTGTGAATGACATTATTTATCACTTCCATAATGGTCATCATTTTCTTAAGCTCAACTTAATTTTTCCAAGAAGTATGTAACATGTGTGCTCATCCTATAAAACTTCTATGATGTTCCAGCCAGAAAAGAATTAAGTGTCTACGATTCAGCTTAATGCTCCATGAAGGTAAACGAATTGCAATTCTTTTTTGTGGGGTTGCTGATAGAACCTCTATCGTTCTCGTTATGTTTTCCAGTTCAGTGACCATTTCAAATCTGCAATATTGCAATAAGAAAAAGTTAAACTGCTCGTGGAAGAACGATTAGAAGTGATGTGTGAAATTTGAAGGTGGGTAATCACACACATCAACTGAAAGGTAAATATCCATATTCTGGTACCAGTAAGCAAAGAAATGCTAGGTAATAATGCGAAAAATCTAGTGCTGAAATTTCTTTTCATATTTTCACATTATGCATATTTGTGATTGAGAAAATTTGTATTGAAAGCTTATTTTTATTACTAGTTTCATACTGGCAAGTTATCGAAATATTGACAGTTCGCAAAAGCGAAATTCATTCTTTAAGACAGTTACTTGGGAAGTATAGAGTTATACAGGTTTGTTGTTGTTCTGGTCGAGTGAGGCTGTTGATTTTTTATTGTCGTTTAGAAGTGTGTTTAGCTAAGAGTACTATGCTTCTTCTTAGTGACGATCTATTCGTGAGATCACGAGAAGTGGAACAATATATTTGAATACTCCAATATCTCTACTAATAGACTGGAAGCTATGAGGTAGAGACTTCCTGAATTAAAAAAAAAAGGGTTTGGAGGTGATATCTTTCACACATTTTGAGACCCTGTTTCAAATTCATTTACATTGAATAGTCATACTTCCAATGACAAACACAAACACATAAGAGTCTCGCTGAGAGAATATCGGATCTAGGAATATTGATATTGTAGCGAATTTGAGTCTATAAATTAGTCATTTTGGCTTTACTGGTGCTAAGAATGATTGTAGAATTATTTTACTGGCAGTTCACTGTTATGCCATTTGGGCTCTGCAATACCCCTGCAACATTCGAGAGATTGATGGAAAACGTGTTAGCTGGGCTGTCATGGAAAACCTGTTTGGTGTACTTCGACGACATTATTGTGGTCGGTAAAACATTCGAGGACCACATGAAGAATCTAGAAGAGGTGTTTAGAAGATTGAAGATGGCAAACTTCAAGCTTAGTCCAAAGAAATGTCATCTTTTTCAGAAAAAGGTCCATTATCTGGGCCATGTAGTCTCCGGAAAAAGAATTGCAGTTGATCCAGACAAAATAATGGCTGTAAAAGAATGGCCAGTACCAAGAGACAAACATGAATTGAGAAGTTTTCTTGGTTTATGCACTTACGGTTTGTCCCCGGATTCGCCAATATAGCCAAGCCATTGACACGACTTACTGAGGAAGGCAGAAGATTTACTTGAGAAATGGACTGTCAAGCAGCTTTTGAGCAACTCAAACAGTTCCTAACTAGCGCACCAATCTTGAGCTATCCTTCGACTAATGGAAGATTCATACTGGACACAGACGCTAGTAACGTGGGAATTGGTGGCGTCCTTTCTCAAGTACAAGATGGGCAAGAGAAAGTATTAGCCTATTTCCGTAAAACATTATCAAGACCAGAAAGAAATTATTGCGTTACTCGAAAGGAGTTATTGGCAGTCGTAAAGTCGGTAGAACACTTCTACAAGTATTCGTATGGCCGGAAGTTCCTAATCAGAACTGATCATGCTGCTTTAAAATGATTGCTCCAATTTAAGAATCCTGAAGGAGAAGTGGCCAGGTGGATTGAAAGACTGCAGCAGTATGACTTTGTAATTGAACATCGACCAGGAACCAGCCATCGCAATGCCGATGCATTGTCAAGAAGACCATGCCATGAAGACTGCAAACACTGTTGTCGCTTGGAAAAAAAACTTATTACCGTCAAGAGAACAACAGTAGTAGATGAGAGATAGTAACCGGAAGAGTTACGCAAAGACCAGGAGAATGATCCGGATTCGAAAATTGTACTAAAGTGGAACACTGATAAGGTTAGACCAACTTGGGAAGATGTTGCACCACACTCTCGGAATGTAAAATCGTATTGGGCGCATTGGAATTCCATCGTGGTTGAAGGGGGCCTCCTGAAACGCATCGTAGAGAGTACGGACGGAAATGAGAGCAGGACGCAGTTGATAATCCCTAGAAACAGATTACCGGAAGTACTGAGAGGGATTCATGATGAAGCTGGTGGAGGGCACTTTGGAATCAGTAAAACATTGGAAAAATTACGCCAGCGATTTCACTGGATAAATTGTAAGGAGGATGTTAAAGAGTGGTGTAGAAAATGCGTGATCTGCGTCAGTAGTAACGGGCCACAGAGGAAAAGAAGTACAATGAGGGAAGTCCTTTCGAGCGCATTGCAATCGATGTGGCCGGACCGTTTCCAGAAACTAACAACGGAAATAAATACATAATCGTTGTGATGGACTACTTTAGTAAATGAGTGGAGGCGTACGCTCTACCCAACCATGAAGCTGTCACTGTCACCGAAGTTTTAATGAAAGAATGTATCCATCGATTTGGAGTACCACGAGAAGTTCATTCGGATCAGGAAAGAAATTTCGAGTCCGACCGTCTTCCAAAACAGTTGTAAAATCTTGGGAATCCACGAAACCAGGACAACTGCATTACATCCGCAGTCCGACGGCATGGTTGAACGGATGAACAGAACAATAAATCGATATCTGGCAAAAAATAGCTCCGATCATCAGCGAGACTAGGACCAACACCTTTATCTGTTTCTGTTAGCATACCGCTCAGCAGTACACGAAACAACTGGGCAGACCCCTGCAAACATCTTATTTGGACGAGAGTTGCGCTTGCCATGCGACTTGATATTTGGTAGTAAACCAGATGAAGATCCAGCAGGAGAAGACTACGTTACCATCCTCCGAAGAAGAATGGACGACATTCATGGCCGAGTTCGTTCAAACATCCAAAATGCCAGCGATCGAATGAAGGAAAATTATGACATTTGGTGTGGCTTTATAACCCCCAGAAGCGCCGAGGGTTGTCATCAAATCTTCAGCGGAACTGGGAAGGCCCATATGAAGTGATGAAAAGAATTAACGACATTATCTCCAAACGGAAAGCCGAGAGTCGTCCACTTTAATCGGCTAGCCCTATTTGCCGGCGATAGCCATGAAGACCAACATGGAGCCACAGTTCGACGAATTGTTGAGCAAGAACCAACCTTTGAAGAGTTCATGGCCAACTATTCCAACGGTCGTAAAGTGCGGTACGGCGTGACGAAAGAAAAACAACAAGACCTGTTCACAGTGCCTTTGAACTACTCCCTGGCTCACTGTGTGGCGAGTGACTTGAAGATGTCCTGAGGAATAGCGTCCGTTTTCAAGGAGAAATAGGGAAGATTAAAAGAACTGGCCAACCAAAATCCATCAGTCGGAAATACACCACACCTAAAGGACACCCGCACGGAACACAAACGATACCTGTACTATATGGTGACTAAGTCATGCTCCTACCAGAAACCGACATACCGCACTATGTGGAATGCTCTGCTTGATTTCCGGAAGCACCCATTGGACAACGATGTGATGAAGCTGGCAGTACCGAAGTTGGGTTGTGGACTAGATAAACTGGATTGGAGGGTAGTAAGGAATATGTTGGAAACCCTCTTCCGGTCAACCCTAAACAGCAGACGAATAATGGATGGACCGTCGACTGCTAATTCTACAAAATATCCCGATGCACCAAGAGTGACCAATGCAGATTGCGACATGACTCTTCAGGAATTCGTGAAGAACCGTTTCGGGACGAAACAGTTCTAAGGAGGGGGCAGTGTAGCGAATTTTAGTCTATAAATTAGTCAGTTCGGCTTTACTGGTGCATAGAATTATTTTACATTAGGAAATAGAAGCGAATATATTTGTTTTCTGGAAAATTACTGGCACCTTCTAGCGTTCTTCTAGAAACGCCTAGACGTTTGCTGAAGGAACGTAGTGGGGCGAGATCCGAGGTATATATATGCGACCGACAGTGAGAAAATTATTGATTTTTTTAGCAGAGTGACCTTATACCATGGATTGCTAGTGATAGAAATAAATTGTGTAATTTAAAATAAATCAACATTGACATAAATAATTAAAGTTAAGTTATAATGTAGTGTATAATAATCTCTAGTCTAAATTAGAATTAGTTTTTAAAATAGTGTTAGTTATTTAATTTATTACAATAATAAATCATAAAAATGAATAATTGTGTTTAAAAACTTTGGCTCCCTGAATTAAAATGAATAACTAAATATGTTTTATTGGGTATAAGTTCTGTAATTTATTAGAAACACAACTTTTCAACAGCAAAGTGCTGCCTTTTTCAAGTAAAAAGAAATATAAATATAAATATATTTATATTTCTTCTCACTTGAAAAAGGCAGCACTTTGCTGTTGAAACGTTGTGTTTCTAATAAATTACAGAACTTATACCCAATAAAACATATTTATTTAAAAATGAGTTCTGAAAAGTTTTTTCCTTCATCAAAATAAATAACGTTACAATATCTACTAAGACTGTTTTGAAAAAAGATTGCTAGGTTAGCATAGCATCCTCAGATAGTATTAAGTTGTGCAGCGTGCACCTATGTGATTGAACTTGAACATGCATTTAACAACTCATTGCCTAAAATAGTACGACATGCGCTGTGCGCAAACGTGCAAGAGGAGTATCAAATGGAATATTTTTGTTCAAAAAAGGAGATTAATAGCGCAAAAAGACTATTGGATGAAGAAATTATGTGAAACTGTGAATCACAGATTGAAAAGAAGAATAAATTCTGCTGGGAGCGACGTAAATAAGTGATAAAATGGAATCCTATAAATCAATCTAACCAACAGAGAAATCGTAGGTCATCTGAATTATAACAAGTGTTCAAAATGACCACTGTTATTTGTTATTACTAATACAACAATAGAGGCGTCGACGGAATTGATAATTCACTCTTCCTAACATCTGTGTTTTTGCGAATGCTCATACATTTACGACTCGTCTCCGCAAAACTTGTATCGTATCGATAGAATCTGAGTATGTCAAGTTCTTTACTTTCCTTGTAAAAAAAGTCATACGGATTTTAATCTGGCAGATCACGCAATAGGACCATTACGTCTCATTCATTGTGCAGGGAAAATTTCATTCGACTAATTCCGTACCACCAGTGCATTTCCTTGGGCCTTGCCGCGAACCAATTTCATTTTTGTGATGGCGAGAATTCTTACCACTGCCAATTGTTATAATAACCAAAATTTGATCTATTTTTTATAATTAGAAATTGGGAGTTATTACTGGTTAAGGTCAATGTATTTATTTCTGCTACAGTCTATGTAAGCTCTGAAAATATGCAATTTTTGCATGTAATTTTTTCACGAGTATAAGCGTTAGGTACTATCATCAATTCAGTTATCCTGTAGACTTAAATTGGTAGCACTGTGCATAACACACGTCTCCGTTAGATTATATGTAAAGTTTGGATGTAAACTTGTTGCATTAATTACTATTTAATTTGGATGGTACACAAAGAAGGAAAACTTGAGGAGAAACTTGAAGATATGTTACTTATTTAATTAATTAATTCTGACAACTTAATCATAGAGCCTACTCTAGTTTCCTCCGAAAATCAAAATCACGGGCACCTTGATTTGCTTTAACTTTTTGATTCTTCCATCATGAGAGAGCAGCAACTGGGGTAGCAAATACATTAAATGTAAGAGAAGAGCGCAAGAAATTATTGTCTCATACATTCGTGGAGTAATTGACAGCAGTTCATAGAGAGAATTATGACTTGTACAATAAAATTGGTATAGATAGATCTAAATTCAAGTAGTTATTGGCACTCTTCTTTCATTGATATAAGAATAGTAAACAATTTCATTATTGAAAAGAAGCTTTAAGGCTTTTCGTTGCGACAAATTTCTTTTTAAAGTCCACACTCATTGGGAAAAGAATTCGGGAAAATAAATGCTCTGGTCATGTAATTGGAGGCTCTTAATGCCTAGAATGATAGAGGAGCTGCATGAGTCTCATACATTTCTCAGAAAAATAATTCGAACATATAGAGTTGTACCTTTAATCCCTTCAAAAACTCTACTGATATATTATTAGTCCAGGCAAACAAAGACATTCAAGTTTGCAATAACTCCCAAAAATCTGAATTTTTGTATAGGTCTTGAATACGTCATTTTAAATGCCACGTTAAAAGTCCTCATTGATCCCGCTTGTGCGTTGTTTTTTATCCGTTGTCAAAGGTCACAAATCATTATTTTTTGCGTATATCTCTGAAACAATGAGAGCCACTGAAGAAATAACCAAAGGAAAGTTTGTAGATCGTGTAATTTTCTACGAACAAAACACCAATATTTTTTTGGCTGTACGAAGCACCGTTCTCGAGTTATCGCGATTTCAGACCGCACCATCTCTGAAGAAGTGTACATAGCGTTTTTCTTTATCGTGGTTTTTCCAGTTAGAATACTCCACTATATATTTCGATCCAGGAGATTTATTGGGACAATATTTTATTAATGATTAATAACAAACAAGTTTTCTAGTTACAGCAAATAACTAGAATAATTTCTCTGACAGAAATCACAATGACAGGGCATACATTCCTAAGAATCTTGATTGAAATAGTACGAAAATCGGACAATAAACATTAAAGGCACCACAAAAGTTGAACGGATGATGTTGCCTACGGTCAACGTACACACCTCAGGCCAGAGGCCCTCGGAAAGTATACCATTGACTTCAGGCATTATTGTTCTTTTAACACTCTTGATACCTTAATTACTATAATATGATGAAAATTGTAGCACCAAGAAAATTACATTATCCATCTCCAAATTCTACATCAAATTCCAGATGATCATTCATTTCTTTCTCTTCGTCCTCTTCTTCTTCTTCTTGCTTAATTTGTGTTGACTCCTCTGAGAAGAGAAATATATCGGTTAGATCCTCATCGATTTCGAAAGAATCTTTATCTGTTGCATTTGATTCAACATTAGTGCAAGAGTGGCCTTGAGAACTGGCACAGACTGATAAACAAAACAATTCATCTTTTCTGCTCAACACAAATGTTCGTGCAGCCTTTATCGCAATTCCAAAAAATTGTATTCAGCAATTTCTCTGGAGCAGGTGGAAGTAAAGTCTGGAATGACTCTAAACTATTATTTATCAATTTAGAGTCCCAGTCTTCAACATTCAGTTCATTGTCCAACCACATTTGCACTTGGTAGAACACACGAAACAAGTGTTGATAAGCAGAAGCAGATGTGGACCCTAACATTTGGGCGCCGTCGTTAAAGCGCGGCCGTTTGTGCGCGGCCATAAGGCCGCGAGGACAATTGCGTGCGAGTCCATTAGGGCGCGAGACCATTTGGGCGCAGAGACATAAAGCGCGAAGACACTACTGTAAATATCACTAAAAAATTAATTGTTTCCTCACAAGAGCACCTTGAAAGTGAAATCAAGCATAAAGTACATATAAACAAATAAACAAGTAAATCTCTGTTTCAAGTGATGAGAAGAGACAGGTACGGACAATAAAGATACACCAACTTGAAAGAGAACCAAAATTATAAACACTATCAAATACCTAGGAATGACTCCCGATAGTAAACTAACATGGAAAACCCACATCCTCAATCTGAAAAAAGAATGCCAGCAGAGATTGAATATAATGAAAACACTAGGACACCTAAAATGGGGCACAGACAAGAAGACATTATTACTCATATACAAAAGCGTAATACGGTCTAAAATCGACTATGGAAGCATAATATACGGTAATGCAAAGACAAACACTCTGAAACAATTAGACCCAATCCAAAACACAGCAATAAGGATTGCATTAGGAGCATTTCGGTCAAGTCCTCTACCTAGCATCCTTTGTGAAGCTGATGGACCATCATTACAGTTGAGAAGAGCCGAATTAACGCTAAAATATGTCACCAAACTTGCAAGCAAACCACGAAACAGTGCCTATAACTCAATCTTCTATGCCACAAATAATACCAATAAAATCATACAGTCCATTCCATTACACGAGAGAATATACAACACACTGAACTTATTAAACATTAGTATTCCAAAAATCCAAACCACTCACCATCCTGTAACACCTTCATGGATAAGGAAGCATCCAACCATCATCTCTGAACTTTCGAACTACCTCAAAACACAGACCAGTAAAGAGCTCTGCCTACAACTATATCGTGAAATACAAAACAAATTCCAGAACTTCAAATCCATCTTCATAGACGGATCGAAACAAAATGGAAAAACAGGAGCAGCTATAATAAAAAATGATGACTATCAAAGATACCGTCTACCAAATAACACAAGCATTTACACTGCAGAACTATTCAGCATGTTGAAAACTAGTGAGATCATAAACCAAGAAGAACACGAACAAGAAAATTACGCTATCTACACGGATTCACTAAGTGTAATTCAAGCCCTTCAACAAATGTATACAACAACACCAATGATACAACAAATCCAAGAAAACATACATAAAGCAATGCTAAGAAGAAGGGAAATTGTAATTGTGTGGATACCATCTCACATAGGTATTCCCGGCAATGAAAAGGCAGATCAACAAGCGAAGTTAGCTCTGGCAGAAACATCAGAACTCAACATACCAGTACCAACACACGATGTAATCAGCCTAATGCAACAGAAAACTAAAGAGAAAAGAAACAAAGACTGGAACGCATTGCAAAACAACAAATAAAGAACAATCAAAGATGAAGTAACTATGTGGAAGACCCCTAGTAGCAGAAAAGAGCAAGTGGGCATTAGCAGACTGAAAATCGGACACATAAACATCACACATCAATATATTATGAAGAAAGAGAACCCACCACTATGCCCACACTGTAACCAAAACCTCACAGTGCAACATATAATAGTAGAATGTGAAGAGTATCGTACGTGCAGACTGAAATTCAACATACCAACCACTCTTAAAGAAGCGTTAGGTAACAATGACAGCACCATAAACAATGTGATAGATTATTTAAAAGACACTACATTACTTAACAAAATATAGCTACTGTAACAAAACATTAATGTACCCAGGTATTAATAACCATAGCAGTTGATGTACCTGGAGAAAAAAACATTATAAACTAAAATTACGACTACCTAAAAAACAGAGAGTGAATTACAATCAAAATACATTTAAAAAGATTTACAGCAAAGGTCAGACGTTATTATCATTTCTATCAATATACTCCTTCGGAGTGCAGAACCTATTTTGAAGCATATTGATCTTAAAAGTAAAGTGCAGAAGTTGAAATATTCTGAATACCTTCAAAAAACGATTTCTTTTACTTTTATCGTTCTCCAAATCCGGAAAAAATAGAAACCATTCATTTGCATTATCTCATTATATGTATCGGAATGTTATATCATTAAATTTATAAAAAAAAAGCCATCGACTAATTGATCAAAAAAGTGGGTTCTAATCTGCAACAAGAAGTTGTACCTCGAATTCTGAGAACCACAGGTCTAAAAAGATTATTTTATTGTTGAATCAACTAGTCTTAAAATTCAAAAATTGTTTGTTGGTAATAATAATAATAATAAGTATGAAGAAAATGAAATGTGGGGATTCAGTCAAGAGTTTTTCTCATTTACCAAGTCTTGGTCTTTCATAACGGTCAGTTGTCGCCAAGCACAGTTTTTTGAATATTTTAAATATTTTATTTCAAAATTTGTGACCGAAAACATGATTGTTCTCCTCATTTTTATTACACCGACTTTTATTTAATTTATTACCACACACAGATGTTAACACATACACACATTAATTTTATTGTAAGTACAATGTTCATTTCACTTTGTCATTTTGTCAATCATGTTCACGTCTTCGTACATTGTAGCACTCTTGAAGATGGTCCAGGTGGGACCGAAACTGTAGAGTAGAATAAAAATAAAACTCTTGACTAAAATCCCACAATTCGTTCTCTTCATATCATCTTACAGTTAGATCATCCACTACTTCCAATAATAAGTATGCTAATTTCTTTGAGTCATATAGTTCTTCTATAATATACTTATGAATATTCAGGAAATTCCGCGCCAAAGTGTCCCGCGCCCAAATGTCTCTGTGCCCTTTTGGCCGCGCCGTAACGGCTGCACCCTATCAGCCGCGCCAAAATGTCCTAGACTGGAAGCAGACGTTAGGGGAAGACAAGATAACTGCACTCTTTTATTTCACCTTTAGTCAAATATTCACTGCAAATGAAGCAAACTTCTGACATTTTTATGAAATTTTGTAACGGCACAGTTTAAAATGAAAAGACTATCTACAAACACCTCTATTTACTACTAAAAACCGTAGAAAACTAACTGGACTGTTGATGTTCCTCATGGCCAACAGGTAATGGAATTGGGGACGGCCGTCTCATTCAATCGTATATTTTCCACGTATAATATTTAAGTGCATGAATCACAAAAACCAATATCCTAATATATTTTCTTTCAAATGATGCAAACCGGTCACATATAAATGCATATTTGTAATCTTTGGGTTTGAAATCACGATAACTCGAAAACGATCCTTCGTAGGGAAAGTGTAGTGATACCTTTTTTTGTAGGGAATTTTACGTCTTATAAATTTTTGTCGACTTATTTTTCTGGTAGGTTTCACCATTTTAAAGATATACGCAAAAAAACGGAAAATTGTGATCTTTGGCCTCGGATAAAAAAAAATGCGCAAGCGGGATCAATGGGGACTTTTAACATACATAGAAATTGTAATGACGGATCCAAGACATGTACAAAAATTCAGCTTTTTGGGAATTGATGCAGACGCAGCATTTTTTTTCGTTTATTTTGTCTGAGCTGAATACCTATTTGCAATGTGAATGAGGGGATTGATCAGATTCTCGAAGATCATTTTGAAAAATCTCCTATTGTTTGTTCATCTTCTGCATAAATTTCTTATCCGTAAGAATTAAATTTGGTCCTGCATATGGAAAAATTTGAACTTTTTATATATAATTCATCTCAACATTCGGATGCTGCAATCTATAAAGACAAAAAAATTTGAAAGAGAACTGCTATTCAAACAATAAATGACCATATTTGTATGTCTTTCTGTCTGAAAGTTTGGTTCGAATAAACTTGGAAACGGTTTAACAATTTTGAACTAAAATTTCAGGGATTAGAACAAGAACTCTAATTCAAGTTTCCGTGTATGTTTTATTCCGATATCTTGCAGAGCTCAGAAGATATGAGTATAAATATTTGTATGCATCGTGTCTGCGTCAGCCCTATAGATCTACAGTGTCAGCGTAACTGTAGAAATAATACCAAAATTCGCATGCATGAAGTGTGTCTATTCTACAATACTCTCAGTACAAAGAATTACTATTGATTCTACAAAACACTTTCTGGAAGTATAGTTTTTTCATTTAATTGTAAATTAAGCGATATTTCGTCGGTAAAAACTGAATGTGATCCTTGCTAACACTTTCTAAGATTCCATTGGCTCACTTCAAGGTATTGATGAGTATTTTTCTTGAGTGTCAACATAAATCGTGAATAATCGACTTATATATCAGCTTCGTTTGCTCATCCGGTAATTTTCTATCCATATCTTTCATTTGTCACAAAAAAAGGCAATGTCTATTACTTAGTTATCGCACCTTCATAAATACTTCAAATCAAGTTCTTAATATTATTTGTAACCACTACGAGAGTTTGAAACTTTTAAAATTGCTCCAAGTCTAATTTAAATTCAAAAACTTGGAAACTTGGGATGCGTATCCTACGCAATATGATTGTCAGAATTAAAATATTACCTACTATTGTAATAATGGTCTTTGCAAGTTCAAGTAATCAGCTTCTTCTCCTACTTCCTCTGTAACTATGAAATCTCCACTTTATCCCTAAAAAATGAATGAAAATTCCCCAGTTTAATTTCAAATCACGTCAAATAGAATTAGAGCTTTTATGTCCGAAGTTGGAGAACAAATAAGAAAGTTTTACAATGGATTACCATTATTCCAACTAGTAAATATCTTATAGGTTTGTGTGTGGAAATAATTGTGAGATGTTTTGCGCAAATACTAAAATCAACACGATGCAAGCCTGTTTTATATATATATATATATATATATATATATATATATATATATATATATATATATATATATATATATATATATATATATATATATATATATATATTTTTTTTTATTGGAACATACTATTCTAGAAGGACTTTATGAAGATCATTTCATAGGTTTGTATTCCCACCTCTTGAATAAGCGCTATTTCAGCTAAAATTTCAATAAGAGGAATAGTATATGATGAAAAATGGGATGATAAGTGGAAGAGTATCAATTTTAAGGAAATGTGTGAATTAAAGTAGTGTTGGTATGAACTTTGATCATATGCATACTTGCCAGCTTGGCTCCACGGCCAATATACAGATACCATGTGCAAGACGTACATTAAAACATTACTTAATTTTCTTGGAATTTGTGTGCTGATTTTCATATATGTTTTAGAGAATATTGTTGAAAATTGATAGTCAACACTGCCAGACATTTCCCATCGGCGGTAATTCTTGTTAGATGCTTTAAAGCTCGCAAAAACTAACGTGATCTCATTTATAGTGTGAGTCCTAGTTTTTATGTATTATACTCAGAGAAACATTCCAATACTTTTTGTGAGTAGCCAGATCAATGGATACTTCGCTTACTATCAAGCGTACAAATGATGACCCCGTGCTCATAATCAAAGCGACATTTTAATAATGTCTGGGGGATATTTGGCCCCTACGATTGGTCCGGCTGTTTACAAAAAGTATTGGAATTGTTCTTTGAGTATCATATATAAAAATATACCGTTTTATTTGCGAGCTTTGAAGTGTGTAGCAGAAATTACCACCGATGGAAAGTGACTAGCAGTGTTGACTATCAATTTTTAACAATATTCTCTAAAAAATACATAATAATCAGTTCTCAGACTTTAAGAAAAAAGAATAATGTTTCAACGTCCTAACCTCTGATATTTGGTATCCGCGGATTGACCGTCGATCTAAGCTAGCAAGTATACTAGCACTATTTTTTCCATACATCTTGCTTCTCAGAGAAAAAGTAACGTCTTGCTTCATAATAAGAAAATATATTGTCTTATATTACCAAAGAAAATATTGTAAATCGAGTTTCAGGGCTTTGGAAGGAGGAGTTTTCAGAATGAACTCCGAGAGAATAAGATAAATAATTATATATACGGTTTCCATGATCTAATTTGGATAATATTGAACGACAAATACCGAAATTTTTCCAATTTGTTGTCATAGAATGCAATTGAGCATTCCTTTCAAGTAACAACGATGTTGGACAAGTAGTTATTAGATGTCGCATGATTATCAAGGCTGTTTTCTATTTCAACAAGAGTTTGCAAAATAATATAAGACTTGAAAATACTTCTGTGTAATTTAAAATGAAGTCTTCTCTTGGAATCAAGTCCTACAAAAGAAAATTTAACTTCATCTCTGAAGCTTATTATTATTGAATACATTTGACTTGGAACAAACATCTCTTCAATATAATAAATTTATGAATTCAATTTATGCCTGCGTTATGAATCCTCTTCTGTGTTGGAATTCAATTAAAACTTTAATATTAGCTCCATAGTAATTGGAAATTTTGAAAGTAGATTCGTAGAAATGAATTGTGATATGATGTTCAGATTCAGAGCTCCACCAAAGTTCTGTAATTTTTTGAATTGAATAGTTCATTATTGTTGCATTCGGAGATTATTGGAACTAATCAAACTATAGATACATGAACATAATAACAAATACATGAGCAATCATTAAGATAAAAGCTTATTGACAGCTGAACAATGACCTAATTGATACCATTAGAATATCGGGCGGCTTTGATAGTTCTAGACATGTATCCAATTATTCCAAATTCAGTGGACTGCCAGTGTATATTTTTGACTTTAAACATTTTCGACGAAAATAACTATGAGCCCTGATATCATCATAGAAAAAAATTGTCATCAATGTAGGTCTCAACATATCAGCCCAAACGGTAACTCACCTTCACCCAAACTCATGCACTTGTTCCAATCTTACGCCATTTACCAAAACATTGCAATCAATCACGACTGCCATCATTTCACTAAATTTTATTTTTCGTATTGTATCATCTATAACCGATTTCTGCTAATTTTGGAAATGGAATGACTTGAAATTCAAATTGAATCAGATATGACAGCTATATAAACTCGTTTTAAAGAACATTTGGGTTATTTAAAATATGGGCAACCAGAAAAATCAAGCGACGCTCAACATATTTTTGACACTGATCATAATATAACTAGAGATAATTTGAAACTTTTGAAACCAGTTCACAACATAAGATTTCTAGACGCTTACGAGAGCATAAAGATTCATAAGAATAAAACCCGCTTATTGAATTCTGACCTGGGTCCCATCCCTAACTCCAGATTGTACCGTTTGTTGTAGCTAATCCTAGCGCGACGACCTTTCAGTATAAAAGGAATTTTATGTTTAAGTTAGAGTTGTGTTTCACATCACCTCTGGCGGAGACAATATCTCCTGTAGCAATCCTCAGCCTATTCGGTGGAGAGCATATCTCTAGAGGAAAAATGCAGCCTGCTGTTGATGTGTTTCGCCTAAATTCTACAGATGATAAGAACTTAGTTCTCGAAATACGTATTTAGATTATATAAAATTATTTAAGGTTAGGGGTTCATTTTCATTTTGTATATAACGAGAGATTTTGAGAGTTAACAGTACTGTAATCATGAAGTTTGTATTGGATTAGAAAAATATATGTATATGTGAATTTGTGAATATACATGACTTCCACGTTCAACTCCTCTCTGCGTTTCTCAGCTACGATTTGAAATTACACAAAAACCAAATAGAACTAATACATCTTTGCAATGATCTTGAGTGCAGTGCAGTTACCAAGGAAAAAGCCACAGACAGATTGGGTCTTCAGACTGTCTGGAGACGTACAAAAAGATTTTAAGAAAAGAACCTTATCAAAAGAACATCTGTGATTCCCGATTTCATGAAAATATTTCAAGAGTATTTAGAGAGGATTTACTCAGATAATAAGCTTCTCTGATATATTTATGACGAATAACATCTTCATGAATTAGTCACATCTATTATCCTGGGATTACACTTACTGATAGCTGATTTGAGACATCTTTGTCTGGCAATGGAAGGGTCATAGTTAAGAAGAACTGTGACATGCGCTTACATACACTTATTCTAAGCATCAATCATGGGAATCCCTCTGCAACAAATGAATATTATTCATTTTACTCATATGGCCTCTCATATACAGTTTTATCAGCACTTACATGGGTAGCAGTTGAATTTTTGTGGATTCACATGAGTCTTAGTTAAGATTAGGGTTGTAATGATTCAAATCACTTGAAATAGATCAAGTGAAAAAATCACGATTTGAATCAATCGAAATTTCTTATTCAAATACCTAGTTATAACATAATTCAACCCTTTGTATAGGTGAGATAGTTTGCCCACTCTCTCTGTCCCTAACTGCTTTCTCAGATTTGAGTGGACTAGACCAAAGGGGCAATCCATAAATCACGTCACACATCAGGGGACAGGGAGGGAGAGGTCCCAAATTTCGTGACATCACATTATAAAATATGAGCTATTAACGAAAAATTTGAGAATAATTTCAACTCTATCTGATTTTTAGGTGTAAAATTGCAAAATATGTAACATCACACTAGGAAGGGAGTAAAAATGAACTTAAAAATCGGAATTATTTGTTTCAATTTGAAAAATTGTGATTAAAATGAAAATTATCCGATTTGAATGGAAAAAATTCAAACCATATTTGAGATATATGTTGAATATGAATATCAATCTCAGTTGAAAAGCATTCTTCATCTATGAACTGTATGAGTCAATGTAGCTCAATCTGTACTCTTTGAAAAGCAATCATCAAAATTAATAAAAGTATTAAGTTGTCTGAGAAAATCTACAAAAACAGAGCTTACTCCCCACAGCCCTTCTAATACCGAGGTGAGTTGTGACAGATACTGAGGTAAGCTGTGACACCTATGTGTTTGGACTATTTGATGAATAGAAAATAACATTATATTGGCATTCAAGGCACTGAGCCCACTTATTTTTTGATTTGCTATTGGTAAAGGGCCCAAAGCAACACAAGCAAAAACAATTATTTTCTGCATCTTCTTCGTCTTCATACTCTTCATCATCCACTTCACTTTTCTTAGTCTTCTTCTTAATTTTTTCAGGCTTCTTTTTTTCCTTACTTAAAACACGCTTTTTTTCGTTCTTCAACTTTCTACTGACTTCTATGGCATCAATTTCATCCTTGGTAGTTGTGTCAGTAAGCACAGCAGATTTGATCTTGCGTCTACTCGGTTGTTTTTTTTTTCTTGGCGGAGTTTCTGGCAAATGCTTATGTGATCCTGGTGAAATCACATTAGAAGTAGTGGCAAGAGGACTGCGGGCTGTTTACGTGGGGGTAACGGGCTCTTTGGCGTTAGAGCTCTGAGTAGATGGACTGCTGGAAAATGTCATGTTCTGAACTGTAGACATACTTCAAGTAGAGTTTTTTGCTTCTATATTGAATTCTCTGACAGAAATGTCATTGTTTAGCTACTGACTTTTTCAAAGGCCAGTTCATTAGTTTTGACATTGGCCATGCTTCTATAAGTCTTTCATTTATATTTATTTCGCATTCTGAGGCAAAGAAATGGCAATATAGCATGCAACATCACACCGCAAGACAAAGAAAGAATCTTGCCAGAAAAATTAACAAAAATCGGAAAGCTGTGACAAGCTGTCATTGTCCGTCTTGCTGCAAAAAATCGTGAACCGGTCAGAATAATAATTTGTAATTCCGAAACAAGATGCCAACACAAAAAAACAACATCACGCTATGAAACTTGATACGTAATGATATATAAGCAATCAAATTATTGATGGAGAACTTACAGGTATGCAGGTGTCGTACACTCACAACCGTTTAATATGCACCGTTGACTCGTGTTGCGTCAATCAGCGCATCTCAGAAACAACAAACGCACGTTGTTATCACAACTCCCCTCTATCACAGCTCTCCTAGATCTCCCCTAAATACTTGGTCTCATGTTATAATGCTCAATTATTTACTCATGTCGCATAAACTACTATTTTGGTACCATCAATCTCCCAGACATGTGATTGGTCCTAGATAGATTCTCATCAATCACCTTAATGGCTAAGAAAATTTTAATTAGCTCTCACAAATTCTTCAACCATCTTGACTATAAATAGACTTATCTTTTTCCACCGTAACCCAGAATATAGATGTATTAGGTTTGGTAAACTAACACACCCACGTCTCTTAAATATTTCGGTGTCATTTTTTTTTTTTTTTTGAAAAATCAAAATATCCTGACGAGTGATTTCATCTGCAATTTGAGGATTAACGATTGTACAAGTGATCCATTTGTACTGAGAATTGCCTCTGTATGTGCAAGACAAAAGTGTATTACATCTGAGGTGGGAAGTATTTTATTACAGCCGAGAGCTTATTATATGACCAAGAGGCGAAGCCTCGAGAATCATATATAGCTCGAGGCTGATATGAAATCCTCACCGAAGTATGTATACTATTTTATTTACAATCATATCTTATTTCCCGAGAAAGAATTGATCCAATTTCGTTATTTTTTCAACAAAGTAAATTGCTATAGTAGGCTATGAAAGCAAGAATGTTTTGAAAAATTTAATTAATTTGACATTTGTTGGATTTATGATTCATGAATCTAGTTATTTATACGTGTATCCATTGAAATTGTGATAAGTGCAGATAACAAAATATGTTATAACAGTGAAGTGGAGCTATACACTTGCCTCGAATCGAACGAAAGTACTATGGATGTGAGTTCATTGCGATTTTGTTCATAATTTACAAATTTATGAATTTATAGCAAATAGATTTACACAGCATTGCAAAATAAATTTACTCCTTTTCAATATTAATTGTATTATTTCATTGGATAATATAATCGGTATTTTTGATAGCACGGATTATTTTACTCCAAAAAAGATTTATGACCGATGCTAGGCAACTCTGCATGAACATTTCTCACCCAAGAGATGGAAGTGTCACTTCCGACCCGGAGCTAGTCATCGCAGCTGGAAATAACGTACTTCCCAACCTCCGCAAGCTAGGACTTGCCATATTAGTATAATGATTGTAAATGAAAAAACAAAATGATTTTCTCTTGATTAATTTTTTATAATCAAGTAGCGTTGAAGGATGAATTTTGTCAATTGAGTTTTATCCATCTGTAGAGAATTTGAAGACTGATTTAATGGAAAAATGGAACTTTAATGAGTGAAGAAAAACGAGAAAAATTTATTTTATGAGTTGAGCTTACTTGAATTGAACCAACATAAATATAGTATTGTCCCAGCTTACCAGTGAATATTCAAGATTAGAAGTAATGAAGATAATCGTATAAGGAAATTCAGTCGAAAATTTGATTTAATTTACTTTTCCTCAACAGTTTCGACCCCACCCGGGTCATCTTCAGGAGTGGAAAAAATCAGGTTTCAAATGATATTGTACACATGTAATTATGAGGACTGAAGTTCTCATGGTCTGAATATTGATGGAAAACAGGAAAAAAAACGAGAACCGTTTTTTTTTGTCATAAAAAATATAATGCAGTTAAAGAAATCTAGCCTAACAAAGGTACGCGAAGGAAAGGGGAAAAGTTGGTTTGGCAAGGAAAGTAAAGAATGAAGAAAAATACAGAGAGGAGTGCTAATACTTCAAAAATATATGCAGAAAAAAAACAAGAGTATCTAGAAAAAAGACTCGAAAGTATAGCGGGCAGCTATAGCAATGAATCTGTCAGAAACTTCTATCAAGAAGTAAAGAAATAGCAAAAAAGTAAAACAAACAAGAATGAGCAACAAATTGCTGGAGAAGAAAAAATGGAATGATGGGTGGAAAATTTTAACAAATTCTTGATTGGAAGTGAGGAGAATGCAGGAAAATTAAACAGAAATAAATAGACAAGAGAAGGAAGAAGACACAGAGCTCCCGAGCATAGGAGAAGTTTCAGAAATTATAGGAGGGATAAAGAACAATTAAAGCCTAGGAAAGAACCGCATTCCAGATGAAATATATAAGCAAAGAGGTAAAAAACTGGAGAGGATGTTGACTGATATAATAGCCGTCAAAATATGGATATCAGAGAAAACGCCGGACAGATGGAGGCTCCTGACTCTTAGACTCAATTTATAAACCTAATCTCCACTTTCTACCTCCATTACTGCTCAAAGTAGGAACAGTGCAAAGTTGTAGAGTTATTCATAGAATAGTTACCGATTCTGTTGAGCTCTCTGATGAAGTTTGAGACACCTAAGTTTTTGTTGTCTATTGTTCATCGTTCAAGCTCTAACCATTCTAGTAGCATATAAAAGGTCACATTACTCCTGCGTTACTGCAACTGACTTCTGTCATGAGATTTTATCACGTTTTTAGTTTGAGTTTCTTCGATTTACCCATCAGAATAATAAATTGATGTGCATTCACTTGCTTCTAGCATTCTCCTCACGGTTAACAAACATAAAAAAGATGACTGTAATTGAAAAAGTACAACACTGGCGACTGCGAAGCAGCACCGGTCAGTTTATGAATTGGGCCGGAATACAGTATAAGTAGAACGATCTGGTAGGCATGAATTAAGTAAAAATTAGACTAACTCGTTCTTTTTGGAAATTCTTGTGTTGGAGTTCATCATTTGTAGGTCGCCTGTTGTCCACATTTTTTCAGTTATATGTCGAGAACTGCTGAACCCAACAGAAATGTTTCGACTAGAAAACTAGCCTCGACTTTGAAATAGTAGCAAAACTTCAATGGATAATTAAATGCAGAAACATCTTTCTCAAACACCAATTCGGAATTTCTGTATACCATAACCAAGAATTATATTATACACGTCATTTAGAATGATTCCGTATGCCGTTTAGAAATTCGATTATCGTTTTCGACGGATCAAAAGCTATTAGATCAGTTATCATGGTTATTTCCTGAGAATTCAGCTATTTATATATGTCTTTGCGTTCGACGTCTCATAATTTCCATAGTTTATTCTGAATTACTTGTAAGTCTTCAAAATCTTTTCAGAGAAAGCTTAGCCTACAAAATATTTTGAACGGCGTTTTTACATTCGCAAACCGTAATCCTCGCCTTCGGTTCGGATTACAAGCCTTTCGCTCGTTTGGAATACTTTCAATACTTGTTTTGTAATATACATATACCTATCATTATTGATTGCCCTAATCTAAACCAATTCAGACAAAATTGTGTGAGTAAACAGCATGTTATAGAGAAACAAAAATGAAAGTCTATATCGTCAGGTACTGGTGAGAATGGTGACAATTAGAGACATTATTATAGATGGACGCAGCTTGCAAAGCTTTTACAAACGCATTTGAGAAGAAAAGAGCTAGAGTCTACATGTAATACGTGCCAAAGACCCCATTTCTCGAATATTTCATGTTATTTGCGGCTGAGATAAATGTTTTACTTATCATACTCCCTCCTCCCAATTTTTTGTTACTTCTTATGAATTATGAGTATTTCCATATTATTTATGTATCTTTTAAGAGTTACTTGAACTTGAAAACAAGGTGGTTAAGATATAATTACGTGAAGAAAACGCGCCCGGCTCTGTCCCTAGCGAGTCATGCGGGAAATTGTACAAGGTTACTCCATCTTCTGCAAGGCACTATCGCAAGAACAACTGCACTTGCTGAAAATTGCTAGAGAATCTTTCTGGAAGCGTTTCCAGATTTGTCTTCGAAATGAAGCTTTTTATGACGGCTTGGAATTAATACGCACAAGGTGGAATATTTTATTGCGTTTTGGGAATGAGTTTCGAAAGTTTTTAATATCAGATAGCAGCAATAAGCTTACAATTATGAATATTACATGCGAGAAATGATTATAGAATTATCTCATGAAAAATTAATAATGTGAATGAATTAATATTGGATATATATTGATATCTATATTATATTTGGAATAATATACTTGAGGTCAAGTAAAGAAAAGACTCATAGCTCGAACAATTTATTTATAGTTAACGATCCAACAAAAAATATGAGGTTGGAAGACGCTTGGTTCACTGATCGGCAAGTTATTTCCAAAAGTTGAATGTCAAACTCAGACGATAAATTGTCCGTTCAGAACTATAAATGTGAATACCAGAGAATATAAGGAATTGATTATTATCTGATATTTCAGGCAAAGCAGGGAAAATAGCGAAAAAAATTCATGTAGAAGCCAATTTTTGCACAGATGTGCGGTGGGGTGTCCTTAATTACATCAATTGAAAGTCCTGATGGGTGGGAGTGGAGGTAGTTTGAAAGTCTCTTTTATTAGTTTTTTGGGAATAACTCGAAAACTATGCCCTTTAGCAAAACTACGTTTATATATTACATTATTTAAAAAAAAAAAATTTCAAGGAATGTGCTATACTTTTTTTTGCTAGGATCAGTACTAGAGGAGATATGGAAGGGAGAAAATGGGAAATAAGAGGCAAAATAGTTTCCACTATTGAATTCAAGTTTTAATGATGCTCAGACCACATATTAATGACTCTACAACAGGTAAGTGTAATCAAGTAATATGTAACGGAAAAATTGTGTGCTGAGAGGATCAAAATGATGTGCGTCTATGAGCAATGAGATCAGAGCTTTCTTTTTTAGTCTATTCAGTATCCCTTTTCTAGCGACGCTCGTCAGTGTTGTTAGATTAGGCATTTTACTCTTAGATCCAGGTTTTCTCTGCACAGGATTCCACCAAAAAAGTCCAATACACGTTTTTGTTAGGATCAATGCTCAAAAGTGTACGGAGGGTGGGGAAATGGAGAACTATGAGTCTATTCTTGAGAATTGAGTTGCAAGTGTTTGAAAGTACATCTTGTACATCAATTCTTGTCATCATCCATGTTTTCATGTTCATCATCAATGCTGCTTTCAATGGGCTCTGTTCGAACATGAGTCAAAGCACACGCCACAGAGCAGGCAATCCCTGTTCTGCGACAACCGCAGTGCACCCTACATCCAGTCAGGGTCGTTCGTGGTAACTACATTGAAGATTCCATCATCTCCTCTAGCCCAGCCCTATTGGGTGGGTGGAAGAGGGTTACCGAACCACTGTTGTATCTTTAAGAAAGTTATCAGATGGGCATGAGTATTAATTCATTTACAATTCAGAGAAAGCAGTATATAACAATTATATCGCACTATGAGAATTACAGGGGCACATTTAAAAAAAAAACTATTCGAATTATAACCTATAATATGGCTGGATGCTATGAATGATGTGGGAAAAAAGCATGTGGTCCATTTTATAGGGCCAGGAAGCAATTTCAAGGAACCAAAAACATCAATTAACGTTTCCCAGAAAACTGTGTTTTTTAGATGTGCTCCTGTAATGTTAACGTACCTACTCACCTGTAGTGTAGATATACATACTTTGAGCGAGTGTTACTTTGAGCGAGTGTTGCTTTGAGACTCTTCTGGTTTGGGAAAGATTGGCTATGTCAGATTTGGGCTCCATTAATGCTTTCAAAAATGCCGAGTACCGTTTTTTGTTCAGGACGGGGACATCATTTTATTAACTTATTGCCCATTTGGTGTATTCAGATAAAATGATTTGATTAAGAAAAACTGTGTGTGTTTGGAACAATTTGATTTTGATAGCTCCAATTTTTTCTCCTTATCAAATATTTAGCACAAGAAAAAAGCTCTAAGTAAAAGCCCTCAAATCTTTTCACCCAGTAAAAAGCCACATAATGTAATAAAACCTGAATCTAGGAGTGAAATCTCCAACCTAACACTGACGAGCGTCGCTAGCAAGGAGATATATAATGACTGGAGTAAGAGAGGGAAGCTAAGCTCCGACCTTATAGACGCACATTATTGTGATCCTCTCAACACACAATTCTGCCTTTATATATTACATAATTACACCTACCTGAGGTAGAGTCATTAATAAGTGATCTGAGCATAGTTCATTTATCATGAAAACTTGATTTTCAACAATGAAAACTATTTTTCTTATGATTTTCCATTTCCTCCCTTCCATATCTCCTCTAATTTTGATCCTAGTAAAAAAATGTATTCCATATTTTTAGAAGAAAATTTTCTCTAGATTAATTTAGTAGTATATCAACTTCATTTCGCTAGAGGCAGTACTTTCCTAGTTAATTACAAAAAACTGGAAAAAGAGTCCTTTAAACCACCCCCCCTTCCTAAGCTCATGACTTATGCATGATTTTTCTCGCTATTTGGCCTATTTCGGTCTACGTTTCCTGGTCTATGAATGAAATATATTGATTCTGATATTCTATATAATATACTTGGGTGAAAAACAAGTATGAATCTTGTACTTCTTATAAAATGTTGGGCATATTTCTCAAAAGCGATAATAGGGAATATGGATGGAATTTAAATTTGGTTCAAATATCTTTATTCCGAATTTTTATTGGCCGGACATTTGTACTAAACTATTATTTTGGTAATTATTATCTTTCCAATTGCTTAACATTAATAAATAAGAGTAAAAATTTACTGAGGGAAATTCAAAGTTCTAAAACGCAACACCATTGGTTAAGGCGAAATGTGACGTCAAATACTATGCCAACAAGTGCGCAATGCTTACATTTGTACTGCATTGCAGGCTTTTGATTAGAAAACATAGTAATAACGTGTGTGTTGTGAATTCATTTATTGTTTAAGTGTGATTTTAGCATCCTAGTGGGATTATAAATCATTCAAGATAGTGGTTTTGTGAAAGCACAATCGGATAATCTGTCAAGAAAAGATTCATCCATGATGTCGTCTTATTCTCTTTCAAATCCAAAATTTACGTCCGCTGAAGTTAAAAAAGTGAACACAAAGTATTTACTCAATAATAACACATTATGTACGCTATTTTAATAAAAACAATCCGATGTATGATGAACAGTGAACATAACCTATAATTTTTGTTTATTTTAAAACAAGCAAATGCTAAACGAAACCGCATACATACACTGTATTTTATTGCAAAAACTTATCACATATAATGTTATTCATGAACTGTCAAATTTATCATGATACGATAACCTTACATCATTTCTTACGTATTTTAAAACCTGTCTGGATTGGAAAAAGACCTCATCAGGTACATTTCTGATAGTATTTTGCATTCAGGCACAATGCAATACTCATAAACTGACTATTGACATTTTTTAATGCTGAAATAAGTTGAGAACGGAAACACCTGTAGTAAAAAATGGGCTGTAATGTCACCGGACATGGTATTTGATATCATCGATAGAGCGCGCGAAAATGGCGGCGTTCAAACAGCTCAAAATAATTAATATCAATTTTAAACTTGATTACAGCACTTTTGAACATAATTTATATTTTTCACTATGCTATAGCAATGTAAATAGTGAATTAAAAATCCTTACTAATATTATAAATGCGAAAGTCACTCTGTCCGTCTGCTACGCTTTCACGCCTAAACCACTCAACTGTTTTTGATAAAATTTTATATAGAGATAGAACAGAGCTCCAGAAAAGACATAGGCTACCTTTTATTGCGAGGGGTTTAAAATAGGGGATGATAGTATGTATGTAAGTTTGTCATTTTCGAAGATAAAACCATGAAATTTTGTATTCAGGCATCAGGCACTTGATAATAAGTGAACAAACATTTCTTTCATCGTTTTTGTGATTTCGATCTACATGGGGATGAAATAGGAGATAAAAGTTTGCATTGAAATCCAAGCGCCTGCGCAGCGCGGCGTAGTGGGAGAAATATCACTAAATGTGGCTACCCGAACGGCCAGTCACGTTAGGACAGGTGAGTACGAATAGTGATAATGAATGAGTTGTTTCATAATCCATAGTTCTTCTAACTTTTTGCTTTGATTAAGATTATAAGTAAAATAAATTGTAAATAGTTATAGCGGTTTTATTGATTTGATTCAATAATAGAATATTAATAATGTAAGCGATATATTCTTGGGATTTCAGTCAATATTTTATTTTATTTCTTTGCTGCTTTACAGTTTCAGCTGCACCTCAGCCATCCTCAAAAGCGCTACAATTTTATTTGATCACTTTTTATATATATATGAATGTCAGAAATACTTACAAATGAGTTATTGTTTAAAAAATTGAAGTTATACATTTGTTTAAGTTTATATTAATATTAAAAAGCGAAAAAAAGAAAGAGAAATGTTCTCATGTCATATGCCACACCCGACATCTATAGAAGGCGTTGGCTAACTGCGTGTTAAAAATCGTGCATGCACGCATTGTCGAAAAAATACATATTGACACTGGTAGAAGTTTGTCAATTGTGGTGTCAATCAATTAAAATTGTGCATCAAGCAAGGTGTCAAAAATATAAACCAAAATCAAAAAAGTAACATGAGCCTAGATCTGAAGGCTATTGTTGTAAATCGTGCTAAGCGCTATAGTATCTGTCTTTTCATTAATATTCTGTTTGTCCTGTTTTGTATATAACATCTCTAATGTAAGTCTTTTATTTAAGTTTACTTCATCATGAATAATACTAGTCTCATCAAAATTGAATGTATGACCTGAATCAATGCAATGTGTGACTAGCGCACATCTCGGCGTATTTTTATTCAATTCTTTACTATTCCGTTTGTGTTCATCAAGCCTTGTTTTTAAATATCTTTTAGTTTGTCCTGTGTATCGTGCATCACAATCATTACAGGGTATTTTGTAGATTAAATTAGATCTCAAGTTTTCATCAGTTTTATCTTTTATTTTAAAGAATAAATTGCCCACTGTTTTGTACTGTTTGAAACAAATTTCAATTCCTTCTTTATTTTTGAATACTCGTTTAATCAAGTAACTAACGCTATCTATGTACGGAATTGTGAAGTATTTATCAGTCAAAGATTTTGTCTTTCTTTTGTCATTGTCATTTAAATAAGGTGAATGATTCATGATTTGATTTTTGATGCCGTTTATAAGGCCACATGGATATTTATTGGAACGAAGTGAGCTACTAACTGTGCTGATTACTTCGGTATGATATTTTTCAGAGGTCAATTTAAGTGCCCGGCTGAACATATTTCTAGCAACATTGAGAAGCTGACTTTTGGGATGATTGGATTGAAAACTCAAGTATCTGGTACTTGCTGAGGGCTTTTTGTACCATTTGGTGGTAATGTTGCCACATTGACACCACAATTGACAAACTTCTACCAGTGTCAATATGTATTTTTTTGACAATGCGTGCACGCACGATTTTTAACACGCAGTTAGCCAACGCCTTCCATAGATGTCGGGTGTGGCATATGATACGAGAAAATTTCTCTTCCTTTTTTTTCGCTTTTTAATATTAATATAAACTTAAACAAATGTATAACTTCAATTTTTTAAACAATAATTCATTTGTAAGTATTTCTGACATTCATATATACATAATTAGTCATCAAATAAAATTGTAGCGCTTTTGAGGATGGCTGAGGTGCAGCCGAAACTGTAAAGCAGAAAAGAAATAGAATTAAAATATTGACTGAAATCCCAAGAATTACATTATTTACATATCCAGTCAGCGTCAACCATTTTATCCAATAGAATATTATGCTACAAAGACGAAACGACTGTCATTTGTCTCCAGGATTAATTTGGTTGCACTCGGCGAAGACTTTCGGTGTACGTGTAAAAAAATTGTTTTACAATTGAAGTAAGAACATTTTCGATTCGTATAGGTCAGGTAGAAGATTTTCTTTTATTCCATTACGTTCTTTTTCTAGATTCTGATATGCCTAAATGCTGCCTAAAATAACTATTCTACGCGGACGAAGTCGCGGGAAAAAGCTAGTATAAAATAAGTTTATCAATATATTCTATTGACAGATTCCAGCCGAAAGGCGGTAAAAGAAGGAATATCAGTATCAAAAATATTTGATTGAGTTGAGCTGAGGGAGTTTTAGTGAATCTATCAAGTGCACTATATGTGAGTATCGGGTAATGGCATCATTGATATTTATTTATTTATTCTATTCTGATTAGAAATTCAGGTTTATGCATAGTTATCTCGATTGATTGTCGGAGTACGAATAAAATTAATCAATTATATCATAATTGCCTTGAACGGACTCGATGTACAAAGATATATCAACTATCTTGCAATGAAATTAGCTGTGCGTGTACGAAAGCATTCTATCTTGAACTAGATCATTGGTGAATTATTATTCTTTGCACAACAACAGATAATTCAATGAACAGACGCAAATATAAATAACAAACTTCTTCACTGGAAAACTTCAACAAAGGAGAGAGATTGCTAATAAGCTCAAGAAAAATCTCTGCTCAAATAAACTAGAGATTTGTGGAAAACTTTGCCGCAAAAAAAATGTTTGAGGTTGCGTACATTCTGAATAATATGAACTTTCGGTTGCAAAATTACAACTCTCGGAGTAATTCAAATTGATAGATAGTTATTCATCATCACTCCTCTTTGAACTTATTTCCATATCAGACAGAAGTAACAATTAACTCTTGCCTTTATTATTCGACGTAATTAATGAGATGTCCACTCTTCTAGACCTATTATTCATAAAGATAGATCAAAATTTTTTCTTGGCCGAAAATGCTGGATTTTAATGATGAAGAAAGAAAGAATGATGGTTGAATTGTTTTAAGAATTCACACCGTCACATTCGTTATGCATTCATCTATCTTTACACTCGAGAGTAAAACGCTTGTCGGTAATAGAATACATAGCGCAGTCGAGGACGTACAATATAGACGAACATATTCGTATGTTATTCTGAATAATCATCAGCAAAGATATGTACATAATTAAATTCCAGAGCACAATCAAATTCATATTCTTCTGTAGGTAAAATGTTTGTTGCCGACTGTTCACAATAGTAGATAACTGCTCAGATTTATTCTGGAAGCATATCTGTGTAAGATATGAATTTGATTATAACATGGAATTCAGTCATGTATATATGTGAAGTTTAATTTAATTGTATGCGTTTCATACAACTTGTTTTCATGGGTATGCTGAGAAAGATGAGTTGCAATAAAGCGTCAGTATGTGTTTACTGAAAATTGAAATTATAGATAATACTGTAAGTATTCGTTCTCGGTTCGGATATGGAGTTATTTTCTATTCCGGATATACATCCTTTCTTATATAGGGCCACTATTCTCTTTCTTATCATTCAAGATACACTTCATATACGCTATGTTGATGATTCTTTGCTGTTTGGCCTAATGGTATAGATGAATTAAATGTTTTTTTAGATCATCTGAACATGCAACACAAAAATATTGAATTCAGTACTGAGGCTGAAGAAAATAACTGTCTTCCTTTTCTGAACATTCACTTGGAGGAACAAGATAATCTTAAACTCATCCATTCAGTATATAGTCCAGTCGGCATGTCGAAGAATAGGGGCAAATTAGGGAGAAATGCGAACTTGATGGAGCTTTGGTATATTGTTTTTGATCACCTAATAGTGTTATATGTATATTTTCCGACCAAAATTTCGCGAACAATTTCCAGGGAGAGAAAAAAACCACTATATTTTGGCACTCTTTTCAGTTTTTGCCCTGTAACTTTTTCCCCTTCATTCCTACGCCTTAGATCATCAAGTTCAATTTCGTAGAACAATAAATTTTTGATAACCCACTAAGTTCCAAGATACAGCACTTCAAGAAAGTGAAAAATTTCTTAAAATCTAAAAAAACATTTAAAATGGGAGCTTTCGCTGGATATCTTTTATTTTACAATTTTTTTCATGGTACCTAGTTTCATTCTGACTCAGAAATCAATCAACAACCCACCCCTCACCCTGCCTACCTATGCCACAATATCTGGAGGCACGGTAGTGCCCCCAACAAGACCAGTTAAATGAAGCGCAAGAGCACTACATACCTTTCTCGATGAGCTTCATCGTTTTTTTGAGCCTTCATAACTTGGATTTGGATTATACCCACCAGATAAACAAAATTCTCGGGATATAATGTCAATAGTGGATTTATCAAACATATAAAGTTTCAATTGTATAGTTCTTATACTTTAAATTTTATTGACATCTAAAAAAACCCTGATTTTGTCACTGACTCGCTCACTGAGGATTATCAAAATTCTTGGGTTACTTCCTGAAGTCCTAAAATGCTGAAATTTAATATTTAAGCTAGTATTAGTACACAAACAACAACAAAATTCTAGAACTTGAAACTTCTACTCCCAACCACTTAAACTAGGGGATGGAAATTTGTATGAGACTTCCACAAATTTTGATGCTAGAGGTCTGAATATTGATATAGGGACTCCTTGTTATGAATCATAGTAAAATAAAAACGTACTAAAAGAAGTGGAATCCCACCAAAAACATTTTCATGTAAAATGTTGCCAAGACGAAGCCATATGGCTCGCACTGTCAAAGAGTTATCAGATCTTATGTAGGACCAAGCTTCTAACTCTACACGCTCTAATTCTACAAGCCATAGCTTCACAATTCTACACCTCAGTCAAAATATGCGACTTGGCCATTTCGATACATTCACATGGACATAAGGTGAGAGATTTATTCACTTTTCATTAGTTTTCAGTTATACAATAGTCCTAATAGTTTCCTTTTGAATAAGTGGTGGCTAGACAGGTAGATGGACAAGGAGGCTTGTAGAATTAGAGCGTGTAGGGTTAGAGACTTGGCTCTCAATCTGACAACTTTTTGACAGTGCGAGCCATATTGTCTCATCTTGGCAACATTTTACTTAAAAATATTTTTGGTGGGACTCCACTTCTTTTAGTAAGTTTTTATTTTACTTTTATTCATAACAAGTAGCCCCTATATCAATTTTCAGACCTCTAGCATCAAAATTTGCGGAAGTCTCGTACAAATTTCCTTCCCCTAGTTTAAGGGATTGAGGGGTGAAAATTTCAATTTTCAGAGTTTTTTTGTTGTTTGTGTACCAAATTTCAGCATTCTAGGACATCAGGAAGTAACCTAAGCGAGTCAGTGACGAAATCGGGGTTTCTTTAGATGTCAATAAAATTTAAAGTATAACAACTATGCAATTGAAACTTTATGGCTGGTACCACGAGCTCTATTTTTGGCGATACTAGGAGCATTGTGTCAAGATGTGTTTTGACACAATTATAATTTTCTGAAATATAAAATAATCTTCAGATACAAATTACGGAAAACACATATTTCTACAAAATTTATTCGAATATACATAGCTAGTATAGCCTAAAACAGAGCTTGTGGTACCAGCCAATATGTTCAATAAGACAACTATTGACATCATATCCCGATAATTTTGTTTATCTGGTATAATCCAAACCCAAGCTATGAGGGTTTCAAAAAAACGACGAAGCTCTTCGAGAAAGGTAGGTAGTGCTGTTGCGCTTTGCTTGGCTTGCCTTGGCGAAGGCACTACCGTGCCTCCAGATTTGGTGGCATAGGTAGGCAGGGTAAGGGATGGGTTGTTGACTGATTTCTACGTCAGAATGGAACTAGGTACCATAATACCATAAATAATGTTGAAAAATTAAAGATATTCAGCGAAAACCGCCATTTTTTACGTTTTTTTAGATTTTCAGGAATTTTCCACTTTTTTGAAATGCTGTTTCTTGAAACTTAGTGGATCTACAAACAAGTTTTACGTATCAAATCTATCGGAAATTTGATGTTCTACAAAGTTGAACTTAGTGATCTGAGGCGTAGGAATGGAGAGGAAAATGTTACAGGGCAAAAACTGAAAAAAGTGCCAAAATTTCGTGGTTTTTTGCTCCCCCTAAAAATTGCTTCGCGAAATTTTGGTCGGAAAACATGGAAATAACACTATTGGATCATCAAAAACAACATACCAAAGTTTCATTAAGTTCGCATTTTTTCCGACCCCAAAGTACATATCGACTGAACTAATATAGAAAACCCACTCATACAAATCGATATTCACATTAGTCCTCAAATCACCAATCTGCTCAAAAAATTTGTACTATAAAATTTTTATATTAGAGAGCATCTTCTTTATGTCATCCAAGTAAACTATGTGATGAAATCAGACTTTTAGATGATGTTTTCTTGAAGAATGGTTGTAATAAAACACAGATCAAGAGAGCATCAAGACAAAATAATTTCACGCCTCCTTTTCAAGATCTAAATAATGAGAAGATATAAATACATTGCCTCATGTAGTTAACGTAGTAGATGAAATTCGAAGACTTCCACATAAATATTATAAAACCTCATACACTTCCAGCCAAGATCTTATTGCCAATGTTAAAGACAGATTTCCTCTGCAGTATTCAGGTAGGTGTGACAAAGTATAATATATTGAACAAACCTAGGAGACTGTAGAAACAAGATTGAAAGAGCATTCTTGTCTCGTCATATAAGATTGAACTACCCAGAAAAGTCTGCGGAAGCTGAACATGCTATTCAAGAATTACATGGTATTGATTTTATAAATGCATAGCTCCTGGTTGAACAGTACAATTAGTTCAAGAGGCTAATAATAAAAGCAATCAAAAACACAGAATAATTTGAATTTAAATACTGGTTATGAACCTAATCGATCGTGGCTTCCAGTCGTTTATCTCATAATTCCAAGTAATTTTCATCTACGAATCTACTGGGCAAGAGTTACTTCATCACCACCTCCTGATGATTTGTGGATGGTTCAGTTACGCGCCTAACAAAGAAGAGTAGGGCCAGATTGACCTATCACAAAGAGTTGATAATTACCCCATTTAGACCTTAATTTTCATCTCCTGAGTACATGTGGACATTGAACCACAAGCAGGTCTCTTTGATTTATCAAAAAAAATAGTTCTAGAAAGCTTTTTCCTCAATAACTACATTTTTCTGCAACAGCATGATTTCATAGAGTAAGACTTCAACATTTCATACCATGAGGTAACTGATCTAGATTTGAAGTTTGCGTTGGGGATAGCTGGAACTGAGTCATGAGGAATCAGGAAGGGACCTATTACATTGAAAACTTTTTTCAGCCTCCTTGATGATTTGAAGATTCATTTTTACTGCAGGAGACAACAATTATCACACTTTTAACATGATATTATGAATATTAATTGATACAATAACAATCTTCAGGAGAATCTAAGCCTTTGAATTGGATGACGCGTTCAAAATATCTAATTTATCGCTTAAAAAGATGATGCCGCTTATCATGAGGCTGGAATAAGATGGTATAAGTTAAATGATTGTTGAGACTATGTTGAAATGTATCAAGGTCAAAAAGAGGCAATGTAGCTTCTAGATTTGTTAGTTTTCTGCATTCTGGCAATATAAGGCAATGCCTGGAGTTTTCTTCTTTCTGATACTCATAATGAAGCTCAGCATGCAAAAAGATAAAAACGAATGACTCCTGGGTAGAAATAGATAAATGTTAATTTTGATAAGTTATTATTTCTATTTTGCTTAACTTCACTGGAACTTAAGGATTCTATTTCTCGCGTTCAAGATCTCAGTGTTCGAATTCACTGTTTTATTAGGTGTAATCTGTAAACTGTTCGAGCAATCTCGCTTACAATAATCGTTCCATTTTTTTATATGACTATTGTACAAAAATGCATGAAATATGCATACCCAAACGATGACTGTTTTTCAACTAATTTCTACGATTTATTCCAACACGCAATCACAAAGTCTTTAGGAAATGGAGTATATCAAGATATAAGTTGCATAAGACATGATTTCAGAGCACGCGTTTTTGTTGGGCGAATTTCCTAATAAACAAGTGACCTAAAATGTCTTATGAAACGTGTATTTTATACAATTTTTTCCTATTTGGGTTCATATGTGTTCATATGTGTCAAAGAGAAAAGAAATCTCTAATAGACAGAATAGGAAATCTAGAAAGAAAAGCAGAGAGAGATGAAAGAAAGAAGAAAAAGAACAACATAATAATAAAAGGCTTGGGGAACACTCATAATACAGAAGGAATTGAAAAATGGCTTGGAGAGAAATTGAAAGTTGCAGCAGAGGTCAATTACATGGTAATAATGAACAAAGGCAAAAATAATGAGTTCATAAGAGCAGGATTGCCAAGCTGGGAGGAGAAACAAAAAATAATGGAAGCCAAAGGTAAATTAAAAGGTACAAAAATATATATTGACAATGATCTAACCTGGGAAGAGAGGAAAATCCAGAGAGAAATCAGGAGCATTGCAAAAGAAGAAATAGCTAGGGGAAAAACGGTTAAAATTGGTTACCAAAAAATTAAAATTGGCGAAGCAGTCTATGTTTGGGATGACCAGGAGAATGGAGTGACATTACAAGAAAATAAGGAAAACCAAAAGGCTTCAAAAAACTATTAACAGACAATATAACCGGGACTAAGGAAACTAAAACGAACAGGCAAAAGAAAAGGATTACGCATATAGGAACATGGAATACGCAAAGTATAAAGTATAAAGAAAGTGAACTCATAGAAGAATTTGAAAAAGCAAAATTGGATGTACTAGCCATAACTGAAACAAAAAAGAAAGGACAAGGAGTGGTAAAATTAGACAATAGCCACATATTTATATACAGCGGGGTTGAAAATAATGAGAGAGCTAGAGCAGGTGTGGGATGCATAATAAGTAATAAAATAGAGCAGTCATTAAAAGAATGGAAATGTATCAATGAGAGAATGCTCATAATTAAACTAGAAGATAATACAAGACTGACAGCGAACATAATGATAATATATGGACCAAGTGAAGACGAAAATAAAGAAATGAAAGACGAGTTCTGGGAAACAATACAAATAGAGTACGAGAAACTGGAAGAGCCTACATATATATTGGGGGATTTTAATGCAAGAGTAGGTAATAAAAATAAAGGATTAGAAGAAGTCATGGGGGTGCATGGAGAACCAATGAAGAACAACAATGGAAACAGACTCATAGATTTTTGTATTATAAACGAACTAAAAATACTAAACACGTTCTTTGCACATAAAGATATTCACAAATACACCCGCGAAGTGAAAAGTAGAAACGAAAAATCCTTGATTGATTATGTTCTAACTAGCAAAAGGCAGAGTAAAAATGTAAACGACGTACGAGTAAAAAGAGGTAGCGAAATTGGAAGTGATCATTTCCTAACAGTTGCAAAAATAAAGATAAAAGAAGAAGCAAAACACAAGGAAAATATAACCAGAAATAGACGAGAAGTGGTGAAATTCAGGATTGATAAGCTAAATGATAATAAAACAAGAGAAGTATATCAAGATACTATAAGAGAATTAATACATAACACGACAAAACCAAACATGAATAACGTAGAAGAAATGTGGAATACGTTCAAATACATAATAACAGAGGCAACAAAACGTACATGTGGAACAACAAGGCTCTCACGAAACAGCAAGCAAACCCACTGGTGGAATGACGAAGTAAAAGAAGAAGTAAAAAAGAAAAAGCAGAAATGGAAGAAATATTTAAATACGAAAAATTTACAAGACCATGAAGACTATAGAATCCAAAGGAAAAAAGCGAAAGAAACTATAAGAAGATCGAAGTCTAAAACATGGGAAGAATTTGGGAATAAGCTAGAGGAAAACTTCAGGGAAAACCAAAAACTGTTCTACAGAACACTCAAAAATAGTAGAAAGGAAAAGCAAGTGCTCTTAAAACAATTATACGATGGTCAAGGAAAAACAATAAAAGATGATAATGAGATAATGAGAAGATGGAAAGAACATTTCGAAAAATTATTAGAAGGAAACCAGAATACAGATAAAAACAAGGAAGAAGAGAACCAACAATCAAAGAATAATAAAGTCATAGAAGAATCGGAGGATATAACAGAGGAAGAAATAAAAATAGCACTTAAAAAACTTAAAAATGGAAAAGCTCCAGGGCACGACATGATAAAACCGGAACAACTGAAGTATATGGGTGAGGCTGGAGAACAAATATTACATGAAATGCTGAACAGTATATGGAAAATGAGAAAAATACCTCGAGATTGGGAAAGGGCAGTGATATTCCCTGTACACAAAAAAGGTGATAATAGAAACTGTAACAACTACAGAGGAATATCACTTTTATGCACAGGGGCCAAAATTTACGAGATGATATTGGAAAGCAGACTTAGAAAGGAAGTGGAAAGAACAATGGAGAATGCTCAAAGTGGTTTTCGAAGAGGACACTCAACTCAGGATCATATATTCACCATTAGAAAACTAATTGAGAAAACGAAAAGGCAAGACAGCAAACTTTTCATCACGTTCGTGGATTTGGAAAAGGCATTCGATAGGGTAACAAGAAATCAGTTGTGGAATATACTGCAGAGAAATAAAATCAGCGAACAACTTGTAGAAGGAATTAAAAGTATTTACAGATATACATCAAATTACATAAGAACTGGAGATCACATTTCAGAAGAATTCACCACCACACAAGGCTTAAGACAAGGAGGAGCCCTTAGCCCATTGCTATTCATAATATTTTTGGATGATATATTGAAAAATATAAAAAATAAAACTAAAAAACTAGAAATAGGATACTATAACTTAAGGAGAACAACGATATCAGAGTGCGCATTTGCAGACGATTTAGCAATAATAGCGAAAAGCGAAGAAGATATGCAAAACAACCTAAACGTATGGGATGATGAATTAAAGAAACATAAGATGACAATAAACGTAGAAAAAACAAAAACAATGGTCATATCTAAGGAAGACATAGCTACTAACATTGTAATAAACGGAAAAACAATAGAACAAGTGGAAACGTACTCGTACCTCGGAGCAACCCTAAATAATAAAGGAAGCATGGAACATGAAATAAACAAGAGAATACAAGCCACGAATAGAAGTTATCATGCAATAAACAAAGTAATACTCAACAATAAACAAATTTCGAAGAATACAAAAATGACTTTATACAAAACAATCTACAGACCTACATTAATATACGGTAGTGAATCATGGGTAATGAATAAGAGGAATAAAAGCAAAATACAGGCAACAGAAATGAGATTTCTTAGAAGAGTGGAAGGGGTTACAAGAAGAGATAGGATAAGAAACGAAACAATAAGAAACAGTCTACAAATTGAAAGTATCCAGACAACTATAGAAAAGAAGCAGCTTGCATGGTACGGACACCTAGTAAGAATGCCTGAAGAAAGACAGACTAAACAAGTATGGAACGCAAGAATAATTAAGAAGAAAAAAAGAGGCAGGCCAATGAAGACATGGGAAGACAGCATAGAAGAGATATTAAACAAAAATAACATCAGTACGCAAGAAGCAAGAACAAAAGCAAGGAACAGAAAAGACTGGAAAGAACTGATCAACAATATTAAATAAAGTTATGAACTAATCGCGACACCCGAAAGGGTACTAACCGATTTAAAATGATAATAATAATAATAATAATGTGTCAAAAAGTAATAAATTTCTATTTTGAAAACGTTGATAAAGAATATTCAATTTTTTATTTTATTCTGTTAATAACACTGAGGTTCGGTTGCATGAACGTGCAATAACTAAGGAGTTCTTCAAAAATGAACAATATCGAATCAAATATGTTCGTCAAATCAGTTGCTTAGTATTGATGTCAGAAATTCAATTTTATATTGTTCATTTTTGAAGAAGTGCTTAACTAATGAACGTTCATGCAAACGGGCGTTAGACTTTACAGTTGAGTGATTTGTGTAAGTCAAAAATACATTTCAAAATGTGTCAATTTGAATGTTGTTACTTCTTAGGAATAAATTAATATAAACCTGAACAATTTGAGAATTCTTTTTAAAATTTATTGTATTTTGACATATCAGAATGACAGTTAGGTTATCTAACAACCCAGCTACTAATCTAATAAGAGTTTGGTTTGAATTCTATAATAGTAATTAAGGTATCAAGGGTGTTAAAAGGACAATAATGCCTGAGGTCAACAGTGTACTTTCCGAGGGCCTCTGGACCGAGTTGTGTACGTTGATCGTAGGCATTATTGTCTGTTCAACTTCCGTGGCGCCTTCAATGTTTAATGTCCGACTTTTATTGTATTTCAATCAAAATTTTCAGCAATATATGTCCTGTCATTATGATTTCTGTCAGAGAAATTACTTGCTGTGAATAGGCTACGTGCATGAAGTCTACTAGCGCCTCTAGCGGGCAATGGAGAACGATTGAACTCCATTTTATCATTGTTTCATACCTACAATTTTTTAAATGCACTAATATTATTTAATTTAGCTGTGTGCGTATGACATAACTTGCATAGCATAAAAGGTACGTTGAAATTATTTATTTTGAGTATTTTTTTCTTCAATGATAATGTACCTATTATAGAGAAAACGTCTTAATTCGTCCAAATTGACAGGATAACCTCAAATTATGACGCTGATGATCTTGCTGATCGGGATTGTATTTATCAAACACTGTATCCCATTTACCGAGGAAGCATTGCAGAAAAGCGTGAAAAGAGTTTTGCTATATTAAACATGTAGAAGAATATGTTGCTGACAATATTAACAATAAAATTATTGCGAAGTGCATCTGACAAGCTTCTATCACTAAAACATTTAACAAATTAGAGATAGAGGTAAATTCATGAATCCCAAATCGATGATGAATATTTCTTATTTCACAATTGAATTACAAACATATTTGTTATAAAGATTAATAATGAAAGACAGACAATACTCTATTTACCGCTTTGTTTCACTTCACTCGTTTTTTTATGTTATAACTGGGTACTTGAAATCTATGAAACTATATTTCACTTGAATCATCCTCAATACAACAGCCTGAAACAGAACAAACGTTTTCCCATGTTTTATATGCAATTATTTTCACTTTTAAACTACAATGCTCAATGACAGCTAATTGACGTATTCTGAGAAATGGAGTTCAATGGTTACAATGGTGCTCACAATGAGCGCTCGCATTGATATCTGTTCAAACTCCGCCCCCTTGCACATAGCCTATAGGAAACTTGCTCATTATCTTTCAAAATAATGCCCTCGGGTATCACGAGGCGATCAGCCGAGTATTTTTATCACTCAAATTTCATTACACTAGCTATATCAAATGTGTATCATTCAATATTTTATCTATGACGGCCTTAATTGCTGCTGAGTTAGATTTTTTTATTTCATGTTTGACGTTCGAAAAACATTTAGTGTAAATAAATATGTTTTATTGGGTATAAGTTCTGTAATTTATTAGAAACACAACGTTTCAACAGCAAAGTGCTGCCTTTTTCAAGTGAAAAGAAATATATTTCTTTTCACTTGAAAAAGGTAGCACTTTGCTGTTGAAACGTTGTGTTTCTAATAAATTACAGAACTTATACCCAATAAAACATATTTATTTAAAAATGAGTTCTGAAAAGTTTTTTCCTTCATTATTTAGTGTAAAATTCATAGCTTGATCAAGTTGCATTTCATTCATTGTTATGGCAACTATTTGTTTGTTTGACAGCTGTCAAAGTTATAAAGAAAATAAACATATATAATTGTGAAAATCTTGTCCCTGATCTTGTCGTTAATGTTTATAAAACATAAATTAATGTGTGTGTTTTAATAGTTATTCATAATAAAAGAAACTTGAAATTTGATAGAATCTCTAGTTTTATTATTTCTCCTACAAAAATGCGTGTCATTATGAATTTTATAATGGCACTAATGCCATTATGAATTTCATAATGACACGCAAATTAGTGGGCGAATCACCTATTAGCGCACCGTCGCAGATAAAGGTATTTATCGATACCCAAACGAGTTTCATGAAGTACATTTTATGGCACCCAAATAGAAAAAATATTTAATGGTTTATCATCATGCCTATCTGATGATTTTCTCTAGAATATTGTTGAGAAGTTATAATAATTTATGCAACTTTCTATCTTGTCATTATAAAAGTATTTATTACTTGTGTAAGTTGGACTTCGCCTGGAAATTTCAAACGAGGGTTTATTTCTTGGAAGCGATGACTCCCATTATGATATTTGCAGTCCTTGAAACTCCAAACTCATAAGAAATGTTGACACGTGTGTAAGAATAAAATATTGTCTGATACTCTTGAGAGATGACCCCTGCTTACATAGTCCCCAGATAATTCTTTCCTGAGTCAATGTACTTTTTGTTGTGCGTGTAACTCAAATAGTAGGTTATGGAATAAACTATCATATATGGCACGACATCCCTTGAAGAGAATTAATTCGTGTGTTGAGCTCAGTTACTCTATTACAGTGTATTAACAAACTCATAGTAATCTCGTAATTTGAAACTTTTCTGCGTGTACACGCGAATTGACTTAGATAGTGCAGATAGAGAAAATATCAGGGACATAGCTGAAAGTGTGCTGCAAACGAAGATGTAGAGCCATGTTGTGGGTTTATTATTATTATTTTTTTTATAAATTTGAATTACATATGAAGCAATATTTGATAGGTGTAGAGAATAATGCATATGCAAGAGCTCATATGAAAAAAGATGATTTAAATTATTGCATCAAGAGAAATAGAGAGACTAATTCAAAATGTTCATTCAAAAAAATTGTTTTTCAAGGAGAGGCTATACATCTCACAACAATTAAATTAGAATGATTTGTGGAAAATAGTATTTGCAATGATAGTTTCTCCAATGTAAACTACTCAAAATAATTAAAGGATCAAGCTTTCTATTGTTTGAATATTGAAACACAGAGCTTTTATCCGTTAACACTCTACATAATTGACAGTCATAATAATAATCAACTAAATGCTCAAGATTGTAGTGCAATACGTACAAATCTAGCAGACGGAAGAAAACTTGACTCTTCAATTATTTTGAGTAGTTTATTTGTTGCAAGAGTGATGTAGAAAATTTCGGAATGACTTTCATTCAGAAAAGTATGATACATTGTTTCTATGATACTGATACAAATGGAGAAGATATTAAAATTTCTAGTACAGTATACAAATACAAGAAGAATACAAGAAGCACTCGCTCAAAATAGAATTAAAGAATGAAGTTGATTTCAAAAGTGATGAACTGAGTTTTTGATATTTTTGTTTCTATAACAAAATTTTACTCGAATAATAACGACGAATTCACATTTGTCGCAGTGGTAGTATAAAACTGAGATTCATAGTTTAGTGGGAGTGATATTGTTCGATATTTAATAATATTGTTCTGCATTTGAAATCCGAGTCTGGACTCTCAGAAAAAGTTTGTTTCTGGTGCTCCATTGTGTCGAAACGTGATCATAATTTTGGAGTATAGAGCGTTTCGAATGAACTCCCGACTCCCAGTACTTTCGTTGGAATTACAAGAGGATACTGGGAGCTGATTTCAGTACTATGAAATTGTGAGCGACATTTATTTTATGCTCTCCTATTTTTTTGCAGCTTAAATTAGGTTGAAGCTTATAAATGCAGAGTAATTCGGATGTTTTAGATACAGACCGTCAGATAGTCGTAGATTTGAGTGCCCCATTTTGTTTTCTCTGCCTTCAAGTGTTTTGGTAAGTATGTATACTTGGAAAATAATAATGCCAAAATTAAAGCTGGACCGTGGAGCCAACATAAGAATAATTAATTTTAAATTCTTATAAAAAAACCTGTTTTGATCCAATTTACTCGTTTCTGCCATGCTTACGAAATGAAATTTAGGGAAAAAAGAGCAGCGAAAAACAATAGGCAGAAGTGATCCACTTGGCCAAGGGTTTGGAATGAGGGCTCGATTATGCAAAAAAATTATATCAATTGTTCACGTTCTTCTCGTTTCTGCCGTTTGGCCATATGAAAGTTGATATCATAAGTATCTCGTAAAAACGAATGGCATAAGTTTTTCGAATGACCAAGTCAAGATATGTACGAAAACATCTTGCGAAAGTCTGAATGTTTTCGTGCATATCTTGGCTTGATCATTCGAAAAACTCAATTATTCTTATGTTGGCCACACGGTCCAGCTTTAATTTTGGCATTATTATTCTCCAAATATACATACTTACCAAAACTCTTGAAGGCAGAGAAAACAAAATGGGGCACTCAAATCTACGACTATCTGACGGTCCAATAGCTCTACTTGAGAGAAGTTACAGCATTCACTATAGTTCCCTAAAAGATGAAAATTATATTACAATATAAATTATTTATTTGAACTTTGCGCAATGGTAGGACCTGCTTCACTTCAAGACGCATTGTTTATTTCATGCAAGATGTTACATTGAAAGAGGAAATACTTATGGCCAGTTGCACCACCGTCACTTAGCTTTAAGAAAGAATAATAGCTATAGTAACAATTGCCGATATAATAGTTGCCATAGATATAAATCTCCATTTAATAATAAGTGACGGTGGTGCAACTGGTCATAAAAGTATCATATTGCTCGATTGCGGTACTTAATCTACTATCTTCATAAATTTCTCCCGCAGGTATATATTATTTTTATTGGATATTACTTTCTCCACATTTTCAGAGCATGAGCAACTTCTTTCCTCATAGCTCAGCTATCATTTCAAAGTGTTGAACAGAGTGGACAACATATTTTTTGATTTTCACATTACTTGCAGGTGGCACCTAGCTAGCATATCAAATTTTAGCTTTCTAGAACTACGAAAAGCATCCTAAGATTTCTGATGATCATCAAGTGTGTCTAAAAAATTCTATTTACAGATGGAGTGAATGATTGAAGAGAGCACTAATAGCTGATAATAAAATCACATTATTAAATTTCCATTATATTTTCAGTCAGAGGTGGAGATATTCAGCTATCAGCTCAAACATTGAATACATCATGAACTAAGCTCATAAATTTTGCAATAAATTTGAAACCTATCAGCTACTAGTTTATTGTCAATTGCATAACCAGTTGCATCTATATGACCCTGAAGGTCCATTCATTCCGTGTTTGCATTGCTTATGTTTATGTCGATATTTACTGCCAATAATTTTGAAATGTTTGTCCCATGAGATGAGCATAAATAAATTTTTGCTTTCTAAAATGTTTTTTATGTACACAATCAACGGCGGTTGGTGTGAGAGGACTCTGGGACGCCGTCCTTCCTGTCAAACTAAAGAATCTTGATAATCTAGTTTCACGAAATATTCAGAAGAAAATAATAATAAACAAGCTATATGACAAGAAGATACGCTGAAATAGGCTCTACATATTTCCCCGAAAATCGATATAGTGGTCGTCATGACAACCATCAACACAGAAGTAGTGGGAGAACTTGAAATATATTTAGTTCGTGAGCTCTGCTTAGTTCGCCCTAGAAAATAGTGATGCGATTTTTAGTAGTTTCGTCACTTTTATTGGACATAACCTCTGCGCCCTTCTAGGTACATATAGGGAGTGAGCGCAGCCACCAGAGGCCTGGCCAGTTATATGTAAAATGGCGACAGAACCGTGATATGCATTCACTTTATATGTTAGATTAACAGTGCATTGCGAAAATATTCCAATCATATATGTTTATCTGTATTGAAATCTTTTATTTTTGTGTGAAAAATTCTATAAATATAACATAAAATATGTCCTATATTAAGTTATCTGATATTTTTTTGAATTAGTTTGATGTAGTGGTAAAAACATTCCAGACACATAGCTTGAAATGAAAGATTTTATTCAGATTTTACAGAACTCAACAAGATGTTCATGGTACATCGTTTATTCGTAAAAGCTATTCATTATCCAATACATTCTGGACGCAAGTAGTGAACATTAAAAAGTTTGATGTTCATTCTAATTTAATTTTTAAGTATTGATTTGATAAGTTTTTCGTTTTCCCATAGTTGCCTAAATTACACTGGACATCAATACTTCTGTAATTTATATTATTTTGAGCAATACAATTTGAATTTTTAATAAATTTGCAAAGTTCCGCACATTTTGTTTCCTGAATCCTGAAATATGTCTATTGGGAGTGAAATTTCTTTAGGACTTAAGAGATGCTTCATCAAAAATGAATAGAATTTGTTCAAATGCATATAAATTCATATTCATGTAATCTAATTATTATTCTGAAAAATTTCTGATTTTCCGTTTTCGGAACCATTTTTTTCTATACTTGTAATTGCTAATTTATTGGATGAATTAGATCCTTTTTAATTTTTTCTCTTAATTTCAAAGAATCTAGTTTCTGAGGGGTAAGAAACATTGAAATGATATAATATTAGATTTTTTGTTCCCAACTTTTTGCCACTGTTTTCGGTAGATAAATTATGTTGGAAATCGATAAAAAAATAATTTATTTACTCCTATAACTGCAGCACTGTGATACAGAATAATATCGTCTGGACTTCATAGTAGTTTTTCTATTATAAAATATCTCTTAATTCTATAAATATCGAAAAAACGAAACAGTCTTTCAAGACAAAACTCCATATGATCTCCAATATGATTTAAATCTATCTCTGTTTTTCTAGTTTAAATTCCTGCCGCCAGAGGCCAACTCTTTCGTCACTCACTCCCTATACAAGCCGCCATAGTACACAATGTCAGAAAGTATAAATACAATGGGTGAAAGAATCAAAAAACACTGACCTTCTACAATCATCTTAATAAAACATTGTTATATAAAATATAAACAAAACTACATGAAGAAACGTCAATTGACACAATATTTATTGTGATAATTATATTGGAAGAGAACATATCGATATTTTGCGTCATATATGTTGACAGTTGGGTTTATGTGCTGATACAATCATAACGAAAACCGTCGCCAAAGTACTGAGAAAATATTTTTGATATTAACCATAACCATTCATTTGATTTTTCGACGTGAATCTTCATAACAAAATATGATGCAACCAAGTGAATGATTTATTTGAGCCCTCTCATTCATTTATTGCAATATATTTTGATACAAACCACATGAACCAGATATATCAGTTAATGAGAAACTATAGCGCTGGAAAATACTGTTTTTATTCACTTGAATGTGAATAACTAGTAGAATAAAGATTTCTAAAGGAGTTGAATTTACGATTCATTTCAGAATATTTCAACGCAATGAATCCTACACACTACAAACTATTACTGCAGTTATCTAAACCATATTTGTGTTTACGGGGGGTAAGATGATAATGATATTCGATAATATAATTTATATTAAGCGTACTCTTATGCATAGAGCAATGAGTCCATAATTTGGATGATTTATATTTTGCAGCTAATTCCGTAAATATACCAGTAAAACTGACCCTGAGAATGGATTAATTTTCTTAGTCGCCCTTCAGTCCATAAAGGTGTTGTACACAAGAATGTAAAGATTCTGGAATTTCTCAGGCAACAAATTCAGGGAGGTGACTTTTGCAACTTCTGTTATCTCCGGTGGAGTACAAGTACACAATAAGTATCTCTTTTTCACTATCAATTTTCATTTCTTACGTATTCTGAATCAAAATTATGACGTTTTCAAATTGACAACAATTTATGCTTCGCTTATCATGTCATATCAATGGCTTACTTGATATAGTTTATTTAATGTCAACTTTTTTCTTCAAGTGCATTAGAAAATAGATTGAAGTAATATTTTAACAAGATTTTTATGATTTGTATAAAGTTAGCTGATCAAAGTGCCTGGTTATTGGATAGTCGTACTGATCAATGCTTGCCAGATTCATAATATATACCGCCTGCCCTAGAAGCTCTACACCAGTGAATAATGATTATTCACTGCTATTATTCACTTTGTGAGAAATGACTATCGTTTTGTTTCAGAAATCTCATTTATAAAGTATATATTATAAGGTAGTCGTGGACAAACAGATATAAACACGCGAGTTGGCCAGTTTATCCACTCTTGAAACGACCCTGTTGCCCGCAATAACACACAGTACATGCGGTTGGCATACATATATTCCTGTGCAATATCAACAGAATAATGTAGTACCGGTGGTACTTGCTCCTAAATAGCCAATTCACTAGCACTGTTTTCTCACGTTGGGTGACACCTACGGATGGCTATAAGTACAGGGATGCCATACCGATTCTTGCGACACACGCAGGCTGGTTGATTCCCCTTCTCTTGAAACAACACCGTTGCCGAAATAAGACAAAGTGCATACGATTGGCAACAATCACCGCCGTCACACGGTCAAGGTGTAAGCACCGATGGCATTGGTATTCCCGGTAGCTGAGGATATCAACACTTCATGAAAAAGGATCATACCCCACGCATACTTAACGTGGCGTTACCATATGTGACGCTAAACATACCAAACCCATAAAACTCAATGACAGACAAACTCACCAATTGATTGAAGTCCTCCACTACTTCACAACACTGGGCTGGTACCACAACGAGTCGAAATTGACATATTCCGATCTTGTCTTGATCTCCCAATTCTTGTCATCATTATCTAGATCTATTTTTTCCAGAAGAATAACGTGATCTAGTCTCTGTCATGTCCCGGTGATAAATATCAACTAAAAACATGTCCAACTTGCATGGCAAATTGACAGTAAAAATCAAGTCAATGTCAATGTCAAGTCGTTGTAGTTACAGCCCAGAATTGAAGAATTTGATGGCTAATTGAGCTCTGATAATTGAAGTGAACAATGCAAACAAATATAAACTGAACGCTCAAAGTTCGACTTCAAAGTGATGCAAATGTGTGCAGTACACGGCTGTATGGATTGACCTTTGAAGTAATGAGGGTTGCTCACTCAAAACTTGGTTTTATTTATACTGCGGTTTTGGGATGTGTCGAGAATCTGTTCGCATTCCAAAGACAAAGAAATGGGTCAGATCCTATGGTGAACTTCTTGGTGATTAATATTTCTTCACGATCTGACCATCATCCAGTCGCACAACTTCACAATTTTTATATACTTTTGCTTTGTGTTTCAGGTTTGCACTTGTTGAACCCTAACTCAATGAACCACGTCCTGAAACATTCTACCAACACGATGGAGCTTCGAAGTTCGCCTTCCTCTACAAGCGTAGATTTCAAATCGTTTAATGAGGACAAGATCAGTTCAGTGGGTGCTATTGATTACAACGATTCTGTGATTAAAACAATACAGACATTGATAGTGAACTCAACGCTAGATGTTGATAAGAATATGTTGAATAAGTCAACAAGTTCTAGTACTGCCAGTGTGTTTGAAAGTAAACTCATAATTCCGCTATATGTGATTATATTTTTGCTATCAGTGATTGGAAATTCACTTGTGTTAGTGACTTTGGCGCAGAATAAACGAATGAGGACTGTTACAAATGTCTACCTTCTGAACTTGGTAAGTGAAATTTGTCTCCTGCATGACAGTTGTAAGAATCTACATCAACGTACTTGAATAAGATTTCCAACAATCAACATCGGTTCAAGTGGAAATCTCCATTCTCTACGGCCTGCCTATCGAAAATAACTTTGTACATATAAGTCATCTCATAAGTGTGACTTCCGAATAAACATGACATAGACCAAGCGTTCTCTACGCTGCGTATACAATATAGTCCAGTCAATGAATGCTTGAAAAATGGGTGTAGAGGGAAATCGAAGGAACACAGTTTCTGACTTCGAGACTTTGTTTCGATTAGGTGAGAAGTAAACATACTGAAAGTCCACTTTCCTATGCGGCGAGCAATGGACAGGGAAGTACGTAAATGGTTAATTTTTTCGATTTTTCGCTAATATTTTGGAAATAATGCACCCTATAGCGATAGAATTATCATATCAAAAATTTAGGCTGATAAAATTTTTCACGATAATTTTTTCGGTACTTTGCATAATTTTTAAGATATTCACGCTCGAAATTCACGAATTTGAAAAAAAAATGTCCAACATTTTTCGTCCAAAACTTGCGTTATTTTGATTTCCCACTATGTCAATTTATCGACTATAGACTAATCATGATTTGTTTTGGGACCAAAACTTGCCCGGATTAGGAGGTAAGAATTCCGCCAGTACAGTGATCCAACTATTATGATTCTTGTGTTGAACTATTATCTTGCTTATGTTAATTCACGCTAGAAGTATGCCTTCTTCTATGTGATAATAATATTTGTGAGCATAAACTCCTTTTTGGAGTATATTGTAATAAAAGTAAATGTCATGATGGTCGAATATTGTGCCGGTCTAACTGATATGATTTTGAGCTCGTTTTTATTTCATTGAAATATAAAATCATGGAAAATGAGCCACGAGAAAGAAACTGATGTAAAATTGTGAATCGGCTATAAATTTGAGCGAAACAAATAAAATCATTGCATGTGGTGTACGTTGCCAGCTTTGGTTCCACATAAATTTGAGATATAAAATAAATCTGTATAGATATCACGTTCATATTGATGGGATGTTTTGAAATGCGTACCTTCCATCCTTAATATCTGATTTCCGCATTTAATATTGGAAACATTATTATCCTGTATTACAGCTGCACAATACATTTTTTGGATAATAAATATTTCCGGAACAGTGTGAATCGGTAAATGTGATAATATTGATCTAGCCTGTCATGTTTTTTTTCACGAATGTGAATGGTTTGAAACAAAATTTGAAGAGGAATATACATATTGTCTAATCCGTGGCTTCTGATATGCAAATATAAACATTTAAAAATATATAAACATTTCGGATGTACGTTTGGAGCCACTCCAATCTCATAGAAAATGTAAATTATAATGTTATATACAAGCGTATCAAAAGTGGAAATATATTTCAGAATATCTAACTAATCTTCAATATTAGCATTACTTTTAGACATTTTATACTTAAAAACATTATTCAGATCATCATGAATGTTCGTGTCAACTACAACGGAGGCAGTTCAATTCATGATATCGTTTTCTTACCTATAAATAGCAACCATCCAATTGACTTATCGAACCTAGAACATTATGAGACATACGTGTTAGTGATCCCTAAAGCATCCACGGAGTTTTCAAAAAAACTCGTTCGCTCGTATTTTCAGTCAAGCCGCTCGTGCATCAAAGAAAAACCTTTTACACTAGCATCTTAAATAGGGATTATCTTGATGTTATCATTTATCTTTAGTTTCAAGTTCTTTTAATATACGAGCATGTCTAGAGAGTTTACCAAACAATTAACATACTGTAATTTTTCTAAAATTGAAATGATTGAAACGAGCCTCAGCTCATACCTTGAACTAGTATGACACACTCAATTTCAATGTACATTTTCACACATTGAGAATATGAATGTATATCTTTATGTATGCGAGAAAGTACATGAAAAAATAGAACGAGCTCTATTTCCTCCCATGTTTTTGTTCTGTTCGTAGACTGACCGCACCAGAAGATTGTCTCTAATAGGTATATTTTCGTATATAATATCACAAGGGACTGTAATTTTATCAATAAATTTTTCTTGGAAACATTGATTACCTAGCAACATCGTGAAAGTCATCTGTCCGATTAAATCGCGAGAGCGTAGCTCGAAGGATTTCATTTGAGCAGATGACTCGAAGGATGTTGCTAGGTAATCAATCAATGTTGGAAAGAAAAATTTATGATAAAATTAAAGTCGCGAGTGGTATTTGTGGAGAATATTTCTCGAATGAAATTGCTACTATAAGTATCTATTAAATAATGTTAGTTGCAACTACTAACCTTCTTTTTTTGAAAAATGCACTAAACTGCCTCCATATACTCTTGTATTTTTTAACTTTCTGTTTTCAATTTCATTATTTCGGCGAAAAATGCATTTCCAATACGATTAAATTTTGACATTTCCGAGAACTGATTGTTTGTTTATATTAGAACTGTGTATTGTTTCTCCATGACAAAGGCAATTTATCGCAATAAATCGCTTGCCAACGAGAATTTACCGAGGTAACGGGAATTTTCAGAGGTAAATTCCCGTTGGCAAGGAATTTATTATTATAATTGTCATTGTAACTATGCAAAATTTGTCAGTATAATTGACATGAGTGAAATAATCAATGTAAACTGAGTAGCTGCTTTCATGATCTATCAATAATATTGTTCATTCTAAAATGTGTACTCTGCTTTAAGCTATACGAAAAATAAATGTCGTAGAGATCAAGTTAAAACGTGGGGAATAAAAATTCTGAACATGAGCAGAATATACTTTGAACATCAGATTTTAGTAGTCGAACATTGGAAGAATTGAATACCCTATATTACATCAACCCTTAGAATTAGAAATACCTAAACTACCCAAGGATATGTTCATGAATCTCTGTGTTATAAGGAGAGAAACTGTGAATATGTAGATTAAAATTGAATGTGTCACACTGTCTCCTAATGATCTCTTCATTTGAAATTAAACTAGCAAACTACCTCCTTCCCCTCTTTCGTATTCGCTTAGCCCTGGCATAATTTAATGACCAGTCAAGAAAACTCAGCTATTATTTAAATTTGATACGTCAAACTTATTACTATAAAATGGATTTCGTTCAAGCTATACCACTTTATGTGGAATGGAATCTTGATTGAGAGGAGGTGATGGTTTTTAGGAATAAGTACTTCAAAAAGTCTTCTGCTCACACTGTTCTCGTAATTTTATTTAATTACCGACCGATTTCAGCCACTTGGTGGCCATCTTCAAGGTGATACCAGTGAGCGAGAACATGTACAGGAAACTGCTAAAACGACATTGAAAACTTACGAAAACCAAAAAAGACATCGTAGAAAAAATTAACATAAAAACCAGCCACCATAATGGAAGACTATGCACAAAATTTTATTTTCTCAACGTCGTTTTGACAGTTTTCTGTAGTTTTTCATGTTCTCGCCGGAATTACCTTGAAGATGGCCTCCTAGGGGCCAAAACCGGTCAGTAATTAGATAAAATTACAAGAACAGTGTGAAAAAAAGGCTTTATGCAGTTTTTATTTCTAAAAACCTTCACCTTTTCTCTTGTATCTTTCACACTTTGAGCTTTTCTTTATTTTATTATGGAATCTTGATTTTTTAATATTCATCACTATAATTTATTACTCTTTTTGTGAGATTGTCAGATAGATGCAATAAGAACTATTGATATATAGAGTGATCAATAAAGATGGTCTGTCACGTGACTGGCAAAAGTTCCCATTATGATCAAAACTATCGTCATGGAATAAAGTTAGTATGAATTTATTTATTTTTATAACTACATTACCGACATTTTAAGAACACAGTGGCGTATATTTTGCATATTTTATGACGGATTTATTCATGATCTGATTCAAAAAACAAGGAAGTGAATAAATAGCTGTATTATTGAATGATTATTGAAATCTATTATTATTCTACTGAATTATCAGGTTAGAATAGTGTTTTCAGAGGCACTGTCAACTGTCACTTGAAGCTCACCACTTCAAGCAGGCGGCAAAAAAAAAATCAGAACAAATTGGCTCGGACAATCATTTTTGATCACTCTGTATAAATGGATACATAATTCAGCATACGCAAAGAAAACTAAACTGCATCACCTAAATGATTTGAAGTATTGAGAAATATACTCTAGTAGTAAAACTTAAGTGGTGATAACCGAAGTTTTAATTAGATCATGACACATTTTCGAGAATCAATGTTCACATATACTCCCACTTTGAAAGTTATTTTTGATTAAAAATTAGAATTGAAGATACTTGAGTCTCACAAAATTCAACTCAAGAAATCGGTTCTCAAAACCATCATCTTAGACAGAGGAGCAAGTGTATACACGTATTTTGACCTTATTAGGACTCGTCAGTACAGTAAAGCCAAACCTAGGTAGTCAGAATTTGAGTCTCAAGACTAATACTATTATGATTATGATGACCAAAGGTAAAATTTAAATGCAACACCATCTATCGAGACTTGGATCAGCTACAATACACGTGTATACAGTTGCTCCCTTGTCTTAGATGATGAATCCAAAAACCGATCCTTGGATTTGAATTTTTGAATAAAATGTTCCATAGCATTCTCACAAATGTCAAAATTTATAGTGATATCCATTCTATATACATACCATAACTGGTTCAAGTCTCGATCGATGGTTGCATATGAATTTTACTTCTGCTCATCATATATAAGACAATATTCATTGGGTAAGGCTATACTATACTGACGAGTCCTAATAAGGATGAAACATAAATATACTGTTGCTTTA